>OX382208.1:5000000-7500000 GCA_947507515.1 Eulithis testata | reverse complement strand
CCAATAGCCGTCGATCTACTACCGCGTGCACACTATGCCCATGCCGCTGCCGGCATTAATTCCGGACTTATTGCCACAGCAACATCGCCTTTATTCTCACTAGGGAGCTAGGACATGAATTTGGGCCGGGAGACGGGACAGAGGCATGCCTCTGTCCCGCTCTAGCTCCATAGTGAGAATAAAGGCGATGTTGCTGTGGCAATAAGTCCGCGACATTAATGCCGGCAGCGGCATGGGCATAGTGTGCACGCGGTATACGAGTATTAAAATCCACAATCCGATCCGGCTCTCGAGCGATGTATGAAAACGACCTACATCGGCAAATATTGCGTATTGCAATGCAAAACAGCTTCAAAGGATTGAAAGGGGAGGTTACGATTTTAATCGGGAACGTATTGAAAAGACTGATAGCTCTGAAAGTTGATATAAGTTGGAATGTGAATCGATCACTTCAAGTCACACGGTATGCGAGGTGATTAAAGAGATATGTTGGCAGTGACGGGTTAAATGTTAACTACCTAAACTGTTTGGGGTGTACAGCTAGCGACATAATTAATACACAATTTCTTAAAAGCTTACGTTACGATTAATTCGGTGAAATTTGCACACAGAGGGCCTAGTACGAGTTTTGGTGTAAATCTGGTGTAAAACGTCTAACGTCCGGCCCACCAGTGGGCACTGATTTGTATGGAGACACTGAGTGGATTCTTTGAGAAGCTTATCTACACCAAGCCCGTACTCGCATGTCGAGCTTCTCAAAAAATCCGCTCAGTGTCTCTATACAAATCAGCGTCCACTGGTGTGCTGAGTGTCAGACGTTTCACACCTACACTATACACTGAAAAGTCGTACTATAGGCCTTCTGGCCGTCAATTGTCGGTGTGAAAACGCCCAGTAGAAAATAGAAGTGATAGAGCTTAACTGACAGTACATCTTTCTTACGCAATTGCACTGCACTATGTTTAGACTAGTACCTTCAGATCAGACCACAGCAATCAAGCATCATTCCTTGACGGCAGGAATAGGTACAGGTAAGTTGAGTTTGCTAGCAAGCGTTTTGTAATTTAAGCCCCAAACATGACCTTAAAGGCCCTTAAGGTCTGGTCAAACAGAAAGCGCGTGTCAAAGCTTCATATTGCGCAGATTTAGTATGAGACGCTATGAAGGCCTTATCAAGCACAAAGCGTTTTAAGCGCGCGTAAAATCATAAGACCCTGTACAGATGAGGCGTTTTACGCGCGTAGACGCTCGTGCGTTCTCGAGATACTAGAGCTATATATACCTTTCACGTCCGCAAAACCCGCCGCGCGTTTCCTTATACAATAAAACGCACGCGTAAAACGTCCCATCTGGACAAGCTCTAAGCGTCGAATACTAGAACCGCGAGAGTTTGCGACGCTGTGACTGTTACGCTGTGACGTGCGCTAACGCTTTTTGTTTGACTCGGCCTTAAGTAACCCGCTACCCTAGAAACCTCCGTAATGTAATTTATTAACCAACATCGCTTCCATCAGGCAGATCCCTCAGGACTCCACGTGAACATACCTAGTTAATGTTTATGCACACTGCTGTGCTGACACCGCTTTAGTATTTACATCCTCATAAATAGTCTGCAATGCAGTCTGCAGTATAGAATACAAGAATATAAGTTCGCTTCTTCTAGGGCTCTAGTGGCTCTGAGGATAATTTAAGGGCCTCCAGAAACCCTACAGTCATATCAAAGTGATGAGCGATAATAATAGGCCTTTTACATCTATTGAAGATGATTTATACAGCGGAGGAGGCAACCTATGCCTACACTTAACGACACACTGTAGTGCCTGGGACAATTTTTAGATGGAGTAGGCTTGCCCAGCACCTGTACCATCCTCTCAGCCTATTCAGCCATATCCAAAGGAAAGACAAAACCAATACGTGCGGAGCTGACTATGATAACCTATCAGATAAAGCATAAAAGTGCAGGAAGAAAATATATTGTTTGAATGATGACAGAGGAGTAAGCTGAAACTGCGATGCCATTGTCATCCATTTTCGCCCTTTGATTTGACAATATCGTCTACCATCTCGCGGCTGGACCGTCCTATATATTTATACAATCACTTTTCGGTTACATTCAGCGATTATCCCGACTCCACCTGTCACCATTAGGTTATCAAATAATAGAGATGATGACTAGGTTATCAAAAATTAATCCCCAGAGCAGTTTACTACGATGTATAACTCAAGTTCTGATTTATAACAAGTTCAACTCAGGCTATGAATATTTGAGTTTATACAGTTCTTGTAGAACTTTGTTATCAGGCAGATAAACTCGAAACTGTGGCGCTATGATGAATAAATTACAGCGTAATGTTGTGACTACCCTCAACGCTGAAATGTGCCTGTTAATATGATAATCGTAAAAACTTTGTGTTGTAAACGGCTATCTTGTTAAAAGTTGAAGAGGTTATTTGACTTGCCTACACAAAGCTTTAAAACGATATTTATATTGCGTAAAATGAGCAGAGCTTACCTTTCTAGAACGGGTAACATTTTCAACTGTAAATTCCTAAGTTACCTAAGGAGTTAAACGCGTCGACGGATTTTGATAAATGAGGTGTTGTTTGATTCGTCATAAATTAATGTTCAGCCTACTGGAGCATAACTATCAACAAAGCTATGTCATACCTAACCATACAAACTAAAACCTTCAACGTATTCAAATTGTACGTATTACATATTAATTTCGTAATCCACGCTATAACCTGGCTTCGTATTCGTACTCGCAGACATTCCAACCAAATTGAATTTAAAACTACCGCCGAAAGTTACAATCATAACTCAACTCAAAACAAACCCCAACTCGCCGAGGTAAAGTCGAAAACGCGTCGACAACCATTCATTAGTACAATCAAAGCCTAAACAAACATCAACCGTGAATTTGTTTGAATAATTATTATTCCTGTTGAAATTTCCCAAAACAACTCGGTACACGAATGGAAAACTCTTGTTCGGAATATGAAATCCAATTAAGTGCGTAAAACGAGGTGGAGTCTTGAATTGTGAGACAAACCCCTTTTTATAGCGCTTCGAAGGACGAGAGTGAATCTTGTTAGCGGCTTGCGGTACAAGAAATCAGTTTATCGAGGCAAAGTTAGTAAAAGTGGAACAATTTTATCAAAGAGTTATTTCAAGTCCTTGTGTCGTGGAAATGAAATATGCGCAAGACAGTTCTCAACGGCAATACGATAGCTAAGTAAATTAAAATATACAAAATACTATTCATTCTGATGATGGCAGGTCTTTCCAAAAAGGATTCTATCTATCTATCTAATCAGCCTATGCTCACCCACTGTTGGATATAGGCCTCCTCTTTGTCACGCCATTCTTTTCGATCCTGCGCCAATCGAATCCAGTGTGTTCCTGCCACTTTCACGATATCGTCCTCCCACCAGCGGGCCTAAGATGCGCACGCGAGATATTTGTCATGTCGTTCTGTCAAAATGTAAGCATTTTGTACCAGTTTAGGAACTATTGCATTATCTGTGGTACCTAATGGTGTCGACAAAACGCGCCATAATGTACACTTTTGACACTTCTTAGTCGTCATACCTCTCTGAGGACGAGATAATAGTCATGCAGAAATGTCAAAAGTTGAAAATTCAAAGGCGCAGTTTCTAGACAACATTACCACAGATAATGCAATAGTTCCCAAACTAGTACAAAATGCTTACATTTTGACAGAACGACATGACAAATATCTCGCGGTGCGCATCTTAGACCCGCTGGCTGGTCTAACTTATGCCAAAAAGATTTATTAAAAAAAAATTACTATAAAATCTTACTTAAAACTTACGTTTCGATATCGTTGGGACGATATCTAATGCATGGTTTGCCGCCACGGCGCCGCGTCTATTGTATCTGTAAATAAAAAAGAAAAAATCATTAAAACTCGAAATAAAAACACTGAATTGTGACTGTATGCGGGGTCGTTTTATTGTTTTCAGCGTCATCTATGACGTGATATAGGAACTACGTCGAACTACACGAAGTTTGACCTGCCTCTGACAGTATTATATGATCTGTGCCTCTGACAAAATGCATTTAGTTTTGAAATCAATGTCAATCGACTTAACGTAAAAGTAACTTCTCCTTTACTTTTTATCTTACTTAAGGCAGTTAAGGCTGGTTTCTATATTTAATTTTAACTACCGGATGTCATTAAGAAGATATCTGCACAGCATTGTTGTTAAGGGACTCAAGAGACACCTATATAATGTCCTTAGTAGGTACTTAGTGTAACTTGTTACGGGTCAGAAAGAAACATATTTTTAAACTAACAGAAGTACCTACCTATGTCAATCTATGACTATACATAACATAGTTTGACCAAGCTGATCTATCTCTGTATAACTTTACTATTAAAGTTATAGGTACAGAGACAGAGCAGCTTGGACGAATAATTCGTCTAAGTAGATCAGAGGGCCTAGTACGAGTTTTCAGTGTATAGTGTGGGTGTGAAACGTCTGACGCCCAGCACACCATTGGGCGCTGATTTGTATGGAGACACTGAGCGGATTCTTTGAGAAGCTCGAAATGCGAGTACGGGCTTGGTGTAAACCAAGCTTCTCAAAGAATCCGCTCAGCGTCTCCATACAAATAAGCGCCCACTGGTGTGCTGGGCGTTAGACGTTTCACACCAGATTTACACACCAAAACTCGTACTAGGGCCTCAGGAATAGCCGTTAGGCAATCAACCGATTTTACAAACGACATTTTTAATAACATAGCAGCAAAAACAATAATAAACAAAATAGTGACAATGGCAGCTCCCCATTCGACCGGGCACGTTTCAATAGTTAAAGCTCAGAATCGCTTATGCGACCTTGAGTGTTGAAAAACAGCAGGTACCAACGAGGAACGTGATTCGAGAAAAACTATAAAGGGAAGTTTTTTGAGCAGTTTTGTGTGCACGTACCTACGAGTATTATGTAAATAATTTCAAGATACAATGTTACTCATTTTGGAGAATTTCTCGATGCTTATGCAGAAACTGATAACTGAGTGAGACAGAAGAGAATTGCTGGAGATGCTAATTTGATTCCCGCAGCAGGACGATGAAATAATTGGGCAATAAGTCTAACCTCTTAGGCTCTAAATATAGGCAATCTGGACGTGATCCCTTACAAATGACACATTGAAAACTACATCGATAGCAATATATGAGTGCCATGTCATTATTACTCACCTGGGGCATTATTCTGTATGACTTATGAGTTTCCTTGCCGTAACCGTATGACGTCACCGTAAGGAATGACATTTATGGCATAGGAAATACGGCATAGGCATAGGACGATTTCACGCCGCTGTCTTGTCGTGCTGCGTAACGCGCTTGTATTGGTCATAGTGAATAAGGCCCCTGTATTTTGTCTAAATTCCTGACATCATTAGTTGATATAGATCGACATATTTATTACTGCACGATTGTCCTGCTTTTGAAAAACTAAAAACCCTTAAACTCTGGAAAAGTGACATAACGTTTCATTTCAACCTAGGTGGTTGTCAATTCTAAAAAGGTAACGTTTCAAGATCTTAATAGAAAAATGTCGCATATATTTAGGATAGTCCGTCGGAATTTAAATAGAAGTTCATTATCGCCCAAGAGGAGACCCCTTTTAAAGGATTTCATTAAACGAATTCCTTTAGATAACTTTGGCTTACGGCGAAATAGTCCAAAAGTCATTGATGTTATTTTGGGAAGCAAGCTCGAAATCTAGAAAATTTGTGTATTGCGAAACCAGCCCAAGTCCTATTTTGAAATATCATAATAAACTAAAGCATGGACTGCCACGTACTTAAACTGCATGACAGTCATTGAATCTGCCAAACAATCTTTCTCTACTTCAACCCTGCGTTCTTCGTTCCTTAGAATATGTTTTTAAACAATAATGTGTCTGGAAAGCCATGTACGACATAATGATTTGTATTAAAGTTCCTAGTCGATGAAATACGTAGACATAGACACCCTGGTTATTTAAAAACTCACAAGAATACGCTCATCCAAGAACAATTTAGTAGACTTTAGTAACAGGCACTGTAATACAAAACAATCTGCGCCTCCGAAAACAAGAGGATCGTATTTTACTTTAATTATTCTACATTGTCATGTTCTGTCTAAAGCAGCGAATTCAAATATTTATTCATTTGTAATTAAACTGAGATGTACGATAGGACTTACAGGGTTCTCTTTGTTCACGGACCCCGTTTTATCCAAAATGAGAAACTTTGATAACAATGTTAAAACAGCTAAATTCTATTAGGCTGATAACGAAATTGTAATGGAAATGACCAAGGAGAATGGTGAGTAACGCTTATTGAGAGCTATCCTCATTATGGAATCGGAATCATGAACTACCCTCATTCTGTAAATGACAATACACATGGCAAAGTTGAATGTTTTGAAAAATAGATGGCGTTATTATTTCAGAGCACGGCGACACCTCGACCGAGACCTCTTGGAGTTGGAACTATTACAAGTTCAGCGTTGCGAAACGTGCGAGAAGGAAGATTATGTTTTGTGTGGAACGCACGCCGCTCGCCTATACCTGTTGCACTCTCTTTCTAACAATTCTCTGCATTGTGTATAGCGTAGTTATGGTTATGTTATAACCAGTCGTGTAGCCGTATGTACAAGCAAGAGAAATAGTCGTTATTGATAACGTCACTAGACGTTCGAAAAACTCATTTTCTTCGAATGTCTATTACGGTACCTCTATCACGAAAACATTTGATAGTCGCCACGTTAACGTATTCGAGTTATATTGCGCGTCAATGCCAGCTCGACTGCCAACCGTTGTAGTGTCACCGCGCAGTGTATCTTGGATACGCTAACGTTTGTGATTGTCACATTTATTCCTGATCAAAGCACTGATGAAAACATAACAGAATAGATCACATGCCACTTAGAACCAGCAACCTTATACTGATTTGAAGTTTTGACAGCTGTCAAGTGGCGCCACTTATCAGCGTCATTGAAAACCAACGCTTCTGTGCTTCTGCTGTAGTAAAGTAGCAAATGCTGAGTGTTTGTCTTTTTTGTCGCGAAATTTTTTGACAGTAGAGAGCATCCGGCACCCTTATTGTGTAACTTGAAATCCATTACCAGTGAAGTTTAAGCCCATTACCACTGGTCGACTCTGTCAGAATTTTTTCGGTATTGTATACAAAACGAATACGAAAGTGACAGTTGAAGTCCAGTCTAGGTTTCAAATGTCAAAAACGAAGCCGATGTCGATTACCACTGAACTTACACAATAAGGCTGCGGGTTATCTATAAAAACTTGAATATCGTGGAAACCAATAGATTAATGAAATAAATAGTTTGTTTAGTTTAGCGCTCTTAAATAAATAAAAGTAATTGTTTAATTGCATAATTAGCTTACATAATTTTCAAAGCTAGCAATAATGGTTTCCAAGATATTCAAGTTTTTATAGATGACCTGGAAGCTTTGATCTCAAGTGTCATTTATGATGGATAGGTACTTAAACTCCGAAGTTTTTGGGAGTAGGTAATTTTCTTCTTAAGACGTAAACTTAAAAGAATCTTATACAGGGTGAAATGAGTGGCACCCTGTATAAGATCCCCGAATAAACACTATCAGGCTGACGAGGGTCTGCCCATTTCATTACATCGACCGCTCAGTACTACTGAGCTGATTAATTAAGGCGAAATTGGACGATACAGGGGTTGTGACTTCATAATCATAACGCCTGGACCCTTATTAAGGCTCAGCACCTATCCTAAGTACACTCCGACCTTCGTGAAAAAAATTAAATACTTGTGTGTCCAGGCCACGGACAATATATATTCCAAGTTTCATCCAAATTGGATCAGTAGTTTTTGCGTGAAAGAGTAACCAACATCCATACATCCTCACAAACTTTGCGTTTATAATATTAGTAGGAATATTTTACTATTAATATTACTAAAGCCGAACACAATTTGTGCTTGCCAGTACTTTCAATATAAAACTGCTTCGGATAAAATAGGTCGTACCTAAACCAAATCGGAGGACAGCGGACCGGGTGAGAACGGACCTAACCCGATACTTTAACAATTAGATTCAAATTCGATTGAAAAAGACAAAACACGGTGTAGCTACCTCAAGCTTACATCGAGTTGAGTAAACAACATTGAGTGTATTCTTTATTCTCAAAAGACCTTTACATCTACCAACGGATATTTAGAAGCTTCTCAGTGGTATAGTGAAGAGGTTTTGTCACGAGGGATAACCCTAATTGCTTATATTCACGCAAATAAAATGACTTCTAAAAGAACGGATGAGGTAGTCCGTAAAGCACGGAAAGCTTCCTGTCGCTTTAGAATAGAGACGAGGGTGGATGTCACGTCAGCCCCCCTACGTCACGTTTTCAGACATTCTATAATGGCTAGAGCTTCGTCAAAAATGTATGGGAATTGTCACGTGCTTTTTTGTTTATAACTGTCATTTCCGTTTTATTACTTTTCTACGATTGTTAAATGTGTGCAAAGTGGTTTCCCTAAATGATAGATTTCGTTTTCAAGTTTTGAAGGGAAAATCCAGCATTTTCTCTTCAAAACAAACGACAGCCGACTTGACTAATGACTTGACTGGATATTATTTCAAATACCTCACTTGACGCTGTCAAAATTGTCTGTGACTTTTCTGATAGAACAGCCCCAATGTATCATTATCATCATTTGCTGATGAAGGCGTATCAAATAGAAGTCGGGTTTTCCAGTTTATACTAATAAATTATTACACTATTGCAACTATGTCTCTACAAACGTGCACTACCGAATATAGCAGGTGCCGATATTTCCACGCTCCACGGCATTATGTAATATCCTCACAGAGGGGGGTGAAATCACATAAATTTTAAATTACGCGACATAGGGAGCTAATTAATTTTAAAATTGCGATCGTACGAGAATAACTCGCTATTAAAATTTCCGCGTTGCTTTTCCCAGAGTTATTTAATGAGCTATTATTTTTGATGGTAATGTACTGCGGAGTGGAAAATTGAGTTATTCTGATGGCATTTTGTAATTATTACTTTGTTACAGAAGCGTATCACCAGTCTTTGTATAATAAACATATTTATAAGCACAATACATAGACACACCAACTTTGGCATACATTTAACTTTGGCCCTCGGCGAGAAATTGAACCACTCGCATCTCTTTTACTAAATATAATATTTTTTACACATAATAGTATCATTATCATATTAGCCTGTAGAAATCCCCTGCTATAGTAGGTGCCAAATAACACCGCAATACAGGTCATTCACCCACCTTCACCAATTCACCAATTCAATTTATGTATGGTAAACAAACAGTGCTACGAGATTCGAGCGATTACCGTCTTAGCGACAGGTTTGTATGGAAAGCGACAGAATTAGCCATTCATAAATTGAATTTTGCGACATCGTCGTGAAGCTGGGTAAATGACCTATATTGCGGTGTTATTTGGCACCTACTATAGATATACGAGTAGGCCTTCTTCATTGATTATCGAAATAACGTTTTTAAGCTCTTTTAACGGTTTCCCATGATCGTCCAATGTCGTCAGAGCTGTCTTCGCTTCCTGAGTCCGTAGTCTGAGTTTTGTTTTGTTGATCGAAACGCATATAGAGAAGCGACTTACGAGATATTTTGTATGAAAATCCGATAAGCGCCTCTAGCGGGAGATTTGCCAACTATTTTTCGCCACACAAAAACTGCGAATTTCTCGATTCTCGCTTGTCGCAAATCAACGTAACAAAACCCAGACTACAGACTCTGATTTGTGGTTGCCACTCGAAAAACTTGTTCATTCATAATAGTATGTCAAATTAGTTTTCCGGAGTGCTCTTATACAACCTGTACTAAATTCAAGTAGGTGTATCACTTAACTTTTCTAATTTAATCCATTGTCTTCAAGTCAATGAATATCGTTGATTTCCCAAAAAAAAAATCCGACTTCATAATTCCCTATTCCCGAAACTTCCAACTTCACAATTTAATGGATGTCTGTATAACTTTCCTGCTTTTATCATTAATTTTCCTTTTATAATACGATTATGAATATTTTCATGAGATCTGTTTATATTTTCGAGACAATGTAATGTTCGGAAGTTTAATAAATTGGCCTGATTTGTTAGAGTTTGGAACATGATATTAAAGCTTCTAACTCTGCATATTCCAAGTTTTCTTATTTGTTTGTAAATGTTGCGTTGGTAACAAACTGAAGAAACAAATAAGTGTTAATGGCAAATGAATTATATAGTAGGTATAAAACTAAAAATTTGAAATGATTGGTCTGAACATAATAAGCTAATTACTCGCCCGCCTGAGTTTCGCACACAGGATGGCAAAATATTTTTCACATTTAATTTTCCATTTGTTATATTCTAAAAGATAATAACAAAATATTATTTTTCAGTTAAAATATGTGAGTTTAATTTATAAGCAACAACAAAATGTGTTAGGTATCCCCAAAAAACACGATGTTATCTTGGGAAAGTTACACCGTGTATAGTCTAGCATTGACAAACAGATTCAAATTTAATCGAAAGAGATAAAACGATTCGAGTTTTGACATTTTTTGAAACAACACGTAGCTCTTTTATTTTAATAGTTTCTTGTGTTTTTGTGAGTATTGTTGTTTAATTTTGGTGGAATTTTAACCAATAATACTTAGATCGTAACACAAAGTGTGAGGCATTAGAATAAATGTGTGCAAAGTGGTTTCTCTGAATGTGAAAATTCGTTTCAGGTTTTGAAGGGAAAATCCACCATTTTCTCTGCTGTCTGCAACAAACGACAGCCGACTTCACGCAGACTTTACTTGACTTATATTATTACAATTATATCACTTGACATTGGCAAAATTGTCTGTCAAAATGACGGACAGAGGCCATATAGGTATAGAAGAAGAAGAGATAAAACAAGCTTCGAGTAAGTGACCCCCTGACTAATGAGCAAAAAGTTCTAACCCATAGAGCTCCAATTTTCTGACAGATCAGATTACAATAGCTTCTGAAACCTCGAAAGCCTTCGTGCGTGCACATCAAAGGTTAACTAACGAGCCATTCTTAGCCCAATTATATTTATAGATGAGCGATCTCAAATCGCTGAGGGCTTAACTTCGGTCAAAGAACTTCCGACATGTTGTACTCACAATATCTGAAGCATGAAAGTCATCTTTACATTTTATATATGCATGTTTTCCCCATAGTACAGCGACAACCGTTGGGACATTTGGCGTATTAGCCCTCGTATCGCAAGCTCTGAACTGTCATGTGACGTGGGTACAGATATACGAAAACAAGAAGCTTTTGACGGCAAAAAACGTGCTAATGTCATTATTTAGTCACAGAATACAAATGATTTAGTATGAAAACCGTTCAGAAAACCTGCCAGGCTTAAACCTTTCATAAGACAACGATATCCCCCACCGAAACTTTCGAAGATTTCAAATACTTACCGAATCTCCTTCGAAAGTTTCTGATATCGATCCGACAAGGCTTTCTGAATGAATCAGAATAGCCTTGTGGTCTTTTCAGGCTGATGATGATGATGGTGCTTATCTACCGTCCTTTCTGAGAGGATGCCTGTCGTGTCTGAAGGTTCCGGGAGGTCGTTGTCTCATAAAAAAAAATTCAAGGTTATCTGAACTGTTTTCAAACTAAAGCATTGGTATTCTGTGACTAAATAGTGACGAGTGATGAGCGCATTTCATCGCGTTTTTTGCCGTCAAAAGCTTCTTGTTTTCGTATATCTGTGGCCACGCCGCTTGACTATATGCTGGGCAGCGAAAGCAGTTCAGAGCTTGCGATATGGGGGCAGTATAATATCACTTTTTCATCACCATAGAATCCGAGCTTGATGATCGGAAGATAGTGTTTCTACGTTATCGTGATCACCGATTTGCATAGTAGGTACACTCATTGGGATTTTGACCGCCCACCAGTGGGCCAGTCGATGGGCTTAATGGAATAACCCTTTTTTCCTACCTATGTTGCTTCAGTTTACTTCAGAAAGCCAATTCGACGTGACGTAGCTTATTGAACTTTAATGAATAATGACTTTGGAATCTTCAAGGCTTGTCGAGCAAGGAAGAGCAAGGATCAAGGGATGAAACTCAACAAGTGTGTAATTTGTGACTTTTTCAAATTAAGGAGTACTTTTGAAGTAAAGGGGTTTTTGGGGTGTAAAAGCGGGTTACCCTGTAGACATCTAAAAGGATCTCTTGAGTAGCTAACTAGGTAAGTAGGTACCAATAGATAAGGGGATGTCTTCTGTGCTTTCTAATAACCTCCCTTAGACGTTAGTTTCAAATCAAATAAAATCATTTATTTGTAAACACAGGTATTTAGGAAGAAAGGTGACATATAAATTGTCAGTGTGCGCTGTGTTTTGCGCTAAGGCGTACAAATTTGTCTTACGTAATATGTTAATAAGTGCTACATTCAGTTAATTAATTAAAGCAAAAGATTTTTTTTTTTTTATGCCATAGCTGGCAGACGAGCAGGCGGGCCACCTGATGGAAAGTGGTCACCGCCGCCCATGGACACCTGCAACACCAGAGGTGAGGCTAGTGCGCTGCCGGCCTTTTAAGAGGAGATAAACCCGCCTTTTGAAGGACCCCATCTCAAAACTCCGAGGGAAAACCGCAGAGGGAAGTTCATTCCACAACTTACACGTACGAGGCAGAAAAGACCGCGTGAAACGAGAAGTTGAATAAAAACGTCAAATGAAAATAATATATGGTAGCTATGTCAGATAAATTATAAAATTAGTAAAATTTCATTAGTCTTAACTGTCCCACTCCGTTAAAAAACAATCAACGGTTAGTCTATTGATACCTGATAATAACGACACCGCTAATTTTAAGTAATACTTATGTTCAAATGACGTCTTTGAGTGCCGCTGTAAGTGGTCTGAGAGGACGTCCTGAATATTTTTTTTACTAATAGCATTAGCGGTATCTATTTTCACCAGTCAGTTTAAGTGTTTCTTTAGCAGAATATCGATTACAGATTCGCCAAGACCAATTTTTTCAGCAGTTTCAAATTCCTTGAGACATTTTCTTTTCAATTTATTAAAAGTGGTGAACAGCTTGAAAATAACCGACGAAATAAATATTTGTTCGTAAAAAGCATTGTACGTGATATAGCGGCGTTGCTCTTTTTCTTATTTTTTAGACAATTTTGCTACAGTAGGTGCCAAATAACACCGCAATACAGGTCATTCACCCACCTTCACCTCGATGTCGCAAAATGCAATTTATGTATGGTAAACAAACAGTACTACGAGATTCGAGTGATTACCGCCTTAGCGACAGGTTTGTATGGAAAGCGACAGAATTAGCCATTCATAATTAGAATTTTGCGACATCGTGGTGAAGGTGGGTGAATGACCTGTATTGCGGTGTTATTTGACACCTACTATAGTGTCAAAATTGAAATAATATCAGTCAAGTCAAGTCATTCGTCAAGTCGGATGTTGTTTGTTTTGAAGAGAAAATGGGGACACGAGTTTTGTCATTTTTTGAAACACAGCACTTTTATTTTAATAGTTTTTCTTGTGTTATTGTGAGTATTGTTGTTTAATTTTGGTGAAATTTTAACCAATAATACTTAGGTCGTAACATAAAGTGTGAGCCATTGGAATAAATGTGTGTAAAGTGGTTTTTCTGAATGTGAAAATTTGTGTTAGGTTTTGAAGAGAAAATCCACCATTTTCTTTTCAAAACAAACGACAGCCTACATGACGAACGACTTGACTTGACTTCAATTATTACAATTATATCACTTGACATTGGCAAAATTGCCTGTCGAAATGACGAGCAGAGGCCATTATTGAAGAGAAGAAGAATGTCAAAGTTTAGATGTTTGTACTTATGTCGAAAATAGCTGCACCTGTAACTGTACCTACCTACCTACTAATAAAAAACAAAATGAATATACCATCCTTTTTGCTTCGCCGTAGTCGAGTAAAAATTTACTTTCTACACCAGTTTTTACTTTCTACATACGGCGAAAACTCAAGGTCGCAAAATTCCTTTGTCCGTACCATCGGACGAGTCTGGGACTAAACGGAAATTATTATTACGCATTGTTCCGTTCAATTCTTGCTAGGCACTTTATTTCGGCGAATAAATGTTTATTTGATGTATCTTTTGACAATGGATTTTTGAATAATTTACTTGTCCGATCGGGATTGCCCTTGGTGCTTTTGTAGGGCGATTATTGTTTGGAATAAACATTGTGATATTGGTATTAACATCAGGACAGCTACCATCAGGGAAAACATTGAGAAACCAGTTAAAATCGTAGCAGCGATGGTTATTTATGTTTTTTTTTTAAATAAAATAAACAAGTAAGCACGCGCCGAACATTTAGTCACTGAGTGTTGATGTCCAAAGTAGGTCTCACTACAAGTAGCGGCACGTAAGTCTAGCGCTGAGCGATACGTGGAAGGGATTACTGCGCATGTGTACTGTCGCGCACGCAATACATTTATTAGCAAAATAATGTTTATGACATTATTTTTATGTAATGCCAAATAATAGGTCTGATGCTAAACAAAATGTTTACAGTTTATAGTAAGTACCTAACATATAGTTTCAGCAAGTTTTGTGGGGAGTAGAAAATAAAAACATTATTTGACAATTTATTAATTTTTATTTTACATTAATCTGAATCTGACAATGGTGTCACGCCTTCCATGGTGTCTTGATAGAGCCTTTTACGTGTTGACGGCCCGGGCTCAGGACGGCTTCGTTCGTCAGCACTAGCAGCGTCATCTTCATCAAACTCACTAATGCTATCGTCTGAACTGTCTCCATTAACGTGAATGATAAATTCTTCTGTTACCAAATCCACGACATGATCACTCTTTGCATATTGCTCTTCTATATCCTTCACCTTTTTGCATAACTTTTGCCAATCCCATGCACCCATCAGTAAAACTTTTTCTTGTATGAGGTCAATACATTTAGCAACACTCCATTTAACATTTTTGCTGCCTACATACTGCTTAATATCGGACCATGCCATTTCGATGGGATTTAGATCTGGGTGGTATGGTGGTAGTCTGAGCACTTGATGGCCTTGTTCAGCTAGGATTCGATCAATCGAAAATGTTTTAAATTTATCCTTGTTAGCCCTTATTAAATTGTACAACTGAGGTTTCAAAAGTGTTTCCTCGTACTGTATGCCTTTTTCAGTCAGCCAAGCCTGCATGTCAACTTTTTTGGAAGTAGAGGCTGGTGCCCGATCCCACTGTTTATTGTGATACGACGCGTTATCGACTACCACGACGGAATTGGGTGGTAAGTTTGGCATTAACTGTGTTCGGAGCCACTTCTCATAGTTTTCGAAATTCATGTTGTCGTGGTAGTCGCCTGATTTGGTACCAGCTTTAAAAGTCAGCAACGCATTGGGTATAAACCCAGTTTCAGACCCGGCGTGGACTATGACAACTCGCTGTCCCTTCGAGACAGGTTTTTTTAGGCCCTTCGTAGTACCATCGGTCCAGGCTTTTGAAGACGAGTGCGATGAATCTACGTAAGATTCGTCCGTATAAACAATAGGCCTTCCCTCTTGACGATATCGTTTTATTTTTTGCAAATATTCGATACGTTTCAAACGTATATTTGAAGTCTCAATCAGCACTTTCCGGTTGTTTTCGGTGTTTTTCCACCGAAATCCCAAACTCTTAATTATTCGCCGAAGACTTCTTTCTGAGCCTTTGAAATTAATGTCTTCCTCTAGCTTCCTTTTAAGCTTTCCAACGGTAGGAAGTTCATTATTTGTGTTGTGAAAATTATGAATACACCTCTTTATTACGCCTTGGTCGAAGTTATCAATGTTTGTAACCGGTTTTGTTTTGGACCGTTTTTTGCCAGGCGTTCTGAACACTGTGATCAAATCAGAACTATTGGCTTGATTAGAGATGTTTCTTACTGTTGCAATTGACGTTTTAGTAGACTCTGCTGTCCTTTTTTGGATTTTCCCTAGATCGCTGATTAGACCATTTAGTTTAATGTTTCCCGCCTTAATAATTTCGGCGGTTTGTTTAATTTGGCTCAAATTTACAGTACTGCTGTCCGAAAGACTGAGTAAAGTATTTACGGCTTCGTTAATTTCAGTTTTAATTTGTTTCAAAGAATCAATTATTTCGATAGATTCCCTTTTTAGAAAACAATTTACGTCGTAAACCATTTTTCTTGCCTGTCTTTTCAAAACAGGATTAGGCATCTTTATTGACTTTTAACTTTTTAAGTCACAACACAACAGAAACAAACTTAAACAACTAAATTTAACAAACAAATTCAAACTTTAACAAACAATTTCAACAAACAAAAAACAACAACAAAAATTAACTTTATGACGCGACTGTACACGGGATGTGCGCGGAGCGTCGTATTGGCTCGGGGAACCGAATGCGACTGACGAGCCAATCGGCGCTACGCACGCTCGCCCTTCACCCCGCTAACCCCCTCGAGTACCTTAATTTTTACTTCTGCGCAATAACGGTCAGCGCTAAAGTTTCGTGCCGCTACTTGTACCTAAGACAGGCGTCACAGCTCAGTTGGTAATAGCTCTGCCTTTTGCGCTGTTGGTCGCGGGTTTGATCCCCACCAAGAGCAAACATTTGTGTGTGGCAAACATAGATGTTTGTTCTACGTCTGGGTGTTACTATGCGCTATCCTACTAACACGAAAGTTTGTAAGTATGGATGGATGGATGGATAGATAGATGGATGGATGGATGGATGGATGGATGGATGGATGGATGGATGTTACTCTTCACGTAAAAACTACTGATCCGATTTGGATGAAACTTGGAATATATATTGCCCGTGATCTGGATTAACACATAGGCTACTTTTTATCCCGAAAAATTAACGAGATCCAACGGCACGCGAACGAAGTCGCGGGCGGCACCTAGTAAGTAATATATTTACAAAAAATAATATGTAAGTATTTTATCAGCAATCTAGTTCCCAAAATACAAGTTCTGTTTAGTTTGGGGCGTTGTGTGAAATGTTCAAAGATTATTATTTATTTATTTATAACTACGCTTCTTAGACATCCTCAAAGCACTCAGGGTTCCAAGAGAACTAAAGGGTTATTTTCCAGTGTCCAAATTTTTTAACACATCTACCTTCTTAGAATCGTTTTAATGTAACCTCGTGCACGTGAAAACGCACTCGGACTTTTCTTAAACATGTAATATGGAAACATGATGTAAACTAATCTTCATTCGTTCAATCACAACCCTTTGTTAACCCTCATTTTAAATTCCCCACTCGAGTGTTGATTTAGGGCATGTTGACCGAGCATGTATTCTTTTGTAATCGAAAATGTGATGCCGTTATAACAACCGGAGACGGTTATAAGCGACTTTTTTAAACGCTTAAAAAATTATTTTGCTGTTATTTTTTTGGAACGATTTAGACTGTATCTGCTAGAAGTTAGGTAGGTACTATAGATATGTAGATAAATTCAGGGGGGCAATCGTTATCTCATAAAAACCATGTTTTCTGTATTCATACTAAATCATAGGTATTCTGTGACTAAAAAATTCAGCGCGTTTTTTGTCGTCAAAAGCTTCTTGTTTTCGTATATCTGTAGCCACGTCGCCTGTTCATTATGCTAGGCAGCGAAAGCAGTTCAGAGCTTACGATACGGGGGCAGTTATGGTTTCATGTTGACTTGGTATATGATGGTAGGCCCGAGGTAAATAAAATAACAGGAATATGAGTACCGTTTCAGAAGAATATAGGGTAGTAAATAAATAAATATTCATGGACATGTCACACAACGCCCTCTAGTCCCAAACTAAGCAAAGCGTGTACTATGAGAACTAGATTGTTAGTGGTAGCAAGTGAGATAATTGAATACAGTGTAACGTTGTACTAAACATCGTTCAAAAAAAAGAATCTAAATATAACTAAATATAAAAAAAATTAAATAAAAGGTTTATTTACAAAAAAACTAAAACATAAACTAAATCTAAATATTTACAATTAAAATCTTAAAAACGAATATAAAATATACTATGCAGAACCCTCAAACTATTAAAACTACTCCAAGAGCTTTCGTATTGCGTAACTAGGCAAAAGGAACTCCTAATACCTTAGCGCTTCACGCGTACTAACTATGCCCTAAGCTGTGGCGCGGCACTCAGTGCGCGGCCCTATTCCCTCGCTGGTCGCAGGCTACAACGGACCTCTGTGTTAATAAGGACGCTCTTACTTATTCTATTTTTTCAAAAACTACCTAAGTGTGCCAGGAATCCCGCTAGGGTGAGTTCACAATTTATTATAGCTATCTACCTAAGCGCCTAGTTAAAAATTAGCCCTGTAAAGCTGTCTGCTTAAGCACACGCTAGCTGAATATTTTAAACGTCACTCTAGTCGTTGGCCCTTGTACCTATCTACCCTCAGCACGTGGCTTGGCAGCTGGCTTTTGGACCTAGAACATTTCCTAAGGCCTGCCGTATCTTCCAGGATTCTTCTTCTTCTTCCTCTTCTTCTACTACCTTCCACCATCATCCTCGTTACAAGCTGGGACAGCTGCTTCTTCCACGGCTGGATGATTGGTGCTGGAAGTCTACTGGCAACATCGCTTACCCATACATTCCTCTGCGCGCGGATGCGCGGTGGTGCTTCCTCAAGCTGGAACTGCTGGACTTGCGGCTGCCTACTCTGTGGGACATTAGGACAAGGCCAGTGACGATTTCAATCTACCATTCTAAGTGTGCGGCTGTGCAATATTTTATGGACAAGTAAAGGTGTGGTCTGTGAAAAGCTGGTTTCATTCCACATCCTTACAGGACCCCGTCTATCCCTAATCTATCTGCGGCCAAAACGCCGCAGTGGCGCCCAATTTTAATTTAACGTGGTTAATTGCACAGCCTAGCATTTATTTTGTTAAAACTAATAATTTTCAGCTAGTTGTGAAAAATCTAGGAACGTGTAAGCGAAGCGGTGAATTATTTCTCAACACAGCGAACTGGTACGTACGTTCACTCACTTTGTATGCTATCACTGTCGGTTGATTTTTGCACTAAAATATTCACCAATCAATCTAATTTGTAAACTGTTACGTATTTTAGGATTATACTAATTTTGAACCAAATATTAGGTACTGATATTTCAAGCTAAAAACAAAAATTTTCTAAAAGTTTTTACGCTACCCTCATATTACGTAACAGTTCGCATTGGTTTTGTAGTTGATTTTGCACGTATTTTCATCAGAACTATTAAAATAAATCAATCTAATCACCAATTCGTAGTAGGTTATTCTATAAATTGTAACAGACAGCTATTTAATTTTATCTTTAGCGCTCGGCAGTTTTATGCAGCTTGCCGTAAACAGGTGGTATATCTAGGTAAAATTAATTTACTACGTTGTGATTTTGCTACTGTTATTAATTACTATTTTGCCATATTTACTGTGTTCTTGCTATACATTTATCATAATGGGAACTCACCCTATAAAATTCCTATTACTAAATAAAAATGAGTTGTCTTATGAGGTCCTTATCAGAGGCGAGGAACCAGCTGCTACCGTACTAAAACTACGAAATCAAATAAATAAACTAACTATCACGATTCCGTCTGAGGATATCCAGGAATCAGGCATCGAGTCTGAGGTTGACTTGGAAGGCGTTACGTTATCTATAAAAGAACTAATTACTAGAATCAAATCTCTCCTAGAAAAATATGATCTAAATCTTTTTGAACGTACTAGAGCGTTAGCACATCATATTTATTATCGGTTAAGTCGAATAGATAAAACTAACATTGTAGAAAAACTAGAAAAATTACAAAAAGAATTTAATTATCAATACGCGCTGTTAGCTAAGCTTACTCCAGCTAGTTCGTCACTATCATTTACTGAACAGTCGAGTTCTGGTCAATCTATTAGTGTACCGGTAACTGACACTTATAAATGCGAACGTAATCATATTAATGACCTACAGAAGTTGAAGTTTAATGGAAAGTCGTGTGTGAGAGTGTTTATACAGAGAGTGAATGAGTTTTGCACGTCTAGATGTATCTCGCATTCTAAATTGTTGACTTATGCAACTGAGATTTTCACAGGTCAAGCGTTACACTGGTACCGTAGCGTTAAGACTGAAGTAGGTAGCTGGCAGGATCTCACTAAATTGCTGATAGCTGATTTTGGTAAATTTGACTACGACTATAGACTAATATCTGAAATTCGTAGCCGTACTCAGGGTGACTCAGAAAATATAATAGTATACCTAGCTATTATGTCGGAACTTTTTTCTAGGTTGTCAAAACCCATGTCTGAGGAAGAGAAGTTAGAGATATTACTACACAATATTAGGCCGTGTTATGCGACTATCCTAGTATCGCATGGTGAGAGCATTACTTCTATCGAAACTCTTCGGTCGCTGTGCCGTAACTACGAACGAATACAGGCATTGTCTGCACAATTTCGTGAACCTCCTAGGGTCACTACGGAAACTTTGGCTCCTGATCTAGCTTTTACTAAAACACAGGAAACTTCGAACTCTAAACCCTACTATTATAATAAAAATTCTAATGCTAATTATAATAGTGCTAATAATTCGAAACCGTACTACAATAAATCTACAAATGTTCAAACTGCTACCGGTCAGACGAGCGCTGCGCGCACTACCGTAGCTGCTATCAATGCAAGCTCGCAGGGTCATAAAAAACTCTATTGTCCTCGGTGTCGTAATGACTCACATAATTTGCGACAGTGTAAACAAGAACATTTTCTAATATGTTTCAAATGCGGAAAGAAGGATACTAAATATCCTGATTGTACTAACTGCAATCCCACTACTAAAGGTTCAAATCCAAAAAACTAGATAGCTCAGATTGCTGCAATACGAGTTCTATCACTACTGTTCACGCTAAAACTAGTGAAAAGGAGTGGAAGGAGTGGCTACAATTTGTAAAAATATTTTCATCTAGTTACTCTATTGCATCAATCTTAACTTCTAAACCCACTAATGATGTACGTCCGTATGTTACAATTAAAGTAGGAAATCTATCTATTTGTGGTTTACTCGATTCAGGATCTGCTGTCTCCATCCTAGGAAACAATGCACACTTACATATTCTTGCGTTGGGTCATACCCTAGTAAATGAAACTACTCTAAAAACATTCACAGCTGCCGGTGGTCAGTCCTTATCTGCCATTGGATACATAAATCTACCAGTAAACTTTGAAAATAACTTTCACGTAATTAGAGTTTATGTAATACCTGAGGTAACATCATCGTTGATATTAGGTGTCGATTTTTGGCAAAAATTTGAGCTATGTCCTAGATTTTTACAATCTATAACGCTATCTAACAAAGCTATGAATAGTATCGCTGAGGTCAATAATTCTACAAGTACACTACAATCTTACGATGAATTGAATGAGTCTGAACGCATTACTGCTGACAATGTGGTAGATCAATTTAAATCTATTTCTTCTCAAAAGTGTGGATTAGGTCGAACTCATCTTGTGGAACACTGCATTGACACAGGTACTTCTGCCCCTATCAGGCAACGTTACTACCGGCTCTCACCGGAAAAACAACGCATATTAGGAAGTGAGCTAGATGAAATGCTTCGCTTAGGTGTTGTCGAGTCCTGCGAAAGTCCTTGGTCTTCTCCTGTTTTACTTACTCCTAAAAAAGATGGTTCGTTACGATTCTGTCTAGATAGTCGTAAATTGAACGCAGTAACTAAAAAAGATGCTTATAAATTGCCTTACATCTCGGAAATATTAGATAACCTAAAAAATGCTCGTTATCTATCTAGTATCGATCTATCTCGCGCATACTGGCAACTACCTATTGCCGAGCAGGATCGAGACAAAACTGCATTCTACATACCTAATCGAGGTACCTATCGATTTGTTACCGTTCCTTTTGGCTTGACTAATGGTCCCGCTACACAACAACGGTTAATGGATTTATTATTCTATGGACCCGAGTTTGAGAACTCTGTCTTTGTCTTTATTGACGATATAATAATCGCTTCCGCTGATTTCCAAACTCATATTGCACTTTTACTAAAGGTTCATAAGAAGCTAGAAATGGCTAACCTAACTATTAACTATGAAAAATCTAAATTCTTCAGAAATGAACTAAAGTATCTTGGTTTTGTGGTCAACTCTAAAGGTCTCCACGTTGATCCTGGGAAGATCGAGGCTATCCTTAATTTTCCTATACCTACTAATAAAAAAGAGGTAAAAAGATTTCTTGGTACCGCTTCGTGGTATCGGAGGTTTGTACCAAACTTTAGCGCCATTGCTGGCCCTCTAAATAGCTTAACTTCTACTAGTAAGAAGGCTAAGTCATTCTTATGGACTAAAGAAGCCGATGATGCTTTCTCTAAATTAAAGGATTGTCTGGTCTCTGCTCCGATTCTTTCGTGTCCTAATTTTGATTTACCTTTTGAGATTCACACTGACGCCAGTGACTATGGAGTCGGTGGTGTACTTACACAAACTATTAATGGTGTGGAACATCCTATAGCTTATATGAGTAAATCTCTTACTGCTCAAGAGAGAAACTACAGTATTACCGAGAGAGAAGCACTAGCTGTACTCGTAGCTCTTGAACACTGGAGGTGTTACATTGATAATGGTCGTAAATTTATTGTCTATACAGATCACTCTGCACTAAAATGGTTCTTAAATCTAAATAATCCTACAGGTCGTCTCGCTCGCTGGGGTGTGCGATTATCTGCATTCAACTTCGAAATGAAGCACCGTCGTGGCTCAGACAATGTAATACCGGACGCGCTATCGCGTGCTTGTCCTATCACTGCTATTGATACTTCTCCTAAAACTACTAATACTAAAGATGAGTGGTATCTAAACATATTCCACGGCTGTCAAAATTCTGCAGTTTCATTTCCTAACTACATTATAAAAAATGATAAGCTATACCGTTTTATGAAAGGTAAATGTTCGCTAACTAAAGAATTTGAATGGAAGGAAGTTGTGCCTACTGAGGTTAGAGAAGCTATTGTTCTAGAAAACCATGCTGAACCTATAGCAGGTCACCTAGGTATCTTTAAGACATATAAACGTCTTACTCTAAAATACTACTGGCCTGGGATGCATTCTGACGTGGTCAAAGTAGTTACTTCTTGTGACATTTGCATCGCTCATAAGCATCAGAACCATGCTACCTTAGGTGAAATGGGCCGACCTAAATCGTGTTCTAGACCATTTCAAGTACTAAGTATTGACCTAGTTGGACCCCTACCTATATCCAGAAAACAGAATACTTTCTTGTTAGTGATAACCTGTTGTTTCAGTAAATATTGTCTTTTGTTTCCAATTAAACGTGCTACCGCGGAAATAGTAACAAAAATTCTAGAAGAAAACGTATTTTTAATTCACGGTGTTCCCGAAACTATCATATTAGACAATGGAAAACAGTTTGTTAGTGCTACTTTAAAACAAATGCTATCTAAATATAATGTCCCTCACCTACATTTTACTCCTAAATACACGCCTCACGTAAATACAGTAGAAAGATACAATAAAACTATCATGACTGCAGTTTCTACATTTATCACTACTGATCATCGCATCTGGGATACTCTAATACCTAAAATACAATTTGCTGTTAATAATTCTGTGAACGAAGTAACGGGTTTCACGCCCTCATTTTTAGTTTATGGTCGAGAGTTGGTTACTTGTGGTTCACACTACACAAATAATAAACCCGGTAACGTGGCGGACCTTATCTTCCAACCACGTGATCAATATGCCGAGAATCTAGGTATTCTTTCGTCTATATTTAACAAAGTACAATTAGCACTATTACAAGCGCACAGTAGAAACTCGAATTCCTATAACTTGCGTAAAAAACCTATGGAATTCCAGATAGGTGATGTCATATGGAGAAAAACATTTTTTCAAAGTGACAAAGATAAATACTTTAATAAAAAACTAGCACCTAAGTATGTACAATGTAAGATTATTTCTAAAAAGTCTCCTCTTGTTTACGAGCTGAGTGACATGAGCGGTAACAACCTAGGCTCATGGCACATAAAAGACTTTAAATTAACAAACTACAAAGATTAAAACTGATATTTAAATTATTATGCAGTAAGTATCTATGTATCATATTATGTATCATTTATATCTACCTAGGATGTAGTCGCACATTCTCTAAATAAAATGTGTAGTTACAATAGGTTTAGGTACTTATTAGGATAATTATTATACTATTACAGCTGATGCAAGCTAAACTAATTACCTACTGTTTTTTACTTACTAAACAGCCGGGTAAGCATAAACTGGAACGCGCTATTGTTTCAATGCTCGCCGTACGGGTAGGTATTTAAGATTATCGGTGCTATAGTATCTCTCTAACCTAATGATTTTTTCATGCCGCGTTGAAATCTAATTGGTAGGTACTTTATCTAGGTTAACATTATACTGTATCTATAAATTTTTTATGCTGCTATAAGTTCTAACTGGATAACTTTGTTTAAAAAAAATTAGCTATCTAGCAAACAATACTTCAGTACCTATGCTTATATATAATTAAACTATATACCAGCTACCTATCGTGAGGTGTCGTCGTGCTAAAACGATGAACTTCGCCTAGACTGTTTTGAGTTTACCTTGTTACTAATGCAAGTACACTCTGTGTGTAAGGGTCTGAAGAACGCTAATGTTATAAAGACTAGATGGATGGATTAATGAAAGAGGAAGTATGAACGAATATGAATGGGATTATGAAAGTAGGACAGTACTATGAACTATAGGTAGTGAGTCGGATTTTTGTATAGGAAAAATCCTACGCTTTTTGGCGGGGTACTGTAACGTTGTACTAAACATCGTTCAAAAAAAAGAATCTAAATATAACTAAATATAAAAAAAATTAAATAAAAGGTTTATTTACAAAAAAACTAAAACATAAACTAAATCTAAATATTTACAATTAAAATCTTAAAAACGAATATAAAATATACTATGCAGAACCCTCAAACTATTAAAACTACTCCAAGAGCTTTCGTATTGCGTAACTAGGCAAAAGGAACTCCTAATACCTTAGCGCTTCACGCGTACTAACTATGCCCTAAGCTGTGGCGCGGCACTCAGTGCGCGGCCCTATTCCCTCGCTGGTCGCAGGCTACAACGGACCTCTGTGTTAATAAGGACGCTCTTACTTATTCTATTTTTTCAAAAACTACCTAAGTGTGCCAGGAATCCCGCTAGGGTGAGTTCACAATTTATTATAGCTATCTACCTAAGCGCCTAGTTAAAAATTAGCCCTGTAAAGCTGTCTGCTTAAGCACACGCTAGCTGAATATTTTAAACGTCACTCTAGTCGTTGGCCCTTGTACCTATCTACCCTCAGCACGTGGCTTGGCAGCTGGCTTTTGGACCTAGAACATTTCCTAAGGCCTGCCGTATCTTCCAGGATTCTTCTTCTTCTTCCTCTTCTTCTACTACCTTCCACCATCATCCTCGTTACAAGCTGGGACAGCTGCTTCTTCCACGGCTGGATGATTGGTGCTGGAAGTCTACTGGCAACATCGCTTACCCATACATTCCTCTGCGCGCGGATGCGCGGTGGTGCTTCCTCAAGCTGGAACTGCTGGACTTGCGGCTGCCTACTCTGTGGGACATTAGGACAAGGCCAGTGACGATTTCAATCTACCATTCTAAGTGTGCGGCTGTGCAATATTTTATGGACAAGTAAAGGTGTGGTCTGTGAAAAGCTGGTTTCATTCCACATCCTTACAGGACCCCGTCTATCCCTAATCTATCTGCGGCCAAAACGCCGCAACAGGACAGAAAAAAGTGAGTAGTATAAATAAATCATACTAAGATCAAAGATCAAAAGCCAGTTTTTTTTCTATTTTGTAAAAAAAACCTATTGCTGCGTTAATGCTATGTTACGCTTTTATACGGTCACCGTTTCTTAGTAAGCAAAGTTTCACGGTCATGTTTGTTTTCTTTTATGGTGTTGAGAGGTTTCTAAATATAGTTCAATCAAACCCATACTATTTGTGTTGTATTTATATGTATAGCGTACATCTGAAAGACTACGCGTGTGGTCGTTCGTTATCGAAAGTCAAATGTTAGTTAGGATGCGCACTAGGTGACCAAGGATCACGACAGTTACAACTGTCATGTGGGCCTAAGATGCGCACCGCGAGATATTTGTCATGTCGTTCTGTCAAAATGTAAGCATTTTGTACCAGTTTAGAAACTATTGCATTATCTGTGGTAATGTTGTCGAGAAACCGCGCCTTTGAATTTTCAACTTTTGACATTTCTGCATGACTATTATCTCGTCCTCAGAGAGGTACGACGACTAAGAAGTGTCAAAAGTGTACATTATGGCGCGACACCATTAGGTACCACAGATAATGCAATAGTTCCTAAACTGGTACAAAATGCTTACATTTTGACAGAACGACATGACAAATATCTCGCGGTGCGCATCTTAGGCCGGATGGGCCTAACGCTAAATTTTCTCAGGTATGTCAGACCTTTTTTGTAAATTATAGAACTGCCATGACCATCTAAAGTTTGCAGTACATAAATGTAGCAGAATTTGAGAAGCATCGTCTGTACCGCAGAAACGATTTGAGATAAGATTTTGATAAGATGATTCTAACAAATCTTTACGTAGGTTTGTGTGGGTTACCTCTCTGTTTTTTCAAGCTATAGTTTCGGCGCTATCATCTGTTTTCTACTGGGTTAAATCCTTTCCCAAAAACTTTTCACTAGCCTCTATTCAGCTGAAAACAAAATCTACGACAAAACGGAATTCAATCCGGATTTCCGGACGGGCGGACATATTGCAGTTACCGCGATTGGATTCCGGACAAAATGGACAGCGAAAAGACAAACGCGACAGCCATCTATCGAACAGAACACAAAAAGTAGACGCCTGTCAGCTGCTGGTAAAGATTTGACAATAGTTGCTCGAGCTGTAGGTACGGGCGGTGCTTATGGTTGGTACTGGACTGGTGTCCGAATTTTCCTTTGTGCGAAAAATAAGCCCGATTGACTTTTTTTTTTTAAAAAAAAGTATTCATTTAAAAAATACAAGCTTCTAAACTTTCGTATGGAAGTATTTTTAGCTTGTATTTTTTAAATGAATACTTTTTTACGGTTTGGGCGGTATACAGACATAGATTATGATAAATTGATATAATCCTTAGTTTTGGTTGGTCAGCGTCAAACAGTGGAGTAGTTACCCTTCCACGTTTGTATGGAAAGGTGAGCGACTAGTGTAACCTTAATAGGCAGGATTTAGGTACGTTCTATCTGGCGCTATGTCAAATACACTAGATCTATTTAGATTTGATAAATCATACACCAGTATGATTATGTAGTATAGTGCTTATGATTAGGACATACCGGTAGTGAGATTTTTGCGCGAAAAATATGTCTATATAATATATAGCCTAATATAAAGAGTTTTTTATAATAAAAAATATCTGAGATAAATACAATACGTATAGTGTCCGGATTACACCGATGATGCCATTGCAAATTTCGATGTACTAATACATAGAATCAAGTTATGCTTAACATTCCACTGCAACTTTCAGTTTTTTGGTTTTACTTAAAACCTACGTACACATATCTATTTAGATTTACTAAAATGTACAAGTACCTATACTCGTAAATGATACAATGTAAATGTCGGTGAGTAAGCAAAAGCACGGTTTTAAACGATTATAACGAGTTTGAATTTTAAAACTCTCTCACATCAAAATCTAACAAACTACCCACATTCAGTCATTCAACTCGCTGCTGGAAGGAGGTACAATAGTCTCCATTGAGAAGCACCAGATGGCGTAACTCAGATAAGGGCCCATACAGTTCCATACTATTATAATCTGGGCCCATAACCATGCGGGCGCACTTGAGCTCAAGATAAGTGACACATGTTCAGATCTGTGTCATGTCAACGTCATGTTTTTAAAAATGGAACACTTTTTTTTCATTAGACTTAATGAGAGCCCGTTGTTTCGGAACAAAGCTAAGGGCCGTACAAAAGATCTTGGCAAGAAAACGTTGAGAAATGTAGCACTTGTTATAAAAGTAGTTTTAACAGAAACCTAGTTAGCTTTTATTAGTATTGCTGTTTTAGTGCTTTTTTTTGGTCATCTCTGTTTGTTTTTATTTCATTTCGTCCTGTTACTATAACAGGACGAAATGAAATAAAGGAAACCGCTCAACATCAGGTGGATTCAATTTTTTATCATAAAAACCAAGTATAGTTTTGAATTATGGTCATTGGTAAAAAACAGGTTGAATAAATAAAAATAATAAATTATAGATACGTAAATAAGCTTTTTCTGTTAAAAATTCTCGTTACGTTAAATCGCTCAAATTGATATTGCTTTTTAACCGACTTCAAAAAAGGAAGAGGTTTTCAATACGGTTGTTTTTTTTTATGATTGTTACCTCAGAACTCCGTCATTTATGAACCGATTTGAAAAAATCTTTTTTTTATCTGAAAGGGTATGCTTCCAGGTTGGTCCCGTGCCATCATCATCATCATTTGATGATGAAGGTGTATCAAATTGAAGTCGGTTTTTCCAGTTTTTTAAACTTATAAACTACTTATTAAATATACCATGTTCTCAGTTGACATGATCTATTAGGTAAAATTGACAGGTAGATGTTACTTACCACCCAAAAAGAAGTGCTACATCTGCCTGTTCTTCTAGGTTATTTTTTTTTACTCATGCATTTAGTTAAATGAGGTGTGACAGATGTCAGTCCTTCTAGCCCATTTTTTTCTTTTAAAAAACAAGCTGTATTTTTGTAACCCATGGTGAACTATCAGTCTACTATATCATACGAAAGTATGACTAATGACATGACAGGGTAGTTCATCACTTTAATTTATTCATAAATGTTCAGGTAAAAGTTTCCAAGAATGCTCATATTTTTGGTGTTTACAATACTTACATATATCCTATCAGTCAGTAGTCTAGTTTCCATAGTATACAAGCTTTGCTTAGTTTAGGACTATAGGGCGTCATGTGAAGTTTTTAGAAATACGTTTAATTTTACTTTATTTTGAAATAAACACTCTGTTTGAAGTTTCTAATAAAAACACTAGGCGTAGGTAACTGTTATAATACTTATTATTTCGCAAGTTCAGAAGATCAACAAATAGATTCGAAGATATTTGTGATAATCAGCTATTAATTAGGAATTGTATTTTTATTACAAAGTATATAGTTATCTGCGTTACGCAGCATTTTATGCCTGACAGGTGGCAAGCCCATATCCGATGAACAAAGTTTGTGCTTCGTTCATCAGTCTTCGGACGACACGTTTGACGTATAGGTACCACAGAGTTCACGTAAATTATATTTTTTATAGAGATTTGAGCAGCGCCCCTAGCGGTAAATTTACATAACTGATGATTTTTCCACTTTGTAGTATACCTACGTAGAGTCCACACTATAAGGGGACTGATCTTTGTATATTTTGATTCCATACAGCACGCGGGTTTGAGACAGGAATTCGTTTATTGAAAAGATTTGATTTTGGAATTTAGACCTTTTATATTTAGTCGACAGTATAAAAGTACTGACAGTAAACTTGAATGAAGAAGTTCAATCTAGTTTTACACGATCCATTGAATTTGAAGTTGAAGTTTTTCCTTTTGAACTCTAAAGTAAACAATTTAAAGCTTAATTTAGACCGACTAAGTAGTAAGTAAAGTACATGCGGGTAGAAAAGCTCTCATATGCCCAACAAGCACAAGCACTGCATAGATGATAGGGGTACCAATACATTCCTAGGACAATTAAATTCAAGCAACGTCAAAAAAGAACCTTATCTCCGCCAACTAAGTCCGAAATTACTTCAATTTACTAACAAAAGAAAAGTTGAACAAAGGAAATCAACAGATGGCACTGTTGATAATGAAGGATTCAAGGGCTTGTAAACGGGGTAGATTAAATTTTGATTACTCTTTGCCGTTACTGTAGATTTTTAACTGTTTTTATTATTAAAGTCTTGGTACAAATGTATCAAACCTAAGATAAGTAATAAATTCGCCAGAAAGATATAAAACTCAGTATTTTGATGTTTCCTTTTGCGAGTCATGACGCGCCAGTTTGTCTTAAATTTTTTATTCAGTTAACCCTCAACGGTTCTAAGAACAGGCTCAAAATATCGACCTCGGATTCAAGAAAAAAAAATAACCAGAATAGGTATAAGAAGGTCCAGGTTTATGTGAATGCTCACATTAATAATTCATTGGTGATCCCCCAACTGTGGTGGGATCTCAAATGTATTTTACGACACGATCGACCATGTTTTATTATACAACTAGTAACAGAGAGGTATTCAGGAGAGGAGTAAAAGCCCCTTAAAAGAGGGGTAAAAAAACACCACTGGTATTCTTTGGTAGTTCATGTGGTTTTATTATTAAATAAGATGAGAATAATATCGTGATGATTTGGTTATTTAATTAAATATGTAAATTTTTACGACTATACGTACAAAAACTGATAAAACGTTTAGTACCTAGTAAAAATATAACGAGTTCTGTTTGTTTTGTCTTCAAGTGTACCTACCATGACGAATATTATGTGGAATATAAGTTTGAGAAAAGATTTTTATAATAGAAAGAAATGGCTATGTTAACTATGAGTGAAATACCTACCAAAATTGGCTATTCAAGTCACCTTAGAGCCCATCATAGGCATCAAGCAGCAACAATGTCGCCGTAGCCGAAACCGGCCAGGAAGACATCATCATCATCACCTAAGTGATATTGACACAACTAGCTTTCGCCCGCGATTTCGTTCGCGTCCCGTTGGATCCCGTTGATTTTCCGGGATAAAAAGTAGCCTACGTGTTAATCCAGGTCACGGACAAAATATATTCCAAGTTTCATCCAAATCGGATCAATAGTTTTTACGGGAAAGAGGAACAAACATACATCCATGCATCGTCCTTAGAAGCTTTCGCGTTTATAATATTTCGTATTCCTATTATATTATAATATATAATAAGCGGTTTCTATCTAAAACCACTAAAAAAAAGATCAAGAAAGTTATAACAACTTCAAAATGTTTTAATTATTACGAAATTACTTCATAACTAAATACATTAGTCAGGATAATTAAATAGAAATAGAATTTAAATTTAATTGGGCATAGTGACAGCCTATTTCAACAATATTCGAGAGGTGTGAACTCCTTGAAGTCAGAAATGCAATAGGTAGTGAGTCAAGCGCGCGCTCCGTTTTTATATGAATTTTAGTCATGCGACCAATTTCCACTTATTATATTATAATAGGAATAAGAATTCATATTATATTAGGATAGGATAATAGTTAAGCCCTTGCCCTATTGACCCTACCCTTAATCCATTCCTGACTGACACAGTGCCCTTAACAGAGTCACCGACGAACAGTTGAAGCTGCCTTTTTGCGGTTTCTAAACTTTTTCCTTGGATGATATTTTGGTGTAGAATTCGCAACGTTTTAGGAGGGGATATAAAAACGAATGTAAATTTCATGTAGTCTTCGGTGGTGCTTTTTCAAGACAGCTTTTTATATTCAGTTGCCTAAGCTGCCTAAAAAAATAAAGTACGCGAAAGCATACTATTATTATAATTCAACAATTACTTAATATTATAAACGCAAAAGTTGTGAGGATGTATGGATGTATCGATGTATGGATGTGTGAGGTATGGATGTTTGTTACTCTTTCACGAAAAAACTACTGATCCGATTTGGATGAAACTTATCCCGGAAAATCAAGGTGATCCAACGTGACGCGAACGAAGTCACGGGCGGAAGCTAGTAAAAAATAAACCATTTTGAAATTCGATCATGAGTAAAATTGGAGAGACGCATGCATAAAGAGAAGCGGTCAATCATCTAAATTCAATAGTTACGACGTCGGTGAACATTGTTGAAATTAGTCGATGGAGAACGAGAGCTAGTATAGTAAATCCTAAATACCTACTACAGAATACTACTGTTTATGGCGTAAGTAAAAGGCAAACTTCCCTCTCGCTCGCACATTTCAACATTTTTGAAGATATTATATAACTAAATGTAAAATTATGTGAAATTGCAGAGCTTCAGTGTCGAGAGAATAACAATGCAAAGGTTCAGTAAAAATATCACATTGATCCAAACAAGTTTTCCGACCAAAAAACTTATACCAATGCGATAAATTAAAGTGCACATTTTTTGGTTAGAAAACTTGTTTCGATTAATGTGATATTTTTACTGAACCTTTGCATTGTTATTCTCTCGACACTGAAGCTCTGCAATTTCACATAATTTTACATTTAGTTATATTATATCTTCAAAAATGTTGAAATATGCGAGCGAGAGGGTTGTCTGCCTTTTACATACGCCTTAACGCTAGTAGGAGTTCAGCACCAGCTTTAGAAATAACTCATAACAAGGTTTATGTGATAACCCTAATCCCGCTTTCAAAACATTTACATATCATAAAACGTAATCAAGACCATGTAGTTGTGACTAGTTTACCAATCAGAGTGAAGATATCCATGTGTGTGTGACCGTAAAAATAGCTCAGCCACATTTTTACGGGTTTAAGTTACTAGTTGAGTGCCCGCGACTTTGTTTGATGGTGTTTTTATAGATCTTTCAATCTTTTTTCGGTGCCCAAAGACATAATAAAGGTTCATGGAAGTCATTTGGTGCAGGTTTCACTCGGTCACTCAGCCCCCGTATTGTAAGCTCTGAACTGCTTTCGCTGCCCAGCATGATGTCAAGCGACGTGGCTACAGATATACGAAAACAAGAAGCTTTTGACGACAAAAAACGCGCTGAAACGCGCTAATGTCACTATTTATTTACAGAATACCTATGATTTAGTGCGAAATCAGATCAGAAAACCTGCCAGGCTTAAACCTGGCATGTTTTTATGAGATAACGATTGCCTCCCTGGAAATCTATGAAAGAAGCCTAAGCTCAGCAGGACGGGCTACGATTGAATCGTAGATAAAATTTTAGGAGCAGAAATTTTATTTAGAACTAGCAGCGCCTCGCGGTTTCACCCGCGTAATTCCCGTTCCCGTGGGAATTCCGGGATAAAATATAGCCTATGTTCATCAGGGATAATGTAGGATTCTAATGGTAAAAGAATTTTTTTAATCGGTCCAGTAGTTTCGGAGCCTATTCAATTCATACAAACAAACAAACAAACAAAAAATCAAACCTTTCCTCTTTATAATATTTGTATAGATTGTATAGATGATTTCAGAATTTCTTTCTATCAAAACAAAGAAAGGTAAAGAAAATAGTAACGTTTCCATCTTTGTACATCTAGTAGTTTAAAAAAAAACCCAAAGTTTTAAAAGTGTGCCCCAAATATGTTTCAAACCCAGATCTACTATAGTAGGTGCCAAATAACACCGCAATACAGGTCATTCACCCACCTTCACCACGACGTCGAAAATTCAATTTATGTATGGTTAATTCTGTCGCTTTCCATACAAAACTGTCACTAAGACGGTATCGCTCGAATCTCGTTAGTACTGTTTGTTTACCATACATAAATTGAGTTTTGCGACGTCGTGGTGAAGGTGGGTGAATGACCTGTATTGCGGTGTTATTTGGCACCTACTATAGCTTTCTGCCTAGTTAGAGAGAATCAGAAAAAAACTGGGTGACATCTGTTTATTTTTTTATTTTTAATCAGCCCACGGTCAACTGCCCCTTATTTTATGAAACTTCGTTATGAAAATGCTTTTTTCTTAAAAAAAAAACTTTTTTCTTTTATCATTACCCAGCATCTTCAGGGATGGTACTCATTACGTCTCGACACTTGGGGGATAAAGTAAACACAGCGAGAATTTTTTCATCAAAATTTGACTTACACCATCTGTTTCCCTGGTAATCTCAACTCGGTCAAATATTTGCGTTGTGGAGATTAAGTATTAGTAATTTTAACGTAAGTTTCACTCAAGAAATGTTTGTAAAGATAAAGGTAGAAATAACGGCTTAAAATTTACATTATATGTTATGCTTTTTTATATCAACCGTTTGAGGTGCTTTTTCTTAAATGCTTTTTCCGGTGTGTACGTTTCAAGTTTCAGCCTCCACTTCTAGGTAAAGATTATTACCTAGTGCTATATATTCCATCGGCTTTGATGTTAGATAAAAATGAATAAAATGTTTTTAGTGTGATTTTAGAACTAAGAAACAGATAGCAGAATAACCGTTTCCATAGACATATGCCTAACAAATTTTAGATCTTAAACCAGTCTAATAAAGCCTAGTTTTCTTAAGCTAATAAAGTACCCGCGGGACTTTTTCTGTCCCCGAGATACGCAACTTGATTATTATGCGTAGCTTTTTATATCTTCGCTGGCTTTAAAAGTATTAGCATTTTCTTTTCAGAAACATTAATTAGATAAATTTTTGACTGTTTGGACTGTGGATAAGTTTAAGAATAGAATATTAAATGTTAAAAGAAAAACATCGACTGTCTAACTACCCAAACAACAATGTTCTACAGATCTCTCTAGACGCGGCGCCATCGCGCCATTGAGCAGTCATATTCACCTTAATTTTATTCCATTTAAAATCCACATAACATTAGATTAGGACTTGTAATATTCTGTCTAATGAGCCGACTGCATGAGAGCGTGATGCTGCGTCCATCACTCTGACACGTCAAGGTGTCAACTCTCATGTGCCTGTAATTGCACAGAGATCATCACACTACTTGGAGCCAGAAATAGGTAGGTATATCAGAAAATGTATTTACATTGCTATTCCTACTGAAGTAGGTAGGTGAGTTTGTTGATACATTTTCCAACGAAAACCTTGTCCTATATCCATCTGTGTATAATAACCACAAATACCTCTCAATAATGAATGATATCTCGAGCTACAAAGAGCTACCATAGGGTAAAGTAAACATAGCGGAATAAACAAATAACTACTCGAAAGCGTTCGCTCACCGGCAACGGCCTGATTCTGGAACACTCTATATTATTCCATTGGTACAATCTCAAACGGTGAGAGAAGTCAGGGGGAAATTGCTTGAAAGGATCCGCGATAGGGCGCTTACTATGGGCGCTTAGTACCTACCTACTAGACGCTTTCACCCTGTGTCGGCACAGCACCGACATAGTTATTTTTATTCAAGCCACTGCCATGTCGGTATTGTGTAGGTATAGGTATCGGTCAGTGTGTTTCACCCATTTCTCTATATCTACCAAGATAAATGGTATTGTACGTAGGTACTAGTATTTTTGTCGTACCTAGATCGGTGTATCTTTTGGATATAACCTAGGTCAGTGGAGAATTTTGATGATTGGTTCGTTATTCTAGCGTAGATTTTTCGATCAAATTTTACTGCTAAACTGGAGGCTAATGTGGAAGACTACACTAGTTTGTTATCGGTACGATAATGCATACGATGCTGTGGACTGCTATCGATGAGTGTTAAGTTATTTCTAGGCAAAAAACGTACTTGAAAAGGTTTTGACGAAAAGCACAGCTACAAGTTGAACTACACGTCATATAAATGCAGTAAAACTTTAGCTAGGCAAGGCTTCATTCAAGCAATTTAACTAACAGAATAGAATATCACGTGAAATTCAACAATTGCACGTGATATTCCAAAACTTACCAGAATACACCACCCGTCCGACGGTGCATCGGTTGTTTGAAGACTTACCTGGAAACGAAAGATAATTTTAGTTCAAAATGGTGCAATCTCTAAATGTGTTAATTTATACGTTCGTTTACGGTGCTACGGTGCGACGCTGCTAACTTTCTATCAATAGATGGCGTTGTTTTAACTGCTTTTTCTTTTTAATTAAACATTAATAAACGTTATTTTGTGTTAATTGTTATGCTAAACGTTATAACGTGTTTTATTTTTGGAAATAAAGCCAGTTTTTATTGTGGACGAAGAATAATTAATTGCGATTAGGTAAAAGAAGAGGCTTGTGTCCAGTAGTAAAATTCTATAGGGAGAAGCTAAATATTACCCCATGCAAACATTCGTCCTTGCTAAGAACCGAACCGGTGGTATCTCGTGACGCCGTTCGTCACATCTGTGTTCGACCTCATCCATAAACAGAACATTCTTTTTTCAAAAAATCAAAGCCACACATGGCACCCACAGCGCGTTCCAGAAATACTCTCGTAAACACTGCAAATGTGAACACTCGGCTGTTTACTAGTGCTTATTCTGTGACTAGGCCCGGGATATAAATAAATAAACTATATGAAGCGCGGTTGTCGTTTTTGTTTGTCTTGAAGATGTTGGGACAGTACGACGTGACCTGTCTAGCATCGAGTTTGTTAATGGATGTTACAAATAATCATTAGAAACAAAAAACAATCGAAAACTATAGTAACATACCTTCCATCTACATTATATTTAGTACAAATAAGATGTCTGCTTACACTCTACAGGAGTAATACGGTGCGCGCCATTGTACGAGTCTCTCAAGAGACATCTGCAAGGCCTTATTTCGTAGCCCTGAAAATAATGACCGTCCCCGCTCTCGTGATCTATCAGGCCGCGATGTATGCCCGAAACCACCTGGAAGAGTACACTAGGTGTGGAGATGGTCATAGGTACCCTCTCAGGCACACTGAACGGTTGCGAGCAGTCCCAAGACGGCTCGCTAAGACAGAGAAGCTAGTGTACATGATGGGGCCTTCGGTATACAACCGCCTACCGCTCAACTTCACTGACGCACCATCGACGCAATCCTTTAAGTATAAACTGAAAAATTGGCTTATAAGTCAGTCGTTTTATGACTTTGACGAATTTATGGCCCTTAATCTTTGTAGATAGGTAAATTAAGTAGGTATTACCGATTTTAGTTTTAATTAATTTTTATTTGACATTTATACTTACCTACTTTATGAGTATGTAACTGTAATCTACATTGACTTAAATTGACATGTAATACCGTATTATGAATAAATGCACTATGAACTATAATAAAAAACACGAACTCACGTTGAAGAAAACTACTAATAAATGGAAATATCAGCGTTTGAATAATTGGTTTTAGTTACCAAAATAAGGTACCTCGATATTTATATTTACTAAAAGCAATAGCAATACTAAGCCCACACAAGTAAACGGCTAATAAATATACTAGTGCCAAGTGGTTTAGTTAACAAAAAAAGCAAGTATTTTTCAAGAACAATATCAACGAAGCAACTTATATAAAAGCTTATTTTTAGATAACAATAACAGCAGACTATAAACGCTTTATAAGTAAAACCATATATATATATGGTTTTACTTATAAAGCCGTAAAATAAACGTTTTAATTTTCAAGAGGTTATTTCTAGAGAATACATTACCACAGGTTAAGTACAAAGTATTTTAGTAAGGTTTCACTACGTAGAACTAGAAAGACTACATAATATTTTTCTTATAGTACACGTGCATCACGTGCATCCTACATTACATTTTACATTTTGTGTTGGAGGCTGTACCACATCTGTTTTAGTACATTTTGTAGGCTCATTCCAGTTTTCCCCTGCGTGAGTCCCCTGCGTAGGGATTTTCTGGAACTTTTGTCCAATAATCCCACTAGCGACCCCAGCGACTGCCGGCAGAGGAAAACTGGCATTATCGCAACAGTGTGCATCGAATGCATCCTTTACAGATTATACTAATAAATAAAGTACGTAGGTTTGTGTTATTAATTATTATAACAAGTTATAACGCTTTTGTGTGAGGGATCCTTTAAAAAACCTATATTGTGCATGAAAAATGCTTCGTCCAAATAATAAAAATGACAATATTCAATATTTTCTTTTACACTTGACAGGTTTATATTTTTGTTACGTTATAAACTACCGACCGACTAGCTTCACAATTTTTAGTAACTAATGGTGTCACAATTTTTAGACTTCAACCAGCTAATTTGACTCCAAAACCAACCTAATAAAACTCATCATCCAATAACCGCGGTTCGCAGTGACTCACCACTCGTGGGCGGGTGTACTAGGGCGGGTGATTAACGCCGCCCTTCACCAGACAGACGACCCCTCTCAATGTCGCGACCCTAGTCAGGAGTGCAGCCCTGTGTCATTGAGGAGTCGGTTTGTACATAGTTTAACGGAAACAACGGTCGGAATTTCATCAGTCATAATATTAAATGGTGATCCTTATCATTATTTCAGTAGGATCACTAGGATCACGTAGAATATCATATCATCTATGATAGCTACTGTAATTAACAGATGAGTAATTCTGCCAACAGGACGTCACAGTTCAGTCTGTACAGCTTTGTCTTCCGTGCTATTCAAATAGAAGTTAAAAATAATAATTGAGAAACTTATGATGGGGTCGCGTCGTTTGAGTTCTTAGGACCACCCTTTCGGCTAAATCACCAGATGGAAAGCGAAGCTCTGAAAAGATTTAGAAACTCATGCTTAGTTCGGAAGAGATTACACTTTAATAGAGATGACGTCGAAAACACGCAGTCTCCAGAAAGAATGTCTACCATGCTTCAGAATACCGAATTGACTTCTTTTTTAGCCGAAATCTAGCAATTGTGAATTTTGTACCAAAATTACTTGGAAACAATAAACTACGCAATTTAATATTAATTAAAACAGAATTCTAATATCAGCTATAAATAGAAATGAGTTTGTTATTTGGTTTACTTAAAGGAAAATTGAATACCTAAGTTAGTATAGTATCTATGTAACCTACCTACTTGACCTAGTTATACATAGTTTAGGTAGGAATACGTACAATACAGGGTGCTCTAAGTCCACTCTCTTTTTTCGGACACACTAAAATGATGTTTTAATCGTCTGACGATTGCTGACAGCGTTACTGGATTACAAAAGACCGCTTCCGAAAACTTCGGTGTGTTAAGTACTCAATAAATTTTAAAGAACCAACCATGTTAGCGCGTATAAAATTCAGTTATTCCAATGGCAATACCTGTTTGTCAAAAATGTATGTTAAAAAAGTAGTTCATATTGATAAGTACTTCAAATTCCTAAGTTTTCGGTAGTGGTTTTATTACACCTTGTATACCTTGTATTGGTAGAATTTAGATAGAGAATTTTCGTATAGAATTTTCCTCTAGAAACCTTCAAGGCATAACTTGGTAGAATCCTTTACATAATTTAGCAGCAAATTCATCTCTATTCGAACCTTGAGATCTGCCATTTGTGATCTATCCAGCTTACTTCTAATCCCATCTTCACTTCCGTCAAAAGTTAAACTCCGTTTAAAATATTGTTTTGATATCACAAATAGTGACAGGGAAAATTTTATAACGATTTAAGCAGTGCTTAAAACAGTTTAGGTAAGCACTGCTTAAAGACTTATAGCTTTAGGGGTGATTATAAGAGCCATAATGTCCAAAAAGCAGATAGTCTAGTACCTAGCTTATCTATACTATTATAAAACTGTAAAAAAAGCCAAAAACTACAATTAAAGATATGGGTAAACTAAATATACAGATCTACTAAATAAACGATTCTGATTCCGAAAATAGAGTTTGTCTGTTGGTTTGTTTGTTCGCGCATCACGCCTAAACTACTGGACTAATTTCAATGAAACTTATACCATTCAGAAGCCCTTTTTCCGGATTGAAACATAGGCTATATTTTATTGAAATTAAAGACGTGGATTCTTAGATACAGCTTGACCTCTTTATACCAAAAGCAGCCTTTGAAACGAGGTTCATCGTATGCTGGTCATCGTATGTTCTATGAACGTGCCTTAACTCCTTTCACATTACTTTGAAGTTAGGCTCTCGGGATTTCAATGCTTATAAAAAATACTTACATCATTATAAAATCCTTCCTTTACAAATCTATATGAATACGTAGAATACCAACTAGTAGGTCTAGATAGGTTAGGTACGCAAATCGTGCACCACTTCCAACGAAGGGGCTAGCCGGAATGCCTCGAAGGCGTTGATCTTAAAAAACCCGCTCAACCCACGGACTTTTGTTGTGATGGTCAGTGCCTCGCGCAAAACAAAAATAAAACAAAACGGGACGGAACGAGTCTGGCCGGGCTGCGACCAGTTTGACAAGACGAGTCCCGACCACTACCAGTCCCTTGGTAAGGTATTCCTTATCTCAAACAAGTAAGATCCAAAATTGATTGAATAGCCTTTTCAGGTCTACGTGGTCAGATGTTGCGCTATGATATAAAACGTTTCGATTTCTGTAGGAATTTCGGCAGACTTTGGGTGACAGATATTGAATAAAAACAACAGTTCTTGGAAGATTGGACCGTCTAGACTTTTGAATTATAGAGATCTACAAGGTTCTTTAGAAGATAATCAGTTGGACACTCTAAATAATGGTCATAGAATCCTAAGTAACTATTAAACCAACATACCCGTACCTAAATTAAATAATAGTAAAAGATTTTATACCTAACTACTTAACTAGCTGTGGTAGCAGCATACGCATTATTTGGTTAAAATCATTGATCCTAATTTTAGACCCTATATAGGGTGCGAGTTTTCGAAATTTCTATCTTAGTGCACCTCTACACTGTGTAAGGATACTACTCTCCAAATTTCATACCTCTAGGACTCATAGTTTAGGCTGTGCGTTGATTGTCAGTCAGCTTCAAAAGAGTTTTATAAATATTATTTAGAAGTTGAAAGCAGTAGTTGAGGATGCAATGCACGAGATAATTTAAGCCATTGATATAAAATTAAGTCAACTTTTCGAGAAAAAGGCTTGCTCAGATAAGGTTAGACGCAGCCTGAGGATGATAAAAATATTGAAATGAGCTTCACAATCTTATGATAATCATGCAGGTAGCTGGAAAGTTCCAGAATATTCCATGGCTTCATACAAAAAGGCATACATTTCGGGGCTGGCTACCTGGTAGCAAACGGTACGGTACTGTGAATATATTTTGAAAAGTTACAAAAGGGTTTGGAGATAAGGTCGATTTTCAATTGTCTTTATTCAAACATGGCCCATATTCTGGCTTTTATTATAGGGATTCATATTGACTTAGAAAATGAAGTATTACCTAGTGATTAGTATGTAAGTACTGCACAAAAGCATAAAATACACTTATGGCAAAACCATAATTAGTTTTACTGTAAGGTGTATTTTGTCTTGTAAGAAAAATCTAGTTTAGGTATGCCACATTTTTGGGGATTCATATTCACATAGAAAATGTAGGTAGTATTTCCTAGTCATTAGTATGTTATGTAGGTAGTTACTGCAAAAAAACATAAAAGTCATAAAATATACTTGTAGGTCTCAAAATAATAATTAGTTTTCCTATAGGTGTATTTTGTCTTGTGAGAAAATATCCAATTTTACTCCGACATTATGTTTGTTCGATCATATTTTCTTTCTTAAATAGAACCTACGAGGGTTACGATTAAATCCTTAGAAAGTAGCGAATTTGTTTGAATATTTGCGAAAGAAGCTATATTTTCTTCTTTCACTTCATGAAAGCCACCTTCACTGTGTCATACCCAGACTGGGCCAATAGTAGAGGCCAATAACACGCAGGTCAAGTCACGGACAGCGACAAGGTTAAACATGTTTTATTCTTTTTAGTGTTCTTGAAAATAAATCTCAAAAAGACCATCTTTCCTCTTCCAGTTTTATGGTTATTCAGTCTTACTGAAGGGTTAATAAAAAAAATAGTTTAGACATTAGAGAAGCCATTGACTCTTTGATAATGATCGGATCAAGAAAACTATTGGCTCAAATTTTTCTATCTGTCTAGTTCGGAAGATGATGCAAAGACGAGTTTAAAAAATCCCTGCCCGAATTGACATCGACATTAAAAAAATGCGCCTATTGGTTTCTCAATTAAAATACAGTTCAATTCTCGCCATTATTTCAGATTATGACAAATAACCCGCCAACCCAGCCTTAATAAATAAGTCTCATGGCCTCGACGGTTTATCCATCGTTTTCCAAATTCTAGGTGATATAAAACAAACCAGAGCACGGCAAATTTTGTGAATAATAATATCATTTATAAAAAAACTATAAATATTCTTAGACATATCATATAACGCTATCTAGTCCCAAACTAAACAAAGCTTGTACTATGGGAACTAGATTGCTGATAGAATACTTTTATATACTTTTGAGAATACATACTTATGATACATAGTAACACCCAGACACAAAACAAACATCTATGTTTGTAGGGATGGAACCCACGACCCACAGCACGGAAGGCAAGGCTACTACCGACTGAGCCATGACGCCTCTCAACATACTCGTTGCCATAATCGTTCGTCGTACAAATTCATCAAACTTTTGACGATAATTCACCCGAGAAAATGATACTCCCGAGTAGGTATAAATCAAGACCCATTAGATGATAAATTCGATATAATAACGCACTTGAGACGAGGAACTGCTTTGAAATTCCTATAAACCACTCAGTAGTTCCGGTAGATCATTTATTTGATGATGCAAAACATATTTCACTATCGTCACCATTAAGTATTGGAACTCATGATCAAGCGCCTTTCCACGTTTTGTCTCTTGGGCTTCGCAGTGTTTCTTTAGAAGAAGAATGCTGTGGTCATCAGACTCTATAATTCTATTAATTTGAGGGCATAAAAGCGATCAATTCGGCTTCATGAGTCATTGGTGATTCAAATACTCAGAACTACGACGGGCAGTATAATCAAAGAATGCTGGCAAATCTGGACGATACACGGATAGGTATCTGAAGAGGTACATAAATGCATATTCATAACTCGTGACGTGAAATCAACAACTATCACACGACAAATTCTTGAAAAACACGTCATAGAATTTTTTCCAATTTCATTGTAAAACATAACGTCATAAACCTTTCGAAATAAATTATATGGGTTACGCTGCCCTGACCCCATACTGGCCTGTCCCCGATGTTGATTACCGAATAGTTACTACGTCGTCAATGGACGGTAACACAGCAGACAAAAGTATTGCTTATGGGTTTTTTAAACATTAACAATCTGTCTTATTCAAACTTATTGACATCAGGCATCAGCATCTTTGTCAGACGGTCTGTACTGCCTGTATCTGTACCATATCCGTCGACAAACCAGGCAGATATTTATAACTATACCAAGACAACAACCTGAAGAGCAGCAACCAGACATTCCTCCCAGAACAACAAAACAACCAAACATATGGTTGAAAAAATAAAACTGGAAACATTCAAGCGCAACACGACCAGCCAACGCAGACCTTCCACAACCAGCGGACGCCCTCTAAATCCTGTTTCAATAAACCAATCTACACGCCAACGAGGGTCTACCTCTATTGGCTAGGCGATATCCTTGCCCAGTTTACAATGAACCAGTGTTCGGTTTCGAAAAAGGTAAACAAGGGATCTATTGTGGGTGGTGGAACAGTCACCCCAAGCAAAGGTCTCTTGTGGTCAGTGACCAAGACGAGAATAACGCAAGTACCTGGACACACGCTTGATGACGTCACGTAGGTACATACAACTCGATTTATGGGCACTGGGAAAAGAATGTCTGATAGGAATTCAATTAATTTATGATAATTTTTGAGGAAAATCAGAGGTCTAATTGAAAATGGACGAATCGGAGTGATTTAATGTGAGGGAAAAGACAAATTAAAATGGTCCCAAAATTATTAGGGTCTTCAGTGACCCATTATTAGAACATTAGCATTATTGATTGATGTTTAAATAAAAGAATATTTGATGTTAAAAACCTTACCAAGGCAGTTGTGTATTTTCATTTCTACAGCTTTTGGTAAAACTAACGAAGGATAAAATAGTACAAAGTCGCTTTTGAATACCTAATGCACGAAATAATTGTGTCCAGGTGGAACGACTTCTAGCCCAATAAATATACTACAACTATTCAACCACTGTCTTCTGAAGCACAAAAGCCCTTACACGCAAAATTGAGGGCCAGAAGTCTCTGAACCTTTAGGTATTGTTGATCCGAAGAAAATAAAAGGTTCGTAAAATGAACATGTTTTTTTTTCTTTGTGTCTGGTTTGGTAATTACTTGGTCACCTGCGTCAGGTCAATGACCGTTGATATATGGTATTTTCCGTGGTAGCCGTGATTATCACCATGTTTTTAAAGATCTGATCTAACATGGACCAGATTCCTCTCACGTTCGCATTATCAACCACCAGCTTCCTACTATCCCGAACAAACATGTCATAGTCTGAGGCAAGCAGCTGGTTCATACAAGCAAGCAAGACACCTCAGCAAGCCACCGTAGGCAATTTGACATGCTACAATCGCTAGAGAATAAACTTCAGCGGTCTTATTCCAGAACGAAGACTAAATAAAGTCAAAGTTTTAACATCAAGGTTTGAACGTCAACGTCACGGTTTAAACCGTGACTTTCTTTAGTTCCCATTCTGGAATAAGACCGCAGAAGTGTATGGTAATATGGTCAAGTGACATTTTGTTCAAAAATGACATAATATGACATTTAAATCGATTTTGAAGCTCATTTTACTTGCAGCCATGCACTGCTTCGGAGGGCACGTTAAACTGTCGGTCCCGGCTCTAACAGTCGTTAAGCCACGACGGAGGCCTTAAGGCGGCCTAAAAACTCCGTCACCAGAGTTGGCAATTCACTCATACGAGCTTGCTTACTACTTCTGAAGTTCCGAGCAAGGATTTCCCCCCATTTATTCCAAATCAATTTATTTTTGTTTGACGCAAAGTTGTACGTTATTTTCTAGTTCTCTTGGCTTAGGTCGCATGAAACGCTAAGGTTAACCAACATATGTGTCGAAACATTCTCTATTCAAGGATCTTGATTATCTAAGCATAAAACTATGTAAATGCAAAAAAAAAATTAGGAATGAGTACATTAGAGAAAGTCTGAAAGTGGCACCAGTGACAGAGAAAATGAGAAGCAACAGGTTAGCGTGGTATGGACATGTCATGCGGAGGGAAGACAGTCATGTAACGAGGAGAGTGCTAAGTATGAATGTGGATGGATATAGAGGAAGAGGTAGGCCCAAGAAAAGATGGATGGATTGTGTAAAAGACGATATGCATAGGAGAGGTGTGAACACTGAGATGACGGATGATAGAGGAGAATGGAAGAAAAAAACACGTTGTGCCGACCCCACCTAGTGGGATAAGGGCAGAAAGAAAAAGAAATCTAAAGACATTTATAAGACTTCACTTGGTAACTGTTAACACATTCAGTGTCTACTGTGTCTATGCATAGTCGAGACTTACAGCATCGTAAAAAGCAGAATTCCGCTCACTCGCCATTGTAAAATGACATTATCGTAAAAACTACATGAAACTACCGATGTAAGTGCTCCCTGTAGCTAGTGTACTGCTAATGAACCCCATCAATCACCATTTTATGGTTGTCATGAAAAGGAACTGCAAAACACGCGAACTTATGCAGGTCACATGAATGACACCTTGACAGGCTACTACTAATATTAAGGTGCCATGATTACTAATGTGGCATATTTTAGTGAGTATGTGAACCTAGCACTAGTATTAATCCAAATGTTCTTGCGGACCTAAAATTTGGGTAGTTTTAGGGTTTTGTAGTTTACTAGAAACAACTGTCTATCGATCGTATATCCAAGGTACGCTTATAATGATACCTATCACCTTTAATTGGTGAAATAAAACATAGAAACAAAGCTAGTTGCTCCATTTTTTGTGTAGTTTTATAGAGCCAAATAATTTATTTTGGTACTTGTATTTTGTATTGACAATGATATCTTGAGGCACGTCGATATGGTGACCGACTGTGACCAACTAGGTGGTTGTCAAACAACTCCAACGAAATTACCCAGCTATCCATCTTCGTCTGTGACCAAGATCTTAACAAAGTAACCTAAAACGTCACAGGGGATTTATACCCCGATGAAATTAACCTTAGACGTCGCGCCGAGATTTATAATGAAGGAAACGAGGTATTTTTGAGGGCAGTTTAGACCCGATTTACGTGTCAGGCTCTTGAAGGGTTAAATGAGGATGATATGGCTTAGGTTAGAGGTGGTTTATATCTAAGGATGTAAGTAAGCATCTTGTGTGGTGAAATAAACTCTGTCGTGCAGGGTTCGATGCCCGCGGTAGGACAAATATTGGCACGATCTGTGAGGAGTCACCTCACGGCGCCCTCAACGATTCGGAGGACCAGGTGGGCAGAAGTGGCTTAGGGTAACTTTTATGTTAAAGTTTCGTTTTGTGTTGAGACGACGTCACAAGTGAAGAATGTATTTTTTATAATTTATCGAAGTACCTTATCGAAAGTACCTATATAGTATTATTTTCAGTCTTGGCGGCCAGAAGACATACCCACTTGAACCCGCGTCAATAGGCCACGGTAACCGCTAACCATCAGGCGCGTCGTACGCTTGTTTGTCTACTTAGTTGTATAAAAAACGTTCTTAGGATTAAAATCGGGGTCACCACTAGACCGTCAATGCTTCTTAAAACATTGAAAGTCAAAACCAGAATAATGCTTAACTAAGTCGAAATAAAAATCCATTAGAATTCGGATCTCGTCGACGTTCGCCTCCCTGCTCGAGACATAATTTGAATTTCAAAAACAAAAGTTAAGCCTAGGGTTTTAATCTCCATTTAACATACCGGGTGTAATAAGAACTCCAAAAATTTCGGGGAGAGACACTCTTCAATACAAAATTCTTTTTAATTTTTTTCATAAAAAACTCGCATGAAAAATTCTCTCCTAAATATATAAAACTCTTTTGAAGCTGATTGATAATCAACGCACAGCCTTAACTATTAAGTTTTAGAAGTATTAAAATTGAAAGGTAGTATCCTTTATATGTAAAGTGCAGGAGTGCACTAAGAAAGGAATTTTGAAAACTCGCACCCGAAGACCATTGAAAATTGGTACATGGATTATTCAAATAAGTTGACTCGACATGTGATTCAAGAGTTTTTAAAATTTTCGAAACTGTATTATGCTACCACGCGATCAAAGTCGCGGGCGACGGCTAGTAATGTTAATAAAAAGATAGCAAAATATTGAATCTAGTTAAGAATTTGCTTACCACCTGTTAATACCCTACCTATTTCAAACAAATAAAGAAACTCCCAAACTGTAAATCCGGGATAAGCTTAAGAGTCAGACTGTCAGTCACGCATTAACGATTATATGTATATTTATTTATTATTTATAGTTCAAGAACCGGTTTAAGGCGTATGTTCTTGAAAGAACCTTTGTAATGCCTTGTCTAGGTCTTTTTAACTCGTATTGTCACTATATGTAGATCTAACCTTGACTTATTTGTTGGCTATGACGAGTTTCGACATGAAGTTAAAATTTATTTGATACTAGCTGTCGCCCAAGGCTTTGCTCGCGTGATAGCAGCATACGCATTATTTAATTAAAATCTTTGATGCTAATTTTAGACCCTTTAGGATGCGACTTTTCAAAATTCCTTTCTTTTTTCATTTTTCGCGCGCATTTTTCTTTTTACACAGACCGGATCGTATACGCTTAGAGTTGGTCGGAGCGGATCTGCCAACTATGTATTTCACATAGACCGGCTGGAAGCGATCTGAAAGCGGATGCGCTAACGAGAAAAAGTACGCGATCGGAGCCGGTCAGCTCCTCTTATTGCACACCAAGCGCGTTCAAGCATTCTTAATGACAAAATAAATAAATAAATATTCACGGACACTTAACACAACGCCTTCTAGTCCCAAACTAAGCAAAGCTTATTATATACGATGGAAAGTAGATGGCTGATAGAATACATACAGATTATTTTTTTGTAAATACATACTTATAATACATAGAAACACCCAGACGCAGAACAAATATCTATGTTTAACACATACAAATGTTTGTTCTCGGTGGGAATCGCACCCACGACCAACAGCACGGAAGGCAGAGCTACTACCGACTGCGCCATGACGCCTGTCAAAAGCAGTGCACATGCAAAAATAAACCTTACTACAAATACTAAAAACTCTGTTTTCAACGTGATAAGAAACTGCTCTCCTCTCCGAGCCGGTCTGTGTGAACGCTCATACATCTTTACCGTCAGATTATCAATCAAAAAGACATAGACCAACATATTCTGGGAAATTAACGTACCAATAAAAAACTAATGTTTACGCCTTGTGATGATGATGATGATGACCCTCAAAAAACGACATTCACCAGGCATATAGAATAGTAAGAGAATGGCCGGATACACCGACTGATTCTTGGTAAGGATGTGGTCATATCCGAAAATTGTTAAATCTCTGTTGTCACGGATCAGAGGAGTAGAGCCGTAGCAGACGCACTCACCGTGGATTTATTTTGTCGTTTCAACAAAATAATTTGGTCTAAAATACTGAATTATAACCAAAAATTTGATTTAAACGCCTTTTATCGCCTATCTTTATCTATCTCTTAGAAAATAAATAAATATTCACGGACACTTAACACAACACCTTCTAGTCCCAAACTAAGCAAAGCTTGTACGATGGAAACAAGATGGCTGATAGAATACATACATACATTTTTTTTTTGTTGTAAATACATACTTATAATACATAGAAACACCCAGACACAGAACAAACATCTATGTTTACAACACATAAATGTTTGTTCTCGGTGGGGATCGAACCCACGACCCACAGCACGGAAGGCAGAGCTACTACCGACTGAAATGAAATGACTGAAATGTTTATTTTAAGATCGAAAATAACTGAAATTTTCTCATCACTGCCACAATTGCAATCCAGCTAATCCTATTCGGTAAACAACTCAAAATTAAGAGTAAATAAATATTAACAGGCACTTCTATCCAAAGGACGCATTTACAGTTAAAACAGGAAACCAGTAACATTATACACATTATAAGTAATATTATAGTTATAAGTAATGGGACCTCAATGGTGATCCCATTATTTTGTCCCATTAACGGGACCACGATTGAACGAAAAAACACTCTTAATAAGTAAATTTTAGCCTAAGCCAATATGATGAATTTCAGCCTAACGGAATCAGCATTTATATTAATAAAAACTTTATCCCGGACGACAACGGTTTTGCACGACCACGGTTTAAAAATACCTAACAAAAAGTTCCACTGGACACGGTTCATCTGTGATCCGGGACCGTGGGCGTCCGGGATGAAGCCTAAAACTCACTGTCACCTCATTAAGCCAGTTTAGGTTATTATGATTAACGGGATTTGATGATGAGGTCCAACGGAACTCTTCAATGTAGATAAGTAAGTTCAGGTTGTACCCGCTTTCCATATTAACGCGGCGAGGGTTGCCAGCTAATCCGTAAAGAAACCACTGAATATTTGAGGGTATAAGAAGGTATTTAAAATCTTTTTTGCAAATTCTCTGGCAGAGCTTCAAATACTTGAATATTAAAGGCGGTTTCATTTAAATGTGACCCAAATTACTCAAACGCCTTAGAATAATTAATATCTTTGGAATTGACATTGTTATTACTTATAAATTTTCTTCTCTTTTTAGTCTGTTTTTCCTGATCACTATAATCTGAATGTCTTCAAGGCAAGAGTGAATAAGGCCGTGCTTACTTTGGATACGATTTCATCCGAATTTGATTCGTACGACTACGCACGAATGATACCGACCTTCCAAGGACTATGGAAGCGCTCACACTGCATGCGATCAGTCGTACGTATACGTACGTTTACTTACGACGTCCGAATACAATCCGAACTTGTTGGGATTTATCACGCGGTCGTACTATTTGACGGAGATAAACGTATTCAGTGTGAGCACTCAATTCATAAGAACATTACTCGTACGTTTACGTACGAAAAAATTCGTGTCCAAAGTGAGCACGGCCTTAGTGTCTTCTAGACCGTCTTGCTCCATCGTCGGCTTCATCGTCGCTTACCGTCAGGGTGAGATTAAAGTCAAAAGATTCAATATAAAAACTACTAATATATGTACTTAAAAAAAAACTACAAAAATAACATTAATGAAGGAAGGGAATATGTATATCTCACTAATATTATAAACTAGGTGATAACCGCAACTTCGTACGCGTGCGTAACTTACCACCAAAAAGTATCTGTCAATCAGCATACGATGAACCTCTTGTCAAAGGCTGCTTTTGGTTTAGAGAGGTCAAGCTGTGTGTAAGAATCCACGTCTTTAATTTCAATAAAATGGAGCCTATGTTTCAATCCGGAAAAAGGGCTTCTGAATGGTATAAGTTTCATTAAAATTGGTCCAGTAGTTTAGGTGTGATGCGCGAACAAACAAACAACCAGACAAACTCGATTTTCGGAATCAGAATCGTTTATTTAGTAGATCTGCATATTTAGTTTATCCATATCTTTAATTTTAGTTTTTGGGTTTTTTACAGTTTTATAATAGTATAGATGTCAAGTTGATATGTTTGGATAATTGTTTTAATCACGCTGAAACTGCTCGTCCGATTTAGATCTAACTACATTGTATATATGAAAGTTCGTAACTTGGATTAATACAGGCTTCGTTAGCCTATAATACCTCATGTTATAAAAAAATTACAATTTTAAGTGTCATTTAAGAGTAACGTTTCAGTAAACGAGCGTAAGCTTCAGGGTATCATCGGTATGTGGTTTTTTGGGCCAATAAAAGGTAGTAGAGGTAAAAAATAACTTCACGCATGCGAAGGCACCGGCTTCTCAATAGCCACATACCTTCATGATCAATGGTTGCCCTCAAAAGAACCACCGTGAAGATGTGTATCTAACGCCATAGAAACCCACCGCCCACGTCAACCCTAAATTTTTTACAGCCCGACGCATATTGGAATTCCTCCTCTTTTCACGCTAATACACTCCTTATTGCAATATAATAGAGACCAATATCGGTAATTCTTGAACCAGTTTGAAATTGAACCTGCCGATTGGCTAAGGTATTTTAAACTTTACGGTCCAGATAATACGGTTTAGAAAGGGTCTCAGGATGACGTAGTGTGATGGTATTTGACCTGTCACGGATGATGTTATTGTTGATCGAGTATGAAGGTTTGTTCCTTTTTAGAATTGAATCGTACAGTCGGTTACAAAAGTTCTATTTTTAAATCTAGTTTTATTCCGGTCCCGCCCCTAGTCAATATAACATTTGAGAAAACGTAAAAAAAAATGAGATCAGTCACGTGACTCATCAACTGTCATTCTTCAAGCCAATAAAACTTGCCCAAGCCCCCAAAAGGACTTGTTTTTTTTTTGTATTGGCTTTGGGACTTGATACGATTTCGAATCACTAACCTACCTACACCTAGCTAAGTACAACTTCTCACGACCGTAGTGCCGGATGCCCGCATCCGTACAATCCGTAGCAACGGAAAAGATCGGTAGTTTTTGGAAGTTTAACAGAATTTTTGACATAAATCGTGTTTCCGTTTCATCCTGTGATCGGAATTTGTAAAATCATGAATCAGTTTTAAGACCGTGTTCTGATAAAGAAATCGTTATTTTAGCAAAGATTTGAGTACTATAGAAGGTGCCAAATAACACCGCAATACAGGTCATTCACCCACCTTCACCACAATGTCGCAAAATTCAATTTATGTATGGCTAATTCTCTCGCTTTCCATACAAACCTGTCGCTAAGACGGTAATCGCTCGAATTTCGTTAGTACTGTTTGTTTACCATACATAAATTGAATTTTGCGACATCGTGGTGAAGGTGGGTGAATGACCTGTATTGCGGTGTTATTGGCACCTACTATAGAGATTTTCATACAAAAGTCTATACTCGAGTCCGGATCAGTTTTTGAGCAGTAAATGTCAAACGAGCCTTAGATAGTCTAGTTTGGCATGTTGTAGTTAGCCTAATTCTTGACACCTATTATTTTTTGGACATGATTATAGTTTATTTTTTGACGCGCTTCAGATTTTATTTTAACCTTAGAAAAAAAAACCAAGAGATGTTTATTTATTATTATTTTATTCTCTTTATTTGTCATTGGTAGAGATTCCGTTGTTGCATTTTCCTAAACTAATTCTAATTTGACAGCACTAAAATTGTTGCCATCGCTTTCTCAAGAACTGAAACGACGAAGACAGCAAATAATTTTAATGAAGCCTAGAAGATTTCGCATAGCAAATTGCACTTCTAATCTTGCGTTGACGAAGTCGCGGGCACCAGCTATTAATAAATAAGATTTTCATCCATATTTTAATTTAGTTTCCGCTTTGCCCATCCCTAGTGAAGATTACACCACGTGACGCAATCGCAAGTAATTATCCAATGCTAGTGTAATTACAAATACCGCTCCACGTGTCAAAGGCAACACGGTAATGTACGGTAATCTGATATTTCAACAACGATTATGTCATAAAGGCTACGTTTATTTAAATACCAACCCTATATCCATTACATAAAGGTGTGTTTTAGACTAAAAGGTAAGTGGAGCAATGATTTTTGAAATTCGAACGACATAGTGACCTAACCAAGCCCATAATCGGAAGGTTATAAAATGACTAGCTGATACCCGCGACTTCGTACGCGTGGAAAACTTTCCATCAAAATATCTGTCAACCAGCATACGATGAACCTGGTGCAAAAGGCGGCTTTTAGTTTAGAGAGGTCAAGCTGTATCTAAGAATCCACGTCTTTCATTTCAATAAAATATAGCCTATGTTTCCATCCAGAATGTATGGGAAAAGTTTTTTTGCGATTTCTGACATTTCTAATACTCAAACCTCAGTCGGTCCGGTAGAGACTTTTGATCCTTATAAGAAACCGGATCGATTGGCATCAAAAAAAGTATTTGTGTAAAATGACCATTTTCTTGCTGACTGGTAAATTTTTTCCAAAATCTGTAAATGCAGTTTAGAATAGAAAAATTTATGGATACCTGCCTTTACTGTCCCGTCTCAAAAATTCACCCTGTATAATACCTTACTTGGTCAATCTTCACCGACTATCTAAGTTAAGCTACGTTCTGCGCGGTCACTTTTTGGATGGGTGACTGTTAGTGGCATTTACATCTGAGCGTTTCCGTGCTTCGGAGGGCACGTTAAACTTTCGGTCCCGGCTCTAGCAGTCGTTAAGCCACGGAAGCCTCAAGGCGGCCTAAAAACTCCGTCACCAAAGTTGACCGCAAACAAGCTCGTATGAGTTATACGAGCTTGTTTGCTTTCAAGTAACAAAAAAATTGATAAAAATGTTACGTTGTAATACTGCTATTGCATTGTAAAATGTCTAACACAGTAGGTTAGGTACGTAAGTAGGTAAGGTACGTATACCTACACGATATAATCACGTGTCGGTTAAGCAACCGTGGCATTGTACTTTGTAAACTATGACGTTATGGTTTTGCAGGTGCATTGATATCTTCTGTGATGTAAGTCGCTTGAAGCAAGTACTGTTAAATTATTCATGTTATATTTTAAACAATAAATTATATTATTATACACAGTCCTTTCCCCAAATTATGTTTCCAGATTTATCTTAGATCTAACAAAAACCGCCAAAAACCGCGTCTGTTTTGGACTTAACTAGGTTTTTTCATATTACGTAACATATAAATCTGACAGCTTTGACAGGTTAAGTCCAAAACAAGATACATCTGGAAACACATTTTAGCGGTTTGTGTCCCACCGCTAAGCAAAGGTCTCCCCCATTCCTTCCACACACTCCGATCTTGGGCTACATTTTGGTCCAAAAATGGTCAAGCTCGTCTCGCCATCTTCTTTTAGGTCTGCCGCGTCGCCTTTTGCTGGGTCAGGATGCCAATCAGTGGCAGACCTGGCCCACAGCACATTTCAACTTAGCTGCTTAATAAGGTATAATAAGCGGAAATTGATCGCATGACTGCGAATCCTATATAAAGCGGAGCGCGCGCTTGACTCGCCCTCTTGCATTTCTGACTTTGAGGAGTTCACACCTCTCGAATATTGTTAAAATAGGCTGTCACTCTGCCCAAATGAATTTAAATTGTATTTCCAATTAATTATCCTGACTGATGTTCTTATGAAGTAATTTCGTAATAATTAAAATATTTTGAAGTTGTTATAACTTTCTTGATCTTTTTTTAGTGGTTTTAGATAGAAACCGCTTATTGTATATAAATTATTATTTGATTGAAAGGAGAAACTAATTACCGTTACCTATTTATGCCATTCGAAAGGGATAACTCAAGATTCTGATCCGAACTGGTGCTTTGCTTACCTGAAAATAAACAAACAATGTATTAGTTTAATATTACACGTAAACAACAAAAAACGCCAAGTACTGCTTACTCGTTTTTTTTAATTTAATCCCTAGACTGCTCTCTGAAGCGGTTGAACTTTTAATCTAGTGCCATTGAGGTTAGTTGGTAGATAATGCTGAATAGCATTAAACTCGGTTCTGTACGTTTTTTTAAGTGCAATAAATAATTTTCTGATCGAATCTATGACAGATTTTTACTTCGTTCTTTCGTTTCAAAATCTGTAGGATCTGTCAGTTGAATTAGTATAATTTTAGTCTTAGCACAGTTATCGACGAATTCATAAACAGAGGAAGAGTCCATCAGCATTCGTACGGCTCCTGAATCCGCCTTTAGAGGAGCCTCATTGTAAAGCATACATCGTTTATGAATTCGAGGTATTTAGTGCCCTAAGCGTAAAATAACAATATTATTATTATTATTCAGCCACCATTGTCCCACTGCAGAGCAAAGGCCTCCCTTCCCTCTTTCCACTCTTCGCGATTTAACGCCGTGACAGGCCATGCGCTCAGAGGGCCTAGTACGAGTTTTCAGTGTATAGTGTGGGTGTGAAACGTCTGACGCCCAGCACACCAGTGGGCGCTGATTTGTATGGAGACACTGAGCGGGTTCTTTGAGAATCTCGACATGCGAGAACGGGCTTGGTGTAGACAAAGCTTCTCAAAGAATCCGCTCAGTGTCTCCATACAAATCAGCGCCCACTGGTGTGCTGGGCGTCAGGCGTTTTACACCAGATTTACACACCAAAACTCGTACTAAGCCCTCAGGTGCGAGTCAAGCTCGTCCCACCATCTCATTCTGGGTCGTCCACGACGCCGCCTTGCATTTTGTGGGATCCACTCTGTGGTCCTCTTTGCCCACAAGTCGTCTGGCATGCGGCAGACGTGTCCAGCCCAGTTCCACTTTAGGCTGGCCGCTTTTTGACCAACGTCAACGTGTGTGTTTTGGAGCGCAGTATACTGTTCCGCACGCGGTCTGACAGTTTTACGCCTAAATAACAAAACAAGAGGCCAAAGGCTGCTTTTGGTTTACAGAGTTCAAGCTGTGAGAATTTGTAGTAGTAGTGATGAGGTCGATGAAAGTAACTTTCTTGGTATAAAAATCGGTGTAATCCATTTTTATATGACTGTACTTAAAATATCGTAGGCGCGAGTTGGCGAACAAAAAACAATAGTCAAATCGGAAGGAAACTCGCGCCTATTCGCAAGTTTGAAATCGCGAGTTGGCGAATAAGTCTAAAATACTGCGCTCCATGGCTCGTTGGCACACCCCAAGGGCGGACTTTTGATGTTTTGTCATTGACCAAGTCTGAGCACCGTAAGTAATAACATGTTTCAAAATTCTTTTCAAACTTCTGAAAGGCTCTAAATGTTATTTTAAAAATGTACTGTACAAGACACCATTTTAAAAGCATTAAGGATAAAAGGTCTAAGTGACCTCCCGACCTCTGCGACAACAAACGAACGGTTATCTCAAAGATTAGCAAGTCGGTTAGGGCCTAAACACACATGGCCACACGCGCTTCGTAATCCTCTGTAGTCCTCTACAGGTACTGAGAGAAGAGCCGGATCAATTTATGATAACAGAAAATAAAAAAAAAACATATTTGTAGGTACCAACATTATCAATTACAAACAAAAAAAACATTTTATAGGAAAGTTCAAAAATATTTGGAATCATCCATAGATTTTTATTTTTTGTTGTCTCATAGTCCACCAATTTTCTACCACATCATCTTGCGTAGTATCTCTACTATTTCATTACTAATGTAGGGTAGATTCAAAAGCCTGGTAAGCAAAGTAAATCACAAAAAAAAACTTCCTTTTAAATTGCATTCATAAGAATTATTTGGTCAAGTTATGGATGCAACTTGGCATAGTAACGTGAGTCAACGACCAGCCAAAAGTAACCCAAGGTCAGCGCTAAGCGGAAATGATGTAATGTAAGACTGGTAGACGACCTTGGGAGCTATCAAACGTCTGACAAACCCCCATAGTACTAATTGTAAATCTTTATTGATGTCATGAATTTACATACCTATTTAAAGTCTAGTTTAGTATATAATATACTGAATCAGTATTAGAGCCAAATAGTACATTACTGCAGCGGCCCGCAACAGAGGCAATGAGGGAAGAACGTTTAAATGTGGGCCGAGTCGAAGACGAGGCACACATACGTGAGTCCCTCATTGCCTAGTTGTGGCCTAGGCTTGTATAGTACTTTTCTCAAATATATGCGCGGAAATTAAAACTAAGTACCTAGGCAAAACTTGTTAGTTGAAAATACAATTACTTTTCAAAACCAATAACTAACAACGAAGTTACAGTGTTCATTTCTTTTTTTTTCAGTAATCAGCTTTCTATTAGAAAGCCTGTTTGAAATTTGAATAAAACCTTTGATAAGTTACCTTCTTGGTTGCCATGTTATGGAGTAAAAGATCGTTTCATTTTTAAATTACACGCCAGCAATGGATTTTCATACATTTTTATCTGGCCGCTGCTCGCATGTATTTGGCCAGTACTGCATTTTCGATTTATCTCGAAGAACGTTGTCAAAATAATGCTCTAATTTCCAAGCATGTTTGAGAAAAATATATTTTGATAGATTATTTTCTGGGATTGTTTTAGAATATTAGCATACGATGAACCTCGTAGCAAATGGCTGCTTTTGGTTTAGAGAGGTCAAGCTGTATCTAAGAATCAACGTCTTGATTTCAATAAAATATAGCCTATGTTTCAATCCGGAAAAAGGGCTTCCGAACGGTATAAGTTTCATTGGAATTGGTCCAGTAGTTATGGCGTGATCCGCGAACAAACAAACAGACAAACAGATAAACAGACAAACTCGATTTTTGGTATCAGAATCGTTTATTTAGTAAATCTGCATATTTAGATTATCCATACCTTTAATTTTAGTTTCCGGCTTTTTTACAGTATAGTATGGACAAACACTGCACTGTTCGGAGTTTGTGGAGGAGTGGGTGAGCTGTTTAACATAAGCTGCGTCCCTAAGGCCCTAAGCCGTATGTCTTGTTTATAGGGCCGTAACAAGAAATAGTGGTTAGGCTTAAGGTGGAAGATTATCGCTTGGATTTTTGGAGAATTTTACGAGTTTCCTTAGTTGGCAACTCTTACGGACTATTGGAGCGTGTGAAAGGTTACTTAAGTTATGTGGGGGATTACCCTCATAATTAGGGTTGGTTTCGCACTAAGCAAAATTACGAAGTACCTATTTTAGGGTAAATTCAGAGTGAAATTAGAGTGCCATCACACCACACATCAGAAAGGGCAGCGTAAGATGGTCCCACTTTTTACCCGATAGCGAAACTAAGACAAGGGTTACGACTTTCAGTAGATGGAAAAGACTTAATAAAGAAATACGTCCTTATTAATATACTGAGGCCTTAAGGCGGCCTAAAAACTCCGTCACCGAGTTGGCCACTAGCTCATACGAGCTTGCTTTCTTTACTGATTGGCATTGTTTACGACACCTGATTAGTCGTCTAGAAGTCTATGGAGGAAGCCTATCATCTGATTCTTCTGACGCCCTACGATGATGATGACGATGACAGTCGAATTTGAGCGAGACACGCGTGGCATTTGAAGGTAGAGGGTTATGCCCAGCAGTGGGTCACTACAAGCTGCCTATGATAATGATAATGGAGTAAGACTAGTCTTATCCGAGCAAGGCATGTTCAGTACGTGCTGCCATCATCTGGTCCATCATAATTTCAGCCGTATGAAGTAATAGCTAGTGCCCGCGACTTCGTCTACGTAGGTTTAGAAGTGCAATTTGCTATGCGAAATCTTCTAGGCGTTTCTGAAGAGTTCGCGTCCCGTTGGATCCCGTTCTTTTCCAGGATAAAAAGTAGCCATGTGTTAATCCAGGTCACGTACAATATATATTCGAAGTTTCATCCAAATCGGATCAGTAGTTTTTGCGTGAAAGAGTAACAAACATCCATCCATACATCCTTACAGACTTTCGCGTTTATATAAAAATTGGCTTCCGCCCGCGACTTCGTTCGCTTCCCATTGGATTCAGTTAATTTTCTGGGATAAAAAGTATCCTATGTTACTTCTAATACCTCCAAGAATATGTGTACAAAGTTTCATGATGATCGGTTAAGTAGTTTTCGCGTGAAAGCGTAACAAACAAACTTACATTCACATCACTATCAATATCACTACATAGTATAAAGCATAGTCGCTTCCCACGTCTGTCCTAATGTCTGTATGTATGCTTAAATCTTTAAAACTATGCAACGGATTTTGAAGCGGTTTCTTTTGAGTGATTCAAGAGGAAGGTTTATACATCATCATCATCATCATCACTGCATTGCACCCCTGCGAAGCCGGGGCGGGTCGCTAGTTTATAATATTAGTACATCCGAGCGCTTCCATGCTTCGGAAGGCACGTTAAACTGTTGGTCCCGGCTCAAGCAGTTGTTAAGCCATGACGGAGGCCTTAAGGCGGCCTAAAAACTCCGTCAACAGAGTTGGCCACTAACTCATACGAGCTTGCTTTAATATTAGTAAGATTTACTAATCCTACTAATATTATAAACTAGCGACCCGCCCCGGCTTCGGATGATACGATAAGGATGTTGAAGTAGAGGAAGGATCAGTAGCGTTAAGTCTGCAATGATGGTGATAGTCGACCCAAATTCCATAACTCAAAAATTTCACGTAAAAAAGCACCAGCCTCTAAGGAAGTGGGTACACGTTAACAGGAATTAATATTAAGAAGTGATTAATTACCAGGCTGCTTCGTAAGATCCCGGTGTTCAAAATACGAAGAACGTAGTATCACAACCGTTATTTGAAGTACAGTGAACAGTGTTTTGGCGGACTGTGAATTGTGATGGCTATTAGTGATGGATTTTAGAGACAAAACTAGGTAAACCAAACCACTTTAGAATCATTATCTTTGACAGGCGTCATGGCCCAGTCGGTAGTAGCTCTGCATTCCGTGTTATGGGTCGTAGGTTCGATTCCCACCGAGAACAAACATTTCTGTGTGGCAAACATAGATGTTTCCTCTGTGTCTGGGTGTTACTATGTATCATAAGTATGTATTTACAACAAAAATAGTGTATATAAAAATAAGTCGAGTTTTCCTTTCTGACGCTATAACTCTAGAACGCACGAACCGATTTCCACGGTTTTGCATTCGTTGGAAAGGTCTCGGGCTCCGTGAGGTTTATAGCAAAGAAAATTCAGGAAAAATTTCAACAGAAAAGCGGGAAAATGGAATTTTGAAAAGTCACACCTTAACGCGAGCAACGCCGCGGGAGACGGCTAGTAGTGTATATAAGTATTATATCAGCAATCTAGTTCCTATAGTACAAGCTCTGCTTAGTTTGGGACTAGGGAGCGTTGTGTGTAATGTACAAGGATATTAGTATTTATTTATTCATTATCTATTTATTCTACACAAGAGTTAGACTATTGCTGATCAAACTTATTCTCACTGATATTTATTACATAACCGTAAAAAGCTTAAAACCTATTGGTGCACAAAAGTGGAATAGCGTAGGTGCCAAAGTTCTTGGTGCGCTTCTTTTGGTGCGCAAAAGTGGAATGCTTCAACTACCAACGCTATAAATTGGCGTAATAAAACGGTGTCAATTTATCAAGAAACAAAGCCTAATCCCACGATTAATATTAAGAGCACAGGCTTGCATAAAGTGGAGCTAAGTAAGCAGAAAACATGAGCTGAAAAGTAAATCAAGGCGCTGGGGTAGGCAAACTAGGTAAAGTTATAAGATAGTAGCATTCTGTGAATTTCTGTGGCATCTAATCTACCCCTCCAACAAAGTTGATATTGCAGTCGCTTAAGATTAGAAAACGTCAAAACTTTAAGGAGTATATTCATATTGGTCTTCTAAGGGCTTGTACACAAAACCGCGATGCGACGCCGTATCGTAAAAATCTGCGAGCACGCACGACGCAAGAACTTGCGAATTGATTCGCAAGTCTTCTTTGTTTCTTTTTCCTGTATCTCCTAAGCAATAACAAAAGTGCACACTTCTTTATACGATCCATGTCACGAACTAGTTTTCAAAATACGTTCAGTACGGTTGACGGTTGTCGAAGGAATGCTCACCCTAATTGCGGAAAGGTGACGCCTTGCCGCACAAAATCGCATCGCAAAAATTCGTGTCGCAATTTTCTGCGTTGCGAATTCGCATCGCAGTTTTGTGAACTAAAGCTGCACTAGCTAAAATGGCTGCAAAATCTCTTTTCGTTGGCATGCAAGTGACAACAACAGGGCATTTTTAAAGCTGAACTAAAATAAATAAATAAATATAAATATCTTTGGACATTACACACAACGCCCTCTAGTCCCAAACTAAGCAGAGCTTGTACTATGGGAACTAGATTGCTGATATAATACTTATATGTATACTTTTTTTTGTAAATACATACTTATAATACATAGTAACACCCAGACACAGAACAAACATTTGCCACAGAAATGTTTGTTCTCGGTGGGGATCGAACCCACGACCCATAGGCAGGCAAAAATTACAGGCGAAAATGATTTTTATAAATAAAATAATGGTCCGCTTGATTTTTAGTGGTTACGTATAACAAATTAACAATACACTAACTATATTCTCTAGCGATTATGAAACATCAACTTAGCTATAGTAGGTGCCAAATAACACCGCAATACAGGTCATTCACCCACCTTCACTACGATGTCGCAAAATTTAATTGATGTATGGCTAATTCTGTCGCTTTCCATACAATCCTGTCGCTAAGACGGTAATCGCTCGAATCTCGTAGTACTGTTTGTTTACCATACACAAATTGAATTTTGCGACATCGTGGTGAAGGTGGGTGAATGACCTGTATTGCGGTGTTATTTGGCACCTACTATAGTTGGGCTATTATTGGATGGAACTTTGAGGTCACAAGAAGATCTCCATCAGAGGCCATGTCTTCCGGAGCACGGAAGAAGAAAACACTCTGCTGTTTGATGCCACAATAATTCTTCGTGATTCTAGGACCTTATGTCAAGCACTGATCCGGACTCGAGCATAGATTTTTGTATGAAATCTCTACTCAAATCTTTGCTCGAGTAACGATTTCTTTCTCTGCCTATGTAAGAACCACAAGTCACAGCTACTAGTTGTTTACGACAGGAACTTCCTTGTAACATATAATTTGCTTTATAATTTTATTTTAGTTTTGGCCCGTATAATCGTAGTCCTATTCTGGTTTTATAATACCAACCAAAATAAACTCGAAATATCGATAAAAACTATTTTTATAGAACAGGCCCATCCCTAACAAAAGGGTCCGTCTGTCATCCATTGTTTAACCCAGACGTTTATTTAAATGCGACGAATGGTTGTCTGGCTCCAGAGACTGCAGCTTAAATAAACAAAAAAGTTTTTTTTACAAAATCTGGCGCGTTCGCCGGCGAAACTTTGATGTACGAACTTTTATTTTATCGATAACTTTTAAATTTTTTACGTTTACATTCTTTTTCGTACCAAATCCGTCATCTTCAGTCCAGAGACACCATAGATACCTACAAATATGTTTAACTAAGTCACTACTCTATAAAACATAAGTACTTCTTATAGTTAGTTTCTCCGAAAAGTCATTTATTTTGATACTTGCATGAGTCGAATAATGATGATGGGATGATAAATGAAGTATAGGCTTAATCAAAGGATATTTCAGCCAAGAAGCATTCATGTGGCACAAGAACTCAGCCATCAGAAATGGCCACTACAGACTATTCCTGAACTAGCTCTTTTTATCAGGCTTTGGCTGGATTTGTGTGTCTCATGTCGACAATAAAACATATTTCGACGGTTCGCGCCTTCTCGCTATTACATCGTAAAATACAATATGTACTTTTACAACGCAATTGTGTATGAAATGGAAAAGTCTCAAGATTGTAATCCAAAGATTGTAAGATTCTCCATGCCCTGTAGACTCCATGTCCCCTGTTCTCAAGTAATATAGTCAGATGGTAAGTGACACATGTCCACTTTTTACTGCAAGACTATTCCAAGACAGGTTGCCAGCAAATCCCTCACCTAAGAATGGTTTATTCCCATCGAGCCCACCGGCTGGCCCACTGGTGGAGCCGATGGGAAAAAAATCAATTTACCATTATGTTCCTTAAATTTTAACAGTACCGCTAAGCGTCAAACAAAATTTAATAAGTAAAACACGCTGTCGCTATAAATGTGAATAAAAATTACGTCTTAGCATAAATCAATATCACGGATATTAAATTTGACTCGGCATCACGGTGCGCTGTGACGTCACGATGTTACACCATGCTTGTTATCGCTGATATGCGTAGGTAGGTTGGTAAGTAACCTAACACCTGCGATATAAGCACGTGTAAGCATATGCACCAAGAAATCTAAACGTTATGTGGTCTTATCAACCAGAAAACACAGATTCATACCTTATTTCCCGTTTTTGTGCAAATGGAAATTGCTAATTTGAAACTACAAATAGAGGAAATATGGCCCGATATGTTTTATTTATATTTATTCACTTCGGTGGTCAACACTGACAGTGGTGGCAGTACAATTTATTAATTAAACATTTAATTTATTTAAATTGAATTTTATCGATATGATCGAAAATTACGACGGGCACATCACTAATTGCAAAATAAAATACAATTCAGTTCCGTCCGCCCTGTGTATTGCCAAAATATGCTGCTTTATTTCTTATTGCATTGTCATACGGTGCATAATGCCTTGCTTTTGGCCAAACTTTGTTAATCATGGATTCTTGTTGCTTTGGGTTAAGGTTTATAATCGAGTACATTGATTAAGAATCTTTATTAGTGCAGTCCCTTTGTTCGGAATCAGACGATGTTTTGACAAAGGAGTCGACACGTGCTGTCAGTGACGTTTTAAAATATTATAATTGTTATTCTAATTAGCATTGAACACGAGTATGACGCGTGTACTTACATAATTTAATCCAAACCAATACAATAGGAATTATTATTATTCTTTCGCGTTTTTTGTTAACTTACTGAAATAAAAATTTGAGTGAGCCATAGAAGGGGTGTAGTGGAATACCTAATTAATATATACATTTTTTTTGTAGATATGTACATAGTAACACCCAGACACAGAACAAACATCTATGTTTGCCACACACAAATGTTTGTTTATGATGGGGATCGAACCCACGACCCACAGAACGGAAGGCTGAGCTACAACCGACTGAGCCATGACGCCTGTCAATCAATTTTATTAGGGCAGCCATTTATTTATAACATTTAAAGGCAGCAGCAAATTCTCTGGACGGAGGCGACATAATGTTCAAGTAAGAATGGATGACTTCTCAAAACTAAAAAAAAAACATAGGTAGTTCCTAATTCAAATCCTAGAAACTATTCACTATAGTAATCAAACCAAAACCACCTTACAGCCTTTACCATTACGGGTCAGAATCGCCTACACTCAAACTGAATTTGTCATTGGACCTTTCTGTCATGTGCACGACTTCGCTTTGGCCATTGTGATTTAAATTTTGTATCCTCACTTGAATTTAGAACGGTTTGAATGTACTGGGGGGTGAGAATGACGTGAGCACGAACAAATCTGACAGTGACGTAAAAACGACCGTATTTGAGTCACATTGCGCGTCAACGGCAGCTCGACTGCCGAACATTGTCGCGTCAGCGCGTAGTGTATTTCAGAGCCCGTAATCTGAGTTTTGATTTGAATCGCGACTTGCGAGATATTAAGGTACGTTTACGCTTATTCAACATTCTGTTGAAGCAACACCGTTGATCAACAGTTGACGTTCTACAGTTCCCTTCTTGTTTTTTCCCATAGGTTAGTTTGTTCATGCTTGAATCTGTGTCGGGAAGTTTGTACTAACGTTTAGTAAATCTGTACGCTGTTGAAGCAATATTGTAGAACGAACCCATGGGCTGTGGGTTCACAAGCAACGCCTTTCAACACGTCGTATTTTGTGGAACGGTCAACGTCGTGTTGAAAGACTCATTCAACAACGTGCAACACGTGTTGCCTGTTGCCTGTTGCCGTTGCCTGATGTTGAATAAGCGTAAACGTACCTTTATGTATGAAAATCCGATAAGCGCCTCTAGCTGTGATTTGCAAACTATTTTTCTCCATACAAAAACTGCGAGTTTCTTGATTCTCGCAAATCAACATAACTCTCTGGCTCTGTAGGTAGGTACGTAGGTACTGTAGATATGTAGGTAGGTTAGGTATACCTACTAACTTTAATAAAAAGAGCTTACAGTCTGTAAATATAATAAAACGAACCAAAGCTCTCGTACTCTTCTTGCTTCATAATATTGAAACTTTTACAACCACTAAAATGTACCAAATCCTATTAAAGCTCGCCCGACAGAAAATGGTGCAACAGAAATTATAGACGCTCGACAAAAAACGCTGCAATATCCCAACGTTCTGCCGCCTTACCACCAAGTGTAATGGAAATGAAAAAGTTTACAAAAAGTAGAGAATACAGAATCTAAAACTTAGTTGTCATTTTTACAATATAAGTGAAATCTACGATGTTTTTATCTTTATAAGAGAACCAGCTACTTATAACTATCCCTTTTTTTTAAAACTATTTGAGTTATGCTTGTACTAATATTTTGTCGTTGCTAAAGTTGTAAATTGTTATAAAAAAAATTGTAAATTATTAATGATGTAAATTATAATGAAAATTTTCGATTTCCATTATACTTGGCGGTAAGGCGGCTGGTCGACTAAAAACGGTAAGACATCGATCTTCAATACATTAGTGGCTAATGCTTCTCCGGTTACCTGAAGCTGATAAAAAATAGGGCAGCTTTGGGTTTAAAAATTCTTCGGGTTAAGGTTACCAGTCAGTTTCTGTTTTAAAATCATAATTTACTTCATAAAAATAATAATTAATAAGTTATATTTTTTTTAAACTACTAGCCCATACTACAGATCATATGATACTATACTAGTACCCTGTTCCATTGTTGGGCAAAGGCCTACTCCCACTTCCGCCAGTCTCCAAATTCTTGAGCTCTAATTCGCCAATCCCTCTCATAGACGTCCAGCTCGTCCTGCCACCTCAAATAATATTACTACATACTAGTAGTAATGGTATTATTATAAAAAAATAGTTTTTATACCATTCCCCCTGTAAAAAGGTTATTTTATTCACTGAAAACATTGAATAAAAACCACTTTACTCGCTGTTTTGGTGTTTGAATTTAGAACACACTTAATATATTTGACCTCCATCTAATTGTGGTTTTTGCGCAAGGAGGTTGTATAGCATTGGCTATACAACCTCCAATCTTTCTTTTTCTCGTAGTCATGGCATAAAGTATAGTATGCAACTCTTGAATAAAACGGATTAATACCGAGGGCCATGAACCACTCACGTCGTTCAGGATTCTAACACGTGAATCATAATGAATCGTGATTCATTTATGGCCCTCGCTTAATCCGTCTTTTATTCACTAGTTGCATAATATACTATTATGGCCACCTCGCGGCTCCATCATCAGATCAGCTCGTTGTTATTTGCTACCATATTATTGCATTGTCAGACAGCTAATCGCAAAGTGAGTCAAAAACTTACAAGATTTGATCTAAAAATAAAACAGATTTGTTAAAAAATTTAAATTGAACAATTTTGTATGTATCTATTTTTTTTTATTAATTACCTAAGCGTCACGTGACCTTTTATGGCCAGTCTGATTTTGATACCAAAGTACAAAGCTTATTATAATTCAATCAGAAGCATTATTGAGTTATTTAAGTTTATATACTATAGGACACACTTTAACCGAAATATTGTTCAGTCGTTCACCTACTAGATAGGTAGTACCACCATAAAATATCAGTACCCAATTTATCGAATGGACTCTTAAGGGAAAACACTTCAAAAACATCCTAAGTCGAAGAATGCCATTGAAAATTGATCGCTACTCCCTAAGAAATAAGGCTAGCCAAAAATGTATACAGTGTATTGAATGGCAAGGAAAATTAGTTTTCCCAGGAGTGTGTTCGGATAATGAAAATGTATTCTTTCAGGTAAGTACCTACTTGGGGTAACTTTTCACCAAAATAAATGTACGATTACTGTTAACGGGGTTGCTGGAATAGCTATGAGGAGTTCATAGCTTATAAGCCTGGACCATAGTATTGTTTTTAGTGTGTTATCCGTTTGAAGTTTGTATATTATTTTTAGTTTTTGTTCATTGAATTTTTATTAATTATTATTATTAATTGTGTTTTAGGACCGCCAGTGTACAAATTGTACCTCATATAATATGACGTGTAATGTATATTACAAATAAATACTATTATGACTATTACTATTATGACTGTTTCCAAAAATACTTACTGTCATAGCACGTAATAACATTATGTTACCATTTAACCCTTAGATCAAGATACTTAATGGCGTAACTGTAATTCCTTGGAAGATTATCAGAACCTACAACACAAGTCTTACGACTTAGTGTAGGTTTTGTATTAAAATATATAGATATCAAGCCGTTAACTTGAAGACACCTATATTGTATACATGTAATATAAGACTGTGCTTTTAATGAAATAAATAAATTATCTTATCTTATCTTAGAAATCTGTTAGGTAACTTATTAACCTTATATCTAAAGCATCCTTACTTCTTTAGTACTTTTGTAAATTGAGTTCCTGCACAAAAAGTATCGAAAAGGCTCTATACAGAGCAAAATTTTACATCATACATCGAGGGGTTCAGTTTATCATCATTTCCCTGCCCTTACACGCTAGGTGGGATCGGCACAACATGTTTGTTTTCTTCTTCCACTCCTATCATTCGTCAAATTCATATCCTCTATCACACAATCTTACCACTTCTTCATGCGTACCCAGCCACACTCATATTTCAGTTATAAATATGATTAGAACATTTAATTTTACTTAATAAACCAAGTCGCTGATATTTGCACTTGTAGGTCGACCTATAAATTAGTCATAGACAAAAAATCTTAGTCATAGAAGTCTTGTCCATGACTCAGCCAAACAGTTTTCCCCATAAAGTCCCCCAGTCCCATCAAAGTTGTTAAAATTTGTTTTGTTAACCCTCCAAAAGCTAATTTTGACAAACAGTCCCGTCACATTACCGCCAAGTGTAACGGAGTTTAAATTTTTTTAGCGAATTTATTATTATTTATTACAACCAAATAGAAAAATTAAAATAGGGGATTATTTAATTAACTAGTAGTTTGCCCCGAACTGAGATCTCGTGATGGTCGGAGGTTAATAAAACGCAAACAATTTTTATTGACAATGGTTGTAATAAACTTTGCAAATCGCTTCGAAATCGCCGTCTAGCTAAGTACCAGTCTTACTGGAAGTACAAAATCATTGAAACTCCAAGAAATGGTAGCTCACGTTATACTGGGTTTGCCAATTTTATAATTTATACAACCACTCAAAAACTATTAGACCTAGAATCAAAATTTGTTTTGGAATGTCTAAACAAAACCCTATCATATGCCACCCCACTTGAAATTATTGTACGACTTTTTTTTTTTACTCCCTTTGGACCCTCATAACTTCACGACCTCTAGACCGATTTACTTCATTTAAAAAACCAATAAAACTTAAGAGTACTATCCCTATACCTACCAAATTGTGAAGATCGGATAAGCGGTTCAAAAGATCTCGACGAACAAACATACAAACATACAAAGCATTTTTATCCAAGTTGTAACTAAGATCTCGTTCGCTTCGCTCACTCGATCAAATACTAATACTTATTTTTTTAGTAAGTAGATAAGCATAAGAAGTATTATTTACAAAGAAAATTTATCACTTACTTAAAGACTAATACAGTATTTACAATATTTACAAAAAACACAAGAATTTAGCATATTTATCAGTGGCAGCTTTAACTTATCAAGTTAAAAACATTGTAAATTATACTAATGTTGTAAAAATGACAGCTAATATTTTGAACTCCATTAGCACTGAGCTTCGCGGTAAGGCAGCCGGCCACACAAACTCTAATAAGGCAAGCATTCTGCCCTTAGCTGTACCCTTCGTAACGGAAGCTTAAGTTATTTTAGTAGTTAAAATAAATTGAACGAATAAGACTTTACCGTATAGGGATGCGAATTGTATCGATTTTATAACAGCCTCTATCTATATTATGGAATTCCATCGATTCGCGAGTATCGATAGATAAATAAGAACACACACTTTATTAAAATAAATTGTGCAAACTTTTATGCATTTGGTAATTTTTATACGAAATATATAAACGTTGAATAAACTGATTATATTTATTTACAGAATATCGATACAACTAACGCCTAACTTGAAGCATTCCGAGTTGCCAGACAAATTTATCGTCCAAAATCGATAAAATTTATAAACTTTATACATTATTTTAAAAATATCGATACTTTGTCCCTTCCCTATCGCAGAGTTTACTCTTAGCCACATTTTATTACTCTTTCCGTCCGTCCGGGACATCTCCTTTGATCGGAGTTATGGTTTGTAAAACTCTACTTTAAATTTTACTACTTTGTATTTATAAGATGAAGTCTGTTTTGGTAAAAGACCTAAAATGGACGGTTGCGTTTTATATTAAAAAATTTGGTTAGTAGCGTAAAAAAAATTACCTGAGTACCTCGTTCATAGGTATTTATCCATCAGTAAATGACGATCAACAAAAGACATGCTAGTGCCATTATAAAATAAACGTTAGGACTTTTGCACATTATAAGTAAGACACGAACACAAGACAAGAAAAATTTTGAATGCGCGTTTCTTATCCGACATAAGAAAAAATATCTTGTAATATGGATCGACTGAATGTCTTATCGATCTTTTCTCATAAGACACAAGAAAAATATCTTGTACGGTGCAAAAGGCGTTACTAAGCAGAGTCCATATGCACTGTCATAGTCATATTAGATGAAACGTAGCGTGAACTGATCTAAGCGCTTCCGCTCCTGCGAAGGCTCTAAGCGAAAGAATGCACAACTGGACATGACACGAGGCTAGTTGGCCACACTCCAAGAAAACTGCGAAATTGCTTCGACACAGTGTAACGAGCGATAATGTAACAACTTACATATTGTAATAGTACAATCAACAATCAAAACCCAACTTATTTTGACTAAGAATTGTGAACTTATGTTATTTCGCAACTATGATTTTGAAGTAAACTCTTATCCTAAAAAATATATAATGATGAAAAAAATTGTGCGTGTAGTCCCTCCGCGCGCAAGGAGTTATACTTCGAGTGCCACGCATTCACTCTCGCTCTGTGTTTAATGTGAAATTAATTTAGTATTTATTTTTATGTACTTATCCAATATGCAGTACTTATTTAGTTAGAAAAGGTTTTATGCTCATGTTGCCTAAATTAGAACTAGATGGCGCTGCTTAGTTTGGTCGGATCCTACGCGCTATGGAAGTGTTTTGCGTTTTGTCGGGGTCTCCGTATGTGATCACTCTCGCTCTGTCTCTTTCTATTCCCCCTTCCCAGGAGCGTTAAACGCTTGGAAGGCGTATTAGAAGTATAACTTCAAAGAACTCTTAACTGTAATAGGCCTACTACGAGTCGTACTCTTGTAAAATTATCAGTCATCTTAAATACTATACCACTACCAGACCAAAACCAGTTGATTGATTTAAGATTCTTGACGATGTCACACAAGGTACATTACATTTTGTAACATAATGTTTCATCAAAGTAGTCCAAAGGATTTTTATTTGCTTCCCTTTCAGTCAAAGTTTCGGTACTTTGTGACAAAATAACTCTCCCTCAGTCGCCTAAAAAGCAATTTGGTATCCCATTGTTAACCAACTATGTCGCTAGCCGTATCCAGACTCCTTGAAATCCTTATAATATTTCACGAGAACACGACAGCACCACAGCATACTAGATGCAGAAGATCCACTTTATATTTTAGTGCTCTAAGCTAAACAATCACGTGGTACCTCGCTCTCACTAGCCGCGTGCGAGTGATCACGCTTTTAACTATTCTGTGATTGCCTGAGCAAGGATAGGAGCCAAAGTATTATGTTTTAGGACCATCGAGGGATTTCAAGGAAACTAATCTTCTGCACCTATGTTTTTATGAGTACAAGATTTCGGTAGACTGCCGAAATTCTTTCTGACTAAAAAGAAGCAAGCTGTTTGATTTAAAACTTGGTTACCGCCAGGCCACCTGCTATGAGAATAAATCGTCGGGAATACGGCAAACTGGACGTTAGGACGCATTTACATATGAAGCAGGCTAGCTGTTCCTACAGGCACGAAGGCTTTTGAGGTTTTGAGATAGCCCTTGAGGCCAGTTATTATATTTCAATCTTACAAAACTAGTAAGACAGAATAACCATTAGGTATTTTGACTACATGGATGGGGATATTCTGATAAGGACTCACTCAAACTTCATAGTACTGGTTCACAGCGACAATGCTACACCTTAGTATAATTAACGCTTGTGTACATAACAGGGTAAGAACTGTTTTAGTGCGCCGCTAAAGTCGGTGGTCCGAGGCGTTTACTATTATCGCCGACCATCCAACCGAGTCGTCAGCGTATAACCGGCCTGAAACTATACCAATGCATTAACCAGTTTTATATCTGAATGCTCTTTTCGGTTAAAATAATATAGCGAAACATGAGATAGGTAATTTTCAATTTAATTTCGTTCTGGCAGAAAATACAGCGGCCACAAGCGAATACGCTGAAATAGGCAGTGAATATATGGGGTAGTTTATTAGTGCGGACTGATATCTAGGTCTAGCTAAGGAAAGAATTTTATAATAAAACCGGCTTGTCATGAAAAGACAAGAATGTAAGCGAACTTCGCATGTTCCAGCAAAAATTCAATTAATTCTCTTATTTTATTTGTTACACAAATTGCTGAGTCACTGACTGACAGAACAATTTGAAGGGAATCTGATTTGTGATATTTGAAGAAAAGGATTCCCAAATCTCCCAAGACACGAATCTCAAGAGACTGGCTTAAACCTGTGGAGACTGCAGTGTTGAGATCAAGCGTGCGAAGCTAGCAAACCAAATCACAAGGGTTTCATTAGCAAAATATAGAATATTTCAATCTTTTGTTGAAGATTTATACAGTGTCAATGACAACTTTCCACTTATGCCCGTATTTACGGTACGCTGTAATGCCCGGTCCATGATGTCGGATGCAGGTTTGCTAAGGCTACTGTTACACATGCTTTAAAATAGCATGCTAAAAAGCATGCTAATTAGCATGCTCCCTATAATCTCAATGTAATAATTAGCATGCTAATTATTAGCAAGGTTTCGATACACATGCTAAATGAGCACAAAGCATGCTAACTAGCATGTGTAACAGTACCTTTAGCCTATAACATCCTCTCAGCCTAGATTGGCCTAATCCAGAAGAAAGACAAGGGCACAAAATACAACGCACCTAAGATGATTTCAAGACTTCGGTATCGGACACTGGTGACAAAGTTAAGCCGCTTGGAAACCTCCGCGACGGTTTAAATTAAGGAGTACCTACTATAGCCAGTGCTGAAAGCATAACGTCCTGTTCAAAGTATGAAAGGCTAACAAAGAGTACAGGTACAATGATTTGCCGAATTATGTATGTACGTGATGAGAACGTAGTATCGAATGACGCAAATCTAAGGCCGTTGACCGTATTTTATGATTGGTTCTACGTAAACAACTGCGCAGTTTTTTGGGAATTTTCATATTTTGCATTTCTATATTTTTATTTTCATATTTTAACATTACAATCTCCGGCAAACTCTACGTCTCAGCGGAATCTTTGAATTAAATAGGTATTTATTTGTAGAAGAATCAATAGGTATGAATATTTTCCGGGTCAACCACCGAGGTATCAATGCTCGCGTCTGTTTTTAGGTTATTTTTTATTTCATAGCTTCTTTTAGGGTTATTTTTCGATGCAAGGCAATTTATCCACAGCCTGTGGGGTCAAAACACCCACATTTTATAAGCCTTAAGGCTTTAATAATGTACAAGCGAGAGGAAAATCGAGTGGAATTTTCCGTATCGCGATGTATGAACTAGGTTAAGAAAGGTATCACTGAGGATCTAGCCAAGTCGACATTCTAAAACGCTGCAGAATAAAAAACTAATCAAAATGTATGGAAAAAACATTCTTGAACGAAAAGTCACGACGGTTATATTAAACGTTTTTTTTTTTTCTAGCGATTAGTGTCAACTTAGGTAGGGAGCTAAGTTAACCCCCTGAATTGTAGATCTGTCATTATTGAGGTATTTTGCTCTTATGCGATTGTTTAATTTTATACAGTGTCACGGAAAACTTACTTTTTCCTTAGGTATTATGTCCAGTTATTACGTGTGTTTACTAATTCCAATTAAATTCAATACAAGTTCCTGAATACCTAGACTTAATTATTTTGAAATTACGACTACCGAAATGTTATCTCTCCTGTAGTAAGTACGAAAATCGATATTCAAAACTTCGTCGTACCTTTTTGGGCTACTGCGCAGTGACGCTGTCACTTCGTAAAGACTTCCGGGCCTAAGATGCGCACCGCGAGATATTTGTCATGTCGTTCTGTCAAAATGTAAGCATTTTGTACCAGTTTTCGAACTATTGCATTCTCTGTGGTACCTAATGGTGTCGACAAAACGCGCCATAATGTACACTTTTGACACTTCTTAGTCGTCGTACCTCTCTGAGGACGAGATAATAGTCATGCACAAAATTAAATGTCAAAAGTTGGAAATTCAAAGGCGCGGTTTCTCGACAACATCACCACAGATAATGCAATAGTTCCTAAACTGGTACAAAATGCTTACATTTTGACAGAACGACATGACAAATATCTCGCGGTGCGCATCTTAGGCCCGTTGGTCTCGCGATCGTAACGCCCAACGCTGCGGTGTGCAGCACAACGCAGAATACCGCGTTTGCTCCTCGCCGCTGACGCAGACCGCGACGTAACAAAAGACCATACTAGACGTTTTCCATACAATTAGGTGTCCGGCGCTGCATGCTGCATACCGCCAAACATATTGCTGGGTTGTGCGTTACGATCGCGAGGAGCTTCGACGCACAAGCCGAAAATGCCGAATCTTTGTAATTTTTCGGAGGAGACTCCGAAAAATGACAAAGATTCGGCCGAATTCCACACTGGTACCGAATTCCACACCCAATATTCCAGTGACAATTACCAGGTTACGCAGGTATCTTCAAATAGATAAGTGAATGCCACCACAATCCTACCTTATATTACACAATACCAAGAAACAAGACTCCTGACGATACCATTTCAATTAAACCTACCACTTCTGTTCACAACAGTACAATGACTCAGATGATCAGGTAAGATGAACAGGTAGAATGTGCGAGCGAGAGGAGTTCGCTGTCTCTGTCTTCTTTATAAATCTAAATTCTTTGGGGAGCGTCGAAATCTATGGCGCTTTGTTGAGTTCGAGATATGTTTTGTGACTTGTGGGTTGTTGAATTTGTTGTTGAAACTGGATTACATAATATCATCAATATATATAAAACTCTTTTGAAGCTGACTGATAATCAACGTACAGCCTAAACCATAAGTCCTAGAGGTATGAAATTTGGAAGGTATACCATCCTTACATAGTGTAGGGGTGCACTAAGAAAGGAATTTTGAAAAGTCGCACTCAGGGTCTAGTAGGTACGCGAGCAACGCCGCGGTCGATGGCTAGTTGACAGTAGAATTCTGCTAAATCTGCGATTCTATATTGTATTGTATAACTTACTACGAATCTATAGATACTATTATAAAACTGTAATCAAGTCAAAAACTAAAATTAAAGATATGAATAAACTAAATATGAAGATGTACTAAAATAAACGATTCTGATTCCGAACATCGAGCTTGTCTGTTTTCCTGTTTGTTTGTTCGCGGACCAATTTCAATGAAACTTATACCATTCAGAAGCCCTTTTTCCGGATTCAAACATACGCTATATTTTCTTGAAATCAAAGACGTGGATTCTTAGATACAGTTTGAACGTATAAAAATATCCAATCATATTTTTATAGGCAGGGGTATACTTTCAACGAAGGAAGAGTTACACTGCGTGCTTACTGTACCTAGCCGGCGAAAAGCTGGTACACACCGCGCAGTGTATCTCTAATTCTCTACCTACATTCGCTATGTACTTAAGAGTGTGTGAATCGCCCATAACACGTGTTGTGAAGTCACGTAATATGTGCCTTGATCACGAATAAATGTGACTATCGCAAACGTATCGTAACGCTAGCGTATCCGAGATACACTGCGCGGTGACACTACAACGGTTGGCAGTCGAGTTGGCGTTGTCGCGCAATATAACTCGAATACGTTAACGCGGCGCCTGTCAGATTTGCTCGCGATAGAGGTACTGGGCCTCTACTGTGAATAATGATTACCGAAGATTCGGTAGTGACGTTTGTGCTACAATGCGCAGTAACGCTGTGACTTCGAAAGAGCCTAGACCATCGCTCGAGGCGACCGCGCAGTGTAACACAAATGTCAGTACCGAATCTTCGGAAATCAATATTCGCAGTAGAGGCCCTGATTATGACGATTTATTCAAACGACTGTCATGGCGTCCATTTATTTGCATCAGCCAATGGCTGCGACGTGTTTGGTGATCAGGAAGACTTGGCAGAGGTTCTGGACCTTCCTGTTAGTTACCTAAGACACAAGACTCGTGATTGAACAAAAGCAAGTATTTGTCTTGGATAATATAATAAGTTTCTAAGGTAGGAAAACCGACTTCAGTTTGACTACGTTCCGGCTTCACAAAACGGATCAAAATGCCAACATTTTGATAAAAAAATTAAGATTCCAATCTGGAAGATAGCATAGAAAGAAAGTTTTTTTCAAATCGGTTTATAAATAACGGAGTTGGAGGTAATAAAATAAAATAAATAAACTTCAATGGACAGATTGGAGTTGGAGGTAAAAAACATTAAAAAAAAAACCTACTTCAACCGAATCGAGAACCTCCTCCTTATTTGACATCCGTACATTTCAGAACCACTACTAGGGGACTCACTTTCGGAGTTACTACCCAGCAGGCCTAGGATGCGCACGCGAGATATTTGTCATGTCGTTCTGTCAAAATGTAAGCATTTGGCACCAGTTTTTGAACTTTTGCATTATCTATGGTAATGTTGTCGACAAAACGCGCCTTCTTATTGTACACTTTTGATTTTGACACTTGTTACTCGTCGTACCTCTCTGAGGACGGGATAATAGTCATGCAGAAATGTCAAAAGTTGAAAATTCGAAGGCGCGGTTTCTCGACAACGTTACCATAGATAATGCAATAGTTCAGAAACTGGTGCAAAATGCTTACATTTTGACAGAATGACATGACAAATATCTCGCGTGCGCATCTTAGGCCTGCAGGGTACAGACAAGCAGACAGACACACACCACTCCCTCAAACTTGCACCAGCTGTCAGCTCCGGAAGTAGCGAACTTACTCGCTTGTAGACTTTAACTAAGACTAAACTAAATCTTTAAGTTCAAAGATACTTTATACCTAAGTAGTTAGTCCAAGTTCTGAAACTTCAGCATCCTTACTTACAGATCGCTTCGCGTTTGAAATAATCTTTCTAGTAAGGAGGGTATTTTTAAGCCCCGACCGAAAAACGCAGAGTGTTATAAGTTAAAGTAGGGGTTATTCCCATCGAGCCCACCGGCGGCGGCGGCCGGCCAACCAGTGGGCCAGATGGGAAAAAAATTCCCATCGAGCCCACTCATTTGCATAGTGGGCTCGATGAGAATTTTTTTCCAGGATTGAAAAGATGGTATACTTACCTATACCTTAATAAGTTAAGTAACGCCAATAAACACTAAAATTGGCAATTGTGGCAGCCCTAGCCACCGAACAGCCACAAGAAAAAGAAGAAGCATAAGTTAAGTAGGTACCTATAAGTATCTAAACCTATAAATAAGTAACTAAGTAATTTACATAAATAGTATTTGTATTGTGCGTAAGTGTTATTCAGTGACCGTGGTCTCATCAAGCAAACACACGTTCAATACTCTGTGGATGTGGAGTGTGGAGGGGCACCTGGAAGGTCATCGACCCCACGCGGAAAATGTACCGTGAAAAGATGTAACGCATCAATCTAACACGAGTAGGTACAGTCAGCAATATGAGCGTCTAAAATGGTTTGGGAGTTTTTGTTAATTTCATAAATTTAGCAAAATTAATAAATATTCACGGACATTTAACACAACGCCTTCTAGTCCCAAACTAAGCAAAGCTTGTACTATGGCTGATAGAATACATGATAATTTTTTTTTTGTAAATACATACTTATAATACATAGTAACACCCAGTAAAATTATATCCTACTAATATTATAAACGCGAAAGTTTGAGAGTATGGATGGATGTTTGTTACTCTTTCACGTAAAAACTGATCCGATTTGGATGAAACTTGGTAGGGGTGCACTAAGAAAGGAATTTTGAAAAGTCTAAAATTAGGATCAATAATGACCGAATAATGAGTATGCTGCTGCCACGCGAGCAAAGCCGCGGGCGACGGCTAGTCAACGATAAAACTCTTTCAAACTTTTAGCGACCGCATTTGTTTGGATTTTGATAACTCAAGAGTTTTGCCTTCAGGGTCGAGAGAATAACAATGCAAAGGTTCAGTAAAAATATCACATCAAACAAGTTTTCTAACCAAAAAATTTATCGCATTAATATACTAATATGTTACTGACTGTACTTACTTACTTACATAGGTTTTCTTATAAAAAATAGATTTCACAGAAGTCACAGATACATCATAATGAAAACGGCCAGAAGGGAAAGAACTACTAACCGCGAACCGAGATCTCGCAATGTCCCTTAAAAAAAAAGAAGAAAAAAACTACTATGATAAGTACGGGTTAGGTTAGGCATATATGGGAGACTCCGGGAGGGCGGCTGGCACATTGTGGCGTGTGCAGCCGTAGCACCGTTGGTGCTGGGATCGCGACTGTGGGTGTCGTTCTCCCGGGACGGGCTTTTTATTGGCAATATGCGGTGAGGGCTCTGGCGTGGTCGTTTCGAGGTCCCAGAGTCCCTTGTCAAGCATCGAGGCTGGCCACCGGGGTGGTTTTAGTGGGTCGGTGAGTGTCACCATCCCCACACTACCTTGCCGCATCCCTCAAATGCGGTATTGGTGTCTGTGTGCAGATTTCCCCCCGTTAACAAAAAAAAAAAAAAAGGCATATATGGGAGACAATCGTTATCTCATAAACACCGGGCAGGTTTTTTAACTGTTTTCATACTAAATCATAGGTGACTAAATATAGTAGGTGCCAAATAACACCGCAATACAGGTCATTCACCCACCTTCAGCACGATGTCGCAAAATTCAATTTATGTATGGTAAACAAACAGTACTACGAGATTCGAGCGATTACCGTCTTAGCGACAGGTTTGTATGGAAAGCGACAGAATTAGCCATTCATAAATTGAATTTTGTGACATCGTGATGAAGGTGGGTGAATGACCTGTATTGCGGTGTTATTTGGCACCTACTATATCATATAACTAACTACTTACTGCTATTGTAGAAATAAAAAAAATACCGCACTGGCATATAATAATGAATATTACTGGAACCAAAAGTTTACTTCGTGCATATTTTATCTCAGCCAGCCCCCGTATCGTAAGCTCTGAACTGCTTTCACTGCTCAGCATAATGTCAAGCGACGTGGCTACAGATATACGAAAACAAGAAGCTTTTGACGGTACAAAACGCGCTAAAACGCGCTAATGTCACTATAGTAGGTGCCAAATACCACCGCAATACAGGTCATTCACCCACCTTCACCACGATGTCGCAAAATTCAATTTATGAATGGCTAATTCTGTCGCTTTCCATACAAACCTGTCGCTAAGACGGTAATCGCTCGAATCTGGTAGTACTGTTTGTTTACCATACATAAATTGAATTTTGCGACATTGAGGTGAAGGTGGGTGAATGACCTGTATTGCGGTGTTATTTGGCACCTACTATAGCATGACACATGTATCTGACGATGCGGAAATCGGCCGCTTGAGTCAGCATACAGCTGACAGCGCAAATGCATGACCCGCTGACGAGTCAGCATTTGATTCGTGTCAGGGATATGCTGAAGCTGTATACCGTGACCTAAACAATGACAACAAATTGCAGTCAACTAAACAACTTACTAATGTTTTCGTTTTAGTGATATGTTACTAGTAAAGTGAGAAAGCAGGTCATTTATGGAATATCTGGTTTTATATCTTTTAATAACTAGTTCATTTATTATTTTGTCGAACAAACTTCTATAAAATCAGGATAGTTTTATGAAATCGAATCTAAGCCACGAAACTAGACAAAAAAGGCTATAAAATAAGGAATAAAATCAAAACATCAAGTTTTTTTTTTTATTTTTCTTTGAATCAGACGTTTATCGCTAGATGTTAATAACAAAAAAAGTTGTTCGGTCAATTTTTTTGGGTTAAAAATTCAATATATCTTAGAAACGGTTTACCACATGCCTGAATCATTGAGTGATGGTATCATCATTCATCAATCATCATCTAACGTTTTTTTCCCATGAATTCTACATAATCCATTTAAAAATATATTTGAAATCTTATGATTCATTGTGATTCACTTTGTATGTGGGTTATCTGATGTGTTTGTTTTTAGTTGTGATATGATAAACTGATCATCGATAAAATAGAAATTACGTACCATGTTTTAATAGTTCTTATCTAATCTCTTAAATTGGGATTCAGTGTATTGTTGATCTTACGCTTGAGAGATAAGTGGTAGGTTCGCTAAACTCAAAGTTTGTTGTAGGTACTTACGTATTATTGATAAGGCGATCAAATTTTAACCGACTTAAATAATTAAAAACTTTCTTAAATTGCCCGTATTTGGCTATCATTATTATACTTGCTATGTAAAAAAACCAACATTCCTTAATTTGTATACTTATTTCTCTCAACTTACGTTAAGTATTTGTAGAAAAAATTTAATTAACACAGAACCCCCAACGTGATTATGGTCACGTAGACGTATTGCAAAAGTGTCGTAGTCGTAATGTCATTTACCTAGCACACCGTAGATCGTACAATTTGGACCTTAGTCTTAAAATGTGTCATTTGTTGGCTATAAATAAACAAAAATGGCCATACACCCCGTCTGTTGTCTCATGAATATTTTATTACATACTTGGTAAGTAAAAGATCGTCTAGTAATTAGAGTAGAGTAATGGCGCAAACAATATTTTATTTATGAACTTAAGTGCAGTTCTCTTGTTTATTTCAAGGAGGGTAGGATATCTCTTTCTAAGAATAGCCTTTTTTATACTTGTATAAAACACATTTTTTTAATTTGATAGTAGGTACCTACACGTTTTCACTTATTTTAAAGACGTCTGTCTGTCAGTTTTTAACACGACTTTTTCTTGAATGCAGGCGTGGACAATAAAACTCACATGTGTTTCGTGAACTTTGAATCTTTAAACTGCGTAAACAAACACGCGGTGGCTTATTTAAAAAATAGTGGGATTTACAGGTTTCAACGCACACGAAAAACTATTAAATTATACACATGTTATACTCACACAGCTTATTGAAAATAATTGTGACCTATACAAGTCCGTAGTATGTTATTGGCTACATTAATGAGATTTTGCAGACATATAAGGGTTTCCCTATGCTAAGTGTACGTATTTAATAAACAAAGATATACATAGTACACTTCCGTAACAAATAAACAGGAGAATAACTTATTAATACGTAAATGAATCATTATTGCAATTAAATAGTCAAGGCTAGACTTAAGAAAAACAGCTATCTAGCTCGTCATACTAACGCAAGAACTTGAAAATGCCTGTAAATTTTTTAATTAGTATTATTTAATACTAAATAATACTATTATTTAGTAATTATTTTTAATTTAGGACCAGTGCGGCACAAGACCGTAACGAATGGAAAAAATGGGGGGAGGCCTTTGCCCAGCAGTGGGACAGAGAAGTCTCGTAATAATAAAAAGTATTGAGCATACTTGTCGACATTTACTTTTAACGATGACAATCATTCGCTGTTCTACTAAATAAAAAACATTAAATTTTAAGAAGAGTCAGGCGCAGGTTCAAAATTCTTAGCAATCAGGCCACCCCATCGTACGACGACACACGAAAACAGCATAAAAATCTTTAATACCATCTTTATGTCCATGATAAAACATAGGTCCCTCTAAATTGAGACATTTTATTATTAGAAATACCATTTTGACAGTCATAAACGAACGTTTCCTAGTTATTATATAGAGGTTTATGATTTGAAATATTACAATTTGGAAGTAGGTTTTGAGCACGAAACGCATCCAAATACACGTTAGTTCTAAGAATGAACACTTGAAATTGTGTCACTGGACAAACTTCAATTTTCCGCGTGAACCAATGTCAATGTCACTCTTTCGCAAGGTTGAAGCGTGCTACATCGCGAGTACAAAACTCGACAGTTGCGAAAACGGCCAATCAATCGTTGCAACATGTCGTGTCGCAATTAGATGGCAGCACATGCGCGCGTGAATCACGTTTTTTGGTCTGTGACGTTTTCCTGTCGCTGCGTACGGCCGTGACATTTGGTTTTCTGACCGATTGTACGGCCTTCGCTGGCGGTCATCAACTCCGCGCGTGAGTGTACCTTACCTCCGAGTTTTCATAAGCCAGAGTATCGGGCGTCTCGCTCGCTCGACAAACAACTGTGGAGATAAAGAGCGTTTTTTTTCTGGAGCATAAAATCATTACGCATACAATATAAAACAGCTCAAACTTTGGTCATTGCCATGTAATGTCGCTTAGTTAAGGAAAACTTACGTGAATAAGGTTTTGTAATGGTTTGGCAAAATAGCTGAACGGAATTCAAAATAGGTGTGCTTGAACAGGAAATGTCTGACAATTGAAATTCATTTGATCTATCTGATAATGTTAAACAAAAACGTAACAAGTGAACAATAGCTTAAAGTACTCAATTATTTGATTTTGATAAAAAACTATTACTCTATAGTTTTTCTGCTTAAACTAAATTGTAATGTTTCCTAGTAAAGGAATACCTTTTTTTTAATAATGAAAATGTCTAATAACTTTTAACAAGATAAACTGTTCAATTGTGAAGTTAATATTAATAATGTGTTTAGTTGTTTGTGTAGAAAAACGGTGACCTTATTGCGAGATGGTAAAATGAGTTGCAGTTTTTAATTCAACAAGTGAGTTGGCCGTTTGACTAATTTAATAACGCGAAAACTACGTTTCGTTCAATTTTCCTTTCTAACTGATGTTTCAAAACAATTCGGTATCTAGATGAAAAAGCTGGTAACATAGTTTTCTTTTTATTGTTTAATTTAACTTTCATCACATACAAACCTGCTCCAGAAATTAGGGCAATTTTAGTAGGTATGAAAAATTTTACAAACACTAAATTCATAAATTTTTGATGATCATACTTTTCATCGTTTTATTACTCTCCTTCACGGTATTTAAAAAAGTTTTACATCTGCAAACAGTATAAAACTACATTTTCACAATCGAACAACATTGACTGAGAAAGGCTTTACGGAACAAACATACGAGGATATGAACATTATCCGAAGGTTACCAGCAAGGCGGTTTGGTAGTTAAGAAATTCTCGAGCCGCATTACGAGCTACTTACTTGCTCTTGCTATCAGTGCGTAATGATCCTTTGTCGTTGTCGTCAGTATTATTCGCCTACACCACAATTATTTCTTACCGTTTACTGTTCTTTGTTTGTGCTTATGAATTTAATCACCTTTTGCCAAAAGATTTTAGGTAATTTGTAAATCTTACGCATTGATTTTCACTCGTATGGCCTCGCCCCAACTCCCTCTCAGGGTTTAGGATTTCAATGTCGTGTTATTTCTGATTCTAGGAAATTGAATTCGAGACGCTAAACCGGCATATCTTAGAAATTTATGTATCACGAGATTTCACGAACCATGTTTACAGCCGCTCAAAGTTAGGTTCTTTAGAATGTAGGTACTTGCTTTTTTTCGTTATCTATTTTGCGTGGGACACTTTTTGAGTATTTTCATTTAAATAAGAAGGGCAGGTTATCTACCTATATTCAGTTCTGTTTATTGTAATAAAGGGAAAACTATTTGCTATGTGATATTATTTAACCAAAATAAGGCTCAAACAGAAAAGGCAACACTCTATTTTAACTTACCTACTTCTGTGGATATCATAGTACCTATATCATTTTGTTGTTTTTTCATCTAAACAGACATTTTATTAAGAGAATCGTTAGGGAAATCAGCATTAATTAGTGCAGCTTTACCCAAACTGAGAAACAGAGTCATCCGTCAAGAAAGTTTTTATTCCTCTTTTTAGATTCAACCACTCTCTGAAGATCTTTGAACCTTCACCAATTACCCCTTATTGTTCTTGTCAAAGACGCGAGAGACCGGCAGGGAAGGTCTGATAAAACTGGGCAGACTGATTCTCAGCGAACATAAGAACTTATAGCCATTGGTCCCTACATCCCCTTTTTTCTTTGTTTAAGGAGCGGAACGCCACGCAAGCTAGTTCTCATGCTAGGGTTCCGTCCGTCTTTAGACTGACATTTCCGGCTTTTATAGTCCGGCTAATAAACGGAAATTAGAATAAAACAGCCTTCTTTCTTGTAGATCACCATAATTAGGTGCTATTTACACGATACAATGTTTTTTAGACAATTTAATAAATATTATTTATGACAGAGAGTATTGAGAATTTGAAAACGATATAAATTTGAATCAATCAGCTATTTTCGTTCGGCCAATAATAAACATTATTGCACGACGATGACGCAAGAGATTCATTATTGCAGGAAATACCTACTGAGCGTTTTTAACTTTTCAATGGGAATAGAAATAGAAATAGAAATAGAAATTATTTATTTTACGCAAAAACACACACAAAGATACAATACTTTTTACTATACTTTTTATAGAATACTTTTTGAAACCCTTAAAAAAATTGTTAAAAAAAAATCACCGTAAATAAATGACTGACAATAATGTTTGTCTTTCTTTCATTGCCATTTTCAAAAAACCGTCTTTTGTGAATAGCTCGCAACTCTACAGGCCCATGTCCCGTGCCCCGTTTGTACTGATTTAGTACTCGGCTGAGTCACTGCACAAATTAGTCATAACGCTCTTTGTTCCAGTGTTTACTCGCCGCTGGCTTCCGACCATGTTATTTCGATGGTAAATTATTATACCAAACGCATGAGACTGTTATAATTATAGATATATGGAAGTTCCATTGTGTTTGGCGACCTCTGTGGCCGACGGTGACGGATACAACATTTTAATGAAATGTTTTCATGCGGGCCTAAGATGCGCACCACGAGATATTTGTCATGTCGTTCTGTCAAAATGTAAGCATTTTGTACCAGTTTAGGAACTATTGCATTAGCTGTGGTGGTAATGTTGTCGAGAAACCGCGCCTTTGAATTTTCAACTTATACATTTCTGCATGACTATTATCTCGTCCTCAGAGAGGTACGACGACCAAGAAGTGTCAAAAGTGTACAATAAGGCGCGTTTTGTCGTCACCATTAGGTACCACAGATAATGCAATAGTTTCTAAACTGGTACAAAATGCTTACATTTTGACAGAACGACATGACAAATATCTCGCGGTGCGCATCTTAGGCCCGATGGCCCGATTAGTGTTTGATAGGAACTACCTACTGGAAGTCACTGAGGGAGGGCACATTCACACAAAACTTCGATATCGAAGCCCGGAGTACCTAGATACCTACTTTATTTGTATTTAGGACCAATGTCACACATCCAAGACTAATGTCATACTTAGGACCACACGCTTTGATACCGTGACGGCGCGACACCGATATCATTCAGCCTTCGAGTGACTTCATCCCGGACGGCCACCGTAGTTCTGGGAAAAAAAATCCCAGTAGTTCTGTCAACAGAACTACTTAACAGAACAAGTGGGAATAAACGACGGTTTCGGACGACCACGCTTTACAAATACCTGACAAAAAGTCCCGCTTTGGAATGGGAAATGCTAGGCGCTTAAAAATACAATATAGGTACTTTTGTTTAAAACTCATCACACCCCATAATAAACCGAAACCGTGGTCGTCCGGGATGAAGCCGTTTGAGGAGTAACTGAAATGTCGTATCGTCTCGTATCGTTGTCGGAACGAATTAAGCTGCAAGTTTTCCTTCACCTTTTGAGAGAACTATTTTTGGCAGACATAATATTTCTTGACCCTCGCCGTTACTAAAGATTTTATTATTATTACAGATTATATTATTCTGGTCACGTATATTTCTAGGATGTTTTAAAAGATTTCAATCGGACCTCGTCGACTTCTCTTGGAAACAAAAAAATGGTAGTTTTTTGACTTGTCACGTTTTAACAATAAATTTATATCAGTCTACTAGCAATTTTTGTATAGTTTTTTTTTAAGTTCTACCTGCCTATTGTTTTTACGTATACTACAAAGTTGACGTAAACTATATTTTTGTTTAGTCAGAGATAGAGCAGCGCCCCTAGCGGGTAGTTTACAAAACTGATGATTCTCCATACAAAGTTATAGTTTACGTGACTTTGTAGTAAACGTCAAACGTACATAATTGGCACCTGGCGATTAGTAAACTGTTTTCGAAGCTTACATTAATATTCCATCCCATAGTTAAAAGCTAAATAACAAATTTAGCAATTTTACTAATAAAATAAACTTACCCATCAATAGCGTATTTGAAATAGCACCTTATGTTTACAATGTATGTAAAAAAGTATCAAAATAAAAACTTCCTCAAAGAACGCAGTAAGATCTGAGGTAGTACCTACATATCAAATGCGTAGCGTAACCTAGCAACGAGGGTAGGTCCACAGCGGTTGCTATGACAACGAAATTTCCCACCCCAATGAAGGTTCTGTTCTGTAATAGAAATTACTCTCTCATGGTCACCCTACGTTAGGTCAATGACCCGGGGTGAGGTACGGTGACCATATTTTTTTTTATGGAAGTAGGTACTTACTTTTGTTTTTAAAAGTAAATTTGTGACCGTTTGCAGAACCATTGAGAGGAATGGAAGATTTACGATGAACGGGCTTATTTACCGATTAATAATAATAAAAAGCTTCATTTTCTTACACACTATCTTACAACAGTTGTTCTTAATCTAATTTTAATTTTGTTTTTATACTACTACTAGGTTCCGCCCGCGACTTCGTTCGCGTCCCGTTGGATCCCGTTAATTTTTCGGGATATCAAGTAGCCTATGTGTTAAACCAGGTCACGGACAATATATATTCCAAGTTTCATCCAAATCGGATCAGTAGTTTTTACGTGAAAGAGTAACAAACATTCATCCATCCATCCATCTATACTTACAAACTTTCACGTTTATAATATTAGTAGGATAATAGGATTTTATATTACGTATTTTCCTCTATCTCGGTGTAAGGACTGACTATCATTAGGTTAATTTAAGGAACCCTAAAACAAATCAGAGCCCTCTATAATCAATCAAAATCTTGACAAGGGTTCCGTCTCATTAAACTTAACGGAAATGTAGAAGGTTGAACAATGGCTGAGTTTTTGAATTATTTAGTTAGATTGTTCCCGAAACTAAATAAACAGCTTTCTCAGATATCTTGGTTTATATTATTAAAGACTCCGAGGAAACATTTAATTAAATAATCTGCTTCACACTGCCACCGAGTCCACCGACACGACACCTGTCACCTACACGATACAGGCGACATACTCGTAGTAAGCATAGGTACGATACAGGCGACATACTCGTAGTAAGCATAGGTACCTATACCTACCTTTATGTAGTAGGTAGGTACTAGGTAGGCAGGTTAAATAAAATCGATTCTCTTCTTGAATTTTTCAAAACTAACCTAATTTGACAGCTCTAAAATTATAGCCGTCTTTATCGTTTCAGTTCATGAGAAAGGGACGGCAGCATTTTTTGAGCTGTCAAATTAAGTTAGTTAATAAAAAAACCCGTGCGTGCAGTCCCTACGCGCGGGAGAAGTTATACTTCGAGTGGCACGCATTCACTCTCGCTCTGTGTTTAATGTGAAATTAATTTAGTATTTATTTTTATGTACTTAACCAATATGCAGTACTAAATTTTCACTTCAAAATAAAAAGTAAAAAGTTGCATGAACACTGCCATCTATTATATTTTGATTGTAGCGTATTAGTCTCTTTCTATTCCCCCCGCTGTCAGTTCGAAGTCGTTTATCTTCAAAAACACGGGCGGTCAAATGCTGAATTGCTGAACACTGCCATCTATATTCGATTGTAGCATTTGTAGCGTATTAGCCTCTGTCTCTTTCTATTCGGGGGGAATAGAAAGAGACAGAGACTATGTCATCCCGTAACGCAACGTTGTTGGAAGTCGCATTAGAAGTATAACTTCAAAAATGCAACAAGAAAATCTATACGACTGTCTACCTAACCTACCTATAAGCTAGTATAGTATTATATAATCTGTGCTATAAGTATAACTAGACGCTTTCACACTTAACATTTATAAATGTTCGAGTCATATCGGTATCGTATCGTGAGGTGTCAGTCCAGTGAGAAAATGCCCTTACTCAGTGTAGTCACCGATTCAGTGAACGTTGCATACATTCAGCTCTTTCGTAATCTGTCTAGTTTCTAGCAGCTAGATTTAGGTAGTCTAGTATTACAAGTATGACCTACTCCAGCGGTGTGAACTGACGAAGCATCAAAGTGCATAACGTAGTATACCGCGTTCACACTATGCCCATGCCGCTGCCGGCATTATTGCCGCGGACTTATTGCCACAGCAACATCGCCTTTATTCTCATTAGAGAGCAAGGGAACAAGGAACTTGGGCCGGGAGCCGGGACAGAAGCATGATCGTGATCACACTATGCTCGTGCCCACTTCCCTGCCGACTGCGGCATAGTTTGAACGTGACAGTAGATGGCTAGGTGCTTTAGTTATCTACACTCTTAACTATTAGCCCAGTCAAATTAGCATTTCACCTCGGAATTTGAGATACCAAGCTATAAACTCGTATAAACTTGAATTGTAGAAAAAATTATAAAACGCGCTCTCCGCCCTCATCTCGAAAACTATTAAACGTATAAAAATTTTATGCATACAAAAGTTGTAGGGAAGTTAATCCTCTACAATATTGATCATACATACCAATAGCAAAAAACCCATAGGAAACGAGATATTTGCACAAGGTCGCTTTGAATTCGAGATTTTAATGGACGCCGACACCCTACCATATGTAGGTTTTGAGACAACTTTTAGGGGTTTATAGGGGGCAGCCCTGTGAATATTATGGAAATATCTCTGTTTATAATCTATCGCGACTTCGCACGCGTGCGAAACTTTCCAACAAAGTGTCAACCAGCATACAATGAACCTCGTGCCAGAGGCTGCTTTTGGTTTAGAGAGGTCTAGCTGTATCTAAGAATCCACATCTTTCATTTCAATAAAATATAATAGCGTATGTTTCAGTTTCAATACGAAAAAAGGGCTTCTGAATGGTATAAGTTTCATTGAAATTGGTCCAGTAGTTTAGGCGTGATCCGTGAACAAACAAACAGACAAACAAACTCGATTTTCTGATTCAGAATCTATTTTTTAGTAGATCTGCATATTTAGTTTATCCATATCTTTAATTTTAGTTTTTGGATTTTTTACAGTTTTATAATAGTATAGATAATAGTATCAATATAATATGGATACAGTGAACACTAGCCAACCTAAATAAATACCGAAGTATAAAGAATAATCAATAAATAAAATATTCACACAATGCCTTCTAGTCCCAATCAAAGCAAAGCTTTATCTAGATTGCTGGCAGAATATACATTATAAGTTCACTTTTTTTGTAAATTATAAGTAGGTAGGTATAGCTACAGGTACCTACCTTACCTTCATAGGTAACACATAGTAACACCCAGACCAGACATAGAACAAACATCTATACACAGATAGGCCAATTTATTTAATGTAAATGGGTGTGTCTTGTTACCTTCCTCGTAGGTAAGTAATGTAGGTAGCTATAATGATACCTGCTACCATCTACCTACCGCTAAGCCTAGGCAGGTAAAGTTACCTAAGTTGGAACATTATTTTGACAGATGGTAGGTAGGTACAACTTTATTTATGTCGCCCGGTACGCGTGGGTGGTAGAATTACTAGGTAGTTAATGTAGGTACCTATGTGGGTAGGTGAGCATAACCCTTGCAACACTTTCGATGGGAATACAGATAAACGATGAGGTAACATTGTTACATGACTATTCACCACGAATATACCTACTATTAAACAGCTGATTGTGTCAATGTCACACACAAATCGATTCTTTTTACCTATACCAAATTAAATACCTAGGTTGGTATGTAGAAATGTTACAATAAATAGGTACCTACTTACCTACCTACTTTGTAGGTATTTTATTCTGAAACAGACTGATAAAAAATACACCTCTAGGTACCTAGCTACAAGCCGCGTCGTTTGGGATGAACCTAGGTAGCTACATATTATGTAGGTAGGACGTACCTATATTCATATTAGAACAACAATCGCTTTCTGGACTATGTATCGTTTTAAAATGCGATTTGAAAGGCTTCAAATCAAATGTCAAATTAAAGGTTACAAACATTATGTAAGTCACACGAGGCTCGGTTCCACGCTTTGCAATGCAATACAATAGTTTAATTACATACGAGAACACGATTACGTAAGGTAGGTACACGCAAGTTGCACAAAAAATAGCAACGTACCTACTTACCGCGAATATTGAGGTCAATGACACAAAAACGGATTGTGGTTTCCGTGCGACAGATACGTTGTAGGCATTTCAAATTCATAATTAGTCATGCAGAGAAGGCGGGTAATCTATGACCATGAATCCAAATTTCAAATTTTCAAACGTTTGTTTCTATCCAACCGCCAGACAGTGCAGTATGGTGTGGTTTAAATGAATAAATATCTTATCCAAACATACCTGTAGCGAGTCGAATGAAGATCGTTCACCTTCCCACAATGTAAACCTTTGTTACCACACAAGTCAACGGCTCCCAATCAATTCCAACAGTTTATCTGGAAATAGAAACGACTTTCAATGTGGGTACCGCCATGATTCATACTCGTAAACTATTCGAGTATTAATAAACCCCCCTAAGCGGAGGGCTATGAAAAAACAAAACACATGTCTACAACTACAGATGTAAACAACGAGCATGTGTTGTTTAGACGCTTAGTTTACACGAAATACTGACCGTTTATATCAGAAACAAATCACGGTTAACAGGTTTAGTCCACAAACACGGCAATAACGGCGTAGCACAAGGATTCGGTGGTGCCGGAACAAAACTAGTTTATTTTTCCGATCGTGTCAAGCTGAACGGCGTACGTCCGGCCCATACGATGGTCGGCGCGAGACTGAACGATCGCAGCGCCCTCTCTCACGCTCGCTCGGTCGCCCTGCGCTGCAGAGCGCCTTCGCTTGTGTGGGTGAGCCTACTGCGCGGGTGTGCGTGTGCCGCCCTCTTGTTCCCTCCCTGGTTTCGGTTTTCATTTATTTTTGAGGGTGTACGTACGATGCATCCGTCTAGCTAGAGTGCGTTTGTGTGCGACGCACCAAAGATCAATTTACGACAGATAGGTAATAATCGGCCGACGCAAGTTATAAACGGCCGTGAACCGACCGTCAGCGGCGGTCATTGCCACGGCCGTACGTATTAAATATTCACGTCGTCATTATAATTTTGTTGTGTGGTAGGTAGGTATTCTTTACAAAATTATGCGGGCTATCTACCTACCTCTACCTAGTCTACCTAGCTAGGTACACGGGGCCTTATGACTTAAGTAGGTAGGTAATAGGGATGGGATGACGTCAAAATGGAAAATGTATAAATTATTTTTCTATTTCTATTTCTACCCTGTCTTCTTCTGTCATTTTAGCGTTGCTTTAAAAAATGCTCTGTCTTATCAATTTCATGACATGGAAAAGATGACAACAGATTTAGCAATAGGTAATAATAATATTTAATTATCTGTGCTAATAGTGATCACACTCTTGATGGACATTTCTGGAAAAAAATAGAAATCCCTATCCCCTCTGATAAAAGTTGGTAGACTAATTGGTTGATTGTTTATACTTCATAGACAAACACAGCCATTTAGCAAACAAGACGTCACGATAATAACAGACATTGCCTGAGGACGTATGTTCACAGAGGACATGGCCCGGCCGTACGCTCTGCATTACTATGCGAAGTGCAACTAGGTACCTACCTATACCTACTTATTACCTACTTAACTATTGCAGAATAAAATGTACTCTGTGCTGTAGGTACTAAGCTTGTACTATAAGTATGGGCGATGACTATGTTTGAGGTCATTCGAAGGCTCATTTACTAATGGTAGGGTGGTTGAAGCACAGGATAACCACTTCTAGCTCGCATATTCTGAAGATATAGGTAAAATCGCTATAATGATTTATATAAAATCGCAAACAGCATAAATCATTCATGTGCAGTTACCTACATTGCACAAGGTTCAGCATATAGTATCATTTTGATCCAATTTTTTCCAAATTGATCCAGTTTTGATCCAAACAAGTCAAAAAGCAAAACTACTTAGTTTGATAGTAGTTATCGAGTTGTAAGTACTGTTCATTCTCCAAAAGCGAGACGGATTTTCTAGAATCATGCAAAGAGGTCCACTTCCAAAGCTCACTTCAGACTTCAGAGTGCTCCAGACGCTCTTTGTATTACAGATTATCCCGTTTATTTTAGAATAGGAACTGAACTATTTAGTGGTGTAGTATTATAAATTGTTTACATATTGGATCACTGGTCTATTAGAACTGAAGTATTATGAGATACCTACCTATTACCTACATCAGAAGAGCCCATACTTAGTCTCAGTTTTGTTTTATAGGTTTGTTAAAAGAAAAGTGATTTGATGTGAGTTTTTGTATTCAGAAAAGTCAGTAGTTTTCGTTTCATGAAACTATTTTGATCTACGATTCTCGATTTTAGACGATTTTTGAGAAATGGCGACTCAGTTTTCGCAAAACACCAAAACAACACTACGGGATCAGTTTATCTCTGTTTTATTATTTTGTGCGGAATTAGCTTAGATTCACTAGAACACTAAGGCTTTGTGTTGTGATGTATATTTAAATAAAACTGACTACTTACAGTACAGCTTTTGTATTAACGGAGTAAAGAAAGATATCAAAACAAGTATAATGAAATAGACTCACGATTGAAATCCCCAGGTGCAGTACCAAGGTCCTAAAAGTCCTGCCATTCTGACAACACAGACGATTCCATCCAAATAAAACACATCTATCTATTACCACTCAAAGAGTCCCCGTGATTTCATTACCGTACCTCCCTGTCTCGTCGTCTAGCCGTCTGGTTCCGGCAGGGTGGTCCACACCATGCATATAGCTATGCAGATTTCTGCAAAATCGATGCCACTGGGATTGAGCGACAACCATGCAACTGGACTATGGTGGTGGTAATGATCAATGAAGTGCTTGCACTCATATGAAACACTGGGAACAAAGCCGTACGTTTCTTGCTTGTTCGTATAGGTTTTGGTCACAAAGAAATGGCGCATATTGCACGTGATGGGAGACATTTTCTTAGGATCTGAAAATAGTTTTACAGTTTGGTTTTGGGTATTGTATAGTAACAGACAACAGACCCCGACACGCCTTAAAAGCTCTTGGCGAAAAATCTATCTTTTCGTATCTTAATCTCTATCTCCCACTTCCCCTCGTAGTTTCTGGTACTAGAGGCATCTTCTCAGTGTGGAATCGGGACTGGATGTGAATTTTGGGTGGTGTTTATCATAAATCTATCTTTTTCCAGACAGAACGTCCTTACAGAAAATAAAATTAGATTTCAAATTTTTACCTTTAATAGAATTGGACATACATGCACCCCAAAATTTAGGGTCGCAACCCCTCGTCTAGCCGACTAAAGCAATGGTTCCTAAAAATACCAACTCATACATTACATACTCTTATTTGATAGATCTGCTCTTATCTTGGATGTCGTTTCCACCAAACCTATAAGTAATCCACGGGGAGATTCAGAGGCTCAACCATTCAATATTTGGCACATGTTCACATTTTAGGGTAGTTTAAATTCCGTACAACTTATAAAGATCCATATTGTAACCAGGCAACTTCCTGATAGAATTCGGATACTTCAGGGTTGGATGTAGAACTACGAGCTGAAGCTAGCCTATGACGTGCCGCCAAGCCCGATTGACGCCATTAACTTGATAGAAAACCGACCTTAACACAGCATCAGGGTGTTGCTAGGAGCTTTGTCTATAGATACCTAGTTTAGTTGATTGAGCTGTATATTGCTTTTTGGTTTATTTTGATTGGAACTCCACAAGGGTGAACTGAACGCCACCGGCTCGTTGGTTTTTATTTCACTGTTTTCACTGTTTCGTGCTTTTGATTATCCATTTTGGGTTTGAGTTGGCTGTGTATGAGATTAGCCTAACAAATAATGAAAGCACAGTAGCTAGGAAATAGTGAGTTGCCATGAAACTAACGTCAGGTATTCAGCCTGAGTGGGCTATAAATTTTTTGTTTTTGCGTGAAAAATCATGTCTTCTAAGAAGTTTGAATTAAAATCATCCAAACTCAACAATAACTTTTTTGACGTGAAAACTTCTTTAGCATCGTGATTTGAAAGTCGATTAAACGAAAAAGCGATACAATGAAAGAGCGACAGTTCGACCCACAAAAAACGCAACACACTTCGATAGCGCGTTCTAGGATCCGAGCAAACTTAGCAGCGCCATCTAGTTCTGATTTTAGGCAACATGAGCATAGAACCTTTTCTAACTAAATAAGTACTGCATAAGAACTGTTAAGTATATAAAAATAAATACTAAATTAATTTCACATTAAACACAGAGCGAGAGAAAATGCGTGGCACTCAAAGTAAAACTTCTTCCGCGCGCAGGGACTCCACGCACTGGTTTTTTTTTTAAGGTTTCACTTCTACCACGTGTGAATGCACACATGTTTTTTTTAAATCTTGGTACACTTCATTCCTACCCTACACGCATAGATCAACAGCAGCCAGATAGGCTAGACGTCTCGACTGACTAGATTTATCGGCCTAACCTTGCGACCTTTTTTCAAACCTTTGTAACATCGGTCATCGCCTCATCTCGAAAATGTTCGAGTCAAAATTGCAATAAAATCTAGTGCTAATGTCATTGACATTTTGTCTAGATTTGAATAAATCCTAATTTTTATTTACTTAAAAGTTAGCACCAGTTCATTGACTTGAAAACTTGTTCAATAACAGAAAATGGATTTTATGTGATTTGTTATAATTGTAATCACCTACCAGTTTTTATAAATAATCAAATGAATCTGATGAAAAAAACACATTATTCAGTGACATTGAGTGAGGTGAAAGAACCTGACACTAGGATTAATAAAAAACAGCTGCTCACATTATTCAAAGAATGTCACGCCATGATCCGTACAGACTGAGAAAAACGAGCATAAAAATAATCCCAATTATGTTAATACGGCGTTGGTATGCGAGCCTATTTGTATGATGCGTCTATTATGGATGCATAGAATAAATTATGTCCGTTCTGTTTTATTTTTGTTCTTTGGACCTTGACCGCTCGGAAAAGTTTTTTTTTTAATTAAACAAATAAACAGCCTGGGTAATACAATATGACCTTCTTGTTCTTGTGAACCAGACATAAGAGTAGACCATAGTCCTGGGTACACTTTTTTTTATTTATTTTTTTAAGCATGCCGCTGATAAACAAACCAAACCTAAAGATTCTTCTATAGGTAATGGTTCAGCAACGATCTACGTGGTCACGACTGGTAGATTGGATACACAACGATGAAGAAAAATTAGATGAAGATAAAGAGAAATAAAATTCAACACAGTGCTATGAAGCAACATCATTACCAACACAATACCTAGTTTTCGAATTTTATTCTAGAAAGACATCATCATCATCTTCCTACCCTTGTCCCACGCTAAGTGGGGTCGGTAAAACATATCTTCGTCTTCCACTCTCCTCTATCAGCCGTCATCTCGGTGTTCACTCCTTTCTTACTCATATCTTGTTTCACACAGTCCATCCATCTTTTCTTTGGATTACCTTTACTTCTATATCCGTCTACATTCATGTCTAGTACTCTTCTATTATTTTATTTTATTCTAGAAAGACATATCATTTAATATACAGTCTACGTCGCACGCACCCACTGAAGGTCGAATTACAAAAGAAGTGGGGAAAAAAAAGCGGTAAAAACCGTTTATCATTTCTTTGTTGTACAATTTACAGTGCCGTATGCCTCGCGATTTTGAATACAGTGGACGTTAATAATGAGGTAACTTACCTAGGTACGTAAATTCAGTTTTTAACGGACTACGTAGAAATGAGGATTATTGTAGTGTGTAAGAGTCGAATTACACAGTCATATGTACAGTCGCTAGTTATGTTGAGCTACACTGCGCGGTAACTCGGCAACGCTTGCAGTCGAGCCGTGCGTTGTTGGCACACAGTCTAACCAACCACAGAATACGTAATGTTGTCTAGAGTCCTTTCCATGAAAGAAGTCCCGCAGACGCGTCGCTGTAGTCGACCTTAAGTATTATTTCTCAGCCAGCACTTTTAACAACTTTAGGCATTGAAAACAAGACTTTGATCACAGAAACCAAATAAAAACGCACTAGCATCCGAACACATTAACAGCACCTGACAACTAATTTAAAATTTAGTTTTAAAATTTAGTTCTGAAAATTTCGGCGGGACTTCTTTCATGAAAAGGACTCTAAAGTCTACTCTGCCACAGATCATAATAATATGTAATGATATACTAGTAAGTAATTCTGCTAATACTCACTCACCTACTATTGTTGCTTCTGTGCCTCGCCACTGTTATTTTATACCAATGCGTATGTAAATCTGTTAAAACCGAATAATCATTATCCGCAGCCCGATTCGACCCACTGCTGGGCATAAAAAACAAATATATTATCTTAATGGACATTTTACACAACGCCCTCTAGTCTCAACCATGTAGGTAGATACTAGATAAATATTTAACTACTAATCTGTTTGTTCCTTTAAACCAGTCCTTAAACTGTTGTTATTGTAGGTTAGGTAGGTACCTACACTACCCTAAAGAAAACCTAGGGCTTAGGTAATTTACAAACATTTTGATCTTCACAAATTACTTTTTATTTCGACTGTACTGACCTGCATTGTGCCACAGAATAACACAACAGTATGTACCTACTACAAGGAACGAAACGGGAAGAAAATTTGAAATTAGCATAACAATAAATGGCACGAATCGGCTATAACCCACTGAACAACGGTTTGGGCTACCCACATTTAACATTAGATACATTATTACTAGATAAATAAAATAATTACTTACATGTTAATTTATTTACAAAGCTCTGAAACGCACCCATTTGACATTCGCTCACCGCATGTTATAATTCAATCCACAACTTTTATTAGTTGCTCAAACATAATGTACACTCGCCACACCAAAACAATTCACACAAAACCGCACACAATAAACTAATCTCACTAACCCACACTAGGTAACGTAGTTAATTACAAAATTCAATTTATGCTCGAAATTATAGAACCACCACAGTTCAAAATAGTATCGATAACTCCCTTTATCGACTGTGTCCCATCACTATTCGGATCAGTTATTTTAGCTTGGAGTAATGTAAACTAAACTAGGGATGAGCTGGCGTTCTTTTGCTCGACTGAAGATCTTACTAGACTTTTTCGATACAAGCAAAATACGAGTAAATGGCAATATTTTATAAATAATCGTAAATATTAAATGAATAATAATAATTCAGCTAGTAGTTTTAGATAGAATTTATAAAGATACCAACTAAGTAATTCTAAGTGCTGTTTCCTTTTGCGATCAAAGGTTAAATTCTCCTAATAAAATCGAGTTAGAATATCACAAAAGTCAGAAATATAGCAGCCATTTTGTAATTTTTATAACCTTACCAAATACTAACTAGGTAGCTATTGTTTTCAAAAATATGGGTAAGTAACTTACAGCTTGCATAATATAATAAGCATGCTGAGTATAACTATCTTCATACTTATTCAGGCCAGTATCGGCCCTCATTTCACTTAGTCCGTAAACAATGCCCCTACTTTGTTCAGCCCGCATAAAAATATTAAGTGACAGATGACGGGCCCTACCATAGTCTCTATAGTCATCATCATCATCAAAAGTGCTAGAGTCGCGTTCTGGGTAGAATAAAGACTGATTACCTAAAAAAATTGTATAATTTAACTGGAGTAGGCTTGCCTAGTAGTTACTTATACCATATTCTTAGTGTAGTCGGTACTTATACCATCCTCTTAGCGTAGTCGGTTTTATTCACAGGAAAGACAAGGTCAATACGTGCCGAGCTGGCAAAGCTACGATATTTTTGTTTAATTTGACGTTTTTAGAAGAAAACAGTGTAAATGGGCCACTAAAGGGATTTCTGGAACTTTCATCCAATTTTCCCCCGCCGGCAGAAGCCGTGGTAGCTAAGAGGATTTTTGGACAAAAGTTCCAGAAATCCCCATACGCAGGGGACTTAGTCAGGGGAAAATTGGAATGAGCTGGTACTGACTGGCGCTATGTACTGTCACATCAGTTTTTAGATCGTTTGTCAGCTCGGCTATTTTAGCGGTCAATATTTTTGGTTGGGGGTTTGTGTAACCAATGACTTGACTGATAATATTTCAAAATCTCACTTGACACTGGTCAAATTGTCTGTCAAAATGACGGACAGAGGCCATAATTGAAGAAGAAGAAGCCAGTAACCAATGCGGCTGTCTTTTGTTTCGCCTCACCTGACGTTGACAGTTCGTTCTGTGACATAAACACAAGCCATGAAAGAGGAAATGAAGTAAAAGATGGCGTAAATATTTTTAACTATGGTAGGCCCCGGGGCCCACCCAGTACAGCAGGAAGTCGAGTAAACAAACTTTTATTACGGGTGTGCTTGGACAAGTTCAAAAATGGTTGCTTACTTGTCAACATTTTTTATAACACGTACGCACAACTTTTTCGAGTTCCCCAAACATTATAAAAGAAAAAAGTAAAGTACACTACGGCCGGCGGATCTAGACCGGTCTGAAGTGGCGAGACAAACCACCTATTCGACCCTAAAAGTGACTACTGCGCAGCGTTCCGAACGAACTTAACGCCGGTCTAGATCCACCGGCCGTACTGTAAAAGTAAAAAATGTGTTTATTTTCACAAAGTCTTGTCATATACGATTTTACAAACTATTATCTGAAGTAGGTACCTTAGTATTCGTTACTTGGTGAGTTTATTTATACCTATAATAGATGTAGGTAGTACTTTGTGATGTTAGATACCCAGGTATAGAATACTAGAGGCCGCCCGCGACTTCGTTCGCGTCCCGTTGGATCCCGTTGATTTTTCGGGTTAAAAAGTACCTAGCCTATGTGTTAATCCAGGTCACGGACAATATATATTCCAAGTTTCATCCAAATCGGATCGCTTGTAAAAATTTCATCTTTGTATACGTAGCTAAAGAATGAAAATATTGTTTTCTTAATTTGATTATTTGCGGCCAGGTTGTGTACCCACCAACATAAAAAGGTTTTATTCAAGCTGTCAGTTGTGTTGTAGGTACCATATAGGTACCATTTCTAACAAATGAACGGCTGGACTGAATTTAGGTGCGGTTCGAGGAATGCCCCGATGTTTTTACTGATAAATTTTTTTGGATGTTCATCTTTTCCCCGGGAACGAGATAAAAAGTATCCTATGTGTTATTCCAGGTCACGGACAATATATATTCCAAGTTTCATCCAAATCGGATCAGTAGTTTTTGCGTGAAAGAGTAACAAACATCCATACATACATACATAGTACATACATACATACATACATACATACATCGTTACAAACTTTCGCGTTTATAATATTAGTAGGATTACATAATAGGTATGTTATGTAATATTCCACGCTTATTGTGCCTGTATATAATATTTTCTTTAGTGATTCTCCTAACTTATAAAACGTTTTAATCTAGCTAGAGTGTAAGTTTTACTCCTGAAAACCAGCGCTAAAGGAGCCACCGTGCACTTTTCGCATGAGCTGAGCGAGTAACTTTTTTACACATCTGTTCTTTATAATTTAATGTTTGTTTTATTGTGGCTTTGTATGCGATTTTACGTAAAATAAATAATTTATATTCTATTCTAATAGATAGTGCACGATACTACAGAATCAACACTACCTTTGTACCATCTCTACCCTGTGTCGTTATAGACAAGCATGTCTGTCTAGGCAGGCATCCATGCGTCCGAGCGCTGAGCCGTAAGTGTGCGTTTACGGTTGAGTGCGCGTGTATCGGCGCCGTCCGGCCGTGACGTCCGGCGCAACTGCCGGAAGCATTGTTTTTGAATTTCGAATGTTCGAAATTCGAATGGTGAATTTTAGGATTTTGTTTTTATTTTTCGCTTACTACTGGCCGGATGCAGAAGTTTGCAGAAATAGTGCCAGCCTACGCTGCACCAGCTGTATAGCTTTTTTCGATAACTACATAATCTTTACAGTTAAAACAATCTATTGTTGAGTTAAACGATTAAACCGAAAAAATGCTGTGATCTATTAAATAAGTGCCTTGATTCAAAATATGTAGATAGGTATTCATTACTTGGAATAAGCTCATTAACCGACGCTTATGTCACTGACATTATTTCACTTCATATTTGTATTAAAAAAAAAAGCAGGATGGACTGTGTGAAAGAAGATATGAGTAAGAAAGGAGTGAACACCAAGATGACGGCTGATAGAGGAGAATGGAAGACGAAGACATGTTGTACCGACCCCACTTAGCGTGGGACAAGGGTAGGAAGATGATGATGATGTTTGTATTGAAACGAATTTTGGGACGGAACCATAATATAGAAAAAATAATAAAATTGAAGTTATTGTTTCGTCCTGTGGGCCGAGATACTGGTAGTCCGACACTAGAAGACCTCGTAAGTACCTCGTACTTGGAGCCTTGTTTCTGAATATGAGCTCTCGACATAAATTTGTCTTAAAATCTGTCTAGAGTCCCCTAGATTCTATATAGAGTAGATCATTTGAAAAAGTACTTAATCCATATGACTGATCGTCCGATGATATTGTGCTCGAACTCGACCTTGTAAAAGGTTAAAAAAAATATGATTGAATTAATTGTGTCATGTCAACATTATGCGAATTGAACTTTCTAATTATAGTACGTTTGCTATGTCCTTTAAGTTAGAATAAGGTCAATATCCAAGGTGTTTGGTTTCTAATTATACCTACCTCAAATGGTAACCAGTGTGACCACGCACCGAAAAATACAGCGTAAAGCCTTTTTTAATACAGTTGCTCAAAAAGTGGCGTATTGCAGGGATGTATAGCGTTCGGGATGTGGGCTATTACATACTCGTGCTTTTTTTTACCTTTCCCGAACTCGTGCGTTCTCTTTCCCAACTGTCAAAATAATGTCTATTAAAAAGAAAAACCAACCGAAGTTTTTACTAAAAAAATTCATAGAAGTTTTTATGATTCATGCAAATACGTATATTTCTAAGAAGAAGCTATGAATTTGTTTCAATATCAAATTTAATGATTTGATTGAATGAGTTAGGTTAGGTTTCATTTCATTTCATCTCATTAAATTTCATTTTCATTTCATATCAATAAAAAAATTCTACTGAAGACTTGGCTTTATGGGCATAGTTCCCTTTGCCAACCAGAATGGATGACGAAAAAAAAATCTCTGCTTATATTCTACGGTTGGTGCCATTTTTCTGTAATTTTCTTTGCGAGTTTAGTTGTCTGTTATTTTATTAAATTGCTTGATGTTTTCGCAACTGTATTAAAAATAGTCGTTCAGTACACGTGCGGAACCGTCATTGCAACTTGTTCCGACTGTCAACCCTCGCCTTTGGCTGCGCCTCGGCTCGGGTAGACATTTGTCGGAACTCTTTGCAATGACAGCCTTTCCGCACTTGTAATGAAATATACTATTGCACGTTATAAGACATTTTACTTGTGTTTTATGAGAAATGTCTTAACGTAGGCGTATGTAAAAGGCAGACAACCTTCTCGATCGCACATTTCAACATTTTTGACATTTAGTTATACACGCGAGAGCAATGATTCCGGGTCACTTAAAGAATGTTAAAAATCTCGGAAACTAAAAATGATAGGTTAATGCAATAAATTGTATTTAATAGACAATGTAATACTCCTTAAATGAAGGTATTAAAACTTCTTAGTTATTGTAAAGTTATATCTTAAAAAAATCAAATTTGAAAAAGGGCCACTTTCGAAGATGGAACTACGAAATTACAGCATTTGGTTTTGCTTTTGTTTGTAATCTGTCATTTATGTGGGTATATAAACCATGTTGATAGTGCTCTATATTCATTATTCAAGCTGAAATTATGTCGCTTACGCCTGAAGAATGCACCAGAATACTTACAATGCTGGAAACCGGCCGGAGTCAGCGCGATACAGCCAGGACTGTCGGTGTGTCGCTGTCAACAGTACAAAGAGTTCTCCGACGTTACGAAGAAACTGGTTCTAACCTACGCAGACCAGGAACGGGCAGAACCAGGTGTACCACAGCACGAGAAGACCGATACTTGGTGAACACCATGCTTCGAAATCGCTTTCTCACAGGAACTGAACTCACAAATCAGTTTCGACGCCTCGGAGGAAGTAACCCAAGTGCATGGACAGTAAGACGTCGGCTTGCTGAATCTAACTTAAAACCCCTTAGACCTGCAAACGGCCCTAAACTGGAGCGTGGGCATCGTATTTCAAGACTAAGATATGCCCAGAGCCACGTAAATTGGAGTATTGAAGATTGGTCAAAAGTTATGTTCTCCGACGAATCAAAATTTATGCTCTACAAGCACGATGGAAGACACAGAGTGTATCACACAGAGTGTATCGAAGACCAGGGGAAAGATTCAAGCAAGCATGCATCGAAGAAAAAGTAGCCTACGGTGGTGGGTCTGTACTTGTGTGGGCCGGAATTTCTTCTGAAAGTCGCACAGAGCTGGTGATCATAGAAAACGGCTCTTTAACTAGCGTAAGATATGTGGAAGAAATCCTCAATGATCATGTTGGTCCATTTATGGTAAATTTAGGTGAGGATGCTATATTTATGCATGACAATGCCCGACCTCATACAGGTAGGATTGTGAATGACTACCTTCAAGAGATGAACATTACTCGTATGGAGTGGCCAGCGCGCAGCCCGGATATCAACCCGATCGAGCATGCTTGGGACGAGCTAGGCAGATGCGTAAAACAACGAAACCCTCCCCCAATCACGCTTCGTGAGCTCAAAATTGCTCTCACAGAGGAATGGGAGAATATTCCCCAAAATCGTATAAGGAACTTGGTGTACAGCATGCCAAACCGCGTAAACGCAGTAATGGAAGCACGAGGAGGCAATACGAAGTATTAAAATTCAAGAAAATCGTAATAAAGTTCAAAATTTCAAAATTTCATGTTTCCTATTTTTGTTTTAAGGAGAGATCAGCAGTTTTTTTCTTTATGTAATTTTGTGTTAATAAAATGTATGCGGTGACTCATATTTTTTTACTTTCATTTAAGGAGTATTACATTGTCTATTAAATACAATTTATTGCATTAACCTATCATTTTTAGTTTCCGAGATTTTTAACATTCTTTAAGTGACCCGGAATCATTGCTCTCGAGTGTATTATATCTTCAAAAATGAAAGAAAATAACAATGCAAAGGTTCAGTAAAAATATCACATTGATCCTAACACGTTTTCCGACCAAAAAACTTATACCAATGCGATAAATTAAAGTGCACATTTTTTGGTTAGAAAACTTGTTTGGATCAATGTGATATTTTTACTGAACCTTTGCATTGTTATTCTCTCGACCCTGAAGCTCTGCAATTTCACATAATAACATTTAGTTATATTATATCTTCAAAAATGTTAAATTGTGCAAGCAGGGTTGTCTGCCTTATACATACGCCTTAAAAGGCATTTAGTCACTTAATTGTTTATATGAGACTACATATCCTACTAATATTATAAAACGAGAAAGTTTGTAAGTATGGATGGATGCATGGATGTTTGTTACTCTTTCACGTAAAAACTACTGATCCGATTTGGATGAAACTTGGAATATATATTTTCCGTGAGCTGAATTAACACATATAGCACACATATAGCAGCTACTTTTTACCCCGAAAAATTAACGGGATCCAACGGGACGCGAACGAAGTCACGGGCGGCACCTAGTTACAAGATATTTTTTCTTATGTTGGATAAGACACGTGCCATACAAAAATATTCTTGTCCTGTGTTCGTGTCTTATAATGTTCAAAGGGCTTTTCGCACGTTGACGGAGTTTCCCAAGTCAAGCCGGACCCTATACGAGGTAAGCTTGGTATAGAGTTACACTTTGGTTACACCGTGTTTTGTCTCTTTCGATCGAATTTGAATCTGCTCGTCAATGTAAAAGACAAAACACGGTGTAACTACGCAAATATTACATAGAGTTTATTAACTTTTCTTTATACTTTGTGCACTAAACTAAGTAAGTACATAGAAAATACTTAAATTCTGACAAATACCAACCAAAATTACTACGTACCTTAACTTCTTCACATTCATATCACAGCTGCATACCAAAACGTCAACTATTTAAATACCTGACCTAGCCCAAGGTAAATTAAACAAACTGAACCTTATTCCACCAACATACGGCTCATGCATGATTTATATGAAGGTCTCGGATACTGTGACATTGTAACATATGAACCGTGAAATGAAGAAAATACTTCCTATTTTGTTGGTTTATTTAGTTTATAGCTGTGATGTTATTGAAGTTATACTTCTAATACGACTTCCAACAAGGTTGCGTTAAACGTGAAGCGTTAGTCTCTGTTTCTTTCTATTCCCCCGAATAGAAATAGACAGAGACTAGCGAGAGTGATCACATACGGAGACCACCAAAAAACGCAAAACACATCAATAGCGCGTTCTAGGATCCGACCTAACTTAGCAGCGCCATCTTGTTCTGATTTAAGGCAACATGAGCATAGAACTTTTTCTAACTAAATAAGTACTGCAGATTGGTTAAGTACATAAAAATAAATAGTAAATTAATTTCACATTAAACACAGAGCGAGAGTGAATGCGTGGCACTCGAAGTATAACTTCTTCCGCGCGGAGGGACTCCACGCACTGGTTTTTTTATGACATGTGTTTGCGAGTAGTTTAGAAAAAAAAACTTAGGTGGCTTAATTTATTTATTCTGGTGGTAAGTATAATACGTATAATCTAGGTTCTTATCTTATGTAACGTTCTTTTTTGTCCAAAGGTTGTCTGAAAGAGATCACCTATAGCAATACGATTATGTTTCATATTTGTTTTTTGGTTATTTCTCTGTCTTTTTGTTTTATTTTGTTGTATAATAAAGATATAATCTAATCTAAGGATGAGCCAATATTAATCGAATGTTCATTATTCGGCATGTTCGGCAGGTTTACCGAACATTCGTATTCGGACGAATATTCAGTTTGGTAAAACTTTTGCCGAATGTTCGGCCGATTGTTAACAAACATTGTAAGTTACATAAAAGCTTGTAATAAACATACATGTGTAACATGTCCATACTTTCCCAACATCATAATAATTATATTCTTTAATATTAAATTCAAACTCAACAGCCCATGACTGTGGTCCTTATAACACTGTCATAAATACGTTAATAATAATGTAAGAACGTACAACTCGTACTATAATTACGAATAGGTTACTGGAAATAAAAGCATTATGTACATCTATACTGTGGCAAAAGGTCCCACGGGTAAGTACCTTTTAAAGTCACTGAAGCGGTGAAGGAGTGTGGTTGGTAGGTTTCTTGATAGTTGGGTCTACTTTCGCAATAGGTAAGTGGTACTGTTTTGTTTTCAATTTTCAATAATTGTTTCTATGTATTATAAGTATGTATTAACAAAAAAAAATATGTATTATGTATTCTATCAGCCATCTAGTTTCCATCGTACAAGCTTTGCTTAGTTTGGGACTAGAAGGCGTTGTGTGGAATGTCCGTGAATAAAAAAAAAATGTACAGAGTCTCAAGATTACAGAAGTAATAATATTATTGAAATTCGCATCTTCTTTGTTTATTACTGTCAATGTCATCGACATAAAGTTTAATCTTAATTTGTTTATACACAAACTTGTTTATCTTGTTTATAAACCGGTTTATTGTGACACTTCCACTACATAGTATCCCACGACGCGACCTCTTATCTACGGGTATACTAACTGACTCACTGGGTTATCAAAACACCCGATATAATTCGATTTTAGATGTGTGTATACTTTCTCATTAAGTATACTGAATGTATCGAATAATTTTTGTAATCATCATCATCATAATCGTGTGATGATGATCACAAAAAATATTATTATTATCGACGTGTTTTTAAATAAATAAATATAAATATTCATGGATATTTCACATAACTCAAATCTCAAAGTAAGAAAAGCTTGTATGAGAACTGAATTGCTGGTAGATTAGGTACTTTTTTTTTTGTAAATAGATATTTTATATCCAGACACAAAACAACCATCCATATTTACCACATACAATGATTGTTCTCGGTGGGGAGCCCACGACCCATAGCACAGAACCATTACAGACCGAGCTGTGACACCTGTCAAACAGAATTACTTTAATTGGACGCAGACTAGATGGAAGTCTTACTAGTTTTGTAGTTACCTACTATAAAATCAGCCTTCTGGTGTTGTAACTTTACTATTTAAATGATAAAGCACAAAAGTCAAAATTATTAAAAAAAAATGCCTTTTTTGTTTCACAGCTGTCCAAAAGCCTTGCTTTTTACCATCCACTCATCTCAGACTTGCTAACCTTCTTTAGTGGTCACTTAAAAATGATAGTACAGCACATGAGAATTGAACTTGAACGCTGTTTACAATAAGACGCGCTCCACATTCACGTTTTCTTCCTTTTGAATACGTGAAAGCATACCGACGTATGGAGTCGAAGTCAATACCGTAGTAATGACCTTTATCTCCTCAGATCGACCAGGGCACGACCAGTCAAGGTCAATGCTGTGCTGCAGAAGCTTCGATGCTTCGTTTTAGACATAAATGTTGGTTTTCGAATCAAGACTAATCTATACTTATAATAAATCTGTAGAGAGGTCAATTCTGCACATGAAATATATTTCCAAAATAACTATCATGGGGTGATTAAAATTTTACTGATTGCATGTTTGGCATCAGTAACGATCATACTGATGCCAAAAATGCAATCAGTAAAATGTTTGTCTGTCTGTATAACCGTTATAGAAACAAAAACTATTCGATGGATTTTAACGAAACTTGGTACTAGTACATTGTTCACCGAGAGGAGAAAGTGACCGATTACCGGAGAGGGTGTCGGTAGGCGAGGGCTTTAAAACACCCGAGATCGGGAATCGCACTTTCTCTCGAATGATACATAGTGCTTTACACTACACCTACGAGGAAAATAAAAAACTAAAACTGAATCCTCAAACAAAACACAAATTGAAAATGGCGCCAATGGCGTCTGCAATTTTCACATGTTCTTTTTTCAAATTGTTTATCCTGCCGCCGCCGCAGGGCCGCACTGCCAGCCCGACACCATCCAACACACAGCTAGTGGCCAGTGTCATTTTGCGAACTTGGAGATAAAAACTCACTGTAAAACCTTTTTGGCTTTTGATATTTAGGTTACCGGCGCATAGTCTTACCCAAAATTAAAAAAGAAAAACCACGTAAGAAATGGATTTTCATACACTTTTCTCTCCCGCTCAGATGCGTTTTCTCCCCGCCCCTCTTGTTCGATATGCAATGACGTACTTTCTACCGTAAATTTGATAAAGTATCAAGGTACTTTCCAAGCAGGTATAGTATAAAATTATTTTTCATACTCCTGAGCTACAATACTACTACTACTTATACTTTTACTACTACTACTACGTACTACTACGTACTACTACTACTACTACGTACTACTACGTACTACTACTACTACTACGTACTACTACGTACTACTACTACTACTACGTATACTTTTCATCACGCTACAATCAATAGGAGCAGAGCAGTGAAGGGAAATGTTGGAAAAACGGGAGAAGTTATAATATAATAAAATTTGAGTCCAATACTTAATACGTAATATTTGAGTGGAGACCGCGTTTAGGCAAGCGTATTGTAGGACGCCCTCCGGCTAGGTGGGGTGACGATCTGAGACATGTAGCTGGCAAACACTGGATGAGACGAGCCGAAGACCGGGCTCAGTGGCGCGTCTTGGGAGAGACCTACGTCCAGCAGTGGACTGATATAGGTTGATGATGATAATAATGATTCCAAAGTACTCAAGAAATTTAACTAATTTCTAAAATGTACCTAAGTGTTTAGTTTTTTCAAAACTGGACCGAAGCATCATTTTACATGTTTTAAAACAGGGTTGGGGTTCCAAAATTTTTTCAGAGGGGCGATCGTTGCTTAGTAAAAACCTGCCAGGTTTAAGGATGATGATGATGGCAGTCTCAATGAACTGCCATCATCATCATCATTTGATGATGAAGGCGTATCAAATTGAAGTCGGTTTTTCCAGTTTTTTAAACTTATAAATTATACGTATATCTGTCGCCACGTCACTTGACGTTATGCTGGGCAGCGAAAGCAGTTCAGAACTTACAATATGGGGCAGATCCTCATCATCATTGCTGGTCATTGTCAGACCTTGTATGGACTCCAATTCATTTAGTCTTAATACTATAAGGGCCCGTTCACACAGACCGGCTCGGAGAGGAGAGCATATTCTTATCAAATTGAAAACAGAGTTTTTAGTATTTGGAGTAAGGTTTATTTTTGCATGTGCACTGCTTTTGTCATTAAGAATGCATGAACGCGCTAGGTTTGCAATAAGAGGAGCTGACCGGCTCCGATCGCGTACTTTTTCTCGTTCGCGCATCCGTTTCCGAGCGCATCCGCTTTCAGATCGCTTCCAGCCGGTCTATGTTAAATAGTTGGTGGCTCCGCTCCGACCAACTCCAAGCGTATACGATCTGTGTGAAAAGAAAAATGCGCGCCGATGCTCTCCAAGCCGGACTGTGTGAACGGACCCTAAGATGAACTAAATTTTTCAAACTGCAATTATGCCTGATATCCTCATAACTTGGAAACAGGTACACCAATTTTTACCAAACATGGCTTAGAACCATCCGTGCGTGTGGCACCTCTGGTGTTGCAGGCGTCTATTGGCTACGGTAACCGCTTCTCATCAGGCGGGCCGTACGCTTGTTTGTCCACTTAGATATACAAAAAAAAAAATTACAAATAAAATCGCTTCAGCTTTCAACCAAACTTCAAAAACATTAATGTTTGTAGCAGAATTTCAGTATAATTTTCATATAACATTTTGCTTGATATGACTTTGAATAACTAATTGTCGGATTACGTTTTGTCGTTACACGAGTACGTGATACTTATAACAACATGCGATCATACTGACAGTGGATTTTAGACTTTAGTCTTGAAAAAATAAGGCTGCATATTGTAAAAACAAGATATTTAAAGAATAAGCCCAGATTTTATAACATCAAGACCTTTTTCGCTGAAATCTTGGTTCCCTAAACCATCGCAGTCATATTGACTACCGCAAAATGGGGAAAAAAGGTACCGTGAAATGAGATCTAGTTATATTCTGTTTTTTTTTTCGATGAACAGAATATAACTAGATCTCGATATTCTGTTTGACGAGTGCAAAATTGGGAATGTCACCGTTTTTTTAAAACCTCACTTTAACAGCATCTTTTTAACAGATTTTTTTTTAAATGCAAATAAAATATGTCCATCTAGATTGAGCGATCGTATTACTCAGATCAAGATAAAAATTAAGCAGGAAAATGTAAAAAATTTGTTAGAATTGTGTTCGATTTTTTTCCTATTTTATAATATCACTAGCTGATACCCGCGACTTCGTATGCGTGCGATACTTTCCACCAAAAAAATATCGGTCAACCAGCATACGATGAACCTCGTGTCAAAGGCTGCTTTTGGTTTAGAGAGGTTAAGCTGTATCTAAGAATCCACGTCTTTAATTTCAATAAAATATAGCCTATGTTTCAATCCGGAAATAGGGCTTCCGAATGGTATAAGTTTCATTGAAATTGGTCCAGTAGTTTAGGCGTGGTTTGCGAACAAACAAACAGACAAACTCGATTTTAGGAATCAGAATCGTTTATTTAGTAGATCTGCATAATTATTTAGTTTATCCATCCATGCATATTTAATTTTAGTTTTTGGGTTTTTTACAGTTTTATAACAGTATAGATGTAAAAACTAACTAATGAATGTTGTAAATCTAATCTCCAACCTATAAAATAGGTTAAAAGTTGATATTTATCTAAGGTAATCCTCCTCACTCCTCACTCCTCACTCCCCACTCCTCACGCCAACTTCCCCACTCCTCACTCCTCACTCCTCACTCCTCACTCCTCACTCCTCACTCCTCACTCCTCACTCCTCACTCCTCACTCCTCACTCCTCACTCCTCACTCCTCACTCCTCACTCCTCACTCCTCACTCCTCACTCCTCACTCCTCACTCCTCACTCCTCACTCCTCACTCCTCACTCCTCACTCCTCACTCCTCACTCCTCACTCCTCACTCCTCACTCCTCACTCCTCACTCCTCACTCCTCACTCCTCACTCCTCACTCCTCACTCCTCACTCCTCACTCCTCACTCCTCACTCCTCACTCCTCACTCCTCACTCCTCACTCCTCACTCCTCACTCCTCACTCCTCACTCCTCACTCCTCACTCCTCACTCCTCACTCCTCACTCCTCACTCCCCACTCCCCACTCCTCACGCCCCACTCCCCACTCCCCACTCTCCACTCCCCACTCCCCACTCCCCACTCCTCACTCCTCACTCCTCACTTCTCACTCCTCACTCCTCACTCCTCACTCCTCAATCCTCACTCCTCACTCCTCACTCCTCACTCCTCACTCCTCACTCCTCACTCCTCACTCCTCACTCCTCACTCCTCACTCCTCACTCCTCACTCCTCACTCCTCACTCCTCACTCCTCACTCCTCACTCCTCACTCCTCACTCCTCACTCCTCACTCCTCACTCCTCACTCCTCACTCCTCACTCCTCACTCCTCACTCCTCACTCCTCACTCCTCACTCCTCACTCCTCACTCCTCACTCCTCACTCCTCACTCCTCACTCCTCACTCCTCACTCCTCACTCCTCACTCCTCACTCCTCACTCCTCACTCCTCACTCCTCACTCCCCACTCCCCACTCCTCACGCCCCACTCCCCACTCCCCACTCTCCACTCCCCACTCCCCACTCCCCACTCCTCACTCCTCACTCCTCACTTCTCACTCCTCACTCCTCACTCCTCACTCCTCAATCCTCACTCCTCACTCCTCACTCCTCACTCCTCACTCCTCACTCCTCACTCCTCACTCCTCACTCCTCACTCCTCACTCCTCACTCCTCACTCCTCACTCCTCACTCCTCACTCCTCTTTTCCACCTCAAAGGTAGCACAATCCCACTCGGTTTGTTCGATTGACAACTTAGTTCATGTCAAAAAATAACATAATGAGCTACTTTTATCTTAATAGCATGCACGTAAAGCCATGGACGGAATTTAACCCAAAGAAATCGATTTTTTTATTAACCTATTTCGTCCCACTGCTGGGCAAAGGTCTCTCCCAACACCTTGCACTTTGGAAGAGAGAAAAATATTAAACGGAGTTTTAAAACACAATATCCTTATGTTATCTGAGATTGTCAAGTATTGTCAACACCATGTTAAGCTATCCAATCTCCAACTTTTGATAAAAAAACATTCAAACAAGTCGTTTAATTTCAAATTTCAAAACATGCAACAGAGAGACCAAACTCATCTAAACTAAACAAAATTGCGAAAAGACCACGACACGTACAGCTGAACTTTAAAAAAACTTTTTTCACTTAAGTTAAAAATTAAGCGGTGAGGCGACATAATGAGTTCCCGACTGCCAAATGAGGTCGGTACAGTCGCCGACAGAACGCGCCGCGATTTTTACAATTTAAATTCGTGAAAAAATGCTTTTAATATTCGAATTATAAATGAAGCAGCTGTTGCCTGGGAACTACACCAAATGCGAGGCTTTTTATCATATTCGGAAATGCGAAAAGTATATTGCATACTTTAGGTTTTGGAAATAACAGAACGGACATAATATAAAGGTTTACTGCAACATAATAAGAATTAACCAATTCTGTCTGTAGGTAGGTAAATCAATTAAGACCCCAATGTTGATAGATCAGGCGGCAAAACTTGATTCTTTATAACAAACCTTCTACAACATTGTAACAATAAACATTCTATGCAAAAAAAATCAGTCGGTTTTTTTAGCATAGAAACAGACAGACGACCGCGCACTGCAATGTAGGTTCCTATTGTTAGATAAAAGCTTAAAATAATTACTGTGAAATAATGAACTCAAATTGATGAATAAAACTTTCGAACTAGAAAAATAATCTAGGTAACTCTGTAAGGGGAAAACATCACTTTATTTTGATAAAACTTTTCAGTACTCAACTATTATCATCGACTGTACCTCTATACCTTTGACCTCTTGTAAACAGAACTTGGTGACAATCCGCCAGCGATTCTACCTAGCTTTGATATATTTAATTATATTTACTCGCAGGCACTTTATTTTACATCAAAGTTAGGCTTTGTGTCCTAAAAGTTATCGACCTGGGACTCGGATTCGCGACCTTTGCTCTACTTTTTCGACGTTATGACGGAAATGATGACGTAATAAATTGTTCAACTTTTCACCGTTTTCAGATTATGATATTTATTTAACACTAGCTGTCGCCCGCGGCCTTGCACGCCTGGTAGCAGCATACGCATTATTAGGTTAAAATCTTTGATCCTAATTTCAGACCCTTTAGGGTGCGACTTTTCAAAATTCCTTTCTTAGTACACCCCTACACTATATAAGGATACTACCCTCCAAATAACATACCTCTAGGACTTATAGTTTAGACTGTGTCTCATCTTCAGATTACCTCAAACAGATCAGCGAGGCGTGTAATACTGCCGCTATTACCACGTGCACACTATGCCATGCCGCTGCCGGCATGAATGCCGCGATTAATTCCAAACTTATTGCCACAGCAACATCGCCTTTATTCTTTACCGCGTTTCACACTATGCCATGCCGCTGCCGGCATGAATGCCGCGATTAATTCCGGACTTATTGCCACAGCAACATCGCAAGTTCATGCCCTAGCTCGTTTGTGAGAATAAAGGCGATGTTACTGTGGCAATAAGTCCGGAATTAATCGCGGCAATTATGCTGTCAGCGGCATGGGCATAGTGTGAACGCAGTATATCGTTTATACTGTGGAACCTCATCTCATCTAAATCAGTGTGCAGGTAATCTTCTTGTGGCACAAAGCATCTACTGCTTCTCTTCACCGGTTTCACTCTGAAGCAGGACGCAAATTACTAGGTAAAAAGCCTTCACACTCTAGGCTAGGTATGCTATTGAGCTTGTCTGAATCGAAACTCAACTTGCCTCATTTTTGTCATCTAAATATTTTGAAGCTGACTGATAATCAACGCACAGCCTAAACTATAAGTCCTAGAGGTATGAAATTTGGAGGGTAGTATCCTTATACAGTGTATAGTAGGTGCCAAATACTACGGCAATACAGGTCATTCACCCACCTTCACCACGATGTCGCAAAATTCAATTTATGAATGGCTAATTCTGTCGCTTTCCGTACAAACCTGTCGCTAAGACGATATCGCTCGAATCTCGTTAGTACTGTTTGTTTACCATACATAAATTTAATTTTGCGACATCGTGGTGAAGGTGGTTGAATAACCTGTATTTTGGTGTTATTTGGCACCTACTATAGGGTTGCACTAAGAAAGGAATTTTGAAAAGTCTCACTATAAAGGGTCTATTTAGAGCGAGAGCAACGCCGCGGGCGACGGCTAGTGTGTCATATAATATGACACAGGGTGTTTATAAAAGTACAAGGAGATATAGAGGAAATTAGTTCACGTATTTAAACTAGTAATATATGAAACTCTTTTTTTTTAAATATAGTGTAAGGGTGCAATAAGAAAGGAATTTTGAAAAGTCGCACCCATTAAAATTAGGATCAAAGATTTTAACCGAATAATGCGTACGCTGCTTCCACGCGAGCAAAGCCGCGGGTGACAACTAGTATAAATAATATTGTTATAAGAAAAAAATACTTTCCTTTCATACCGGATATAAATAACAAAAATACACTTCATATTTCCTGTTAAATTTACCATTTCGCGATCTCATTGTTACGTCCCGTAAATAAACGACAATGCCCATAAAGGCAGTGAATTAAACCGAAAGGAAAAAATGCCTCGTTTCGGCATTCCTCCCCCAAAAGCTCTCTGTAATCACGGATGAGTTATCAGCTGTGGATAAAAGACAGTATCTGAGTGAAGTTTTGTCGCCTTTTTATCAAACAAATAAACACAGAAGACATAAACTGGGGTTTACTGAGTCATGGGCAACTTTACAGAGGCATACTCTCGTGGGCTCGTTGGGAATTATTTTTCCCATCGGCCCCACCTGCGGGCGAGCCGTTGGGCTCGATGGGAATAACCCATTTTTAGTCGTAGTTGTAAAAAAGAGCTTCCTGTATAAAAAACTGGGTACTACCACCAACCACCATACCTATTTTTGCCGCTCAAAAGTGATGCTTGTTGGTTTGAAGGGAATGGGTGCCGGTGCATTACCAGGCACATAATACTAAGGGGTATATTCTTGGTCTTCTAAAGCTGAGCTAACTAAAATGTTTCCTAAATCTGCTGTTATCTCTTTCCGTTATCATGCAAGTGACAATGATACGAGCATTTTTTAAAACCGCGCTAAACTGACAGTTGAGTATAAATAAAGATATTCAGATATTCAAATATTTCATTTATTAACCAACTTGTTACATAATATAACTTTGGCATGTCCAACTAATACAGATACAAATTATTTACTTAATCTTATCTAATTTTAACACATATACCTACCTACTATTATATTAACATTCGCTACTTATTATGTACCTATTCTATCAGCCTTGCAGTCTGGACAGGGGACTGTGAAATGTCCATAGACACTGTATATTATATATATTTCACACTGCGGTGGACGCTACTTACTCCTGCAAATCGGAAAAGGAACAAACTCATGTACTCTCTGACTTGATAAAATGAAACATTTTAATTTTCCGTTTGAATTGAGCTAGAGGCAGTAGAGATATATTCAAAGGCAACTTATTATACATAACCAATTTTAGACATATACCTTGCTTATAAGCTTTTATGAGTCTGGTTCTCGGCACATGTAATTTATGTTTGTTACGGGTGTTAAAATTGTGTATGCGCATTTTCATGGGAAATTCGTTTTTTTAGAATGTACTTCTAGCAAAGAATTTATAATAAACAGAGATATAACGGTTAATATTTTGGCCTTTTTGAAAAAAGCTCTTACTGATGTCATTCTGTGTAATCCAAAAATAATGCGTAATGATCTTTTTTGGCAAACAAGAACTCTTTCAATTTGGGACGCATTTCCCCACACTGTTATTGCATAGCTGATTATTGAGTGGCAGTATGCGTAGTAAACTGATACTAATGTTACTTTACTAACAATGGCTTTAAGCTTAAACAATACGTAATTCGCACTGGCCAATCTCCTACAGATGTTTTCTATATGACTTTCGAATGATAAAGTGGCATCCAAAGTGCATCCCAAAAATTTTACGTAAAATTTTTTAACATCTAAATATAAGTACAAAAAAATCGTTTATATCTCTATCTCTATCCATAATAAACAAACTTGTTACTCTTAAGTTATTAAAGAAACCTACACAATGCCTAAAGAAAGTCTCTAACTCCTAAAAGTATATTTCAAGACTCCGGGTATAAAAGACGAGATAATTACTTAGAAGACCTTGGAACCAGACGGCTTGAGTCATTCCGTTACAGATGTCAATGTAAAATGAACTTTATTGCAATTAAAATTGAATGAATGAATGAATGAAAACGCTTTATTGTACATAAACAACACCGAAACATATTCCTATGATATAAACAAAACAGGTATTGAATTTCTCTTTTAAAAATAGTGTTCCAACTTGTAGTTTTTCAAAAAGCACAGAATATACAATTAAATAAGTAGAACTTTAAATTAATTAATTTAATTTTTTCTTCATTTTTTGATGCACTCGTATGCGTTTAAGAAGTATATTATAGTTTTTGTATGGGAGAGACCTAACAAAAACAATGAAGGATTTATCTTTAGTCATAAATAAGGTCTTTAAAAAATTGTCAAAAAGTCGTGACAATATACCGCTAACAATAAAAAACCATTTCCCAAACATCTTTTTCCCGAAAGAAATCTGAACTACGTCACGTCCCGACGAAATAAATCAGTGTCATAAAACAAGATAAGTAGATGTCTACGCGTGATGCTACGACGCTACGGTGCTACGGCGTAGCGCCTACGCGTAGAGGAAAATATTTCGAGTTTCTTGATGATTGTGTGTTACTTGTACAGTCAACATCATTAGTGAGGGATGGGATAAAGTATAAATAGTATAATATGTCTTTAGGTTTTAACCTTTAACCATAATATACATGTATTTCACAACTTTTAAATAAAAAAAATATAACAAAGAAAAAAAACACTGCTGTTACATTATCTGTATACACGGTGTAACATTATTACCCTATAAGTCTGAAAGAGGGGTAGTTTACAGGTCATGGTGAACAGTGTTTGTTCTACGACTTTTGAGATTTCGAAGTTTTTCATTCATAAAATGAGCTCGTAACTTTTACTTCAAATGTACCTACACACAGTATGCGTGTGAGTACGACGCGGTAAGATAGTACCTACGTGTGAATGCGTGTGTATGGGTTTACGCAAATAGTAAACAAACACATTGGGTTGTCGCAAATTTCTAAAATATTGAAAGTTGTACTTTTGTATGAAAATTTCAATTAAGATTTATTGACCCTTTGCACATGACCAAGCACTCAAGTGGTCGGTCTGATTACGCCCCTTCGGGCTTATATGGTGATTATGTTACACCTTGTATATACTCTATACTTAATATTATAAAGAGGAAAGGTTAGATTGTTAGTTTGTTGTTGCATTGAATAGGCTCCGAAATTACTGGACCGATTTCAAAAATTCTTTCACCGATGGGAAGCTACACTATCCCCGGGTGACATAGGCTAAATTTTATTTTCAAAAAATAGGGAACATTACTAAAACAAAAAAAAAATGTAAAATACCCGTGCGAAGCCGGGACTGACCGCTAGTTTTAAATATAAATCAAATCAAAGAGTTTATTTGCAACTAGGTAGTAAGTTAAGGATTATGTCTAAAATATCATATAATTACTATTTAGAGTATAAAAGGTTAAATAAATACACAGTTGCAAACTGGTCTCAATATTATATTAAGCAAGACGTATGAGTTAGTGGCCAACTCTGGTGACGGAGTTTTTAGGCCGCCTTAAGGCCTCCGTCATGGCTTAACGACTGCTAGAGCCAGGACCGACAGTTTAACGTGCCCTTCGAAACACGGACGCTCAGATGTAAATGCCACTATCGGTCACCCATCTAAATAGTGACCGCGCAGAACGTCGCTTAACTTAGATAATCGGTGAAATTTGACTGAGCAAGCCTAGCCACGAGCACTACTACCATATTATATTATACTAGCTGTCGCCCGCGGCTTTGCTCGCGTGCAACCCTTCACTAAGGGGTATGAAAAATAGATGTTGGCCGATTCTCAGACCTACTCAATATGCCCACAAAATTTCATGAGAATCGGTCAAGCCGTTTCGGAGGAGTACGAGAACGAACATTGTGACACGAGAGATTTATATATAAGAATTTCATTTATTTTGATTAAAAAACATTGAAATCTCACTCGAGCGCTTCAATACCTCTTCGCTTTAAAAATAAAGATGTAATTCCTAATCTTGTAAACTCATTTTATCCTGAACTTACAAAGTATTAAGACCATAAACAGTTTTTAATATTTATTACTCAACTTAACTGAACTTTTCCATTTCTCATAATATTTACATTGTGTCTAATATAGTCTGGGTTCGACCTCATATGCCCGCACTCAATATGCAGGCTCAATGTACACACTATTTAGTCCTAGTGTGGGGAACAGAGTTCCTAATGGTACTTATTTCTAGGGACATATTATTATCAATATATATAAAACTCTTTAAAACACACAGCCTAAACCATAAAGTCCTAGAGGAATGAAATTTGGAAGGTAGTATCCATGTAGTGTAGGGGTGCATTAAAAAGGAATTTTGAAAAGTCACACTCTAAAGGGTCTAGAACGCGAGCAACGCCGCGGGCGACGGCTAGTACTGTATTTAGTACTATAGTAGGTGCTAAATAACACCGCAATACCGGTCATTCACCCACCTTCACCACGATGTTGCAAAATTCAATTTATGAATGGCTAATTCGGTCGCTTTCCATACAAACCTGTCGCTAAGACGGTATCGCTCGAATCTCGTAGTACTGTTTGTTTACCATTATAGAAATTGAATTTTGCAACATCGTGGTGAAAGTGGGTGAATGACCTGTATTGCGGTGTTATTTGGCACCTACTATAGTACTTACTTACTTATTATTAGTACCATTGTATCTATGCACTGTTCTTTGGTTAAAATAATTTGTATCTTTATCTCTAACAACTTGTAATATATTATTATACTTTGACTACTGAGTACTGAGCAACCAGGCAGTCGCACACATGTGATTTATTTATAATATCTTATGCACAGGAATCTTAAACACACAAAATAAATCAAACCGTTAATAAAGTTAATTAAAACGAATTTATATTTCACTACAGTTCATGTATCTGTACGGACCAACCGTTTAAATGTCATAACTCTTTGATTTAAGTTTAACTTTGATTATAAATAAAATAATAAATAAATATTCACGGACACTTAACACAACGCCTTCTAATCCCAAACTAAGCAAAGCTTGTACTATGGGAACTAGATGGCTGTTAGAATACATACATAATTATCTAAAAACCTAAGACCTAGAAACAGACTAGGCCCGACCTGACTCTTCATTACAAATGATACATTCCGGGCCTTATGCAATGTGTGTAAAAATCCTACTAATATTATAAACGCGAAAGTTTGTAAGTACGAATGGATAGATGGATGGATGGATGTTTGTTACTCTTTCACGTAAAAACTACTGATCAGATTTGGATGAAACTTGGAATATATATTGTCCGTGACCTGAATTAACACATAGGCTGCTTTTTATCCCGAAAAATCAACGGGATCCAACGGGACGCGAACGAAGTCGCGGGCGGGACCTAGGCTATAATCCCAAATGACATCAAAAACTAGAATGTACGAATAAAATTCAAAATATGTTAAAAAAGTATTTAATATAAAACTGTTTTTATTCATTGCACGAGTTTCTGAGAAATGAGAATTATTAAAATATTTAAAACTAGATACATAAATATGCTACATAGTGCCTATCTACACCGGAACAAATTGCTGTGCCCTAAACAGGGTTTTTGTTTGCCACACTACCTTTTATACAACATCTTTGAAACCACATAAGTGCAATAAACGGTTTGAATTTGAACAAATGAAAATTGTGACAGAAACTGAAAACAGACAGAAAACATAAATAGACATGACATGTCATGACATGGTATGACAAAGTAGAGTCCTTTTCATGAAAGAAGTCCCGCGGACATTTCCGGAACTAAATTTTAAAACTAAATTTTAAATTAGTTGTCAGGTGCTGTTAATGTGTTCGGATGCTAGTGCGTTTTTATTTGGTTTCTGTGATCAAAGTCTTGTTTTCAATGCCTAAAGTTGTTAAAAGTGCTGCCCGAGAAATAATACTTACCTAAATATTATAAAACTCTTTTGAAGCTGACTGACAATCAACGCACAGCCTAAACTATAAGTCCTAGAGGTCTGAAATTTGGAGGGTAGTATCCTTATATAGTGTAGGGGTGCACTAAGAAAGGAATTTTGAAAAGTCACACTCTAAAGGTTATAAAATTAGGATCAAAGATTTTAATCAAATAATGCGTATGCTGCTACCACGCGAGCAAAGCCGTGGGTGACAGCTAGTAAACAATAAAGATCCTACTTTCTATCCTATCGTACTTCTTACTAATATTATAAACGCGAAAGTTTGTAACGATGTATGTATGTATGTTTGTTACTCTTTCACGCAAAAACTACTGATCCGATTTGGATGAAACTTGGAATATATATTGTCCGAGACCTGTGTTAACATATAGGCTACTTTTTATCCCGAAAAATTAACCGGATCCAACGGGACGCGAACGAAGTCGCGGGCGACACCTAGTATTTTATATATTTTTGTTATTTCAAATGACATCGTAACCACGTCTTGGTTGTTTGTGTATGTACAAAATGTAACTACTTATCTAAAGTGTTCGTATTGCACCCTGTATTCTGTCCCACTCAAACTAACCAAGAAAGAACTATTTCGTAACAAACGAGCACTTTATTTCCTTTTCTCGCGAAGCAATCTAGTAAATTAGTAGTTTCTACTTTTAACTTGCGAGTTAACGGGCTATATGTCTTCATTGCTCACCGCCCTAGCTTTGTGGTAGTTTGCCACTTTACTTAAGCCACAGCATTTTTTCGTCCACCTGATGTTAAGTGGTAATCTCTGTCTATATTAATGCATTGGCATTGATTCTCTTTTTGCATTTTTATAAACGAACTGGCTGACCCGGTGAACTTTATTCCGCCTTACAGGCATTATATGAGCATATTTTGGATTTTATACCTACAAACCCTAAAACCCCTAAAAACCCCTACAAACCCCTAAAAACCCCTAAAAACCCCTAAAAACCCCTAAAAACCCCTAAACACCCCTAAACCCCCCAAATGCTGGGTGCACGTTTTGGAAACGCTTGTAAAAATTTCATCATAACTCGAAACACATCAACATAAATTTTCAAATGTCAAATTTTTTAACATTACGTTTAGCTGTCAGTTGTGTTTTGCTATAGGTACCATTTCTAACAAATGAACGGCTGGATTGATGTTTTAACTGATACATTTTTTTGGATGTTCTTTTTTTCCCCGGGAACGGTGTAAAAAGTATTCTATGTCCGTCTTCTGGTTCTTTATTGCCTCCCTACCAATTTTCAGCCAAATCGGTCCAGCCGTTCACGCGTGATGCCGGGACCAAGGGAAAGAGGGATTCATTTTTATATACAAAGATTAATCTAATTTGACCGCTCTAAAATTATAGCCGTCTTTGTCGTTTCAGTTCATGAGAAAGGGACGGCAACATTTTTAGTGCTGTCAAATTAGGTTAGTTTAGAAAAATGAATCAAGAGAATTTATTTTATTTAACCCTTTATTGCACAAAATGAACAAAATGTACAAATAGGTGGGCTTAATGCTATAAGCATTTTCTACCTGCCAACCTTACAGGTCAGGAGAATGGTTGGCGTGCAAACTTAAGAAATAAACAGCTCCCGTATTGCAAGCTCTGAATTGCGTTCGCTGCCCAGCATAATGTTTAGTGACGTGGCTACAGATATACGAAAACAAGAAGCTTTTGACGGCAAAAAACGCGCTGAAACGCGCTAATGTCACTATTTAGTCACAGAATACCAATGATTTAGTATGAAAATAGTTCAGAAAACCTGCCAGGCTTAAACCTGGCAAGTTTTCATAAGACACAGTACATATTTATATATATTAGAACACCAATGACCACCACCAGATATCGCACTGCACTATGAGATGTGCGTTGCCTCAGGCGACACGCGCTCTCGGCGGACGAGCTCATAGGTACACAATTGTTGTGGGCGGGGAACGTGGTACGCCATAGGCTAGGAAAATAACCAACAACCTATTCACGCTCACTTTTCAATTTCCTACTTGGCTCCTACTTTCAAAGATTATTAGACATTCAACAAAGCCTAGGCAATCCTCTTATACTTCACCTAATAATCCGAGGATTAACAGCCGTTTGCAGCCGGTTCTAGTCGGATCAGACTGGATTTTTCCGGATATCCTATGCAAATCCGAGCGCTGGCTAATAGGTATGTTATATCTGCAAATATTCCTTACAATTGGACTTTAATAGAATAGAAAATTATATTTATGGAGATATTGAATGAAAACAGAGTGTGATTTTTTAAGATGAGACTAGACGGTAGCATAAGTATCTTTGCTAGGATCATTATTTTGACAATTTTCTATCTATCTTAAGTTTTGGTCGAAATATCGTGTCATAGGGTGGGGCTCTACTTTTTTCTATATTTCAAGTGCTACCGGATAATTAATTATTTATTATAATGTATAAATTTATTATAATAAATTAATTATAACTAAACAATAAAATTGAGGTCTTTTGACGGCCTCTTAAACAAAATCTATTCTTATCTAAAAGCAGTCTGTATTTTGGTAAACGTGATTCAATCTTGAACCTACATAGCCTAATATTAAGGTCACGAATAATTCTTTTCACACTCCGTCACGACACCTACACGATTTTATCGGAGAGATATCGTCCATAAAGGCCTTCGGCATACGCGGAAGATCGGTCGTCAGCGTAGTGTGCCCGCTATTTGTAATTTATATGCAATAACATGTATTGACGTTCCGTCGGGAAAGGTTCGCGACAGAATTTAAGTCAAGTGTGCAGAAGGCCTTAGGTAGTAGACACTTTTACATAATGTCGCTACCGATATTTTCGTTCGAGCAAGACGTGTCGGTAAGGGCCTGTGTGCAAACTTCCATTAGCATCCGCCTTATCTCACCAAAACTTTTAGGCTCGATACTCTAGCATCGACTAAATGACGTCATATTCTTATCGCTAACACCCTGTACAGGCGATACACAGAATCCCAGACCAGTGTGAGAGCTTTCGTGTAACTATCAAAAGATAATGAATGTTGACGCTGAGAGGTCTTGATGGAATGGTTTAGTGTGAGACAGTTTTCTTTGACCTTGAATTTTGCGTTTCTTACTTTGGATTTTCAGTATTTTTATTCTTAGGTAGGTATACTTTGTTATAAATAAACTTGGAATAGTTAAGTACACCTTGTTTTGTCTTTGGCATTGACAAGTGGATTCAAATTCGACCGAAAGAGACAAAACACGGTGTAACTCTAATAACAGGGATATAAAGACTGTCACCATTATCAGCTTGATAAAGATCATGTAGATTTACAAGATGATAATTTTGATTTTCTCTCACTCCAAGCCTATTTTAGAACCTTTTCTAATTTTTATAAATACAATTGTCTCAACATCCACAAAAATACCTAAAAAAGAAAAACTATGCTCAAGTGAATTTTAACCAAATTGAAGCGACGAAACCCGGAGATTAAAGAACAAAACTGGCAGCGATCGTGGAACTTTTCGCCTTACAATAGAGCTCATTTTAGTCTGGCAGTTCATGCTAGACAAAGCTCACACTGACTTTATAAGTTAATCCTTACTACTGCGAGTTGAGGTTGAGTTTTGCTTGGCATTATTTCTGTTTTAATCCGTTAGGATCACGATGCAAGTGGTTGGAATGAGTTCAGTGTAATGTTTCGGAGTTTTTGAGTGTTTTTTGTCATATTTGATTTAGTTTGAGTGGTTGCGGATTAAGTGTGGTCATTTGTATCGTATATTTTCAAATAAGTATCTCACTGACAAAATTGACTGTCGAAATGACGGACAGAGGCCATATAGAAGAGAAGAAGAGGCAATAAATAGAAAAAGACGAATAAGAAACAATGTGTCGTCACAAAAATCATAGTACTTATAAGAGTTCTGTCAACAGAACTACTCAACAGAACAGATGGGAGTAAACGAGAATTATCATTCTTGCAAGTCCGATTTAGAGGATCCCTGTCATTCTGATATTTTCTGTCTGTCTTCTAAGAATCGTGTCAAAAGTAACATTATTCAAAAACGTAGCTTTTGCTGTTCTAAATGTAATTTACATCCCTTTTCAAATGCAAAATGTCCAGCCTCCGCGCTAAAATAGGGTCGGGCCGTGTTTTAATTTTATAATTAAGTTCTTACACCGTGGACAACGCTGACCTGTGGGTTTTGTACTCTTTTTACCTTTTTTACCCAAAATTTTGAGAGATCGGTTTTATACGTCTGTCGCCAGGGAACCATAGTCTCTGAATAGCAACGCAAACTGGAAAGTAAAGCGTAGGACCCGGGGGCAATCGTTATCTCATAAAAACTTGCCAGCTTTAAGCCTGGCAGGTTTTCTGAACTGTTTTCATACTAAATCATAGGTATTCTGTGACTAAATAGTGACATTAGCGCGTTTCAGCGCGTTTTTTGCCGTCAAATGCTTCTTGTTTTCGTATATCTGTAGCCACGTCGCTTGACATTATGCTGGGCAGCGAAATCAGTTCAGAGCTAACGATAGGTGTGGGGACCGATGATAATAATGATGACAGAGATTTCAGAAGTTTCGGGAAAACTTTTAGAGTCTTTTCACAGAGTGGAATTCGAACTCATGACTTTCTATTCTGGGATGCGTTAGACCGCTAACACTGCTATGCCATCGGCATTATTTACTGCACCGGTTTATTCAACTTTTAGAATATTCTAATGAAAGGTTAAGTATTAAGTCTAGCAGTCGTTAAGCCACGACGGAGGCCTTAAGGCGACCTAAAAACTCCGTCACCAGAGTATTGGCCACTAGCTCATACGAGCTTGCTTGCTTGTAATGAAAGGTACTTGTTATTCAGTGTCCAAGAAGGAACTCTTCCAGATTCCAAGAAAGAACTAATTATTGCGATTAAAATTTGCGTACTTTGTATTTTCCAAGTTTTTGTCCATGTATTTTTAATTTGCAAGACTTTTTAATTAAGTTTCTAACATTATTTAAGTTTGATCCAAACGGATTTGAAGTTTCACAGCGGAGGTTTAATTAGTTTTTGAAATATTACCTCAGATATTTCAGGAGGGATGAAAATGTACCTGGAAAAAAGAAAAATAATGGTTATTTTGTCCTTGTGCTTGGTTTCCCTATGAAAAATATATTATATTATATACTCAATATCAGAGTCGTTCTAATTTAAGAACTATATTTATTTATTACAAGTTTCATAAACATTTGCTGATACCAATTAAGTAATCAAGAGTGTAGTTATTGCGTTTGTGCCAACATTGAATTCAATGACATTTACAGGTTTTTTTTACGATATTTATCACTGCTTTTTTAAACGCGTCCACTGCATCATAACAGGAGCGTGCGGAGCGTACAAGCTGTCGGTATTTATAATATATACACACACAGATGCCAATGCACTGCACGCTGTACTAAAATAAATGAATTCAAAGCAACAAATCCTTTCGCTTCGTACCTACACTCCGACGACGCAGTGGACGCTTAGCATTAGGGACTTTTACAGGGAAATATAATATCAAATCTGGTTAAAAAGTTACATTGAAAGCTCCTAAAACAGTACACGACACTTATTCATTTTTAACGGCGCACAACCCAATTTAATTACGTTTAACCCCTCAATGGCCTCCATTTTGGAAACGTAACGAACGGTGACAATTACGTTGGTCGAAATCGAAATCCGACCAAATCACGCGGGTTATTAATTCTTATGATGATTTGAGATCACAAACCATTTTACAAGAGAGTATCTTATAAAGGGAGACATTTTCCTTTCTGGCTAGAATCAAGTCTTCATCTTCTTTTCGTAACACCACATACAATTTTGTAATAGACATAAAATCACTATACAGTATACACTTTAAATAAAACGACAGCTTGACTTTTGTATTTCCAACTTGACATTGATGTGACATTGGCAAGTTGCTTGTCAAAATGACGGATAGAAACCATAGATGCAAGTTGTTCTCATCATTACCCTAAATAAGTCATTTGAAAAGTCCTTCACATTTTATTGCTTACTACCTGACCCGATAGACGTTGTCCTGTCATTCAAACTCTTACTGTAAAACAACTGACAGTTATTTCAAATGTGACATTAAAAAAGGTTACATGAAAAAGGTTCAGGAACTTTCACCCCCTCTTTCAACCCTTTACAACCTTTTTTTGGCATTAAAAAGTAGCCTATGTTCTTTCTCAGGCTCTAGACTATCTGTGTACCAAATTTCATTTAAATCGGTTCAGTAGTTTTGGCGTGAAAGCGAGACAGACAGACAGAGTTACTTTCGCATTTATAATGTTAGTATGGATTTTATTGGTCGTATTGCTAGTAGGACCAGATGCTCATAGGACGATTTGCAAAGGTGACTTGTTGATAAAGAACGTATTGATAATAGGTCTTTTTGCATCTTACTGGGCTGGGTGCATATTTAGAACTTCTTATAAGTAGACAACGCGACCAAATCTGGAGGTATTCAGCGGGTCTAAGATGCGCACCACGAGATATTTGTCATGTCGTTCTGTCAAAATGTAAGCATTTTGTACCAGTTTAGGAACTATTGCATTATCTGTGGTAATGTTGTCGAGAAAACGCGCCTTTGAATTTTCAGCTTTTGACATTTCTGCATGAATATTATCTCGTCCTCAGAGAGGTACGACGACTAAGAAGTGTCAAAAGTGTACATTATGGCGCAATTTGACGACACTATTAGGTACCACAGATAACGCAATAGTTCCTGAACTGGTACAAAATGCTTACATTTTGACAGAACGACATGACAAATATCTCGCGGTGCGCATCTTAGGCCCGCTGGTGTTGTGTGACATGTCCAATTGTCCAAGGATATTTATTTTATTTATTCTATTGTTATATACAGACATCCGCGTAACGCGAGTCCGCAAAAGCGACCGTCAAATAACTGTACCGGTTTTTAAAGAACCAAGAGTCTTATTAACGTGCTCGAAGTGAACCAACACTTCGAAATAAAACAGAAACACGTAGCGAATCGGAATGGAAACAAATGGAGGAGGTACATAAATTAGTTTTTGTTCCGTTGCTGGTTCGAAGCGTTTTTAAAGTAAATCTCATTACTCTGCTGTGAAGGAATAGTCCAAAAGCGAAAGGAGCTTTTAGCGCGGTCGAAGTTAAAGCCAAAATGCTTTTATTCAATAAAATCTCACTGATCACTTGGTCGTCAATAGGTTTTGTATGATTAGGTATGATTACATTTTACTATGACAGGCGTCATGGCTCAGTCTGTGGTAGCTCTGCCTTCCGTGCTGTGGGTCGTGGGTTCGATCCCCACCGAGAACAAACATTTGTGTGTTGTAAACATAGATGTTTGTTCTGTGTCTGGGTGTTTCTATGTACATATTATAAGTATGTATTTACAAAAAAAATGTATGTATGTATTCTATCATCCATCTAGTTTCCATCGTACAAGCTTTGCTTAGTTTGGGACTAGAAGGCGTGGTGTTAAGTGTCCGTGAATATTTATTATTATTATTATTGAATGAGTTGGAGCTAGTCCCAAGCTTGTTCACCTTCTAAATAATCAGGTGCCAATTGTACCATCAATGGTACTTAGGTAATGGTACAAGTGGTCCGGCCGCGATATTTTACAGTATGCTTTTTAAAGAAGACTTCGTTTTATTACGTTTTTGAACTTGAATATATTATACTTACGAATGTTTGTAATTTTTACAGTGGTTGCCAAGAATATTAGACATTTTAGAGTTTTAAAAACGTCTAAACTGGCGCCCGGCCCTTAATATCTGTATAACGTTGTTAAGCCAATAAAAAAATATAATTGAAGTGAACGTTAAACAAACGCGGACAATTTATAGCGGGAACGAAATATAATTGAATTTTTGCTTTTGTGTTATCATTTTGCATTTTGCTATAATATTTTTCAAATTGGCACTAGCTTATGGTTACTGTTAGATATGGGGTATTATAAGATCTGTGTTATGGGGACTGGCAGGCGCCTATTCATAAAAATAAAACTCTCTCTCTCTCTCTGCCGATGCCACCTCTCTTCATGACTTTTTCTACTACATATAAGGTTCTTTTATCGCTTAAAAATAAAAATAAATAAATAAATTATTCTTGGATAGTTATGATGAGGTGTCATTGTTCTGAGATTGTGCTTGCTTGCTTATTATTATGAGATACGTAGAGTGGCCTTGAAGACTAAATCAAAATTATAAAAAAAACAATGAATACCTACTCGTATATACTTAGGCCCGTAGGCTGATAAAGAAATCGTTACTGAAGCATAGATTTGAGTAGAGATTTTCATACAAAAATCTATGCTTGTGTCCGGAAGTAAACGGGCCTTAGAAACGTCTTCAAAGGAGGTCAAAGTCAAAGTCAAAAAGCTTTTATTCAATAAAATCTTACTGATCACTTTGAATCGTCATTACGTTTTGTATAATTATTAGGTATGATTAAATTTTTTTTTATTGGATGAGTTCGAGCTTATTTCGTCCCAAGTTTGTTTGTCTTCTAAATAATCAGATATTTTATTGTATATTTTTAAAACAATTCTTCGTTTTATTACTTTTTTGAACTTGCCAATCGACAACTGAGACACATCACTTGGGATTTTGTTAAAGAGTACACATTGCCCTATGAAATATTTACAAATTTTTGTGAGCCTAGTGTTGGAAACAGCGAGTTTGTCTTTGTTTCTAGTGTTAACATTATGATTATCACTTTTCTGTTAAATTGTTTGATATTTTTTTGAACATACAGTAAGTTTCATAGATGTACTGGCAAGGTACGGTCGTTATAATTATTTCTTTAAACTTATTTCTTAGTGATTCTCTGGGCTATACCTAGATACTAGTAAATATAATTCATTTGCATGTTTATCACTGCCTCTGTACCAACAAGTACGAAGGTTATGTCGAGGTCACTGAAAGTATCGAGGTTGTATCAAGAAAGTTAAGGTTACCGGCGCGAGGTCGCCCGTACTTTACCTAAACAAATTCACGTAACGTACAACAGGTGGGCTGGGACGACAGTTTCTTTACTGTTTTGTAATATCTTAGTCATATTTTTTTATACAATTTAGTTAACCGTTTGAAGCGCTCGTGGCTAGGCTTGCTGAGTCAATCTTCACCGATTATCTAAGTTTAGCGACGTTCTGCGCGGTTACTATTTGAATGGGTGACTGTTAGTGGCAATTACATCTGAGCGCTTCCATGCTTCGGGCACGTTAAACTGTCGGTCCCGGCTCTAGCAGTCGTTAAGCCATAACGGAGGCCTTAAGGCGCCCTAAAAACTCCGTCACCAGAGTTGGCCACTAACTCATACGCGCTTGCTTTTACCGTTTGACCACAATCTCACCTGATGTTAAGCGAAGATGTGGTCGTCGATGTAGCACGATTACCTAGAAGATATCTATTCACTCTACTCTTGAAAACTTACAATTATTATTTCAAATTACTACTAGCTTAAGGACGCGGCTTCGCTTGCGTGTGCAACTCAAATACGATGGCGTACAATTGACAACCAATGTCAACGTTGGTCAGTAATGGTCAACATTAATATGAGTTAGTGGCCAACTCTAGTGACAGATTTTTTCGATGTCTTAGCGACTACTAGAGCCGGGAACGACAGTTTAAGGCCGTGCAAAGTGAACGAATTTGTTCGTACGTAAACGTACGAGTAATGTTCGTACGAATTGAGTGCTCACACTGAATACGTTTATCTCCGTCAAATAGTACGACTGCGTGATAAATCCCAACAAGTTCGGATTGTATTCGGACGTCGTAAGTAAACGTACGTATACGTACGACTGATCGCATGCAGTGTGAGCGCTTCCATAGTCCTTGGAAGGTCGGTATCATTCGTGCGTAGTCGTACGAATCAAATTCGGATGAAATCGTATCCAAAGTAAGCACGGCCTAACACCACTAACGGTCATCCATCCAAATTGTGACCGCTCAGAATGTCGCTCAACTTAGATAATTAATCGGTGAATATTGACTTAATTAGGCTACGTCACGAGCGCTTCCCTAAGAAACTCTTTTCTGGAAATTTATGAAGGAAGTTTACATCTACAAGCTGACCTGATGATGATGACAAGCCTCACCTTATTATCGTAAAAAAAAAGGTTAGCGTCGTTAATTCTTATTACCCAACGCACTATAACTACTCAATAACATGGTGCGTAGAAGAAACATAAGAAACAAACCAACCAACTAACTATCTAATACTGATAGCGCATAATAGATACTCCGGCTTTTTACTTTTTCCTTCTATAACTCGCTCTTATTTTACTTAGCATTGTATTTAATATTAAAGTATGTATTAGTTTATTTTATTTTTATTTATGTAAGTTTTATGTAGTATATTTTTATTGTGTACATAACATTCTATTGACAGTTTTTTTTTTTTTTTTTTTTTTTTTTTTTTTTTTTTTTTTTTTTTTTTTTGCGTTACATTGTTTGTGCACCGCCTTCCGTTACCGCTCCGCTCGTTACTTTCCATGCTACGGTTGCCTGGAAGAAATCGCTTTCGGCGATAAGGCCGCCCATTGTACTATACTTAGTTTTAAGATTTTTATGTATTTAATCCTTGTGTACAATAAAGTATTATCTGTCTATCTATCTATCTATCTAATAGTTCAACCCTTCGCCGGCCGCGGCTAAATACGGCCACATAAAAACTAATGGGGTCAGAAGTACCGCGCGTTAGTTGGATGGGATGATAGGGCCAATGTGGTAATGCTATGGAGATGTTGAGGGTTGATTTGTGGACTTTGTTTCTGGGCGAAGATTATTTTCTGTTTCGATATCGCTCGTGGCTGGGCTTGCTCAATCTTCACAGATCGACGTTCTGCGCGGTCACTATTTGAATGGGTGACCGTTAATGGCAATGACATTGAGCGCTTCCATGCTTCGGGCACGTTAAACCGTCGGTCCCGGTTCTAGCAGTCGTTAAGCCACGGAGGCCTTAAGGCGGCCTAAAAACTTCGTCACCAGAGTTGGCCACTAACTCATACGAGCTTGCTTTATTCATTCATTCATTCATTCAATTCTTTGTACCATACTCTACTTTAGAAGGTACCTTCCATCACAAAATTAAACCAAGCTTAACCTGTTTACCTCGTGATTTATTCTAATTCTCGCGTGTAAAGTTAACGACTGTGTATTTTAGGGTTAACTACCACTTTGATTTACCATGTTTGTTTGCAAATACTTAGGCTTCGAAATGTTATGTAAATAAGACTAATATTATAACTTAGTACTAGCTGTCGTCCGCGACTTTGCTCGTGTGGGATCAGCATACGTATTGGGTTAAATCTTTGATCCTAATTTTGGACGCTTTAGGGTCCGATTTTTCGAAATCCATTTCTTAGTGCACCCCTACACTATATAAGGATACTACCCTCTACTACTATTTAGAAGATTTAGAAGAAGATTTGTTTTTGTTTAATACAATAAGTATAGGTAATCGTTTGATTCATGTAACCCATCTGAGTTTATGGCCCAAACGTTAGACTTCTATACCCTGATTATGATGGTGATGATCTAGTAGGCCATATTGGATCTCTGAACATAACGAAACGACCATTGTCTTGGCTATAATAATATGACGCTTCCAATATGGCGGCCAAAAATATTAAACGTCAAACTCTATAGCCTGAGCTATTGTGTTTTGATGAATTAAATATTCATGTGACGGTAAATGAAGTTCCGGGCACCTGTGCCTTGAGCACTAGTTTGTGACGATCATCGAGGACGTCGTATTGTGTTATTGACCGAAGGGTATATTCATATTGTTCTTCTAAAGCTGAGCAAACTAAAATGACTGCTAACTCTATTGTCATCTTTTTTCGTTGTCATGCAATTGAAAAGTGCATTTTTTAAAGCCGCGCTAAAATTACAGTTGAATATGAATAAATGGGTGATTTAATTTCTGTAACAGATAGAAAGGAGTGGTCCCATTTAAATGGTTGTCTTGTATTCAACCCAAAGATTAGTATTCTTGCGACTGGTTTTAAATCAGTTACACATTGTAGATTTAATGAATATTCAGCGCGGCAATGCAGCCAGTGTCTTCTTGGGCACGCTTCCGATTGGTACTGATTTGGACCAGTTGAGCTATCTATAAATCGTTTGCAACGGTTTGTAGATAGCTCATTTGTTTCTTGTGTATTTTGTAAATATTGTGAATATTGTAAATACTGTATTAGTTGTAATTTTCTTTGTGAATAAATTCAAGATAATTTTATGAATACTTATTGTAAAATTTACCAATGTTTTTGATTTCCATAAACATATCCATCGCGGTAAGCACCCTTGTCCGCTTTTGGGTTGACTTGGGCTTGAGTTCCCCCCGCCTCCCCACCCTTGAATGCTCGTGCCGAAGTTATGAGTAAGTAACTAAGATAAGCGTGGCTTAACTCAACTATTCATAGACCAAGTTTTGGGTGACGATACATAACATAGTAGGAATAATTTTGTTTGGTAATATCAGAGCTATAGTAGGTGCCAAATAACACCGCAATATAGGTCATTCACCCACCTTCACCACGATGTCGCAAAATTCAATTTATGAATGGCTAATTCTGTCGCTTTCCATACAAACCTGTCGCTAAGACGGTAATCGCTCAAATCTCGTAGTACTGTTTGTTTACCATACATAAATTAAATTTTGCGACATCGTGGTGAAGGTGGGTGAATTACCTGTATTGCGGTGTTATTTGGCACCTGCTATAGTGTCTGAATTTTCTGACCCTACTTTATAGTAGGTTGTTATGTGAAAATTTCCAGTTTATACACATAATAACATAATTCTATTTCAAGTTTGGATCGGATTGAGTAATGGGGGCGTCCATAAATTACGTGAGGTGTTTTTTTCAATTTTCTGCCCCTCCCTCCCCCCCTGGTGAGATGTCGTGAGATTTTATTCAACCCCCTCCCCCATCCCCGAATCTCACGTGAGATTTTTCAAAATGTGAGTTTCTTACGTAAACGCGTTTTTAAAAACGTATTTTTTTTTTAAAAACGTATTTTCTATCGAACGAATTAGTAAATGATCTTAATCGTACTACGATTACGCTTAAGATTAAATCTTAAGCATGTACAATCTGGATTAAATAGACCAAAATAGTATAATTTTTTTTTGTTTCAATCAGAAAAAAAATTGCGTTATATTTGCCGAGACCCCCCCTCTCCCCAACGTAAGATTAGATGAGATTTGACTCGACCCCCTCCCCCCCTTAAACACCTCACGTAATTTATGGACGCCTCCTAAACAGGGATAAAAAAGTCTGACCAATTTGAAAATATATTTTTTCATCTAAATGTGTTCATGGATACGCTCAATTAACTAGCGTCATCATCATCATCTGACGATGAAGCCGTATCAAAATTTAATCAGTTTTTAATCATAAATCATAAATCATTTTATTGTTTGTGAATCTAGGTAGGTACAATAAAGGTGTTATGTAAAGAAAAGGGAATCACTAGATCCTGCTCATTAGCGTACAAACAGTTTTTCTAGTTTTTAAATTTGTTTTACACTTTTGACAGATAGTCCGCAACAAAAAATGACCTTTTTCTCTTTGTATGTAAAAAAATACCTTTGTTATTTCCATAATTACATTTATTTCAAAATGTTTTTTTCTATATAATGTTGTGCGGACCGCGATGGTTATTTCAATTCTTAAAACGGACCCCAAGCGAAACTAATTGACCCCTGACCTAGGGCATTAATAATCAATTGATGCCCTAGGTTGTTAAAATTGTTCAACCCTAAATTACAGCCTTATGGACAATAGGCACTCCTGAAAACCACAATTTGCTAAAGGAGCCACAATTTGCTGAGCGACCTTTTTTACGCATCTTTCTTTATAATTTAATGTTTATTTCATTGTGTCTTTGTATGTGTTTTTGCGTAAAGTAAATAATTTCTATTTCTAATACTCACAAACATTACAGAACTAAGCTCTTCATTCCGAGTTCATTAGTCCCTGCCATCCGGTAGACCAACAGGCATTAAGGCGATGACAACAGTAATAAGTTTATTACTAACTTGTGCCGTAACAACCTTAACCCCAATTTACACAAAGGTATTGCAGTCTACTTCAATGTGTATTTGAGTGGTTTTATCCCAAATGGACACGATTTTCAACAGCTACTAATAGGCCTTTACATCTATTAAAGATGATTTATACAGCGTCAGGAGGCAACCTTAACTCTCCTTATCCAACAAACTTTTATTATACAAATGCCTCCTGAAACCTATGTGGTCATCCGGTGCGGAACTCTGGGGAACAGCAGCAAACTCTAACCTAGAAATAATACAACGCTTTCAATTCATCACGCTACGCATGATCTCAAATGAACCGTGGTACATCACTACCAACCAGCTACATCATGATCTCCAGATCCCGTTCGTTAAAGACGACATCAAATCAAAGCTGAAATCATACGCCAAGCGCATGGCTCGCCATCCGAACGAACTGGCCTGTAACCTTATGAACCCCACCGTCACACCGTTCACACGTATTAGGAGAACAGTTCCTCAGGATCCAATACGTGACTAGGAGAGGAGAATGAATGTGCGTCGTGCCACTGGGCACAGACCACGTCTGCCTGGAGTTGCAGAATCAACAAAACCCTCGCTAAATGCCAAACGGGCAGATCGCAAGGAAAGAAGGAATTAAAAAAAAATACAAAAAAAGGAGGCAGCCTATGCCTACACTTAACGACACACTGCAGTGCCTGGAACCATGTTTAGATGGAGTAGGCTTACCCAGCACCTATACCATCCTCTCAGCCTAGTCAGCCATATCCATAGGAAAGACAAGGTCAATACGTGCGGAGCTGACTAAGCCGCGGGTTTCCTCACGATGTTTTCCTTCACCGTTTTCACGTTCAACAGCTATAGTTTAAACATGTTGACAGTTTGGATCGCCCAGTCACAGGCTTAGTACACCTACATCATAAAAAAACCATACCGAAATGTTATTAGCCTCTTTAGAATTACTTTTTTCTTTTCACAATATTACTCTTACTCCATTACGGTCACGTCTGACCCCGGGCATAACCGACAAACTCTCTAATTAAGTTTAGTATTAGTCGTGTGATAGCGGACATCATGTCTTTTATTACATGTACGTACAAATATGATATGAGAGAATATAGGGGAGAAATAAAAATAATACTTTATTCTTCTACTCGTATACAAGGTGTAACATAAATACCATATAAGTCTGAAGAGGGCGTAATCAGACCGACCACTTGAGTGCTTGGACATGTGCAAAGGATCAATACATCGTAATTGAAATTATCATACAAAAGTACAACTTTCATTATTTTAGAAATTTGCGACAACCCTAAGTGTTTGTTTACTAGTTGCGTAAACCCGTACACACGCATGCACACGTAGGTACCCTCCTACTGCATCGCACGCACATGCTAGATGTGTGTACGTACATTTTAAGTCAATGTTACGAGCTCATTTCATGAATGAAAAACTTCGACTTCTAAAAGTCGTAGAACTAACACTGTTCGCCATGACCTGTAAAATACCCCCTTTCGGTCTTATAGGGTATTTATGTTACACCGTGTATACAGGGTCTAATTTTACGGATGTTAAGCATAATAGTGCAAAATTTCTTTACAAAACAAGAAAATAGTAACCTATACTTAACTAACTTTTATGTAACTCTGTTAATACCTGTTAGTAGTTACGAAAAAAAACCTGTTGAAAAATATTTTCCGGCTTACGTAAAGTTGACTATAATCTTGAAAATTTTGGTAAAATCGCGCTCATTTCTTCCGAAATCAGGTTTATACCAGTCCCAACCGCCTTAAAGACAATCTTAACGAACCCTAATGACTACCTACCCGACTTACAGTTCGCAATGGCATTCATCTTAGACGTTACAGCAATTAAGGAGTAAGCACACGAGCGTTAATTTAATCGTGTCTATCAATTTGGGAAGTCGCAAGTGTGTCGCGGGCTTTAGATTCTTTGCTAATGGCTTAGACAAATCGATTAGGGGGTTAAATTGAAATTGTGTCGTTAGATGAGTTTGTAGTGAATTTTGGGGTTAAGTGACTGTAAGCTGTACCTACAGCGATAATTCTTCACACCCTGTATACAAAAGATAGCTTCTAAAAACAAAAGTACTGTAACGGTCCAGAAAGACTGTCCGTGTTCTTTGGGTATCCCACAAATTATTTAGTTAATTTAACCTTTAATTTAGCTAGATTCGGTTAATTTTCAACGAACGATTAAACTATCTTCAGTGTGACATACTGAATCTGTAGCAACTGATAACTTCATAGTATAAAGAATGAATAATATTAACTAGGTTCAATATAATAGTTAATAGAAGGTATACATAGTTGTAGCAATTAAATTATATTCACTAATTGTGTTTACCTAGTAATAATTCATTTACAATTTTAATCGCAATGACACTTGCGAATTGCTCTCATAAAAATGTCAGGCGGTTTTCCTCTCAAAATAGACTATGAGATTGATAAATCTAGGTACATTTGAGAGTTGGAAACTGAATAAATTGCTAGTAAATGCTTTAAACTATCTATGTTCGGAGTCTCATAAAGGTCTGCTTCTTCATTACGATATAGTAGGGAATTTAGATAAATACAGTATGAAAAACGTAACGTAGAATGTAGATATTTTCAAGGAGAGTAGATACAAGCTATTAGTGTCTTTAGACACCATCTTTCATTCAGAAAACGGTCTAGAACCAAAAGAAACATCCAAAAAACAATACTATTATAGACTATATGAGCCAACTTAGGTATACATTGAGTTGTATCTGGGGGTATATTCGGATGCCGGACGAATTGGCACCCGTCATAAAAAGTTGTTTTGATACGCGTTCGGTAGGCTTCGTTTTGAGTCGGCGGAGTCTTCGGAAGGATGCCGTTTCAGCAGGCAGCTAAATCGGACGTGGATCGCATACTAACTATGAAGTAGGCAGTGGCTTTGTGGCGTGCGTAATCAGAGGGTATAAAAGACAGGTACATCTAGAAATGGGACTTTTTTGGTTCGAGCCGTCGAAGAGTAAACATCTACCAAGGAGGAAGGAGTACCTACATGACTGAGTCAGGCAGATGCCATAGTGGAAAGGACAATGGAACGAAGATATTGGTAAGAAGACCTTCTCTTGCTTTCATTGTATTTATTATGTGCCCCTATTTTCAGGAATTGCTGGCGGCGCCTCCATCAATGAAGTCTTCACTACGTGCTGGCCTGCCTACGGATCTGCTAGCGATGCTACCTGCAGGACTGCCATGCTGAGCTACATGCAGGACTGCCATGCTGAGCTACATGCTGGACTGCCATGCTGAGCTACATGCTGGACTGCCATGCTGAGCTACATGCTGGACTGCCATGCTGAGCTACATGCTGGACTGCCATGCTGAGCTACATGCTGGACTGCCATGCTGAGCTAACTGCAGGACTGCCATGCTGAGCTACATGCTGGACTGCCATGCTGAGCTGACTGCAGGACTGCCATGCTGAGCTACATGCTGGACTGCCATGCTGAGCTACACGCTGGATTGCCATGCTGAGCTACATGCTGAGCTACATGCTGAGCTACTTGCGAGCTGACAGCGGAGCCATCACACAGATCCAAGGTCCAGGTCAGGATAAGATGTGGGAGATCAGGGTAAGTCTTTTATATTTCAACTGAGTGTTCAAATCATGCGTTTCGATAGGAAAGCTGGGGTTTTTCAGGTATAGGATTCTTCCGAGGAATAGGGAATCTGGGGGTTTTCAGATTTAGGATTTCCGAGGAATAAGCTGACATTCAGATCTAGAATCTACGCTGCTTTTTCTAAATGGTTTTGATTCAAGACATGCATTATATTTTGAGGGTACTTTATTTCCTCTCGATTTATATTGCACATTTTCTATTGAACTCTTTTGTGTGTGATTTTATCTTCTTACTTTTAAACGAACTATATTTGATTGGTTTTACTGAATATCTACGCCTTTAGAGATTTATTTAACTACCTTCTACCACGAGTATGTGTAGATAAGTACCTTTTTACTTCTTTACATTGAGGATATTGAGTGCATTACTTTACGGATTTCAAGGAAGCGTATCTTACTACCCTAGTTATTTATACTTACTTTTACACACACTACTAAATATGATCGATACTTAGTGATGGTTACTTTGATTTCTACTTACTTTCATACATTGCATAGATACTTATGTATAAAGTGAACTATTAGTTAGATAATTACTTATTACACAATAGGATAGGGCGAGGTTTAGCTATAGGAAGGTAGTATGCGTTATCTTGTGCGTAAATCAAGAAAGGATTCCATCTTGATTGAAGATAGGAAATGAGGCTAGGTATTTAAGTAGGATAGGTTTGCATTAGCTGTAGGGAGAAAGGAAAAGCCACATAGTACGAGATTCATGAATGGTTTCCGTCATGAAGGAATCAAGGTAAGTCTTTGATTTATATCTGTGTGTTTTTTTCAGGATCTTTAGAATAGAAAATTAATGTACAGGCTTGCTCGATACATGTTCTAGGCAAACATCTAGTTCAAGCAGCAAGTACAAAAAATGGCAGAGGAATTCTAGGATAATTGTAATCTTGTTCGATTCAAGTTATATTATCCGATAAATAATCCTTCACTTAAAGATGAAACCTGCGTTTACAGCACTATTTTAGTGAGTTAGATTTTAGATGTTACTTCTCCTTAGGGTCACAGCAAGCAGGATCTTGTAGGGAATAAAACTTCCTGAAGATCTGGAGCAAGAAGAAAGAGATCTGGAGAGGGGGGGGTTCACAGAGTTAGGGTTCCCTAGGTTCTAGCATTTGTTCCAGATGAAGATTCAACGTGGATTAACTCGAGGAATTTTATATTTTCGAATACCTGCATTTTACAGAGTCTTAACTGTGTATATGTGTACCTAATTGATTAAAAGAAATATTGTGTTTTATTTTTCTCTAATGTGTGTGTACCTCTTTATTTGGTTTACCTGAGATATTGTGTGTTATATTTAGTGTTTCTTATTACTTGTTTTATATTTCATAGTATGAGCGTTCAATTAATATTGCGTTCAACAATGAAAGTAAGGAGAATTATTGTAGTTATATATTTACATACTACACTCGTCCTTACATACTTACTACCTTGATAGTACAGCTATTTTTCTAGAAGTTTATTTTACTGCCTTAATTACATATTCTTACTTATTTTACTTACTTTACATACACTAGTAGGTAGGATCAATACTTAGTTACTACTACTTTTACGTACTTACCCTCATAATACATATCTACTTATAAGACGAGCTATAGTTAGATAAGTACATACATACGCCTGTTCCTACATAGTACTACATACAATATTGTAGAACAGCGTCTTATCTCCTATGTGTTAAGCGATAGCAACTTTGAATATTTGACAAAAATTCGAATTTTAGAAACATCTGCGACTTTTAAGCTTTAGACTTTAAACCTTTTAACCTTTAAGACCTTAGGATTTTAAACCCAAATTTGAATTTCAGACTTTGAACCTTATGATTTTAGAAACTTAAGCTTCTACAACTTAACCTAATTTTACCTTATTTTACTTTCGGATATTAAGTCTGGATTAGAACAGATGCATACACTACAATAGGTAGTCTTATCTACCATATCAGATTAATTTTATCAAATGACTTTTATTGTTCAACTTTGAATTTAATCATAGTGAAGTCACTTATTATTCTAGTGGTGATATTTATTGTGCCATTGAGACAGCTTGAGTAGCTCTCTCTCTTATATCTTTCAAATTCAGTAAAGTATTTATTAAATTTAAAAGGAACCATTATTCCTACTTGCCTTGTAGTCTTGCATTGACTATTTGTTTTATAGTGACATTTAGCTTCAACCTTTTATCTTTTACTGACCTGTCTGATTGGTTTCCTCAAACTATGTGCTTGAAGGAGAAACTATAAGGAAAAGTCATTCTCAAATGTTTTAAGGTCTGTACAGATACTATTTATCTAACTCTAGAGCGCGTGTCTCGTGGTTATTCTGAACTTATGGAAAAGGGATGATAACTACCTACAAAGAGTCTATGATTTATTCTATCTAGTCCGATACCTATTAATTTACATGAAGTATATGTGGTCAAGCTAGACACTTCCGTTGTCGAAGTACCCTAGGCCGATTCAAGCTAGGGTTACTTTATATTAGCTATGTGACTGACCTTATCTACTTCTATTGCCTTTTATCTTGGCTTTGACTTTAGCTATCTAGAAAGATTGGTTTGAGTGAACCATGAACTAGGAAGGTTACTTAAATTTAGATTCAGTTGTTAGAAGTGGTTATCTAACAGGCTGCCTTTAACTGCAGCATATAATTGCATGGGACTGTTTTGGCTTTGAGTAACTAAAGTTATTTAAAGATAATTTAGTTCCATGATCTTTGTAATCCATAGTAGCACTGATGTTGGATTCAGTTTAGTGAAATAGTAAAAAAAATAGATTTTACGCATTCCTCTATTCTTAATCATACATCCGCTAAAGTATAGTGTACTGTGAAGAGGGGGTTTATTACGAATACATGTGAATAATATGTATTCGTAGTTTGGTGTCGAGAATCACTAGATGGCGCGGAAGGCGGGGCGTCTCTCTGATGTAATTACATACTATTGTAAATACATTAGCTTCATAGTGCACTATTTAACATCATTCTAGTAACAAAGTTATAATAAACTTATATTCTGAGACTTTAGAATCATTTTATATATTTGATATTAATTTTTATAAGTAGATTTCTACTGTAGGAAATATAGCTTTTCTATTTACATGTATTCCAGCAAAGCCAAATATATCATAATTCTGAACTTATACTTCTTCCTAAAACTAGTACTTGATGCGGTTTAGGTCTTCCATTCTATATAAAATTCATGAAAGAATCTCATTGATAATGAGTCGTACCTGCTTAAGATAACTTCTGTTGCCTCTAATTATCTAGGATCTACATAATATGTACCTTTTAATTAACCTATTATATTTTATTTATTAGGCTACAATACTAGGAATAACCCTCGCGATTAACTAAACTTCTACCTACGGTTTACTCTTATTAGCAACGATTAGATAGATAATAGGGATTAGTGTAGATAGGAAAACGTTACTTTCATATTAGGTAGATTCATAGGTTAACTAAAAGAGGTCTCATCATAATTCCCATAAAGTATCTGAGTAACTATCGGTTCATAATAGTAGACGTCCTAATCACAACCACTATACGATCACAAGGCCATTAGAATAAGTTAGTTATTAAGTTAGTTATAAGTCATAAGATTAAAGTAAAGCAACGTAGTTAAAATTAGATTAAATTGCTTAGGTTAAATTGATTTAGGTTCATCTCTCTTTTAGGTTATTATCTCTTTTAGTCTTTTAGTTAAACTTTCTTATAGTTAGAGAAAAAAAAAATTAGGTAAGTTGGGGCGGGGAGCGTTACAATTTGGTGCCGTGACCAGGATATCGATTTTAGGTTATTTACAGTAGTTTAAATCATTTTTATATTCAAATCATACCTTATATCTTTTAAATTCATATTAAATTCATGTTTCATTTAATTTGTTGCTTACTTTAATCTTGTATAGTGCGATTTTTTCGCACAATTTGTTGCCGTAATAAAGGATGGGGTTTTGTGTTGAGATTTCTTAATTTTATTTAGATTATAACTGTTTATTAGGTAAATCGGTTAATTTTAGTTCATTCTGTTTAGAAGTTTTATTCTAGATTTTATTCGTTTAAATTAGACAAAACAAATACGTATAGGTAGTAAATAGGTAGTGTAAAGGAATTAATTGCGTTTCATATTATTGCGTTGGTGAGGTAAGATTAAGTAACATCAATATTTGTAAATGCGTGGGGTCGTAAATAGATATTGTAGGATTTACAAATAGTTATTTATAGTTTTATACTTTTATGAGCGGGGGGTCGTAAATAAATGACTTAGGATTTCAAAATAATTATTTATAGATTCGAGATTTCAAGAGCTAGAGGAAGGTCGTAAGTAAATAAATTCTATTTACAGATTAGTTACTTTTAGGTTCATTTATTATATTAGCGTGGGATCGCCATTGACTGATTGAGCTTAATTCTATTTAATTTAAATAAGTAGTTTTACTAAAATATTAGTTGACTAATTTATATTAGGTATACTAATAGGTAAACTAATAGGTAAATAATAGGTAATTAATAGGTTAACTAGTAGGTAAACTAATAGGTAAACTAATAGGTAAATAATAGGTTAACTAGTAGGTAAACTAATAGGTAAACTAATAGGTAAACTAATAGGTAAACTATTAGGTAAACTAATAGGTAACAAGATAAAATTTTAGTAATATAATTAATAGTAGGTAATTTAGGTTATAAGTATTCAACTTTCATAGAGGAATAAGTCTACCATAAAAATAGGGTTAGTTCTGAGATACCTATTGTCTAAGAACTAATACTTGACTGGTTTATTGAATGCCTATGTCTTCGGAGATTACTAGTAGGTAGAATCATTACTTAGTGACGGCTACTTTTATGTCTACTTATTCTCGTACTAGATAGATAGGTAGATAGAAAACTGTTTATTGTACACCACTTTTACAGTACTATTTAGTGCAGCTACTTACCTTTTTAGAAGTTTACTTTAGTATACCTTATATCAATACTTAGTAACAGTTATTTTTACTTTCATTTACTCTCTACTACATTTTTACTTACAAAGTGAGCTATAGGTAGATAACAACTTACTACACCGGTTTTTACATACTTACAACATTAATCGTTCAGTTACTTCAGTTACTTACCTTTTTAATGCTAAGCAATTATGATCTAGATATAAAGATTATTTACATAAGACTTACTTAAACATAGAGAAGTTTATTTTACTACCACGTTTATTTATTCATACTTACTTTAGGATTTTAGAATCTTTGAATTTTAAACCTTAGATATTGAACTTTTATCCTAACTATTAACTTTAAACTTTTAATTTTGAACTTTAACTTTTAAACTTTAACTTTAAACCTTAACTGTAAACTTTAACTGTAAACTTTAACTTTGAATTTTAACTTTGGATTTTAACTTTAAATTTTAAATTTTTACCTTAAACATTAACTTTGAATTTTAACTTTAAATTTTAACTTTAAATTTTAACTTTAAATTTTAAATTTTAACTTTGAATTTTAACTTTGCATTTTAACTTTTAATTTTAATTTTAAATTTTAACTTTGAATTTTAACTTTGAATTTTAACTTTAAACTTAAACTGTAAATTTAGAACCTTTGACTTTAAATTTAAGCTTTAACTATGAATTTAAATTTTGAACTTTGAATTTGAACTTTGTATTTTGACTTTAAACTTTAACTTTGAATTTTAACTTTTAACTTTAACTTTTAAACTTTAACTTTAGACTTTAACTTTGAACTTTAACTTTAATTTTAACTTTGTACCTTAAATTTGGGATTTTAACTTTGATTTTTAACTTTAAACTTAAACTGTAAATTTACTTTAAACTTTAACTTTGATTTTTTAAACTTTAACTTTAAACTTCAACTTTGATTTTTAACCTTTAACTTAAACTGTAAATTTACTTTAAATTTTAACATTGCATTTTAACTTTAAACTTTAAATTTGAATTTTAACTTTAAACTTAAACTTTAAACTTTTACCTTAGAATCTTAACTTTGAATTTTAACTTTAAACTTTAACTTTGAATTTTATCTTTAACTTTAAATTTTAACTTTGAATTTTAACTTTAAACTTTTACTTTAATTTTAACTTTGAGTTTTTACTTTAAACTTTAACTTTGAATTTTAACTTTAAACTTTAACTTCGATTTTTAACTTTAAACTTTAACTTTAAATTTTAAACTTTTACTTTAGATTTTAACATTGAACTTTAACTTTAAACTATAACTTTGAACTTTTTGGATTAAAGGTTCTTATCTTAGGCAGAGGCGTGTGTGACTTTTCATGTAATTAGCATTCTCTAAAGATAGTTTTTTTTTATATATACTTAAATTGATAAGTTGTCTATGTAAATGGGGTCGTAAAAGGCAGTTATAATTATCATAATAAATATATTTATCCAAGACTAAGTTCAGCTCTTTACGTAGCTAGGGTCAGATAGACTGTATGTACATTAGAAGCATTTGGATGAGATGTCCACAATTTTCACCTTGGGTTATACCTAATATGCGTAAAAATAAGATTTAGATTTCACTCGCCCTAGCTAAGTTACAATTGGGTTATTCAAATAGTTATTATATGTTCGAATTGAACATACTTTACGTTTGCCTACCTATATTAACAGCAGTTTAATGGTTATGATACGTTACCTATAATATATAAATAAGTAAATATCACATTTTTGATGGTTTAGTTTTTGATAATTAAAATTAATAAACATAAAGCATAATTAATAACATAATCATCGGATTGGATTTAAATTTATTATCTTACTTTAGCTAATATTGAAACTACTCGTATTACCAAAAATCAGAACTAAATAACTATAAAACCATAAACATAATATTCGAGTCTAATTAAAGCTAAGCAGTTTCTTATCAAATAAATAAAAGGTGCCTTAAACTTACTAGTTTTATCTGAACAACAGATACGATTTCATATTAACCCTAAACCTATTCTTTTAAGTTTCAATTTCCTAGTTACCAAAACTATTCTTCCCATTTGAACTAACTGACAACTTCTAACTACAATCTAAAAAGGGTTGTCTACTATTTTATATAAACGTCTACAGATACAAAATAGTTTACTACCCAATTAATAATAATAAACTATAGTAAAAGTTAAACCACTAAAACACACGGTTTGCTTAGTTTCTTGTGGCATTTATAGGTTAGATAAGCATACTTTGACGTTAGTTCTAATTTTATTTTATATTAACTTTCATTATCTGTAGTATTTTATTAATTTACAAGCTGAAAAACCAGTATAGACAACTCCAAATTACAAATTTTTTTTTTTTTGTAAATTAGAAGTAACTGGACTGTGATTTTAAAAACGGGGGGTCGTATGTTTTTGATGGAACAGAAAAGGTGTTTACAAAATTCAGATGGAGAAAGTAGGAATAGTAAGTAAAATAATGGTCTAATTTATCTGTCTCTATGTTGAGCAAGGTTGTATGTTCATTTTACTAACAGTTTGACAAAATTTGATCATATTTTTAGGATAATTGCAATTATTAATAATGAGATATTAGTATTTATTTTCATAACATACTTTTTCAACAAACATTAAAATTAGTTAATACCTACTACGTTTTATTGCAGATTTAAACTAATTAGATAATTTTGAGGATTTTATTAGTAGCATTAGATATCATTGGATTATTATAATACGTTATCAATTTAGACTAAGATTTGTGGGTTCGATTCCCATCTCAATAACTATATACAAGAATGTTACAATGGCTATACTTTCAAAATACTATGCTTGGCTAAATTTGCTTGATTCACATAAAATATATTAAGATGGCTTAAAATGAAATATATTTGCCAACAAAAAAAAAAAAAAAAAAAAAAAACCTAACCTAAACCTAACTCTAACCTAACTCTAACCTAACCCTTACCTAACTCTAACCTAACTCTAACATAACCCTAACCTAACCTAACTCCATAGCGTCCCGTTATGTGCACCCTAACCGTACTTTAAAAGCTTTGTTTTAGTTTTGGCAGCTGATCACGTTATACGTACATCGTGTATTTTTGAATTGCCGCTAAGTCGCTAAACACTAGGTTTCTTCTGTTGGTAATTTGACTACGTCACTGATACTTTCAAGCATTACAGAGACCATAACTAATTGAAGTCGTAGTTTTGCAGGTTTTGTTTCTGGATTGTAATCGCCTTGGTATAAATGTTATATAAATGTTATCGATTTGGTATAGTAGTAATGGACATTTCTAAGTGGTGGTAAAAATCTTCAACTATTTCTTCAGTAGCAGAGTTCTTAATTTAAGTGTATATTTATTAACTTTATTTTACAGATTTAGGCGAATTAGAGACGTTGATATTTGTTTTGAGATTGCATACATCTGCAACTTTTAGATGGTATCAATTCTGTAGCTGAGCGTTGGCATTTTGGCGTAATAAAATTGATATTACTAAATTTTATTTAAACATTATTAGTGTAAATTTTTGAAAAATTAACTTTGCGTGTTATGCCATTTAGAATAAACTTGCGTCAATTTGAATGAACATGCGCCACTTTGCTTTAGGTAGTTCTAATTATGTAATAAGTTAAAACCAGAGGTGAGGTGTCTTTAGTAACTTTACTTCAGATTTCACATTTTGTGGAAATAAGTTGCTTAGTTATTGTAAATGTGTAAAAAAATTTAAATTTTAATTCGAATTATCTCTCTTTTGTTCATATTTTACTCTTGGGTTGGGGCATTTTTGGAAATTTAGCAAGTAATAAATCATAAAAATATCTAAATGAATATAAACAAATATGGTACCGATTTCTTAACAGTCTTACTTCTATATGATCTGTTGATTTTGCGGGTATAATGAATGACTACGGATGTTGGAGTTCTGAAAGGTTGAATGAATCTTAGTAAAATTTGGGAACGAGACTTTGTGTGATGAACGAGTGAGAATTATGTTAATTTTAACTGGTTGAGGGGCTCAAGATTTCAACAGAATCTTGGAATAGGACAATTTTTTGATTTCTAAATCTGGACAAACTTTACATTTGTCAAACAATTTGTATGAAGGAGTTATTGGTGTTAGGTTAGGTCAGTTGACAATTTCATCAGTTTCGGCTGATTTCATACAAGTTCACACTATACAAAGTAGGTTCTGACTAAGCACACTGCACATGCTCCGAATTGCAATTTGATGTTATTTTGAGATCGGTTTTACGTTGGATGTTTCGATCATGTTAAGTTATGGTTGCACGCCTTTGAGGATCTAATTTGGACTGTGAAGGGTGATGTATGATAAACTCAGTTACGAATTGCGAGAGTCAATAGACGGGCTAAAGAGCTAAATACATTATATCACTAGGATTGAGTCTGGATTGAGACAACAGACTTCCGTTACACAGTTTAACAATTTTTCTCGCTGCAAAGATAATATTTCATGGTTGTATTCATTTATAGCTATAAACCGGCATCAAACTCACATCATTTTGGGGTTTCGGTTTAAATTTTACACATCAAATAAAAAAAAAAACATTACTTATGTGATGGCTAGCATAGATCTAATCTATGCAAGTCATTGCAAAATATTTGTCTGGAACTAGAAATCAACAAATAAAATTTGTACCAATAATGATTGATCAAGAGAGAAATAATTTGTGTTTTATTTTAATTAATGAAATTAATTTGGGAAAGTTTTACTCCGGTTCATAAGTTAATCACCTCGTATAACTTTGGGGTCGGCTGTAACGGTCCAGAAAGACTGTCCGTGTTCTTTGGGTATCCCACAAATTATTTAGTTAATTTAACCTTTAATTTAGCTAGATTCGGTTAATTTTCAACGAACGATTAAACTATCTTCAGTGTGACATACTGAATCTGTAGCAACTGATAACTTCATAGTATAAAGAATGAATAATATTAACTAGGTTCAATATAATAGTTAATAGAAGGTATACATAGTTGTAGCAATTAAATTATATTCACTAATTGTGTTTACCTAGTAATAATTCATTTACAATTTTAATCGCAATGACACTTGCGAATTGCTCTCATAAAAATGTCAGGCGGTTTTCCTCTCAAAATAGACTATGAGATTGATAAATCTAGGTACATTTGAGAGTTGGAAACTGAATAAATTGCTAGTAAATGCTTTAAACTATCTATGTTCGGAGTCTCATAAAGGTCTGCTTCTTCATTACGATATAGTAGGGAATTTAGATAAATACAGTATGAAAAACGTAACGTAGAATGTAGATATTTTCAAGGAGAGTAGATACAAGCTATTAGTGTCTTTAGACACCATCTTTCATTCAGAAAACGGTCTAGAACCAAAAGAAACATCCAAAAAACAATACTATTATAGACTATATGAGCCAACTTAGGTATACATTGAGTTGTATCTGGGGGTATATTCGGATGCCGGACGAATTGGCACCCGTCATAAAAAGTTGTTTTGATACGCGTTCGGTAGGCTTCGTTTTGAGTCGGCGGAGTCTTCGGAAGGATGCCGTTTCAGCAGGCAGCTAAATCGGACGTGGATCGCATACTAACTATGAAGTAGGCAGTGGCTTTGTGGCGTGCGTAATCAGAGGGTATAAAAGACAGGTACATCTAGAAATGGGACTTTTTTGGTTCGAGCCGTCGAAGAGTAAACATCTACCAAGGAGGAAGGAGTACCTACATGACTGAGTCAGGCAGATGCCATAGTGGAAAGGACAATGGAACGAAGATATTGGTAAGAAGACCTTCTCTTGCTTTCATTGTATTTATTATGTGCCCCTATTTTCAGGAATTGCTGGCGGCGCCTCCATCAATGAAGTCTTCACTACGTGCTGGCCTGCCTACGGATCTGCTAGCGATGCTACCTGCAGGACTGCCATGCTGAGCTACATGCAGGACTGCCATGCTGAGCTACATGCTGGACTGCCATGCTGAGCTACATGCTGGACTGCCATGCTGAGCTACATGCTGGACTGCCATGCTGAGCTACATGCTGGACTGCCATGCTGAGCTACATGCTGGACTGCCATGCTGAGCTAACTGCAGGACTGCCATGCTGAGCTACATGCTGGACTGCCATGCTGAGCTGACTGCAGGACTGCCATGCTGAGCTACATGCTGGACTGCCATGCTGAGCTACACGCTGGATTGCCATGCTGAGCTACATGCTGAGCTACATGCTGAGCTACTTGCGAGCTGACAGCGGAGCCATCACACAGATCCAAGGTCCAGGTCAGGATAAGATGTGGGAGATCAGGGTAAGTCTTTTATATTTCAACTGAGTGTTCAAATCATGCGTTTCGATAGGAAAGCTGGGGTTTTTCAGGTATAGGATTCTTCCGAGGAATAGGGAATCTGGGGGTTTTCAGATTTAGGATTTCCGAGGAATAAGCTGACATTCAGATCTAGAATCTACGCTGCTTTTTCTAAATGGTTTTGATTCAAGACATGCATTATATTTTGAGGGTACTTTATTTCCTCTCGATTTATATTGCACATTTTCTATTGAACTCTTTTGTGTGTGATTTTATCTTCTTACTTTTAAACGAACTATATTTGATTGGTTTTACTGAATATCTACGCCTTTAGAGATTTATTTAACTACCTTCTACCACGAGTATGTGTAGATAAGTACCTTTTTACTTCTTTACATTGAGGATATTGAGTGCATTACTTTACGGATTTCAAGGAAGCGTATCTTACTACCCTAGTTATTTATACTTACTTTTACACACACTACTAAATATGATCGATACTTAGTGATGGTTACTTTGATTTCTACTTACTTTCATACATTGCATAGATACTTATGTATAAAGTGAACTATTAGTTAGATAATTACTTATTACACAATAGGATAGGGCGAGGTTTAGCTATAGGAAGGTAGTATGCGTTATCTTGTGCGTAAATCAAGAAAGGATTCCATCTTGATTGAAGATAGGAAATGAGGCTAGGTATTTAAGTAGGATAGGTTTGCATTAGCTGTAGGGAGAAAGGAAAAGCCACATAGTACGAGATTCATGAATGGTTTCCGTCATGAAGGAATCAAGGTAAGTCTTTGATTTATATCTGTGTGTTTTTTTCAGGATCTTTAGAATAGAAAATTAATGTACAGGCTTGCTCGATACATGTTCTAGGCAAACATCTAGTTCAAGCAGCAAGTACAAAAAATGGCAGAGGAATTCTAGGATAATTGTAATCTTGTTCGATTCAAGTTATATTATCCGATAAATAATCCTTCACTTAAAGATGAAACCTGCGTTTACAGCACTATTTTAGTGAGTTAGATTTTAGATGTTACTTCTCCTTAGGGTCACAGCAAGCAGGATCTTGTAGGGAATAAAACTTCCTGAAGATCTGGAGCAAGAAGAAAGAGATCTGGAGAGGGGGGGGTTCACAGAGTTAGGGTTCCCTAGGTTCTAGCATTTGTTCCAGATGAAGATTCAACGTGGATTAACTCGAGGAATTTTATATTTTCGAATACCTGCATTTTACAGAGTCTTAACTGTGTATATGTGTACCTAATTGATTAAAAGAAATATTGTGTTTTATTTTTCTCTAATGTGTGTGTACCTCTTTATTTGGTTTACCTGGGATATTGTGTGTTATATTTAGTGTTTCTTATTACTTGTTTTATATTTCATAGTATGAGCGTTCAATTAATATTGCGTTCAACAATGAAAGTAAGGAGAATTATTGTAGTTATATATTTACATACTACACTCGTCCTTACATACTTACTACCTTGATAGTACAGCTATTTTTCTAGAAGTTTATTTTACTGCCTTAATTACATATTCTTACTTATTTTACTTACTTTACATACACTAGTAGGTAGGATCAATACTTAGTTACTACTACTTTTACGTACTTACCCTCATAATACATATCTACTTATAAGACGAGCTATAGTTAGATAAGTACATACATACGCCTGTTCCTACATAGTACTACATACAATATTGTAGAACAGCGTCTTATCTCCTATGTGTTAAGCGATAGCAACTTTGAATATTTGACAAAAATTCGAATTTTAGAAACATCTGCGACTTTTAAGCTTTAGACTTTAAACCTTTTAACCTTTAAGACCTTAGGATTTTAAACCCAAATTTGAATTTCAGACTTTGAACCTTATGATTTTAGAAACTTAAGCTTCTACAACTTAACCTAATTTTACCTTATTTTACTTTCGGATATTAAGTCTGGATTAGAACAGATGCATACACTACAATAGGTAGTCTTATCTACCATATCAGATTAATTTTATCAAATGACTTTTATTGTTCAACTTTGAATTTAATCATAGTGAAGTCACTTATTATTCTAGTGGTGATATTTATTGTGCCATTGAGACAGCTTGAGTAGCTCTCTCTCTTATATCTTTCAAATTCAGTAAAGTATTTATTAAATTTAAAAGGAACCATTATTCCTACTTGCCTTGTAGTCTTGCATTGACTATTTGTTTTATAGTGACATTTAGCTTCAACCTTTTATCTTTTACTGACCTGTCTGATTGGTTTCCTCAAACTATGTGCTTGAAGGAGAAACTATAAGGAAAAGTCATTCTCAAATGTTTTAAGGTCTGTACAGATACTATTTATCTAACTCTAGAGCGCGTGTCTCGTGGTTATTCTGAACTTATGGAAAAGGGATGATAACTACCTACAAAGAGTCTATGATTTATTCTATCTAGTCCGATACCTATTAATTTACATGAAGTATATGTGGTCAAGCTAGACACTTCCGTTGTCGAAGTACCCTAGGCCGATTCAAGCTAGGGTTACTTTATATTAGCTATGTGACTGACCTTATCTACTTCTATTGCCTTTTATCTTGGCTTTGACTTTAGCTATCTAGAAAGATTGGTTTGAGTGAACCATGAACTAGGAAGGTTACTTAAATTTAGATTCAGTTGTTAGAAGTGGTTATCTAACAGGCTGCCTTTAACTGCAGCATATAATTGCATGGGACTGTTTTGGCTTTGAGTAACTAAAGTTATTTAAAGATAATTTAGTTCCATGATCTTTGTAATCCATAGTAGCACTGATGTTGGATTCAGTTTAGTGAAATAGTAAAAAAAATAGATTTTACGCATTCCTCTATTCTTAATCATACATCCGCTAAAGTATAGTGTACTGTGAAGAGGGGGTTTATTACGAATACATGTGAATAATATGTATTCGTAGTTTGGTGTCGAGAATCACTAGATGGCGCGGAAGGCGGGGCGTCTCTCTGATGTAATTACATACTATTGTAAATACATTAGCTTCATAGTGCACTATTTAACATCATTCTAGTAACAAAGTTATAATAAACTTATATTCTGAGACTTTAGAATCATTTTATATATTTGATATTAATTTTTATAAGTAGATTTCTACTGTAGGAAATATAGCTTTTCTATTTACATGTATTCCAGCAAAGCCAAATATATCATAATTCTGAACTTATACTTCTTCCTAAAACTAGTACTTGATGCGGTTTAGGTCTTCCATTCTATATAAAATTCATGAAAGAATCTCATTGATAATGAGTCGTACCTGCTTAAGATAACTTCTGTTGCCTCTAATTATCTAGGATCTACATAATATGTACCTTTTAATTAACCTATTATATTTTATTTATTAGGCTACAATACTAGGAATAACCCTCGCGATTAACTAAACTTCTACCTACGGTTTACTCTTATTAGCAACGATTAGATAGATAATAGGGATTAGTGTAGATAGGAAAACGTTACTTTCATATTAGGTAGATTCATAGGTTAACTAAAAGAGGTCTCATCATAATTCCCATAAAGTATCTGAGTAACTATCGGTTCATAATAGTAGACGTCCTAATCACAACCACTATACGATCACAAGGCCATTAGAATAAGTTAGTTATTAAGTTAGTTATAAGTCATAAGATTAAAGTAAAGCAACGTAGTTAAAATTAGATTAAATTGCTTAGGTTAAATTGATTTAGGTTCATCTCTCTTTTAGGTTATTATCTCTTTTAGTCTTTTAGTTAAACTTTCTTATAGTTAGAGAAAAAAAAAATTAGGTAAGTTGGGGCGGGGAGCGTTACAGTACCTACAAATTGTTACAAATAATTGCCTGGAATAAGTCGCTTCCAGGGATAAGGCAGCCCATTGTACTATAATAAGTTAGTTTATAGGTAGTAGTAGGTATACCTATTCCTTGTGTACAATTAAGAATTAACTACCTATCTAATACATACATATCTCAATAGTTTACTTTTTAAACTATTTTTTTTCTCAATATACCCTCAGTTTTCAGAGTGTCATTTACTAAGTTATTTAAATATATTTTTTGTTATTCTTTGTAAATACCGTCAGCGTCAGTCACAGTTTGAAAAATAAAAAAAAATCTTTTGTACATTTTTTTAACTCAAAATTAAAAGTAGGTACATGCTAAGGTAGGTAGGCAAATTGGTGTAAACAAAGCAGATAAATAATTTTAAAATATTTGACTTCTGTAAAAACACAAATCCCTTTTTCATAATAAAACCGAGAATGTAGGAAGTAATATTATTTTTGCATGAAGCAGCTGTTATATTTTCACTAGAAACAAGGAAAACCAGAAACTACAGTGAAAAGTTAAACGGAGAGACGCTGCACGCCGCTTGGGGACTGTGGTTTCTGCGACCATGGTTGGAGATATTATTTTTTCTCATTTATTTATTACTGGTGTGCGTCCGCGACTTCGTCTGCGTCTTGGTCGTCCTGTTCAGTTTTCGGAATAAAAATATGACTATATGTTAATACAGGCTAGCAAGCAAGCAAGCTCGTATGTGATATGGTGGGCATAAACGCTACGAGAAATCGTTACGATCAGACTGTACAGTTCGAACGGTACCAATAAATCGCTACATGTATGTTATAATGTATGTAATACATGTATGTTGACAGGCGTCATGGCTCAGTCGGTAGTAGCTCTGCCTTCCGTGCTGTGGGTCGTGGGTTCGATCCCCATCGAGAACAAACATTTGTGTTGTAAACATAGATGTTTGTTCCGTGTCTGGGTGTTTCTATGTATTAAATTATGTATTTACAAAAAAAATATATGTATGTATTCTATCAGCCATCTAGTTTCCATAGTACAAGCTTTGCTTAGTTTGGGACTAGAAGGCGTTGTGTTAAGTGTCCGTGAATATTTATTTATTTATTTATTTATAAAACTGTACAGTTTTTAGAACAAACATGTAGCGATTTATCGGTACCGTTCGAACTGTACAGTCTGATCGTAACGATTTCTCGTAGCGTGTATGCCTACCATTAGTGGCCAACTCTGTTGACGGAGTTTTCAGTTACAGGCTACGAACTAGGCATATAATATTCTACGGGGTACATTCATATTGGTCTACTAAAAACTGAGCTAACTAAAATGACTACTTAATCTGTTGTCATCTCTTTTCTTTGTCATGCAAGTGACAATGATAGAGCATTTTATGCAGCCGCGCTAAAATGACAGTTGAATATGGATAAAGTTACAGCGTGACAAACATCTCAACGTTCACATTAACATTAATAATAGTGGTTTTATTTTCACTTTACCTTTTTCTGTGATAAATGTAGTAGATTTTTTTTTCTGTGGTAAGATTTATGTGGCGTAGCTTTGTAAATCTTCACCGATTATCTAAGTTAAGTGACATTTTCGCGGTCACTACTTGCATCGGTGACCGTTACGGGCATTTACATTTATGTACTGTACATTGTACACTGTTACATCACTTTTTCAACAACTTTCCTCAAAGCTCTTGCAGCGTTGTCACACGACGTGCACAGTGCGATGCGAGTCAGACAACTAGAAATCCCACTGTACTCGGGCGTAATTAATCATTTGTCATTAAGTTACAAAGTTCATCTGACGTGGTGTCGCACTCAAATAGTGTTGTTTCTTTGCGAGACATTCACTTATTTGTCTCTGCTCGCAGAGCATCGACTAGCAAGCTGCGCGACTCGTAAATGTCCCAAGCGACGTCGGGCGACATCGCGCGGGACACGTGAATTTCGTGTCGAGCGACAGAGTCGCAGAACAAATGTCCCCTAGTGAAAACGGGGCTTTACGCTTGTGCAGTTAGTGCTCTGTGACATGAATAAATAAACAAATACGGGGGAGAGATAAAAATACTACTCTATTTTTCTGTATAATATAATATAACATGCCAAGGTCTAATTATTGTTTACGCATGATATTCTAATGGTGGATTTTACAAGCAAATAAAATTTATTTAGAACAAACCCAATGAACTACCATCTTCATCATCATCATCATCTGTGTATAAAGCTGTATTAAACGTACCTGTATCTAAAGTGGTGTCGCACTCAAATAGTTTTGTTTCTTTGCGAGTTTATGCTTGTGCATTTAGTGTTATTTGACATTAATAAATAAATAAATAACAAAAAAAATAGTGCGTAGAGTCCCTACGCGCGGAAGAAGTGAAACTTCGAGTGCCACGCATTCACTCTCGCTCTGTTTCTTTCTATTCCCCCTCCCCAGGAGCGTTTAACGTCGCATTAGAAGTTTCACTTCATATTTTTGGATATTTCAGGCAACGCCCTCTAGTCCCAAACTAAACTATTGAACCTTGGATAACAGGCAAAGCCGCGTACAAAAGCCTGTTCATTTGATATCACGGGAAAGCTTAAGGCCTTTGTTTTCCGAAATTGAAATGGCTACATCCCTCAGCGGCGGGGGTGGACGCATATTGTCGGAACACCTCGCCTCGTTCCAGACGCACGTGATCGAAATACCAGCCCTTAGCAGGACGTACCCTCAACACTAGTTAAGTTTACTTGAACCTACCAAATAAATAAATCTCTTAATAGGGTTTAGCTCGCCCTTGTACATATAATTGTACATTTGTAACTTGTGTGCTCATATTTCTGTGTGCAATAAAAAATTTAAAAAGCATTTAATAATAAAGTAAATATTCTTGGACATTTCATACGTCGCCACATTTCGCAACATTTCATCGCAACATTTCAAACAAGATCAAATCAGTCAATACAACCAAAAACCTGTGCTCAAGGTACGACATGAGGAGAAATAAGTTTATTACACATTCGTATGTAAATATTAGGATCCGTTTCCGTTTGGTGACTTTTTGTTTTTTGCCTAAATTCTTTTCGTCAGCTATGAAATCAACTGTATGAAGTCTGGGGGGCAATCGTTGTGTCATAAAAACCAGCCTGGGGCATTATTCTGTATGACTTAGGAGATTCCTTGCCGTAGCCGTATGACGTCACCGTAAGGAATGACATTTATGGCATAGGAAATACGGCATAGGCATAGGGCGATTTCACGCCGCTGTCTTGTCGTGCTGCGTAACGCGCTTGTATTGGTCATAGTGAAAAAGGCCCCTCGCAGGTTTTCTGAACTGTTTTCATACTAAATCATTGGTATTCTGTGACTAAATAGTGACATTAGCGCGTTTCAGCGCGTTTTTTGCCGTCAAAAGCTTCTTGTTTTCGTATATCTGTAGCCACGTCGCTTGACATTATGCTGGGCAGCGAAAGCAGTTAAGAGCTTACGATATGGGGGCTGAAGGTAATTTTGACGTAAGGGGCATCGGTACCCTCTCCCAATATGGGTAAAAATTATTTACTTGCTCCCATAAAAAGGCTTCTTTTGATACTTAAACTAAAAAATATGTCAAAAAAAAGCCGTGTTATGAGTTTCATTAAAGCAGCGGTGAATTGGCAGTTCGTCTGCCCTTAGAAAAAATCAAAAACCTCAGTTCAGTCTACAAACGTAAAAACGACGTAACTACCACGTTATCGTCACGTTAATGTCCCGTAAATCGCTTTCCGATATTAACGAATAGAACCGCGCGTTTAGATAAGCTCCAATATCGGGGATTAATTCTGATCTGAATATTTTGTTTATCTGTTTGTAGTTATTCAAAAATATTTTTGCGGCGTTATTTTCAGTAACTTTTTTCATATTTTTCATCATTTTATAAAAGCTAACGGAACACTAACATGCCCTCCGAAGCAAGAAAGCACTCAGATGTGAATGCCACTAACGATCACCCATCAAAATAGTGTCCACGCAGAACGTACTAACAAAGTAAGCTACACCACAGGCGCTTGTAGGATAAGAGTTTTGGTGTACAAACCGAGCGCGCTTGCGTGCGCTCATTTTAGGTTTAGTTCACCAAAATACCATTGTGTCAAAATAATAGATACAAACGTAAAAAAATATTCGAAGAAACAAAAGAAACTCCTCGGGCTAACGATTTCTAACATACAAAAACAACACTATCGCCATTTCATCTGTATCCAACCGCTAAATAAGTACATAGGTAAGTATACGTAGGTACAGTCAGAATAATAAGTAATGATGATGGAATAAAGTTTCAAAAATGTTTAATAATATTAGATAGAAAGAAAATACGTTTCTTTTTCTAAGTTATATAGACAAGAAACACAAAAAGTAATTAAATAAACAAAGTACAGAAGACGACTCAAAACAGAAAGGTAGTATGCTAATTAGCATGCTATTTTCTAGCATGTGTATACAAGAAACACAAAAAGTAATTAAATAAACAAAGTACAGAAGACGACTCAAAACAGAAAGGTAGTATGCTAATTAGCATGCTATTTTCTAGCATGTGTATACAAGAAACACAAAAAGTCATTAAATAAACAAAGTACAGAAGACGACTCAAAACAGAAAGGTAGTATGCTAATTAGCATGCTATTTTCTAGCATGTGTATACAAGAAACACAAAAAGTCATTAAATAAACAAAGTACAGAAGACGACTCAAAACAGAAAGGTAGTATGCTAATTAGCACGCTAATTAGCATGCTACTTTCTAGCATGTGTATCAGTACCTTTAGGCTAGGCATTTGCTTGCTTTAAAACACAACGTTATTCATATGTCGTTTTAGTTGGAAAGAGACTGATCCGATTTGGATGAAACTTGGAATATATATTGTCCGTGACTTGGATTAACATATAGGATACTTTTTATCCCGAAAAATTAACGGGATCCAACGGGACGCGGACGAAGTCGCAGGCCTAGTATAAAATAAAATCATAAGAAATACTTTTCGAACAAATATTGTGTTTTATTACAAACACAACCAAAAATAACTTTCAAAAGTTAAATAACTTTTAACCAATTTTGAAAATGTAACTTTTGATGCTGACTGTACCATCGCAAACCATCTATCATCAGAAAAATAGCAAAAACTCCACCGTAATTACATCTGTCGTGAAACAATGAACCGCCGTCACAAATATAACGAATCTTCTTTTCAAGGGGTAGTTCCACCCCTAAACAATGAATGAGGAAACTATGAGCTTGGGAATATATCGCGGGCAGGAGTGACAAACAGTATTAGACAATTTCTCATTGTAAATACTGTATTAGTTGTAATTTTCTTTGTTAATAAATATTTCTCATGACGTCAAAATAATTAATGCTAGTAATCTAAACTTCTTCTAAATATATAAAACTCTTCTGAAGCTGACTGACAATCAACGCACAGCCTAAACTATAAGTCCTAGAGGAATGAAATTTGGAAGGTAGTATCCATATACAGTGTAGGGGTGCACTAAGAAAGGAATCTTGAAAAGTCACACTCTAATGGTCTAGAATGCGAGCAACGCCGCGAGCGACGGCTAGTATATGATATTCCAGTGAATTTATAAATTCTTATAAAAAATATATTCTCTTAAACCTCATATATTTGTAATAAAATATAATTTACTAGTGTAGGTACTTATTTACTTCATTAGCTTCCCTAATGATATTTATTTCATATTTTCAAATTTGGTTTTTGACTCTACCTTTTTTGAAGTGAAAACTTCTTTAGCACCGTTGTGATTTGAAAGTCAATGAAGCGAAAAAGCGAGGAAATGAGAAGAGAGATCTCTTACTTTCATACGCATGCGAAAGAGACTGCTAGCCAAGCGGTTTAACGGATTGGATCGAATCGAGACTAGTTCCTAGTGCGTGGGTTCAAGTCTCTGGCCAACTCGGTCACTTTTTGCATGTTTATTTTTACGATCGAATCGAGACTAGCTCGTAGTGCGTGGGTTCAAGTCACTTTTTGCCTAATTTTTTTTTATATTAAAATTTTTTAGCATCGTGATTTGAAGTCTTTTTGAAGGTTTCACTTCTACCACGTGTGGATTGCACACTTGCTTTTTTTTAGTAACCATCCGAGTAGGTATACCCACTTAGCTTTTTTCGACCATACTTCTAGCAAATAAACTTATTCATTCCATTTCAAAAAGTCCTTCAAACTATACCAATAAGACCTCCTGTAACGTATAAGAAAAGAAAGTTCATGGACAGTGGACACCTCAGGGGCCTTATCTCAGCGAGTTCGCACTCGCCACTCTTTCTTTTGATTTGTAGCAGCCGAGGGTATTCCCTGACCCTGGATCATGGTATAAACCTTACCTTTTTCCTGTCGAACTTTTATTGAAAAAAATAACATTCTATAACTAAGCCTATGACTATTCTGTGCCCCGCGGTTACGTTTTGTGCAAGGCGTAAAAACAGTTTTTTTAAATATATTAAATAGTAAAAAATAAATAAATATATAAATAGTCACGGACGTTTAACACAACGCCTTCTAGTCCCAAACTAAGCAAAGCTTGTACTATGGAAACTAGATGGCTGATAGAATAATAATAATAAATATTCACGGACATTTAACACAACGCCTTTTAGTCCCAAACTAAGCAAAGCTTGTACTATGGGAACTAGATGATGATGATGGCTGATAGAATACATATATACATTTTTTTTTGTAAATACTTACTTAAAATACATAGTAACACCCAGATACAGAACAAACATTTATGTTTGCCACACACAAATGTTTGTTCTCGGTGGGGATCAAACTCACGACCCACAGCACGGAAGGCAGAGCTACTACCGACTGAGCCATGACGCCTGTCAAATATAATTATTATGAAACTGAACATAGTAATCCCTAATCCAGATAGTAGATAAGATTATTATTAAAATTACGACTCACAGTATCTACAGAATACACGCGACGAGGGCTGGTGATTATCTAGGCCAGCGTATCAGCATTGCTATTCAGCGCGGCAATGCAGCCAGTGTCTTGGGCACGCTTCCGATTGATACGGATTTGGACCAGTTGAGCTATCTATAAATCGTTTGCACCGGTTTGTTACTGAATATTATACACGGTGTAACATAAATAAAAGTAAAAGTTACGAGTTCATTTCATGAATGAAAAACTTCGAAATCTCAAAATTCGTAGAACAAACACTGTTCGCCATGACCTTTAGAATACCCCACCTTTGGACTTATAGGGTAATTATGTTACACCTTGTATACGGCCCACTACGTATCACCCACGTCATGGAAAGTGGTCACATATTTCATATCACCACTACCTACCTTCTTACTCTGAAGGATATTTTTTTTATTTTCTGAACTGTTTGTTGACTGAGCTTAAACCCACAACCTGGCACTGCCACGGAAATAATATTTCCTGTCAAACTACTGGCAACAGTGTATTGTCACTATGGAAATGTACTTTTACCCCACTACCAGTAGTGTCACGGAAAAGTAAAATTTCCCTTCACTCTACTAGTAGTGCCAAGCGGTAGTGCCTAAGAAAATAAAGACAATTATCAAGCCACCGACATTCCGAATGAAGAGCCGAGCCGATACCCACAGGACATTACTGGAAGTCACAATGAGCGAACGATTTTTTTGTAATGTGCTGTAGCAAAGCATTTGGCAGTCACCACACCTGATGGTAAGTGTAGCTGCCTAAGGTGGAGCACGCTTAGCTATAATCCACCTATTCACTCTTTTCTTGAAAATTCCCAGGTTATATCTTTAAGGAAATACTTATGCTGGCAGAGAGTTCCACTGCTTGGCATTATGGAAAATTAGGTATACGACTAAAAGGTTTTGCTTCTACTAGACTAAGCAAGTAGGTGATTTGGCTTGTTTGTTCAGCTATGTCTACAACTGGCCACAAATCATTGAACCTCAAGTATCTACTGGTTTATTCAACTTTACAATACAAAAAAATTAGGAAGTCAAACAGGCTTATGAAAAACTACAATTTTCCGTGGCGAGATTATCCATGCTATTATCACCCACACATAAAACTAAGCCGTACCTCGTAGAATTAAAACTGGTTTTGCAATGTGAAGATTTGCAGGAAAATTACCTTGAGATATAGGTATGTGACCCCGTCAAGGTCAATCCATTCTTTTTAAACTTAAAAGTCATTGCTTTAAGAATAATGGCGTAACTAATGTAAAATCGAGAGGTCAACGACCAAGGCTTTGAGACAAAAAAATTGCTAGATTGTTTCCGGGTTGAAGTTGATAAGAAAAACAAATAGAAAAGTTGTTGACCTCGATGGAGTCAAAGGGTGCCAGACAGAACTTTTTTCATGATCTGCAATTATCTGGGTTTTGATAACTGTAACTTGTATATTATATATTATATGAAGTATGCATTTTTGTAAAAAGTAATATGATCCTTTTTCCACAATATTCTCGACCCCAAAATCTAAGACCTAGAAACAGACTAGCCCGACCTGACTCTTCATTACAAATGATACATTCCGGGCCTTATGCAATGTGTGTAAAAATCTATAATAAAATCCCAAATGACATCAAAAACGAGAATGTACAAATAAAATTCAAAAATATGTTAAAAAAGTATTTAATAAAAAACTGTTTTTATTCATTGCACGAGTTTCTAGATGAAAGTTATTAACATATTTAAAACTAGATACATAAATATGCCACCTAGTGCCTATCTACACCTGAACAAATGTCTGTGCCCTAACAGGGTTTATGTTTGGTACACTATCTTTTGTACAACATCTTTTTAATAACTTAGGCGCAATAAACGATTTGAATTTGATAATGTGTCAACTACCAGCAGAAAGCACATTAATTAGATCATGCGATGAGGTCCGGGTCATTTTATAACCATGCCTCTTTTTACGGTACGCTTTAGCCCGGTAGAGTTTAGAAGAAAAAGTAGGGTTGCCCAGTGTCTTATCATTACAGCCTAGCCAGGTAAAATACGTACAGGGGCAATGGTTGTCTCATAAAAACTGTTTTCTGAACTGTTTTCATACTAAATCATAGGTATTCTGCGACTAAATAATGACATTAGCGCGTTTCAGCGCGTTTTTTGCTGTCAAAAGCTTCTTGTTTTTGTATATAGCCACGTCGCTTGACATTATGCTGGGCAGCGAAAGCAATCCAGAGCTTACGATAAGGGAGCAGAGCTGTCTAGGGCGTACACGTATTTTTTGGCCCTAGAGTCTTTGGTAAAGAACATAAATGTAGGTTAGGTAGGTAGTACCCAATTAAAAAACTTCCCTAAAATCAATGATAAGGAAAATACTGAAAATCATGCACATTTGAAATGTCAGAAATAAACACGGTAAATACCGTAATGATGATCATAAAACTCCAATCATTGGTTCGGTAGCGACAAACCAGACCAATGATCAGGATTCGGCTGAACTGCTAAACTGTGCCTTGATCACGAATAAATCTGACAGTCGACGCTAGCGTACCCGAGATACACTGCGCGGTGACGCCACAATGTTTGCCAGTCGAAGTCGAACTGACGTTGACGACCAATATGAGAAGCGACTTGTGAGATATTTTATATAAAAACCTGATAAGCGTCTCTAGCGGGAGAGACGCAAACAATTTTTCGCCCTACAAAAAGTGCGTTTCTCGAATAAACAGAATTCCCAAGGCTACGATAAGGCTACATTCTACGATGGTATTTTTAAGTGACGTCTACGTTAGTAGCAATTCGTGCGGTATTTATATTCAGTACTAGTGTATTTTTCTTTTACGACAAGAAGTTATGACTGAATTACTAGCAAAGTTCACTGCGTGAGCGTCGTAGTAGCTGTGACGTCACTGTGACGGTCGCCGCCGCCCGTCAGCCAGTTAGCCGTTGGCGCACAGTGTTTTGTTTGTTTAATTGTGACTTAAAACCAAATAAGTGTCTGATTTGTGTCAAATTCACTTTTTTAAAAATGACAAAACTCAGTAGGAGAGTAGAAGTCAGCCGAATCTGGTGATTTCGAATCAGGGGCCTGTTGTCGGTACGAGTGGGTGATTTACATGATAATGCGGTGTCGTTATGGTGTGATGTTTTGGCATGATGATTTTGGCGATAGGAAACTAATGGTTGCCAGTAACCACACGGAAACATCAAAACATGGGTTACCGTGAAGTTAGAAAAACTCATTAACATTTAAAAAAATATATATAATTATAATTATTTTTTTAAAACATCGCGGAGCCTTGGTAATGAAATATTTTTAAAAGCACGTACAAGCGTATATGTATAGTTATTTTATAGGTAGAATCATGACGGATAGCAAACCCATTTTCGCTGCTAAAATACAAACTAGTTTCCAGATTAAATTAATGTTTTATTTTTAATTTAAATAGTATTTTCCATAAAAAAGTGACAGAAAAATCAAATGACGCGATTTTATAAGTTATGCGGCTACTTCTGCTTATAACAATTGCATAACCTCTTAGAGCACATCCAAAACGTTTTCTATGTTTTGGGCTTTTATTAGTTCCCTTGGTAAGAACACATGAATATTTATTTACATTACAAACTTTTACTTTATAATCATAAGTTACTACTGCGGTTACTATGAATAGCCACCATGTTTCATCCATACACATTAATTTATTCCCTAAATCTATGATAATAAAGTTGAAATTCCTATAGCAAAATGAGGAAGGATGTTTATTTTATATAGGCTCTTTTGGGCCTCGTAAAACTATGTTAGGAGTTTTTAAGGGTCATTGACCGCCATGTTTTGATAGATGAGATCCATAAATTTTATGTAACATAGTAAATAGTTATTGATACGTAGATGCAGTGGTCAGGGAATTTGGGTTTAGTAAGTCAGTGGTTTTCTACAAGAGAAGTACTGATCTTATAATGAACGAACTGAATGGGAAATGTTTTTAACTCCCAACCGAAAAACGGACGGAGAGTTATAAGTTTGACGGCGTTGACTGTTTGTCCGTTTGTCTGCTTGCTTGTTTATCTGTGCCCTCGTAGCTCTGAAAGTAGAGCTTTGATTAAATGCAGTTTTGTTTTTTTATAGAAAAATTTTTCTTTTCTAATTTTTCTTCGAAGTTATGAAAATTTTCTCAGATTTGAAAACCAGTTTTGAGGCATCTCGATAGTTGCAGTTAATTCTCCATACTAAAATATAAATAATGAGTTTACGTGAACTTTTAGTACCTATACGTAAAACCATGTAAAACGCAGAAAAAGAAAGCGCTGCCCCTGTATCGTAAGCTCTGAACTGCTTTCGCTGCCCAGCCTAATATCAAGAGACGTGGCTACAATACAAAAACAAGAAGCTTTTGACGGCAAAAAAACGCGCTGAAACGCGCTAATGTCACTATTAAATCTCAGAATACCTATGATTTAGTATGAAAACAGTTCAGAAAACCTGCCAGGATAAACACATGAGACAACGATTGCCCCCCTGAGCTCTACTTCTTGAACTTTGAAGCTATAGACATACAGACACACTAGTGTATCGTATAAGCACAAAATATACCTACTTGTGTAAAAGTTTGACCCCTTAGGGTTAAGGGTTCCCTTGGAACTCACCACCTTTTTCCTTGGCGGGATAGTAATGTGACCAATTTTTGTCTTTTATGATTGTGTCGTCAGGCGCGTCGTGCACGCAATTCTTCTAGACAAGTAATGGTAGGTAACCACAGCGCCACATGGTAATTACCGGTTCCGAATCACCGATGCGAAATTCCACCGCCATATGGCATTATCGGGTTCCACGTTCCACCGGTCTTGTCGTGAGAACACTTGTAGATCTATACATACTTAATTTACTATACTTTGTGGGTTAATTGACCACTGGTGGTGTGGTGGTTGCAACCCGAAATCCCCTTCAAGGGGAAAACATGAAAGGGATTTTGAGACCTTAGAAGTATTCTATACTAATTTACTAATAATATAAAGAGGAAAGATTTGTATGTAAGTATGTTTGCAACGAATTGGCTCAAAAAGTACTGATTCGATTTGGATGAAACTTGGAATATACAGGGTGTTACCAGACCACTTCCGAATACTTGGAGGTTCCAATCAGACCATGATACTGAAAACATTTAGCGAAAAAAATCGCGAAAAAAAAAATTGCCTTGACTATCTCCTTTTCATTTTTTTTCTAGTTACATACACACAGTACAACATAATAAGACATATCTACCTAATTATCTCATTTAAAAAAGCAAAAAAACAAATAAAATAAATAAAGCAGCAATGTACACGCAGCACGCACATTACGCCTACTACGGCATGAACAGCTGAGAGTTCGTCGCGGGTCATTCAAGTACGCGACGTGCGAGCGAGACAAGAGACGCCCGTCTTTATCCCGCGGTCGCTTCACGCAAGCATAGAAAATACCTAATAAGCGCGACTACAAACGGTAGGTATTATGCCTACCTAGTGCCCGCGACTGCGTCTACTTAGGTAACCTACCTAGGCAGCCAGCCTGCCTTATTTCTACAAACTACAGAATCTTAGATACCGCAAAAACACAAAATTGAAACAAATTGCAAGTACCTACCTAATCTAGGCAGGTACATAAAGGAAAGAACTTATGCACCGATAGGTTTTTTAGGCTCTACCTCTATGAAGCGTGCATCTGAGTAAACACATACGCAAACACTTACTTTACTAAGTAGGTATTTACAATCGAAGAGAATCGAAATCGTAGCTTTGTAATAATTTCATGATTTCATAATAAAAACAACCCACTTCTTATAAAGGGTACTTACCTACCACCTTTAGTAGTACCTACTTCCTTTTTTTCTCTACGTTATTAATTACTTAAGTAGGTACCTATTAAAGTACCTAGGTAGGTAGGTACTTTGGTTTTGGGAAGGACTAAGATGACAGAGCACTAAATCATTGAGTCATAAACATAAACAATCGTAAACATTACATCAGATACCTAATACCTACTTAGTTTACTTACTTACCTATTTTCATAAATAATTGGTAGGTAGGTACCTATCTACAAACAGGCAGGTCGGCACTTAGTCAAAAGAAAATGTAGCGAAATAGAAATCTGAACCTTAAAATTACTGATTTAGAACACAAAACAGATTGATGACCAAGCTTGCGCTGGCGCTTATTTTTCTCTGTCGGCATATTTCAAAGGGCTGTTTCCGCGCAATTTACCTACTCTCTATCATTTTGCTTATTTTCGATTTATTTTTACCTAGTTCGTGTTTGATATTCGTACTGGACACTTGCGCGGTGCATAGAAATTGCATACCTTTCGTGAAAGAGTTGTTTTTTTATGTTTTATTTTATTAATTATTTATGTTAATTAGGTACTTAGTTCGTTTATGAGTGTGTGTTTTTTTATTAATTTATGTGTTAAGAGTTACTTTTAGAGTAGGTAGATACTTTTGTTAAGATTTTAGATAGAACAGTGAGTGTTGGTTACTATGTTTAGTGCGAGGGAATATGGGCAAATGCTGATGTGCTATGGTGAAGCTCGAGGAAATGCGTCACGAGCCTTGCGCATTTACCGCGATAGGTACCCGAATAATCATCATCCGTCTGATGCTCGAATCATAACGGCTGCCTATCAGAGGGTTCTGAATAATGAGAGGATTACGCCCCAAGGGCGCGGAGGTGGCGTAGAGGTAGATCTTCGAGTAGAAGAGCAGGTCTTGGACCTTGTCAGGAGAAACCCTCGGGTAAGCACTCGGACTGCATCAAAGCTGCTCAGGGCTCGTGGAGCCATAGTATCTAATAAAACTGTGCACAAAATATTACGGAAAAATAAAAACAATTAGGTAAGTAGGTACTATTCCAATTAGGTATAAATAAACATAGTAGGTACCTACCTACGTTAGTAGGCACTTACGACACAGAATAAATAATAGTACTACGCCTCGACCTTACCTACGTGAATGCGTACATCGCGGGCTGGCGAAATAAATACATATCTTTAAACATTGTTTTCTCCGGCTATAATTATTTTTCAGGATAACTGATTTTTTTTTTGGTTGGGTTTTGGTGTGCTCTACCTCCCCCTTTCGTTTTCGGAAGTGGTCTGGTAACACCCTGTATATTATCCGTGACCTGGATTAACACATATAGGCTACTTTTTATCCCGGAAAATCAACGGGGGTCCAACGGGACGCGAACGAAGTCGCGTGCGAAAGCTACTCAGCTATACTTTGTGGGTTAGTTGACCACCGGTGGTAGGTAGCAAAATCCTGTTCAAGGGAAAAACATAAAGGGGATTTTGAGACCTTAGAAGTCTTTACAAAAATCTTTACGGCTAGGACGTAATACAGAGTTTAGCTATTTTTCCTTTCGCTTTAAATAAATGTTAACGAGAGTATTTATTTATTTATTTAATGGGAAACCAACAGCGATATAGAGGGTACTTAATTAAAAAGTTTTAAATACATAGGGTATGGCCAATTACAGGTTTCCACTTCGGATTATTACAGATAATAGTAAGCGGAACATAGGTAGCGGTAACTTAACAAAATAGTAGGTATACCACCTAATCAAGCAGCAAGCAGATATAGGTAAAGAAAGAAAGAAAGAAAAACTTTTTATTGTCCACACTTACATACAGGTACCTATCCACAATATAGGTAGGTACTTAGGTATCTAAAAATCATAAACAATAAAGAAAAAGTAAGAGCAGAAAAAGGAACTATCATTAAATTACTTACAAACAAAAAAAGTGAGGCTAGTACCTACCTACCTATATAATATCTAATCTAACATTAAATTACTAACAATCAAACAAAAATGTTAGGCCTAGTGCCTACCTACGAACCACAAACCAGTTAAGTACCTACTTAAATAGAATATAGTACCTAGGTACTTATTATAATAAGTATTGTGTGAGGCAAAAAAGGTCCCGTCTCAGCATATAAGCTACACCTAACTAGGTAGGAAATCGACAGTCCCTACACAAGTACAGTGCGGCACTGATTTACAGACGGAACCTGCGGGCCTAAGATGCGCACCGCGTGATATTTGTCATGTCGTTGTGTCAAAATGTAAGCATTTTGTACCAGTTTAGGAACTATTGCATTATCTGTGGTACCTAATTGTGTCGACAAAACGCGCCATAATGTACACTTTTGACACTTGTTAGTCGTCGTACCTCTCTGAGGACGAGATAATAGTCATGCAAAAATGTCAAAAGTTGAAAATTCAAAGGCACGGTTACCACAGATAATGCCATAGTTCCTAAACTGGTACAAAATGCTTACATTTTGACAGAACGACATGAGAAATATCTCGCGGTGCGCATCTTAGGCCCGCTGGTTTGCGTGACGTTATGACGCTCCCTCGGTAAAAAGCTCAGTCTGACACAATAATAATAATTAGTAGGTATATTAACTTAATAACAGGTAGAGTATTTGAACAAAAGACTACTTAGATAGCATTAGGTATTTTCCAGCCAGTACGACCTAGGTAGTCGGCACATTAACCCGTGGTCACCCACTAGGACTGCAGTTGAGTGAGTTCAACGCTGATCTGATCCCGTCTTACTAAGCTTTCCTTTTATTCGATAGTCCAACAGTGGGGCATATGGTGGATTCGATGGGAATAATCTAGACTAAAGTAAAATACAGAGTGTGATAAAACTACTCCAAAATACTTTGGAGGGTTAAGGACTAAAGTAATTTATAGGGAACAGCTCTGCCAAAGATCCAACATTGCAAACGCAAAAAAAAATCTCACAAGGTTTAATACGTTTTGGTTAAAATTACCAAAATGAGAGTTTTTTCAAGCTCTACGGAGTAATACTGAGTTAAGAAAATAAACTGCCAGATTTGAAATCAAAAAGCGATGTTTTAATCCATATTGTAATCCCCAAATATACGGAAGGAAAACCATATTATTTGAGGGAGTGCAGTTTTACAATCAATTACCTAACAATATTAAAGAATGCGATAGCATCAACAGTTTCAAGTCAAAGTTAAAAGAATACGTAAGCACATTGTAACCTATTTATCTAGCATTGCATTGTACCTAAGGCCCCATGCCGATTTACTATCCTTGCATGAAAATTTCTACTCAAACCCATACTTGAGTAAAGATTTCTGTATCGACATTATACATGTCTTTTTATACCTATAGATAAGCACCTACAAACTTATATAACTACCTACCTAATAAGCTACGGCAGCGCCATCAAGAGGCAAAATAACTTTATTCTATAATTAAGAATTTTGTATCTCATTGTAAAAGAACTTTTATAATTCTAAGAGAATAAATGTCTTTAAACCTAAATATTATGTTGTAAATACAAAAAACCGAAATAAGCAGATTCTTGTAAAACTTGGGTACACACTTTCAAGGCAAATTAACCAAAAATATTCAGCAAAATACCAATACAAATTCCATAATAACTCACGTGTAAGGTTTTAATGATCGCCGTTGTCATCAATTATTTTGCAATTTTGAATAAAAGGATTCCTTACCTAGCGGGCTGCTCGTAATTACCTGAAACGATGGTTACTTTTTTAATTGGTTCACATTGGTCTCTCAAATAAATACATACATCTTTATGTAGTTACCTAACTAATATTGTAACTTTTACAATCTATCTTTCTTTATTATTAGTACAGCATCCTGTTGGCTAGTTCTGCTTTCCTGGTACTTTTCTCAAAATTATCTCAACTGAGTGTGAGAATCAATAATTTATTTAAGACCTAATATGTACCACTCTTCACGCAAATAAATCATTCATTCATTCATTCATTGAGAAGGCGTACTTGTTTTTTGAGTAGGTGATCTTCAAATTAATAATCTTGAAATGGTTCCTTGTTGACTGTGCTTGCCATTTTTTATGTATGAACTCAAGTAAACCGTGTCCAGCGAGACTTTTTGTTAGGTATTTTTAGAGCGTGGTCGACCGAAACCGTGGCCCTACGGGATGAAGCCTATTTTTTGCATGTTATCATCTTAAAATAGCAAAATAATGGATCTAGTTAATAATTCTTTTACCACCTGTTGTGTAATGTGTACCTATTTCAAGAAAATAAAGAAACTCTAACTTAAACTCTAGAATAGGTACTGATGGCACTACACTGAAGTTTCAGCATTATAAGTACAAGTTTCTTTGTAAAAAAAAAAAACAAAAAAAAGGTAGGAACTCCGCACGATATCCGACTGACCTAGTACATATTTATCACGATTGTACGAGTAAATCAGCTTATTTCAATTTTTTTTGATCCCAATTTTTCTGTGCAAATACGACTCCTTGATGAACTTTGATGAATATACTAGATACTTAAAAATTAATACGCGTGCGGTTTGCAAAAATGGTTTGCCAAAAAATTAATAAAATACCATCGAGAAAAAAAGCGCGTTTCGGCATCGTTAATCTGTGAAATAGGGTTAAACCGTTGACTGGTAATGGGTAAATGTTCAATCAGTCTCCAATTTTATTCAGCACAGAATCATAGATCGCATACAGTATCGATACTATAGTAGGTGCCAAATAACACCGCAATACAGGTCATTCACCCACCTTCATCACAATGTCGCAAAATTCAATTTATGAATGGCTAATTCTGTCGCTTTCCATACAAACCTGTCGCTAAGACGGTAATCGCTCGAATCTCGTAGTATGTACTACTGTTTGTTTACCATATACATGCATAATTTTGCGACATCGAGGTGAAGGTGGGTGAATGCCCTGTATTGCGGTGTTATTTGGCACCTACTATAGTATAGAGTTTTAGTTTTATCAGTTTAAACGTTCTGTGTCTACTCTTTATGACCCTCATGCTAGGTAATTTAAAATGAAGCGCTCGTGGCTAGGCTTGTATAGTCAATCTTCACCGATTATCTAAGCGACGTTCTGCGCGGTCACTATTTGGATGGGTGACCGCCAGTGGCATTTATAATTGAGTGCTCTGAAGTAAATGTAAATGCCACCAGCGGAAGGCACGTTAAACTGTCGGTCCCGGCTCTGGCAGTCGTTAAGCCACGACGGAGGCCTTACGGCGGCCTAAAAACTCCATCACCAGAGTTGGCCACTAACTCATACAAGCTTGATTGCTTAGTAATTTAAAATTAGTAAAATCAGTTAGTTTAAAATGACGTTCATGATTTGCTTACTTTTGGGTTCTATTGACGACGCCATTTTTATCAGTATTTTTAAATTAAGCTGTTTACTTAGTGTTGTTACTATGATTCTTATTTTTCATGTGGAAAGAAGACGTTCTAAGTTTAGTTTAGGTATTCCATTACATATTTTTTTTTGTGTTAGTAGTAGACAAAAGGCCCACCTGATGATAAGCAGTCACCATCGCCTAGAACATCAGCAACACTAAGAGCACTATCGATGCGTTGTCTACCCTGAAGGACTATAAGGATATTTTTCTTGAAGCAATTCATGCTATAAGGCGACAGGCGTCATGGCTCAGTCGGTAGTAGCTCTGCCTTCCGTGCTGAGGGTCGTGGGTTCGATCCCCACCGAGAACAAACATTTGTGTGGCAAACATAGATGTTTGTTCTGTGTCTGGGTGTTTCTATGTATTAAAAGTATGTATTTGCAAAAAAAATGTATGTATATGTATTCTATCAGCCATCTAGTTCCCATCGTACAAGCTTTGCTTAGTTTGGGACTAGAAGGCGTTGTGTTAAGTGTCCGTGAATATTTATTTATTTATTTATTTATTTAAGTAGGCGGGAAAACGTTGACATTACAAGTACTCCTACTGCGACAATATATACCTTTACTGTGCATTTCGAGCGGAAATGAATTCCCTGTAACGAATGAGCGATGTGTAAATAGATAAACCTTTTCGATGATGCGAGTGTAAGCGGACTTTTTGAGTGACGTCAGTCGAAAAAAAAAATTCGGAAATGGAAGTTTTTTGGTAAAATATCGGTAAAAGTTCGTCGGCAAAAAAAAAATTCAAAAAAGTTAACGAATCCGTAACGCTTGAAAAAAATAAAATTTGTAAACAGAAAATGCTCGAAATTGTTTATTCTGGGAATGTATGGAGAGGTCTGCCCTCGTATCGCAAGCTCTGAACTGCTTTCGCTGCCCAGCATAATGTCAAGTGACGTGGCGACAGATATACGAAAACAAGAAGCTTTTGACGGCAAAAAACGCGCTGAAACGCGCTAATGTCACTATTTAATCACATAATACCTATGATTTAATATGAAAACAGTTCAGAAAACCAGCCAGGCTTAAACATGGCAGGTTTTCATAAGACAACGATACCCCCACTGACAATAGTATATTATGCAACTAGTGAATAAAATACTGATTTAAAGCGAGGGCCATAAATGAATCACGAGCACATGAAGGATTCTAACGACATTCATGATGATTAAATCACGAGCGTGTGAGTGATTCAAGTGTTAGAATCCTGAACGACGTGAGTGGTTCATGGCCCTCGGTATAAATCCGTTTTATTCAAGAGTTGCATACTATATTTTATACCATGACTATGAGAAAAAAAAAGATTGGAGGTTGTATAGTCAATGCTATACAACCTGCTTGCGCAAAAACAATAATTAGATGGAGGTCAAATCTAAATAATATAATAGTGTGTTCTAAATTCAAACACCAAAACAGTCAGTAAAAGTGGTTTTTATTCATTGTTTTCAGTGAATAAAATAAGCTTTTTAGAGGGGGAATGGTACAAAAACCTTTTTTACGAAGGCCTAATTTTAGAGCTGAATAACTGTTAATTAAGATTAAATAATAAGACCTTTATATACAATATACCTAGTTTGTTTCTTTGCTATAATAAACTTTTTGATTTTGCATCTTTCTTTTCATTTATTTGTATTATAAATTTACAAAAAAAAAGTATATAAGTATTATATCAGCAATCTAGTTTCCACAGTACAAGCTCTGCTTAGTTTGGGACTAGAGGGCCTTGTGTGTAATGTCCAAGAATATTTATTTATTTTAAATGGTATTAGCAAATAAACATTCTATGTTAGTCCAATAAAATTTCATATTTATTTTGTTAGGACATTTTGTTAAGAGAATTACTCCTCTGCTACATACCTAGTTAAACATTTAATAAAAAAAAGAATAGAAAAGCCCCACGAACGAATAAAGAAGGAATGGGGAAAACATTCTGCTAGAAACATAAATGTAAGCATCTGCTAGAGATATAGCTGTAAACCGACTGAATTCAATAATATTAAACATTCAGGAAGCGTTTTCCAAGTTTCTGGTTACGTGTGGTCCAAGAAACGAGCGGAAGCGATATATCAAAAGCACGGTCAGAGATTTTTAGAATTTTCAATTTTTTTTTACTTATCATCTTCAATATTGTTTTTCTAATTTAAAAGATATTATTTATGAGTAAAATAATACAGTTTTGTTGCTTTAAAAATGCTGTCTTTCTTTAGTTGATTAAATTACAATACAAATGTTTAATCTTTTTAGTTAGTATGTTTGATTTTAAATTATTTTTTCTTCAAAATTCATACCATTTAGTTTGTACCTTCTCTAATTTGTAATTCTTGTAATCTATTTATCTGTGGAAACTTTTAATTGGCCTTCAGTGTACTTTATTATGTTTATCACCCTACTGTCTTATACCTAGATGTTAGTATTCCTAAAATTCTTAAAATAAAATAAAATAATAAAATAAATACCTATACAAATTTCACGATGAAAAGCGTTAATAATCTCTGAAAAATACTGCTATTTTAAATTATTTCAATGTGCAATTTTTTGGTGAGATTGAAGTCAAAGATGTAACTATAATTTGAAAAAAAAAAAGGTTGGTTCCCATCCGTATGACTCTACAATAGTTTTTGTTTTCCTTTTCTTAGTTCTTATTGGCGCACAACGTTTGTTTTAAGAGTTAAGGCGTATGTATAAGGCAGATAACCCTCTCGCTCATAACTAAATGTAATTATGCAAAGGTTCAGCAAAAATATCACATTGATCCATACAAATTTTTTGGTTAGAAAACTTGTTTGGATCAATGTGATATTTTTACTGAACCTTTGCATTGTTATTCTCTCGACCCTGACGCTTTGCAATTTCACATAATTACATTAAGTTATATTATATCTTCAAAAATGTTGAAATGTGCGTGCGAGAGGGTTGTCTGCCTTATACATACGCCTTAACACGCTACAGTGTATATCTTAAGCCACAGGAAAGCTGAGAGCAGCGTATCCACTCACGGTTAATATGTTTATGTTTATTTTCTAAGCAACGCGGGGAGTGTTGGTAAATAAATTATGTAAGTACATCTTACAACCGTAAGTACAATAGTAGCATGTTCTTAAATTCGTTATTTTATACTACTAGAGGGTGTTTCTCTTATTACATTCCGTCATTTTGACCATTTTTTTAAGTGAAGTGAATTATTTGATATAGTATAATATGATCTGTGGTACTAGTATAATATTATAATGATTTGTATAGTCAAGAGATAATCGACAAGTTGACTGTCGTTTGTTTCGAAAACAAAATGGTACATTTTCACTTTCAATCGTATTATCCAAGTAAATCCTACTAATAATATAAACGCGAAAGTTTGTAAGGATGGATGGATGGATGTATGTTTGTTACTCTTTCAAAAACTACTGATCCGATTTGGATGAAACTTGGAATATATATTGTCCGTGACCTGGATTAACACATAGGATACTTTTTATCTCGTTCCCGGGGAAAAGATGAACATCCAAAAAAATTTATCAGTAAAAACATCAGTCCAGCCGTTCATTTGTTAGAAATGGTACCTATAGCACAACACAACTGACATGGAACAACTGACAGCTTGAATAAAACCTTTTTATGTTGGTGGGTACACAACCTGGCCGTAAATAATCAAATTAAGAAAACAATATTTTCATTCTTAAGCTACGTATACAAAGATGAAATTTTTATAAGCGATCCGATGTGGATGAATCTTGGAATATACACTCGAGAGCAATGATTCCGGGTCACTTAAAGAATGTTAAAAATCTCGGAAACTAAAAATGATAGGTTAATGCAATAAATTGTATTTAATAGACAATGTAATACTCCTTAAATGAAAGTAAAAAAATATGAGTCACCGCATACATTTTATTAACACAAAATTACATTAAAAAAAAAACTGCTGATCTCTCCTTAAAACAAAAATAGGAAACATGAAATTTTTGAACTTTATTACGATTTTCTTGAATTTTAATACTTCGTATTGCCTCCTCGTGCTTCCATTACTGCGTTTACGCGGTTTGGCATGCTGTACACCAAGTTCCTTATACGATTTTGGGGAATATTCTCCCATTCCTCTGTGAGAGCAATTTTGAGCTCACGAAGCGTGATTGGGGGAGGGTTTCGTTGTTTTACGCATCTGCCTAGCTCGTCCCAAGCATGCTCGATCGGGTTGATATCCGGGCTGCGCGCTGGCCACTCCATACGAGTAATGTTCATCTCTTGAAGGTAGTCATTCACAATCCTACCTGTATGAGGTCGGGCATTGTCATGCATAAATATAGCATCCTCACCTAAATTGACCATAAATGGACCAACATGATCATTGAGGATTTCTTCCACATATCTTACGCTAGTTAAAGAGCCGTTTTCTATGATCACCAGCTCTGTGCGACTTTCAGAAGAAATTCCGGCCCACACAAGTACAGACCCACCACCGTAGGCTACTTTTTCTTCGATGCATGCTTGCTTGAATCTTTCCCCTGGTCTTCGATACACTCTGTGTCTTCCATCGTGCTTGTAGAGCATAAATTTTGATTCGTCGGAGAACATAACTTTTGACCAATCTTCAATACTCCAATTTACGTGGCTCTGGGCATATCTTAGTCTTGAAATACGATGCCCACGCTCCAGTTTAGGGCCGTTTGCAGGTCTAAGGGGTTTTAAGTTAGATTCAGCAAGCCGACGTCTTACTGTCCATGCACTTGGGTTACTTCCTCCGAGGCGTCGAAACTGATTTGTGAGTTCAGTTCCTGTGAGAAAGCGATTTCGAAGCATGGTGTTCACCAAGTATCGGTCTTCTCGTGCTGTGGTACACCTGGTTCTGCCCGTTCCTGGTCTGCGTAGGTTAGAACCAGTTTCTTCGTAACGTCGGAGAACTCTTTGTACTGTTGACAGCGACACACCGACAGTCCTGGCTGTATCGCGCTGACTCCGGCCGGTTTCCAGCATTGTAAGTATTCTGGTGCATTCTTCAGGCGTAAGCGACATAATTTCAGCTTGAATAATGAATATAGAGCACTATCAACATGGTTTATATACCCACATAAATGACAGATTACAAACAAAAGCAAAACCAAATGCTGTAATTTCGTAGTTCCATCTTCGAAAGTGGCCCTTTTTCAAATTTGATTTTTTTAAGATATAACTTTACAATAACTAAGAAGTTTTAATACCTTCATTTAAGGAGTATTACATTGTCTATTAAATACAATTTATTGCATTAACCTATCATTTTTAGTTTCCGAGATTTTTAACATTCTTTAAGTGACCCGGAATCATTGCTCTCGCGTGTATATTGTCCGTGACCTGGATTAACACATAGGCTAGGTACTTTTTATCCCGAAAAATCAACGGGACGCGAACGAAGTCGCGGGAGGAAGCTAGTGCTAAATAACACAACATAACATTAGTGAATAATTTCAATACATAGGAAAGTTACTATTCCCAAGTCACTTAAGTTTACCGACTACAAGTACTCTAGCACTAGTTTACGAGTTACTAAGTTAAGTTTCTCGTCAAAGCTTACGAGTAAGGAGAATGGGCTCAGAGAAAGCTCTGTGTGTGTGATGTTTATAAGGTCATTGTGAAGTCTTCGTCTTGATGTCAAAATAACAGAAAAAAATATCTTGAAAATTTCACACAGTGTAAAAATAAGCAAAACATGTTGTACTATGGAAACTCAAAGTCAAAGTCAAAGTCAAAAATCTTTTATTCAATAAAATCTCACTGATCACTTTGAATCGTCATTACGTTTTGTATGATTAGGTATGATTCATGGACGTATTATCGTATGATTACATTTTTTTTTGTTGGATGAGTTGGAGCTGGTTCGTCCCAAGCTTGTTTGTCTTCTAAATAATCAGATATTTTATAGTATGCTTTTAAAAGAAGTCTCTGTTTTATTACGTTTTTGAACTTGCCAATCGACAACTGAGACACATCACTGGGAAGTTTGTTAAAGAAGCGTACACATTGCCCTTTGAACTAGATTGATATTATTATACACATTCTATCAGCATTTATATAATAACATTTTATTTTATTTTATCAGTAGTTTTACCTAAATACATTGTCTTCTGTACTGTTTACTCTTTATTCAGTGTTTTTCAGGTATTTAACTTTTCTTTTAGAAGACTTGTTTAGATCAAAATGGTATTTATGCAAAACTTTGTGCAATATTATTGCACACAATACTGCTGTTTGCGATTTTTCATAAATATGTCTTCAAAAAAGCAAGCAAGCTAGTTCGTATGAGTTAGTGGCCAACTCTGGTGACGGAGTTTTTAGGCCGCCTTAAGGCCTCCGTCGTGGCTTAACGACAGCTAAAGCCGGGACCGACAGTTTAACGTGCCCTCCGAAGCACGGAAGCGCTCAGATGTAAATGCCACTAACGGTCACCCATCCAAATAGTGACCGCACAGAACGTTGCTTAACTTAGATAATCGGTGAAGATTGGCTAAGCAAGCCTAGCTACGAGCGCTTCAATATGTCTTCAGAAATAGCGATATGCGAGCGAGAAGTTGTTCGACGGCTGTCACCTTCTTCTCTTTTATACAATATAGGCAACCGTTTGACCACAATCTTACCTGATTCTTAAGAGATGATGTGGTCGACGATGTAGCACGGTTACCTAGAAGATACCTATTCACTCCACTCTTTAAAACTTCCAAATTATAGTCATTTGGGAACACAGACGTCTTAAGTGGTAATATAAGTAAGTTTTAGCAAAATATGAGTCTAGTAACTATGACATAACACAGTAGTTTTTGTCTATTGATCTAAAGTGTAAGCTTCTTTTAACAAAATCCCAAGTGATGTGTCTCAGTTGTCGATTAACAAGTTCAAAAACGTAATGAAGACTTTATTTACAAGCATTTACTATAAAAAATTTGATTATTTAGAAGACAAACAACATGGGGACGAACCAACTCATCCAATAAAAAAAAACATATGTGTAATTCAGACATGGTAGAAGTGAAACTTTCAAAAAGACTTTCAAATCACAACGATGCTAAAGAAGTTTTTACTTCAAAAAAGTAGCAAAAAGTGAACGAGTTTGCTCAAGACTTGAACCCACGCGCATCGAGCTAGTCTCGATTCGATCCAATCCGTTAGAACACTTGGCCAGCAGTCTCCTTAGAATGCGTACGAAAATTAGGGATCTCTCTTCTCGTTTCTATCATACCTATTCATACAAAACGTAGTGACGATTCATAGTGATCAGTGAGATTAGTGGGCGAATACTCAAACGCCACTCAAACCCCACTCAATTTCCCGCTTAAATTATTGCCATCTCTTACAAATGAGTAATGTCGAACAGAGAAAGAGCAACTTTACGTGGTGCTCAAATTTAAATGACTTTTGAGTATTTCAGCCTTTATTGAATAAAAGCTATTTGGCTTTGACTTTGAGTATATTATTTTGCTATTAGCGACACCCTCGCTAGACATACACGTCATAGACCAGTGTTAAGGGTACAACAACATGTAATGGATTCCCCGTGGTCTGATGCGGTGGTACAAACTAAAAGCACAACGTATTAAGTTATTAGAAGTAATATTAGTATAGGTAGTTGATACCGCAGGCTGGTCAGGTGTTACATCTGTTCTGTTACAAGTTTGAGAGGCAAGCAAGAAGTATTTTGATTTTTAAATAGTAGTAGATAAATAAATAATTATTCTTGGATATATCACACAACGCCCTCTAGTCCAACTTATATTTTTTTATTGTCTGATACCCGCGACTTAGTACGCGTGCGAAACTTTCCACCAAAATATCTGTCAACCAGCATACGATGAACCTCGTGCCAAAGGCTGCTTTTGGTTTAGAGAGGTCAAGCTGTATCTAAAAATCCACGTCTTTCATTTGAATAAAATATAGCCTATGTTTCAATCCAGAAAAAGGGCTTCCGAATGGTATAAGTTTTATTGAAATAGGTCCAGTAGTTAAGGCGTGATCCGCGAACAAACAAACAAACAGATAAACAGGACAAACTCGATTTTCGGAATCAGAATCGTTTATTTAGTAGATCTGCATATTTAGTTTATCCATATCTTTAATTTTAGTTTTTAGCTTTTTTACAGTTTTATAATAGTATAGATAGATACATAGAACAAACATCTATTTTGCCACACGCCATGATGCCATGACGTCATGATGTTACCTCTTCAGGCTGATGATGCTCAACCTTTTATCACTGACAGGCGGCACCATTTAGGCAGTACTAGTTTTGCCTTTCGTGCTGTAGGTCGTGGGTTCGATTCCCACCAAGAACAAACATTTACGTGTGATAAATATAGATGTTGGTTCTATGTATTTTAGAAAAGTATTTACAAAAAAATGTATAGGTATGAGTATTCTATCAGTAATCTAGTTTCCATAGTAGCTTTGCTTGGTTTGGGACTAGAGGGCGTTGTGTGATATATATCCAAGAATATGTTTTTGAAGTTATACTTCTAATGCGACTTCCAACAACGTTGCGTTACGGGATGACATAGTCTCTGTCTCTTTCTATTCCCCCCGAATAGAAAGAGACAGAGGCTAATACGCTACCAATGCTACAATCAAATATAGATGGCAGTGTTCAGCAATTCAGCATTTGACTGCCCGTGTTTTTGAAGATAAACGACTTCCAACTGACAGCGGGGCGAATAGAAAGAGACTAATACGCTACAATTAAAATATAATAGATGGCAATGTTCATGCAACTTTTTACTTTTAATTTTGAAGTGAATATTTAGTACTGTATATTGGTTAAGTACATAAAAATAAATACTAAATTAATTTCACATTAAACACAGAGCGAGAGTGAATGCGTGGCACTCGAAGTATAACTTCTTCCGCGCGTAGGGACTGCACGCACGGGTTTTTTTTTATGAGTTACAGCTAATCATTTGGCTGCCAGCACACCTGGGGGTAAGTGTAGCTGCAGCCTAAGGTGGAGCACGCTTAGCTATAATCCACCTATTCACTCTTCTCTTGAAAATTCCTAGGTTATATCTTTCAGGAAATACTGATGATGGCAGAGAGTTCCACTCCTTGGCAGTTCGCATTATGAAAGTGGAAGCAAAGCGCTTTGTGCGAAGATATGGGATATCTATCATTTAGCGATGTTTTTAAATGGTCAAGGTTACAAATTCCCGAAACTTTGCACCTCATTTACGAGTCTATTTGCAAAACCCAACTCCCATACATCTTCATTAGCAATGTGTAAAAACCTAAAAGGCTTTTTTACGAAGAGATTTCAGTGAATCCACTTATTTCATAAATGGAACTGACTAATGGATGCCCCGTGACTTCGTGTGGAAGTTTTTCTTGACGGTCCTGGGTTTCAGGAATGTTTTAAAGGTGCACCCTGCATTTACACACTGGCCGACACCATGTCAGTTGCTCGAACAAAAATATCGGTGTCGTGTCGGCAACACAGTGTGAAAGCGTCTTATAACTGTATAAAAAAAAGATAGCTAATATTCAAAACCACGAAGTACTTTACTTGTGTTTATTTGTATAAATTTTGTTCTATAGTAGGTGCCAAATAACACCGCAATACAGGTCATTCACCCACCTTCACCACGATGTCGCAAAATTCAATTTATGAATGGATAATTCTGTCGCTTTCCATACAAACCTGTCGCTAAGACGGTAATCGCTCGAATCTTATAGTACTGTTTGTTTACCATACATAAATTGAATTTTGCGACATCGTGGTGAAGGTGGGTGAATGACCTGTATTGCGGTGTCATTTGGCACCTACTATAGTCATATTTTAAATGTATACATATAATTCTAGAATAACTGAATTGTATGTAGTTTTAGTACTATGGATGATTTTACACTGACGATACGATGGAGAGCTAAGTAGAGCATTTAGCCGATTGTCCACCTAATGTTAAGTGGTAACCACTGCATATCACGATGCATTGCCTCACTCAGCACGTCCACTGAGGCCGTGCCCGTTATGCACCCACATCACTGTGCGAAATAAAGGTGAAAAATAATAAGATTTCAATACTTAAAACTCAATACTTAATTCATTGGTTCAACTGCGTTGTAACGTAAACTCACTTTCCCGGTTCTAATAGAATAGAAATAATAAATAATTGAACCTTTCGTAATGGCGTTGTAGCTTGTTAAAGGGGAAAATACCTCTGCATTTTGCATTTTGCTGAGCTATTGAAGATCGTCGGGCTTGGCTCGTTTGTTAGCGAATGCAGAAGCGGGAGCGATTTAAAATCAAAGTGTTTTTTTTTTGTTCTTCTCGGTTGTACCATTCTTGACAAAGGAGGTCGTGATCATCATGTCGAGAAAGTCGTATCTATATCAGCTTGTTGAAGAGGACTTTTGTGCATTTTGCGGTAGATTTGGTCCGCGAAAGCAATTTAAAATTAAGGTTTGCCGGATTAACCATTACTACCGATGTATTGTTTGATTTCATTGTTGTAGCTCAATGAAATATAACCTGCTAGAACTACGACACTATACAATTATAATATCTGATATTACAGTTCGCTAGCACTACGACCCCATTTTTCTCTCGTTAGTACCAAAACATAACTTTTGTGCGCCTTCATGCCCTTGCACATTATGTGTTACAGAGTAACTTAGGAAAGCTGACAGCTTGCAGTACAGTGCTTGTGCGTCTCTGCCCATAGTGTGTTGTGTTATTTTTGTCCATAACTAAAACTGCCTAGTTAATACAACTCGCTTGCATTGTGACCTCACCTTTACCTCTCGTTAGTAGCAAAGCGCGTCTCATTGGCATCGCTTATTGCTTCTAGAAAACTTATTAAATTAAGGATATTGTTGTCCTGTCGTCTTTGTGGGCGTCAGCAACCGTTTGCGAAAACGCGAACGAGTGCTGGTATTGTAGGGCTTGCAATTTTGTTTAAGATTGGGTTTTCAAAAGTGGGAAATGTTATTTGACGGTCAAAAAACCAATCTGAAAAATAGACACGTACAAAGCCCCGAATCTGTGCATTTGTTTTGACTGTGGACTCGAGTGTAGCACACGCAGACGCATTCGCAAAGCGAGAAATTTTGTATGAAAACCGGATAAGGGCGGCTAGCGGGAAGTCAAAACAAATGCACGGATTCGGGGCTCAGTAGTCATAGCGATTCTTTGTCTCTCCGAAGTTAAGGACTTCACCCCCCACTCCACACTTTTCTCCAATCCGAGCCAAGAGTAGGATCTGCGGAGCAACCAGCAGCTAAGAAGAGATCTAGTGTGACTATATACTGTAATCCGATGTAAGTTTTTTTTCCAAGTCTTTAAAACACGTTCAAGGCTCTTGGTATAGTCAAGGGCTGTGTGTGTATGTAGGCACATTTCCAAAGAGAATTTAAAGCGTAAAGAACATTGCGGTCGGATGCAGGTCGGACAACACACGTAATAGCGCGTGCAGACTATGCCAAAGTGGGCAGGGAAGCGGGCAGAGAAGTGGCGTGAACACGAACATGCCGCTGTCCCACTTCCCTGCCCAAATCCCTGCTCACTTCGACATAGTGTGATCGTGCTATAACGTGTGTGTTTGTCGGGCGCGGATCGGTTAATTTTCATAAATAATCACTTGCTAACCCGCTTACCGTTTACGTGACTTTTAAGTACACACTCGGCATGCCGACCCACACCCGTCCTATGGGTAATTTGAATGTTCTAGCCATTTAGAATCGCTCTAGAATGTCCAGAGTGTCTAGAATGTAAGAATGTATAGAACTTCTACAGTACGGGATACTCAAAAAGGGTGTTTTAGGGTTCTTCAAAGGTCGGCAACGCGCGTGTGGCTCCTCTGGCGTCCATAGGCTACGGTAACCGCTTCCCATCATGCCGTACGCTTGTTTGCCTAGTAAGTAGTATAAAAAAATGACATTACGGTTGTTATGAACGGTGACCGTTTCTTTGAAAACTGGGACTTAATGCTTTTGCTGTGCATCCAATAAAGTTGCTTACAAATTCAAGTGGGGCTTAGAGTACTTTTGCAGGATACTTGGATACAATATTTTGCAGGACACAACATTGTAAGTATTATAGTTTTTCGATAAAAAAGTCGTAAGTGCAAAAAATTTTGAGCATGACTTTAGATACGGGTTATTTGAGATAAGTGCGGGTACGTCCTCAGTGAGGCAATGCATCCTTCTAGGCAGTAGTTACCTTTAAACATTAGGTGGGCCATCGACCTGTTCCATCATTTAGACGTATAAAAATAACTATAATTGAAAATAGGAATTTACGAAAAATAATTTATTTTTCTAATACGACCTGCTCGCGTATCGTAAGCTCTGAACTGCTTTCGCTGCCCAGCATAATGTCAAGCGACGTGGCCACAGATATACGAAAACAATAAGCTTTTGACGGCAAAAAACGCGCTGAAACGCGTTAATGTCACTATTTAGTCATTTAGTCACAGAATACATGAAAACAGTTCAGGAAACTTGCCAAGTTTTTACGAGACAACGATTGCCCCTCAGTTCCTTTAGCTGCTTAGTTTGGCAGAAGTGGACATATAACCTTATTGTTTTGACTTAACTATAATGTCAGTAAAATAGTTACAAAACAGGTACTAAATAATTTTCAGTAATAACGATGAGAAATTGCAAAACTCTACCACTTTACGAATAAATTACTTATCAGGTGTTTAATATTCCCTCTAACGCCAGATGTGTAGACTAAAGCTGCTTTTACACTACGACACGACACCTAAGCGAAACCGGCGGAAAACTAATCTTATAAATAAATAAAAATAAATAAATATTCATGGACACAACGCTTTCTAGTCCCAAACTAAGCAAAGCTTGTACTATGGGAACTAGAACTTATACTAGTAGGAAACTTAGTTAGGGGCTAGAGCTCAGCCATGTACTCGTAAATTTGTTGCCATAATGAAGACTGCCTACCTACCTACCTATTTTGCAGCAAAACATTGATATAAACTGCTATTTTGTGGAGACAAAGTCTGAATGAGCCTAGTTTGCCTAAGTACACCAGCAACTTGCCTACCTAGTTCCTGTCATCATCATCATCATCATCAACCTATATCGGTCTACTGCTGGACGTAGGTCTCTCCCAAGACGCGCCACTGAGCCCGGTCTTCGGCTCTTCTCATCCAGTGTTTGCCAGCTACATGTCTCAGATCGTCACCCCACCTAGCCGGAGGGCGTCCTACACTACGCTTATCTAAACGCGGTCTCCACTCGAGTATTAGTTTGCTCCAGCGATTGTCAGTTCTGCGGAAAACATGGCCGGCCCACTGCCACTTCAGCTTACTTATCCTCTGAGCTATGTCGACTACCTTGTAATCAACAGTATTGTTACCACCAAACCTGGGTAGTGGTACTAACTTGTACATACAATTGGTGTTTTATTTTATGTACTTCTTTTTGAGCAAATAAACTATTTTGTATACGTTTCACCGAGTCGAAGCCAGACATTGTGGAAACGCCTACATGTTTGTGTTGCAGTTAGAGTAAATATTACTGGGTGTTTTCGAAAAAGTTTACTTCCCTGAAGCCGAGACACACATACGTGAGTCCATTAATGCTCTTATGCTGGCCGCTGCAGCAATGTACTATTACGTGACTTTTCAGTAAACCTCAAACGTACACACTAAGGCCTCTGGTCACGAAGAACTGGCTTTTATCTAAAAACAGATCAACATAAAAAATACAAACGATTTGAAAACCTCCTTTTTGAAGTCGGTTAAAAATTTTGTCTGTAGTATTTTACAGTCCGACGTGAAGAGATCAATTGACGAATCCAACTCGGATAAGCAACGTTTGAAAAATAACGGCATCTCGTCACAGACAAAAAATGCTAATAATAATGGTTATGAACCTTTTTTGAAGTCGGTTAAAATGTAGAAGTCAATTTGGAAACTGGGGGCAATCGTTATCTCATAAAAACCTGCCAGGTTATCTCATAAAAACAATCGTTATCGTGGCAATCGTTATCTCATAAAAACCTGCTAAAATCTAGCAGGTTTTCTGAACTAAATGATAGATATTCTGTGACTAGTGAGTAGCATTACACATTAGCGCGTTTACGCGCGTTTTTTGCCGTCAAAATCTTCATGTTTTCGTATATCTGTGGCCACATCGCTTGAGATTATGCTGGGCAGCGAAAGCAGTTCAGAGCTTACGATACGAGGGCTGAAGTAGTGACGCATACGTCGCATTCGACGGATAATAAATAATAATTCGGATAGGAAATCACGCCATCTCGTCACAGACAAAAAATGCTGATAGTGATTATAAGTCCATAATGTTCTTACACCTGAATGAATACAACCCTAAGCGGGGAATTTCCCCGTAGAAACGCTAAGGGGAAATTCCACAAAGCCACTATGAGCCATGCCTACATTATTAATGAAAGTTTGGAAGTTCTGTCTAATTATACGTATAGTTACGTAACCTACCCTATTAGTTACGAAACATTCGAGAAAGGGGTGAAATGTTTACGTATAACTTTTAGATACAAAATAAATAAGTAGCTACTTAAGTAACTTCTTTGAGCGGTAGTATAACTTTTAAATACTAAAAATAGTTATAAACTAAACAAATAAATAAATATAAATATCTTTGGACATTACACACAACACCCTCTAGTCCCAAACTAAGCAGAGCTTGTACTATGGAAACTACATTTTTTTTACTAGGTGCCGCCCGCGACTTCCTTCAAAAGTAACCTATGTGTTAATCCAGCGGGCCTAAGATGCGCACCGCGACATATTTGTTATGTCGTTCTGTCAAAATGTAAGCATTTTGCACCAGTTTAGGAACTATTGCATTATCTGTGGTAATGTTGTCGAGAAACCGCGCCTTTGAATTTTCAACTTTTGACATTTCTGCACGACTATTATCTCGTCCTCAGAGAGGTACGACGACTAAGAAGTGTCAAAAGTGTACATTATGGCGCGTTTTGTCGACACCATTAGGTACCACAGATAATGCAATAGTTCCTAAACTGGTACAAAATGCTTACATTTTGACAAAACGACATGACAAATATCTCGCGGTGCGCATCTTAGGCCCGCAGGTCACGGACAATATTCCAAGTTTCATCCAAATCGGATCAGTAGTTTTTACGTGAAAGAGTAACAAACATCCATCCATCCATCTATCCATACTTACAAACTTTCGTGTTTATAATTATTAGTAGAAAGGATGCTTAAGTAACTTCTTTGAGCGGTGGTAAGGCTCTTCCTGGAACATGTCCTCCTAGGAAACGTCCCCTGAAGAAACGCATTTTTATATGCATTGGTGTAACCAGTACCTAGTAGTAGAGCTTCTGAAAGCGCTCGTCTGGGGAAGTACTGCCACCTTGTGTAGAGTCATTCTCAAAGACATCTACAAATTTACAGCAAAGTCTAGGGTCATTCTTAAAGACATCTACAGATATAAAACAAAGTGTAGAGTCATTTTTAAATCCAGCTATAGATTAAAAACAAAGTGTAGGGTCATTCTTAAATACATCTATTGATTTAAAACCAAGTCTAGGGTCATTCTCAAAGACATCTACAGATATAAAACAGAGTGTAGAGTCATTCTCAAAGACATCTACAGATATAAAACAAAGTGTAGAGTCATTCTCAAAGACATCTACAGATATAAAACAAAGTCTTGGATAATTCTCAAAGACTTCTGTCTACAGATTGAAAACAAAGGGTAGGGTCATTCTCAAAGACAACTATAGATATAAAACAAAGTGTAGAATCATTCTTAAAGACATCTATAGATATAAAACAAAGTCTAGGGTCATTCTTAAAGACATCTATAGATATAAAACAGTCTAGGGTCATTCTCAAAGACATCTATAGATATAAAACAAAGTGTAGAATCATTCTTAAAGACGTCTACAGATTTAGTGTATCGTTAGTGCAGATTAGTGAGCGTTGGTGCTTTAGTGCACATGAGTGCATGCATAATTGTTAATAGCGTTCCAGTGTCGCTCGGTAATGCTCACTGATTTCGGTTCGCTGAAGGTTGCCAAGCGATCGAAAGCAAGCAAGCTCGTATGAGTTAGTGGCCAACTCTAGTGACGGAGTTTTTAGGCCGCCTTAAGGCCTCCGTCGTGGCTTAACGAATGCCGGGACCGACAGTTTAACGTGCCCTCCGAAGCACGGAAGCGCTCAGTTGTGAATGCCACTAGCGGTCACACATCCAAACAGTGACCGCGCAGAACGTCGCTTAGCTTAGATAATTGATGAAGATTGACGCTGCGCCACGAGAGCTTAGAAAATTCCTAGATATTCATCTCATTTTAGGGTTTTAGGTTTTTTCATAGGGAAACCCTTCGAGCAGTAACTGATTCCAGAACCTAGAGTACTTTCTTTGTCATCATCATTATTATTAGCCTGAAGAAGTTCACGGTCTTCTCATCAACGAGTCTTCTTCGCTGACTTCAAATTCACAAATATAATATTGTACCAAAACGCGACAGCCCTAAACTGTTTGACATAACAATAGTAATACAGATGACGTATTCGTCTGTTCGTCACTAATTAACGACAAGTATGTACTTCAGATGGATTGTTGTACCAGCCATGGTAATGAGCTGTATTGTCAAATATCTCACTTAACTATTACGTCATCATTTACGTCATTAATAACCTATCTGCAGTGCAAGTACCGTTCTTGTTGATCGCATAATTTGACATTTAGAATTGTCAAAATTTGATAAAAATGGTTTTATCGACAGTTGCGGGTACGTTACCAACTTAGTCGATCGGTAGACAAATTCGTTAAAGTGACGATTCGGAGAAAATATTTTGGGACAAAGTGTCCCAATTGTCACATTTGATTTTAATAATTTTTGTTGTGACGATTCGGACAACATCAAATTAAGTCAGCCGTTGAGTACAATCAAGTAAAAAAAATTTAAGCAAAATATGATTTATCTATTTAAATTGCTTTGCTAGCGTGTGGTTACATTAAGGTGGTTCGATTTCCATACTAATTTATTTTACCAATTTGGGGAAAATTATATTATTATACCTAACAAGCAATTTTTATTTCTTTCTTGAATCATAGAAACGAATTGGCAACGGTGTATGTTTATTAAGTTTTGATTCTCACAAACGAAAGTGATTTACAGTGATATTGACAGTAAACTAGTAAATCATGGCAGCAGTGAACGAATGATTTCGATAAACTCTGACCTTATTTTTGGGAGTACGGATCTTTTGTCGACAAGAGATCCGTACTCGCATGGAACGATACGATTCGATACGTTTATCGACTTTAGCGATCGACAACTATGCGATCGATAAGAATGGTACTTGCACTGCTGGTTGGCAACCCTAAAGGCTGTTTTCACTGCCACTGATAACCTTAGAACGTAATTATTATTTTGACCTAGTGCATTGATGTACCCACCTCAAAACTTAGGTCTAACTAATTAAGACCTACTCCAGACTTGGAGGTTTGATGTCCTGAGGTGGACAGTTTGCACTTTAGGGTAGCCTATCAGTGTATGGTTGGTTCAGTTTTCAGTGGTGATCATCCTACTAAGATTATAAACGTGAAAGTTTGTGTATGGATGTTTGTTACTCTTTCACGCAAATACTACTTATTCGATTTGGATGAAACTTGGAATATATATTGTCCGTGACCTGGATTAACACATAGGCTCCTTTTATTTCCGGAAAATCAACAACATCTAACAGGACGCGCACGATGTCGCGGGTGGAAGTAGTAACAATATATACCTCACTGTGTCTGAGTCATGTTTTATTGATCGAAACGCATATCGAGAAACGACTTGCGAGATATTTTGTATGAAAACCCGATGAGCGCCTCTAGCGGGAGATTTGCAAACTATTTTTCTCTACACAAAAACTGCGAGTTTCTTGTTTCTTGCTTGTCGCAAATCAACATGACAAAACTCACGGGCTCAGAGCATGTCCTCTGCGAACGTCAGCAACCACCACTTGTTACAAAATAAGTATACGTAAGTCACAGTGAGTGACATAGCCGTTCTCAATATAACATATAACATGTGACTTTAACCAACGTGTACTGAGTTCGCTCCAAATTGGTTTAAGCGCCTTGTGTCAGCTATTATGTCAAGAAGTTGGGACAGTTTTTGGTTAGGAGTTAGACAACTAGACTTCTGAAGTTGTGAACTAGAATAGTTAGCTGTGTTCACAAGTGCGGGTAAAAAAGAAAAAACGAAAAACTATTGCCCACACATAATAGGAGGGTACATGCAGGTATCCACATTTAGGTAGGTAGGTATTTAAAAATCATGGGTACTTAAGTAAACAATAAAGAGCAATTTAAATAGCTATATCATATTTCGCTTAAATTTTTTTTACCTGACTGTACTCAACGGCTTCCTTAATTTGATGTTGTCCGAATCGTCACAACAAAAATTATCAAAATCAAATGTGACAATTTGTCCCAAAATATTTTGTCCGAATCGTCACAAAGTCAGAATAAGAAGGAGCAAACTATCCACATTTAGGTAGGTAGGTAGGTACTTAGGTATCTAAAAATCGTAAACAATAAAGAATAAGTAAGAGCAAAAGAAGGACCTCTAGTATCTAAGCTATCATTAAATTACTTAGATACAAACAAAAAGGTTAGGCTAGTGTCTACCTCCGAACCACAAACCAGTTATGTACCTACGGTAATGATGCAGATTTTTAACCGACTTCAAAAAAGGAGGAGGTTTTCAAATCGTTTTTTTTTTTTTTTTTTTTTTTTTTTAATACTTGTTACCTTAGAACTTCGTCATTTATGAACAGATTTGAAAAATTCGTTTTTTATCTGAAAGGGTATGTTTCCAGATTGGTCCCATAAAATTTTTATCAAAATCAGTTCAGTAGTTTGGCAGTTAAATAAGAATAACTCAAAAAAACACGTCATTCACGTACACGACACTGCGTATTTGCTTTCCTGTGACGTTTCTGTGGTGCTTACGATCAATAAAATAGTCCCAATGAACTTCCATCATCATCATCATCATCATCATTTGATGATAAATGCGTATCAAATTGAAGTCGGTTTTTCCAGTTTTTTAAACTTATAAATTATTATATTAGTTTTTTAAACACATATTTGTAAATTTCTACAATACGATGTATTAGATAGAGCAAATCCTCCAATTCCTGTTTTGAACTTAAATAATACCATGCAGTATAAATACAGGCACCTTGAATCTGTACATTCCCCGTGCACTACTGCTTGGCACTACCAGTAGTGCCATAGGAAATTTTTGTTTCAAATTCAAATCATTTATTTAACGAAACATGGGTACAATAAGATGTGATGGATTTCCTTTCTTAGTACCCATAATGTCACAGGTAATCGAACTCCCATGACACTTTGAATACAGTCGTCTTCAAAACTAGGAGAATAGTAATAATTCCTTAAACTGAATCTCAACCATTTCTTTAAAATTACTTAGAAGAATGGGCCACAAAGTCAAAGTCAAATTCAAAAATCTTTTATTCAATAAAATCTCACTGATCACTTTGAATCGTCATTACGTTTTGTATGATTAGGTATGAGTACGGCTTCCCCTTCTTAAAATCCCTGTAACGTCATCTCACCCCAATGAGATTTATCGAATGTTTCTCAACATAAGGCCCGAGGTCACAGAAGTAACCAATAACACGGCAAACGAACCCCAACACATATTTTCGTTCGAGAATTGCACTCCCAATAGTAAGTGACATCCCTTGAAACTCTGTAAACTTTTCCTTATAAACCCTAACCGCTATATGACGGCCGTAACTTATATACTACTCAGTGGAAGCAGAGTTGAAGGGCCATTGACAAAAACCATTGACAATTAATGTCAAACAAAAGATACGGCAAACGGTAGAAATACTCACTTTTTTTGTTTGTAAGTAATTTAATGATAGTTTCTTTTTCTGCTCTTACTTTTTCTTTATTGTTTATGATTTTTAGATACCTAAGTACCTACCTACCTACCTAAATGTGGATAGGTAGTTCGCTCTTACTTATTCTTTATTGTTTACATAAGTATCTACCCATGATTTTTAGATACCTAAGTATCTACCTACCTATATTGTGGATAGGTACCCGTATGTAAGTGTGGGCAATAAAAAGTTTTTCTTTCTTACTTTCTTTCTAAATATAATTAGAAAGAAAATAACAGAAAGATTGTGCATTGTATTTGAAAGGAATCTTAATACCAGCGGGCCTAAGATGCGCACCCCGAGATATTTGTCATGTCGTTCTGTCAAAATGTAAGCATTTTGTATCAGTTTAGGAACTATTGCATTATCTGTGGTACCTAATGGTGTCGACAAAACGCGCCATAATGTACACTTTTGACACTTCCTAGTCGTCGTACCTCTGAGGACGAGATAATAGTCATGCAGAAATGTCAAAAGTTTAAAATTCAAAGACGTGGTTTCTCGACAACATTACCACAGATAATGCAATAGTTCCTAAACTGGTACAAAATGCTTACATTTTGACAGAACGACATGACAAATATCTCGCGGTGCGCATCTTAGGACCGCAGGTGTTCCCTGTTATGGTATTATGGTCTCGGTCTATGGTATCTAAAATGTTTACCCAAATCGAACAATAATGTGATGTTTGAAAGTAGCCGATTTTTTTTACGTATTTTTATTAACAGTCAAAATAGCTATGAGTGAAGTTTGAATCCCAATTCAAACTTCAGCAGTAACACAGCATTGTTTTTTTAATTAATCCCGAAATTCCAATTGCAACTTGTTATTTTCTTAACGCTAAGTGACGGCAGCCGCTTCTTAAAAACGCAATGCTTTACAAACTTGCTTCCTCACAAATACAGCTTCCGACGCGGCGTCAAAATACTTTATTGTGCATCTGGCTTCGTCTGGAAATTGCTGTGAAATTCAGCCATTTTCCACGTAATAGCATTGACATCGAGTATTACTTTGTAAGTTTGTATATTGTTACATGGTTAGTGTAGTTGCATTTTTCCCCAAAAAAGAAAAAAAGGTACAAGACTAAGTGTTGCAGATGTCCCTACTGGCGGCCATCTCTACTGGTGGGAATTTCTGTTTTTTTTTCAGGAATCCCACATATATTTTTAATAGGGACCACAAACATATTATGTTTGTGGTCCCTATTAAGTATGTATTTACAAAAAAAAATATGTATTTATGTATTCTATCAGCCATCTAGTTCCCATAGTACAAGCTTTGCTTAGTTTGGGACTAGAAGGCGCTGTGTTGAATGTCCGTGAATATTTATTATTATTATTAGTATTTTAATATCTATATCTATTATCTATGTATCTTATGTTATTATGTACCTATTATAAGTACTTTAGTATTTAAAAAAAAGTTATGAGACAACGATGGGGGTATCGTGGTCACATGAAAACCTGCCAGGTGCAAATTGGTGGAATAGTACCCTTAATCGTCATTTCCCTGCCCTTATCCCACGCTAGGCGGGGTCAGCACAACATGTTTTCTTCTTCCACTCACTCCTATCATTCGTTAACTCTGAATCTACTCCTCTCACATTCATATCCTCTTTCATACAATCCAACCACTTCTTCGGCCTTCCTCTACTTGCATACCCGCACACACTCACCCTCACCCGCACACTCAGAAAAGCACCCATTAAATGCTTAAATGCTACAAACAAATGACACACAGTTCCATAATGTTAGTCAGTTCTATTTACATAAGCAGGTTGTGTATTTACTTATCGGGCAGGGCGCGGGTTGTGTAACGGCTGATCGAACTTGCATAAAGCTTATCCTATACTGACACACACAGCTGTTTAGAATGAGAAACTGTTATCTATCTAGACTATTATAAAACTGTAAAAAAGCTAAAAACTAAAATTAAATATATGGATAAACTAAATATACAGATCTACTAAATAAACGATTCTGATTCCGAAAATAGAGTTTGTCTGTTTGTTTGTTTGTTTGCGGATCACGCCTAAACTACTGGACCAATTTCAATGAAACTTATACCATTCAGTAGGCCTTTTTCCGGATTGAAACATAGGCTATATTTTATTGAAATGAAAGACGTGGATTCTTAGATACAGCTTGACCTTTCTAAACCAAAAGCCGCCTTTGGCACGAGGTTTATCGTATGCTGATTGACAGATATTTTGGTGGAAAGTTTCGCACGCGTAGGAAGTCGCGGGTATCAGCTAGTTAAGCAAATAAATAAATTTTATTTGTATAATAATGTGATCATAAGGCGCGTTTAGATTAGGCGGCAGTGAGCAGGGAACTGGGCAGAGGAGTAGGCATGAGCCTAATCTCTGTGGATACTCATGATGATAATGTGTTTCTATGCGTATTTCGCTATGATCTGTTTCCTCTAATTCTATTTTTATTTTTCCGTCTTTCGTTAGTTTTGCAACACTCTTATGTAGGTAGGTATTATTGCTACTTTGGCATACTTAACCTAGTTTCTTAGACTTAGTGACGATTCGGACCAAATATTTTGGGACAAATTCTCCCAATCGTCACTTTTGATTTTAATAATTTTTGTTGTGACGATTCGGACAACTTTAAAAATAGCTGCATTGTACAGTCAGGTAAACAATTTTTAAGCAAAATGTGATATAGCTATTAAGGTGGTTCGATTTCCATATTAATTTATTTTACCAATTTGGGGGAAATTATATTATTATACCTAACAAGCAATTTTTATTTATTTCTTGAATCATAGAACTTTTTTTTTGATGACAGCTGTCAAACTTCAAACGCCCATATCTCGGAAACTACTCACCCTAGAGTTCTCGTTCCAAAACCAAATGAAAGGTGTGATCAAGATCTAAATGTTTGATGACAGCTGTCAAACTTCAAACGGCTATATCTCGGAAACTACTCACCCTAGAGATCTCGTTCCAAAACCAAATGAAAGGTGTGATCAAGATCTATTTTTTTGATGACAGCTGTCAAACTTCAAACGCCCATATCTCAGAAACTACTCACCTTAGAGATCTCGTTCCAAAACCAAATGAAAGGTGTGATCAAGATCTATTTTTTTGATGACAGCTGTCAAACTTCAAACGCCCATATCTCGGAAACTACTCACCCTAGAGTTCTCGTTCCAAAACCAAATGAAAGGTGTGATCAAGATCTATTTTTTTGATGACAGCTGTCAAACTTCAAACGGCTATATCTCGGAAACTACTCACCATAGAGATCTCGTTCCAAAACCAAATGAAAGGTGTGATCAAGATCTATTTTTTTGATGACAGCTGTCAAACTTCAAACGGCTATATCTCGGAAACTACTCACCTTAGAGATCTCGTTCCAAAACCAAATGAAAGGTGTGATCAAGATCTATTTTTTTGATGACAGTTGTCAAACTTCAAACGGCTATATCTCGGAAACTACTCACCCTAGAGATCTCGTTCCAAAACCAAGTGAAAGGTGTGATCAAGATCTATTTTTTTGATGGCAGCTGTCAAACTTCTAACGGCTATATCTCGGAAACTACTCACCCTAGAGCTCTCGTTCCAAAACTAAATAAAAGGTGTGATCAAGACCTATTTTTTTGATGACAGCTGTCAAACTTCAAACGGCTATATCTCGGAAACTACTCACCCTAGAGATCTCGTTCCAAAACCAAATGAAAGGTGTGATCAAGATCTATTTTTTTGATGACAGCTGTCAAACTTCAAACGCCCATATCTCGGAAACTACTCACCTTAGAGATCTCGTTCCAAAACCAAATGAAAGGTGTGATCAAGATCTATTTTTTTGATGACAGCTGTCAAACTTCAAACGGCTATATCTCGGAAACTACTCACCTTAGAGATCTCGTTCCAAAACCAAATGAAAGGTGTGATCAGCAAAAACGCTCGCCTAAAAACATTAAACTTCAATTAAAATCCTACTTTATAGCTAATATTGAAAAGTATAATAATACTTTAAAAGCTAATCAACCTACCTACTTACATACTTACCTAACTAAATAGCAAGTAAACAAATTTATAACTAAAACAAGCTACCTAAGTAAATGGAATGCACTTTGCTAGATCCTACTGATATCTACCTACCTATCTAATCAGGTAGCTACCTAACCTACCTAATGTATAAGGCTATCGACGCTAAGACCCATGTAGCATTATCCCTATAAACCTTGTGGTTTCCTTAGTGCTATATACAAAATAAGTTATGTTTTTTTAAACGATAAATAAATTAAAAAAATAAAATGAAAAATTATTGAATTGTGCATAGAACGCCTTGTTATGTAATAAAATCGAAAAAAGTAAAAAGTTTTAAGATATAAGAAAATCTAACGCGAACTCTAGGGTGAGTAGTTTCCGAGATATGGGCGTTTGAAGTTTGACAGCTGTCATCAAAAAAATAGATCTTGATCACACCTTTCATTTGGTTTTGGAACGAGATCTCTAAGGTGAGTAGTTTCCGAGATATAGCCGTTTGAAGTTTGACAGCTGTCATCAAAAAAATAGATCTTGATCACACCTTTCATTTGGTTTTGGAACGAGAACTCTAGGGTGAGTAGTTTCCGAGATATAGCCGTTTGAAGTTTGACAGCTGTCATCAAAAAAATAGATCTTGATCACACCTTTCATTTGGTTTTGGAACGAGAACTCTAGGGTGAGTAGTTTCCGAGATATGGGCGTTTGAAGTTTGACAGCTGTCATAAAAAAACTAGATCTTGATCACACCTTTCATTTGGTTTTGGAACGAGATCTCTAAGGTGAGTAGTTTCCGAGATATAGCCGTTTGAAGTTTGACAGCTGTCATCAAAAAAATAGATCTTGATCACACCTTTCATTTGGTTTTGGAACGAGAACTCTAGGGTGAGTAGTTTCCGAGATATAGCTGTTTGAAGTTTGACAGCTGTCATCAAAAAAATAGATCTTGATCACACCTTTCATTTGGTTTTGGAACGAGAACTCTAGGGTGAGTAGTTTCCGAGATATGGGCGTTTGAAGTTTGACAGCTGTCATAAAAAAACTAGATCTTGATCACACCTTTCATTTGGTTTTGGAACGAGATCTCTAAGGTGAGTAGTTTCCGAGATATAGCCGTTTGAAGTTTGACAGCTGTCATCAAAAAAATAGATCTTGATCACACCTTTCATTTGGTTTTGGAACGAGAACTCTAGGGTGAGTAGTTTCCGAGATATGGGCGTTTGAAGTTTGACAGCTGTCATCAAAAAAATAGATCTTGATTTTAAGTTCTATGATTCAAGAAAGAAATAAAAATTGCTTGTTAGGTATAATAATATAATTTCCCCCAAATTGGTTAAATAAATTAGTATGGAAATCGAACCACCTTAATGTAACCACACGCTCGCAAAGCAATTTAAATAGCTACATCATATTTTGCTTAACATTTTTTTACCTGACTGTACTCAACGGCTTCCTTAATTTGATGTTGTCCGAATCGTCACAACAAAAATTATTAAAATCAAAAGTGACGATTGGGAGAATTTGTCCCAAAATATTTGGTCCGAATCGTCACTAAGTCGTTTCTTAGAATATTGATTGCATAGATAACAGAACTGAATTGATTAATCGTTGCAATATTCAAAAAACTAATCAGATTTATATCTTAAGGCGAAGGGTAAAGTCAGACAACTTTCTCGCTCGCACATTTCAACATTTTTGAAGATATAATATAACTAAATGTAATTATGTGAAATCGCAGAGCTTCAGGGTCGAGAGAATAACAATGCAAAGGTTCAGTAAAAATATCACATTGATCCAAACAAGTTTTCTAACCAAAAAATGTGCACTTTAATTTATCGCATTGGTACAAGTTTATCTTCAAAAATATTGAAATGTGCGAGCGAGAAGGTTGTCTGACTTTACCCTTCGCCTTAAGTAAAAATATATACAAAACTCACTAATCAAGATGGCCCAATAGATAAAAGATAAGCGTTTCAATATTGCCATAATATTTTTTATCTAATAAATAATTCAACATATTACATCTTATTATGTAAGTAATAGGTGTAATAACGCCAATACACCAAACAGTGGTTACTGTTTAACATCAGGTGGGCCATGTGTTGGTTCCGTCATATTAGTACGAAACCTGTTGCATAATGTTTTTTCAGCAGGAATCGATCTCACGACCTAGAGAATGTCAGTTAATAGGTATATTGATAGTTTTTATTAGGTTTGGAGAAGTTTTCATGTTACTCAGCTGGATATAAGAAATCGTATGCTGCGAGCAAAGCCACGCACGACAGCTAGTAACAAATATATTTACGTAACATTTTTTTTGGCCGATTTATTTAATGCTCGACTTTCTTTTTAGTCCGTGTGTCACCTTATCAGACATTACGTGATTCAGCTCGTTCCGGGACGTAATCTAGCCTGTTGCCTAACCCCTGGTTATGTCAATGCATCTGTCTCTTTCACACGCATTGGCAGTGTGATTGTGATCAGCTAACTCTTTCTATTGTAATTGAAATAATGATAAGTAGTTGAAAGTTCGAGTTGACACGAAACTTTGAATTGAACGTTGAATATGCTCGTAATATTTACATATTGAAGAGAATATACAGACCTACTCGTAATATTTACATGTTTAGAGAAAAGGAGGCCTATGCCCAGCAGTGTTACAGCACAGGCTTATTAAAAAAAACTTACAAATGCAATTTGTTTATTAATTTACTGATTGAATTAAGGTGCATTGGGGTAATTGCGAAAATGGGTATATTCCGAAAATCCATAAAATCTAGTAACATAATGCGATATTTTCCTGTTGGCACGAGGATATATAGGACTGTCACGGCGATGCCAATCAAAACGGCGTCTAGACCAATGTTGCCAACAGGAAAATATCGCATTATGTTACTATATTTTATGGATTTTCGGAATATACCCATTTTCGCAATTACCCCAATGCACCTTACTATGTTTTTGGCTTAAACTCTATCAACAAAGATTGGCCAAAATAAATCAGGGTGAAAAATGACGAGTTAAAAACATTGTAAAGAACTCCAAAACAGTTTTTAAGCGAAATATATCGAACAATTTACAAGACAAGAGTTTGAGGCCAAAAGAGAATTGTTCATTTGTCCCGCCAAAATAGCATTTGTGGAATAACTGAGAGCGATAACGGTACTAGCTCCCTTAGGATAGCTAGGTCAGTGAGAACAGCTAGTTCACTCCCTGCATTTTGAATTAATAAATGAAAAAAATTCATTATTTATTATGTATGCACATACAATTACGAAATTATATTAAATTAGAAAAAAAAAACGCAAGAGAAAAGCGGTTCTTTAAATTTGTTTCAATATAGATCCAAAACAAGTGAAAAATATTTCTTAGTTTTGCTTGTAAATAAATATGCGAATTATTTTGTTCGATTCTCAAAATATTGAAAATCTTAGGTTTATACCCTGTATAGAAGTGGGCTATCTTAACTCCAGTCCAGCTATGGCTCATGTCCCTCAGGACCGCTAAGTTATCTAGATTTCTTCTACTGGCCAGACCAGTAATGGTATTTTCTTGTCTGCCAAATTTATCTCGCTTTGTGCAAGAATCGTTTCGGTTAGTTTATTTAGATACATTATTTAGTGAAAGGAGCTGAGGTCAAAAGAAGTTGTAGGTGGGGGAATTAGGTCTGAGCAATAAAAAAAAAGAAAAATAAAAAATAAGAAAAATAGTTCCTTACTAGTAAAACGACAGACGTGTTACAGGCCAGTTGGTATAGCCACAGATCATATAATACTATGTATAACTCTGCCTTCTGTGCTGTGGTTGATGGTTTGATCTTCGGCGAGACCTAATGTGTTTTTTCATTCTATCTATCTCGTATGAGCTAGTGGCCAACTCTGGTGACGGAGTTTTTAGGCCGCCTCTAGGCCTCCGTCGTGGCTTAACGACTACTAGAGCCGGGACCGACAGTTTAACGTGCCCTCCGAAGCACGGAAGCGCTCAGATGTAAATGCCACTAACGGTCACCCATCCATATAGTGACCGCACAGAACGTTGCTTAACTTAGATTATCGGTTAAGATTGGCTAAGTAAGCTACGCCACGAGCGCTTCATTTATAACCGTCACCAAAATTTTAGTTCTCGCCGAAGATCACAGGCTTTCTAAGGTGAGCGATAAAAATTTAAGAATTAATGATATAAATCTTCTCGCAAAGACTACTTCGACGTGATCATGCAACAGTGCCGAAATATCCAGAGACGACGTTTTGGCGCAAAATACTTAATTAACTGATTTAACTTGTCTACATTGCTGGATTTTCAACAAACCCAGAGACTAACTATTAATTTAAATGGACACGAATTCAAACAGCGGTATTAATTTGCATGCATACATTAAAATTAATAATTTATCTGGCGCAGGTAGTTCCTACGGGGTTTAGGTTTACGCGACCGAATTGAAATGTCAATTTGTGTTGTCATTCTGAAGTGACACTGATTTTTGGTAACCACACAATTTAAGAAGTGGAACCAAGCCTTAAACTAAAAAGTTGAAGTCGAATAGTGGAGCCTCTAACGGTCTTTGGAGGATAGCACACCACCACATACCATAATATACTACCATACTATTATACTGGTCTTTCATACATACAACTCTATTTTCATCGTCAAACTAATGCCAATTTTCTGCTGCACGCAGGTCTCTCCCAAGACGCGCTACTTACTTACCCAAGCCCCGGTATTCAGCTGTTCTCATCGTGTGTTTGTGTTACATTTTGCAGATCTTTAAACCACGATTTCAAATGGTGGTCCGAAACTGCGCTTGACTAAACGCTTCCTTTTAAGTATTCATTTATTCCAACTTCTACGGTAAATATAGCGTTCTTTTTACCACAACAAAATCAATTTATCAATATTATAAAGTAATTGAGACATAAAATATTGTAGGTTGCTTCTAAATTTAGCCGGGTAATGATATTATAACGATATCAATTTACGAGGGTTCAGGGTTTGTGATGTTCAGGTGGAGGGCTTAAACTGAAATTGTAGTGATAAATTGATAATGTTATTACATCAGTCAAAAGGCCTAGTACGAGTTTTGGTGTGTAAATCTGACTTAGTGACGATTCGGACAAATAGTGTAAAACGTCTGACGCTCATATAGCACACTAGTGCGCGCTGATTTGTATGGAGACCTTTTTTTTACAGAAAGAGCGGTTTCTTTAAATGTGCTGGGCGTCAGACGTTTCACACTAGATTAAGACACCAAAACTCGTACGAGGCCCCCAGATAGATAAATACAATATTACTCTGATCTACATGACTTTTCGTCGTCATTGTTCTTTGCAATCACGCACCATAATATAAAATCAAAATAAAGATCATGCGTAGAAATGTTAATTGTAAAACCTAATATTTTTAAGATTTATATTTACATGTTATATACAAACTAACATTCTAGGTGCGATACACAATGATACAAAAATTCGTGAAAGAATTTTTTTTTGGGGCAAGATATAAAGCGTAATTTACATCCTTACAATGTTGGGTTTATCTCTATCTAACTTTCAGTCTACGCTTGATAATCGATGATCCTGATTTTTATATTCTTGGCTTTTGTTTTTTACTTTTATGTTTGTGTACTTTATTTGAGTGTATTTCCCCATACGAAATAATTGAATAATTTGTTACTTTGTAAACCAATTTAATTGAACAAAATAAACTGTAATTTTTCGGTGTAGAGAATAATTACGAGTTTTAGGAGCTATTAGAGGTTTAAATTTATTACAGCTACGTTAATACAAATTGCAATTATGGGAATAATTAGATCAATCCAGTTTTAGATACCCTTTTAATTAATAGGATATAGGCAGAGACGACAGCTAGTACACTCGATGCGTTACTTATTTGGTCGCGAGGAATGGCACAACAAGTCACTTAGTACTTGTATTTTTGTCGTCCCATTCCATTATTGGGCAAAGTCTCTATCTAAAAAAGTCAAAATGTCTTCCGATATATCAAGCAGCGGATGATTCAAGAAAGAAATAAAAATTGCTTGTTAGGTATAATAATATAACTTACCCCAAATTGGTTAAATAAATTAGTATGGAAATCGAACCACCTTAATGTAACCACACGCTCGCAAAGCAATTTAAATAGCTAAATCATATTTTGCTTAACATTTTTTTACCTGACTGTACTCAACGGCTTCCTTAATTTGATGTTCTCCGAATCGTCACAACAAAAATTATTAAAATAAAAAGTGACGATTGGGAGAATTTGTCCCAAAATATTTTGTCCGAATCGTCACTAAGTCGTTTAATCAGGTATCTGAACCTAAACTGATAACATATAAAAAAAAAAGTCATTAAATAGAACGAATACTTTCATTAATTCGTTCATTCATTCAACCTGTTCAGATCGGTTGTAGATTAACATAATGTAATTTTCACCCAAAACAGTGTATTTCGGGATTGTTTCTCGATATTTTGGCTCAGGAGAGTTGTGTTCATAGTTTCAAGAATTATATGACGTAACAAGTGAACTAGCTGTCTCATTAATCTGCGATTTAGATTTCATTTATATACCACACTGGTTGTTGTTATTGTATGGACAAATTGCTATCGTGTTTACAGAAAATTGTGTTCTGTTTTCAATTTGTTGGTGTATCATAAATTAGTTCTGGAATAGTACATTGTTCACCGAGAGGAGAAAACACCCGAGATCGGGAATCGCACTTTCTCTCGAGTGATACATAGTGCTTTATACTACACCTACGAGGAAAATAAAAAACTAAAACTGAATCCTCAAACAACACACAAATTGAAAATGGCGCCAATGGCGTCTGCAATTTTCACATGTTCTTTTTTCAAATTGTTTATCCTGCCGCCGCAGGGTCGCACTGCCAGCCCGACACCATCCAACACACAGCTAGTGGCCAGTGTCATTTTGCGAACTTGGAGATAAAAACTCACTGTAAAAACTTTTTGGCTTTTGATATTTAGGTTACCGGCGCATAGTCTTACCCAAAATTAAAAAAGAAAAACCACGTAAGAAATGGATTGTCATACACTTTTCTCTCCCGCTCAGATGCGTTTTCTGCCCGCATATTTGTTCGATATGCAATGACGTACTTTCTACCGTAAATTTGATAAAGTATCAAGGTACTTTCCAAGCAGGTGTAGTATAAAATATATTACCAACGCGCACAGAAATCGCAAAATAAATCATAATGTTAAATAAATAAATAAATAATAATAAATGTTACACCCTGTGTATTTACTAAATTACATTTTTGCGTAAGTAACTCCCGCTGTGAAAGAAAAAAAATATGGCTATTATTGTATCAAAATTTATTGTTACAGATATTATTGGTCTATCCTCCTTGTTCCACTATTAGGGAACAGCCGAAATGTATAAAAATATAGATACGATAAAAGTTCGTATCTTCGTCGTTTCTCAAGGAAGAAACAAGATATAGAAATAAAATATGACAAAAACTCCAAAACGTTCCTGCTATCTAGAGCTTTTTGTGTAAAAAAAAATATTTATAATTCTCGTCCCAAAAATCAGAACTTAAGATAAATAAAACAAGATAGCTATCTAGTTTTTTATAGCGCTATGATTAGTTTAGTTATAATTAGGTATTCCTTTGATCTATTCGTCAACTCGCGAGCGTCAAACTTGCGAGTGCACGCGAGTTGGCACCTTCCGATTTTACTTTTTTTTTTGTCTTCAACTCGCGCGCACCGATAAAGTACAATCACCTATACAAAATAAAACCACAAAATATTATGTCGAAAATATTAAACTGTTTATAACTACATACGTTTTTTTCTTTCCTTTATTGATTATTTATGTTTTAGTTTAGTCTACAGTTTTACATTTTACTTGCGTTGAAAATAAATTATTTTTTTATTTCTATTTCTAAGAGCTTTTTTGTAAAAAAAACTCTGCAAATAATATCTATCTTAACTAAATTATTTAGGTAAACGGCGATAAAGCAAACAAAGGTTACTCTTATCTGTTACAAAAACCACCTGTTTGATTTATCTCTTCCTTATATTTTTATTAGGATTCAGTGTCAACTTTGTTCTATCCTCGTCTTTTTTTCTTTTTTTGAATTTGTTATTCATTGATTAAAAATATTATAAGAACACTCCGATTCTTCATGCAATAGTTATTTTGATAAGTATACTGAATTTAAAAATAAATAGATGGACTAACTTTTTGGAGAGAAGGAATATTTGATTCTAAAAAAATCTGTAAATATTTATTATATTGTATTATATAAATTAAATATTATATTTACTATTTTCTAATATGGATAATATTTGATCTATATACCGTGCCTGAGTATAGAATTCTTAAAAGAAACATGCAAGCAAACTTTCTTAAAAAAAAATGCTTTTTTTATCGTGAAAAATAAACATGGTGGCATTAAGTTTTTCATTATTAGGACTTTTTTGACGTTTATATTTTTATTTTAAACTAAAAATTTTCTGATAAAAATTTAATACTTACCTATTTCTACAAACAATAAGTATAAATCTATTGTCATTTTAAATTTCATCACTAGGCGGCAAGCTTCGAGCTTGTTAACCTAGTACCTACTAATTTAGGAGGATATCGTGTGCGTCCTGCAAAGGTCACGAGCAGCATAGAAGATGTCGGACCTTTATAAATCTACGATGTATCTAAGAATCGTTAAAGTACAGCTCTAGTTTCATGTTCTTTTATTTTTGTGAACTAATAGTTTCACCATTAAAAGTTGGCGACACTGAGTTCTTTTGATCGTACATTCAATTGTTATGTTTCACGGTGAATTCGTTCGAACAGTGATATTTTTGTATCACTACATAGTGATACAAAGTTTTGTATCATTAGTGATATAAAGTTTTTTATCATTAGTGATGTAACGTTTTGTATCATTAGTGATATAAAGTTATGCATCACTAGTGATATAAATTTTTGGATAAGTGGCAAGAATCTTACTTAGTTGCCAAAGGACAAAACGGATCCTCAGTACCTATTTACGTTACAAAATGTGGGTGAAGTTACCTAACTAGATCTTAATGGGTACAGTGGTTGCGTGTGTGGGTTTTCACAAACATAGATAGATAGATAGATTATATCTTTATTGTACACCAAAATAACAGAAAAAAGATACAAGGATTTAATGAAAAACCAATATAAAGCACAATGGGCGGTCTTATCGCTATAAGCGATCTCTTCCAGACAACCTTTGGATGGACAGGAATAACATACGTATTTTTAATAACAAAAGGTAGTCTCTGAGTAAGGGATTTTTAGGGATTATCGTGTAGAGAACACGGTCAACCCTAGAAAGTATCCTCTCTCATTCAGTACATTATTTTGAAACTGGCCAGAGTTGGCGAAATTATGAAAATGTACGATATTATAATATTTGTTTAATAATAGTACTTTAATTTTAGTACATTATTTTATAAAACCTGTCTGACTTGCATATTTTGTTACTATAATATTCGTTTATTAACAGTAGTTTCATTGTAAACAGTAGTATGCACGTTCGGTCACTTTTACTGATTATTTAGAAGACAAACAAGCTTGGGACGAACTAGCTCAGACGACGATTCAAAGTGATCAGTGAGATTTTATTGAATAAAAGATTTTTGACTTTGACTTTGACGTTTCACCAATACCACACAATCACCGAACAAACAAGCTGAAATTAAATTGACGTCAGTGCAACGGTAATGATATTGTGTACGGAAATGACGTCATAAACTAGTGATGTCATGGTGACGTCCAATAAATGTCTTGTTGAAATCCGCCGGGATTTGGTAGTAATGAATGTTCGGTTCGGACGGTGGTTAGTTCAATTATTTGGTTTTATATCAAGCATAGTTTTGCAGTGAAACCAGAAGCAATGGCAACAAACATTACTTTCTAATACTTACGTAAATGAGCAAAAGGTACACGTGATCGGTTACTTCACCCTATGTTGAGATCATACCTGCAAAAAAAAAGTCAAATAAATAGGTCATTAATAAAATAGAAGAAAAGGACGAGACCAATGAGTATACCTAACTCCTTAAAATTTTAATAAGTACCTACTTAATAGAATTTTAAGGAGTTAACTAAATTTACCCCTATTTTGTAATATATATATAATATAATCATAATATAATCATTCTTGTCAATAAATAAAATATAATTATTCATTAATATTATTTACAAACCAGTTTGTTCATTTGTAGCGCTGCTCGGACATTGCTCTCATTATTTACAAACAAATACAAAAAAAATATAGATGGATGGTCCACCATTAGTAAAACTATGGATTTCATCAATTCTTCAATTCTCCCGCCAAAACCCAAGGAATTCCCGTCGATTTAGCCAAACCATCAGCGTAATCCGACCCGAAAACTGTGATGGAATCTTCCCCATGGAACGATTCTACCTCATTGAGTAGCTTAAATAGAACAAGCTTGTTCATTGTGATGTTTATCTAGTGCTCTGACCACAAATATATAAATGCAAGTGCTTATAAAATTGTGTCAGACTAAGCTATAGACTAGCAATATATATATACACGATTTTAGTTTTTGCGATTTTATCTTTTGGGGAAAAACGAGTATACGGCACGAAGTCACGAGCATTGTAGCATGTCTGTCAGTTGTGGTAGCTATGATACAAAATTAACTCCGTAGAAGGTAGGTTACTTTACAAAACACTCCATCTCTTTCTGTCATCTCGTATCCCGGAATCTATATCCCGGGATTTCATGTCAAATCCATGGTATGATAACGTTACGGCACACGTACACAATACCTACCTTACAAAAGTCACTTAAATGGAGTGTACCAGCTATTTGCTAATGCATTTAAGGGCAATTCGAGCCCATTGTCTAGAGTGCCGAGACAAATTGGAAGGAAAATTACAGGATATCCATAACCTGGAGACGTTATATCATTATCGCGTTACATCAGTCTGCGATGTTATAATACGAAATTAGAAGGAAGATTTAGGGGGTGGATGGCGTTTTATTTTGTTTGATAAGATTACTCAAAATGTATTGGGTATCCTTTCAAAATACGTAAAGTCGGGAACAAAACAGTGCGTTCAAACTCAGCCCATGCCGCTGCCGGCATTAATGCCACGATTAATGCCGGACTTATTGCCACAACAACATCGCCTTTATTCTTATTAAGGGTATAAGCCGGGACAGAGGCATGATCGTGTTCACACTATTCTCATGCCCAGATGCCCACTTCCCTGCCGACTGCGGCCGAGTGTGAACGCACCAAAAAAAGGCATCCTTGTTGAATGCAATGACATTGGCCAGGTACAGTAGGTACTTGTTGTATCGCGCTCGTAGAACTTTGTCCAGCAGTAAACATAGGCTTTTTTAGGCTATAATGATGATGATAATAGTGATGTCAATCTCGTTGTTGCATTTTTCCTCCAACTTAATTTGACAGGTCTGTGTCATCTCAGTTTATAAATATGCAACAGCAGAATTGTCACCAGCGTCAATATACTAAGAGGAATCGAAACTAATTAGTACACAGACTATGCTCAAAGCAACTAATCCACAAGCGTAATCCCCCGGTAAATAGACATTATTCATGAATAGGCTATACACACACTAGCAGATCAAGAGGGGGGCTTAACCCCCCCTTGATAATAAATAAAGAAAATAAATATATATTCTTGGACATCACGCACAACGCCCTCTAGTCCCAAACCACAGATCATATAATACTCTAAGCAGAGCTTGTGTTATAGGAACTAGATGGCTGGTAGAATACTCATATAAATTTTTTTCGTAAATACATACCTAAAATATATATAGCGTCCCGCAATAAAGCTTCAACGATAGTTTGGACTAGGATTTGTCAGATAAAACCGTATAATCAAATCAAATCATTTATTCCATTCAATAAATTTCAGGTTGGTAAATTTCAGGTTATATTGCAGGGTCTAAGAACCCCTCCCCCCCATGAAAAGAAAGCCCCTCCTAAACTTAAATTCCGGATCCACCACTGTGTACACAAACATGTGTACAAATTAGAAGGTAGGTATATATACCTACTGTCCATTTATTGGGTAATAGATTACGTACGCGGTCATTTTTGTCATTTGTACCTACTATTAATACAAATGTTGACACTTTGGACCAACATATACGCATTATTAGGCATGCAGTGTCTCAAAACTAGATGGCGCTATATCAAACAGTAACTTTGTCATTTTGAGAGACGATTCTAATTAAACCTTCACAACCTTGTTTACATTCGAATCTAAACCCTCAATTATAATCGAAAACTAACTTAAATTAATTCGTACCTGTTCCAATTTAAGCCTGGGTTATCTACAATCCATCCTAGTGGGATTACGTCACGTAGTGACTTAACCCTTAGACCCTGCACGGGGGTAAATTAGACCCCTGACATCGTGATACAGAAAGCTTATTGTGTAAGTTTAGATCATGATTCCGGTAAAGTTAAACAATTTATAAGTAAAAGAGTACTAGACAAGTCTCTATTATATAGTTAGGTAGGTAAATACCTACTAAAATAAAGACATAGATGATTTATTTAGCGTACGAGTAGGTATATGAAAATTGGATACAAATGATCTCAGAAAAAATACAAAGAGTCTTTAAAAAACACAAACTTATTACTTACTTAACTATTTATTCATTTAAAATGTATACTAATTTTTTACATTAGTTTTTTTATAATCAGTATCCAGATTAATTAACAATTTTGGCAAAGTTTATCAAAATGGTCATAAATGGTTATCATTTAACCTCATTGGTAATGATAACCTCAGTACAACCTTTTTAAGAAAAATAATAATTATCACACATCTGCATATTTAATACTAACGCCCACGTAATCTTATAAATCGTATAAATTAAAAATATATATGTCCGATACCTATGTCCAATTTGTCCAACTATGTAATTCTTCAGATACTGGTAAGTTGACGAGTAAAACAAGCATCTTTCTTTTGTACTTGTCTTTTGTCTACGTGTTGCTGCCCCAGTGTGCATTATGCTTTACGTCCTCACACTTTTTCTAAAGGTTATCTTAACCCGCGACCTGTCGGGGGTCACTCTGACCCCCTCATTAGCCAGATAGATGGCGCCGTCAGAGCATGTGTTCATTAATTTTTAGCTACCAAAGCAATATCAACCTTGTGCTGCGAGTCAGTAAGGTGCATTTTGAACTTAGCCTTTGTAGTCTTATTAGGTTTTGGAGTAGCACAGTAACAATTTGTATAAAAGTTTGCAGGGAATCTTAAAATGACCTCTTTTTGTGTTGTGCCATTGTTTTTTTAGATAACCTATTTTATGTAGATTAGTTCATGAATACCTCATTATCATCATCATCATCAACCTATATCGGTCCACTGCTGGACGTAGGTCTCTCCCAAGACGCGCCACTGAGCCCGGTCTTCGGCTCTTCTCATCCAGTGTTTGCCAGCTACATGTCTCAGATCGTCACCCCACCTAGCCGGAGGGCGTCCTACACTACGCTTATCTAAACGCGGTCTCCACTCGAGTATTAGTTTGCTCCAACGATTGTCAGTTCTGCGGCAAACATGGCCGGCCCACTGCCACTTCAGCTTACTTACATGAATACCTAACACAACATTATTGGAGAATAGGGTATTACCTAGCCTACCTTATAGTAGTACCTACCTCATTCAGTACCTAGTTACTAGTAACTATGGAGAGTTTAAAATAACGCTCAAAATTATTTTTGTTGCGTTTCTAATCAGCGATTAAAACAATTTTATCAGCGTTTTATAAAAAGTCTGATAAAACATTTTATCTATCAAAAGTTCAAACAACTAACAGTAAAGTATGGCAACAATCGGCAAATCTTTACCAATAAAAGTGTTTCACTGAAAAAACAGACAGCCATTTATTCAGGATTGCTAGAAAAAAATAGTAACAAACAGAATTCCCCCGTCTACCCGCCTCAGAGCAATCTAGTTAACGTCAGTGCCAATAAAAGAAATGCCAACAGCAACAAAACAATAAAGCTCTAAGTGCGCTTGATAAAAATTCCCGATCGGGGCCGTCGCGTCGTCGATAACTATGACGTGCCCACGTGCCCTATCGCGTTTCACAAAACTGCGCTTTTTGCGATGCCTCAAGGTGATAGCGCTGAGATTATTGACAACAGATTCAAAAATTTTCAAAACAGAAACTTTTTCAGATTTTATTTTGAAAGTTATTGAAGGATCGATGTTTATCTTTCACTTGATGGAAGGTGTAAATGTCGCATTAGTGGAGCACCTTAAGCTGTACTTAATCACTTTCTCATAATCAAACTCAAAATTTTGATTTTTTAAATTTGCAGATCATTGGAAATTCCGCTGGACACGAGCCGAGATTAACACTTTGGGGTTGAGTCTTGCACATTCCAAACTACAAGAAGTGACGGGCAAGTTAACTTGCCTGACATGTGCAAACTTGCCCGACATTTTCATTCTGAAGGACGATAAATGTATAGAAATTTTTATCGTACAAAGGACCTGGATCTAGAAATCTAAAAGGATTTCTTTCGTACAAAGGTATTACAGTAATCCTATATTTAAACTAGCCGTCGCCCGTGGCGATGCTCGCGTTCTAAATAAACCCTTTTAGCGTGACTTTTTAAAATTCCTTTCTTAGTGCATCCCTACCCTCCAAATTTCATACCTATTGGACTTATGGTTTAGGCTGTCCGTTGATTATCAGTCAGCTTCAAAAGAGTTTTATATATATTGATGATGATGATTTCTTAGAACCGCTCCAACCTTGGGTCTCTCAAGCACCCCCTTTACCTTCTGTCGGTACCTTGCTGTTTCAATATCAATCAACATCTTTAATCAAATATGAAGGCTTCGGGTAACTCCATAATTCACTCTTTTATCGAATGAACTTTTCATTACTCTGGTTTGATGGATCTTCCATTATGCGTATTAAAAAATATGAAGGTAACGTACCTGCGACGTATCATGAAGTCTACACAGATAGTAAAGTATCCAGAGGGATGATCACGAACAAATCTGACAGTCACCTAGTCGCCGCGTTACGTAAACCTAACGTATTCAAATCATGTTGCGCGTCAACGCAATAAGCTAGCTTAACTGTCAAACGTAGTGTCGCCGCGCAGTGTATCTCGGATACGCTAGCGTTACGATACGTTTACGATTGTCACATTTATTCGTGATCAAGGCACTGATTACAATAATATTATATTAGCACCTGCTAAACATGAAGTTTAAACGGTACAGCCAGTTAGAACTACGAGTATTTTTCTGCTTTTTAGTGAAATGAATAGCCCACATACTGACTGAACAAAAGAACAGAAAATTTTTAAAGCATATTTCTGTTCAAAATGGAATCGTTCGCGAACATTCGATATCGTCCTTCGTAGAATGTACGAGAAAATACAATAACTCCATTAGACGCTCAAAAAGAAGTTGCTAGCGCAATAAAAACGTTACAGGCTTAAACTAATTACGCCGGCACTCATGCGTAATCCGATAAACATGACGACAGGAGACGGAATAAAGATAGAATATTAGGTTCAATATTCTGAGAATATACATTGCTAGCTTAAACCTATGCCTTTGGACGATTTTCTAACCAAATAAGCATACTACAATGCATCTATAAACAAGATAGAATGACTAGAGAGAGAGAATAAGAGATTGATTTTTCTAAACAGAGACGTTCCCATGCATTTTTAGGTTTTTTATGCTCTAGCCTCAGAATAATAAATATCGGTTCTAACCGAATATTTTAGATAGAATATCATTGACTCTACCGATCGTAGAACGTCAAGTTGGTTAGAAAGCCCAAATATAATAAAACTAGTACCTAATTGTGGATATCCAAATAGAATTCCTTATAGAAAATGAAATTTAGTTTTATTTCAAACTTTTACACCAATACAATTAGAAGTCGAATAAATACCATCTACTAGCGAACTACCGAACTGAATGACGAACCACCCCTACTGATCAGACTGACGTAACTCCCACATGGATTTCCTCAAACAGCATCGATTAACACGTCTTAATTTGCCCACACACGGATTAGAGCATTTCTAACTGGTTGAGCACAATGGCACGGTTGACGTAAGTTTATCTACCGATAATAGTATGCATGAAGTTATTACAGTTTTCATACATTAAGCGAGTGTAAAATGTGTGCGAGAGATCCAAAAAGTACTATCGCAAAACGCGTAGTTTGCGATGATTGCGAGTAGACTTTTTATTTGGGAAAACAAAAACCAATCGCGATAAAATACTAGTTTATACAAGAATATAAAAAAAAGATAAGAATTGCTATTAGTTTTGGTTTTATATTGGTTTTGATACTATCTTGAGAAAAGCCAAGCAAAATAAAGAAGTGTTCAGAAGAACCAATTTCTCACAGTGCCAAGCGAGCGGATTTTCGTAAGCCTTCGGAAAAAATGTGTCTAAGTATGTTAGTCATTTTGGTGAGCTATTTTTGTGACTGGATTTTTTATGGCACAGTGACTCAAACGCTTATCGCAAAATTGAATATAAGTGGTTATTATCACTAGCAGTGCCAAGGGGCATTTTTGATAAATAAATATTTTTTTTAACAAAATATCAATAATACTCCTTGGCGCTACGAATGACAGGTTTTTATATGAAGGTAGCTCATTTTACTTATCTGTCCTGATATGAAAACTGACCAACTGCTTGCCCTAATACTTTCTTATTCATTTCATTCTTTAGTTATAATAATAAATAATACAAATAATACAAATATTTATTTTCAATAAAAAGGTTTACAAAAGTTTTAGTTATTATTATGTCGTAAATAAAATATGTCTCTGACGTTGCACAAAGTACTTTGATCCATCTAATAATCTTTTTGTCTTCTTTTATCCAATGGTCACTGTCTTCTTGGACAAAAATCCATGGCATATAGGAAGACCCCGACGATAAAAACAACAATAAGCACGCGTCAGTACGTCACATCCGCAAGCTGCCCAATTTCCCAAGGACAATTCCCAAGTAATTCGATTCATCCTGGATTCCTCGTGTCTCCGTAAATGAATAAGCAAGCTACAGCGGGTTGATTTGCCCATTCATAGTATGAATTGGGCAATTTATGTGGGGTCGATTTGACCCCGGACCCGCGATTGTGGGGAAACTTTTGCGACCGCAGCGATAGGGTTAGGATATGTGGTTTTATTTATTTGGTGTGTGTTTAATGGAAATCGTTTGTTTGTGGGTATCAATCTAAAGGCTATCTTTGACTAAATTCAAATTCAGACCCAAGCACAAATTTTGTGATTTTTTGTAACAGGCGTCATGGCTCAGTCGGTAGTAGCTCTGCCTTCCGTGCTGTGGGTCGTGGGTTCGATCCCCACCGAGAACAAACATTTGTGTGTTGTAAACATAGATGTTTGTTCTGTGTCTGGGTGTTTCTATGTATTATAAGTATGTATTTACAAAAAAAAAAGTATGTATGTATTCTATCAGCCATCTAGTTTCCATCGTACAAGCTTTGCTTAGTTTGGGACTAGAAGGCGTTGTGTTAAGTCCGTGAATATTTATTTATTATTTATTTTTGTTTTAGGTCTGGATTCAGGGTTTTGGTCTAGCTCCGCAAGAATTAGGGATATAGAAATATAGGTATCTCTAATTCTGAACTAGAGAGTTTTTGATTTTCTAGAACATGGTAAGTCTTGACGATTTTTCAATGTGTACCTACTAATCTACTATGAACCAAATTCATGACTAGGCATTTCAGAAATTTCGTGCGTACGACGGTCTCCTGACTTTCGATAGACCTGAAGCAGTACCAACCCAATAATGAGGTTTTCACCCCTCAGTAAAATCGACTTAGTGACATCAGGGCGTCTACGAAAAACGATACACGAAGATTCTCTAACCAAATTGGTGTATGCAATGTGCCTTTCACGTGATGCAGTGTAACGTAGTCAATCTTCACCGATTATCTAAGTTAAGCGACGTTCTGCGCGGTCACTATTTGGATGGATGACCGCTAGTGGCTGTGCTTTGGAGGGCACGTTAAACTGTCGGTCCCGGCTCTAGCATAGTCGTTAAGCCATGACGGAGGCCTTAAGGCGGCCTAAAAACACCTTCACCAAAGTTGGCCGCTAACTCATACGAGCTTGCTAGTGTAACGTGGAACTAAAAAAGATAATACGAACGGTTTACGTAAGTAATAGCCGAGGTTGATGGTGTAGGCGTCCAATGTTCCAGACCTATGACATTTTCTTTTATCAAGTTTATATCAGCGTCTAACTCTAGAAATCCCTCTGCCTACTCCCATGGGAAATGAGGATAAGTTAGTTTCCTTGCAACTTTTCACATGCACGCTCTGCCACACCTAGAGGTATCCCAGTAGGTAGTGGCTAGGTACCTAGTGTAAACAATAACATGAAATCACTTTGTACTTACCTAATTTTGCATCTTCTCGTATGAGTGGCCAACTCTGGTGAAGTAGTTTTTAGGCCGCCTTAAGGACTCCGTCATGACTTAACGACTGTTATAGCCGGGACCGACAGTTTAACGTCCCTTTCGAAGCACGGAAGCGCTCCGATGTAATTGCCACTAACGATCATCCATCCAAATAGTGACCGCACAGAACGTCGCTTAACATGGATCATAATCAGTGAAGATTTATTATGACACATAATATTTGGTAGGGTGGTTTTTTAAGGGCAGGCGTTTTTCAACAAGTGCATTGCCCACCTAACAGTCCCTATAAGGATGCGTTGCTTCACTGAGCACGTCTTATGAGGACGTGCCCTTGTGATACATTGCACTGCGTACTCTCAGACATAAAGGATACCGTTCAAACCGAAACACATGCGAGCATAACTGTTTGGCGGCAGAAATAGATACAGTGGTATTACTTTCCCCGATGAGCTCTTTCACAAGAAGCTCTATTCTTTATTCTTTATTGTACACTGAGAAACTTTAACTTAAATAATGTACATTCCGCCCGCGACTACCTTCGCGTCCCATTGGATCCCGTTAATTTTCAGGTATAAAAAGTATCCTAGTTACTTCTAATACCAGTAGTTTATAATATTAGTAGGATAGGCGAGCTTAAGTCTAAAAAGAGTACTAAAACTATGAGCCTGAAACTGGCAGCCAAATAGCGGCAGCCAAACACAATAATCCAGGGCCGAACTAATAAACAAATTCTAAATTTTGATTTCTGACGCTAGGTGAAAAGTTCAAGCATAAAATAAGATCATTTGCAACTATTTGAGTCCCGAGCACAACAGAGTACGTTAAGGCGGGGAATTCACTAGACGGACATGCTCACGGACATGTCCGCCAGACCTCGCTACTGTCTAGTGCTACGGTCAGAGCCCCGAGTCTGTGCATTTGTTTTGACTTTCGACTCGATTGTAGCACACGCAAAAGCATTCGCAAAGCGAGAAATTTTGTATGAAATCCGGATAAGCGCCTCTAGCGGGAGATTCGGGAATTGTGCAATTTCCAACAAAATTTCTCGCTTTGCGAATGCTTTTGCGTGTGCTATACTCGAGTCGAAAGTCAAAACAAATGCACAGACTCGGGGCTCTGTGCGATGTTCGCTAGTATATAGTATAGTAGCGAGGTCCGGCGGGCATGTCCGCGAGTATGTCCGCGAGCATGTCCCTCTAGTGAATACCCCGCTTTATACGTGTGAAACTACCGACAACAGCATTTTTCTGAGATGCCGTATGCACCTGAAAAGGCTCTACACCAGCAGTGCGACATTTTCCATCTAATAAAATAGTCGATATTGTCCGGTCAAAGGCGGAATACACCCAGTTTTATGACACTCGTAAACTTATACCAATACGCTGTGGTATTAAATACGAATGGTATATACAGTTTATTTATTTACTAATGTTAGGACCACATTCCTATATAATTATGAAAACGCTTAGGTGCAGCCCTGATTAGAATATCACGGAAGGGGTGTTATAAGTTTTACGGTGTTTTGTGTCTGTCTGTAAGTCTATGCCCTCGTATTTAAGGCTCCGATTTAAATGTGGTTTATGTAAGAACTAGCTGATACCCGCGACTTCTTACGCGTGTGAAACTTTCCGCCAAAATATCTGTCAACCAGCATGCGATGAACCTCGTAGTAAATGGCTGCTTTTGGTTTAGAGAGTTAAACCTGTATCTAAGAATCCACGACATTAATTTTTCAAAATATAGCCTATATGTTTCAATCCGGGAAAAGGGCTTCCGAATGGTATAAGTTTCGTTAAAATTGGTTTAGTAGTTAGGGCGTGATCCGCGAACAAACAAACAGATAAACAGACAGACTCAATTTTTGGAATCAGTATCGTTTATTTAGTAGATCTGCATATTTAGTTTATTCATAATAATCTTTAATTTTTACTTAATTGATATAATAGTAGGAATATTCACAAAGAAAATTACAACTAATACAGTATTTACAATATTCACAATATTTACAAAATACACATGAAACAGTTGAGCTATCCACAAACCGTTGCAAACGATTTATAGATAGCTCAGTTTATCTATAATTTTACTTTTCCGCTTTTTTACAGTTTTGTTATAGTATAGATAGATAGATAGATGTAAACCATTTCTAGATAACATGTTCTTTAACATAGCGTCAAGTTAAAACTAGTGTAAAAGATATTTTTAACGTGGCATATGTTTCTTAAGGCGTGTTGCCGTTAACAGCTTCCGTTGAGTTATCGTTCAAGCTATAAAATGCAAGTGTGACGACTTAAGACGTAAAGTCACATAGGACATTAAAACTCGTACTCAGTACTGTCTGTCTATCTATATTATACTTACTATCTTCTAAGTCCTATGGCCGAATGCTGAAACGTCACTCAAATTTAAAAACAACTTAAAATTGCTCTGCCTTATTTTGAAATTACTCATTGGTAAGAGATGGCAATAATCGTTTGAAATTTGGAAAGTAGTATCCTTATATAGTGTAGGGGTGCACTAAGAAAGGAATTTTGAAAAGTCGCACCCTAAAGGGTCTAAAAAAATTAGGATGAAAGATTTTAACCAAATAATGTGTATGTTGCTGCCACGCGAGCAAAGCCGCGGGCGACGGCTATAGTATTTATAAACTGTAAAAAAGTCAAAAACGAAGAATAAAGATATGGATAAACTAAATATGCAGATCTACTAAACAAACGATTCTGATTCCGAAAATCGAGTTTGTTTGTTTGTCTGTTTATCTGTTTGTTTAGAGCTAACTACAAACTATATAGGGGTAGCGTAGAAAATCTTTGAACTGAGATCAATACCAAATAAGGAAAACTATGCTCTATCAATAACTACTAAGGTACATTATCCATTGATGTCAAGTTCTATTCTACTTTCACTAGTAGGCCAATGTCATCGTTTCTGACAAACGTTACGCAATGACTTGATCACGAATAAATGTGACAACCGCATATCCGAGATACACTGCGCGGTAGCACTACAACGGTTGGCAGTCGAGCTGGCATTGACGCGCAATGTAACTCGAATACGTTAACGCGGCACCTGCCAGATTTTTTCGTGATAGATTAAAGGTACTAATTAGCACGTGGAACGCGTTCCAATTTTAAATTCAAATTAGCGTTTCTTTTCTTGTGTTTTTTTTTCTGTCGTTTGTTTATTTTTTTTATTGTTATGTTTCTTTGTGATTAGTTACTTTTGGCGATCTTTGTTTTTAATTTTGTGAATATTTTTTTTATTTAGGTGTTTCAACTAAAAACGAATAAAGAAAAGAATGTAGAGTAAATAGGTCCAAAATGAACATTAGCCCGATAGGCGTAGATAAGCGCAATGACCCATAGTTATACGACAAACGAACACGCGATGCCAACTTTACCTCAGTACCTACCTAAGTATTGTACTAAGTAGGTCATCTAATTCTAATTCGTCGTGGGGGAATAAGATCTGCACTGACGTCCCGCGTTCGGGTGTATTGTGCATTGTCCCCCTGCTGACCTCGCCCCAGCCAGCCCAACTCCTTAAAGTAACGGTCAAAGGACTTTGGGTTGATGACAGCAATGTTCCAGCATCCCCGATGGTGTTGTGGATGCCGAGGAGTGAGACCCGATCAGCTCCTGCAGTCCCGTTTTGGATCTGGCTTCTGCTGTGGCAGAGCAATGTAGCAAGACATGCGGGCCTAAGATGCGCACCGCGAGATATTTGTCATGTCGTTCTGTCAAAATTTAAGCATTTTGTACCAGTTTAGGAACTATTGCATTATCTGTGGTACCTAATGGTGTCGACAAAACGCGCCATAATGTACACTTTTGACACTTCTTAGTCGTCATACCTCTCCGAGGACGAGATAATAGTCATGCAGAAATGTCAAAAGTTGAAAATTCAAAGGCGCGGTTTCTCGACAACATTACCACAGATAATGCAATAGTTCCTAAACTGGTACAAAATGCTTACATTTTGACAGAACGACATGACAAATATCTCGCGGTGCGCATCTTAGGCCCGATGCTCTACTGTTTCTTTTTCCTGAAGACAGCCACGACAGAGGTCGCTGTCTGTCGCTCCGATCTTGAGGAGATGGTAGTTCAGATCACTAAGTAGATACTAAGTAGGTAGTCAAAATGCAGGACTTAATTTTTTTTAACCCGGGCTTCGGAGGCGTGGTAAAAATTACCCTTAAACTTAAAAATAGTACTCAGTTACGGAAGTGAAAGGAAGAAAGGTTCAAAATAGTTATTTCAAAAAAAATATTGTAAAACGTAAAACGGACTTCTTGCTGATATGATGATGAGGCTTGCTTCTCAGTTTTAATCTTTATTTTATTCACAAAGAAAACTACAACTAATACAGTATTTACAATATTGACAATATTTACAAAATACACATGAAACAGTTGAGCTATCCACAAACCGTTGCAAACGATTTATAGATAGCTCAACTGATCCAAATCAGTATGTACGAATCGGTTTTTTTTTTTTTTTCATTTGTTGTTTTAAAAGTACATAATAACTTATTTTGTACTATAGGACTAAGGAAACCACAAGGTTTATAGGAATAATGCTACATGAGTCTTAGCGTCGATATCCTTACATTAGGTAGGTTAGCTACTAGGTTAGATATGGGTAGGTAGCTGTAAGTAGGATCTAGCAAAGTGCATTCCAATTTCTTAGGTAGCTAGTTTTAGTTACAAATTTACAAACTTTTAGTTTCAAATTTATTTAAATCCTGGCATGTACAAACAATGGATGAGAAGAGCCGAAGACCGCGCTCAGTGGCGCGTCTTGGGAGAGACCTACGTCCAGCAGTGGACTGATATAGGTTGATGATGATGATGATGATGATGTACAAATTAACCCTATACTGAAAAATAGGGACAATAATAATTTTGAGGGCAAAAAATAATGTCATTTCATTCGAAGTTCTAACTGTTTTCATGAACGTTTTCTTACTTATTATGAAAACCCATCTATACAATATTATTATGGCGTCATGGCTCAGTCGGCAGTAGCTCTGCCTTCCGTGCTGTGGGTCGTGAGTTCGATCCCCACCGAGAACCAACATTTGTGTGTTGTAAACATAGATGTTTGTTATGTGTCTGGGTGTTTCTATGTATTATAAGTATAAATTTACAAAAAAAAATGTATATAAGTATTATATCAGCAATCTAGTTCCCATAGTACAAGCTCTGCTTAGTTTGGGACCAGAAGGCACATTATTTATTTATTTTATTTATTTATTATAAAATTGTAAAAAAGCCAAAACTGAAATCAAAGATATGGATAAACTAAATATGCAGATCTACTAAATAAACGATTCTGATTCCGAAAATCAAGTTTGTCTGTTTATCTGTTTGTCTGTTTTTCTGTTTATCAGAAGCCCTTTTTCCGGATTGAAACATAGGCTATATTTTATTAAAATCAAGGACGTGGATTCTTAGATACAGCTTGACCTCTCTAAGCCAAAAGCCGCCTCTGACACGAGGTTCATCGTATACTGGTTGTCAGATATTTTGGCGGAAAGTTTCGCACGCGTACGAAGTCGCGGGTATCAGCTAGTTTTGATAATAAAAACGCAATAAAGCACCTTATAACGCCTAATACAAACTTATTAATGACTCAGGTAACAACTAAAAGTAATCTGTTACGTCATCCATACTCCTTCGGGGTGTAGGGAGAACGGGGTGAAATAATAAGGGGTGAAAGAGAGTGTTGTAAAATCTTATTTACAACTAGGCTTTCTTCAAATTTTTACGACTCGAACGTGGATAAGGAAAATGTAAAGCTGGTATAAATCAAATGGAAGTCGTTTGTGGTGTAGTGACTGGCTGTGACGTCAGGTGCGGGTGTGATTCTCGCAACAGACAATCATTTACAAAATTGTTGACAAAACATATTGTTTGGTTTTATCGTGGTTTAATTAGAAACACATTTTTTTTATAGTTTAATAAAATGTTTACAAGTAGTTTTTGCAATACATAAATTTATATTTTCGACAATTATATTTTTTGGAATTTTATTGCTCCAGCATGCTATTTTTAAATTATGTAGGCAGCTACTTAAGCTCCAAAAAAAAAACTCTTCAAAAATACATAGTATTTTCAAAATAATGTTGAAAAGCTATTACAGTGAAAATAGTAGATTGACGTGACGCGAAGGGGTAAGAAGGTACCTACTTAACTTACTGTTTTCCTAAAAAGAGGACAACTTTGGGACAACTCTGTTAATTTTTGTAAAGAAGATCATAAAATGATCCAAAAATATTTATTTTTGTTACTCTATTTGATTCAAAAATAGAATCTTAAGTAACATTTAAATTATTTCTTATTTTGATTGACAAACAAACGTAGCAATTAAGACTAACGAGTTCGAAATTCGAATTTAAATTTCAATTACAGCCATTTGAGCGTCAAGATAGCGTAATCATCCGCCAATCAGAGATGGAGATAGTCGCGTAGTTCGCCAATCGGAGTGGTGAAATTATTACTGAATATTAAATTAGCGCGTACTTTGGAAATGCTACCGAAGTAGAGGTTAAAGGGTTAATTAGTTATGTGATTAATAGTGGACTAGTAAAATAAAGTTGGTAAAAGTTGCTTTTAAGACGATAAAGAGGTAGTTTTAAAAGCTGTCATTTATACCTAGGTATTAACGATAGAAAGGTAGTTTTAAAAGCTGTCATTTATACCTAGGTATTAACGATAGAGAGGTAGTTTTAAAAGCTGTCATTTATACCTAGGTATTAACGATAGAGAGGTAGTTTTAAAAGCTGTCATTTATACCTAGGTATTAACGATAGCGAGGTAGTTTTAAAAGCTGTAATTTATACCTAGGTACTAACGATAGAGAGGTAGTTTTAAAAGCTGTCATTTATACCTAGGTATTAACGATAGAGAGGTAGTTTTAAAAGCTGTCATTTATACCTAGGTATTAACGATAGAGAGGTAGTTTTAAAAGCTGTCATTTATACCTAGGTATTAACGATAGAGAGGTAGTTTTAAAAGCTGTCATTTATACCTAGGTATTAACGATAGAGAGGTAGTTTTAAAAGCTGTCATTTATACCTAGGTATTAACGATAGAGAGGTAGTTTTAAAAGCTGTCATTTATACCTAGGTATTAACGATAGAGAGGTAGTTTTAAAAGCTGTCGTTTATACCTAGGTATTAACGATAGAGAGGTAGTTTTAAAAGCTGTCATTTATACCTAGGTATTATTTGCTTAGATTTCTTATTACTTTATACTTTAGACCGTTTGGGGTGTTTAAGGGTTAAAGATATTTTTCCAAATGTAAATTTATATAAATCAGGCAAAGCGACTAAGATACCTTCCTTATAAAAACTTCTAACACTATTTGAGAATGATAACCGAAAAAAAAATGTTAAACTATTATGTAATATAAATAAAATACTGACTTAACCTTCAAAACGATCAGTGAGATTTTTGGGCGAATACTCAAAAGCCATTCAAACCACACTCAATTTAAGTCCCGCTTATATTATTGCCATCTCTTACAAATGAGTAATGTCAAAGGAAGAGCAACTTTAAGTGGTGCTCAAATTTAAATGACTTTTGAGTATTTCAGCCTTTATGTATTAAAAACTTTTTGACTTTGACTTTGACTAATGAGCTTTATGGGCGAATACTCAAACGCCACTCAAGCCCCACTCAATTTAAGTCCCGCTTAAATTATTGCCATCTCTTACAAATGAGTAATGTCAAACAGAGGAAGAGCAACTTTAAGTGGTGCTCAAATTTAAATGACTTTTGAGTATTTCAGCCTTTATGTATTAAAAACTTTTTGACTTTGACTTTGACTAATGAGCTTTATGGGCGAATACTCAAACGCCACTCAAGCCCCACTCAATTTAAGTCCCGCTTAAATTATTGCCATCTCTTACAAATGAGTAATGTCAAACAGAGGAAGAGCAACTTTAAGTGGTGCTCAAATTTAAATGACTTTTGAGTATTTCAGCCTTACTCACATAATATTTATTAATATTAGATAATAATATAGTGAGGTGAGTGGAATATATAAATAAAAAAAAAATAAGCACAGTAAGATATTTGAAGTAGGTATATTTAGCTAATTTATTGATGATAAGAGCTTTGGCCTGATTAAACCTTGGGTTCAAAGTAATTTACCGAATCGACCATTGACATCCAAAATTGTTGAGCGATTATCGGTTCAAGGATCAAGATCTGCAAACTTTTTAACCACACGAAAACAAACTCTATTACTTATATATAAAGTGCCTAAAATTTGCTGTTTTATCGACGGAAATGCTTCGAAGTTTTCTCAGTGCGTCAACCTGTAACAACGCATCTAAGTCGTTTTTTGTTTGTTAAAATGTCACGGTTCGTTGTCCGTATGTTATTATCAAATAACAAACAGTTAAAAAGACGTAAGTGATTATGATTACGCGGTAATAATAGTAAATTATGATACGAGTGCGGTGAGTTGAAAATTACAGCCGAGGCGATATTGCCAGCCCGAGCCGTAGCGTAGGCGAGGGCTACAAGAAAGCAGAGGCTGTAATTTTCAAAGCGCACGTATGTCATACGACGTTTTATAACACATTTGCGAGGAAATAAATAAAACTCGGACTTTCTTCAAAGAATAAATCTTTATTCACTTGTTGAAGCAGTTAGAAAAATTTGAACAATTTGTAAAAGAATTAAATGCTTATTTTTTATCGTAGAGCGCGGCGCGCGCCCCCCGCCCGCGCGGAGCATCTTGATAAACCGTGCGTTTTACATTACCATAACGCACGAGTGCGTAATGACATAGATCACGATACTGAAATTGCTGAAATAAGAGACCCTTTACGAGCAAATGTGTTATAAAAATATTTAAGACTAAAAAAAATACTTTTCACAAAAAAAACAAACTATTGTAAATGTCATAAGAATTGCACTGTGTGCCTTGCGTAAATCAACGTGGCATACTAAAGGTTAAATTTAAAGTTTTGTAGGTACTAAATCTGTCCGCCAGTTACGGCGTGATGGAGCCCCAGAGCCCGTAGTATCAGTTTTGTTTTGTTGATCGGCAAGTTTCTCAATTCTCGCTTGTCGCAAAGGAACATAACAAAACTCAGACTACAGACTCTGAACTAAAACCACCAAACTTTCTTTGTAATATCGCAATTCGCAACCAAAAGTCAAAATCTGAGGCGGTTACCTAACTTTACCTAAACCCCGGTGTAATTATAGCAGGGTGGTCCTATCACTGTTCGTACCGGCCATCCTTCAATTAAGATCCCCGAGGAGTTTCGTGACATGACAACCCTGACCTTTTAGGTACGTGGTATCGCAGATTCTTGGGCAATTTCAAAAGCGACTTTCTGTGACCTTGTTAAAGCAGTTCAAAGGATTTTTCCACTAGCAACATTATCTAATAGTTCAGTATCAGAGAAAAAATAATAGCACAAAAGCAATTTACCTATAAATTCTTTCGTTTTTTTGCAAAAGTCTGAAATTCCCGAAACGCCATGACGATAAGCTTTAATAAGTTTGGAAATAGATGGCGTTGCTTTAATGTCCATAAATACCTACTTATTTATTTTATGCTCTTTCTCATATCACACTCTATCACTCTAGAGTTTGAATATATTTTTTTTTTTACTGACCAACTATGTTTTTTTTTACTAGTATAGTATTATATGATCTGTGGTAAAGAAAATAAATATTGACAGTATGTAGCACAGATTAATATTGTAAGTAGGTGTTAATTGCATATTGTCAGATTGTACCTTACCTACTATCATGTACCTAAGTAGGTAGGTAGTGATACCTAGCTAGAACGTACGTGTACGGAAATAGTGTGAGAACTACTGAGAACTAACGAATTACGAAAACATTATGTAAAATTATTCACATTCCTCATTCTATTTCTAACCGTGGCGCCACTCAAACTATTCCTAACTAAATCTATTTCCATTAGCTTTTTCAGTTCCGCGTACTCTGAAAATAGAATTTGAAGAACTAATCTATAAATGATTGGTTTGTTTTAGTACAGTTAACATCAAAAGTTTTATCGTTGTGATTGCTCAAAGTTCCAAAAGGTGAATAAAATTAGAAAGTTTTTTTGAGTAAAATAATCGTGACAAAAAAAAAACAGTTCGATTTGAATTCATTCGCTCAAGCGCCTTTATAAAAATGAATAAGATGCACATTTGAAATAGCACCAGCACTTTTATTCTAAACAATGCAAACCTGCCTTTATAATATAAACCAGATCGAACCGACGACGGTCGGTCGATTTCTGAAACCGGCCGTCGCGTCGGTCGAGCTCTTATTATTATTATTATTATTATTATGGACTCCCGTTTCCGCATTTAGACTCAAAGTTGGTCCATTATACGTGGGGGGGTGAACTGGCTATGCGTGTAGCCAGCCTAACTCCTCCCAAAAGCACAGAAGCTTCCTGGGGGCTTCGCAGGCTTGGAGGAGTGACCTAGGGGTGCTTAGGATTTCTTGTCGTTGTGTAGCTACGCTCTCGCATTCCAGGACTACGTGGGCAGCTGATTCTTCTTCGGTAAGACAGCCTCTGCAGAGTGGACTGTCTGTGGCTCCGATGTTGTATAGATGTTTGTTTAAGGGACAGTGGCCTGTCAAGGTCCCTACGATGATTCTAAGGTTTCGTCTATCCAGGCTCAGTAGACGGCGTGTTAGTCTTGGTGTGAGGGCTGGAATTGCAGCTCTTGACTGTCTGCAGTCGGTAGTATGTGTCCAGCGTAGGTTGTGTGCGTTTAGGGTGTTTAGACGCACCCATGTGCGTAGCTGGGAGAAGGGTAGGGGAAGGAAGGGTGCTGGCCCTTCCGATATAGTCTCTGATCCCCTTCTTGCCAACTCATCAGCAGCGTCGTTTCCCAGTGATCCGCTATGCCCCTTTATCCACTGTAGGGTTATCCTATTTTTAGTGGCAATGCTTTCTAGGGCGAGGTGGCATTCGTGTATGAGCTTGGATGTGCAGTTGTGGCTCGCCAGAGCTCTGAGTGTAGCTGTGCTGTCCGAGAGGATTCGTATGTTGTAGTCTTGTATTCCTCTCCTGTTGATTGCTGTAGCAGCTTCGGTGATGGCTGCACATTCGCATTGAAAAATGGAGCTGTGTGGCGTCGGTCGAGCTCTGAAACCGGCCTAAATTATTTTTAACATATTTTTTTGTATCCTGTAACCGTAGAAAGCAGAGTTGCCAATAGTGTCTGAGATACGAGACCAATGGTAATGGAGTTCAAAACTTTGGACATTATTTTTACCTTAATGAAATGTACAATGTTTTTACCCTTAGGTACTTCAGTTTTATATGATTTCGGTAAAATGATAGATAGATAGATAGAATATTCTTTATTGTACACCACTTATGTAAACAAAATAACAAAAAAATAACAAAATTGCTAAATACAGTCAAGTCTAATATTTGAATATGATGTCTAATATTTTGAACTTAGTTGCTATTTTTACTTTACGTTAATAGAGAGTTAGGTCAAAATACATTACTTATGTATACCTACCTACTTTTTTTTTTGTCTTCGCACTGTACTTACTTAGTTTGAAATAGGTGGTTCCCAATGAGGTCACAATTAAAATTCTACTAAAATATTTTTCATATAAACTATGTGTCGTGATACACGATTCGACGTTAGTATGTATTAGCCATTAGCAACCATATCATTACAATAAATGTCGATGTGTCGGCTTGTCACGCTTCGGGTCAACGAACTGAGTGATCAATAATCATAAAACTACGTAATTTTGTAAAAAAGTATACCTACAAAGATGCATAAAAACTCTATGAGTGACAATCTATGATATTATTTTCAAATCGTTTGACGAAAATGCTAGGCTAGGTTAGTCAATTTTTATTGATTGAGTGAGCGAAGCAAACGATATCTTAGTGACAACTTGGGCAAAAACGCTTTGTATGTTTGTTCGTCGAGATCTTTTGAACCGCTTATCCGATCTTCACAGAATTTGGTAGGTATACGGATATTACTTTTAAGTTTTACTGGTTTGAAAAATAAAGTAAATCGGTCGAGGGGTTGCAAAGTTATGAGGTTCTAAAGGGAGTAAAAAAAAAAGTCGTACCAAAATATCAAGTAGGGTGTCATATGATAGGGCTTGGCGTAGACATTCCAAACCCATTTTTATATTGATTCTAGGTCTAATAGTTTTTGAGTTGTTGTAAAAATTATAAAATTGGCAAACCCAGTATAACGTGAGCTACCATTTCTTGGAGTTTCAATGATTTTATAGTTCAAGTAAGACTGGTACTTGGCTAGACGGTGACTTCGAAACAATTTGCAAAGTTTATTACAATCATTGGTCAAAAAAAATTGCTTGGGTTTTATTAATCTCCGACCATCACGAGATCTCAGTTCGGGGCGAACTACTAGTATTATTTAGGTATAGGCAGTCGTTGTAGGTAACAGTGATTGCTTATTTTTGGAAGTTACTGTTGTCACACTTATATAACAAATGAAAAGATTTCAAAACAACTTCCCGTTCATTCCAAAAAACCCAGTTGAATTAAAAGTCCCGTTGACTTTTGGCTTTGTTTATTCATAATCCATCAGATTTATTTCCTTTCAATCTGGAGTGTTTTATCTCGCAACGGAATCTCATATTTACATCTCGTTCATAAAACATTTTCAACTTGCTCTTGCTACAGAACTTGTAGTAATGATTAACGAGAGTTGCCAACTTCGCTATGTGAAATACGTACTACCTACTAGCAAAAACACATGTGTTGCCATCCAAAGAAACTCTGTTGGGTGAAGTTTTGGCCTTTAGAAAGCGGGCCTTGCATAAAATGACGTCTGTTGCTGTAATTTTGGATGTAGTCAAAAAGAGACATATGGATCCAAAGGCCGAATAAGGATAAAACAGAATTTGCCACAATCACATGACTTGACTGACTTAACTCCAAATATGTACCTTTATTGCCTCTTAGGCGGACAGAGGCCATAAATAAAAGAAGATGAAGCACCGATGCAAACCAAATCGCTGGAACTCAATGTTAGTAGATATTATTTTGTTCGAAAATAAATTCTTATCATTCTTTTTAGAGATAATGTAACAAACTTATTGCTCTGGTTGGATGACCTTCAGACAGAAGAACCTGTGATCTTGACGTCACAGTTCAAGGTCTGTGATCTACAATAGATACAACGTGATTTTTTATACCTATTTTATACAAATATGTTCAGTAAGACGTGTAAAAACTCAAAAAAAATATATTTCATAATAGTATTTTGTGATAGCCCTAACAAATCAATAATTTACGTACCTACCTTCCGGATGCAGTAACTGATTTAGGGCTACCAAAATATGCACGTATGCATTTTTTTGTTATTATCTACCTAAAATCATGAAATATTTTTAATAACCTATTGCATTTATTTATATTTAACCCACTGACAAAGAGATAAAAAGAGGATTTATTAGTAAGCAGCATAAACCTAATAGCATTTTCAGTTGAATGATCTGATGACATACTAAAGGTTAGACAAAATTAGGGTTGACTTAGCTTTCAAGAAATTTTATTTCGTTATTTGAAATTCTTAGAATGAAGTTCGTTATTCGGAGACTAATTTTGATATTATTATTAAAAATAAATAATATAATAGATAATTTTGAATGGAAAACCCTAATATCCCTTAATATTAAAAAATATGTCAAAGTTTGGTTTTGTTTAAATCACGCTGAAACTACTGGACCGATTTGGGTGAAACTTGGAATATAGTGTGTTACCTGAATGACCACATAGGCCACTTTTATCACATAAATTATCTTGCGGATTTCAATAGTCTTGTAAAGATCTTTTGTGTAATATTCTATTTTAGAAGATCTAGCCTAAGCCTGACTGTTATAATAATATTCAATTCATTCATATTAGAATAATGAATATTAATGGTACTATTACTCGTAGACAATACAAATCTATAGAATCTGGTTATCGAATAACTTAATTAGTGATTGAATACCTAAATTAAAATTGATATATTATCTGTGCTACGTTATATATAGTTTAGCAGTAGAGCTCACAGTAGAATTCTTTGTAAAAGAGTTAGGCGTAGTACCACCATGACCCACCAGTGGGCCAGCCGGTGGGATCAATGGAAATTCCACAAAAATATCAGTCACCAGCATACTGTATCTAAGAAATCCACGTCTTTGATTTCAATAAAATATAGCCTATGTTTCAATCCGGAAAAAAGGCTTCCGAATGGTATAAGTGTCGTTGAAATTGGTCTAAAACAAACAAACAAACAGATAAACATACAAACTCGATTTTAGGAATCAGAATCGCTTATTTAGTAGATCTGCATATTTAGTTTATCCATATGTTTAATTTTAGTTTTTGGCTTTTTAAGAGCCAAATTTCAACAATCGTGTTTCTGGTTTCTAGACGCAGTGACTTGTATTTTCAACTATACTTAGCAAATAAAATAAAGCTTATAATATTATTATTTTTGTGGCTATAAAATTGGTTTTCCCAGTGGTCGAAACACGCCAAAACACTAGTCTGGCGCCATTTTGGCACCAATACCGCCTTAATAGAGTATTATAATAATTATGATCTGTGGTATATATGACATTTTGTAGGTCTATCATAAAGTATTTCTGAGTCTGTTAGACGTCGTTCCATTGATTAATGATGATTTTATGCTTCTAATAATAGTCTAATTGAATGTTTATAATTATCAGAGTACGCAGCGTGTAAGACAATGGATTATAAATAACTACAAAGTAGGTGTTACAGTGACCTATTTACATATTTTTGTTTCAATGTTAGTGCCCGCAAGTAAATCATGTGTTATTGCTTCAATTTGAAACATAACCAAACTGATATACTGGCTGACCCGGCGAACTTTGTTCGGACTTACAGGCAATAAATGAGCATATTCTGGATTTTATACCTACAAACCTCTAAAAACCTCTAAAAACCCCTACAAACCCCTAAAAACACCTTCAAACCCCTAAAAACCCCTTAAAACCCATAAAAACTCCTACAAACCCCTAAAAACCCTACAAACCCCTACAAACCCTAAAAACCCCTACAAACCCCTAAAAACACCTTCAAACCCCTAAAAACCCCTTAAAACCCATAAAAACTCCTACAAACCCCTAAAAACCCTACAAACCCCTACAAACCCTAAAAACCCCTACAAACCCCTAAAAACCCCTTCAAACCCCTAAAAACCCCTTAAAACCCATAAAAACTCTTACAAACCCCTAAAAACCCTACAAACCCCTACAAACCCTAAAAACCCTTACAGACCCCTAAAAACCCCTTCAAACCCCTAAAAATTCCTAAAAACCCCTAAAAATTCCTACAAACCCCTAAATACCCCTACAAACCCTAAAAACCCCTACAAACCCCTAAAAACCTATTCTATAATTAATAATCCAAGTTTCAACCACATAAGATCGCTTGTAAAAATTTCATCTTTGTACACGTATAGCTTAAGAATGAAAATATTGTTTTCTTAATTTGATTATTTACGGCCAGGTTGTGTACCCACCAACATAAAAAGGTTTTATTCAAGCTGTCAGTTGTTCTATGTCAGTTGTGTTTTGGACTTAGTGACGATTCGGACCAAATATTTTGGGACAAATTCTCCCAATCGTCACTTTTGATTTTAATAATTTTTGTTGTGACGATTCGGACAACTTTAAAAATAGCTGCATTGTACAGTCAGGTAAACAATTTTTAAGCAAAATGTGATATAGCTATTAAGGTGGTTCGATTTCCATATTAATTTATTTTACCAATTTGGGGGAAATTATATTATTATACCTAACAAGCAATTTTTATTTATTTCTTGAATCATAGAACTTAAAATCAAGATCTATTTTTTTGATGACAGCTGTCAAACTTCAAACGCCCATATCTCGGAAACTACTCACCCTAGAGTTCTCGTTCCAAAACCAAATGTAAGGTGTGATCCAGATCTAAATGTTTGAAGACAGCTGTCAAACTTCAAACGGCTATATCTCGGAAACTACTCACCCTAGAGTTCTCGTTCTAAAATCAAATGAAAGGTGTGATCAAGATCTATTTTTTTGATGACAGCTGTCAAACTTCAAACGGCTATATCTCGGAAACTACTCACCCTAGAGATCTCGTTCCAAAACCAAATGAAAGGTGTGATCAAGATCTATTTTTTTGATGACAGTTGTCAAACTTCAAACTGCTATATCTTGGAAACTACTCACCCTAGAGATCTCGTTCCAAAACCAAATGAAAGGTGTGATCAAGATCTATTTTTTTGATGGCAGCTGTCAAACTTCAAACGGCTATATCTCGGAAACTACTCACCCTAGAGTTCTCGTTCCAAAACTAAATGAAAGGTGTGATCAAGACCTATTTTTTTGATGACAGCTGTCAAACTTCAAACGGCTATATCTTGGAAACTACTCACCCTAGAGTTCTCGTTTCAGAACTAAATGAAAGGTGTGATCAAGACCTATTTTTTTGATGACAGTTGTCAAACTTCAAACGGCTATATCTCGGAAACTACTCACCCTAGAGTTCTCCTAGAGAAAATTATTGTTTTTTATTTTTACGTGAAGAACAAACCAACAAAAATACTTTCCATACTTCACATCACAGTCATACAATTTAAAAATTTACTAACAAAAACATGCATGAGTTAAGGTTTGAACTCGGTACCGTAGTTGTAGAAATATCACGGAGCTACTGACCAGTCCAATCTTACATGTTACTGGCGAAATTGAGTCATGGTTAGAATACAGTAAGATCCTAGTCTGTGTGCGTGAATAGTCGGTTGCATTATTGTCCGGCACAATCAAAAGTATTTTTTAGACTAAAATGAACCTGAAATATAAGTTGGTTACATAACTAATAATTGTCGGCACATATATTCGGAGGTTAATAAAACCAACAAGTCTCATTCATAGCGTATATTTGGTATACGCTATGAATGAAACATATGCTATATACAAAATAAGTTATGTTTTTTTAAACGATAAATTAATTAAAAAAATAAAATGAAAAATTATTGAATTGTGCATAGAACGCCTTGTTATGTAATAAAATCGAAAAAAGTAAAAAGTTTTAAGATATAAGAAAATCTAACGCGAACTCTAGGGTGAGTAGTTTCCGAGATATGGGCGTTTGAAGTTTGACAGCTGTCATCAAAAAAATTGATCTTGATCACACCTTTCATTTGGTTTTGGAACGAGATCTCTAGGGTGAGGAGTTTCCGAGATATGGGCGTTTGAAGTTTGACAGCTGTCATCAAAAAAATAGATCTTGATCACACCTTTCATTTGGTTTTGGAACGAGATCTCTAAGGTGAGTAGTTTCCGAGATATAGCCGTTTGAAGTTTGACAGCTGTCATCAAAAAAATAGATCTTGATCACACCTTTCATTTGGTTTTGGAACGAGAACTCTAGGGTGAGTAGTTTCCGAGATATGGGCGTTTGAAGTTTGACAGCTGTCATCAAAAAAATAGATCTTGATCACACCTTTCATTTGGTTTTGGAACGAGATCTCTAGGGTGAGTAGTTTCCGAGATATGGGCGTTTGAAGTTTGACAGCTGTCATCAAAAAAATAGATCTTGATCACAACTTTCATTTGGTTTTGGAACGAGATCTCTAGGGTGAGTAGTTTCCGAGATATAGCCGTTTGAAGTTTGACAGCTGTCATCAAAAAAATAGATCTTGATCACACCTTTCATTTGGTTTTGGAACGAGAACTCTAGGGTGAGTAGTTTCCGAGATATGGGCGTTTGAAGTTTGACAGCTGTCATCAAAAAAATAGATCTTGATTTTAAGTTCTATGATTCAAGAAAGAAATAAAAATTGCTTGTTAGGTATAATAATATAATTTCCCCCAAATTGGTTAAATAAATTAGTATGGAAATCGAACCACCTTAATGTAACCACACGCTCGCAAAGCAATTTAAATAGCTAAATCATATTTTGCTTAACATTTTTTTACCTGACTGTACTCAACGGCTTCCTTAATTGGATGTTCTCCGAATCGTCACAACAAAAAATATTAAAATCAAAAGTGACGATTGGGAGAATTTGTCCCAAAATATTTTGTCCGAATCGTCACTAAGTCGTGTTTTGCTATACCATTTCCACAGATTATATAATACTATCCATTTCTAACAAATGAACGGCTGGACTGATGTTTTTACTGATAAATTTTTTTGGATGTTCATTTTTTCCCCGGGAACGGGATAAAAAGTATCCTATGTGTTAATCCAGGTCACGGACAATATATTTTCCAAGTTTCATCCAAATCGGATCAGTAGTTTTTGCATGAAAGAGTAACAAACCTCCATACATACATACATCGTTCCAAACTTTCGCGTTCATAATATTAGTAGGAAGTTGCATAAGTACTTATATATACATACTTCTATACTAATATTATAAATGTGAAAGTAGCTCTGTCTGTCTCGCTTTCACGCCAAAATTACTGAACCGATTTGAATGAAATTTGGTACACAGACAGTCCAGAGCCTGAGAAAGGACATAGGCTACTTTTTAATGTGAAAAAAGAGTTGTAACGGGTTGATTGAAACTTATTTTTTAGGCTGTTGGTTTGATATAAATAAATATGACATTCAAAGTTTGTAAAAATTTACTAAAAGTGAACTTAGTGCACCCGGGTGATTTACCCCGGGTGAATGAAGTATACCGCCCCGAATAATTAAGTACGATACACGATGACCTGCAACAAATGGCATTGCCTCGAAGAAAAAGTTACAATCTCGTTACTTCCGAGCTGGCAGTAGATAAATGAATATAATTTCCTCTTCCTGTGCTGATGAGGAAGCTACACTAGAGAGCGTGGCGCGATTGTTAGCTACGGTACGCGCAGAAAAGAGTCTTTTTTTTTACAAAAAAAATGACGTTACAGGATCGATTTATTCCAAAGAAAAAGAAAAATTCGAGAGTTTAAGTAATAACTAAGTATTATAACAGTATGAAATCTAAGCAAAAAAACGCATTTCCAAATCTTATGTGAAAAAAAACAAAATACTGCAAGAAAATCTAGAAAATCTTCCATCAACTCCGAAAATTCATATATTATGCAACGTATTCGTTCTGCTCAAATGTCTTAGTTTCTTTGTTTAGAATGCGGATTAGGTCTGATGGTCGGCTGATTTTAACGTGCTAAAATCGCTAACACTCGGACCATACCCCACGGCGAGTGCTGCATCTCGCGAGTCATGCCACTCGATCACATCTCACCTAACTGGCTGTCGGTGGTACTCCGTAATTTTTTCCAGGGCGCTACTTCAACTTTTGGCCTAAGTTAGACGCTGTAGCGTTAAAAGTTGTACCTTTTTATGTCTTTGTGTCTATTCTGTGTTTTTTGTGTGTATGTAAAATTTTTTTTTATCTATCTATCATTTTCAGATTTAATGGCAGGTTTTTGCATCTCCGAAATCGTTGTGAAGTTATGCCTTGATACATACAAATAATATCGATAGAAACTATGGGCAGGTTACTGATATGGTATTTACAAATCTATGTTAGTCTATGGCATTGTAAAGATTGTGTGAAGTCATAAAACAAAGGTCAAATCCTCGATCGTGTGGAGTCGGTGAAAGGACAAAACTCAAATCCTCGAAATCTATGGAGGAAGCCTACATCCAGCAAGTGCTTCGTCAAATTGATTGATGATGATGATGATGATCAAGTTAACCTATTAGCATTGTGTAAAAAACTGGTAAGCTGAACTTGGAGATTTCATGGTGTTCACTACAAATTTTCACATTACAATATCTGTTTTACCTACTACTTTTCTATTCCCAGTACGTAGGTATTGGTATCCCGTGAACTATGAATAAAATAAGCAAGTTTTTTTCTAGAAATTAAAATTCGGTTAACTAAATCGCGTCCGTCTATAATTCGCACCACCCAAAAAGGATTTGTGGCGTAAATTATTTTCTTTATGCGCGAACGTAATGTGTCTTGTAATTTTGCGATAAGCAGCGAGTGCGCTTGCGAGATAACGAGGAAGCCTTTGATAGATGATGAGGGGGTTCCAGGAGTCAATCAGTTTGCCATGGATATCATTTTCATGACTTTCATTTTCATTGACTTAGTAGTACGGCATTTTAAAGAGTTCGTCGGGGCTGTATCGCCGCGCCGTGCCTATTTCTGCCGCCAAGCAGTGATGCTCGCATTGCTGTGTTCCGGTGTAAAGGGTATTAAGGGTATGGATGATGGTGCAATTACAGGCAAATGACGTTTCTGAGATGCCAATGAAGGCATTATACCTAAGGATGAGATTTTCCTAAAAAGCTGTTTACCCCAAACGAAAGATACCACTGAAGTAGTTTGCCTAAATTGAACCATATTTTGACGTTTTTCATTCTCTACCGACTGTAGGATATTAGTTAGCTGCAGGTGTAAGTATTACTACTATTTGTGTACTCAATATTTCTACTTAATAATCTTATCTTGGTTATTAAAGAACCCCTGTGATGTGAACGCGAGGTCCTACAGCGTTGTCTCGTAGAACTTTTTTCGGTTTATTCCGATGGGTCGTTCTTAGGAAAACCTTTATTAAAAGTACTCGTAACTGTAACTCCTTTGAAACTTCAGTGAAACCGGTATCGGTGGTTGAGTTTCACAATATGCCATTCTGCAAAGAATTTCCTAGGAAACTTCACAATAGATTTACCCTGACTCTTGTGACAGGACTATAGAGTTCAGATTCGATTGCACTTTCTGTCGAAGCTTTGTGTTAGGGCACCGTAGCTGAATTGAATTTATACATTTCGAATCGACTGCATTACCTAGTTGAGTTTTTTAAAGAACTTACTTAAATTCAAGAGTTGAAATTCTGGAGAGCTGGATTCTTAGTTCTTACCTGGAAAATATAAAAACAGCTTGAGCAACGAGCACGGTTGGAGGGGTTTGTATATTGTAAAATATAGAATTCATGACTAAAATGTGTTGCCAAAATGTCTGTCAATAACAGAATTTTTAACCTCTGAATCGGGATTCGAGTTTTCACATTTTTTTAAACAACATAATAGCACTTTTATTTTAATAGTTTTTCTTGTGTGTATTGTTGTTTAAAGAATAATACTAAGGTCGTAACAATAAAGTTTGAACCATTGGAATAAATGTGTGTAAAGTGGTTTCTCTGAATGTGAAAATTCGTTTCAGGTTTTGAAGAGAAAATCCACCATTTTCTCTTCAAAACAAACGACAGCCGACTTGACGAAGACTTGACTTTTATATTATTTCAAATTCATCACTTGACACTGGCAAAATTGACAGTCGAAATGACGGACACAGGCCATAAATAGGTTTAAAAAAAAAGAACCTCTAAATCGGAGATGACCGTCAAAAATTGCGTGTCCAATCACTATTTGACATGTCATTATTTGACAATTGACTACCCAACCTGACAACCCTGGTTCCTAGACAGACTGGTTATGTGATCTGGACCACAGTTCCAATCCGGATCCGTAGATTTTAACAGAAGTAGTGTCATTTTTCCATCATTTTCAGTACAAAATGACAAGAAATCTGTCAAAATCCGGATCCAATTTGGAACGGCAATGGTCAAGAGTAGACACACAGAGCTTTGATCACATAATATACAGGAAATCAGCCAGTAGTTATTTAGATAGTGGTGACAATAGTGAGTAGACTACAAACGACTTTTATATCTATTCCAGCTAGCGACGGAAAATTCGACGAAAACACGTCACTTTCACCCCTATTCCCACTAGTTAGGTCCTAAATTAGATCATGAAACAATCTCTCAACACTGCTATCCAAATAATACCTAAAGCCATTCTAATAGAGGTGATTTTCGCTTAAAAAGCAAGGCACTCAACAATGCTTTCGGAATAAAAACCTACTATCATTGTAATAAAGGTGATTTTTACATGGAAAAGCGAGTCTTTGTGTGGTGTTTCAATGTCAAAGTCACTTTGGCGGTCGGACGGAACCCGCATTGAGTAATTGCGTACATAAATGAATTATGTGTTTTAATGCAAAATCGAAGTTAATTTTCTTTGCGAAGAAAAATAACAAAAACTAGGTTTTTATAATGGTCACTAAGGCCCGTATTTCCATTTACTGCTCAAGCACAGATTTTTGTATGAGAATCTTTACTTAAATAATGAGTACTTAACGATTTCTTTATCAGAATACAAGCCAAACACGAAGAACTGTATAGGTACATAGATACCGTACCAAACCAACCTCCTTTGATTACGTGTGCATATTTTTTGGACCCTAAAAAGGAGTGACTATCTACTCTACATTGTTTATGAATTCTCAAGGTTACAAATTCAAAAACAAAGCCCCACCAGAAATTAATATTTCAAACGACGTCAAATACTAACAAATGTACAAGTTCACGGCGAGAGAAGTAATAAAATTAAAATAATCATGCGCACGCGCCGATCTAAATATAAAAATTGTATAAACACGCTATATTAATAACGGTTTATTAAATAACGATGATCGTCGGTGATTGAAATGGTTTATAGGTTAAGATCCGAAATTGATCAGCGCTATTAAACCGTGCCGGTACCTTTGTACACCCTGACAAGCCACTGTCCCTTGACCAAACACCTCTAAAACATCGGAGCCACGGACAATCCACTATGCAGAGGCTGTCTCACCGAAGAAGAATCAGTTGCCCGCGTAGTCCAGAGCCCTTGAAATGCACAGGCATTTGTATGAAAACCGGATAAGCGCCTCTAGCGGGATATTTGGGAAATTTGCAATTCCCAAGAAAATTTCTCGCTTTGCGAATGCGTTTGCGTGTGCTATACTCGAGTAGAAAGTCAAAACAAATGCACAGACTCGGGGCTCTGGAAGGTTCTCTAATTCTGGGAGGAGTTAGGCTGGCTGCATGCTTAGCCAGATCACCCCTCACGTAATAATGGACCAATCCTGAGTGTAAATGCGGAACCGGGAGTCTAACTAATACTAATACATACCGTGTACACCGATTTGTTCATATGTTTTCAACCTTACTGATTCTAAACAGCTAAGAATAATTATTTATAAACGTAATCAAACAAAACTGTGTATAAATTCATTCAAAGTAGCGAATTTCTTTCAAGTTCTTGCGAAATAAGAGCCCTTAGAAATCATTTGACTAAGAAATAAAATTCCAATTTAGCTAATTAATTTCCTTGCAAAAACTCTCAATGAGTGATTTTGAAACCTTTCTTTACAATAACCTTTTACTTGAAAACGAAGATACTTACCTGCCTGGCCTTTTTTTAAGTACTTACCCTTAGACCCTAGTATTATGAGAACCGGTAGGTAGGTAATCAAATAAAAACCTAGAATAGCATTTTTGGGTTAGTTTGAGATCATTGTGTTCGTAACTGAACAGACCCATCTTATATCACATTTTCACTAAAGGAAAATCACATTTTTTTTTATAGACTAGCGGCTCTTCACTGCTTCGAACGGGTATCAAACAAAAAGTTATTAGGTAAGGAACTTTTTATGTAATTTTTTTACACCTTGGGTTACATTATTGGTTACATTTACATTAGTAAGAATCACTTTTTTTTTTTTAAATATAATATTATGTAACCCGGAGATAGTGTAGCTTCCCAACGGTGAAAGAATTTTTCAAATCGGTTCTGTAGTTTCGGAACCTATTCAATGCAAACAAACAATCAAATCTTTCCTCTTTTTATTATTAGTATAGAAGTATAGATTGGTATAGATACTTATAGGTAGGTACTAGGTAGGTAATTATAGGTAAACTAATACTACCTACGCGTAAAAGGAAAAGGCCTATGACCCCACCACAATAAAAACTGCATACACCATCCGAGCTAAAACCGTAATGTCGACGCACTCCGACTTCCCATGACCTTAAAAAACTGCACGCGAAAAACGACCCTAACTAATTCTAATACAGGTTGTATTCCTACCAAAATCTTATTGTTCTTACGATCTTTTAGTCGAAATCGAAATCCATTGACGACCACCCAGTGCAATAAACGACGCAACTAAAAACCGATATCCCACTAGAATAGACCTTCTCTCGCGTGAAATAGGTCATAAATTTAAATGAAGCGAATATCAGGCCTGCAGGAATTGTATAATGCTCTTTTGTAAGTGGTAGCAATTTTTCGAAATCGACTTTTTGTGTTTGGAATACCGTTTATATTTCTTTGAAACTGCTGCTCCGACGTCATTTCGAAAGGTTCGAAGTAACAGGATCTGGTTTGGAGGGAAGTAGGCTGTATGTTTGGGTGGGTTAGGTTGTTCTTTGATTGTGATGGTGTGAATGCAGTGTCATGACATTGCATTCCAGGCGATGCGAATGACTCTTGGATGACATCGACCAGACAAGGGCAGACACTGGATCATGCATCACTATGGAAGTATCTGTGGTGCGGCTACTTCTGTTTTGATCAAATTTTATTTATGTTGCAGACATTGTAAACAAACTGATTCGAGCTTTGAATAGGTAGGAATAGGTAGGCAGGTAACCTAACTAATTATTTTATTTGTAACCGACTTCAAAAAAAGAGGAGGTTCTCAATTCTACTTTTTTTTACCAACTGCCGTCATCATCATCATCATCATCTGATGATGAAGCTATAAAGGTAATCAAATTGAAGGTAAGCTACCTACTTATTTTATATTTAACCGATTTCAAAAAAGGAGATGTACCTCATTCGACTTTCAAAAAATATTGCCAACTGCCATCATCAGCATCATCTGATGATAAAGCCATAAGCTAATCAAATTGCAGTCGGTTTTTTTAGTTTTAAAACTTAATTATTTATAATAATTGGCCAATTGAGCTCACTTCTAATTGTTGATATTTTCGTATAATTTTTTTTTATTTCAATCTTACCAATATATTTCCATAAATAAAACTTACAGTTCATTTTCCCGTAACATAAATAAGCAAGAAAACTTTGCCAATACAGTAGAAATGGTAGAATCACTACCGGACCCAGGAAAGCCAGGGGGCCAAGCTACCACCAAAAGCTCTAGGTCTACCTAGGGGTGGACCAGTAGTAATAGAACTCTGAAAAAGAGTTCGCCCGGGGAAGTACTACCACCGTATCTATTGTCGCCAAGCGGTGATGCTCGCATTGCTGTGTTCCGATTTGAAAGGTATGGGTACTGGTGAAATTACAGGCACATGAGACTTACCATTTCATCTCAGAGAACGTAGTGCATTGTCTCACAGAGCACGTCCTCCATGGACTTGCTGTGGTAATGCATTGTTACAGGGATAATAAAACAGGCCATTTAAAAAATAATTATAATAGGCAAATGTTGGACCACAATCTCATCTGATGTTACAAATATAAATGTTTATTTACAACACAATATTAAAAATAATGCACACAATAATTAACTAAAACACGTTATGCTATGATGCGGTCGACAGTGTAACACATAAAGTATTCTCTCTCAACTTATTATAATCTATTCACTCTTCACTTGAAAACATTCAAATACTATAATTATAATAACTATTAATAATAAATTAATAATAATAACCATTCGGAAACACAGACGCCGACATTTGATTTGATTTGACTATTTCTCATGAAAAAAAAGGATTAGTCAAGAAATTCCCAAAATAGCCGGGTCTGGATCCGCCTCTGGGCATCAAACATTGAGTTCATCATGAGATTGAATTGGGCGTATCTGTAAACATAAACGGGATCTTAAAAGTTGTACGTATCTTCAGAATACTATAAGATGTTAAGGTTACACTAGTCGCCCACCTTTCCATACAAACGTGGAAGGGTAACTACTCCACTGTTTGTCGTTGACCAACCAAAACTAAGGATTATATCAATTTATCTCGTCATAATCTATGTCTGTATACACCCCAAACCGTATAAAAAGTATTCATTTAAAAAATACAAGCTAAGAATACTTTCCATACGAAAGACAAGCGTGTATTTTTTAAATGAATACTTTTTTTACGGTTTGGGGTGTATACAGACATAGATTATGACGAGATAAATTGATATAATCCTTAGTTTTGGTTGGTCAACGACAAACAGTGGAGTAGTTACCCTTCCACGTTTGTATGGAAAGGTGTGCGACTAGTGTAACCTTAAGGCTCTTGCACACTCATTGCCACGAGCGAGAGATTCGCGGCAATAATATCGTCGTGCTACGTATTTCTTATATACTCTCTAAGAACGTTTGTATAGAAATACGTAATATCGTCGTGATTCACTCGCTCTTGGACGTAACGCCTATGGATTTTTATTTGAGCGCTTCCATGCTTCTGAAGTGAGTTTTTTTATTTGTCCCTTTAATTTTTTTTTGCTCTAACACTGATGGTTTATAAAAAAAAATATTCATATTGATGAACATTCTTACTGTGTGTTGGGTATCGAGGTTGGTGAGAGAAAGGAGAAGATTTCTTGAGGTGTAAGTAAGTATAATGAGGCTTAGGTTTTACAAATATGTGAAATTGATATTGTATCGAATAATAGGTAATTGACGTGCGTTGTGGTCGCCGTCGCAAGGCTGAATGGCTCCGTTCTTCCAGTCGTGAGCGAATGATCGAATGGGAGCGAGTTGCGCATGAACACTGTGTAAGTACGCCTTTAATTTGTAAGCCCATGTTGTAGTGAAGTGTTTACGTCTACCTAAAAAACAGAATAAACAAAACTTTTCTAATGTAATCGAAAGAATGTACTGCTGAGTGTATCTAAATAAGAAGAATTCTGTTATAGACATGTTATTCCAGAAATGATTCTAGTTTTTTCATTAACGTTGTGTCTCATGTTGTGTTTCATCAGTGCGTGTCAAAGTCAATGTCAACATTATTGAAATTGAGTTGTGCTAATAAAAACGTCCGGGTGAATTCCGATGGGTCGCGTATAATTTAACCTTATTTATGACATACGGGCTCTGAATTATAATTGATAGTAGTTATAACATTTAATATTACTTATACAAAAACATTTAAGGCCTACGCAGACCGGGACGGCATGGCAAGGGATTTTAATTTTTACTAATGGACATTCAACCGTACTGTTACAGAAATACGACATAAATTGCTATGCTTTAAAATGATGCCGTGGCATTGAAAGGGATTTTTCATCCCACCATCTCGGAAAGAGTATTTTTGCTCTTCAATATCTGAGTGCAAAAGCCGTTTTTATTCTCTAGAGGATAAAGTAAATTGAATTTAGAACATCGTGTGCACTAAGTTTGTGAATTAAAAAAAAACATTAAACCTATTTACTGCTACCTCTATGGCGCCGAATATATCAGACAACTTTTTTTTTTAATTTGTTAAAAACTCAGACTCGGAACCTTCTTGGTGTTCTTTTTTCAATTTGCTAGTCATTTCCTCGCTGAGGTGGAATGAAAAGTTACGTGTTGCACTCGAGTGCAAAGATTTTTCACCTCGTGCTCTTTTGATTTCCTCGCTAACGCTCAGGATTCTAATTTTGAATCACTCACTGCGCTCGTGATTCCTATTTTAGAATCCTTCGCTTGCTCGGTCATCAAAATTGAACACGCGGTTAAAAAGCAACTTTGCACTCTTGTATAACAAATAACTGTGCATTAAAAGACGCGCCACAGGCTCCCGTGGCGCGGTATCTAAGCGGCCAGTGTGCGCTGACTCACAGCAAAATCCCTTGCCATGCCGTCCCGGTCTGCGTAGGCCTATTGATGTTATTATTACCAACAACTCTATCATTTAACTGTTGAAATGTTGATATTCTAAGACCGCAGTCAGTGTATGGAGACTGTTATGCAATAAATACCCTTGGATACACACAACACCTTCTAGTCCCAAGCTAAGCAGAGCTTGTACTATGGGAACTAGATTGCTGATAGAAAACTTAATATATAATTTTTTTGGTAAATAGATCCTTATAATACATAAATATAAAATAATAATTAAATATTCACGGACATTTAACACAACGCCTTCTAGTCCCAAACTAAGCAAAGCTTGTACGATGGAGACTAGATGGCTGATAGAATACATACATACATTTTTTTATAAATACTTATAATACATAGAAACACCCAGACTCAGAACAAACATCTATGTTTTTACAACACACAAATGTTTTCTCGGTGGGGATCGAACCCACGACCCACAGCACGGAAGGCAGAGCTACTACTGACTGAGCCATGACGCCTGTCAACATAGTACAAACATCTATGTTTGTCACACATAAAATGGTTGTTCTCAAAAAAGAATTGAACCCACGACCAACAGCACAGAAGACAGAGCTCTACCGACCGACTGGTGATGGTTGTCGATAGTTTTATATTTAATTAAAATTTTTTGGATTATGTTGTTATTATTACCTACAAATCAATCAATTACTATAATCAACCGAATTCAATGAACATAGAGATTTTTATGAGACATAAAAAAAATATAATATAGCACAAAAATAATTTGCAAAACCAATTTTTATGAATAGAAAAAGAAATGTTTACCTAAAGCAGAGTTTTCCTTCGCATAACCAGAGATAGAACTACCAATCGATAGAGACGACACCTCGTGCAAATGCAGTTTGCATAATAATGGCTCAATCTAAGATCTCGAACGTGACCGATGTCCGCTCATTCCATTTCATTGTCTATAGTTTTGTTGGGACTTTCGTTACTGTCAAAGCATTCAATCTTTACATTTATTAAAATATTCAAATATGTGAACAAATGTTTATTATTTTAAAAAGAAGTAAATTGAACCTAAGTAAACTGTCTTTAGGTAGGTGGAAACCTACAAGAATGCTCCGGGATGACTATAAATAGAGAGAAGTGGCGAGAAATCGTGAGGCGTGCCACAGCCATTGATAAAAGTAATACATAACGACCACGACCGCTCTGCCAAGAGTGTAACGAAGAAGAAGAAGAAAACTGTCTTTGTTTTTTTTTTAAATAATTTATAATCTAACTATCTCGTTATTTATTTATTTTATTAAAAGTTCTTAATAAAACTTATACTTACTCTAGCTAGACCAAAACGATATAATGGTTATCCATGTTATACCTAGTAAAAAAAAAATATCCGTATGAATAAATTTAGGTACCTATTCTAAGTTTTGATCGCATAAATTACAATAAGGAGGTAAGTACTTAGCTGTAAAAACTTCTATACTTTCATTGTATTTTATGTAAATTAAGTAGGCGCTTAGGTTTAAGTACTTAATCAAAAAGTATGGTCTTAAAGCAGCACAAAGTTTTATAGAAAATTTACTTTAGCTCTTCAGTAGTGATTCATGTTGTTATCAAAACTTCCCTGCTGCTTCTTTCCTGCAGGAAAGTGTAGGTGCAAATGCACGATCATTGACGCGAGTAAAAGTTTATGCATCGTATGCACATAGTTCCTGCAATTACGGAGTACACTGTCCTCAGCTGAATCGAACTGTCATTGTCATTGAATGCTGACTTATGAGGTAAGTTTGCTCTGTGCTCTGAACGGTAGGTACTATTAATTATTCTGTGACGGTAGTTACAAATTTTGAACAATTCTGTTGTTCGTGTGCTGTATTTTTACCGTTTTGCAGTAAGGGGTTAAACGAGATTTTTTAACCCTTCTACAGTTACAAACTTAAACTTGGCAGTTGTTCGAAGTGCTTATTTAACCTATTTTTTAGATAATTTCTCATATAAGTAAAATGTAAATTTATTTTGAGAAAAAATAATAATCTTTAACCTTAGTTCGTGTGGTGTGTTTTTACCCCTTCTGCACCATTAAAGGGTAAAAGGTAGATATTTTTTTTAAATTGTCAAAAAAACTACGGGTTGTAAGTTATGATCTTTAGGTATTCAGAGATCGCCAGATAATACCATGACCATGTAATTGAACTAACCAAGATATCTGAAGTGATTTCTATCGTATCTGGAAATTCTTTCTAAATAAAAAGCACTTACGAGTACCTACAAGATGGTTTACTAGCAAATTGGCTATATGTATGTACCTATATCATGACAGTAAATCAAGAGATGACAGATTTAGCAGCCATTTTAGCCAGCTCAGCTTTCGAAAACCAATAAATACACCCCTACTTGTAAATTTACCCCACTATTTGTTAGCAGCTTTAGTACAAAACCCAGAATCGATTTGTAGGCATCGAAGTAGTATTGTTCGTAAAACTCAGGTCAATAAAAGTTCCCACATTCGGGGTGCGTACGTAATGGCACTCGATAACCAATCTTGTAGGTCCGAGTGCTACGTTCACCTCTTATACTGTGGCGTGTGGTCCAAACTTTGAAGCGCTCGTGGCTAGGCTTGCTTACAATCTTCACCGATTATCTAAGATAAGATAAGCGACGATTTGCGCGTCCACTATTTGAATGGGTGACCGCTGGTGGCACATCTGAGCGCTTCCCTGCCTCAGAGGGTATGTTATACTTTCGGTCCCGGCTCTAGCAGTCGTTAAGCCACGACGGAGGCTTTAAAGCGACTTAAAAAATGCGCCACCAGAATTGGCTACTAACTCATACGAGCTTGCTTGCTTGGTCCAAACTTTTAACCATTTATTTAACCGTAAAAAATAAAATATTACTATTATATTTATTATTTAAAACTATTGAAAGAAAAACTAACTAGATGCTAGATAGAGGTGTACATAGTGAGTAAATGAACACTTTGATAGGGTATAGAAGGTCCAATATCCTATCAAAAGCTTTGATGATCAAACCAACAATATCTAATAACTCACGACCCACTCCACGCGTTAATTAACTGCTCACCTAAATAGAGCCACCTTCAACCCGACTCAGCCATTCATTTTCAAAATTCCCGACACTCCAGCGAATTTTGTAAAAGCACCAAAAACGTCCGCAATTTAGGGAATTTCATGAATGCGAAATTTTTCCACGGCCGTGGTTGAGAACACTCGGATTCACTCATGCCAATCGCTTCGCCCGCTGAGTGCAGCCGTCACGTGGGTTTGCCCTTTAATTGAAAGGAAGATTTCAGCTAAGGGTTTGTTAAGAGGCTGTTTAATAATCTGGTGTGAGAGCTAATAAGCTACTTAAAATAGGGCTTGTGGCTAGGCTTGTCTAGTCAATCTTCACCGATTTATTTCTGCGCGTATTTGGATGGGTGACTGTTGACTCATACGAGCTTGCTTGCTTACAACAAAAGTATTTTTCAGGCACTTACACTCTTCAAATCAGAACAAAGCATTGCGAGCATCACTGCTGCTTACATACGAGATTTATCTAAATGAGATTGACTTGCCATACTCAGAGACATCACGTAAATTGGCATGGTTGGCAATTGGCATTGGTAAGACATACTAAGGGGTAGGTATATCCATATTAGTCTTCAAGCTGAGCTAGCTATGTTGATTGCAAAATCTGTGGGCATCTCTTTTCGTTGTCATGCAAGTGACAATGATAGAAATAAAGCCGCACTAAAATGACAGTTGAATATAAATAAAAGGGAAGTGTTGACTATCATATTATTACATCTCTGAGTGCGACTGTCAGTAACATTATTATAACTTCCAACGGAACTCAAGCATAACCACAGAGTAAACAAAGGCAGACTACGAACTAAAACCATTACTAGGTAATAGCGCAAACATGAGCCTAACTTATTAGACCTCTGCTAACATGGGGGAGTCCATTCACATCTGCTCTTGTTGTAGGTACTATAGACACTGTGTTGTATTCTGTGGTTTGGTAACTCACATTGATATAACGGCTTCATTCCGAACGACCACGATTTCGGAGGACTACGGTTCAAAAATACCTAACAAAAAGTTCCGCTGGATCACCATTCTACCGAGTGTAACAAGATTATTTCCGTAAACTTCGAGGGGTTAGAGCAGCTATCAATATGAACAACATTTTCTATGAAACCATCGAGCAGTGACGGTGTTATCACCACACACATAGTACATACGGCTTCATCCCGGATGACCACGGTTTCGGACGACCACGGTTAACTAACAAAAAGTTTTGCTGGACCATTATTTTTAACCAACTTCAAAAAAGGAGGATTTTTTTATGTTTGGTACCTCAGAACTCCGTCATTTATGAACCAATTTGCTAAATTCTTTATTTATTTGAAAGGGTACTTGTAGAATGGTCCAATAAAAAAATTTACCAAAATCGGTTCAGTAGTTTGGCAATTAAATATAAAATAATTGGAAAAAACACGTCATACACGTACACGACATTGCGTATTTTGCTTTCCTGTGACGTTTCTGTGGTGTTTACGATCAATAGAACAGTCCCAAAGTCCCAATGAACTGATATAGCGTATCAAATTGAAGTCGGTTCTTCCAGTTTTTTAAAACTTATAATTTATATATAAAATGTACTGTTACTAACACAGAAAGTTGGGTACCGCAACCTCCTAAAGTTTTTGGAGGCGATCTTGTTCCACCCTGTATGTTAGTAACCAATCGCTTTTAGTACCTATATTATTTCCTTTTAATAAATAAACATTTATTCAAAACAATGCAATGTTGCCATTCATTTATTCACTCCTAACAAAATAGCTTTATAGTAAAAGCCGTGAACAAAATCAGAAAATGTCAAACACAGTATTCACTGGGTAATCAATTCGCTGCAAATCAGGCTCCAGGAAATTCCCTTCGCGAGATCTCCAAAGATTTATCACTTCAAAGAAGCGAGTGATCTTGAAAGGTTAACGCAGGTGAGGTACGGCCGCTGGGTCAGAAAAGATATAATTATTCCCTCAGGGTCATCTAAAGCGCAAAACATCAAAGTAGCCTAGGACCTGAAACGCTTTGTCTAATTAGTAAATTACCTAAATTGCGTAAGGTCTAAGTAGCAAAATGCATGAAATGCATTATGTTTGCTTTGCTTATTACCTAAACTTCATTAAAATTCATTATGCTTCATTATGACTCAGAAACAGTATGCCTAAAATGCACACCGGTCACAGCTCCGCCTTCCGTGCTGTGAGTTGTGGATTCGATCCCCACTGAGAACAAACATTTGTGTGTGATACACATAGATGTTTGTTCTATGTCTGGGTGTTACTTTGTATTAAAAGTGTGTATTTACAAAAAAAAAACAAGTATTCCATCAGCAATCTAGTTCCCATAATAGCTTTGTGTAGTTTGGGACTAGAGAGCGTTGTGTGTTGTGTAATGTCAAAGAATATTCGTTTTAATGTGCGGTGATCCAGCTATTCTCCGTCCTTCTGTAGCAGAAACAGTCTTATTCTTTGATCTGAAGCCCTCGAGTGCGTTGAGGACGCGTGAGAGTCCAAACGTTTCGCATTAAACGAGTCCATTTGCGATGGAATAATAAGTGGCCTTTTCGTTTAATAAAATTACTTGATGTTAAAAGTAGTTGATTGAAAAATAGCCCGATATTAATGAATGTAAAAGGCTTGGTAGGCTTTACGCAGTCGTGCCTCTAACACCAACGCCAAGCTTAAAAACTACTTAAATACTATGCAAAATATGAAGCTCTTACTTAAATAAACGATACGAAACACTTATATTTTTAGTGAAACGTTGTCTGTTGTTGAAGATGAACGAAGGTGCGATCTCAACTGAAAACGAAACCGCCTTCAAATATCATCTACGTTAACGGTGTTCTTACATGCACATTGTGTCCAAGAACCTTTGAAACCAAAATTGGGTATTCAGGGCCCATCATAGGGGAGGGTTCCCAACGAGTAACACCCAAACGAGTAACACTGTTACTCGTTGGGAATTTTTGTCCCAACGAGTAACACCACTCCCAGGGTGTCACTCGTTGGGAATATTTCTAGAAAAAAAAATCCCAACGAGTAACAGTGTTACTCGATAGGACAAAAGTTCCCAACGAGTAACACTAAGATATTTGTCTGGGTGAAGTTGAAAATAAAAATAAAACTTTAATTAATGGCTAATTACTGCTTTTTAGGCATCAAGCAGCAACAATGTCACCGTAGCCGAAACCGGCCTGGAAGACATCATCATCACCATCGTCATTTCTAGTGAATCTTAGGCCCGTATAAATAAGAGAGAATGGTATAGGTGCTGGGCAAGCCTACTCCATCTAGACATTGTCCCAGGCACTACAGTGTCACGTTAAGTGTAGGCATAGGTTACCTACTGACGCTGTATAAAGGCAAGCGTCCACAGGCCCGCATCACACGCATCGGACGCATCGCACGCAACGGATTTTAGTTTGCCTTGTATAAAAACTCATACAACTGCGTCCACTGATCCGCACCGTACGGACGAGTTTTTATACAAGGCAAACTAAAATCCATTGCGTGCGATGCGTGCGATGCGGGCCTGTAGACGCTAGCCATAAATCTTATTTCTTATATATAAAAATGAACGTTCGTTAGTCTCGCTAAAACTCGAGAACGGCTGGAATTTGGTCTTAAATTATTTGTGGAAGTCCAGAGAAGGTTTAAAAGGTGAAAAAATATGAAAATGATCCTCATTGAACTCTCTAAATCAAAAGCAGTCTTAGGCACGAGGTTCATCGTATACTGGTTGACAGATATTTTGGTGGAAAGTTTCGCACGCGTACGAAGTATAGCGGGTATCAGCTAGTCTTTAATAGATGTAAAGGCCTAGTATTAGGCCCGTATCCTGATAAAGAAAATGTTACTCAAGCATTGATTTGAGTAGACATTTTCACACAAAGGTCTATGTTTTAGTCTGGATCAGTGTTTGAGCAGTAAATCAGCATAATGGATTATTTTCAATTTAATAAGTGATTTTTCAAAATACAGAACCCTTTCGCACTTGACATTTGAGAAAAACAAAAGAAAGAAAGTAATAAAAATATTCGCGATTCGAAAATTCAATTGTAATTGAATGATTCAATTTATTAGTTCAATAAAAATCAGAAAAGGGCTTTTCAATTGAATTGAAAGGGAGGAATTATTATTTCGATCTCAAAGGGCAAAAATCATTCCAGTTTTGGTACCTGCTAATAAAGTATTATATTATGATCTGTGGTACAGGTTACATAACATACCTACTAAGTAGTGCCTTCGACTCTATTGTTTCATTTTCCTACTCTAATTTGACAGCACTGAAGTTATTGGCATTCCTTTATTAACTGAAACGACAATATGCTATCGTTTTAGTGCCAAATTAGTTTCGTGTAAAAAATGCAACAGCAAAATCGGGCCCACTGTCTTTTTCCCTCTAAACAGGGATTGGTGTATTCTTTAGACTTAACCAAACTTAAAGCGCGCGAGACTAAAAATAACTTTTCAAATTTTAAGTCCTATTAATTAAGAAGGGAAGACGGGAGAGGGACAAAAGCGTCGATATTTTGAGTGACGTTCAATTTCGCGGTCACTTCGAAGGAAAGGCAAAACTGGCCTCCAAAAAACTCGGCGTCCTCAATAGAGCAAGCCGGTACTTCACGTCGGACCAAAAACTTTTGCTTTACAAAGCTCAAGTCCGATCCCACGGAGTACTGCTCTCATCTCTGGGCTGGCGCGCCTCAATACCAACTCCTTCCATTTGACCGAATACAACGTCGGGTAGCTCGCATTATTGACGATTCTAGGCTCACTGACGACCTGGACTCCCTTAGTCTGCGGAGAGACGTTGGATCTCTGTGCGTCTTCTACCGTCTCTATAATGAGGAGTGTTCTGACGAGCTGTTCAGTTTGGTGCCTGCGGCCGATTTCCACCACCGCACCACACGCCGCAAAACCGCAAAACCAGATTTCATCCACACCACCTGGATGGCTGGTTTTCCACAACTTCTCGTTTCACGCGGTCTTTTTTGCCTCGTACGTGTAAGTTGTGGAACGAACTTCCCTCTGCGGTTTTCTCTCGGAGTTTTGAGATGGGGTCCTTCAAAAGGCGGGTTTATCTCCTCTTAAAAGGCCAGCAGCGCACTAGCCTCACCTATGGTGTTGCAGGTGTCCATGAGCGGCGGTGACCACTTTCCATCAGGTGGCCCACCTGCTCGTCTGCCCGCTATGGCATAAAAAAAAAAAAAAAAAAGCGGTCACAGAATTGTGGTCAAGGGATGCTCGTAGACCACCCACCCGATGGTCAAATGACATCGTGCAACGACTTGCGGGCCTAAAATGCGCACCCCGAGATATTTGTCATGTCGTTCTGTCAAAATGTAAGCATTTTGTATCAGTTTAGGAACTATTGCATTATCTGTGGTACCTAATGGTGTCGACAAAACGCGTCATAATGTACACTTTTGACACTTCTTAGTCGTCGTACCTCTCTGAGGACGAGATAATAGTCATGCAGAAATGTCAAAAGTTGAAAATTCAAAAGCGCGGTTTCTCGTCAACATTACCACAGATAATGCAATAGTTCCTAAACTGGTACAAAATGCTTACATTTTGACAGAACGACATGACAAATATCTGGCGGTGCGCATCTAAGGCCCGCTGGAAATCAATGGACAAGACTCGCAAGGGACCGAAAAAAGTGGCATATTAAAGAGGAGGCCTATACTCAGCAGTGGGTGCAAACGGGCTGAAATGATGATGGTGATGATGAATGATTAATTCAAAACAACGAACAAAAAACTGTAGGCACCAAGTCAGTAATAAAATAATGTGATAAGCACTTCAAATTAATCAGCTCTGTAATATTAATTATTAAGAACCTTTGGAATTTTGTTAAACCTCACATAAATGGAAGGCTAACGGAGCGGCTTAATAGCTCATTCCATTACCTTGGACAGTCGGCGACGACAATCGGTTACTACTTACAAGTCCTATGATTATTTTGATCACGTGTGTTTTGTTTTTAACAGGAACTAGGCAAAACCGTGAAGTATTGGCAATTATTGACAGGCGTCATGGCTCAGTCGGTAGTAGCTCTGCCTTCCGTGCTGTGGGTCGTGGGTTCAATCTCCAACGAGAACAAACATTTGTGTGTTGTAAACATAGATGTTTGTTCTGTGTCTGGGTGTTTCTATGTATTACAAGTATGTATTTACAAAAAAATAATATATATGTATGTATTCTATCAGCCATCTAGTTTCCATCGTACAAGCTTTGCTTAGTTTGGGACTAGAAGGCGTTGTGTTAAAATGTCCATTATATTTATTTATTATTCTCATAAAGGCCGGCATTTCAGAGCCCGTGCTCTGAGTTCAGTTTTGCTGATAGAAACGCATATCGAGAGGCGACTTATAGACTAGATATTTTGTATGAAAATCCGCCTCTAGCGGGAGATTCGCAACCCATTTTTCTCCGTACAAAAACTACGAGTTTTTCGATTCTCGCTTGTCGCAAATAAACATAGCAAAACTCAGACTACTAGCTCTGGTGTTGTTTACGTCAACTTTGTATAACGTAACGTAAAACGTACACACGTAGAGGGGCTGATTGTTATTATAGTAGGTGCCAAATAACACCGCAATACAGGTCATTCACCCACCTTCACCACGATGTCGCAAAATCCAATTTATGAATGGCTAATTCTGTCGTTTTCCATACAAACCTGTCGCTAAGACGGTAATCGCTCGAATCTCGTAGTACTGTTTGTTTACCATGCATAAATTGAATTTTGCGATATCGAGGTGAATGACCTGTATTGCGGTGTTATTTGGCACCTACTATACTACTATTTTCTAGTGTGAACATTAGTTTTTTGGACGCTGACAAGCGTCAAACAACTTCTCGCTCGTACATTTTAATATTTCTGAAGATTATAAAGTCACTGAAATCATTTATGAAAAATCGCATGATCTGTTTTTTTATACAATTTAAGTAACTTGTCAATCTCACTTGATGTTAAGCGATGATGTGGTCGACGATTACCTAGAAGATGTTTATTTGTGGAATTGTTTGACGCTTGTCACTCTTGTCAGCTGAAAAGCCGTCACTAATGAGTAGTAAATAAGTTTGTTTGAACTAATGCTTCATGCCGCTGACTGTCCGGGATCGGCCATGAATTAATTATATATTGCGATTAAATTGAGCATTAACCGGCCCAAATCTCTACCTATCCAATAATATACAATATATCCTATCCTACTAATATTATAAACGCGAAAGTTTGTAAGTATGGATGGATGTATGGATGTTTGTTACTCTTTCACGTAAAAACTACTGATCCGATTTGGATGAAACATTAAATATTGTCCGTGATCTGGATTAACACATGGTTACTTTTTATCCCCAAAAATCAACGGGATCCAACGGGACGCGAACGAAGTCGCGGGCGGCACCTAGTATACAGTAATACAACACCGATGGTTTAGTGCTAGCAAGCCCATCGATCCCAAAGTGGTGAATTCAGTCGTGCAATAATAAATGAATTTTTAACCGACTTTAAATAAGGAGGAGGTTCTCAATTAGGCTGTATTTTTTTATGTTTCTTACCTCATAACTCCGTCATTTATGGACCGATTGGGACAGCGTCCTAGCTTCTTTTAGCTTCATAGGAGAATGCTTGAAAAGTGACTCCTGAATGGTGTTTATAAATAATCTTGATTAGATTCAAAGGCCTGCATTTTTTTTGTTTATTTAGATTATTTATTCAGATAACTTGGTCCAGTTTGGTTAGTAACATAAAAACACGTATTAAACTAGGTTAGTATTTTTTAACTAATAGCAATTTTGATGAGGTTCCAAACCAAAGGACAATTTTGTTTTTGAGCAATAACATTTAGGATGGTGTTGTTGCTCCCGCGCAGCCTGCTTAGCAGAGATGCGGTTTTTTTGCGCCAGATGGCATCAAATGAGTCATACAACAATACAGTGAACATACAACAATAACAACATCTTAATAACAAAGGAAACCGAGGAACAAAGGTTCTCGATTAGTTACCATAATCCGGAAGGCACAGCTCGACGGTCCGATGGATTAACGACATCAACTAATTAATTATCTTTTGACATACATTACATCTCTAATTGAGGTTATGAGTCAGCTTCATGGGGTTATTGAACTCTAATCTTATCATCCTGTTTACGTCATTTACGATCGGTACTTGACCTACTCGCAGTTTTGTACATTATTAATAGTAAAGTGATATTATGAGACCGCGGCGAACTATACTACAATTTTAGTTTTCCTAATCTATCTAATTTCTATCTATCTAACTATATTATTATAAAACTGCAAAAAAGCCAACAACTGAAATTAAAGATTTATGGATAAACTAAATAAACGATTCTGATTCCGAAAATCGAGTTTGTCTGTTTGTTCGCGAATCAAGCCAATTAACTACTGCACCAATTTCAACAAAACTTATATACCATTCGGAAGATCTTTTTCCGGATTGAAACTCAGGCTATATTTGAAATCGTGGATTCTTAGATACAGTTTGACCTCTCTAAACGAAAAGCAACCTTTGGCACGAGGTTCATCGTATACTGGTGACAGATATTTTGCTGGAAAGTTTCGCACGCGTACGAAGTTGCGGGTATCAGCTGTAAATAAACACACGGCCCTAAGAACCGTTAAATCAATAGTGGTTTAAACTACGAGATAGAGTTTAACCTCCAGTCTCCGATTATTTCATAAGATCAATGCTAGTTAATCGACCTCCGGGCCTAAGATGCGCACCGCGAGATATTTGTCATGTCGTTCTGTCAAAATTTAAGCATTTTGTACCAGTTCAGGAACTATTCCATTATCTGTGGTACCTAATGGTGTCGACAAAACGCGCCATAATGTACACTTTTGACACTTCTTAATCGTCGTACCTCTCTGAGGACGAGATAATAGTCATGCAGAAATGTCAAAAGTTGAAAATTCAAAGGCGTGGTTTCTCGACAACATTACCACAGATAATGCAATAGTTCCTCAACTGGTGCAAAATGCTTACAATTTTGACAGAACGACATGACAAATATCTCGCGGTGCGCATCTTAGGCCCGCATGGGTAGCTTAAACTAACAGAGATGCCAGTAGATTCATCCATCGATCAAATGTAATCGTAGTTAACGAAACCCATAGTTTAAACTGCTTTTGATCTTACGGCCCTAAGACATTCTCTGCGGAAAGAAACGTAACGTAATTTACTTGCGATCTCATAAAATTCAATAACATTCTAAAACATTTTTGTAACATCATTGCAACATAGTGATGTGCACTTTGCAATACCGCCATTATCGATAACCGACTTACTTCACTTACACTCGATATGGGATCTAGCTCGATCTGCGGGCCTAAGATGCGCACCGCGAGATATTTGTCATGTCGTTCTGTCAAAATGTAAGCATTTTGTACCAGTTTAGGAACTATTGCATTAGCTGTGGTACCTAATGGTGTCGACAAAACGCGCCATAATGTACACTTTTGACACTTCTTAGTCGTCGTACCCCTCTAAGGACGAGATAATAGTCATGCAGAAATGTCAAAAGTTGAAAATTCAAAGGCGCGTTTTGTCGACACCATTAGGTACCACAGTTAATGCAATAGTTCCTAAACTGGTACAAAATGCTTACATTTTGACAGAACGACATGACAAATATCTCGCGGTGCGCATCTTAGGCCCGCAGGTTTCATAACGACGTATGTGCACACCTGACGCGGCAATGGTTCTCACGTTACAAGATATTGGGGGCTAGGGTTGGCACTTGAAACATAAAAATTTTAGATAGTTGCTAAGATTAACATTATTTCACAAGTTACGAACGTATTAATTGGAACGAAGTTCCTTATCGCGCGTTGCGAACGGGGGCTAGACGGAAAAAATTAAGACCAAAAGTTGTAACGACACTTTTTTCAAACTTTGACAACGTCATTTGAATAAATTGGTGCAGGAAGAGGCTATAGCCAAGTTTGTACCTACTATTGTTATGCAAATCACAAAAACGAATTTTGAAATCATTGATATCCAATTCGTACCTTGGTCTATACGGTTCAAATTTAAACAGAAAAACTTAAAGAAATGTACAGTCGATGGCAGAATGCGATAAAGTTTGTTGGAAACAAATGAATGTAGGTATTGTCGGAAGTTTTTGTTGTAATTTAGGTGCTTCTGTGTACTTACTGTAAGAAAACAACACCTCAAGGAACTTCGTTCCATCCGGGTGTCCCTTGACACCTCTCAAGTTTTTTACTTTGCACATTACCTAGTTTGTTTTTGTAAGTACGTGGTTATTATTTCTGCTAATAGACAGACTGTGATAGTTGAGTTATTTTTTTTAATTAACTGGTATGTATCTTTATAATTAACTAGCCGTCTCCCGCGGCGTTGCTCGCGTTAGGGTGTGACTTTTCAAAATTCGATTTTCCCGCTTTTCTGTTGAAATTTTTTCTGAATTTTCTTTGCTATAAACCTCACGGAGCCCGAGACCTTTCCAACGAATGCAAAACCGTGGAAATCGGTTCGTGCGTTCTGGAGTTATAGCGTCAGGAAGGAAAACTCGACTTATTTTTATATAGTAGATATCTCAAAAACCATAAAATCAGCATGATAGAAAACTATTCATTGCTATCAATTTCTAGAATCCACATAATCTTTGTTATTTTTTATTTTCAAACAATTATATTCTAATGTAAAACCATAGACTACATGCAAAATTTTTTTATACTACACCTGCTTGGAAAGTACCTTGATACTTTATCAAATTTACGGTCGTCATTGCATATCGAACAAATATGCGGGGAGAAAACGCATCTGAGCGGGAGAGAAAAGTGAATGAAAATCCATTTCTTACGTGGTTTTTCTTTTTTAATTTTGGGTAAGACTATGCGCCGGTAACCTAAATATCAAAAGCCAAACAGTTTTTACAGTGAGTTTTTATCTCCAAGTTCGCAAAATGACACTGGCCACTAGCTGTGTGTTGGATGGTGTCGGGCTGGCAGTGCGACCCTGCGGCGGCAGGATAAACAATTTGAAAAAAGAACATGTGAAAATTGCAGACGCCATTGGCGCCATTTTCAATTTGTGTGTTGTTTGTTTTTTTTTTTTTTTTGTTTTTTTTTTATTTTCCTCGTAAGTGTAGTATAAAGCACTATGTATCACTCGAGAGAAAGTGCGATTCCCGATCTCGGGTGTTTCAAACGACACCCTCGACGGTAATCGGTCACTTCTCGGTGAACAATGTACTATTAACTTATTCCGGATCTCCGTTAAGCTGAAAAAAAAAGTGACAGACATATTCAGTTATGTACTTATGGCTTTCAGTCTATCTAACTTTTTCAATAAACTAACTCGGTCTTATTCCAGAACGAAGACTAAAGAAAGTCAAGGTTTAAACTTCAAGGTTTGAATGTCAACGTCACGGTTTAAACCTTGACTTTCTTTAGTCTCCGTTCTGGAATAAGTCCAACGTTTAATTTTTTTCAGTCACAGAGTTGTATTTGACAGAGTGTTATGTCAACCCTAGTCTATAAAATGCATTTGCGGCCACATTTTTCAGTCAACGAATTTTATTGGAGAGTGTCAGCCCTAGTCTACCAAATGCATTTGTAATGACGTTTCGTCCGAGTTCTGTAGCCGTCTTCGAGTATATGAGGACCTGAAATCCATTTTTGAAATGTATACCTTCAGCATCTTATGCGATTCTATACTATAGAAGGTGCCAAATAACACCGCAATACAGGTCATTCACCCACCTTCACCACGATGTCGCAAAATTCAATTTATGAATGGCTAATTCTGTCGCTTACCATACAAACCTGTCGCTAAGACGGTATCGCTCGAATCTCGTAGTACTGTTTGTTTACCATACATAAATTGAATTTTGCGACATCGTGGTGAAGGTGGGTGAATGACCTGTATTGCGGTGTTATTTGGCACCTACTATAGACCAAATATCGTTGTAAAGTAGCGTTTACACTCAGCTCATGCCATGCAACTGCCGGCATTATTGCCGCGATTAATTCCGGAATTATCGCTATAGCAAAATCGCCTTTATTCTTATTAGCAAGGGCATGGACACGGGCACGAGCTAGGACAGAGGCATGATGAACCAATTTTTGAAACAAAAGTTGTAGGGAAGTTAATCCTCTACAATATTGATCATAAATACAAATAGCAAAAAACCCATAGGAAACGAGATATTTACAAAGATAGATTTTTGTGACCTTTGACCGTGAGATTTTAATAGTCGCGAACACCCTACCAGATGTAGGTTTTGAGATAACTTATAGATCGTTCTCACTTTGAACACGAATTTGTTCGTACGTAAACGTACGAGTAATGTTCGTACGAATTGAGTGCTCACACTGAATACGTTTTTCTCCGTCAAATAGTACGACTGCGTGATAAATCCCAACAAGTTCGGATTGTATTCGGACGTCGTAAGTAAACGTACGTATACGTACGACTGATCGCATGCAGTGTGAGCGCTCCCATAGTCCTTGGAAGGTCGGGATCATTCGTGCGTAGTCGTACGAATCAAATTCGGATGAAATCGTATCCAAAGTGAGCATGGCTTTAGGATATCAAGATACAAGTTTATACGAGCTTATAGTTGGGTATCTCAAATTGTGAGATTCTTACCAAATTTTGACTAAGATGACTGGACTAAGGTACAACTAACTACACACCAAACCTGAGAGGAAGTCACTGTGCAGTGGTACCGGTTTTCGCATCAGTAGAATTGATTGTATCATCTGGGTCACATAAACCTAGTCTTGGTCCACGGAGGATACTGTCGAAAGTATTTGTAAGTAAATGTCACCGTGTATCTACATTTTTACTAGCTGGTATCATCAACATCAACCTATATCGGTCCAATGCTGGACGCAGGTCTCTCCCAAAACGCGCCATTGAACCCGGTCATTCATTCTCCAGAAAGTACAACTTGTACAAAAAATATAGAAATATCCACCACGCCTTGACTCTGAAGTAAAACCGTGACCGTGAGCCGGTTTTTTTTTCTATTACCGTGACTGCAGCCTACACTTACATGATAAAACGATAGAGTTGCCATGTTCTCCGGAATAACTTTAATTTTATATCCACTTAGCATGTTGCTAGTGTGAAAATTCCGAATTCAACTAAGAAATACATTACAGCGAATAGGTTTCTAAATGCAATTGTCTTGAGAACGTTCCTATTTTGAAATTCGGAGCATTGTTTCGACGCAGTGCTAAAAGCCCTAGACTCTTAAAAGGCGAAGAACGCCATTTGACGAACGTCATTGCAAAATAGAACTTATTTTTTTGGTATAATACGATTCGAGCGTCACGAATAACTCCACTTTTCGAGTTTTTTTGATGACGCATTTTTTATTTATGGAATAAAAGTTCTTTGGATTGGCAATCTCGAACTATAAGACGAAGAATAGGACGCCTACCTCGGATTGATTGATGATATTGTAGACTTTCTTATATCCACCAGGAGATAAGTAACTAAAATGATAATAAAAATTGAAATACAAAAAATAAACGTTCAAAAAGTTCTAAAATTGTTACCCTTATAGCACTCGCAATCATATTCATTGCAAAATTCCACTGCATTGCGATAATTTTCACAAAACACAATATTCTGTTCTTTTTATAGACCTTTTACACACACGCATTGTAATGTGCTTTTTACAGGAAGGAAGTAACAAGCCTTCTTGATGCTTTGCATAAAACATGGCAGCTAGGGGGATGCGAAATAAGCGTGCTTTTTTTGTTAAAAGAAGCCTTTGTTACCGGTTTCGTACGGCCGCTCGCTGCTTATTATGTTTTATTATTATGCTAGGGATGGGACTATATCGATAGAAATCTAAGCTGTCCATGAACGGTATCCGTATTACAGACTACTAGCTACCGCCTGCGATTTCGTCTATGTACACTTTTTCCTTTCATTTCTGTAATTCATGTTGATTTTTTCAACGTAAAATGTCTACAATGCTAAATTATCTTGGATAAGATAAGTAAGTAATGTTTGTTTAAACATTTTTTCAGTTTATTTGGGTTTTTATTTTATGCTTTATGCCAAATATATCCACTCATAATAGGATAGCATGATGACTGCAAGTTGTTTCACCGCGTATCTAGAGAAATGATTCTTGTGGTGTTGTGAATAATTAACTTTTCGTGTCTCCTTGGTATTTAATCTATAGTTATTTTTACTTTAACAAAAATAACGGTTTTTTTCCGTGCTTTATTTCTGAAAAGCTATACAAAATTATTGTAAATAAAGAAATATCTTTGGACATTACACACAACACCCTCTAGTCTCAAACTAAGCACAGCTTGTACTATGGGAACTAGATTGTGTAATAAACTTTTACAGCTTTGTGTAATGCGTTTGGAAGAAGAAGTATGGCGGTGGGCATCGTAAATAGTAAATAATAGTATATCTTCATCATCATCAACCTATATCGGTCCACTACTGGACGTAGGTCTCTCCCAAGACGCGCCACTGAGCCCGGTCTTCGGATCTTCTGATCCAGTGTTTGCCAGCTACATGTCTCAGATCGTCACCCCACCTAGCCGGAATAAGTTATGTTTTACTAGCGACTCGCCCCGGCTTCGCACGGGTACAATGCAGTGATGATGATGATGTATTATACATATAAACCTTCCTCTTGAATCACTCTATCTATTAAAAAAAATCATCAAAAGCCGTTGTGTAGTTTTAAAGATCTAAGCATACATACATACAAACAGACGCGGGAAGCCACCTTGCTTTATACTATTCGTGCATATAGGTTGTTTTTAATTGATAAGTTAGGTTTTACTACCATATTGACGAGTTCCTAAACGATAAATTATAATAGATTATTAAAATTATTACTTTTTGATTTGTTAATTTATAATTTAACTGTTGACTAAGATATAGGTATTATAATAATATGTATTTCTCTTTCCCGATTACTTCGACATTTTGAGTTGTAGCATGCCATCTCTATTTGCACGCCAAAATCGGTAAGACATGTTGTGTCACCAAATTATGTACCTACAACATCTTATTTACACATGTTTTTGCAAATAAACTATCTTTATCTTTATCTTTATATTTAAAAAAAAGAATGTTATTAAATAATCGCATGTCGATGTGAAGCCCTCCCTTAGCTCCGCTGATTCCCCCGGACATTATTAGGCATTATATTCATCTATCCATTTTACCTTCGCACCTGTTCGCAGCCTCCACCCCAAAATGTTTTCATTAAACTTTGTTAATTTTCCTCGGCTATTCCTGAAGTCCTGCTTTTCTAGGAAATGGTTGCAATTATTGAATCAACGTAAAATGAAAAAAAAAAATGTCTCAATTTGACAATGCTTAAAACCATTTATAAGCTAACAATTACTTACTTTAAGAACAGTTACTAAATAATTTATAAGTTTAAAAAACTGGAAAAACCAACTTCAATTTGATACGCATTCATCATCAAATGATGATGATGATGATGATGATATCAGTTCATTGGGACTGTTCTATTGATCGTAAGCACCACAGATACGTCACAGGAAAGCAAATACGCAGTGTCGTGTACGTGAATGACGTGTTTTTTCGAGTTATTCTTATTTAACTGCCAAACTACTAAACTGATTTTAATAAAAAAATTATGGGATTTATCTGGAAGCATACCCTTTCAGATAAAAAAAGAATTTTTCAAATCGGTTAATAAATCACGGAGTTCTGAGGTAACAAGCTTAAAAAAACAACCGAATTGATAACCTCCTCCTTTTTTGAAAAGGAGGAGGTTATCAATTGGTTAAAAAGGCACAAAAATCAGAATAACTATTCAGATTAATTAGTCAGTAAAAACGAGGATTATGAACTAAACGAATATGTTCTATCACTTGTCTTGTGTTTAGTCACAGAATAGAAAATAAACATAATTATTTATCACTTCATTATATTTCCAGTGCATAAAGATTCTACTGCTATTTGATTGGTTTAGTCGTGTACGTACAATTACTGGCACCAAGGCAGGACCAATCAAAAGGAGAGCGTTAATTGGCTGGCTAGTAAACGATCGCTATAAAACGCTAACAGTTTTTCTAAGAATCAAAAGCTTAAATTGTTCTTCCAAGTAGGCTTCGTCGAAAAAGGTTTATTTCGCCTTTGATAAGGTGTAAAAGGGCGCGAATTTTTTAAGATTTTAATAATCTGTGGTTTGGGATTAGCGAGGACATTTAGTACCCGATATTATTATAATGGATATTGAGATGAATTAATTTACTTAGAATGGTTTTTTATTACAATACCTTATTTCAGAACTTAGGTAACTTTTATTTTTATTTTATTTAATTTTTATTAGAAAACCAACAGCAATTACAATAAGCAAGTATAAGCAATATATTAAAACTAATTATCTAGCCAACTACTTCTAAACCCATCCTCCGTAATAAAAGTACTGTGCAGATCTTTATACGAAAAGCGATCATAAAATAAATCCTTGCACAGACAGCCCTCAAAAACCATGACGTGACATGACGTCATGTCATGTCATAAACAAACATGACAGCTTAAGGCTGTGTATTCACTTGGTTGTATTAAAATATTTTGCTGTTTACAGGAACTTATATTGTGTTCTGTAATCGTATTTATTGATGTTTTACGTTGTTTAAATCTTCAGCAAAATGTGGTTATGCTCTAAATGTAATATTTAAATAGGTGTAGGGTGCATTGGGGTAATTGCGAAAATGGGTATATTCCGAAAATCCATAAAATCTAGTAACATAATGCGATATTTTCCTGTTGGCAACATTGGTCTAGACGCCATCTTGATTGGCATCGCCGTGACAGTCCTATATATCCTCGTGCCAACAGGAACATATTGCATTATGTTACTAGATTTTATAGATTTTCGGAATATACCCATTTTCGCAATTACCCCACTGCACCTTACCTGTTACTATATTTTGGTTGGTCTCGAATTGAAACCCAGACTAGACTCGTATTCTGAAACAATGCTCAAGTTTAGTTTGTATAGAGGTATAATTTTTGTGCCACATCCTTAAAATTTACAAAAAAAAATTTGGTCAGAGTTTGAATCCAAACCTCACAATGATCGAGTTTGGATTTGCTTTTCCGAGATAATAATATCAAAGACAAAATATTGATTTTACTTTACTGTAGATAGTATTCAAGCTTTGCTATATATATTATTATTATATAGTTATAGTTATTCGATCGAAGTAAGTACGTGAACAGATTATAACGACTTTAATATCAGGGTTACTGCAGTCTGTTCCGATTCAATCGCGTAATATTATGACGTATAATATTATGCCATATAATATTTATGCGACATAAAGCTCGGAAGCGTACGTCTGGGATATTAATGCCTTTAGGAAACAGATACTTGTCTCAACTGTGATTCTAGGGATGTTATTGACAAGGCGGATATATCGACGTGTGTCACATTCGTAAATTTAAACGCAGTAGACGGAAACAAATATATTTATGTATGACGAAGATTTTGACGTCTAGTTTGATATGATGTGAATGATAACCATGACCGTTTTGTAAATATTACAATGTCATGACAAAAATAGTTACAATAATTAATTATTTACTGTGGACTAAAAATTAAAATTATGCACTTAGCATAAGAGCTACAGAACGCAACAGTAATACTAGCCCTACAATTGGCGATCTTATCGCGCAAATGCGATTTCTTCCAGATGACTGATTATTTATAATCTGACTTCAGATTTACTTTTTTGTCAGCTTCAATTGTTTTTAAAACAAGCCACAAGCTAGTTATACATTTTACTGACGATTCGTTTTTTACGGCACTATCGATACAGCTATCGATACTTCTTGGACCAAAACACCTCATCCCTAGTATAGCAATTCTCATAGGATTGGCCCGAAGCTATGCAACTGGCTAGGTGTGTGTAGCGCCTCAGGAAATACCTCAGCAAATACTACGAATAATTTGAAGCTCGTAGTAAGCCTGAGCTTAAACAAACATAGACTGCGCTAGAAATAGATGCAACACTATATAGAAATCGTCTTAGAATATACATATACAATATATACAAATAATATACAATATACAATATATTGTATATATAATATACAATATATAATATACATATACGTCTCGGTGCAGATCTATCCGAGAGGGGTAAATTGAAAACCAGCGCTGGATGTCTAGCATCCAGTTTATGCTGAATTTACCCCTTTTGCCCTCTTCGAAGTTACTGTTTACTATAACCTTGTACCTTTTATAATATCTACTGAGGCAATGAATGTTTTTTGTATTTGTATTTTGTATTTATATAAACTAAATATGGTGTAGATATTTAGTAGTAGACTAGCTGACCCGGCAGACTTCGTACTGCCTCAAACGATAAATAAAAGACCTAAACCTTTATATAAAATAAATCTGTTATTCACCTTTTAAACCTTCTCTGGACTTCCGCATATAATTCAAGACCAAAATTTGCCAAATCGGTCCGGCCGTTCTCGAGTTAACGAACAGCAATTCATTTTTATACGTATAGATTTAGTTTACTAGATCAAATAGAGACTACTTGAACTAGGTATTAAAGTAACTCAAATAGAAAAAAAAAACTATTTTGGACCTTTTCTCTAAGTATTATTATTATTGTATTTTTTTTTTATTAATGTTATAATATATGTATATAAGTATCCTATCAGCAATCTAGTTCCCATGTAGAAGCTTTGCTTAGTCTGGGACTAGATAGCGTTACCTATGAAACCATACCACCTTATGTACACATGTTTTTAGCAAATAAACAATCTTTATCTTTATCTTTAATATGTCAAAGATTTTGTTTATTGTTGTTTTGTTTAAAATTTTTGTGACTTCTATAATTCGTTTTAATTCATTTTTAATTAATGCAAGCATGCAGGTCTCGTTAGGGCCTACACATTTGTGCCTCTTGGGGTCGAGACTCTAGGTCCGTGGGGTACCGAGGCCCTCCGGATTTTCAAAATTCTTTCAGGGCGTCTAGTCTAAGCGACGCGTGACCCGAGGGCTGGTGATTATCTAGGCCAGCATATCAGCATTGCTATTCAGCGCGGCAATGTAGCCAGTGTCTTGGGCACGCTTCCGATTGCTACTGATTTGGACCAGTTGAGCTATCTATAAATCGTTTGCAACGGTTTGTGGATGGCTCAACTGTTTCACGTGTATTTTGTAAATATTGTGAATATTGTAAATACTGTATTAGTTGTAATTTTCTTTGTGAATATATTACATTTTAATAGTAAAAAAGAAAATGTAATTGTTCTTTAACTTCTACATCTCACAAGCAAAAAATTATTCCTTTTATTACAATGAAACCTTCCACGAAGGTGTTCCGAAAACATTACATTAAATATCTGATCGGAAACTTGGGACCTTCCTTTACGACCTGCCAATTAAACCCTTTCCGTATCCCTTATAATTTTCATTTTCATAATAATGGCAGCACTGATTATCCATTCCGATTCCTAATTTGAAATTTACGGTGCTGCCCGCTACGACTGGTCGTTTCACACATAATGGCGGCATTTAGTCGCGAGTGTATTCGCGTTTATTTGGATTTCAAATTAAGAACACCTGTTGAACGGATAGCCAGGATTGGGGGAATTCAGACGCGACATTTAGACGCGACTTTCAATTTCTCTTTTAGCAGATTTTGCTATGTTATGGCACAGATCATAATATGTTATGGTTTGAAGCTTGAGTTATGTTTTAGTTACCTTGTTAATTTAAGATTCGTTTATTTTTTTAAAGAATATTATTATGTTTGCGCCTGTTGTACCTGTCATACGATAAAATAAATAAATGGGTTGAAAACTGACTGCAGCGTTTGCAGTGCAACGCAATGTCCTGCGGGCCTAAGATGCGCACCGCGAGATATTTGTCATGTCGTTCTGTCAAAATGTAAGCATTTTGTACCAGTTTAAGAACTATTGCATTATCTGTGGTAATGTTGTCGAGAAACAGCGTCTGTGTATCAGTAACTGATATGATTTCTACATAAAAAAAAAATATTTACGCAAGACATACATCTAAACAAACTAACCTATGAGAAAAACATAACGTAAGACTAGGCGGTATGGTTCTAAACTATAGCCTGCTCCGAGGAGCGAAAAAAAATTTGAATTTTCACCTTTTGACATTTCTGCATGACTATTATCTCGTCCTCAGAGGGGTACGACGACTAAGAAGTGTCAAAAGTGTACATTATGGCGCGTTTTGTCGACACCATTAGGTACCACAGATAATGCAATAGTTCCTGAACTGGTACAAAATGCTTACATTTTGAAAGAACGACATGACAAATATCTCGCGGTGCGCATCTTTGGCCCGCAGGACAATAATTTCAATTTTGCTTCTCCATAAGCTGCCAAGAAAGCAAAAAAAAGGCTTTAAGAAAACCTAACCTAAAGTATTGTTTACTTATAAAAAAGTTGTAAAAATAAGTGTTTGATGCTATGATGTTCAGCTATGATTGATTCCTGTCCGCTGTGATGTTTTACCATTCGTAAAAAAATTTAATCGAGACATGGCCAATCCATATATGTATCCGTATAGATTTTTTTAATCTTTTCACTGGAAACTATCGAACGTCTTACTTTACTAAGTAGCGACAGAGGATTAGCAAGCTGAAGTGGCAGTGGGCCGGCCATGTTTGCCGCAGAACTGACAATCGCAGGAGCAAACTAATACTCGAGTGGAGATCGCGTTTAGGCAAGCGTAGTGTAGGACGCCCTCCGGCTAGGTGGGGTGACGATCTGAGACATGTAGCTGGCAAACACTGGATGAGAAGAGCCGAAGACCGGGCTCAGTGGCGCGTCTTGGGAGAGACCTACATCCAGCAGTGGACCGATATAGGTTGATGATGATGATGATGACCAAAGGTCGCGTCTTTAAAACTTTCTACCTGCAGAAGAAGCGTACAGATAATTTGTTTATTAATGTAAATTGCAAGCCACCGTTTGCACAGGACTGTTCTAATGAAGTACTTTGTTTGTGACGTTCTCAGCGTTCATTGGTGAATACGTTTTAATGCTCTGGATTAAATCGTAAAGGCTCCAATTTCAAATGATGGTTGAAATTTTTAACTGTTATCCGATATTTTCTTGTGTAAGCATTTGATAACATTAGTTTAATTCGTTTTGTTGATTCTGCTCTGGTTATTAATATTATTATATTGTGCTGAGTGAGGCAATGAATTTAATTGTTATAGACAAAAAGTTACCGATTAACATCAGGTGGGACATGATTGTTTAACTTTTTAAAATGTACATTATTTGAATTAAGTATCACCTATATTACTTTTAATGGTTTACGAAATGTATAAAATACATATATATATATATGTATATAGTTAACACAGTTTTTACAATATTCACAATATTTACAAAATACACATGAAACAGTTGAGCTATCCACAAACGTTGCGAACGATTTATAGATAGCTCAACTGGTCCAAATCAGTAGCAATCGGAAGCGTGCCCAAGCACTGGCTGCATTGCCGCGCTGAATAATAATATACTTTTAATTAATTATTTGACATTGAACTTACCTATGAGTATATACTTAAGGCCCTTCGCACATGGAGCTACTCAAAAAGAACTAGTCACAAACTTAAATTACTAACGAGTTGCCTGAGCGTCACAGCCCATACATGTTCTATGGACAGGCGTCATGGCTCAGTCGGTAGTAGCTCTGCCTTCCGTGCTGTGGGTCGTGGGTTCGATCCCCACCGAGAACAAACATTTGTGTGTTGAAAACATAGATGTTTGTTCTGTGTCTGGGTGTTTCTATGTATTATAAGTATGTATTTACAAAAAAAAAATGTATGTGTGTATTCTATCAGCCATCTAGTTCCCATCGTACAAGCTTTGCTTAGTTTGGGACTAGAAGGCGTTGTGTTAAGTGTCCGTGAATATTTATTTATTTATGGAGGTTCGCACACGACGCGACTAGTTACTAACTGGTCAGTAACGCGTTAGCAACCGATCACGCGCGACGCATCGTACCGGTCTCCACGCTACTGGTTTCCCGAGTTTCTTTGTTTTTTGTGATAAAAATGAACGAGCGAACATTAAATATTCAATTTGTGAAGGAGGTGTCTTTCAACTTGAGTAGCTTCGTGTGAGAGGTACAGTTTCTAATTGGTTTGTAATTGTAATTACTGATTAGTTCCGTCATTTTTGAGTAGCTCCATGAGCGGAGGGCCTAACTGTACTGACAAAAAAGTCACGTGACTTTTTTCTAAAGTTTTGACGTTTTCTGTTCTCTAGGCATTTTAGAAGCCTTGGTCTGACGATCGTAACGCACAACGCTGCGGTGTGCGGCACAACGCAGAGTACCGCGTTCGCTTCTCGCCGCTGACGCAGACTGCGACGTAACAAAAGACCATACTATAGTAGGTGCCAAATAACACCGCAATACAGGTCATTCACCCACCTTCACCTCGATGTCGCAAAATTCAATTTATGTGTCAATTTTTCAATTTTGTGTGTGTGTTTGCGGACAGCCAAAGAGTGGAACTCGTTGCCGGCGTCTGTGTTCCCGAATAGCTATAATTTGGAAGTTTTCAAGAATAGAGTGAATAGGTATCTTCTAGGTAACCGTGCTACATCGTCGACCACATCATTGCTTAACATCAGGTGAGATTGTGGTCAAACGGTTGCCTATATTGTATACAAAAAATTAAAAAAAAATGTATGTTAAACAAACAGTACTACGAGATTCAAGCGATTACCGTCTTAGCGACAGGTTTGTATGGAAAGCGACAGAATTAGCCATTCATAAATTGAATTTTGCGACATCGTGGTGAAGGTGGGTGAATGACCTGTATTGCGGTGTTATTTGGCACCTACTATAGACGTTTTCCATACAATTATGTGTCCGGCGCTACATGCTGCATACCGCTACGTTGTGCGTTACGATCGCGAGACCAAGTCTTCACTAGGAGATTTGAAATTTTATCACTGTCAAAAAAATCGTCAAAACGCCGGAATTCGTTAATTTGCAGAAACAATTCTTGCCAAGCAACAGTTAAGGCCCAATTACACCATACCATTTTCTTGTACGTACCAGTGCAATAATTGAATGCGATAGTTGAAGCGCCATAATTGACGTTCAAGAATTGTAAGCAACTGTTTACACGCGGATATATTAAACAAAGTTGAATGCAGTTATTGACCACTACCAAGGAAAGTTTTGAAGCAAAACTTGTATACCAGATCAAAAATGTTACGTGTTGTTTACACCATGCAATTAATTTATTGCGTTCAACTATTGCACTGGTATGTACAAGAAAATGGTATGGTGTAATTGAGCCTTTAGAATAATCAAATAATTTTCTCAGTCGTTTCTCATTCCTTTAATAAATTGTATTCAATTTCAACTCACAATGGAGGACGGTAATCACAACAATTACACTTCTATTGCGAGATCAATGACTAGTTCATTTGAAACGGTTAGCTCAGTACACAGTCAAAATAACCAAATTTTTAGTTGCATTAAATATATAAATATAATGAAGTGCAGTGGTGTTGATTCTGTGGTTTTTCACTTACAAACTAAAACTAACTAAAAGTGATTAAAATATACAAGTTTGTTCATCGAAAGTTAATTAAGGCACTTGGTATATTTTTTCCAATGCAAATATTTCATTTTACACAAATAATTAGGTACAGAAACTGGAGTGAGCTAGCTGTTTAATTTCGACTGCGATCAAATAAGATTGCTTTATCCGTCGCAAAACATTAATTGTGTCGTTTTAAAATATCCTTTTGACGCAAATCGGAGAGGGTTGAGATCGGACCTTAAGTATCTATACCTTGAAAACGTTCGATATTATGTCATTGGTAGAGATGACGTCACATACTAAAGTAATATTTTTTAATTTACATACTAGTATATTTTTACGTAGTTAGTTAAGAAAAGGGATAAAATGATGAAAGTATTGATTTTTCCTAGAAGTACCTGCACTTTACCCACTGTACTCTAACCTAACTTTTTCTTTAAAAGGACTTGTTTTTTTTGATTATTTATTAAACTATTCACAAACAACTAAGCAAAAGTATTAGTTACTCATACTCACCATGAATCAAAAATTCGTATTAACTACGTACCACTAATCTATGTAACGGGTGATTTTTTAAGAGCTTGAGAACTTTAAAAAAAAAAAAACGCATAAAATTTGCAAAATCTCATCGGTTCTTTATTTGAAACGTTAGATTGGTCCATGACATTTACTTTTTGAAGATAATTTCATTTAAATGTTGACCGCGGCTGCGTCTTAGGTGGTGTTGGACGCAACGTTACGGTGAATGGCGATCGCTATCGTTCGATGCTAACAAACTTTTTGTTGCCAAAAATGGAAGAACTGAACTTTGTTGACATGTGGTTTCAACAAGATGGCGCTACATGCCACACAGCTCGCGATTCTATGGCCATTTTGAGGGAAAACTTCGGAGAACAATTCATCTCAAGAAATGGACCGGTAAGTTGGCCACCAAGATCATGCGATTTGACGCCTTTAGACTATTTTTTGTGGGGCTACGTCAAGTCTAAAGTCTACAGAAATAAGCCAGCAACTATTCCAGCTTTGGAAGACAACATTTCCGAAGAAATTCGGGCTATTCCGGCCGAAATGCTCGAAAAAGTTGCCAAAAATTGGACTTTCCGAATGGACCACCTAAGACGCAGCCGCGGTCAACATTTAAATGAAATTATCTTCAAAAAGTAAATGTCATGGACCAATCTAACGTTTCAAATAATGAACCGATGAGATTTTGCAAATTTTATGCGTTTTTTTTTTTAAAAGTTCTCAAGCTCTTAAAAAATCACCTGTTACATTGTCAAGCATTCGTTATAATAAGGACTTTTTGATTTCGTGTTTTGTACTAAGTCCCTTTTCTGAAATAAAGATTTATTATTATTATTATTATTTATTAGCTATAGTGATATTCATAATAATGGTACGATTGTTACTTTTATACATTACAGCCTGTTTTTTTTTAAATAAATATGAGAAGAAAACCAGTAACTGACCGAACTGTCATTCCAATTTCACATTCCAACGCGCAATAGAAATAGACACGGGCAGAATTAGAAGACGAATTTTATTATATTCCGATTTTTATTGGATTACAGACACTATATCGTCTGGTTATTGTTCACCAAAAATAAAATTATACTGAGTTGCTTTCTTTCTATCAGCGGGAGATTTCACACTAACACTTTCACGACACCTACACGATATTGTGGGGAAGTAAGTAATCTGAAACATTGGCGATGACAACAATATTTTTTGTTCCAGCAAATGACATGACATGTCATGTAACGTGTAGGTGTCGTGCCAGTGTGCACCCTAGTGTCGAAGAAGTCTACTAATGTACAAACTCTTAATGGATTTCTTTTTCATCACGTATTTTTAAGCCCTAGAAACGGCTTTACTTAGTTTGGCAGAGATTATATTCTAATAGAAATGACGTACATGACGTCATCCAAAACGAGTTTTTGGTTGAGATATTATGTCGTCATCCCTTTAGAATAGAATCTCTACCGAACTGAACATAAAGCCTCAGATAAATAGAGTTCTTTTCTTTTCAATTATCTTTTTATTTGATTCTCAATATCAAATCTTTACGACAGTAATGTCGGTAGGTTAGTTCCTTTACTATTTTATTGAACCCTAATAAAAGTCACTGATAGGCTGCTCAATGTCATTGCCCTTTGATAAATTGCTGGTCTTCAGTAGATTTTCCTTTTATTTCCGGTTTTTTAGGGTGAATGATATATCGTAGGTTTTTTCACAGCGATTAAGTCAAATGTATTTATTTCATTTCGATCGCCGATAAATATCCTGTACAGTAAACGTTGTAAGCAAAATATGAGTTTCAAAAATGTTTATGAGTGAAAACTAAATTTTTTGTCTTCCTCAAATGTTTGTTCTCAGTGGGGATCGAACCTACGGCCCACAGCACGGAGCTATTACCAACTGAGCTCTGATGCATGTCAAGCAAGCAAGCAGCACGACATCAAGTTTGCGCCTGCACAGGTAGGTATACCTATAATACATATACCTACCTACCTACTTGTTTAAGTACCTATTGAGTTATGTATGTACTAAGTTCTACCTATGTTGTTTTCTTTCTGTTGTGCTGTATGTAGTGTCCGAAATAAATGTATTTTCTTTTTTCTTTCTTTCTTTCAAGTAAATCTTTCAAAGGCCAATGTGTACGCTTATTTAACAAAATCCCAAGTGATGTGTCTCAGTTGTCGATTGGCAAGTTCAAAAACGTAATAAAACAGAGACTTCTTTTAAAAGCATACTATAAAATATCTGATTATTTAGAAGACAAACAAGCTTGGGACGAACTAGCTCCAACTCATCCAATAAAAAAAATTGTAATCATACCTAATCATACAAAACGTACTGACGATTCAAAGTGATCAGTGAGATTTTATTGAATAAAATCATTATATCTTTGACTCTGACTTTGCTATAAGTGAGAAGTTGCCTTAGAATACGGATGTTAGATCATTAAAATACTTCCAGCCAGCAGAAGAAGCATTAAGGATCATTTATCAATGGGACAAATCATCCCGGGACAGTCCGTCCCAAGAGGCTCTTAGCAATGACAAATGCGGTCAGGTAAAAGGAGTTTACGAAGCTGTGAGTGACGGTCGTTATATTACGGTTAGAGCAATATTTTATCAAAAAATTTCAACTTTTTTTCTCACATTTTCACTAATTTAACTATTTATTATATTATTATATTGCAGATAGCTCAACTGTTTCATGTGTATTTTTTAAATATTGTAAATACTGTATTAGTTGTATTTTTCTTTGTAAATAAATTAATTTGTGTATTAGCTTGTCTATTTGTTATTTTCAACCTTTATTACACTATTATTATGTTTTTTTTTTAACTATTTGCAGAATTCCCAAATCTCCTGGTTTTCATACAACATTTCTCGCTTTACGAATGCGTTTGCGTGTGCTATACTCGAGTCGAAAGTCAAAACAAATGCACAGACTCGGGGCTCAGGTGATCAAAACTCCTTCACACCCTCAGACATTACTCTGAGCTTACACCACAGGATTTTTTTGTTTATTTTATTCCAATAGTTTTATGGCAAAGCAGCGCTAATGGCCAGGCTTGCTTATTCAATCTTCACCGATTATCTAAGTTAAGCACCGTTCTCCGCGGTCACTATTTGGATGGGTGACCGCTAGTGGCATTTACATCTGAGCGCTACCGTGCTTCGGAGAGCACGTTAAACTGTCGGTCCCGGCTCTACCAGTCGTTAAGCCATGACGGAGGCTTTAAGGCGGCCTAAAAACTCCGTCAACAGAGTTGGCCACTAACTCATACGAACATGCCTATAGCAAAGCAAAAGATTGTTGCCACTAAGTTGTTTATCTATTTATGAAAACGTTCTGTCACCACTATTTCAAACAAAAGTGTGTTGCTACTAAGTTGTTCATGTATTTTTGAAAACCTGTCTGTCTGATCCATAATAATTCTTACAAAACGAACGGCAACAGCTGAATTATCCGAGCACCAGAGGACCATTTAAAAGTGTCAGTAAATTCACTTTTCTTTTAGTAAGTGTTTGTCAAGGGGTTGATTGAACGAGAAAGTCGGTATCTGACAGCGGAGATAAGGAGGATTACGCTTAGTTCGTAGTTTTTTTTCCGGGGATATAAAATATCGTAGTTTTAAAACTCAGACAGAAGGACCTGCATACTTAGTGTGTTCGTATTACGTATATTAAAAAGTTGACGTAAAGTACTATATTTTTGTATAGAGATTGGAGCAGCGCCCCTAGTGGGAAGCTTGAGCAGTAGTGAGTTTATACAAGCTACATGAATGATGATAATGTTGATATGAGTATGGTAAGTTCCAATTACATGCGATGCTTTTTGAAACATGAGTGGAAAATCCACGTGAGTGGATTTTCTTTCGGGTCTTTTAATTTGTCATGTTAAACTAATATGAATCTACTTAAAAGAGATTCTAAGCGTTGACCTGACGACAAGACGTCGTTGTCGTGTCCGTAGTGACATGAATATAAATATTCTTTTAAAAAGCATGCTGTCAAAAGAGGTGTTTTTCTTCATACGCTGTTTTCGTTTGTAAATTTTGTACTGTTTTGCTTCCGCTATAAGTGATATAGCTTTTAAGAAAGAGCATAACGAAAAAGCTCTTAAAACAACTTGCTTTTCAAAAAAAAATATTAATTTTTTCTCTAGGGAGAGCTTGCCTTCTGATGTAGTTTGACACTAAGACTCTTTTTTTAGAAACATTTTGAAGATGAGTATAGAAAATCTGCATAGTTGCAAATTCCCGGAAAATACTTTTCGAGATAGCGACCATTCTGAACACTGCTCTATAGTACATAACAATAAAACAGTCGCACCATTAAACAAAACTGTAAAAGCTAGTAAAAGATTATTTCCAATAAAATAAATGGCACATACTCAGCTTTATCTCTTAACAATCGCTCATTCAATTGAGCCTCCCTTTAAAGGCTTTCAGCGCGATGGGGCGGAAGTCGCGAAATAAATAGTCGCGAGGATGAGCTCGAGGGGCGAACTACACTTCATTTCACTTTAATAAAATAAAAAAACAGCAGCCAGAGAAACGACAACCCAAAAACAATTATAGTTTATTTACTTTACTTTATCGAATCATATCAAAATCTGTATTTTTGGTGATGATTATAAGCACCACATGACTTCGATATATATAAATACCATAATAATATGCTTTGCTACTGTCAGACAGTAAGTACAATTCAAATCATATTTCCGGTTTTGGACTACAGGTAGGTGTGTTGAAGTGGATTTAGGCAGATTAAGTTAGTTGCCTCGCAGAATCGAAGTACCTCGAACAAGAAGACAAAGTGTAGAACTTTTAGGACGATTCTCAGATGGACCCACGAATTTGTGAAAATGACTGTTTGTTGATGGAAATGATCTTTTTAGTGTCCAGTTTTAGAAAAACGAAACTCAATTATGACGTCCAACATAACCTGAACCGTATCATCTTTAAAAACCCTACAAATTGAAGCTCATGTTACATTGGTGTCTTTTTACAATGGCTAAAGCGAATTATCCTTATCTAATAGCTTCTTTCTCGAATACTTGCGCCTTGTCTAGTTTGTTTTATTTTCTAGAAATCACTGTAAATACTCACAGTCAAGAAATTTTTGGCCATAATTAAATTTGTCGGCTGATATAATACTAGTGATAAAAGGGTGTGCTTAAGTGTAGCGATCCAAATGCTCCACTCACTTATCGGGACGCTAAAGTCGCCAGAGATAGGGAGACTCGGAAGGGGTTGAGGTGACGTACGACATAGCATTTCTTAACCGACCCTAAGAGGGTTGTTATAGGGCTCGAGTTAAAGTTACTTGCAGGGTTAAAATATCCATTTTAAGTTTTTATTGGTTCTCATGTATGGTTTTGTGTTTGTGTTTTATCCGACTTCGTGAAGTAAAAAAGAAGGGTTATGTTTCTTCTACTAAGCAATAAGCATTGTATGAGGTAGTAGCATGTTCTCTCTCCTAATACCTATCTAAGTTTACCTATCTACCTATGTTTGTTCTACCTTGTTTTGTAGAGAGAAAATAAACGATTTGTTTCTTATTATTAGTAGCTAACTCTGGTGACGGAGTTCTTAGGCCGCCTTAAGGCCTCTGTCATGGTTTAGCGACTGTTAAAGCCGAGACCGACAGTTTAACGTCCTCAGAAGCACGGAAGCGCTAAAAAATCTGAGAATACTCAATCAAATGATGAACTCTAGAAAATCCACTCATGTCCCGTGCCTTGATTTGTACACAATAGTGACTCATTTTACGAGCAAGGTCGACTTTTCGTCGCGCACCTACATCGCCTCTTTAGCTCAGTGGTAGAGCACTGGTCTCGTAAACCAGGGGTCGTGAGTTCAATCCTCACAGGAGGCATCGGTGTAGGACTTTTTGTAAGGCTAACATTTTCCAAAGCGGTTTTTCAACATACACGCGAAAAAATTACAAAAACTTTTAAAAGAAAAGTTCCAGTACGCACGTGGTTTTGCTCACGTGGCTAAGAGTGTTTCCTTAGTATGCTCCAGGAACTTATTCGGCGTTTATCCTACTTCCATACCTAATGTAAGTAGAAACTCACAAGTGTGTGCGATAGTGTATTTACGTAGGTGCCTGAGAGTGATGTCTCATGTTGCGTTCACGTATGCCGCAGTCGGCAGGGACTTGGGCAGGGAAGTGAAGTGGGCACGAGCATAGTGTGAACACGATCATGCCTTTGTCCCGTCTCCCGGCCCAAGTTCATGCCCTAGCTCCCTAATGAGAATAAAGGCGATGTTGCTTTGCTGTGGCAATAATTCCGCGGCAATAATGCCGGCAGCGGCATAGTGTGAACGCGGTATCAGAGCGATGGACGTAGTGCAATGTGACGTGCTCGTCTTCAATAGATGTGCTCAGTAAGACAATGCATCGTTATAGCAAGTGGGTACCACTTAACATAAGGTCGGCAACTGGCTTGTTCCACCATTTAGATAAAAAAAATATGCACAGGTACTCAAAAAAGGCCTAGAAAATCCCTAGCTTATTTATTACTTTCATTCTAGAATTCGAATTCCATTTTTACAAATTAAATAACTCTAATGTTATTGGTTTTTTCTTTTGAATTTGATCTAAAGTTAAGGTTCTTTATCCTACTTTGAGTTTGATGTAAAATAAAAAGTTATTCAAATGTAATCACTTCTCTCATTCATTGGTTTCATACCTTTGTATGTGAGTAGGCAGTAGTAGGCAGTTTGGTAATTCGACTCGCCTTTGACTAGCCTTGTAGTATTCGATCAGTTTCATAGGTAGTAACTAAGACGTTACTTTACGTTAGTGTAATAATCTATTCTATTCAAATAGTAATCAATATATTATTATGTTACTGACTGTTTATTAATCACCAAATTTATTTATTTGAAATTTTACTTAAAAACTCCACTTTGAAAACTTCAGTACGTAAGTAAGTATACGACGACGGCGATAAACCACTTTTCTTAAGAAACTACCAATGGTAGCCCGAAATCAATTTTTAGTTATCTACGAGGAAAATAAGTTCCTTTGCAATAACCGGCTATCCTGTAGGAAAAAAAGGAAAACTCTTCACAGATAACCAGATCCGATATTGGTTACCTGCTAGGAATAAGTAGAAAAAAGCTGTTTCATACAGAGTGCAATACCTACTTAAAAGTTCAAAAAGAAAAAAAAAGGTAGTACGTAACAGCAATTTATTATTTAATTTGTATTAGCAATCTAGTCCAATGACACTTATTTATTTTTATTCTATTTAATTGGCTTAATCTAGATTTAAATCTCTCTGCTGGCAACAGCTCAAGCCTTGTACCTTCCTGGGCGGAGATACTGGGTACTGCCCGTTGCGGTTCCAACGAACAAAGTAGTAGTATTCCACTAGTATGCAAATGTAACTATCTGAGAACAGAAAGGAAGCGTTCTTGGCCTGGTTGGTGTCGAAATAGCAGCAATCATGACGATTGAAGTGAGCGGCCCAAGGATGTTGGATAGAAACCTATTGTGTGGGATAGTAGCTCAAGAACTCCATTCATTTTTTAGGCTCGAGAACACTTTTTTTTTAATAAGTCATAGAATAAAAGTGAAATGCTTCTTCTTTAGCAGTAGTAGAGCTTCTATTGTAGAGCTCATCTGCGGAAGTACTACCACCGTACTTATTTCTGTCGCCAAGCAGCGATGCTCGCATTACTGTGTTTCGGTGAGAAGAGTGTGGGGTGCCGGTGCTATTACAGACACATGAAACTTAACACCTTTATGCCTCAAAGTGATTGGTGCAGTGCAATGCATCACAGAGCACGTCTTCAAACTCTAGTAAATTAATTTTTCTTCAAATAATAATAATAGGCCTATACATTATACATCTATTGAAGATGATTTATACAGCGTCAGGAGGCAATCTATGCCTACACTTAATGACACACTGTAGTGCCTGGGACAGTGTTTAGATGGAGTACGCTTGCCCAGGACCTATACCATCCTCTCAACCAAGTCAGCCATATCCACAAGGAAAGACATCGTCAATACGTGCGGAGCTGACTAAACCAAGGGTTTCTCACGATGTTTTCCTTCACCGTTAATGCGCATATAAATTTTCCGAATGAAAAATCCATTGATGCACGGCTGGGATTCGAACGTGTGGCCGAACCGAGTTGGCCGAGTGGAATTTACATAAAATCCCTAGCGTAAAATTATAATCTTATATTTTAGGGTTGTCAACAAAAGCGAAAGGGTTAAATAAAAGAATATGAAAGGAGCTACTTAATTTGGACCACCTTATTGGCCTGATAAGAGATAAGAAGACCCAGGAAGGTTCGGTTTTGATTCCCACAGTGGCAAAAATACCCAGGAACAAGGTAGTAATCGATTATTCTGGTTATTTACTATTGTACTAAAAATAGGAGAATTTAACCCTCAAATAACTAAGGGGTACAAGTATCTTAGTTTAGTAAGTTAGTAGTTTAGTAGTTTAGTAATAGTTAGTTTAGTTTAGTAGTTTAGTATTAGTTAGTTTAGTAGTTTAGTAATAGTTTAGTAAGTAGTTTAGTTAGTAGTTTAGTTAGTTTAGTTAGTAGTAGTTTAGTAGTTTAGTTAGTAGTAGTTTAGTAGTTTAGTTAGTTTAGTTAGTAGTAGCTCTGCCTTCCGTGCTGTGGGTCGTGGGTTCGATCCCCACCGAGAACAAACATTTGTGTGTTGTAAACATAGATGTTTGTTCTGTGTCTGGGTGTTTCTATGTATTATAAGTATGTTTTACAAAAAAAAATGTATGTATGTATTCTATCAGCCATCTAGTTTCCATCGTACAAGCTTTGCTTAGTTTGGGACTAGAAGGCGTTGTGTTAAGTGTCCGTGAATATTTATTATTATTATTATTATTATCTTTTTGTAACCAAACTTAGTAAGGACCTATTAAAAAGTAAACTTACTAAATTAATATTTTCCCATCTAAAGTCGCAAAGCAAAAGCTTCACAATATCGTCCTAACACCCCGTGAAATCTAATCATTAATCTCTGAGCCGCCTGCTTCGGAGGGGAAGTACGGACCCCATATAATATAGTATTATATAATCTGTGATATAATGGACTCAACTTATCTTTGTGAAATTATTTTCCACGCTTTCTCTTAAAACCTTAAGTTTTATAAAAACGGCGATAGTTTTTGGCATCCATAAAGTACAGCTTTTGATATCAACTTATGAACTTCTGTGAAGTTTTTTTTTACAAAATCACTGAAAAAATGAACGCCGATCTGATTAGCTGATTGACGATATCTTGTTTAGATTAATCAAAATCTTAGTTAGATTAATCAAAATCTTAGTTAGATTAATCAAATTCTTAGTTAGATTATTCAAAATCTTAGTTAGATTAATCAAAATCTTAGTTAGATTAATCAAATTCTTAGTTAGATTAATCAAAATCTTAGTTAGATTAATCAAAATCTTAGTTAGATTAATCAAATTCTTAGTTAGATTAATCAAAATCTTAGTTAGATTAATCAAAAACTTAGTTAGATTAATCAAAATCTTAGTTAAGTTGATCATAAAAATAGTTGCTGTCATCATTCTAGTCTAGTTGATAGGCTCAGATCCAAACAGTCAATCTAAACAAAATCTTGATTGCCGCAACCACTTTTTTTTGTTCAGTGTAATTAACATGACGTTGTGTTTCTTACCATGGTTTTACAATAAGAGAATCTTCCTTTTATTAATTCAGGGTTAAAATTGACCAAAAATTACACGTTTTAGTGTACTTTTTGGACAATTTATGCATAGTTTATGTTTATATTTATGTATATTTAGACAGGCGTCATGGCTCAGTCGGTAGTAGCTCTGCCTTCCGTGCTGTGGGTCGTGGGTTCGATCCCCACCGAGAATAAACATTTGTGTGGCAAACGTAGATGTTTGTTCTGTGTCTGGATGTTTCTATGTATTATAAGTATGTATTTACAAAAAAAATGTATGTATCTATGTATTCAATCCGCCATCTAATTCCCATCGTACAAACTTTGCTTAGTTTGGGACTAGAAGGCGTTTTGTTAAGTGTCCGTTAATATTTATTATTTTTATTATTTAGTTTTGGAAAAAGCTTAAAATATAGATAAGTAAAGACAGTTTTAGTTCGAAAGCCCGGTTGGCGAGATAACTTTGATATTTCACAAAAAAAATACATTTACAAGACGCCAAACATATTCTTTCTTGAGTAGAATAGTCAACAACCCACAACATACCGCCAAACAGATTCGCTCCAATAATAATATGGTAATATAAACATAACACAATATTCTTATTTGTTTTTGCTGTTAGAGGCTTTATATTACAGGCGGCAGATCGAGTATGAACGGCTGTTAGCATCCAGCAAATGCTTACGCCACGTCTATATCAGCTTGACCGTATGGAACTGTGATATATATATGAAGTTATCTTTACTTTCAACCATGATAAGATAAAAAAGCCGGCCACGCAGGTTACGAATCTCAACGTTTTCACGGCCGGTCGCAAGTCGGAGTCGAGAGTTCTTACCTCTCCTCATCAAAACCCCGGAAAAATCGCATTTCGTATCAAGGAAAATCAGCGCCTTCCCATAAGGCCATCCATCAGCGCCTTCCGCCAACATCAGCACATCATCGGTGTGGAAGAACCGAGTGGGAGCTCCCATCGCGTCATCATCATCCGACCACGCAGAATCACAGGTATTCCTAACCCACTCCTTCTCTTTCTTTCCGCGCCATTATTTGGTTATTTGGCTTGATCTGAAACACCGGCATTTTTCCATTATCGGGAATTTAAATACAAACAGTCCTCTTTTTTCAACGTGTGTTGCATTATTGGAATTCAAAGTTAATAGTCGCTTAGAGGATATACTATAGTAAGTGCCAAATTACACCGCAATACAGGTCATTCACCCACCGTCACCTCAATGTCGCAAAATTCAATTTATGTATGGTAAACAAACAGTACTACGAGATTCAAGCGATTACCGTCTTAGCGACAGGTTTGTATGGAAAGCGACAGAATCAGCCATTCATAAATTGAATTTTGCGACATCGTGGTGAAAGTATATTATAATCTCAATCGTAATGGTAGTATTTATATAAAAATATATGATTATAATAGTAGGTGCCAAATAACACCGCAATACAGGTCATTCACCCACCTGTATTGCGGTGTTATTTGTGTTACCACTATGTTGTGCAACAAGTTTTACGAACTAAGTCCCTTTGCGAAGATGTTTTAACAAAAAATAATATCAATGCTACTACAGTTGGCGTCCGATGTTCATTTAAAGTAACTTAAAGCATTTTCTTCAGAATAATGTTTTTTTTAGCCTCTACAACTATGAATTTGGATCAATAAAATTAAATAGTGTTGTTAATTGTAAAAGAACGCTCTCTCGTAAATTTCCTCTCTCTTTTACGTTTACAATTTCCGTTCGAGATGGGACGCAATAAAAAAACTTACACAAGGAAAATTGTATTTCTGTTTGAAAGCGCGCTTCATAATACGACGATTACTGAGAAAAATGGGAAAAATGAGCTTTTCTTATGTTGTTGACAAATGTTCTGTTCGACGGCTTTTTATACCGACAGATGGAAACTATTTTAGCATGTCAATGCTACAAATCACCAGTGAGCTCCTGTGGTCTGGCGGTAGCGTGCTTCCGATCTTAAGGTAAAATAAAAGGGTAAATAAATAAATAAAGTAAATATTTATAGATATTTCTCACAACGCCTTCTAGTTCCAAACTAAGATTGCTAATAGAATACTTATAAACTTTCTTGTAAATACATACTTATAATCCAGTAACACCCAGACATTGAACAAAAATTAACATTTGCCACACAATTTTGGTTCTGAGTAGGGATTGAACCCACGATTTAGACTAGTAAGACTAGTCTATTTCAGCTACTTTCATAGCATTATGTCGTACGGCATTTTGTTGTGGGGGAGTGCTGCAGACATAAACACTATATTTGTGTTGCAGAAGAGGGCTATTCGTGCAATTTATAACATGGGTCCCAGAGAATCACTAAGAAATAAGTTTAAGGAAATAAATATAATGACAGTACCTTGCCAGTACATCTATGAAAACTTATTGTATGTTCAAAAAAAAATCAATCTATTCAACAAAAAAAGTGATAATCATAATGTTAACACTAGAAATAAAGACAAACTCGCTGTTCCCACCACAAGGCTCACAAAAATTTGTAAATCTTTCAAAGGGCAATGTGTACGCTTCTTTAACAAAATCTCAAGTGATGTGTCTCAGTTGTCGATTGGCAAGTTCAAAAACGTAATAAAACAGAGACTTCTTTTAAAAGCATACTATAAAATATCTGATTATTTAGAAGACAAACAAGCTTGGGACGAACTAGCTCCAACTCATCCAATAAAAAAAAAAGGCATCATACCTAATCATACAAAACGTAATGACGATTCAAAGTGATCAGTGAGATTTTATTGAATAAAAGATTTTTGACTTTGACTTTGACTTTGATCCACTGCACAGAAGGCAGAGCTATTACCGACTGAGCTGTAACTCACAATGATAAACTCACTCTTTCGTGACAGGTCGTTCACTCACTCAATTGTTCCTCATTGTCCTGTCATGGACATGTAAAACAAGTCTATTGTGCGCCAGTTAACGGACGCTTACTGTTGTCAAACTGATAATAACAGAAGCTATTTGTATGTGATTGATATTTTTTCCTGTATTCGTTGTTTATATATAAAGCTACTTATTAAAAAAATCACGGACATTTAACACAACGCCATCTAGTCCCAAACTAAGCAAAGCTTGTAACTATGGGAACTAGATGGCTGATAGAATACAATTTTTTTTTTTTTATAATCGTTGCAGAACTTTATTCAGCTGTTTAAATTATTGCTGTCTCTTACTAACAGGTTATTTCAAACAGTGACAGGTAGATTTTAATCAATTGTTAAGTTAAGTGGTTGTAAGCCCAAAAAATCATAATACTATGCACCTTACTTTTTTTTTAATGTTAGGGAACGTTAAAAAAATCGTGGGGTTTAGATTTTATACTTTCTCTATTCTATAGCTTACATAGGTAAAAAATAAGCGACCATTAAAACCGAGGCAGTGAAATCATTCACTCAAAACATTCGTTCTTTTACATGTAACATTTGACACTCATGAAATAACCTCCAAACTCGCCTCCAAAATGTCATTGTTCACCGAATAAATAAAATAAGTAAATGAAATATGATATTTCTACCGAAATAAAAGCTTTCACACTTTTTACGTACAAAAGACTATTATTTGTCCATCAGCACGAATCACATTAAAATGATTAAATGATTGAATGTCCAATAAATCCCTTTCAGACGAAAATAAAATTGTTAGTGTGGATAAAAGAGAAGCCACACAGAGAATAGGATCATAAATATTTATTTTACTATTGTAGGCAACATAAAATATTTTTGTGTTTATAATGAAATGAGGAGGCGTGTGATATCACTTGGTTTTTATTCATAATAGCGTCAATGGGCTTGTCTAGTCAACAATTTAATTTGTAAAAGTAGATAATACCTATATTGCTCATATTTATAAACATTTAATCATTTTCCGCAATTTAACAATTTATAAGTTTAAAAACTGGAAAACCCTATTTCAATTTGATACGCCATTATCATCAGATCATGATTATGTCAGTTCCTTGGGACTGTTCTGTTGATCGGAAAGACCACAGAAAAATCACCGAAAAGCAAAATACGCAATGTCGTGTACGTGAATGACGCGTTTTTTCCAGTTAATCTCATTTAACTGCCAAACTACTGAGCCGATTTTGATTAAAATATTATGGGACCAATCTGAAAGTATACCGTTACAGATAAAAAATATTTTTCAAACCGGTTTTAAATGACGGAGCTCTGACGTGAAAAACATAATATGAAATACAACAAAATTGAGAACCTCCTCTTTTTTTAAATTGGTTAAAAATCCACATTCCATTTTCCGATAAACACTAAATGAAGCTAGACTGCTCATCGCGTGGCTGCTAACTGATCAATGCTATTATTGCAGCTTCAATTAATCCAAAAGTCGGTGGTTTTCCGCCGTTTATGGCTTGTTTTCAATGCTATTGCAACTCAAACTAACCATAAACTAACCATTTACTTAGTTAGAGACTAGAGGGTGTTGTGTGAAATTTTATATTATTTATTAATCCAACACACACACATACACGGACACGTCTGCCGACGACTTGTGGGCAAAGAGGACCACAGAGTGGATCCCACAACATGCGGCGCAACAGGCGGCGCGGCGTCGTGGAGGACCCAGCCTGTCGCGGCGTTAAATCGGAGTGGAAAGAGAGAAGGGAGGCCTCTGCCCTGCAGTGGGGCAGTAGCGGGTAAATAATAATATTAATCCAATGAGAAAAACACAACGTAATCTAATCTAAAGGGTTTTATAGCTACGCGTTTCTTCAGATATACGTTGCCACGGAAATGTCCATGGACATTGGACATTCGACTTATTTATAGGAGATAATACAAGTTCTTTTTAAATTACTTTGAAATTATTTAGACTTCTTAGAGCACTAAATTAATATGGACAAAGGTTAACATCTAATAAGCCAAATGTCATCATCATCATCATCAACCTATATCGGTCCACTGCTGGACGTAGGTCTCTCCCAAGACGCGCCACTGAGCCCGGTCTTCGGCTCGTCTCATCCAGTGTTTGCCAGCTACATGTCTCAGATCGTCACCCCACCTAGCCGGAGCCAAATGTACTGAAAATTAAAGCGTATTCTGCTACCATTTAACTTCTATTAATTTGCAAAGCTTCTTGTCCAAGCCCAAAAATGTTTTTTTTTAAACAATGTTTTCGCCGTTGTTGGACCGTTATATTTGTTCAAAAATAAAACAGACAGCGCTATAAAATGATTGTTCGACTTCTACCCAATCCATTTTCACCGTCGATTTTATCCAGTGATTCGATTACAAAACGATCGGAATATACAAACCTGATAAAATCCGTTGACACAAAGCCTTCTAAATTTAAATGGTGCAAATCTTTTTAAATTTCGGACCCAGTCGGCTGCGTTCCAGAGATATCGCGTTTTGTTCGGACGTCGTTCATTTCGTTCATTCAATCGATCAGCAGCACCGATTGGGCGCCATTGTTGGTTTCCAAAATGATTTTTATTGAAAGTTCTACTTTTACGGCAAGGATTTAGATAGCACTTTTATGGTGGAACGTTGGCTAGCCTTTTATAGCATTTTATTAGATGTTATAAATTTTCAAGCTATAAAATACTTACTACTTATGTATTCAAGTCAAACTAGCTGTGTCTTTTTTCACACTAATGGACTTTTTTGATAGTAAACTATTAGTCGCCCCGAATTGAGATAAGCACCATTAGTTTATCCAGTTACAACTTGAAAAATAAACTATTCTAAGGTACAATAAAACTAAAAAAATATCTTCAATATTATCATCACGAAGTTCTGCCTGAAATACCCAAGATTTATAAGAGTCTTATATCCATTTTATAAAGGCCATATCCGGCTAACAATATAGCACATAAAAACAAGTGCCTATTTAAATTCAATGTGCGTCTCGTACGCCATAACATTACATCATTTTCTTTGTTCCCTGGTTATAGACCAAATTAAAATTTTACCTTTATACCCCGCGGTTTTCGTATAATTTGCAACAGCCACACGCAGTGATGTTTTTTGTTTTTTGATTTTTAACTTTATTTCGGTGCGACAAGATTGAAAATCCAATTCTGATAGAGTAAGAGGCGCTTGTATTGTTATGAATGTTTATTTAAGGTGTTCAATGTAGATATTGGTTAGGCAAATGATTTTCAAGGAAGTGTAAAAAAATAAATAATTAAATACAACAAGTAGGTACTAATATACATATAAATTTTTGTAGATTTTTGTTCTACTCAAAGTGCTCAGGTATCCGCTGTGATTCTTGATTGTAAACCTACTAAGCCCTCAAAATAAAATAAAATAAAGAAGGACGCAAAAAACACATAGATTTTTTTACAGAAACATTGGTCCCTAATCTGCGTTCATATAAAATGTATCATTCATTCAATTATTTGTAGGACCTTGTTTTGCTTTTTTACAACACTATTAGGTCTACTCCATTAACTAGGAACTGAAAATCATGTGATAGGAATCTGAATATGGTTTCAAAAAACCAATGGTAGTTTTTAGGGCATTCACCCTAGCACACGATCTGTTAAGTTATCGCAATTGTTTAACCGACTAGTCAAAAAAGTTCAAGGTTCTGGTTTCCGTGTTCCGTGACAAACGGTTATTAGATAGGAATGTCTATGATAAGAGATTTTTACCTTCTGTAAAGCCTTGAACGAAGATTAAAAAATATTTTTTTATCTCAATTTATTTGGAACCTAAGTGCCGAATCGCACGATTTTCTTTAACTGTTTCGTTTGCTTCGGAAAATTGTAAAATATTTACGAATAATAACAAAACTATGAAATAAAAGTGAACAAAAGAAACTGCCTGTACATATTACTTTTGAGTGCTCCAGATTAGAAAAAAGAGTTAGAGAACACCATTTAGTTTTGAGCGGTTCAAGTGCAAAACCCAATTCAATAAGAAAACATTGTTAGGAGGAAGTTCCAAAGCCCACTCTTTATTTGACACACAATATTATACCATCCTATTCAAATCATATCAGTTTTCGAGTAAAAATCAATACAAACAGATAACCGAATCATACCGTCTGTTGATAACGATATTTACACAAACTCGTTCTGCGAATTTTCCTTGGAATATTACATTTTTATTGAAATTGTTATTGTTTTCCTTCGTTTTCGTTGGTAAATAAAACATTTACAAAAAAGAAAAATATTCTACTCGTAGAAATATAAAAATAGCAGATTTTAACAATTTTATTGCATTTTGTTTAATTTTATCCTGTAATTTACTTGATCAAATTAACCTTTCAACGGGCTTTCAATAAAATATTTTCTTTTTCAGTTTTCATTTTGTCTTTTTCCGGGTCATCATCATCTCCTTGCCCTTTTCCCACTTTATGTGGGGTCGGCACATGTGTTTTTCTTCCATGCTCTTCTATTAGCCGTCATCTCAGTTGTCACTCCTTTCTTACCCATATCATTCTTCACGCAATACATCCAACTTTTCTTTGGCCTACCTCTACTCTTATATCCATCTACATTCATATCTAATACTCTTCTTGTTATATGACATTCATCTCTCCGCATAACATGACCATACCATGCTAACCTACTGCTCATCATCTTTTCATTCACTGGCGCCACTTTCAAACTTCCTCTGATATACTCATTCCTGATCTTATCCATTCTTGTCACCCCACACATCCATCTCAACATTCGCATCTCTGCCGCATGTACCCTTCTCATCTCTTCTTCCTCTTCTTCTGTGTGTCTTTTTCCGGGTGGTTGCCAAAATTTTCGTATTTTTCTTAGTATTTTCAACATAAACCAAATACCTGCCATCAATGGTCTTACTAAGCCTGGTCTTTGGCTCTTTTCATTCACTCTTTGCTCTACATTTTACATAATAATATCATCATTCCATACTACCGGGATCGTCTTCTTGACTGTACCAGACGAATCCAGCTCGTAAACGCTTAGCTGTTAGGGTAGGAAAAACAAAGTGAATATTATGTTCTCGATAAGCGATTTTTTTTGCTAAGTGTGACAAATGTCAATTTAAAGAAGTATAAGTGTCAATCAAAAAACAAGAAAAGGATGTAAAAAAAGTTAAACATATTTTTTCTAATTATACAATAAAACATGGGTAAGATTGTAATGGCATTGTTCCGTCAATTCAGTGGTTTTACAAACTGTAATGTAATGACGCGCGGTGAACAATACGACGTAACGTGAGCTCTGATGTTGGCGTTCGAGAACAAAATGTTTTATACTGCCAAAAGAACGATCTTGAGGGCAGAGGAGGATGTTCTACTTAGTCTTTTCCTTCCACTTCACTTCTTCTTCTTCTCTTTTACTTATGGCCTCTGTCCATCATTTCGACAGAAAATTTTGCCAGTGTCAAGTGATATATGAAATAATAAAAGTGATGATGACATCACTGATCATCACCAATCCGACGACCGATGTAGCTGTTTATATTTGAAAATATAAAACGTTACGAGCCTATGTCTACCTTGTATCGTTCTATTCTCGATCCTCATAATCTCGCGCATAATGATTGATGAAGTCTTTCAACTTGACGGATGCTCAGTAATTTTACGCGTTGTTATATTATAAAGTTAATGGAACTTTAGCTGCATCATCATTAGACACATTTTAGAAGTAAAATTTGTACTTTTCACAAATTTAAAAGTCATATTTCTTTTTGATATTATGACTATGGCATCTATATAGTTTCTAGCAATTTATATTACTACGATCAGATTGAAATAGAAACAAATCACTGTAAATTTGGGTCACTAGCATCTGACACCAGGATCAGGTTGAAATAATTCGTCATGAAGGTCCGTTTCCAAATCATAAAACTATAAAAAATTTCTAATTTATCATCTGACGATAAACAGGACCAGTTGGGGATTGAGGACAAGCCATAACCGTGTGTTCTCCTCATGAAGCCACTTTTCCTTAGTTATGTCAGCCCTGAGCCTCATAACTGGAACTCCTAGGAACAGATTATCCACATTATAGGTGTTTACCTGCATATTATAGGTATTTACACAGCACAGCTCACGAGCGGTCGGAGGTGAGTCGTGATGCCACGACGTCGTGTGCCAGCGACGGTCAAAACAATTATGCTGTCGGGATGGTGGTTTTTGGTGACTCATCATTATGATCATTGCCATAGTTCTTAGAACTTAGAATGTAATCAGCTGTCCAGAGCGCACTCTACTCAAACAAAGGCAAGAAATTCTCCTTGCAAAGTCCCAAAGGCTATTTATATGTAAGCACAATTCCTAGGGTCAGCGGGGACACATTGGTAAGACTGCAACAGCATTAACAAGCTGGCTGGCCTTCCTAGAGGACGTCTGGTGACTGGAATAGCGGTCGTCACCATCAAACAGCCCCCAGGCAAGGCACAAAGACCCGCTTGATTTTAAAATTTTGAAATCAAGGGGATTATGAGCCAAAAAATGACATAATCCTCTTGAAGGGGACGACTCAAAGGGGATTACGAGCCTAACCCGGCCTGGGGGCTGGTTGTGGAAAAGAGCCCGCCCGACATACAGTCTTTCTGGTCAATCTTATAAAATCTATAGGATTAAGCCACAAAATTAAATAAGACATAAAGATCTGATGCAAAAGGCCCTGCATGGGGGCTGGTTGTGGAAAACAGCCCGCCCTACAAACAATCCCCTTGATCAATCTTATAACTGCTATGAAATCTAGGCAAGATATTAAATGAGACATAAAGATCTAATGCGTCGTCTATTGTACCAGCACCACCAAACCGGAACACAGCAATGCGAGCATGACTAGGTGGCGGCAGTAATAGGCACGGTGCTAGTATCTTCCTAGACAAACTCCTTTACAAAAAGCTCTACTAGAATACCTAGAAAGCTCTATATGCTCTCTGCAGACCTACGATCACACAAAGGGCATGTGCTCTACAAAGAACTTATTTTACAAAGGAGTTCTTACTAGTATTTTTCTTGTCAAAGGTACTCGGCCACTATAATGATATGAAAACTCGTGAGCACTGTTTTATTATTTTGTTTGATGTAGGGCCTTATATAGAAGTCAATATTTTCTAGATGGGATACATCTACCTTTAAGTTTATGTATAACTATGATTTTGTTAGTCTATGAAAAACTATAAACAATATTTTCTACTAATTAAGAGCCATATACTAGCGGAAGACCATCGCAGGTTGTAAAACCTGGACATGCTGAGATGGGGCCTTTTTGCAACATTTTATATTAAAGCACAATTCGTGTCGTACAACGTGTTTAGTTAAGGCGTATGTATAAGGCAGACAACCCTCTCGCTCGCACATTTCAACATTTTTGAAGATATAATATAACTAAATGTAGTTATGTGAAATTGCAGACCTTCAGGGTCAAGAGAATAGCAATGCAAAGGTTCAGTAAAAATATCACATTGATCCAAACAAGTTTTCTAACCAAAAAATTTGCATTGGTATAAGTTTTTTGATCGGAAAACTTGTTTGGATCAATGTGATATTTTTACTGAACCTTTGCATTGTAATTCTCGCGACCCTGAAGGTCTGCAATTCCACATAATTACATTTAGTTATATTATATCTTCAAAAATGTTGAAATGTGCGAGCGAGAGGGTTGTCTGCCTTATACATACGCCTTAATTGTGTGTTTTATTTTTAAGTTTGTGTTGCAAATAAACATTTTGTATTTGTATACCGTTTAGCTGACAGAAGCAATTGGTATACTGATGCACAAAAGTTGAATTTTATATATTTTTGTTCTGTGCAAAGCCCCCCACTTCCTCTCCATACAAAGTCTCAGCTATTAGACCGAGTCCTCTACTGCTTTGACCAGCAAGACAATGTTTGCATGATTTTCTTTTAACTAATTTACTTGTTCATTTCTGAAAATCTGGTAATTACTTTAGGCTCATAACGTATGTAGGTCCTATACGTTGCAATAAGCGAGTAAATAATTTATAAATTTAAAAAAAAACGGAAAAACCGGCTTCAATTTGATACGCCGTGTTTTTTCTAGTTATTCTTATTTAACTGCTAAATTACTGAGCCGATTACGATAAAAATAAAAAATAGAATTGAAGACCTCCTCCTTCTTTGAAGTCGATTAAGAAATTAGACAGAAATGACCTTCTTAGAACTAGAAAAGACATTATAAACATGAAAAAACATTACAAAGACTTCTGAACATCTAGGTCGGAGAGAACGGGCCTTATTAGCAGAGTGGCTTCAGGGTTCCCTAATAATGAGGCGTGTGAAAGTAGCTAGTCCTATTGTGCAACTTTCTACTGCAATAACTTTTTCAAAACTTTTGTAGACAACTTTATTTTTGTCAAGAATTTTCAAACCCTGCTTGCTTGCTTTTAAACCCTGATAATTCTAATGATTTTGGCTGAAAAAAAAAACAGAAACAAAAGAAGAATTAAATTAGGTAGGTATGCGAACATCAAAAAAATCATACGGCCGATTTGTTACTTTACCCCTCAACTATTTGGTTATGTAAACCCTACCCATTGTTTACAACGTATTTTTCTATCGGTACCTACTTACTTATCTCAACTCTCCCTAACTGGTACCATACTAATTCTTGAAAGTATCCAAAGAAGTAGTCATAGACACGTCCATTTTTTCACGGACATTTCACACAACGCCTTCTAGTCCCAAACTAAGCAAAGCTTGTACTATGGGAACTAGATTGCTGATAGAATACATAATATATACTTTAATAACACCCAGACATAGAATAAACATCTATGTTTTGGCACACACAAATGTTTGTTCTTGGTGCGAATCGAACCCACGACCCACAGCACGGAAGACAGAGCTACTACCGACTGAGCCATTTATCTCCGCTGTTAAAATAATTATTCCGCGTTTTTGTAAAAAGCACATAAGAACTGTTTGTCAGTCGAGTTTAAAAATACAAAACATCGCGACCTGCCTCAACGCAGCGCAGATCAAGGGCATCGGACGTAGGGCGTGGGTGCAACGCCATTCAACCGGCAAAGAGCAGCTGCAGATGTAGATGGGACAGTCTCTAGGAATATTATAATGCCATAACTGGCAGACGAAGTTGAAGAAATAGAAGTTTGTGTCTATTATTTTGTTAATTGTTATGTGGAAATCCAAATGAAGAAATTGTGAATAAAAGCTATGTAATAGGGTTTACCTAATTCGTAGTAAAACAATAGTAGGTACAAATTGGCTATAACCCATAATTTAAATGACGTAATTCATGGTCTTGATATTTTTTGGAAGATGCAATATTTTTTTGTGTAATAATTTTGGTTTTGAGCTATAAGCATAAATCAATTTTTTTATGATAAATCTAAAGCTAAAAGCCATCTCTTAAAGATTTTAGGGCGCTGTGCATCCAAAATTGTATGTGAATCAAAAAATAAATAAATGTAACGCTGTAGAACTACCAGCGCCGTGTTCACAGTTCACACATTCTCATACATTAAAAAACCTACCTGGGTAGGTGCATGGTTAAACAAAAGATAATAAAGTGTCCCCACTGCAATCCACACTCTATGACATTCTTGACCCCGCCTCGTGACCACCGCGCGATCATTGCCACTGAGCTCAATTGGTCGCTATCTGTGTACTTACGATTACCAGTATGTTTGTAGGTAAGTGGTATGCGAGTTCCGCATCTATGCGTAATCTATGCTTATGGAATTTGAACTTGTAAAAGATAAGTTTTGACTCTCTGCTTGCGAATTTTGATATTTTCCTACGCTAAAATTGGTAAATGAATAGAAAAATTGATAAACTCTTTATTGTACACAAAGAAAAATCAGGATAGAAGGAGAAACAGTCTAAGCTATCGAGGACAATGGGCAGCCTTATTAAAAGCGATCTCTTCCAGACAACCTTGCAGAATAAAATACAGGTTTCAATATTAGGTACTTTAGGTAAGTAACTTTTTTTATTCTAACCACTGACCAAAAACAAACCAGTGTCAAAGAATTAATGAACCTTTAATTTACGCTTATATTATCCTACTACTACTACTACTTGTGTTATGTGTCCGTGAATATTTATTTATTTATTTATTTATTTACTACTAGTTTTTTTGTTCTTAAAAATTGTTTATTTCTGAAGTAAACAAAATTTAAAACTTTCATTTGAGTTACCTAATCATAGTGACTTGATATTACCCTATGTGTTACTTCACAATTTTATTGCAGCAAAATTCATATCCGCTAAATACAATGTATTCTGAAGCCCAAACTGTCTAGACTGTCTACCGGGATCAAACGTGCAATTTTCGAGACAGGAGTGACATGTTCGAAATACAGAGTTAAGGCGGGGTTATTCGAAACTTTTAAGTTTTTTAACAACTGTATCTCTACTGAAGTGCAAAAGTTGCACGAAAAATATTTTTTTTATTAAAATTGAACATATATCCTAGAGCTTTGTAAAGATAGAAACGTGAATAATAATAATTTTCTTGATAAAAAAAAATCGTAAAGATGACACTAAATTGATATTTCAAACGGTTCATACTACGATGTTTCTTCTTGAAATCATGTTATATCAAAAGATAGGGCTTATTATTTACAAGGGAACTGTAAATTTTTTTTTATTATTATTTAGTTATTATTCATCTCTGTGAAAGAAAACTATCAAAATCTATACGTTCAGCCCGTTCAGGCGCTCGCGCCTTGCTCGCTCGCTCGCGCCCAGTGCCCGTCTAGACGTCTTCGTCCTAAACTTCTTGGATAACCTCGCCTTAAGGCCCATTTAGATGGAGAGAGTTTCTCGTACGTTTCGGTACGAGAAACTATACGCAACTATCGCAAGCAATAATCGCCATGACACAATCGTATCAAAATGTTTACAGACAGGCAAGAACTAAGATCTCGCCTACGATTATGTCATACGAGACTAGCTTATGACTTATCGCTAGGCTATTGCCTATGTTTGTTTACACTACGAAAGTATAGTAGAGTCCTTTCCATGAAAGAAGTCCCGCAGACGCGTCGCTGTAGTCGACCTTAAGTATTATTTCTCGGGCAGCACTTTTAACAACTTTAGGCATTGAAAACAAGACTTTGATCACAGAAACCAAATAAAAACGCACTAGCATCCGAACACATTAACAGCACCTGACAACTAATTTAAAATTTAGTTGTAATTTAGTTATGGAAATTTTCGCGGGACTTCTTTCTTGAAAAGGACTCTAAGCAGATTTTTGCTTGTGTAAACACGATCTCGTGTGACATATTTTCAAGTTCATACGAGTATCGTACAAATCAGTTCGAATCGTTTTCAGTGCGAGATTTGTCATTCGAGCTTAGTGATTAGACGGACACAATAATATTCCATTGCGAGGTAATTGTCGCCCAAGGCAACGAGCGAGAAGAGCGAATGTTTAGACGAAAAAAAGGTTTTATATTCCTTCGATAATCGTATCTTCGAGGCGAGAAACTCTCTCCATCTAAATGGGCCTTTATACGAGTACCTATGGCTGTTTAACACTTACCGACACGACACCTACACGATATCGTCAGAGAGCTAATAAATGTCATACATTCATTGGTATGACATTTATTTTCGGCGTCAGTATCGCTTACAAGCTTAACACATTATTATATAAAATCTTTTCTTGTCCTATAGGACACCCTAACTGACCTTCCTATATATACGCTCCACTCCATCCAAAGGTTATCTGGAAGAAATCGCTCCCTAGCGATAATACCGCCCATTGTACGTAATGTAATGTAATGTAATATAATATAATCTGTCTTGCATATTAGTTTGTAAGGTGTACCTACGTACAATAAAGTATTTTCATTCATTCATTCATTCATTCACATCACTATGTAGACGACCTTGACAGCAGTGCGTGACTACGAATTAAACTGTAGACAATCATCGATATCGATAAAGATTTTCACGAGGATCGATCTTTTTTAACTCATCTTATCATTTGCCTTATTACTAGCATGACTATATGAATGAAAAGGAATAAATATTAATTGATCGAGTGAGCGAAGTAAACAAGATCTTAGTGACAACTTGGACAAAATACTTTGTATGTTTGTATGTTTGTATGTTTGTTCGTCGAGATCTTTTGAACCGCTCGAAGTGAGGTGTCATATGATAGGGTTTTGTTTAGACATTCCAAAACCGTTTTTATTTTGACTCTAGGGCTGAAATACTCAAACGTCATTCAAATTTGAGCACCACTTAAAATTGCTCTGCCTCTGTTTGACATTACTCATTTGTAAGAGATGGCAGTAATTTAAGCGTGACTCAAATTGAGTGGCGTTTGAGTATTCGACTATAGGTCTAATAGTTTTTGAGTTGTTGTAATAAATATAAAATTGACAAACCCAGTACAACGTGAGCTACCATTTCTAGGAGTTTCAATGATTTTGTAGTTCAAGTAAGACTACTTAGCAAGACGGCGATTTCGAAGCGATTTGCAAATTTTATTACAACCATTGGTCAATAAAAATCACGAGATCTCAGTTCGGGGGAACTACTAGTTATAGCTAGTAATTACAAATTACCGACAAACATCGTATACAGTACATACAAATTTTAATAAGCTCATAGTTCCTCCACAAAATGCACTTAATTACCCTCTAAATTCATTGATAACTACCTCTATCGACTTAATCTAAGAAGCAATTATCAATCCCTAATCTTACTACAGTAACTTCTGCTTGTGTCATTTTCCATAGTGTTGGGATTCAATGTCTATGGAATCGCTCAGTGTGCAAGTGCAAGCGCTCCTTGGAAGGAGAAGCCAGCATATGATATTATTCTACGTAGGTTACGTTGTGTAAGGTTAATACATCAGTATTTATATCTTATTAAAAAATAAGAATAAAAAAAAAGAAAAACTGTCTGCATTTTTCATTATTATTATAATAATAACGAAAAATACAGACATCAAACTCAAACGGTTCTCCAAATTACTCTCCCCAACGATTATTATTTTGTATAAAAGCTCACAACTTCTAAACAAGTAGCTACATTCCGATATATCGCTGCAAACGGTACACGATTGAACATACCGGTTCATTGCACGACAAAGTTGTGCAACAATCCCGGAAGTAAACAAACTCGATATTGTATTGTATCCTGAACCGGGACTTCCTTAAATGGACCAGTTCAAACTTCCTCTGGTGTATTCCTACGCTTACATTCCTTTCACATTTTAGAAGTAAAATAAACGAAGTATGTATTTCGCTTTTAGCACCAAAATATGCGCATCAAGAACTTCTGCACCTACGCTATTCCACTTTTCTGCACCAATAGATTTTAAGCTTGGTGCGAAAAAGTGGAATAGTTCACGTACAGACCCAAACCACGGAAATCCGTAAACGAACTAAAATCACTGATAATTCTTTAGATTAGCAATTGATGTGTCCAATGCGCAGGTCATATAGATCGTAGATTTTTTTTTATATAAATTAGACCGTCTTTTGACTTCAATCTCACCTGATGGTAAGCGATGATGAATACGACGATCGAGCAAGACGGTCTAGAAGACACTTATTCACTCTTGCCTTGAAAACATTCGGATTATAGTGATCAGGAAAGACAGACGGTAATTGTCTCAGGACGTGCTCTGTCTGGTATTTGCACTGCGTCCATCACTCTGAGATGTAAGTATCATATCACCACACACCGACCTAATAACCCTCATACTATAAGTTTAAAAAACTGGAAAAACTGACTTCAATTTGATACGCATTTATCATCAAATGATGATGATGATGGAAGTTCATTGGGACTATTTTATTGATCGTAAGCACCACAGAAACGTCACAGGAAAGCAAATACGCAGTGTCGTGTACGTGAATGACGTGTTTTTTCGAGTTATTCTTATTTAACTGCCAAACTACTGAACTGATTTTGATATAATTTTTATGGGATCAATCTGGAAGCATACCCTTTTAGATTTTTCAAATCGGTTCATAAATGACGGAATTGTGAGGTAACAATCATATTTAAAAAAAAATACAACCGAATTGAGAACCTCCTCCTTTTTTGAAAATGGTTAAAACAGCAACACCGGGCAGCACAAGCTATGACCATTTTCTCCCAATTATGCCAAATACCTTTGTTGTGATTACGAAAACACTATTGAGTGCAACATAGATTATTTAGATATTTAGTATAGTTTAGTATTTAATATAAACGCTAGCTTGCAATTCGCCCTGCCACGTGGCTGCACAATAGTTTCCTGGTCGACAAGCTTACCACATCGGGCGTGGCCGTGGTTACAGCGAGATTGTAAGCGGAGCGATTAACTCTAACATTTTGAATAGTGCCAAAGCACCAAGAACGTTTAGTACACCTTCTTTTTTAAGTTGGCTGATGATGTACTTCCTTCCTGTAAGTAGAATAGGTTTCCTCTTTCAAAGAGACCGTTTGTGGTGTTTGCATTTCCAATACAAATACTAACAGTATCGTCACCACCTACCTACATTATTGTATATCTTTTATTTAAGTACTTAGGTAATGTAGTCTAGTATATGCGCAGAGACAGTAGTATCGATTGTCTAGTATTTTCTAAATTAACGTAATTTGAAATCACTAAAAATGTTGCCGTCTCTTTTTTATAAACTGAAATGTCAAAGACGGCTATAATTTTAGAGCTGTCAAATTAGATTAGTTTAGAAAAATGCAACAAGAGAAACGATACAAGAAACAGTTGAATTTACTCCCGCATTACTTGTAGAAGAACTTTGAGTCGCGCTTAGATATAGCAGCAATAGTTTCTACTAGGTCTTTAACTTTTTTCTGCTCATCTGTTTCCTCTCTAAGTATGACTCCACCCTGCAATTGCATCATCAGTTGGATCGTCTGCAATTATTAGCTACCAACTTATTACGTAACGAAAGCGCTTCGAAGTTTAGCGAGAGCTTTGTTTATTAAACCCTCTGAATTCAGGTACGAGAAGTTCTCTTGGCGTAGCTTGCTTAGTCAATCTTCACCGATTATCGAAGTTAAGTGACGTTCTGCGCGGTCACTATTTGGATGGGTGACCGCTAGTGTAATTTACAGCTGAGCGCTTCCGTGCTTCGGAGGGCACTTTAAACTGTCGGTCCCGGCTCTAGCAGTCGTTAAGCCATGACGGAGGCCTTAAAGCGGCTTAAAAACTCCGTCACCAGAGTTGGCCACTAACTCATACGAGCTTGCTTACCCATAATAGTACCTACGCTCCAGTGTGGCACTATCCAAATCTCTGTTCATATCTATGTATCACAATAGATATGCAAAAGAGCCATTCGTCAGATTTTGGGGTTCCCAAAATGGGCTGTTACCTCGACAAAGCCACTTTATCACGGAAACTGTAAATCGGTTAAGGCACTGTACTAACAGAGGTTCCGTATGTCGTTTGAATACATTTTCTTGTGAAAAATGTAGTTTTTTGCACTTACTACGGCTTATCTTGAAGTTTTTGGTGCGGAATGAAGCATGTTGGTATTTTGCAGCAGCATAACCCAATATTTATGTAGAAAGCTTAATTATTCTTCATTTATTTCTTCTACGGACAAAAAGTACCCATACCTATATAAAAAAAATCATGAGGAGTTAACCTGTTGAGTTTTGGTATTTAAGCAACAACAATTATGTTAAGTATTAAGTACTATTATTTAATGTATAAAAAGTGAGCGTTAGTAATGTCCGAATGATTATTATCTGTTTTTTTTGAAGATATCTCCCTCCATTATTATTACTGTCAAATCTACCTAATATCTTTAAACGAGCAATTCTTGTATATATATTATTTGGTCCATAAAGTAGTATAATGACAGGCGTCATGGCTCAGTCGGTAGTAGCTCTGCCTTCCGTGCTGTGGGTCGTGGGTTCGATCCCCACCAAGAACAAACATTAGTGTGTGGCAAACATAGATGTTTGTTCTGTGTCTGGTGTATAATCTGAATCTAGGAAACGGCTCGCACGATTTTCATAAAATTTAGTATACGGAGGATTTCGGGGGCGATAAATCGATCTAGCTAGGACTCATTTTCAGAAAATGTCGTTTTATTCGTGTTTTCAAGTAACAGAAAAATGTGACTCTTCCCGACATCTATTGGCGAATAATAATACTATTTTTTTAAGTTATACTTCTAATCGTTGATAGATGGCAGTGTTTTCAGCATTTAACCGCCCATGTTTTGCCAGTGACAAAGATAGATGTCACTGCTAAAATTACTTGAAATCAAATGAGCATAGAACCTTTTCTAACTAAATAAGTACTGCTACTTATTTAGTTATGGTACTATATTGGTTATGTACATAAAAATATATACTAAAAAAATACCGAGCTCGGTCAACCAGCTGGTATTTATTAATATATACATTGCACAGCAAAAAAAAATAAGAACAGCAATTAAATTACCTTAAAATAATATAATAATAATAATAATAACATACATACTTTTATTTTACGTGTTGCACATTAAATAATACAGCTGCCGCGTATTTGGGTATTTACCTCTATTACTTAAATTAGGTATTTACCTCTTTCAGTCAAACCAAACCTCATTCAAACAGTTGATTCAAATCCTAAACGTGTCCAAGTTGAATCACCACCAGCTGCTCGCTGTCGTAACTCAATTTACGGACTAGTACCGGTATCGTATCGGTGACACCGGTAATACCGGTTCTGTAATGTAATGTTCGCTAAATCTGGACCCTTTCGATCTCATTACGAAAGAGAGTTTCTAACTGAATTTATGAGTTCGATGACGATAATTGATGCACAAGAACGATAAAAAAACACGTTTCAAAACGATACGAGAAATTTTTTAGATACCTATACCTACACCCTTTACGATATTGGCGGAGACCTATTAGTCATACAATTTGTATTCGATTCTTTCACACCGTGTCGATACCGATATTTTCATTCAAGGCCCTGCGTTTTCGGTATCGTGTCGGCGTCGGTATCGACCAGCTTAGTCAAAGCCGGAAGCAAAAACGCTCCATATTCAAACGTCAAATCGGATAAAAATTGCTTCTTTTATGTTAAAAAAATCCGCCTATTTATTAGCATTTTTTTATTTTATCATGTTATGCTATAACATGATGATGTGGTCCATAAAAATAATATTCAGTTTACAGAAAAACTCGGAAGTGTGGTCAAAAAGCTCCAAAACAAAAAATAAAATACTCTAGTTTTTTAAGTAATTACTTTGGTATGCAAGTATTGGCAGATTTTTGTCATATTTGATTTTCAACAGACCATAAAAAACATGTTTACGGTAAATTACTTCCGACATGAATTTGGGGCTAGTGATGCTCCACTTAGAGTAAATAAAATTATCGATGTTTTTGAAGTTATACTTCTAATGCGACTTCCAAGAAGGTTGCGTTATTCGAGAGGACATAGTCTTTGTCTCTTTTCTATTCGGAGGAATAGAAAGAGACAGAGATTAATACGCTACAGTCAAAATATAATAGATGGCAGTGTTCATGCAACTTTTTACTTTTTATTTTGAAGTGAAAATTTAGTACTGCTTATTGGTTAAGTACATAAAAATAAATACTAAATTAATTTCATATTAAACACAGAGCGAGAGTGAATGCGTGGCACTCGAAGTATAACTTCTTCCGCGCATAGGGACTGCACGCACAGGTTTTTATTATCAAAACCTTTTAATTGCCTTTACCGCCTGGGAAGTAACATAAACACTGGGACTTTGTTCGAATGTCATAATTCAAATAACCGACAGGACTCCAATGATACTTTAACTAGATTTTATCAATAGAATTACCACTCTATATTTAAACATTCGTTGATTAAAAACTAAAAAGGGATTTGAATAATATATTCTTCTTCTAAATAAATAAAACTCTTTTGAAGCTGACTGAGAATCAACGCACAGCCTAAACTATAAGTCCTAGAGGTATGACATTTAGAGGGTAGTATCTTTATATAGTGTAGGGGTACACTAAGGAAGAAATTTTATGTTTTGTATTTTTGTCACACTCTAAAGGGCAACGCGAGGGAACGCGAACGCGAGCAACGCCGCAGGCGACGGCTAGTAAAATATAAGAATCATTGTAACTATCTGTTAGTAATGTTTGTTTTTTAATAAATAGTAAGTATTTAATTATATTTAGTCTAAAATCTATCGATTGTACAACATTACTATAACAAGCAATAAATACGATCATAAAATTACAACACGAGTATTTTGGTCATACAGTCCATCCTTCCAAGTAACATATATCAGACCTAATTCCTTTAAAATAAGGATCATTATTGATGGTATTTCAGCGTGTAAGAGTGTAAAATTGCAATTTTCATGGCGAAATTGCGTGAGAAATAAGAACAATAGGGTTGTAAAGTTTACACGTGCACTCTATTGTTACCTGTTGAAAACTAATAATCTACAACAAGTTATTACTGTATATTATCAGTCTATAGCAAGTGTAGCAACCCGCTCTATCTCGGATCTAAAATATTTTATGAGTTTAAAAAGTAAAGGATTTAATTTGATTACCTTACACATGTAAGCTTTCTACATTATTTAAAGATATTTTAAGCTATTGTTAAATAAATTAAAGGCATTTAGTTGATTTTAAATGTCATGTAGATATTGTGCTAAAACAAGTGTCGTATTTAGCAAGAAATGTAGTTGTTTTTAATTTACATATTTTATTTTGATTGTGTCATCATCATCATCATCATCAACTTATATCGGTCCACTGCTGGACGTAGGTCTCTCCCAAGACGCGCCACTGAGCCCGGTCTTCGGCTCTTCTCATCCAGTGTTTGCCAGCTACATGTCTCAGATCGTCACCCCACCTAGCCGGAGGGCGTCCTACACTACGCTTGCCTAAACGCGATCTCCACTCGAGTATTAGTTTGCTCCAACGATTGTCAGTTCTGCGGCAAACATGGCCGGCCCACTGCCACTTCAGCTTACTTATCCTCTGAGCTATGTCGACTACCTTGGTTCTCTGTCGGATAACCTTGATTGTGTAATTTTAAATAATAATTATAAAATAATATAAAAGTTGGTGAAATCATGAAATAATTAGTTTAGCAAAAAAATATTGTAATTGACTCGTTGTTGTCTATTCGCACATCAAACCGCCATTTTGAAAGATAAAAGTAGGGGTTGGCAATCTGCGAGTAGGCGATAGCTGGTCGAGCCTCGCATTGTGTCTTGAGACTCCAAGTAAATAGCAGTAACTAAGAAATATAATTAGACCTACAGTGTACGTGCAAAGTGGATTAATAAACTAGAGTGAAAGTGCCAACCATGGTTTGATTTCTACATCATCGGCTCTCTCTGACTTGTTAGTTTCTTACACACATAATGATGGCAGTTCATTGGCATTGTTCTATTGATCGTAAACACCGCTGAAAAGTCACAGAAAAGCTAAATACGCAATGTGTTTTCATATTCGTAAGACGTTTTCCAAGTAAAATGTCTAATAACTAATGATCCCCGCTGATTTATAATAACATTGTTACATTTTCAAAAACTGCATTGTTGTATTGTAACAAACAAAGTTCCATCATTGCAAGTTTAAAAAAATATGAGACCTGGGCTCCATCCGATTTGCTCCAGACCCTTTAGTGTACGTAACATTACTTCAACACATGAGAATACTAGATTATTTATCAATGCTAGATATATTTAGCGGACGTCAAACTCATAAAACTAACATAATAGACATGTGTAAGTAATGCTATTGATACATTACGCGTAATAGTACCCGACCGCGTACTGTAGCATCACACATTACTCGACCAAACCAAGCATCACACATCACACTATACATGACTCATGACTCCCACCCACCGCGCGCTGTGCACTGTTCTGTGTTCGGTCGTATAGCTCTATCTCTATGCTCTATTCGCGCGAGTGAGAGAAAGCTAGTTCAATCGCAAGTGCTCTCGCTGCTTGATTGAGTTTTGATTTAGAATCGTAGACATAATCCCCCAAAGTATGTTTCCAGATTTATCGTGGATCTAACAAAAACCGCGTGTGTTTTGGACTTAACCCCTGTCAATAAGTTGTCAGATTTATATGTTACAATAAATCTGACAACTTATTGACAGGGAACTAAGTCCAAAACACACGTGGTTTTTGGTGGTTTTTGTTAGATCCAAGATAAATCTGATAACGTGGTAAGGCCGAATAAGGTTTATTTTTTCTAACATCACATTAGAACTCGCTATCTCATGTAATTATTATCAAATTGCTATTGCACCCGACAAAAACGCACAAGTGATATTGATAGTGCGTCTGACGCAATCATCTCAGGTGATGTTTAAGGTGATGCAATAGTGTGATATCACTCAGTGCGAAAGGTAATGCTATACCACATTACTTTTCAAAGCACTGTTTTGCGCATGTCTATAACATAATATCTATAAATAGATATAATACAATGTAAAGTCGTTGGCCAAAGAGGATGTGCCCGACACGTTCACGCTAAATATATTCTAGACTTCCTCAAATTATTATTGGTATTCCACACTGTATTTTACAGCTCTCGTCTGTTGTTGTAGCACATTACTTACATACTACTGCACCATATTCTTCATTTCTATTTCCAGCATTAACTTACCTGTAAAAGAAAATGCTCAATTTTAGTTTATGGTGATTACTGATAATCGATAAAAAAATTTGAAACTGTCTCATCATCATCATGATTATGTTCTCATGATGATCATGTGACAGTTTCAACAAAAATTTGTGACTAAAAACTAGGAACTTTCTAATTTATTATTTTAACTAAGATCAAGAAGTATATTATAATCTCAATTGTAATGGTAGTATTTAAATAAAAATATATGATTATAATTATATTATAATCTCAATCGTAATGGTAGTATTTATATAAAAATATATGATTATAATAGTAGGTGCCAAATAACACCGCAATACAGGTCATTCGCCCACTTTCACCGCGTTGTCGTAAAATTCAATTTATGAATGGCTAATTCTGTCGCTTTCCATACAAACCTGTCGCTAAAACGGTAATCACTCGAATCTCGTAGTACTGTTTGTTTACCATACATAAATTGAATTTTGCGACATCGAGGTGAAGGTGGGTTAATTACCTGTATCGCGGTGTTATTTGGCACCTACTAAAGACCCAATAATTTTGGTATTTTTGTGCTCTACCGTAAAAGTTTTAGGTAAAATCAGTATCTTGAATATCCTGATACTGATTTTACCTAAAGCTTTTACGGTACCAATACCGATATTTCTAGTAACGCAATATTAACATAATAAGTGTAATATTAATTTTGCGTGCTGGGTTTCTCTGGCGAAGTGTGAGAATCAATAATTTATTTAAGATCTACTATGTACCACTCTTCACGCAAATAAATCATTCATTCACCTAAAAGGTACCGATCCTGTAGGTATTATGTCGCTATTGTGTCGTTATTGGCCAGTGTGCCAATTTTGTGTAGGTAAACAAATCTAAATCATTACAAAAATAGATTTTCCTGCAAAAGGAAAACTAGTAGAAATAAATATGTCTATGACTATGTCTAGTTTTCAATTTGTTTACAAGATATACTTTTAAACTGGAAAGTAGCTTTGGAGAAAATAAAAACGGTAATTAATGTTATTTTAGTAATTAATTTATAGTTTTAGTTGTAAATTTTGTCTTTTCGATCATGTTTACCGTGCCTGGGTTACAGGCCTTTTTTATTTTATCTGTAAAAAGGTAACATCTGTATTTTAAAATTAGTATTAAGTTAGTAAATTAGTAAGTAAAATTAGTAAGTTTATGTAACTATTATTATTATTTTTGATATACAAATCCCCACCAAGTTCTAGGCCGCTGAAATATCATAAAAATAAATTTAATTTTGTAGCATATGTAAAAAAAAATCCCGCAACAAGATTCCAACCCAGTTTGCTTTCTATACTGTCTTTTTCTTGAAAAACAAATAACAGGATTAGTCCTGTTATTTGTTTTTCAAGAAAAAGAAGTCCTCCACTGCGGTATAGCATGCCGTGAAATATAAAGCGCTAAAATACTAAAAGCCGACAAAAGCTGTCAGAATCTAGTTGACACTTAATCAAATTCACACATTAATAACCTATGTCCGTTTGTATGTCATAGCCATTTCCTTTGGATGACGTAACGAGACGTATTTACCGACAACTCACTAGTTTAGCCGTTCAGGGCGCCACTATCGTGAATCATGAAACAAAAGATAGTAAGACATTGAAGCGAATTGAAATAGCAATACTAGTTCCTATATAAACCGAACAAATAAAGTGGTAGTGCTCGTTACTGTTATGACATCACTCGTAGGAATCATCTAAATTAGCTACTGATTGGGTGGAATGACCTGCTGGTATGATGACTGATGTGTCCCTATGTTTATTGCTTGCTATTAAGAACGGTCACCCATCAGAATTACAACTGCGCGGACCGTTGCTTAGAAGGAGCAAACAAGTAAGACAAAACAGATTTTTTTTTCTATTTTTTCAACCGCTTGTCGTAGAAAATGGTACCAGCGCTTCTTTGCAAATAACTTTGATTTATGTACATTAAATTTTCGCTACTAACATAAATCATTTTTTTAGTTTTCCGGCCTAGTTTTGGAAAAACGGAACTCTTTATTATTTTACCCGCTGCCCAGTCACATTAAATACCATTCCTTTATTTATTTACTCACCATTTAAAATAATCTAATAATCTTAATTATAGCGCTGAAGTAATAAGATTTATAAGGATAGGTATATCTAGCACTGATTCTTAGATAGTTAAGACAAACCTCTTCCAAAATCTCATCATCAAAGTGGGTTACGAAGACACTCTTAGCACTCAGATATTCCTATATTCTCTTCAGATGCCGAATCTTGAAAACTGAAATCCAGTTCTCGACCCAGACATGTTCGGAATCCATTCACTTGAAGATTCCAAGCTAACATACTGCATACAAACATCCACTTTAGTATGAGCGCAAACTTCGCAGTATGCTGACCCTTGAGAAACACTCGAATACCGGTAAATACCGTCTAATCTGAAAATGAACGCCAATTTACCGTAATCTCTTCACGTGCGCTCAGTGTAGCTGGTAAAAAATATATTCGTATAAGTTAGTGGCCAACTCTGATGAGTGACGGAGTTTTTGTAACTGCAGATCTTTCTAATAGAAAAAGACAAAATAAAAAAAACAAAATAGTAGGTTTTGAGGTATGAGGTATGAGTATAGGATAAGCTAAAAAAGTTTGTAATAAAAAAAAACAGTGCGTGCAGTCCCTAGGAAGAAGTTATACTTCGAGTGCCACGCATTCACTCTCGCTTTGTGTTTAATGTGAAATTAATTTAGTATTTATTTTTATGTAGGTTTGGATTTGAACCCGCTCCAGTTGTCGGTCTGACCGCAGTCCAACGGTCTCACTGTTCAACCAACAGAGCTCTCCTGCTGATGGTTGAAATTATGGTTATGTCTTTTTCTTTTGTTTAACGCTGTCAGTTGAAAACGTATTAAGGTTGAACAAGTCGCACACCTTTCCATACAAACGTGGAAGGGTTACTACTCCACTGTTTTACGTTGACCAACCAAAACTAAGGATTATATCAATTTATCTCATCTTAATCTATGTCTGTATACACCCCAAACCGTAAAAAAAGTATTCATTTAAAAAATACAAGCTTCTAAACTTTTGTATTGAAAGTTCAGAAGGCTGGTTCACCCTTAACTTAAAAAAATGCTGAACACTGCCATCTATAAGTTAGTTTTAGAAACAGAGACATGTCCTCTCGTTTAACGCTTGTCAGTTGGAAGTCGCATTAGAAGTATAACTTCAAAAAAAAAAACTAAGTAAATTGTAGGCGACAATTTTTGCGATTTGCTACCATTTATTACGTATTCCTCAAAAACAAAATAGACGTGTAAGTAAACAACATTAAAAGAAACAAAATATTCCTCCCAATCTCCACTTGTCGGCACTCTCGAGTAAATCTCATCTTTTTACACATCACTTGAGTAAATAAGATAAACGCGGGTACGGAGTGTACCTGACAATCCAATTTCATCGAAGACCCGACGAATCCCTAGAGTACCGGTGAAATACCGGTATAGAAAGAAAGAGAGAAAGAAAAAAATGTTATTGCCCACACTTATATGTAAATAGGAAGGTACCCACATTTTTAAGTAGGTAGGTACTTAGGTATAGCCTAAAAATTGTAAACGTACATACATAAACAATAAAAATAAATGAAAGCAAAGGGTATGTCAGTGGTTCGGGTAAATAGCTATATTATCATATTTTGCTTAAAAATTGTTTACCTGACTATACAATGCAGCTATTTTTAATGTTGTCCGAATCGTCACAACTAAAATTATTAAAATCAAATGTGACAATTGGGACAATCCGAATCGTCACAAAGTCTAAATATCGGTGTCGTGTCGGTACTGACACGGTGTGAAAGCGTTCACTAAAATGAGATTTAGCTCTTCGTCATATCGTATAGGTGTCGTGTCGGGTATTTACGTATTTACACAAATACTTAGTCTGTGTCGTGTCGTGGCCGACTCCGAGCGGGTATAGCTAAATCTAACCGAATGGAGTTTGAACTTAGGAAAGACTGAAAAAATAGTCAAACATGTGTATTGTATCGACTGCATATTTTTAAAATCAAGATGTTTCATTCTAAATTTAGCCATTCCAGATGCCGAGAAGGGGCACTCCTAAACCTTCACGTAAGTACTTTTTCAACAGACTTATGAAGATGAAAAAAAGAAATTAAACCTGATGAGACTCAGGTATTTTTTTTTTACTGCGACGATAATAACATTTTGGCTGGTTTACTTTTGAGAAAAAAACCGGCGTATCGAAGATTTCGGTTTGAGGGGGCTTAAACCAGAATTTCCGGTTTGGGGGGTAAAAGTATTTGACCTAGCTAATTTAGAGTTTACCCTGACAAGTCCTGGTCTACCCTTTGGTAAACTCGGAGCTTTCGGGGGGGCTTGCGCCCTTAGTCCTGGGTCAGCTAGTGATCGCACGGACATTCAAGCATAATATAGGATTTTTCCTTTTAGCTTTGCTTAGTTTGGGACTAGAAGGCGTTGTGTTAAGTGTCCGTGAATATTTTTTATTTATTTATTCATTTTGTTTTACTAATAAACTGAAGATGAAAACTGAAAAATCTAATATTTACAGATATTTTTTTTTTTGACAGGCGTCATGGCTCAGTCGGTAGTAGCTCTGCCTTCCGTGCTGTGGGTCGTGGGTTCGATCCCCACCGAGAACAAACATTTGTGTTGTAAACATAGATGTTTGTTCTGTGTCTGGGTGTTTCTATGTATTATAAGAATGTATTTACAAAATAAATGTATGTAATACATACATACATTTATTTTGTTCTATCAGCCATCTAGTTTCCATAGTACAAGCTTTGCTTAGTTTGGGACTAGAAGGCGTTGTGTTAAGTGTCCGTGAATATTTATTATTTATTTATTATTTTATTATTATTTATTTGTATTAATCCGTTTATCTAAATAAATATATGTACGTAACACTAAGCCTTTTCAAAAGGATAGTTGGAGTCACTTATTCCGACACATCTATTCTTCAAAATATTTTCTATTTCTTGGAGACCTTGTTATCTAAAACCTGGGTTTGCTAGAAGCGTTGATCGTGATTTTACGGCCGCTAATACACACTAATCTGCGAAATGTAGCTGGCAAACACTGGATGAGAAGAGCCGAAGACCCGGACTCAGTGGCGCGTCTTGTGAGAGACCTACGTCCAGCAGTGGACCGATATAGGATGATGATGATGATGAATACACACTACAGATCTAAACTAGAAGTCTTTAGTAATAAATAAATAAAAAATAAATATTCACGTACATTTAACACAACGCCTTCTAGTCCCAAACTAAGCAAAGCTTGTACGATGGGAACTAGATGGCTGATAGAATACATACATACATATTTTTTTGTATATATATATATATATATATACATAGAAACACCCAGACACAGAACAAACATCTATGTTTGCAACACACAAATGTTTGTTCTTGGTGGGGATCGAACCCACGACCCACAGCACGGAAGGCAGAGCTACTACCAACTGAGCCATGACGCCTGTCATACTTCCTGCCTGTAATGCTGTGTTGGGACGCCTATTTGTGGCTAATAGCCGGGGAGTGCAAGGAGATACACATTTTATGTTTTGTGTTGTCTTTGTGTTTTCCTTGCTTTGTGTATTTCATGTTTTTGCCCGTTTGTGTCATAAATAAATGTATTTTCTTTCTTTCTTTCTTTCTTTCTTTCTTTCTTTCTTTCTTTCTTTCTTTCTTTCTTTCTTTCTTTCTTTCTTTCTTTCTTTCTTTCTTTCTTTCTTTCTTTCTTTGAAACCAGAATACAGCAATGCTGCTTAGACACAGAAATAGGTACAGTGGCAGTACTTTCTCGGTCGAGCTCTTTCACAAGAAGCTCGTTTACTATTTTATACCGCTATATTCCAATCACTGTTTCTTAGAACCGATGCAGGTGTCGTTTGTCCGACCAGACGTAATATTTCACCTGCACTATACTCTGTGCTCTCCCTAGAGCATTGCAGCTCTATTCTACCTAGAAACTTTAAACTACGTCCACACCGACGCGATAAGACGATCGAAAGCTTTTTTAATACCGTGTTGACGTTTGATAGTACTAGACTACGTACAAGTATTCTGTGACTCAGCTGTGACGATGGTAAGGTGCTGAGCGAGCCTACTTCATCTAAAATGTCAACTTCCCGTCTAATGGAATATAGTTAAAAATTGGCCTTTGACATTAAATTTATCATCTTTACTAGATGCAAAAGCGTTAAAATGAGATATTCATTTTGCTTAAAAAATTTCGAGAGTAAAGTCCACTCATTTGCGTAGAGGGCTCGTTGGGATTTTTTTCCCATCGGCCCTTCCAGTGGGCCTGCCGGTGGGCTTGATGGGAAAAAAACTAAAAATTAACTTAGCATTTGTAATTATACTAATCGTATGAAGACCATAAATAGCCACAAAAATCTACCTAGATACAATAGCTACCTACTATGTTTCATTTTATTTATTTAGAACAAAATCTAAGCCAACCGTACAAATACTCGCTCAGCGTTTCATAATTTACTAACCTCTAAATATTATACCAATATTTCCTGCAACTCCCGGCACTCAAACAGCAACGTCAGTTTGACTGCAGCTTTATTTACTTGCCTTGTGGTTTCAGTATTATTTGCCTCGCGTCTAGTGGAAGGTCGACACAATTTGTGTGGACAAGTGGTTGGTCTGAGTTATAGTAATTGAATATAACTCATTATTTACTCTTATTTTGTTGTGAATTCTATGGGTGAAACTAGTTGAATTGGATGATTCTCAGCGCGCTTGTTTTCTTACCGCCCGCGAGGATTACATTACGATCACTTTTGATTCAAGCATATAACTATATTATTGAGATATTTTTTTAATTTTAGATTAGAATAGTATTTTTCTATGTTCTTAGCTATAATTTGTTTTGAAATACATTACCCTAAAAAATAAGTTCAAAACTAAAATCCTAATACTGAAAAATCACGCTCTAAAAAGCATCAAACAAAATATAATTATGAAATGCTCTTTCATTTTAGACCCAAGCCCAACACGTCATGATTAACATATATTTTTTTATTCATGACTTTCAAATTTAATGCGACGTCACATAACCTATGACAGCGGACGATCGAGACTCTTACCACGATACCAAGAATTTTAAGTCACAGGATCTTTAAAAGCCCTAGACTTATAACCTAGGTTTACATTTCAGCAAAGGTGCTTATCGGGTTTCACACAAAATATCTCGCAAGTCGCTTTTCGATATTCGTTTCAATCGACTAAACACAACTTACTACGGACTCGGGCTGTGCGCATTCACGTCATGTTGACGCCAAAACAAAGAAAGTGCGAGTGGTCGCGTGCGCAGTGACAGGAGACACACGGCCGGTGCTAATGAAGTGATATTTTTTTTGCCTACAGGATTTGCGATACCTGGAAAAGGTGAAAAAGTTTTAAAGTGCCACCTACAGTTAAGACCAAATTGTAACACTTATTTATGCAAATAAACATCTTGTATCTTGATTCGTTAGCGGCCACCTAAAAGCGAGTAAATTGCGCATTTTAATCATCCAAGTACTTTAGCAGTCGTCTTTTTCACCGCCGACGGAAAAACTAAAGGGATGCTATAAGTATGACGGGTTGTGTGTTTGTTTGTGGTTTTGTTGTAAAAAAAACTGATCTGCAATGGTTCTCAGCCGTGTTTGGTGAAAATTGCTAAAAGGTCTTGCCGTACACGTGTAAGTAGTCCTGTTAGATGTATGAATAGTCTTATTTTCCTTTACATAAAATCTCATCTGATGGTGACAATAAAGAAAACAATAGAGCGGACATTCTAGAAGACATCTTCTCACTTTTGCGTGCATTTACGTGGAATATCCTTTTATTAGTAAGAACTGCACCGCGCGAGTTCTACTCAGTTTGTAATCCAGGTCATAAAGTAAACAACCTTTAGTTGGAACATTGCCTAACTTACCCCATTTTCTCAGATCCAATAATGACATCCATTTCTATGTTCGCGTGACACCTGGCTCTGGTTTGATCTAATTTCACTTTCCGTTTATCGGTTATGCCTTCAAACACGAGGTTAGTTTGCGGGACAGTTCAGTAAAAGCAACATTGTGTTAAGTGTCCGTGAATATATATTTATTTATAACATCAATTTAGCCAGTCTACATCAAAGTCATGCTATTTTAATTGATTTGCCAATTCCATTGAAGTGTCACTCATTCTTACACAGATTTGTACCTTGTCTGTGAATTCTTATGACCACAACTTTGAAAATAAATCTTACAAAATAACCCTACTTTTTGCTTTGCCGTAGTTGCCTAAAATACATTTGCTAGACATACCAGCATAATTCAACTCATCAGTGCAAACCATGCAAAACTATCTTATATCAACGACACACATCACCGACCCACTTTTAGCTTGAACTTCTTACTGCCATGCTCACCAAACTGTTTTGAAAACTCGCACAAGAGGTCAGTGCGAGTTACTAGTGCTTCTTACTGATACGCTCACTTATACCTACGTACAAAAGGACAATGAAGGGTCAGTGACTGTCCCGGAAACTGTCCTCGTCTTTCGAAAGCATGACGCAAATTCGCGTGATAGCGTGACAAAGTATCTTGGGTTATTTGTCAATAGTGGTGGTTTCCGGGCGAGGTCAATTTTATGGGAAGTATCGATTAGAGTGTCATGTTGGCATGAAGGTATTATTTCTGTTTCAGGTTTGTACGATTGAATATGACGCGATTAAATCAGGCATATTATAGAGTTAAAGATATTATGATTTATCTCAAAAACCTCTAACTTGAAACCTCGCCTTTCAGGTTCTCATTGTGGATGTGCTTTGTGTGGTAATGCATTGTTATACGCAGATAGTTGACCCATCTATTTAGACAATAAAAAATTGGAAATGAAATCTCCATCGGATGGTGACCAACATAAAATAGATAAGGCTAGGGTACTTCTGAAGTTATTTATGTAAATCTAACATTACGATATTTTTATTTTATTTTGTTTCAACCAACTTCCCCGTATCGAGCTGCTTTCGCTGCCCAGTATAATGTCAAGCGATGTGGCCACAGATTATACGAAAAGTGAAAACAAGAAGCTTTTGACGGCAAAAGCACTGAAACGCGCTAACATCACTATTTAGTCACAGAATACCTATGATTTCGTATGAAAACCGTTCAGAAAACAGGTTTTTTGAGTCATAAATCAGGCCCCAGAAAGTTTTTTTTATGAGAACGATTGCCCCCTTATCATCAACCTTGGCCTGATGACGACCAAAACTTTCGACAAGGTCGTAACTTTTTAAACTGTAAGTTAAACTTACTTGAGCGTGTGTATCATCCAACTCAATAAGTACAGTAATAAAGGTACAATCAGACGTGGTTGCGCAACTGTTGCGTGCAGACGCGACGTTGCTGATCACAAACCGGTTGCTATGTGGAGCGTGCGAGTTTGATTACTGCTTACTTTATAGGACCCACATTTATTTAATTATAGGGCTTATTAACAAATGGATCTACTCAGACTAAATTTCAACTTCTTGGTTTGTGGCTTTTATGCTACTTAGGCTAGCAGCTTTACTTATCTTCAGCTTCCAACTTCTATCAAAAATCACATTATAAAATTGTGCTTTATTGATAGGAGTATTTAAGTTCAGACGTAAGTAAGTAGGACTGTCAATGTCTAGTATGTACAGTACCTAACCTACCGTAGATATTTCAAAAAAATATTAACTAAAATCTAAACTTTTTAGTCTAATAGCCGATTTACACGGTCTTAAGAAAATGTAGAGATACACTGCGTGGCATACAAAGGCACTACGCGCAGTCCAGTTGCGGAGCAGTGAGCAGCTTTACGCTGACTACAGCGTGCCGGCAACGGCATGAGCATATTAGTGTGAACGCGGTATACTAATACCGTGATTAATTCTGGACTTATTGCCACAGCAACATCGACTTCATTCTCATTAGAGAGCAAGGGCATGTATTTGGGCCGGGAGCCGGGACAGAGGCATTATCGTGTTCACACTAGCTCATGCCCACTTCCCTGCCGACTGCGGCTGAGTTTGCGCGCACCATTACAACTGCTGTACTCGGTACTATACTTATGGAAGGGTAAATTGACATTTTGCGCTCTATTAGCAGAGTAGATGTTGAATTAAACAAAATTGCAACAAAATAAATCATACGAAATCTCAACCTCTACTTTCGTCCTGTGCGCCACCAGAGGCTAAACCCTCGTTTAAGCCCTAGTGACATGAGCTGATCTCATATACGTATCTTGGAGTGCAGCCAACATATTGCTGCATTCATATCCCTCTTTGGCGATAAGATTTATACTGCTCATATTTATTAGCAGAATCTTATGAAAAATAAAGATAAAAATAAAATTTTTGGTTATGTGTTCGGTTTGGCCACAGATCATATCGTCACGTTTGGCCGATAAGACGTGTTTTATTTTTGGTGTTTCGGTAGGTACATAATATTCTACTAGCGTCTGTTAGTAACCGTTAGTAACTAGATTATGTATTATTTACCTTTCGGCGTCGAGTATTTTTCTTCACACTACGTGTATATATTTTTTTTGTAAATAGGTTACAATAATCCAAATCATCATTCATGAACCGATAAAAATTTTCTAAATCAATAATGTGATGTAGCTAAATCGATTTGTGTAAACTCTTACATAAACAATTTGTCGATCATAAAAATGCAAGTGAAAAGTTTCGCTCGAGTGACCACCACAGATTACGTAGCAGTCAGTACGTAACAGTAGCAATTAGTTTGCTACTAGATCGTAGTAGTTACGACGTTGCGAGTCACGAGTCAAGGTCAGTGGTGTACTGTGGCGAAGCTTCCTATCAGTAGTTCAAAGAAACGCTCCACTGTTTCTGCGCGGTCACTATTTAGATGAACGTTGACATCCGAATAGCTTCCGTGTTTCGAAGGGACTGTCGGCCCTGGCTCTCAGTCGTTAAGCCACGAGACGGAGGTCTTAAGGCGGTCTAGAAACTCCGTCACCAGAGTTGGTCATTACTTCCTGCGTCTCAATTGATTAATTAACTTCTTGTTAGCAGATTTTTGACTTGAATTTAATAATAAAATGTATTCCATTGATATTCCAGTTTCCCTGCAAAATGTATTTTATCTCCAAACGCAGAACACATTTTAACCTGAACATTTACGAACATTTTTATTCGGTAAAAGTTGTAACAAGATAGGGCCTAGCTCATAATGTGCTTGGGGTAGGCCTTATCAGTACAAATGAGGTCACTGGTCCCAGAGTAAGCATACTACAGAGCAACAGTTCCGAAGGCTGCTCTGCGGTAAGTCACTATGAGAGCGCTCAAAACATTATATGCGAGACCTGAAAAAGGTGAATAAGTTTCAAAGTGCCTCCTATTGTAACACTTATTTATGCAAATAAACATCTTGTATCTAGAGTCCATCTTAGTCTGAATCAAAAAGTGACAAACCCGATTAGCGCCTCTAGCGGGAAATGATCTAGCGGATTTTTTCCAAATAAAAAAGGCGAACTTTCGATTTTCACTTCGAAAATGAACCAACTAAAACTCAGACAAGGGGTCAATGTGTACGATGACGGGGTGAGCTACTGACGACGCCGTCGGATGACAGGTTCACGTACCTACGAGAAACGAGGCAAATTTACTTTTGATGATTTTCCAAAATATGTAGATTGGCAATGATTTTTTTTTCATAATTTCTTCTGCACTCGCAGTAGCTAGCTCTACGAGAAGACTTATAAAATTACGCTCTCATGTAGCTATTGCTCTGTATGTTTTTCGCTCCGTGTTGTGAGTACCTTTATCACACACGTTCCCTTATCAGAACGAGTTAGACCATCGACTGAACAGGGTTTATGGAGGTACCCAAATACCTACTAGATAAGGAATGAGTGTCCTTTTAGATGAACACTTTTTTGTACCAATTCTATTCTAAATCATGCACAGGTTTTTAGCAAGACGTATATTGAGTTCTAGTTGTCGCCGCTGTCGCCTGCGGCTTTGCTCGCGTGGTAGCAGCATACGCATTATTAGGTTAAAATCTTTGATCCTAATTTTAGACCCTTTAGGTTGCGACTTTTCAAAATTCCTTTCTTAGTGCACCCCTACACTAATAAGGATACTATTCTCCAAATTTCATACCTCTAGGACTTATAGTTAAGGCTGTGCGTTGATTGTCAGTCAGCTTCAAAATAGTTTTACATATTTATTACAAGAAGATTAAAAAAAAACTGTTAATTATGAATTCTAAAACTAAAGCTACACGTGCACTTATTAGCCAACCAAACCTTTCCCTCTAAGGGCACGTGGCTGGATTTGATTGAATTTGTTATCAAGGGTTTCATTTCTACCAAATCATAGTATTGTTGGAAGTGCTTGTACATACTAACAAGCCCAATAAAAACGGACGACGCGAGGAATCTTTTTACTGCGAAAGTGAGTGTTGTGCGCTAGACGGACGTATTGATCATGAAGGAATGATCTGTTAAATGAATGAACGAAGTTCATATTGATGGCTACTTTAACTCCCATAATATAAGTAGTGATTGCAACCGTTTTTATAAGCCGATCATGAGAAGTTGGTAGGTATCTACAAAGGTCAAATGTACTTATATCTACCTACCTATAACTGCGGTTATGTTTTATTTGAACAGCTGTAACAATACCTAATGTTTTATCAACACGATGGATAACAATGTCGAGCGCAAAAACGATGATGGAATCATTTGAAAAAATAAGAAAATGTTTCTGTAGTAACAATTTAATCATCAGTGGGGCATTTGCGACGAACTCAATTCGGTGATATTTTATTCGTTAGCTTCCACGTGCTTCGGGAAGAGTTGAGTTGTTCTCACAGCAGTGGCACCAGTTCCAATTTGAACCAAAAATAACTGGTCACCTAATCTTGGTTATATGCAAGGAACAAACGAAATTGCCAGAGTAATAACAATTAAGTAGAGTATGGCTTGCCCAGTGCCTTTACCATTCTATTAATCTAGTCGGCCTTATCCATGAGAAAGACACAGTCAATACGGGTGGGCTAAGCTGCGGAATTCCTCACGATGGCCTTCTTCACCGTTTAAGTTTTTTTTTTTATAAGGAAGGATACCCAACACGGGTTTACACTCCAGTTCAAGAGTAGTATTTAGAAGATTATAACAGAATGTTCCTTATTATTATAGGTTACCACAGCGTGCCCAAAAGAACAAAAAACTTTATCGCATTTCTTACTAATATTATAAACGCGAAAGTTTGTAAGTATCTGGATGGATGGATGGATGGATGTTTGTTACTCTTTCATGTAAAAACTACTGATCCGATTTGGATGAAACTTGGAATATAAATTGTCGGTGACCTGGATTAACTCATAGGCTACTTTTTATCCCTAAAAATCAACGGGATTTAACGGGACGCGAACGAAGTCGCGGGCGGCACCTAGTACAAGTATAGTGTTGTCAAATTAGGCTAGAGTTTAGAAAAATTCAACAAGCGAATCGATACCATTGTAATGTACATGTCTTCAAATTAATAAATGAATACTGAATAAAATTTAAACCCGCATATCATCATAAATTCTACTGTATAATATCAAGGTCTAAAAGTCTAGACAGATTAGTCACAGCCTAAAATTAGTTCATCGAAGGCAGCTGTCTCTTTATTGTTGCAACTCGTTATGGGATCATAGGTCGTTTCCTGTTGTTTACTAAGAATTGTCTAGTCATACGACTGACGTGTGCTATATGTTGCGTTCACACTATGCCGCAGTGGGCAGGGACTAAGGCATGGAAGTGGGCACGAGCTTAGTGTGAACACGATAATGCCTCTGTCCCGGCTCCCAGCCCAAATTCATGCCCTAGCTTCCTAGTGAGAATAAAGGCGATAAGTCAATAAGTCCGCGGCAGTAATGCCGCCGGAATTATTGATGCGGACTTATTGCCACAGCAACATCGCCTTTATTCTCATTAGAGAGCAAGGGCATGAACTTAGGCCGGGAGCGTTCACACTATGCTCGATCCCACTTCCCTGCCCAAGTCCCTGTTGACTGCGGCGTAGTATGAACGCAACAATATTGTGAACGCGGTATTAGGAAAGTAGAGACTGAGCACTGCCCCTATATCGCAAGCTCTGAACTGCTTTCGCTGCCCAGCATAATGTCAAAAGATGTGGCTACAGATATACGAAAACAAGATGCTATTGACGGCACAAAACGCGCTGAAACGCGCTAATGTCACTATTTAGTCACAGAATACCTATGATTTAGTATGAAAACAGTTTAAGCCTGGTAGGTTATTACATTAATTATTACTAGGTGTGCCCGCGACTTCGCCCGCGTGGAATAGTGTCTTTGGGTAGCATAGCTTTTATAAACCTTGATTTTATATCGAATCAACAGCCCTTTAAACCCCTTACAATCCTTTTTTTCGCATTAAAAAGTGTCCTTTTCCGGCTCTAGACTATCTGTGTACCAAATTTAATTTAAATCGGTTCAGTAGTTTTGAAAGCGCGACAGACAGACAGACAGAGTTACTTTTGCATATAGGTATAATATGGCAGTCATAAAATTCTATGGCAGTTGCCATATTGGCCATTTGGATACCAATTTTCTATGAACGCATCCCTGTCAGTCATAGTGTCAGTGATGACACCAGTGTTCTCTCTTTGGAAAAAGTTCAGTACTCCAGAAAAAGTTTGGTAGTAACTTCCATACAACTTTAACCCCCCCCTTTCAACCCCTTACAACCCTTTTTTGCATTAAAAAGTGGCCTATGTCTATTTTCAGGCTCTAGACTATCTGTGTACCAAATTTCATTCAAATCGGTTCAGTAGTTTTGGCGTGAAAGCGAGACAGAGTTACTTTCGCATTTATAATATTAGTAAGGATATTAGTAAGGGTTACAAATAAACTCTATTTGGAAGCAATGTTAAATTATACACAGTCTATACATGGATTTGACAGTTCAAAACAAAACAAGGTTACCCGAGGACAGGGTGACCTAACCAATCCGATTCAAAGTCGGTTTGTTTTGATAACATTTGCATTGTTCGGTCATGCGTGATGTGGACCAAACTTGATAGCCTGTTTTAACATAATTAATAACTAGTAGCTAGACTATTGCTATAATTAATACAAATTTTAGTTTATAATAATTGACCGAGTGAGCGAAGCGAAGATCTTAGTGGCAACTTGGAAAAAAATTCTTTGTTTGTTTGTTCGTCGAGATTTTTTGAACCGCTTATCCGTTCTTCACAGAATTTGGTAGGTATACGGATAGTACTCTTAAGCTTTACTGGTTTGTTAAATTAAGTAAATCGGTCAAGGGGTCGTGAAGTTATGAGGGTCCAAAGAGAGTAAAAAAAAAAGTCGTACAAAAATATCAAGTGGGGTGTCATATGATAGGGTTCTGTTTAGACATTCCAAAACCGTTTTTATTTTGATTCTAGGTCTAATAGTTTTTGAGTTGTTGTAAAAATTATAAAATTGGAAAACCCAGTATAACGTGAGCTACCATTTCTTGGAGTTTCAATGATTTTGTAGTTTAAGTAAGACTGGTTATTAGCTAGACGGCGCTTTCGAAGCGATCTGCAAAGTTTATTACAACTATTGGTCAATAAAAATTGTATGGGTTTTATTAATCTCCAACCATCACGAGATCTCAGTTCGGGGCGAACTACTAGTTATGTTTGACTACTGTCGCCCGCGGCTTTGCTTGCATTGTAGCAGTATACGCATTGTTCGGTTAAAATCTTTGATTCTAAATTTAGACCCTTTAGGTTGCGAATTTTCAAAATTCCTTTCTTAGTACACTACTACACTATATAAGGATACTACCCTCCAAATTTCGTACCTCTAGGACTTATAGTTTAGGCTGTGCGTTGATTGCCAGTCAGCTTCAAAAGAGTTTTATATATTTAGAAGATTAGATTAGAGATAGAACTGGAACGTAAATAACGCGGTTTTTATTTCAAACATTTTTTTTAGTGTTTAGTATTTATTTATGCTTAAGTTTAGGTATCACTAAAAAGAAAGTTGATTATAAGGTTTAGCACTTTTCAGTTAGTTAAACGATAAAAGTAATTACTTACCTATACTTTAATTTTTTTAAAGATTTCAGCGAGTTAGTACATATTATTAACAACAATCTCAATATAATAATGAGTGTCAGACACAAGTTTTTTTTTGTAATAGTTGCTGTTCAGCGCTTAATCTGACGTAAAGCACGCAGGTGAGTTAGTCTACAAAAATATGAGGTGAAGTCAGTCGCGTACTATTTGCCTAACGAGACCTCAGCCTTAGTGGTCTGACCCGACATTGCCCGACAAGGTCACCAGGACTGGGCAACGTAACCTGTTTTTGTTTTTTGCATTGTTCGCTCGTGCAGAACGCCGTCCTTCTGAATTGTAATGATGGCTTCCGTTAAATGTTTACCGAAAATTTAATCACGCAACGTTTTAGTAGAATTCAGTGCATGGAAATGTTGGAACAATTAAAAAAACCTAAAACAATAAATATTGACTGTAGTCAAATAGAGAATCGAGGAAAAAGTAGGTCTTTAATCAACAGGATTTTAGATCTCATAATTTAGACGGAAACTTAATACTAATTACTAAGTAGATAGTAAAAATGAGGTAGCTAAAAAAAATCTCCTAAAGTCTAACAGGGTAGGCGCCACATTAAAAGTGTTGTCGGTGTTTCTAGGCGACGGTGACCGCTTATTATCAAGTGGGCCGTATGCCTTTTAGTCTACTACTTACATAAAAAAAGGATAATAAATATAAATAAGTACCTATACTAATAGGTACTTGACCAACATAATTGTATTTTGAAACAAAATAGCATAGTATAAAGTCATATGATCTGTGGTATTACTAATCACTAAACCACAGAATACAAACATCAGTATTTAATATTCCACACAAAAGCTAGTAGCAAAACAAGAGCGTTGTCAACAGTATAAACAATGGCGGAGATTTGTTAGTGATACGAAAATGGCCCTACCACTGTATTTAATGTCAGTTTATAAAAAAAAATTGATACAACTCACCTGCCCCCGTATCGTAAGCTCTGAACTGCTTTCGCTGCTATCAAGCGACGTGGCCATAGATATACGAAAACAAGAACCTTTTGACGGCAAAAAAAGCGCTGAAACGCGCTAATGTCACTATTTAGCCACAGAATACCTATGATTTAGTATGAAAACAGTTCAGAAAACCTGGATTGTTCCCCTGTTGGTAATTGGCAACTGTACCTAATTTATCAACGCTTGGATTATTTCGGCAAACCAAGTTATGTCAGCGACAGATTCTATAATTTTTTATGTAGTGATTCACTGATGTGACGACATTTTCAGCTGAGGGATTTTTTAGGGGTGATGATAACCACTAGATCGGTCGATGCATTGCAAAATATAAAACAAAAACAAATTGTTTAATGTTTAATTTAATGTGAATTCGACTCGAGTAACAATAGTAGGGCAGATGCTGTTCAACAATGCACAAGCCAGCTTTGTCTCTCTAGTGTTTCCACCAAGCATTCGCACTTCGCAGCCTATAGTTATGCTTCCAGGTTTAATGAAATATTAGATTGCCTAAATTCCGGTCAATGCGATGCGTGTGAGATAAAATGGACACTCCCCTGACTAACCCAGCATACTTGATGAAGCTACTTACTAATATTTTTACTCACTAGTTCGATGTATAAGTAGGTACGTAGGTACTTTTTTTATGAGATGGAATGTCCTTTGACCACAATCTCATGTGATCGTAAGTGACGATGAAGCAGGACAGTCTAGAAGACACCTTTTCACTCTAACCTTGAAAAGACCCGGATTGTAGTTGTCAGGAAAGACAGAGGACGGCAACGAGTTCCATTCCTTGGCGGCTTCTTATAGCTAGATTATATAATAGATAATGAAGCAGATTATTTTTAGATATAAAAGATTACTTTATTTTTATGGTAAGACATTAAGAACTCACTGCAATGGAAAAAAAAACATTTCTTATTTGTAACGACAGATATTTAATTTTATTTAGCTTCAAAATAGGTTATTCCCATCGAGCCCACCGGCTGGCCTACTGGTGGGGCCGATGGGAAAAAAATCCCAGCGAGCCCACTATGCAAATGAGTGGCTAAAATATCAAAAGAGAGTCAAATTGTCTACAGCAGTATGGTTGAGGACCAAATATCCTCGTTTCACTGAACCACAAGGGTTTAACTCGGCCGGAGCCTTCAAATACGAACGCAGACCGCGCCATCACATTACGCCTGTATAGACGATTTCAAATTCCAACGACTTACGGGTTACCAAGCCGGAAGCCGCGGTCATCAGCGGTATTAAACCGAAACACGGTACAAGGACCGAAACCAGGTGCAGCTCGCTCTTAGAAGCATCAGAGCTGACCTTCAGAGAAGGGTGGGTTGGAACGGTCCACCCCTCGAAACCATTTTACTGCGTAGACACGGACTCCCCAAACTCCACTTTTTTAGAGGTCTACACTTGCGTCCGATGAAGAAAATACCGTAAGCGCGATCTAGGTTTCACCCTTTATTTCGCTTATAACTCTCAAACCTGAATACTATCCGAAGTTTTTGCATCAGAAAACATTGTTCCGGGATTTATTTTTAATTATCATGCAGAATTTAGAATTTGGAAAGCATTTTAAAAACTTATTTTAGTACAACATAGGATAGCAGCAGTGGAATCCGTACGGGAGCGCAAAGGACGGCACATTTTATAGATTGAATACTGCTACAGTAACGCCATCTCTTGGCAACTTTATAAACTAACAAAAACAAATTAAAAAATGTCAGTCTTAGTACGTATGAAAATAATAATAATCAAAATGAACCTAAAGATAGTGTGAAGCTTCTAAGCCGCTTATTACAACTTGTGAATATAAATATTCGCAACAAAAAACGGCAGTGAGTTTAATACGTTTATTTTGTACGTCATCTTTTGAGTACAACGCGATTCTTTAAGTTTAGTTCTTTTATAGGGCCTAATACTTATTTATTTACTATGCACGTACCCGTGGGCATAGTTTCTGGTTAGTTGGACCCGTTTATTGGCAATAAATGCACGAACCACTTAAAGGAAGAGGTCAGAGGAGGGTACGGGTGGTGGTCCAAGATATTACTTTCTGATGGTAGACAGATTTATCTTGACATATTTACTTTTTACTTAATCTCACCTGATGAAGCGCTCGTGGCTAGGCTTGCTTAGTGAATCTTCACCGATTATCTAAGTAAGCGACGTTTTGCGCGGTCACTATTTGGATGGGCGACCGTTAGTGGTATTTACATCTGAGCGTTTCCGCTTATTAATAATGATTAAGAGCTATATTATTTTTTAGGTTATTCAGTATACGAATCTCCAAATTACAAAAAAAAATGTCTGTAAACGTTCATTAAAACCCCAAGTGATTTTCAAGTTTGGTTATGTTAATCTGGGGTTCAAGGGTTTGAGCCCTTCAATAATCACCTCCTTAACTTGAAGCTCCGTTAACCCTGGGCTAAGGTCAGCCATTATCAGGTTTCAGATTCCCGACAGGATTAACTCATACTTTAGAATCCTTATTACTTAAGTTATTATGTAAAATGGTTTTATTACATAATAACTTTAGTTCTTTTTCTATGCCTCTTTTTTTGGTTTGTTCCCAGGGATTCTTACTTAAAACTTCTTTAATATGAGAAAAAGTAGCGAAAAAACCGATGATCCATACCACATGTTTAGCGGTTTCCTATTGAGGACATGCCCTGGTTTAAACCGACTTCGAAAAAGGAGGAGGTTCTCAATTTGGTTTTTTTTATGTTTCTTACCTCAGAACTCCATCATTTATGAACCGATTTAAAAAAATCTAGTTTTATCAGGGGCATTATTCTGTATGACTTAGGAGATTCCTTGCCGTAACCGTAGGACGTCACCGTAAGGAATGACATTTATGGCATAGGAAATACGGCATAGGCATAGGTCGATTTCACGCCGCTGTCTTGTCGTGCTGCGTAACGCGCTTGTATTGGTCATAGTAATAAAGCCCCTGAAAAGGTATGCTTCCAGATTGGTTCCATAAAAATTTCAAAATCAGTTCAGTAAGAATAACTCGAAAAAATACGTCATAAAAGTACACGACACTGCGTATTTGCTTTCCTGTCACGTTTATGTGGTGCTTACGATCAATAGAATAGTCCCAATGAACTGATATCATCATCATCATTTGATGATAAATGCGTATCAAATTTAAGTCGGTTTTTCCACTTTTTTAAACTTATAAATTACTAGCTGATACCCGCGACTTCGTACACGTGCGAAACTTTCCACCAAAATATCTGTCAACCAGCATACGATGAACCTCGTAACAAATGGCTGCTTTTAGTTTAGAGAGTTCAAGCTGTATCTAAGAATCCACGACTTTGCTTTCAATCAAATATACTATTATAAAACTGTAAAAAAGCCAAAAAGGAAAATTAAAGATATGGATAAACTAATTATGCAGATCTACTAAATAAACGATTCTGAATCCGAAAATCGAGTTTGTCTGTTTGTTTGTTCGCGGATCACGCCTTAACTACTGGACCAGTTTCAATGAAACTTATACCATTCAGAAACCCTTTTTCCGGATTGAAACATAGGCTATATTTTATTGAAATGAAAGACGTGGATTCTTAGATACAGCTTGACCTCTCTAAACCAAAAGCCGCCTTTGGCACGAGGTTCATCGTAAGCTGGTTGACAGATATAATTGGTGGAAAGTTTCGCACGCGTACGAAGTCGCGGGTATCAACTAGTTTGTTAATAAGTACCTACCATGTAAAAGACATTTCTTTCATACTTACTTACCTAAGGTAAAACAATCCGATTTAGCACTCAGACGACAAAATTAAATGTCGTATCGTTTGTAGTGTGAAAACCGCCAACATTATGTACTTTTTGCTATAGCGGTTTTCTTTTCAGTAGTTTCTTTGTCCTGTTATTTCGCGCTCTTTTTAACGTCACACAGAGCTTTTTCCGTTGGAAGCGTTTTAAATTAGCATTGTCTAGTGGTTTTTTACCGGCTCATTTCAATTCGTTGCAAGAGAATTGTATATTAAGTAGGTATAAGTTCGTATGCACTAGCGGGTTTTGGTGCCTGAGTTTTGTTTAGTTTTAGGCCGCACTAAGGCCTCCACCGTGGCACAGAATATTAGGTGAGTGATTGCCAAAGAGCTCAGATGGAAATTCTAAACGGTCATCCGAATAAAATAGCGATTGTGACGAATGCTGCTTATATTGTTGATCGGTGAAAAATGACTGAGTAAGGCATACCAAAAGATTCATCATCATCATCATTATCCACAGTCTGACTTCACCCATTAACATATAGACCTCTCTTTTTATGTACCACTCCTTACGATCCCGTGCCAGTCTCATCCAATTTTTGCCCGCTATGACAGCGATATCGTCTGCCCATCTTGCTGCAGGACAACCAAGAGATTACTACTCTTAAATATAGTATTCGTGCATACAAACGTAAAGTTGTGTAGTGCCCACAATTCCACCAGTGTGGTGAAAAGGTTGTGCAACTCTTTCAGGACAGGTTTTACTGTAGACAAAGCCTTTGAACCGTTAGCGTTGATAGAAAATGTATTTAAAGACCAGCCTCGCTTTTGTAAGCCCCCCGAGTCCATTTCGCAAACAGGCAATGCAATTTACTATTTTCCACGGAACTCCAAATAAAAATGCAAAACAAGTGAGAGAATTTAAAAAAAAACCTCGAGGAAACTTGTCTCTGTGTGATTTCAGAAAAACTTTTCACAGGCATACCAAGTTTGGACGCTGCTGTTGGCGTCTCACTTTGACTAAATATTATTTTTATCTTTTTTTTGTATGTTCCACTACCATGAAACATTCTGATAAAAACTATTTAAAGCTTAGCTACATAGGTACACCTTTTTTAGGAATAACTATTAGAATGACTGTAGCTTTTTTAGTGTGTTAATTAGTGCAGTTGTTACTCTACACCTTACCTTGTCGATAATGTATGTACCTATAATGTGTATGAGCCTAGATAATAATTAATTTTATGTAATTTTATGCATCTCAAATTGCCTTAAACTGTCTAAAATAAGAACTGTATAATAATATGAAAAATTCATTAACTCCTGGTTCATTTTCAAAAGAAATATTACTTAGCTTCAAATAAACCAACCCGCGGTCAACAGACCATCTAAATGAGCCTTTAATATTTTAAACTCAAATCTAAATTAACTTCCAAAATATTTTACATTTAAATGATGGAAACAACACCCTGAGCCAAAACAATTAACAGAGAAAAATTAACTTTCTGAAGAGAATTTGGAGAAAAATTTAAGGTTCAGAGAAAGGGTTAAATTATTTGCTGTCGAACAACTCTGGGTTTTAAAGATTAATTTATTGAACCTCTCTCAGTTTTCAGTTACCTTCGTTTTAAACGAGAAGACTGTAGTAACCTCACAAAAAACTAAACTGGTATTAGGTATCTATTATTCGCGTTTATGTAAGCGTGGTGTAGGACGCCCTCCGGCTAGATGGGGTGATGATCTGAGACATGTACCGGGCAAACACTGGCTATGAAGCCGAAGACCGCGCTCAGTGGCGCGTCTTGGGAGAGACCTACGTCCAGCAGTGGACCGATATAGGTTGATAATGATGATGATCTATTATCACGATAATGGTTATACGTACGTAACTAACAAGTATTTAAATATTGTATTTTCTAACTAATTATAATCGCAAGGCTTATTTTGAACATGTAATTTTTTTTTATATCTAGGACAGATAAAATATCTATCTTACCTTGGAAAGGACAGAAAAAGAACTTAGCTTTAGTTTTTTTATTATTTTGATGAAGTCTTTTTTTTTCTTCTTTTAATCAATGGAACATTCCAAAAATAAAGCTCAATTCAGCTTAAAAAATAAAACATAAAAGCAGCAATTGAAACGTCCAGCTTGAAAGTTTTTAGCGGAACCGAAAACATGAAATTCAAAACATTACCACTGAAAATTAGCTCGCATTTCACTCGTACAGAAATTAAATTGTTTTACATTTATTCCAAAAGTTTAAATTTTGCATTACCTAATTAAGCCATATAAATCTACTTTATCTAGGTGCTCTAGTTACTGTGAGAATAGGATTTTATATTATTCCATATCCTTACATCCTTACATCCTTACTAATATTATAAAGTAACTCTGCCTGTCTATCGCGCTTTCACGCCAAAACTACTGAACCGATATAAATGAAATTTGGTACACAGATAGTCTAGAATCTGAGAAAGGACATAGGCTACTTTTAATGCGAAAAAAGGGGTTGTAATGCTTTGAAAGGGGAGATGAAAGTTGTATGGAACTATCGTCATTTTTAGAGCTAGAAGCTTGAAACTTATTTTTTAGCTTGTTGATTCAATATAAATAAATATTACATTCATAGTTTGTAAAAGTTTTAACCTATGCTACCCAAAGACACTATTCCACGCGGACGAAGTCGCGGGGCACAGATAGTAAGTTTATAAAGCCCAGTATTGAAACTCGTTTTTCCTTTAGAGTTAAGGAATTTAAAGAAACGTTCTTACATAATTATTTACGTTATTTGTGACCACCAAGGTTTCTCGAAAACATGTAAGCTTAAAAAAATCACCAATAAAAAAACAAACAATGCATAAACGCTCTTGAATGTACACGCCGAGGCTTAGGTACCTATTCAAAGTTTGCCTTGATGCGATTTTAATTTTTCTTTTCAGTTTTATTTAAATTTACTTGTAAATACTTTGAGTTTAATTTCTGCCCTATAACTACTTTCAACCTTGGCTGAAAAAGATTTTTTTATTGAGTTTTTTATTGGCCTCGTCGATTCTAAGCAAAAGCACCAATTTCAATGGAATTTGTAAGAAAGATGGGAAGATAATAATAAAATAGACATAAGTATTCTACCTTGAGTGACTAATAACTAGAAAGGCAGCTCAAAATATCATCAAGACTATCGTCGACCTGCCTCAAGCGAATACTTGACTATTTCGGCCACATTGCCAGAAAAGACGGAGATAGCCTGGAAAAGTTTATAGTTACTAGCTGGATGGGAGAAGGGCGCGAGGTCGCGAAGCCCAATGCGTTGAATCAGATCACCACACTCGACACATCCGTCTACAAAATTTAAACTTATTTTACTTTATTTACTATTAAGCTAAATTTCTAATAAATAAATTAATACTAAATACGATGCCCTAAAACTAGCCGGGGATAAAAGCAAATAGCGATACCATCTTCAAAAAGAAGATAATGACTGGAGGTGGTCACGACCCTCAGATATGGAATGCGATTGAAGGAGGAGGAGGATTCTCAGTGGATGTGCTGAGTGAGGCAATGCATCGTTTTAGGCAGTGCGTCAGTTAGGTTATTCCATCAATTAATTGTATAAAAACGGCATAAAGTTAAATCACTCGGTTCTTGATTCAAAATGTACTTAAAAAGTACTGAAAATTGCTCAATTCACGAACAAAGAACTGACACAAAGCTATGCAAAGAGCAAGTAAAATGGATTCTCTTACATAATAGTCTCAAGGTTTTAAGGTCACCATCTCAAAAGCATATTTACCAAGCTATGAATGTGATATGATCATTGTATGAACCGTAAGCTATGAAACTATGAACCACAAAAAATTCTAATTTCCAATGTATTTGCTGGTTTATCGTAAAATCAGTGTAAGAAATAATCAATACATTAATCATCATCATTCCTCAAGTTTTACGTATTGATTTTTATAATTTACTAGAAACGACAGAGAGTCCATCACTTAATTTTTAAGCGGTTTTGTCATTGAAATGGAACCTTTTTGTCTAAAATTACCTACAGCAGAATGCGGTGTAATAGCGTGATGTTTTCGATTATTTTTTTGACTTTGAGGATTATTAGCAAGGTGTGGAAAAATAAGCCACAGTGGGCTACCACTAGTGGTGAGTAGTTAGGGCGTGATCCGCGAACAAACTAACAGGCAAACTCGATTTTTTAAATCAGAATCGTTTATTTAGTAGATCTGCATATTTAGTTTATCCATATCTTTAATTTCAATCTTTGGCTTTTTTATAGTTTTTTAATAGTATAGACAAGACAGCAATAGATGATATTTACAAAGGCCTATAAGGTAATCTGAGACCATTATTTCAGCAGTTTCCTTGCACGAAGGACTATAGTCTCCTTTCACTATTCTTAGGCTGTATGTTCTAAGAGATTTATCCTTCGAGATAAGTGTACTGTGAAGGATTTCTTTAAATACTGCTTTTAACAGTAAACGTTTTAAAAAAAAATAGAAATTTGTGGGTACTATTTTACTTGTAAGTGGTTTTTTTTAGTTTTGATATTAAATCGTATATTACGAATAAAAACCCAATCTGTAAAAACTGTAAAAAATTGCTGCGTAATCTGTGTAAAGAGGTCAGTCCTCCGAGCTAAGCCAGTCTAGCCAAGCTGGTCTAATTTGGCTACATCAATCAGATGTATTATTGCTACTGTTAGGCGGAGCCCTGGTAGCTTTTGTGATAATATGATAATCAAGACAAAAAACTAATATACGCAGCAGAATAAATGGACGTGCTCAGTGAGGCTATGCAGCGAGACAGGTCTTTTCTACCTCCTATCATATTTCCTGAAACTACTGCTGGAAATGTGTTTTAGTTGAATTTCAGTTAGTTAGGTTTAGATGGATTCAATGTACCTACAAAAAAACTCAGTCAAAATGGCGTTTGGTTTCCAAATATACTGAGAGGTGAAATCTCCATTTAGCATCGCCCCGAAACCTCTTTGACTGCGAAAATAAATTACCCAACATAAATACGAAAGGCTATGAAACAAAAAAAAGATACAACAAAGAAAGCACCATTACTCAAACGGCTCGAGCCAAAAGACACACACTTTTCAACCCTGCTACACTTATGTCACTGAACAAAGACAAAACTCCGTATTTCACGGGTTACTATAAAACGTACGCTAGTTCTTATCCCATCCCATCAATCAATCATCATTATCAATAAGTATTATAAACATCATAAAAAAGGAAAACTTCGTGAGGAAACCCTTGGCTTAGTCAGCTCCGCACGTATTGACCTTGTCTTTCCTATGGATATGGCTGACTAGGCTGAGAGGATGGTGTAGGTGCTGGGCAAGCCTACTCCATCTAAACATTATCTCAGGCACTACAGTGTCCCGTTAAGTGTAGACATAGGTTGCCTCCTGACGCTGTATAAATCATCTTCAATAGATGTAAAGGCCTATTATTTATTATTATTATAAATATCAAAGTTTAGATGTTTGTGTTTCGGTCACGCTCTTGCTGGTCCGATTTGGATGAAACTTGGAATGGTTCGTCACCTGGATTAACACATAGGCTACTTTTATCCCTTAGTAAGTAAAACTATCGACGCGAGCGATAAAAAGTATTTTTTTATCTTAACAAAACAAGGATCTAATTTGAAATAACCACCTGTCTTAAAAATAAACTGCATTTGAATCTGCCCCCTGATATTCTATTTTTTTTATACCATCAAGTCCATATCAAATCTGACAAATTACAATAAAAATTATGTCAAAAATCAAAGTCTTCTTTCTATTTATGGCCATCAGTCAAGTCAAGTCATTCGTCAAGTCGGCTGTCGTTTATTTTCAAGGCAAAATGGTGGATTACTTGAGTGAAAAGTGGTTTCCCTGAATGCTAAATCAAAGAATCAACCTTCAACAGTGAAGAGACGCCTTGAGAAGAAAAAGAATCACTTCATTCATCACGTGGAGTAATACTATTGTTTTCCTCGCACACTTATATACTCGTTTGCTGAAAGTGAAACTTTGTTACTTTTGAACTATAAATTCTTCTGTGCTCCCTAATCCACCCTTACCTCAAAGGGAGTGCAATTGCCTTTCATATTTCATAGCGTGTTCATGTGTGTGTAGGTTGGTGAATTAGATACCTATAAATAACCAAACCTATATACTTTTGAAGAAAATTGCAATTTTTTGTCGCCAAGATAGCACGTTTTCAGTGAATTTGCACTGCGGTAAAACATTTTTATATTAGGAACTTTTGTATAATTTTTGTCACCTTTTTGTACATCATTTTTCTAAAACTTCACTAGGTAAATAGGTATTTTTAGATATATTTCAAAATACTCAAAATAGTTATAATATCAATGAATGTTCTCTTCGTTAAAATGTAATGAATCTATTCTACGAATTTGATTCACAAAGGGAATAACTTTAAAATCTAGCGATAAAGCCTTCCTAAGTTGTCGCTTCAAAGAGACCTCCACTCGTTACCCCAAATAGGTAATTGGTATCGTTATTAATTAAATAACGATCCTTTTGATCACGGGATCGGCTTTCAGGGTACATTTTGCAATTAAGATATTCAACTCCTTGGATGCTGTTTGTTCACTCAAATTTCGGCCTCATTGACACCATAATATTATTCGTTTTCGGTTTAAATGTACTGAAAAATTCGGCCACAGTATGCATAGGCATTATTAATTACGATCGATTGTTAACAACTCATTTGCCAAATATGTTTACTGACAAAATATTCAAGTTTTCTATCAAAATCTCTTTATACTTTGTGTAATTTTGTTTAAGTATGTAATATTTTTATCTTATGCCTGATAGGCCGTAATATCAGAAAGCCAGTCACCTCTTTTCACGTACCTAACGGTAACCAGTTGTGGCGGAATTAATCGTTTTTGAATTGGCAGCGCCATAAATGTTTCCAAAGCGTGTGCTTTCGGCGGTTTTGGTCGTGCCAAAATACCACACCCTTAGGTTGGTTTGACATATAAAGCCGAATTTCGGCTTCATCTTCGGCACTGGCTCTTCACTTGAGTACTACTCAGAGTCCTAAAATATATTACAGAAGATTATAAGGGATTTTCGGGGTAAATAGCGTTTCTCTCTATCCCCAATACACTTAGTTTGTGCTTAGGCTGGGTCTTAGAATATCAAGGCTGGGCTGATGAATTCCAAATGAGTATTCAATGGTGATGATTTGAAAAACATTGGGTCGTTGATTATTTATCGATTGATGAGTACGGATCGATTTGAGTAGGATCAAGATCTAAGAAGACATTTACGTTTGGGGATAGAACCGAATCGTGAACCGAATGTTCTGAAATCGACTGTCCTGATTTATAGGTAATCTACAAATTCCTGCAACGCGACGTCACATCCTTGAAGACTTTGAAGAGATGACGTTTTTAGAGATAAATTTACACCACCAATCATTCTCCTTCGTGCTAAGATCTAACATAACGTGACATTGGCGAAATTGCGGGTTGGAAATACCATAAAACAAGAATTGAAATTGAGATAAAATTCTTATGCATATTTAATGCTAAAGATCCCACAGCTAAAATGACCGATACATTTGCAAAAAGAACATTATTAGATGACAACAGAGACAAGATTAAAAACAATATTATGCTGAAATAATCTTGAAATTGGTTACCCAAAACCAGAAAAAGGTTTATCAAAAAATGTTCCCAATAAACCGGTCTTACATCGTAATCTCTCTCACACAGACCCTAAATCAGACGACACAATCAGACCCTCAGAAAGGTCTCACTCAAGAGATCCTTCATTCTCGAAATCAAAATGTGCGGGTAAAAGTAAATCGGGTAAGCTGTGGTGCCATATAGGTAAATAGTACGCCGCTACTTGCCTCCCGTGTATTTTGAATGGCACGGTCATTCAACTACAAATAATCGTATATTTGCATGCTCAATGGGCAAAAACATTTTGCACTCTAAATGTAAAAACGTTGACACTTTTATGAAAGTTCACGAAATAAAGTTTGCTTAAAACATGATAATATCATGTTCATTTAATTACAATGCGTACCTACCTAGTACGCAGTTTGCGGCAGCATTTCGCTTGCTGGCTAAATAAACAGCTGTTGATTTGCAGCGTAAGTACAATTTGTACGATGTGGTGAAATGTTGACGATGTTACGCTAAGCAACCTGAATTTGCAACTCAGAGTCAGCTAGCTGACATTCAGTAGCGAAGAAAATTGCTTGGGTCCGAGTGGGTCCGAGACTATTCTTTAGTTGAGATTACAGAAACACCTTTGTGACGGATAACTCAGAACCTCTCAGTTCGTTCAGATTATTGGGACACTCAGCGGAACTTTGTGACGAATATAACACAGCTCAAAGATATATAAATATTGGGAGATTGTGCAAGTCGGCTTGGATTCTCATACAAAATAAAAGTTCATACGTTTTTAAACTGCAAGTTGCAAAAACAACCGCTAATTATATGAAGTTTCCATTTTTACTGTCAGATTTGGGTTTGAGTCTATTTTTCCTTACTTTAAAGCAGTTACTTAAGACTTTTTTTCAAACAAACTCAATGGTGTTTGACGAACAAAAGTCCTTGTTAGACACGAAAAGGCCTCATCAATCAATCATTCGCTTTTGCGTCGTCGCCCGCGTCGACGAGTTGGTAATCCGATCCTGTGACTGAATTCCGTCTCTAGTTCCGTCATTTTATCTGTGATTTTTGGAACACCATAGCACAACCATAGTAATTATGTAGGTGTATCCTAACCAAATCATTTATTCAATTACTCTTAACAATAAACTCGATGTAGACTGAGAATAGTTAGGTACACAGTTTAAAAACTGTTCTAAATATCTTTTGTACTTAACAAGTATAAAAGAAATAGGAATAGTTATTATTTGAAGCTATATAAGCTTGGAATAACACCCTGTTTCGGGTTTATTTTTACCAGGTTTTAAAAAAATTGGCTGTGAATAAGAAAAATATAAGAAACCCCCGATTCATGTTGAAACAACTGATAAATAGTAGATTGTATCATAAGGGAGCAAAATTATATTTTTACGGCGAGGGCGATTTTTTGAATCCAGAGCGAAGTGAAGGATTCTAGAGTAGAATCCCGAGCGTAGCGAGGGATTCTTTAGTAGAATCCTGAACGTAGCGAGGGATTCAAAGTACTTCGCCCGAGCCAAAAATATATTTTGCGCCCGAGTGGTACACTCTACTTTTCATCACCAACTATGAGAAAATAAAAGGCGCCTCATATTTTATTGTAATATTATTATTTAATAAAACATATATAGTAACAACTAAAATGAAAATAAATAGTATCTATAATGAAAACCACTTATTTCTTATGTTTTCTATTCGTTCGATTTCTTTGGCGCTGAACACTAAGATGTTCCAAATTCAAAAAGTGCGCGGCAAAGTAAATTGCGGCGCACTTATTTAAATAAGTGCGCCGGAATGAACTTTGCCGCGCACTTATTGTTTCTTATAGAAAACACCACCTTTGGGTGCACATAAAGGCGAACCAAGTCGTTCTTTTCGAATAGGTGTGATGAAAAACAGGTTTATTCATAAAATTACTGCTTCCGCCACAAGAGCCTTTATGAACCAATATTCAATCAAAGCATCTCTGGTAATAACCCCTCGAATTGACTGACAGACTATAAAACTGGACTGATGTCACACCGAAACGTAACATGATAAGAATTGTTATAATTCAACTCGTATAATCGAGCTTCATTGATTTTTTTGCCAAATGACGCTCAAAATATCTGGCACGAGATTGAATTACTACCTGTGTTCTGTTCAATGTATACCTTTACTTGCCATCTTAATTATAGTACGCCTGAAGAAGTTCAATGCTGGACTTAGACTTTCGACCTTTATAATATTGCCAGTAAAATAAATAATATAATTTGCTTCATTTTTCTCGACGAACGACAAACTAAAACCACGGTTCCGGCCAAAATAACAGCTTTTTGGAGATTTATTTTCGCAATTTTTAGCTAGTTTTCTAAATGATGTATTTTACTATAGCTGTGTCCAACTTGATTACGGAATAGTGTGACTGCAGCCTCGTTGATCCCAAGTGGATCTGGGTGTCAGTTTCCAATTGGATTCGACACCCACACGCCATCAATGAGTAACAACGTCGATGATGGAACCTACATCAAAATGAGAGCTTTCAGGATTTATACTCTGTCGTATTCAAAGAACGAATGTATAGACTCCGGACTTTTTTAATCTGTGTTACTCACTTAGAAACATTTTTTGAAACATACAGATTTTATTCAGATAGTTTTTTTCAGGAAACATTTAGGAAGTTTTATTTAATACCAATCTATGAAATTTAACAAAAAATATTACTTTTAAAGAACATTTTGAGTTATTATTTTGTGATGAAACTGTAATCTAAAAACTCCTAAACAATTTTTAGATAAACACTACAATTTTATAATAAGTCTTTCTTTACAAAACAAGCAAAAAGATACGGCACGACGACGAATTTTTTTGTAAATTGCCAACATAAAAGATTTTCAATATCAACGAACAAATGTTAGACGGTTCAAAGTAAATCAACATTGATATTTTCAATCTTCGACAAAGCGTAACACCATAACATGAGAAATGTAATTTGTCTTTATCCATTGAGTCTAAATCCTGGATCTCCTGATTCTAGAATTCCCTTGTGACTCGACCAATCAGTTCGGGGCATTTGCAAGAGGATTTAGCTTGCTAAAAGAGTACGCAATCTGAACTTTGTTTCTCTTGTTATAACGTAAGCTCTTTATAACAACCAGTGATTTTTAACCCTTAACTTGACAGTGTACCAAGACTGTAGAAGTTTTCAAATAAAATAAAATGGGTTAGTATTGATTGACCCCATACTGGCCTGTCCCCGATTTAGATTACCCAATATGTAGTATGTAACCAGCCAAAATAAATTTTATTCATTTTTCTTTTTTTACGGTACCTAGTGTACTTATTAGATAAATACAGACATGCAAAAAGGAAGAATAGGGAACACAAATGATTTCTAAGTCTAAAATAACCTTAATCCAGGAAGATAATAAGCCGTAAACACCCCTTTTATCATAAAAAAATACCTATCCCTATTTACTTCATATAGAAACAAAATGTTTTTTTAAGTCACTAAATAATATTCTTAGAAGTTACAAGTACATAATATTCTAGTAGATATTCCAAACTCGTAACTCTTAGGTAATTCTAATTTTACAACACTCGATCAAAGATGACCTTACTTTACATTACTGCTCATATTACGACCACAAAGATATCCAAGCGACCGAGACGACGTAATGTTACTCACGCGACCTAGTGCAATTTCTTTCATTCACTCATTCAATCGATAGGGCTGTCACGCCGTCGTCGGTCTGATGTCGCTTTTGTGAATGTCGCCAAATAATTACCTGGAACAAGTTATTGAGCACTACTATTTAGTGCTATATTTTCACTAAGAAAAAAAAAACAAAAAAAAATAGAATTTAAGTTAATTTATTTTTGTATTTTAATCAGAATATTATGATAAAATAAGTCAAAAATCAAAAAAATCTAAATAGTTTTTATTGTTTAAATACAAGTTTTTTAGCTAATAGGGTTGGGATCTCTTCTTTTAAGTTGATCTAACCTGTGTTAGAAGAGTCCCCTCTTTTCTGTGGTCACTAAAAACACACAAACTTGTATAACTTAACTTAAAGTAGGTAGGTACAGCAATATTAAAGTAAGTGCAGGATATTTATAAAAAGATGAGGTAGCATAGATATTTATTTGTTTCCTCTACAATAAATAAATAAATATATTAAATGTAAAGTTTATTGTGAGTTAAAACCAGCATTTTGCATAAATTACACCGCTAAAGTTTAGTTTGTAAAGTAAATGTTTTGTGGATCAACCTTAAAAATACATTTAGGCACTTACGTAAATTAGTTTTGTTTTTTTTTCATAATGTCATTGTGATATTGCTTAGTTTGGGACTAGAGCGCGTTGTGTATTATGTCCAAGGATTTTTTTTTTTTATGTGACATACCTTATTTTGGTATTCCTTTGTATTTGAACTACAGAAATTGTGTACTTTACCCCAGTTGGTTTTCAGTTCAATATTATACTGAGTTCAAAAGGAAGATTTTTTTTAATTCGCTTTATTGTCTTCCAACCTTAATCGCGTTTGAAAGTGAAAGTTCGTTACGCTCATGTCGTGCATTCGGAATTCAAATCTAAATTTGGAATGGCTCTTCATTATTAGGTACCTACGTCGTGGGAAAATAAAGGCGATATTTTTCAAAGTCAACTGCCAAATAAAAGTTGAGATAACTGATTATAAATACGATGAATTATTCCAAACCAGTTTAGTTGTGTAATATTTGATAAAAGTAGGTAGGTAGGTATCTACTTACCTACCTATTATCTATCTCTTTTAGTAGGTACTATATATTAGCATAGGTATAAAAATTAGAGAAACCGAGTTTTCTTTCTTTTTGTTTAAAAATACATAATAAAAAAACACTTATCAATTAAAGTCAATAACGTTTGTACTAAAAATAAAAACCCTTTTACACACCGATAAAAATCCACTGCATTACGAGGTTATTGAACAAAAAACTATAATTGTACACAATAATTATTATAACACCTCTACAAAATGTCGTTAAACGTTATTATACCACACACGATGTGGTAACGATGCGACCAACGTAACAACGTAGTGACGTAATTCACGGTCTGGTAATCGAAGTACGAAGAAATCATTGAAGATTATCTAAGTCTTGAGGATGATGGTGGGTATAATCACGGGCCACTGTGATCTGAACTACCATCTCCTCAAGATCGGAGCGACAGACAGCGACCTCTGTCGTGGCTGTCTTCAGGAAAAAGAAACAGTAGAGCATGTCTTGCTACATTGCTCTGCCACAGCAGAAGCCAGATCCAAAACGGGACTGCAGGAGCTGATCGGGCATCCACAACACCACCGGGGATGCTGGAACATTGCTGTCATCAACCCAAAGTCCTTCTCCGTTACTTCAAGGAGTTGGGCTGGCTGGGGTGAGGTCAGCAGGGGGACAATGCACAATACACCCCAACGAGGGACGTCAGTGCAGATCTTATTCCCCCCACGACGAATTAGAATTAGAATTAGATCTAAGTAGGTCTAATTTAAAATAAACATTACAAAGTTCTATTTAAAAATCTCATAGGTTATTTTTTTTAACGAGTTGTACCTAATAAGAATAAGGTAATAAGTTCTATGACAGGACAGACCTACCTCAATAAGAATAAAGACGATAATGCTGTGGCAATAAGCCTGGAACTAATCGCGGCAATAATGCCGGCAGCGACATCAGCTGAGTGTGAACGCGGTATTAGAGTATAGTCTTATAGTATTATATGATCCGTGGTATTAGTCAGTTCCGCACGTATTGACCTTGACTCTGTGGATAAGGCTGACTAGACTGAGAGGATGGTATAGGTGTCACAAGCCTATTACTCCATCTAAATCAAGCCCGGTTCCTCAGGCATATTAAATAATTTATAAGTTTAAAAAACTGGAAAAACCGACTTCAATTTGATACGCATTCATCATCAAATGATGATGATGATGATGATGATAGCAGTTCATTGGGACTATTCTATTGATCGTAAGCACCACAAAAACGTTACAGGAAAGCAAATACGCAGTGTCGTGTACGTGTATGACGTGTTTTTTCGAGTTATTCTTATTTAACTGAGAAACTACTGAACTGATTTTGATAAAAAAATTATGGGACCAATCTAAAAGCATACCCTTTCAGATAAAAAAAAAAAATTCAAATCGGTTTATAAATGACGGATTTCTGAGGTAACAAACCTAAAAAATGAAAACGAATTGAGAACCTCCTCCATTTTTGAAGTTGGTTAAAAAGTGACTTGTGATAAAGTGACACTGAGCGGATTTTATTAGAAGCTTGGTCTACACCAAGCGCGTACTCGCATGTCCAAGCTTCTCAAAGAATCCGCTCAGTGTCTCCATACAAATCAGCGCACACTGGTGTGCTGGGCGTTAGACGTTTTACACCAGATTTACACACCAAAAATCATACTAGGCCCTCTCTATTGAAATAATCTCGTACCTAATACATTTTCCTATAATGAACAACGCGATCATAAACACATTAACAAAAACATGACACAATGAACTGAACAGCTGCGTTAGCGATGAATTGAATAATTAATTTGATTACGGCACAACCGGTGGCGTGTGACGATATTTACGGAGCCAGTGGCTATTATTTTATATCATATCTAGTAGACTGAAGCAGTGTTCAAGGCACACAGGAAAGCGTAGTGTATGACAGCCACCACGAGACGCACAAGATTGATCGCTCTGAAAACGTACGGCCTGTTCAGCAATAGACGTCGTACGACTGAAATTATTATGGATAATTTACAATAGTTGAGCGAAATAAATAACTTATGAAAGAATTAAATATTTAATGTAAGTTAATATTTAAAGCTTAACAATATTTAAATGCTCTTTCGTGGAAAAGCAAAGGATTAATATATTAGTGCTAAGGTCGTATAATGACTCTATCTAACCGATTTAGTGTATAACACGTTAAATATTTTATTTCGAGACTGACTCATCGTGTCAGTTACGTATTATGACGTGGGTTATCACCAGTTATCTCTTGAACTTGACACGTATACTACAATTGCGTAGATATTGATTGTTTCGCAAAAGGCTACAGAGGACTAAACCTATCGCACTGTGAATATCATTATTGGCGTAGTAGAGCGACATTAAATTTCAAGGTAGTGGGTTTGATAACCTAGTCGTGGACGTCATGATCGTAGTAGAGCTAAGAAAGAGCTCGCAAAAAAACACCAAACTATATTTTTTTATTAGCACAATTTACGGAACCTACACGATGTTAAGCGGTCAAAATGAGACTTAAAATAGATACCTACTCATTTTTTATGTTCATTTTGTACCTCTTACTGAACCTTAGTTTGCTCTATACGAACTGTAGTTATAATCTGTGGCTTGCATACAATTTCGCAATGCAATTGTCTGAACCCTTAATCGGTCATTTGACCTGGATTTTAACAATTGTTTCGATCAATCAGTTAGTACAAGACTACTGGCTCCTAATAGCTAATAGGTAGGTTGGTACAGTCAGAGATAATAGACTGTTTACATAAATCTCACTAATAATTATATAAGTACGTCAAAATTTAGATGTTTGGCTGTTGCGTTGTTTAGATGTTTGTGTTTCAATCACGCTGTAATTGTTGGTCCGATTTGGATGAAATTTGGCTCCGGAAACACCGGCACGGCGCCGCATCGATAATGTACTACCAAAGCAATATAATTTATAAGTTTAAAAAACTGGAAAAACCGACTTCAATACGCATAATGATGATGATGATGATGACGATAGCAGTTCATTGGGACTATTTTATTGATCGTAAGCACCACAGAAACGTCACAGGAAAGCAAATACGCAGTGTCGTGTACGTGAATGACGTGTTTTTTCGAGTTATTCTTATTTAACTGCCAAACTACTGAACTGATTTTGATAAATTTTTTATGGGACCAATCTGGAAGCATACCCTTTCAGATAAAAAAAGAATTTTTCAAATCGGTTCATAAATGACGGAGTTCTGAGGTAACATAAAAAAAAACCGAATTGAGAACCTCCTCCTTTTTGAAGTTGATTAAAAAAACTCGTGAGTGGCGCGGTGTGACTGCAGTGGTGCGGACGTGTTTTGTATTGCCCTGGTAGTGCATTATCGGTGCTGTGAACGGTGCCGTGCCGGTTCCGGCGTTGGTGGACGAACGGCCTTAGGGCATAGTTACACAGATACAGCCAGTTACTACTACAAAACTAACAATAGATATCCGGTGGCCTACAACCTTGTACCTCCTACTTTAGTTCTAGTTAGATAATTGAATGTTGAAAATGTTAAGTTTTTCATTTTTATCTGTTTTTATTTGTTAAACTGGTTACTTTAACTTCTGAAAAACTTTTACATTTGTGAGTACAAAAAAATATGATTTACATGTAATTAAAATCTAAATTAAAAAAAACTCTTTTGAAGCTGACTGATGATCAACTCGGAGCCTAAACTATAAGTCCTAGAGGTATGAAATTTGGAGGGTAGTATCCTTATATAGTGTAGGGGTGCACTAAGAAAGGAATTTTGAAAAGTCGCACCCTAAAGGGTCTAAAGCTAGGATCAAAGATTTTGACCAAATAATGCGTATGCCGCTACCACGCGAGCAAAGCCGCGGGCGACAGCTAGTTACTTATAATTACTAACCTAACTATTTTGTGATTAAACTTACTACATCAGCGTTTACGAATTAATGTTTTCTGATGAATCTTATTCTTTCGTGATACGGTTTATATTTCAATGCTCGGCTTTTATTAAATCATAGTATGGGTCAAAGTTAAAAAACCTCTTACTTTCTAATCCGTGCGAATTTTTTGTTACTTAGTTACGTGCAACAAATATTACTTCTGATGGTTGGACTGCTTATACCAGCACGTAATCACCTTTTGTGGTTTTCATCCTACAGTAAAAGTATCTGTATTCACCCATTTTACACTTCGATTGGCCAATTACTTAGGTATGTAACTCTTTTACTAGTTTTTACGTCGCTATATTTCATATATACATAATTTTCTGAAGGAGCTGTCCAGGCGTAGGTACAACTCATATTCAGTAAAAGTGTTGTAAGTATAATAGTAACAACTACAAAAATATGAATGCATAGAAATATGTGCGAACCTGAGACGATTTACTTTCATTCACGCATGAAGTGAATGCGCACTGAGATTAACTTAAAATCTTGTAATCTTGAAAGTGCATCTCTCTTTTTGTCGCAAGTTCCAAACATCTTAATTAGAAATCCTTGGATTAATATTCTTTGATTGCTCGGACGCTTTTGATAGCATCTCTTTACAATATTCAGTGCCTAATCTTAGTTTGTTTTGTGTTTAAGTATCAAAAACACTATGAACTCACTCAATAAATCTATCTCTATCAACACCACAAAAACTGATAAAACTCAGACTCCCCCAATTTGACTTTGACTTATTCACAGAAAAGGGAATAAAGCAAGGCACTCCACTAGCGCCAACACTCTTTACATGCCTTCAAATGATCGGTACAAGGTTGTTGTGACTGGCCGTAATAGAATTTAAATTTTAAGCCCTCGCATAGACATAGACCATTAACATCATCATCATCATCCACAGCCTGACTTCACCCACTGCTGGGTATAGGCCTCTCTTTGTTTGTGCCACTCCTCACGGTCCTGTGCTGATCTCATCCATGTCCTGCCCGCGACGTTTGCAACATCGTCTGCCCATCTCGCTGCTGGTCGACCGACGTTTCTGTGACCGGTTCTTGGACCCCATTCAGTTAGCGCCTTACTCCACCTGTCGTCACCTCGCCTTGCCAGACCCATTAATGCTCTACCAAAAGGATACGAGATTTAAGCCATGATTCTACAGTCGACCATGGGTCAGAACAAAGCTCATAGCACAGATAAGCTGATAACACGTGCCCTTATCTGTGCAAACAGGACGTGCGCAGTAACAGCGTTGTTGGAAGTCAGTCAGCAATTACCTACTGTGCGGTGTCTCTGTACAGCGTTTTAACTAAAAAGTAATTAAATAGATCCGATTTTTTTTATGCGACTGTAGCAAACCCAAAGGAACAAAGAAGATAGTTCATGCACACTGCACTGCACACGTCACAACTCTTTCTCGTCCCAAACTAATCCAAGCTTGCATTATGGGAACTAAATTACTGATTTATATAATTTTTTTCTCGGTATACATAATTATAATACACTGTATTACAAGTATGTATCTAGCACACAGACATAGAACAAAACAATGTTTGACACACACGCTTGTTCTAGGTGGGGATGGAACCCACGACTGCCAGAGGTTCCATGGTACCTATATTACAAAACATTGTTAATTATGTGGGGTGAACTTTATGGTGTCAACTCTATCATTTCAGTAAGGCTAGGGTTAACAAAATAGAAAAATTGACTTTGCTACCAGAATTTGGTTAAATGCGACAAAGCCTATCGATTTTGCATTAAAATTCGTATTCTCGCATAACTGTACGACAATGGTAGCTATAAAGCTTACGTCAAACTGACGCGAATAAGCTAGTAGAAAATATTTTTGTTGGTACTTTTGTATATGAATGAACAACAATAATTGAGGATCTTGTAGTCATTTTATAAAGATCTTTTGAAACTGTAGACAGTTTGGTATTTTTTGAACATCGCGTCGGTTTAGTCGATGCTTAACCTTGTGGCCTTGTGGCACAATAAACTTCAAAATAATCCACGAATAAACATGATTTCAGCAACCTTGGTCTGGAAACTTGAAACCTAACTACTACGAATTGGAAAATCTTCTGATAAACATTGTGTAAAAAACTCATCCGCGGAATTCAATCACGATACTGAAATTAGATTAGATTAGATTAGAAAATTCTTTATTGCACTTTTAAAAATCGTACAGAGGCGAGTTTAATGCTATTTAGCATTATCTACCAACTAACCTGGGTGTAGTGCGGAGGTGATGGTAGTGCTTCTAAAGTAAAACTTTAAAAAGAAACAACAACGCCTTTATAACTACAATAACCTACAAAATATACTAATACACATAACATACATGCCTAACCCAAAAAACAATACATATTAGACTAGAATACATATATACCTACTATATAAAACTATATTACATTATAATGCTCAATTTTTTTGAGAGATCTGAATTGACAGAAAGTGGTGATATAATTTGGATTTAAAAATACCCAAAGATGCAGATTCACGGATGTCCACTGGAAGGGAATTCCACAGGCGTATCGCACTGACAGTAAAGGAGTTAGTGTAGAAGGAAGTTTTATGAACAGGAGTTTTCAGGTACAGATGTTGAGAGGACCGTGAGGGACGGTCAGAGCAAGAGAGAGGCAAAAAATTTTCTTTCAGATAGTTTGGGGACATAGGGTTGTGAAGAGTATTGAAAAGAAGACAGAGAATATGAGTATCACGGCGAAAACGGATTTTAAGCCACTTCAGCTGGGAGCGATAGAAGGAGATATGGTCATACTTACGCAGTCCGAAGACATACCTAATACAGACATTCAATAAGCGCTCCAGCTTACTAAGCTGATCTTCCGTGGCGTCGGAATAACAAACATCGGCGTAGTCTATAATTGGAAGCAGCAGTAAGTTGACGAGGGTTACTTTGGCTGTGAAAGGAAGGAAGTTCTGCATACGCTTCAAGGCATGCATGGACGCAAAGATTTTCCTACTGACTTCCGTGACATGGTTATCCCAGCTCAAATTTTCTGAGATGATGAGACCCAGGTCTTTAACCTCCGAGCAATAGACCAAGGGTATATCGTTATATTTAACGGAAGGGAGAGAGTTATGGTCTATCCTCGAAATTAAATTATTTTGGGAGAAAAGATTTCGAGGAGTACCTAAAATCTCTGACAAATCGGTGCCAGACATAGCTTCACTTGTTTGAACACATGTTTGAATGTTATGTGTGGCACGAGACTTTGAATTAGTTCAAAATTTAAACAAAGATTTGCACTTTGCCATCCTGTATCGGTTTTATGCGTACATCAAAGCGTTCAAAGATTGAAAGTGATCAAATATTTGCGTGTGAATACAGTGAACAGTGAATGAGAATATGGTTTTCCCGAACTAAGCTGCATTTTCCTATGTAAAGATTCTATCACCTCGATAACTAGAGCAAGTAGAAAGTAACTGAAAAGTGTAAAAGATACTATAGGATTTTATCTTCAAATTAGTCATTTTAAATGTTTATTAAACGTTGTATTTACTAGATAAAAAAAACATAGAAAACATCACTAAAATAAATCTTTATCTGCTTTTAAAGTTGATATTATTTATTTTTTTGTTTTACACTAATAGGTAATAATTTAGTAATTAAATTAATTTACATTTAATTTGCAAAGAAATAATATATTATGAAAGTTGAGATTTATTTCAATAAACAGCTTATCTAACCGTCCCGCGGGCATGACTGTGTAACGTTTTTAAACTCAATTTTTTAAGGCTAAACTATCAAGGCCATTGCGCTTAAGGCTCAAGTAAGCGCCTTAAGTAGTACCCCAAATAAGTTTGAGTTCATTCTTGTTTTCAATTCTGAGTAACGTGAAGTTATTTGTGATATTTTCCTGTTTACTCCAATAAAATTCATTACAATATGTATCACAGAAACCATAAAATCATTCTGTTTACATACATGCAACCAGAGATCATATAATACTATACATCAGTGGTCACCAATTAGTTTCGCTCGGGGTCTAAGAAATAAAATGACCATCGCGGTCCGCACAACTTCACAAATATACGTTGACCCAAACAAAGTAAGAAGTTTCAAAGCTTTTTGTAGTTCTGAATATTTATTACCACACACAATTTTTTCCAGAACTATCCCCTGGAAACTTCCGCATGTTTATTTTTGGAACTGTTTTCTTGGAAATCGATCATTTCCTTCTGCAGAGTAACTAGCTTTATCACTCCCGCGGTCCGCACAAAATGGGTCGGCGGCGGCGGGCCGGATGCGGACCGCGCTCCGCCGTTTGGTGACCCCTGCTATACATATAACTAATACCTACTTTATAACAATGCATGCTCACACGTTTATTGCGTGTCTAGGTACTGTCTAGTCTGGGTATAGTAAAAAATATTCATGGTCATTTTACACAACGCCCTCTAGTCCCAACTAAGCAAAGCTTGTACTATGGGTACTAGATTGATGATAAAATACTTTTTTTTTTTTAATTAGTCTAGCACGTGTTGCATTGCCGGCAAGGATGGGTTCCAAATTCGAATGGTCTAGACTAGACCATTTTGAATTCGGAACCCATCTTATTATTATTTTCGACTTATTTTAGAAGATACTATAGACTCCATTATTTCCTAAAATAAGACGCTGAGTAGTAAGAAAATTGGAGAGTACAATCAAAATGAGCTTCTTCTGGAATATGACACATAATAGAGTACCCAGACTGTAAAAAACAACATATTTTTGTCACTAAGGCCACAAACGCACTAGCGGTTAACCGCGGGGGCGGCTAGCCGCATTTCCAGCAGTTTAATATGCAACAGCTTGTGATTGTACGCACTTAAGGCGGGGTTATCCGAAACTTTTAGGTTTTTTAACAACTGTATCTCTACTGAAGTGCAAAAGTTGCACGAAAAAAATTTTCTTTATTAAAATTGAACATATATCCTAGAGCTTTGTAAAGATAGAAATGTGAATAATAATAATTTCTCGATAAAAAAAAAACGTAAAGATGACACTAAATCGATATTTCAAACGGTTCATACTACGATGTTTCTTCTTGAAATCATGTCAAAGCCATATCAAAAGATAGGGCTTATTATTTACTAGGGAACTGTAAAAAAAATTTATTATAATTTAGTTATTATTCATCTCTGTGAAAGAAAACTATCAAAATCTATACGTTCAGCCCGTTCAGGCGCTCGCGCCTTGCTCGCTCGCTAGCGCCCAGTGCCCGTCTAGACGTCTTCGTCCTAAACTTCTTGGATAACCTAGCCTTAACCGCCACAAAAATTCCCTTTCGGGCTGGCCGCTCAAACGAACCGCCTAGGCGGCCAACCGCTAGTGCGTAACGGGCCTAAGAAACAAGTTTATAAGAAGAAATTCAGCTCGATAGGATTTCCACTTGAAAAGTAATTAAGAACGATCCTGACTTTTTCAATATAATTTCAAGTACGATGTTTTTATTTGTTCTTTACTTTTAGGTAAAGCGATTTCAGGTAGAGTCACTGAAAAGAGAATGGTAGATGAAGGGTTAATTCTCCCTGTATTGGCAGCTATACAACACAATAAACCCATAATTTCTATCAATGGCCCTTTAAATACTAGTTGTTCGCCCCGAACTGAGATCTCGTGATGGACGGAGGTTAATAAAACTCAAACAATTTTTATTAACCAATGGTTGTAATAAACTTTGCAAATCGCTTCGAAATCGCCATCTAACTATGTACCAGTCTTACTTGAACTACAAAATCATTGAAACTCCAAGGAATGTTAGCTTAAGTTATACTGGGTTTTCCAATTTTATAATTTTTACAACTCAAAAACTATTAGACCTAGAATCAAAATAAAAACGGTTTTGGAATGTCTAAGCAAAACCCTATCATATGATACCCCACTTGATATTTTTGTACGACTTTTTTTTTTTAACTTTCTTTGGACCCTCATAACTTCACTACCCCTTGACCGATTTACAAACCAGTAAAACTTAAGAGTACTATCTGTATACCTACCAAATTCTGTGAAGATCGGATAAGCAGTTCAAAAGATCTCGAAGAACAAACATACAAACATACAAAGCATTTTTGTCCAAGTTGTCACTAAGATCTCGTTCGCTTCGCCCACTCCATCAATTACCCTATTTTAATTTTTTAAGCGCAAAAGTATGATGTAGGTATGTATTGTTCTCAAAAACTACTGATCCGATTTGAATGAAACTTGGAATATATATTGTCCGGGCCCTGGATTAACACAGGCTGCTTTTTATCCCGGAAAATCAACGAAATCCAACGGGACGCGAACGAAGTCGCGGGCGGAAGGTAGTAAAAAACACACTGAAAATCATGTTCCTAGTAGATTCATGTGTTAGTATACACTGAGCCCGTAGTCTGAGTTATGTTTTGTTAATCGAAACGCATATCGAGATATTTTGTACGATAATCCGATAAGCGCCTCTAGCGGGAGATTTGCAAAATATTTTTCTCCATACAAAAACTCTCTTGTTTCTCGATTCTCGCTTGTCGCATATCAACATAGCAAAACTCAGACTACGTACGAATAGGCAACCTTAGAAAACAATACAACATCTGTTTTAGTAACAATCCATGTTGAGAAAACATTACGTCAAATACATTCACCTCATCGCATCGAACCTATTAAACAAACGACTGTAACCTTTATGCTTACGTTAACAAGGTTCACATTAATGTACGCGTTAGTGTAATCTGTAAAACTCCAAGCAAATACAGCCCTTACATCCAGGGTAACTAGGTTCACAACAATTTACGTGTTTTAGAATGAACTTATCTATCTTATACAACGGAATGTAGCCCTTATAGTGAAACAGAGAAGGTTCATATTAATGAAGTGTTTAGTATGCTACAGTGGTATCCAGCTGATTGGTGTCGAAATGTTCTTGTGTGAGGTACCTACGTGCTCACTAATTCTGATTGATCTCTATAGAAGTTATACTAAACCGGCGTGAGATAAAAGTAGAGTACCAGGGGCCTTATCCTCACTTCGGTAGAGATTTAACTCTGATAGTGATGACGTCATATCTCGGCCGAAAACTTGTTTCTTCTTCTTCTTTTATTTATGGCCTCTCTGTCCGTCATTTCGACCGATAATTTTGCCAATGTCAAGTGATATAGTATTTGTAATAATATAATGCAAGTCAAGTCATGTTTTCACTCGTGAATCGAGATTTTGACGTCTTTTTGACGATCTGTGCTGAAATGAGCATTGGCCCCAATATTGGACACCATCGAATTGATAATAATTATTAGCAGTCAATATGCAAAAAAATACAAATGAATTTACAAGATACAGACTATATCTAGGAAAAGTTCAAGGTAGAAGTTCATATTAGAGTATATTTGGTAGAGAGCAGCGCCCCTAGCGGATTTTTTACATAACTGATGATCCTAAACAAAAATATAACTCAGTCGAACTTTTGTACACATTTAGTGTGTAGGTAAGTATAGGTACTAAGTATCTATAATGTAACTTATATATCACAAAACATTAGAAAATACATCGTGAATACGTCTATTGAGGACAGCAGTATGTCGACAGGCGGTCTTATCGCTCTCCCAGCTGTTTATCGCACGGAAGTAGCTACATTTATCTCCCGCTTTTCCTGTTACAGCTGCCCGTTTACCTATTTTTACTTATTATTACTATTATAATACTGTTTCTTCAGTAAAACGTACGGCGTAGAAGCCGCGTAGTTTATGTAGAAAAATAGTCAGAAATGACAGCGATAAACGCGCGAAAAAAATGCGCTTTCATGCGCAACATATTGATTGCATGAAGGTTTAATTATGCTGGTTTTGCGGCGAAAAATATAGGCACAGATCATATAATACTGATATAGGTATTTAGTGTGTTGAATGTAGCGGTAGTAATTAGAAGGTAAAAGTGTAAATAAAAATATTCGTTGCCAACATTTTCTCTCACCTTTGCGTCAGTTGTTATCGGTCGTTGGTCGAACAAAACCAAAGCACGAAAAACTTGTTCTCTAGACTCTAGTCCACTATCACAACACAACAACAACCGGCATCTCACCGGTGAAAATAAACAAAACAAAAGAAAAATAACCAGCGCGTGGACCCTCGCGCTAGAAAATGGGAGAACAGTAACGTTTTCTTTGTCCAAAACACTAAAATAATAGTTTTTTACTATAGTTTATTTATGTAACGTGTTCCTACTCTTCAGGGGACGAGTATAGCACAGCAAACGCCTCAGACGCGCGAGTAGCACTGACTAAAAAATAAACATAAAGCCGGCGAAACGTTGTCGCAGTGATAGGAAAACGACAGGCGTCTCTCTCCCACTGGTTTTACACTCCTATTTCCTTCTCTATCTATTTCCACGGTAGAGCCTATTCCTGTAAAATATGAGTACTTTTAGGATGATATTGGTTGCGTAGTTCTAAAGGGCTTATCTATACAAATACAAATGTTTTTATTGCTTCCAAAAGATAATAGTATTAACAGTGTTGAAAATCTCCTTTTAAGTATGAAATACTTGTATTAGGAGATTCCGCTCTTGCCAGGATACATTATAAAAGTTAACTAAGTTAAAAACTAATTAAACATTTGAAACAGATAGGTACTAGAACAAAATGAAAAAATTTTGTATGATTTAAGTGGTGAAAATATTTAAAGTTATTGTGCGCATGTTAGGTTAAGTTCAGGAGTTCCTCTGATCACCAGTCTCAGAAGAGCCTGGAAAGCAGATGGAACCCAAGTGGTGTATAATAATATATGTATTAGTTGGATGTGTGAGAGGGAGGGTGTGTGTAAGGGTGTGTAGGTCTGTGAGTGCGTGTGGGTGGGTGCTACTGATAGTCCCAGTCTCTTAAGAGTCTGGTTATCTCAGTAGCACCGCGTGTATCAGGGTAGGTGTGCCAGTGTACGTGAGAATGTGTGTGTTTTATGTTTTGATGTGATGTGTGAGAGGGAGTGAGAAAGGGAGGGTGAGAGAGGGTGTGTGTTAGTGTGTGTGTAGGTCTGTAAGTGCGTGTGGGTGGGTGCTACTGACCCACACGCACTTACAGACCTATCTATCCTAATCCTAATTCCTAATAATATTATAAACGCGAAAGTTTGTGAGTATGGATGTTTGTTACTCTTTCTTATACTAACTTCTTAACTTATACCATTCGGAAGCCCTATTTCCAGAATGAAGTATAGGCTATATTTTATTGAAATGAAAGACGTGGATTCTTAGATACAGCTTGAACTCTCTAAACTAAAAGCAGCCATTTGCTACGAGGTTCATCGTATGCTGTTTGACAGATATTTAGGTGAAAAGTTTCGCGCCGCACGTACGAAGTCGCGAGTATCAGCTAGTGGAGTATAGAAGTATCAGTTTTTATTCATGATTGAAAAATGATGTTTGGTAAAGTTGGAAGTATAACAGGCAATTGCGAGTTAAAATTTTTGTCTGTGGGTTCCGTACTGAAGAGAAGACTTTCGATTTGTAAATATTACAACTGCAACTTCTTCAAGCGGCAGTCATTTTTACCATGAATGTAATTAGTCTAATACCGCGTGCACACTATGCTCATACCGCTGCCGACAATAGAACAGTCCCAATGAACTGATATCATCATCATCATTATCATTTGATGATGAAGGCGTATCAAATTGAAGTCGGTTCTTCCAGTTTTTTAAACTTATAAAATTACTAGCTGTCGCCCGCGGCTTTGCTCGCGTGCAACTCTTATCACTAAGGGGTATGAAAAATATATGTTGGCCGATTCTCAGACCTACTCAATATGCCCACAAAATTTCATGAGAATCGGTCAAGCCGTTTCGGAGGAGTACGGGAACGAACATTGTGACACGAGAATTTTATATATAAGACTAGTTATATATAAGATAGACAATAAAAACTACTCATTTTGTAAAGTTGACATTTAAAATTGTGACAATGTAAACCGGTGCAAACTCAGATGCATTTATTATGCAACCAAGTTGAGGAGACTTTCTCCAATAATCTACATAAGTTTTTATGGTATGTTAGTTAAGTAATAACAAGTACTTAATTGGCACGTATGCCAATACAGATATCGTTACTCAAGCATAGATTTGAGTAAAGAATTTTATACAAAAACCAGCTGTCGCCCACGGCTTTGCTCGCATGGTAGCAGCATACGCATTATTTGGTTAAATCTTTGATCCTAATTTTAGACCGTTTGGGGTGCGACTTTTCAAATTCCTTTCTTAGTGCACCTCTACACTATATAAAGGATACTATCCTCTAAATTTAATACCTCTTGGCCTTATAGTTTTGGCTGTGCGTTGATTGTCAGTTAGCTTCAAAAGAGTTTTTTATATACAGAAGATGTATGCTTCATTTCGGATCAGTGTTTGAGCAGTAAATCAGCATTCGGGTCTAAGGCTGATACGATTATTTGAAATGGTTTTTGGACAGGCTTGAGTGCTAAATTACGAACCAAAATACCTTAAAGGTCAGTAACATGGTAGTACAGTAACCCAGTCCAGCGCTGACTTGTTACTGGGTGCATGTAAACAATAGTTTTATGCCGTTTTGGCAGTGACTGGGTCCGAAACCAAGATAACTGGGCCCAGTCACTGGCATTGTGTAAACCTTGCAAAAAGCCAAGCTCCTAAAGCTGACACTATTACAATTGCTAAAAAATAGCAAACATAATGGAATTTGTCACTTGAATCGATACTAGCCTGTAATCGCGGGCCTAAGATGCGCACCGCGAGATATTTGTCATGTCGTTTTGTCAAAATGTAAGCATTTTGTACCAGTTTAGGAACTATTGCATTATCTGTGGTAATGTTGTCGAAAAACCGCGCCTTTGAATTTTCAACTTTTGACATTTCTGCATGGCTATTATCTCGTCCTCAGAGAGGTACGACGACTAACAAGTGTCAAAAGTGTACATTATGGCGCGTTTTGTCGACACCATTAGGTACCACAGATAATGCAATAGTTCCTAAACTGGTACAAAATGCTCACATTTTGACAGAACGACATGACAAATATCTCGCGGTGCGCATCTTAGGCCCGCTGGTATAGGTTCTCGGAAATAGAGCTATAATTTGGTCAGAAAATCCTTGAGGTAACCGCTAGCTGACCTCTCTCTTAGCACGAATTTTAAAGAACCTAGGTATCCTATTTAGGTAAAACTATGCAGTATATTTAAGCTGCAATATAATATTTCATTAACATTCTTTGGAGTAGCGATGTTTTTTTTGAAACTATGTACTAAAATAGTCGCGACTTTGTTGGTATGATTTGAAAAGAGTAGTCAATGTAGTCAAAGCTTATATGGTAAGAGTTTAATTATTTAGTTGATTTGTAAAGAGTGATTCACATGTTTTGTATGGAGAAATAATTTTTCGACTTGCGAGTGAAATGAAGTCCATTTTTCTGAGTACAAATGTGAATCACTTATTACGAATCAACAAACTACATACAGGCTCAAAACTTATTAGATCTTTAGTTGGGTTAATCAAACCAATCAATAGAAGAAAAAGATTACGATGATTTGCTAGTAATGTTTGAGGTACACTACGCGGCCGCTTTGTGCATTATACGCGCCTCTTGTTAAAAGGCCGCAACGCCGCGCAGTGTAACTTGAAATTTCACGAAACAACAAAACCCCGAATTTGCCCCGACGTCGCGTAGTAGTGATCTTTTCAGAAAGATATGAACGCGTTGATGTCTTTTGTATTGAAAAAAACAGTTTGTATAATAAGTACACTTCTTATCTAAAACATTGAAATGTTATTTTTTAGTTTTACTCTGGACTTATTACCACAAAACTTGTCTTATTCAAAACCCCCTGTTAGGTGTACAAAATATCTTGCCGTGGTCATTTGCAATGACTTTTCATTGAGGGTACCACCTCACCTAACTGATTTCGCTACCATTTCAATTCGATACTTGAGCCCTCTGAAACCAACACGAATGAAGCATTTCAATAAGTCTATAGTAGGAACACGCCATACTATCTTTCTACCTAGACTGGTAGACAACGTTCTTAGTATCAAGTCCTAGCACTTCTTTGTGTGAAATAAAATAAATAGTAAATAGGTTCAGTGAGACCACATTTTTTTTTAAATAACTTGTTTCTAGAAACTCCAGCAGATACCAATATGAGAAAATAAATGAATCTATCTCACAAGCTCTATAACTAGGCAATGCGATCTAAGTAATTGCTGCTGACACGGCTTACTAAATAATTTAGCTAATCTAAATTGACCATTGTAAATTGTGGTTTCCAATCAATTTGCTATTCGCGGTTCAGTAGGCGATTAGGCTGTGTTTATTATCCGTAGCGCAAATTAGGTAGGTAGTACCTATTTAGATAGAAATATCGGTTTAGAACGATAAATTGAATTGGTCTCGCTGATAACTATTACAAAAAACGTCTATAAGTATTCTATCAAAAAAGATTTGTGTGTGGCAAAACATAGATTGTTCTATGTCTGGGTGTTACTATGTATTATAAGCATTTATTTACAAAAAAAAATTATATATTATTATGTATTCTATCAGCCATCTAGTTCCCATAGTACAAGCTATGCTTAGTTTGGGACTAGAAAGCGTTGTGTTAAATGTCCATGAATATTTATTTAAATACTTTAAAATACGTTATAAGTAAGACCCGATAGACAGAAATTACCAGGCATTCTAGCCCAGTTGACATTCTTAGAGAATCGGAAACATATCAAAACAAGTTTACTTTACAAAAATTCGAAAACCTTGAGTATGAAATCCGTAGATCCTCTTCATCGTTGCTAGTGATCATCAGACCTTGGAGTATAGACTCCAGTTCCACAATAGGCACACGGATCAATGCTTGAGCTGACTTAGCTGTCAATGCTAATAAGGTAAACCGTATCAGAGGTTGGAGAAGGTTTTATCACACTTCGTCGAAATCTGGGAGAGACCTAAGTCCAGCAGTGGACGTCAGAGTGATAATGATAGTGATGGTATTCCAAACGTGACGTAGATGAGAATACCGAGTACGTAAAGGCCTGTTAGAAGTTCGTCAGCAAAATACTCGCTTGTCACGTCAAAGCTTGTCAAACTGAAAGCTAATACCCTGGCAAAGGGGCTGATCGAAAACTGCGGTCGCCAGCCTAATTGTGTTGGAATTAGCGGGAAATGAGAGATGGGAGCGGGATGCTGTACAAACTAGATTTGGCCTTGCATGCTGAATGGCGAATGGGGATCCTAGCTGCATTAAAACAGGGCCTCTACTCTGAATAATGACTTACGAAGATTCGGTAGTGACGGATGTGTTAACACTGCGCGGTCGCCTCGAGCCTCTAGGCTCTTTCGAAGTCACAGAATTACTGCGCAGTGTAGCACAAAGGTCGCTACCGAATCTTCGGTAATCATTATTCACTGTAGAGGCCCATATTTCTTGTTACCCTTTGACACATCGCTGGCAAACGCTCTGCGATGTTGCTATAATGATGCCCGCAGGCGCTTCTGAGTAGATTGATCTGTAACTCATTTTGCGAATAATCGATTTTACAATGTAAATTGCACATGTTAAAGGAACAATGAACAAGGCAAGGGTTTTTTAGTATGCTTTTGTTGGAGGCATGGTTTCATTATAGAAAAACTACAGTATATACTGTAGCTTTTTATATACAAACCAGGCCTCCAACTAAAGATGTGTAAGTATAGGTAACTTAACAATAATGTAGGTAAGTGTTACACAATAATAATAATAATTAACAATAATAATCAGTAGAATGATTGAGGTACAATTCTCTTATCAAAGAGTTACCAAGGTTTGTAAATATTACAAAAAAATACTTTTTTTGGTTTGGACGTTTTCGTTTCTGGCGCCCACAGTAGCGCCACCTGTATCAGATGGAAGTAGTGTAGTGTGCATGTGGTAGTACCTACTATATATATTCTGTGGTGTTGTTCATTTTGTTACACACACATACTACACAAAGGTAATAAGCATCTAATATACCTTCATGTAGCTTTGATATAGCACATATTATAATAATACTATACTGCTATAGCTATGTAATGTCAGAACTCTTTGGTAGTATCTACTTTATAAATTTTACTCCGTTCCTAAAAAAATTCAATTCTGCTAACATGCTACTAACATACAAGTGTGGCCTGGCGTCACTCCAAACTTGCGGCTTCGTTAGGGACGTTAAACAAGAAACACCCACTAACTACGAGGTCAACTGTGGTTTTATAGGAAGTAATGGGGTAACTACCAAAACAGGTATTTTCACAGTTAAATTGTTAGGTATTTCGGTAACAAAATTTGTATTAAAAACTGGCTACGTGTTTTAAAATAGGTAAATTACAGAATGTCCGTATTCTGGTACTAAAACGAATCTAGATGGTATATTGCTCTGTGGTTTACCTTGAGTTTCGTGTTTGGCCTTTTCCTCCTTCAAGTTATACTTTCGTAGAATGTAGGCTTTCAAAACTCAACTTTTTCAGAAAAGATATTCAATAAAGAACTGCCTCCTTACATTGTTAGACAGTGGTATCGATTCGCTTGTTGAATTTTTCTAACCTAACCTAATTTGACAGCACTAAAAATATTGCCGTCCCTTTCTCATAAACTGAAACGCAAAAGACGGCTATAATTTTAGAGCTGTCAAATTAGGTTAGTTTAGAAAACTGCAACGAGAGAATCGATATCAATATAGCTCTAGATGGTCAAGCAGCAATGTAGCAGTGTAGCAGCAGGCTCTAGCAGTCGTTAAGCTACGAAGGAGGTCTTAAGGCGGCCTAAACACTCGGTAGCCAGAGTTGACCACTAACTTGTTCGAGCTTGCTTGCTTGTCAGCTATAAAAAATATAGACTCATAAAAAATATAAATGCGGTTTTCCCTCGGAGTTTTGAGATGGGGTCCTTCAAAAGGCGGGTTTATCTACTCTTAAAAGGCCGACAGCGCACTAGCATCACCTTTGGTGTTGCAGGTGTCCATGGGCGGCGGTGACCACTTTCCACCAGGTGGCCCGCTTGCTCCTCTGCCAGCTGTGGCATAAAAAAAAATGATGGATTTTGATCTGAGAAAATATCTACCGTCCGTAAAATCAACTTCTATTCAATAAACCTTTTTTAAACCCAACCCTGAGATCAAAAGGATAGTACCAAAGTACGTTTCATCGCAAGAACTACATCTTAGAAATTTAAAGTTCCGTAATGAAAAATGAAATCCTACGTTTCATCGCAAGTACTACAACTTAGAAATTTAAAGTTCCGTAATGAAAAATGAAATCCTGCAGCTATCTGTACCTAACAGAGACGGATTCAGGATTGAACTTTTTCATACCAGAATTCAATTTGTAAATCTTATAAGAGGTGATGCAAGTTTTAATTGGAGTGTAGATTTTGATGAGAGAAACACTACCACCTATTCTATACTACGCAAAGGTTAGAGAATGCTAGCATTAAGCTCACCTCTAATTTTAATTCCATTCGTGGGGGAATGAGATCTGCACTGACGTCCCACGTTGGGGTGTATTGTGCATTGTCCTCCTGCTGACCTCACCCCAGCCAGCACAACTCCTTAAAGTAACGAAGAAGAATTTTGGGTTGAAGCTCACTTCTATACTATTATAAATTGTGCTAAGAGTATAAACCATATTCTAATCAAATCTACACATTAATCTTATCTCTATAAAAAAATTCTCGTGTCACAATGTTCGTTCCCGTACTCCTCCGAAACGGCTTGACCGATTCTCATGAAATTTTGTGGGCATATTGAGTAGGTCTGAGAATCGGCCAACATCTATTTTTCATACCCCTTAGTGATAAGGATTCCACGCGAGCAAAGCCGCGGGCGACAGCTAGTCTTATCTCTATAAATCAAACAAAAAAGATTGAAAATCACGCAATAGTAATTAAAATTTTACTTCTTGTCAAAAAATACCTACCTATATAATTCATAAATAACTTATGGTTGAACAAGTCGCACACCTTTCCATACAAACGTGGAAGAGTAACTACTCCACTGTATTACGTTTACCAACCAAAACTAAAGGATTATATCAATTTATCTCGTCATAATCTATGTCTGTATACACCCCAGACCGTAAAAAAAGTATTCATTTAAAAAATACAAGTCTTCTAAACTTTCTATACAAAAGTTTAGAAGCTTGTATGGAAAGGTGTGCGACTTGTTCACCCTTAAGGGTAAGCCATAATTCCACCCCTAGATGATTTCTAGATCCCAGTTTCTCGGGATGCAGTTAAACAAAGAGTAATCGTTGGTTTCTCGGAAGTACGAAGCACTAATTAACTGGAACTTCTTAAAAAATTATACCCAAGCCCCTTTCAACGCGGCTGTTGGCTGAAACCGCAGCTGATATGGAATTATGTAGAGCTGATACAACCTCTTTTTAAACTCTTTTTGACCACCAACCATTTTTTTTTTGACCAACTACCGAGAGACCAATTTTTACCTAATTCACATTTTCACTTTTGTCTTAAGTGTATAATGCGATCTGCCAAGAAGAACTCTTTGTTCTTCATTATAAAAGTAAGGTTATTGAAGTTATACTTCTAATGCGACTTCCAACCAGGTTGCGTTATACGGGAGGACATAGTCTCTGTCTCTTTCTATTCGGGGAAATAGAAAGAGACAGAGACTAGCTGCTAACTATCGTTAATAGCTGGCATTTGACCGCCCATGTTTTTGAATTTATACGACTTCCAACTGACAGCGTCCAACAAAAGAAAAAGAAACATAGCCGTAAATTTCAACCATTAAGAGAGAGCTCTGTTGGCGGAACGGTGATACTGTTGGACTGCGGTCAGACCGACAACGGGATACGAGTTCAAATACAAACCGACATTATAGACTTTTTGCAACTTTTTATTTTGAAGTGAAAATTTAGTAGGTACTGCATATTGGTTAAGTACATAAAAATAAATACTAAATTAATTTGACATTAAACACAGAGCGAGAGTGAATGCGTAGCACTCGAAGTATAACTTCTTTCGCGCGTAGGGACTCCACGCACTGTTTTTTTTAGTTAGTACGCAAAACTATTACGAACCATGTGGGTTATTCTAAACTACAGTTCCAAACCGGATCCATAGATTTTGACAGAAGTCGTGTCATTTTTCAGTACAAAATGACACGAAATCTATCAACGCCCGGATCCAATTGGGAACGAACGCCGGTCTTAGGATTTGTAGGGTCCTACAGATCTGGTTTTTACTTGATATTGTGACAGGAGCCATCATAATCAGGCTGAATACTTAATACACCTGCTGATACTTATTTATTGAGCCCGATTGAGACCCTGATAATGACAGGCATTTGAATAGTCAACAAGCGCCATCTATATCACTCACAACTTTATAAACTTCCCAATTAGTACATCCCAATATCAAGGTGCTGTAGTGTGGCTGCCACGTTGTAATTGCTCTCCGTCCGTGCTGACTCCACCACTGTCGATCACACTCCTGAGTGCTTACTTACCACATAACCACAGGCCCTTTAGCGTGACAATCGACAAACCAGGCTCTCCACCTATAGTTGGAGAGTTAGTATTGTAATAATAGTACCTTTTGTCTTGTAATTAATTGTTCATACGTTCTCCAAAGCAAGCAAGCTCGTATGAGTTAGTGGCAAACTCTGGTGACGGAGTTTTTAGGCCGCCTTAAAGCCATGGCTTAATGACTGCTAGAGCCGGGACCGATTGATTAAGAAGCTACGCCACGTGTGCTTCTAATTTTTCTTGTTATTAGTTAAGCTCCGTTTTCACTAAGGGATAGATAGATAGATAGAAAATTCTTTATTGCACAACTTAAAAGTAGTGTATACAGGCGAACTTAATGCTAAAATAGCATTCTCTACCAGCTAACCTTTGGGTACATTTAGGACATTTTTAGGGACATTTGTTCTGCGACTCTGTCGCTCGACACGAAATTCACGTGTCCCGCGCGATGTCGCCCGACGTCGCTTGGGACATTTACGAGTCGCGCAGCTTGCTAGTCGATGCTCTGCGAGCGTCAACACGCGCGACCTTCGTGTCCCTCGACAGTCGCCGGAGACAACTACGTGAATTTCGGGCGATTTGTTCCCGCGACATGTCCTCTAGTGAAAACGGGGCTTTATTCTTTTTTCTCAAACTTTACAATGTCTCTGGAAGCGAGAAAAAATTATATGCTGGTAAATTACTAAAAAAATTATAGGGATCTTACGATTAATTTTGCAGGACGTTTAGATATAAGTATACGTACCCTTGCTTGTTTCTCACCTTTCTTTATCAGATTTTTCCACCCCGCAATTTAGTATTACCCTAACAAACTTTTAGGTGACAGTAGGAATAATAAAGTAGGTAGGACAGTAGGAATAAGGAATATACACATATTTTTTTCTGCATTGTAAATTCTCAGTAGAAAATTCTAAGTAGCTACTAGAATTTTCTTTGACTTCTTACCAGCTGGTGCTAATTGGCAAGTTCAGTTCATTGGCTGGCTTCGTTTCAATTTTACTTTTAATGCTTCGACTTCTGCGTTCAAGTGATAATTTATTTTAATGAAAGAAAGATTTTTAAATCATTTTCAGAGAATGAATACTTTTTAATTAAATTCAATGAAGTTTTCGTTAGTTTTTACTGTAAAAATGAAGTTTATTTGTAGAATAGTTTTACTTAAAATCACCTCTCGACTTTTGTCAGATATCGGTTCCTAAAAAAGACTATGTGTACCCTATTCTAACGTGGAAAAAACTGTGACGCACCCCCAAAATAAACAGAACTCATTCAAATGTTCAAATAACCCTAAATCACCGTGACTCAGAGTTTGTACGAGTTTCGGTACATTTGGGTAACTCATCCTCGCGTAGGTGACGGAAAACTTGGGAAACCCGCTGACTCACGTGACTGAGTCGGTATGTATTGCCAGTGAGTAAAAAAAACTTAAATAAAACTTTAATAAAATGGAATTTTATTGCGAAAATGAAGATTATTTTTTTTATCACAAAAAATACTCCGTAATTCTCAACTCTGAACTCTGTTTTTTTTTTCGCATTAAAAAGTAGCCTATGTCCTTTCTCAGGCTCTAGACTATCGGTGAAGCAAATTTAATTAAAATCGGTTTAGTAGTTTTGGCGTGAAAGCGAGACAGACAGATAGAGTTACTTTTATAATGATAGTAAGTTTATAATATTAGTAAGGATTATAATATAATCCTTACTAATATTATAAAAGCGAAAGCGAAAGTAACTCTATCTGTCTGTCTCGCTTTCACGCCAAAACTACTGAACCGATTTTAATTAAATTTGCTTCACCGATAGTCTAGAGCCTGAGAAAGGACATAGGCTACTTTTTAATGCGAAAAAAGGGTTGTAAAGGGCTGAAAGGGGGGGGGATGAAAAGTTGTATGGAAGTAATTAAAAATGCTACTCTGCAAAGACACTATTCCACGCGGAGGAAGTCGCGGGTACAGCTAGTTACAGATAATTCACAACATTATTTTCGTTGTTTTTCAATAGTGTTGACGAATACGTACGAATGAATTATGATTGTAACGCTCGAGGCGACCACGTAAACCACCTAAAGTTAGGATTGTTAGGTAGATACCTACTACTTACTAACTTTAATTACTAAGTTTCAGCGCCCAAAACATTTATTTTGTGATACTTAAAAAAGGTGAATAAGTTTCAAAGTGCCTCCTACTGTTAATACCAAATTGTAACACTTATTTATGCAAAAAAAGGTATCTTGTACGTAATGTAGCTCAAAGTGTTCGAACACCGCTTAGAAATTTTTCTTTATTCACGTGAGTTATGTTCGTTTCGGACTAACCGCTTCGTGGTCTAGTTACCAATTTGTACTATTAGCTGCTAGAAGGAACTATTTATTCTGTCCACAGAAAACTAGATGGAACCTGTGTCTGAATTAATTGCTTGCCCAAAATGGAACACAGAACAAACTTCGTGGACGTGTTCCAAAAAATGGTCGGTAGTTTTTCAACGTGTCAATATTGTCACAGAAAATGTTATATTTTCCATTTTATACGTTTTGTATGGTACAGTCATTTTCAAGTATTTGAGAATCAAAATCTTTAAAGTATTAATCAGGGACATGTCCAAATAGTGTTGCTTTCTTTATATTACCTATTGTTTAGCTAAATCTACGTGGTCGGGTTCTTTTTTCTGTAGAGAGATAGACGCAGTATAATGCAACACAGAGCACGTCCTCAGTTCGCTGTGAGATAATCCCGTTGTTATAAGATAAGATAAGATAAAGTTTATTCAGCCACCACAATAAAAAAAGTGAAAACAAGAAATAAAAGTAAAAACTAAAATAACAAACTATAAATATATCTTATATCTAGACGAAACCATATAGAATAAATAATTCTATATGAACTCATAGTGGTGGTGAAGAGGTCTATAGCTCAGCATGTGTTATAGATTATAGAATGAGCTAGCCGCTTTACATCAGGTGCTTGACACATTGTGTTTTATATACCTATTTGTTACGAGTAACTCATGAAGTCCCACTGTTACGTCGTAGCAGTGAAGATTACTGGAAAAAAAACTGAAATCCCCACTGGTAGAGATTTTTTAGCGGAGATTTCTGGAATATATCAAAAATACCAACTTGTCTTATATAAATGAATTTATACCAACACCTACTACAACGTTTTCTGTACCGGAAGTGGCGGATCAGTTGCGGCCGGAAATGGTCGGTAGCGACGCGGGCCATTTCCGGTGCGGCCGTCAAACTCGATTAACTGGTATTGAATAATGGTTTTCGATTCATAATATTGTGTGGAGTTATGTAGACGCCTTGTAAAAAATAAACGCAAACTCTTGTTTGCGTTTATAAAAAAAGCGAGTAAGTGTTCTTACACTTACTCGCTTTCAGCGATAAGGCCGCCCATTGTACTTTATCGTATCATACAAGTTAGTCTCTAAAACATTGTTCTTGTGTACAATAAAGTGTTCTCTATCTATCTATCTGCTTGTTTGTTGATGAGAATTGAAAAGACGGGACGAAACATACGGCGTAGCACTTTTCGTAGCGCGCTACGCTAAATGCTACGCTGCAATAATTATTTCCGTATCGATGTCTACGAGTACCAAACAACCGAACTAAGCACTACACAGCGAAATGAGGTTTTTTTAATAAATAGAGAGATTGAGTCACATTTGTTTGGCCCATACACACACAACGTGGGTAGAGCAAAGCCAGAAGAACAATGAGTAGATCTACATACACAATAAAATTCCTAGCAAATAAATAATTATCCTTTAATTATCCCCGGTTACTAGTCGGTATAAAATCTAGGTTATTTTATGCGCAGTATTGGTGCAATAACGTCTTAGCACCAACTTCACCAACAGTTATTTAAAATTACATTTAAACAATGGTTAAAACGACTTTAAACATGCAATTATGAGAACTCAGTGATTTGAATAATAAGCGCATTGGAAAGTAGCCAGCGACTGGAAAAATGGCAATTAGAGAAAGAAAATTATATCAATTCTTTATGTAGCTTTTAAAATGAGTTCAAATAAGGTTTGTCATAATTTTTTACATCTCTCATATTCGGTAAGTAGGTCCTTATTACCCCCAAATGGGGCTTGTAGGTGACCAATTAGCGCTCTAGGGTAATAATATAGCTAGAAAAGTCCTAAGGCGGTAAGCGATTTGAGGGAAGAACGTGTAAATGTTCCCTCAAACTACTTACCAACCTAGGGCTTTTCTAGCTTCATTATTACCCTAGATCGCTAATTGGTCACCTACAAGCTCCATTTGGGGGTAATAAGGACTTACTTACCTCACAATCGAAATGTAAAGCACAGTAGTTATCTCGGGTGTAAGCATCATTTGCCTTACAGACCTTGGCTACTAATCTACTATTGTAATCTTGCCAACAATATGCAAAGTTGCACGAAAAAAGCCTAAAATTGATCTTTGTAAGTCCATGTCAAGCGGTAGACTTCTGAAGGCTTATAATGGTGACGATTAATTTGGGCATCGAGTTCACCAACCAAAAGTTACCAGCTGCCTACTTTGACACAGAATTTCACGAGTTTTGATAAACCACGACGGAGGCCTTAAGGCGGCCTAAAAACTCAGTCACCAGAGTTGACCGCTAACTCATACGAGCTTGCTTGCTTACGAGTTTTGATTTAGCTTAGCAAATGATTTATCAATTTAAAAAAAAAACCAGTGCGTGAAGTCCCTCCGCGCGGAAGAACCTATACTCACTCTCGCTCTGTGTTTAATGTGAAATTAATTTAGTATTTATTTTTAGGTACTTAACCAATATGCAGTACTTATTTAGTTAGAAAAGGTTTTATGCTCATGTTGCCTAAATCAGAACTAGATGGCGCTGCTAAGTTTGGGCGGATCCTAGAACGCCCTATCGAAGTGTTTTGCGTTTTGTGTGGGTCTCCGTATGGGGTAGCGTTAAACGCATAACGCAACCTTGTAGGAAGTCGCATTAGAAGTATACAAAGAGTATTCTTTTTCTATGGAAGTATAACTTCAAAAAATCTTTGCATTTAGATAATAACATTTTACCTCACAAAGCGCATCTACTGAGGACGTCTCCTATAAGACATTACACGACCTCGACCACTCTGAAGCGTGAAGACAAAGGAGAGGGTGGCAAATGTATTTCAAACAGTAATACTGAAACCACTACATAAAAAACCCACGTGAATCGAAAGACATGAAAATTCCACGTCCTTACTTATACCAAAGCGCTGTTTGTACTAGAACCTTTTAGTTGTTCAAACATTGAGAGTTATGCGGCTATTCATTCAGGCGCCAAATACCGCGTCCAGACTATGCCCATGCCGCTGCCGGAATGATTGCCGGGATTAATTCCGGAATGATTGCCACAGCAACATCGTCTTTATTCTCACTAAGGAGCTAGGGCATGAACTTGGGCAGGGAGACGGGACAGCGGCATGTTCATGTTCACACCACTTCCCTGCCCACTTCGGCATAGTGTGATCGCGCTATAAGGGACCTCTAAGAGGTACTAGCTCTTAAGGTGACATGACTGATTTTTTATAATTCGCCTCATCATCAACTTATATCAGAAACGTTTGTTCTTTGTGGGGATCGAACCTACAACCCACAGCACGGACGGTAGAGCTATTGGTGACTAAGCTGCAACGCCTGTAATCATTTTTTTGAAGTTATACTTCTAATGCGACTTCCAACAACGTTGCGTTACGCGGTTGACATAGTCTAATACGCTAATACGCTACAATCAAATATAGATAGATATATATGATTGTAAAAATAAAAAAATAAAAAAAACGAATTATAAAAAAACCTGTGCGTGCAGTCCCTACGCGCAGAAGAAGTTATACTTCGAGTGCCACGCATTCACTCTCGCTCTGTGTTTAATTTGAAATTAATTTAGTATTTATTTTTATGTATTTAACCAATAGGTATGCAGTACTAAATTTTCACTTCAAAATAAAAAGTAAAAAGTTGCATGAACACTGCCATCTAATATATTTTAATTTAGCGTATTAGTCTATTTCTATTCGCCCCGCTGTCAGTTGGAAGTAATCTTCAAAAACACGGGCTGTCAAATGCTGCATTGCTGAACACTGCCATCTATATTTGATTGTAGCATTTGTAGCGTATTAGCCTCTGTCTCTTTCTATTTGGGGGGAATAGAAAGAGACAAAGACTATGTCATCCCGTAACGCAACGTTGTTGGAGGTCGCATTAGAAGTATAACTTTAATAATACAATTGTGCAAACATAGGTACGTCGTGTAAACTCTTCGATTAAAACCCGTAGTTAATTACCAACTGCACATTATAAATGTTTATGTAAAATTGATTTTACACACACAAGTACCTAGTTGTTATCACAATGTGCTGGAGAATAGCGTGTGGTGTGTTTCTTGTAAGTTTCTGTTTATTTTATGAGTTCTTTGTGTCAAAAAGATCATTGTTCTGGGGTGTTGGTTAACCATGGAGGATAGAAACTTCTGTAGAAGTGAAGTAATAAAAAAATTAAATAAATGTTCACGGACATTTAACACAACGCGTTCTAGTCCCAAACTAAGCAAAGCTTGTACTATGGGGACTAGATGGCTGATAGAATACATTATATACATTTTTTTTTTAAATACATACTTATGGTATATAGTAACACCCAGACACAGAACAAACATCTATGTTTGCCACACACAAATGTTTGTTCTCGGTGGGGATCGAACCCACCGACCCACAGCACGGAAGCAGATAAAACAAATGCAAGAAATTGAAAGGGAATTCCTAGATCAAAGTTTTTTTTTTCAGAATTTGTTCGTCATCAGCACCTGCATGACTGAACTCAACGATGACAATACTTTTTATTGGAGACGATGTAAGTCCGTCACCACGCGCTTGTCTACTAAGTTTTTTTTGGACAATGCATTGCAACAAAGAGCATAGAGGTTGTGCGCTGTGAGTCAATGTGGTGCGTCCATCACTCTGATGTCTGCCTGTTATAAACATAGACCCTGTTACTGATTTAATAAACTCGATATAAGCATGGAATCGTAGACTTCTGATCGCCCCACTGCTGGGCAAAGGTCTCCCCTAACATCTTCCACTTTTCTCTCTCCCGGGCCCCAGACCCAGACCCTAAAATTCTTAAATATAATTTTCAGCGGATAGTCTAAAGTGCGAGCCATTCGTCACGTTCATGATAAGCTGCAACAAATGCGTCTGCAGCGCTGAAGGAATCGCCTACTGCACCAAGATGGCTTGTCCCAAATATAGTCAGTACATTTACCCTCTCATATGTACAGTAGCAAAGACAAAACTAGTTAAGTACACTGCGTGGCAATGAAGACTTGACTGCCAAGACCTGCTGCATGGGTTATGTTATGTCTCATGCAAAATTCGTAACTTCCTTTGTTATGCATGAATTTTCTATTTAGACTGTACTTTGGGTAGTACTATTGTGTTATCCTGCAATGTGGTACAACGTAGCCCAGTACCTACAGTCGAAGTACTCGTAAATTACACAAATCTATTGTTATTTTCTGCTTTGATAATCTGTAGTGAAGCGAGTGACATTATGGACAAGTAAAAGTAGATAAACCTAGGCTGAATAGATGGACTTACGCTAAAACTAATACAATCTAATCACAGTTGTGCGCCTTGCGTAAAAATGTGAGCAAACCGCTAAAGAGACTCCTCAAAATAACCAGGCGCTCAGAACCTAGCGATTGAAATAAAATCAATGATTTTCTATGTATGTTTTATGTAACAAAAATCTTTGATTCAAGTATACTTACTTACAGTAAAAGAAAAAAAATATAAATACGTCCACGTGTCTTGTAAAATCTAAAAGAGTATTGTGTATACTTACGCTGTATAAGATTTTTATTTTTCTTCTAATAACTATATAATAATTAAAAAGGCCCTTCCATCTTATCTAGAAAATAGATAAGATGCAAGGGCCTTTTTATGTAAACTCCTGACAATGAACCTATATCATTTAGATTCTAGATGATATACAGCGTCAGGGGTCACTATTTACCCATGCCCCGAAGAACAGGTCTAATTCAAGTTCAAGTTCAAGTTCTTTATTGCATTCATATTGTGGGTAGGTACATAAGATGTTAAAAAAGTATAATGGCTTTCAATATGAACCCTGTTAGGGCACGACAATATTCACCGCTAGCTGGCAATTTATACTATAGTATACTAAATATTACTTAAAGGTACTTAATTAAAAGTCTCCGCCTATGACTATATCCTTCTTAATATATTTTTGTTGCAAGACCTCTATCTGGCCAGTATACATAAATTATTATTATTTAATCTAAGCTTGATATTTATATTGCACATATTTCTATTAAAAACTCTATGGTTAAATTGGATATGTCTTTAAGTTCTACAAAATCAATTTCTTCTTTTAAAAATATGCATATACCTCCACATTCATAGTTAGATCGACAATATGACGAGGCCAATTTGTATCCATCAACAAGAATCTACGGACCAATACTCTTGAAAACCGGTCACTGTTCTCGTGGAACAGTAATCCTCAACTCTATGAACTGGTGCTCGTGGTATGCTATATTTTATAAGGTTCTATCGATTTCAGGTTTCAAGCTACCAGCTGATGCAGACCGGATCTCGACTCGTTTGAAGAGCAAATTGAAAAACACAAAAAAACCACGGCCGCTTCGGCATTTTAAAGGAGGTCACTAAGTAAATACGTAAATAAATATTTCAGATAAATAACGAAGATGTTTTAATTAGTATATACGTATCTAATAACTATTTTGTTAGTACAAGTGAGTATCAAAAAATATAAGTAGAGTCTACTGTACTTATATTTCTTTAGTTACTTTATTGTGAAGTCTGGTGACTTTAGAATGTTTCTTTAATTCTTATTTTATTATTATAATTCTATCCTAATTAGATAGGTTTTGAATGTTTGGAAATATGCAATCAGTTGGTGGCAAAGATAAATAGAAAATTGATGCAAGAATTATATGATTGTAATTTTAGATTACCGACCGAATCGGTTATCATATCACCATGCGAATGCTTAAATAACAAAGTAGGTAAATCTTGATTAATAATAATTATGTTGTTTACAAATGCACTACTTGGGTACAACTGCACTAATTACCAGTTCTGGCCATGCAAGTAAATTCTTTACGATATAGAATTGCGTTACAACGCAACGTCAAACAATATTTATTGGGATTGCGTACTTATATCGACAATTGAACTTGTAAAATACACCTTATCATATTAACAAGTTATCAAAATAATATAATTAGTCTGATAAACTATCCTACTACGAAGATTGTGACTTATTATAAGTCCAAACAGCTCTAAAACATTTCATAACCACACCAAAATGGCTAGTTTAAAGATAGAAGGTGATTTGGATAACATCAGTGAAGTCCAGCTCTCATACATCAGAGATGTCCTCGCAAATAAAGGATTTACAGATGCCAAGGTTCTGATCGAGCCCGTTGGAAAAGTAGGAGATAATTTTGTAGCTAACGTTAAAAGAATAATCGTCGAAGACAAAGATGCAGGGACATTCAAGATGGTCGCAAAGATTGCACCCTTAAACGAGACGCTGAGGATGATGACTAATTCGCTGATGCTGTTTAAGAATGAACACATCATGTATACCAAAGTTCTGCCGAAGTTTGACGAGTTACAGAAAGCAGCTGATATCCCCGAAGAGGAAAGACTGAGGTATGCAGCCTGTTACGGATCTTTTGAAGAAGCTCCCAATGAAGTTATTCTACTAGAGGATTTGAAAGAAGCTAAATTTGAAATGATGGACCGATTAGTATCTCTCAGCAATGACTGCGTAAAATCTGTGCTGAAAAACTTTGCACTATTCCACTCACTGTCATTTGCACTGAAGCAGAAAGAACCAGAGTTATTTGAGGAGTACAAAACTAGTCTCTTCGACATGTGGTCAGCCTTATCCGCTCATGAAATGACCATGCAGCATTTCAGACGAATGGAACAAAGTGTGATGATGATTGTCGAAAGTGATGTGCATAAAAAAATTGTCAATGGAGTTATTACTGGATCGATGAAAAAACATGGGCAGCTTGCTGCAATGGATCGCGATGCAAAGAGCGCTGTTATTCAACAAGGAGACTCTTGGACAAACAATATCATGTTCAAATTTAATGTGAGTCAATACTTTTTTATTCCTTCTCATTGAACATTCTAGTTGGAATTTTGGTTTATTAGGTTTTTATCATTTTCCTAAATTGTAGAACCTTTTAGGTGACGTCTGTTACGAGAGGTTACGAGTATATGTTAAAATTGTTCAATATTTAGAGTTATAGTTTCATGATCAAATTTTAATGCTGTTTCTGATTTCGGTATGTGGCACCATGCTATTTATTGTTTTTGATTAACAACAATATGTAAGTGTTAGGTGTTATCATTGTGTCCATGTAATTTAGTACTTAGCCCAACCAACGTGAATTTCCATTGCACTGATACCAATTACCACGTAGCGATGATAGCTGTTGCTATCTTTATAATACCATTCTGTTTATTGCTCAATGAAGGTCAAATTCATATGTAATAGGTTACTTGTAGGTCTAGTATGGTAAACTGAAAAGTAGGTTTTGTTTTTGACATTTATGATCATCATCTTAGAAAGGTATCACCCGCTAGGTGTAGGCCTTCATGTTAAGCCAGCCTCCTCTAGTGCTTCTCGCAACCGTATTTCCTGCTATCTTTACGATGTTGTCGACCTATCGTGCTTTCGTACGACCCAGATTCCTTTGGCCTAATTCCATTAAGATACTGCCATCAAAACATAATAATATATTTATATCTTCCTACTTATTTTGCAATAAAGTGCATCTGTTATTTTCTTTTGCTTTCAGGGTGAAGATCTCATGGAATCCGTCATGATCGACTACCAGCTGTCCAAAGTCAGCAACCCGGTCTGCGACCTTCACTACATGCTGTTCAATTGCACAGACTACGAATCCAGAAAAGAAAACTTCCACGATTGGATCGACTATTATCACAGCGAGCTGGACAAAAGCCTGTCAGTGTTCGGATTAAAGTCCAATTTTGTTTGGCCTAGAGACCAACTAGATGTGGATCTCAAAAGGTACGGAATAATGAACCTAGGGCAGTCTATCATTTTAGCTAGTGTGACTTTACTGAAACCAGAAGAAGCCGGAAAAGTTTTAGATGCGATTTCTTCTACTGATGAAAAACAGGCTTCGGAGAGCGCCCACCTTCACAACCTTGGAGCGGAGACCTTAGCAATTTTTAAGACACGAGTCGAAGGTCTCATAGACAGTCATATTGAATTTAGTTTCATAAAAGTGTAAGAAAAAAATGATAGCTGTGTGTTTTATTGTTACCCATAACTTTGCACTTAATTCAAATCTGAGAAACAGCAGCAAACACGCGCGGTCACATATACGTTGCGCGGCAGAGACAACATGTCTGTGGACTTTTACCGCATTGCCACGCAATGTAACAAATTCATTACGATCTACTAACCTACCTACTATTAAGTATTTTCTCATGTAAGTGACTTTGTCTTTAAGAAACCGATCATTACTTACTTTCGGTACTTTACTAGTCTTTAGATATCTAATACAAAATTAAATACTGACTTACTTACCAATGCACAAAAAATAACTTTCTTACAACAAAAGATTTACCTTGTAAGACTTGGCTACTACATTTTCATGTGTAAAACTATTCAAGCAAAACTCGCAACTATCACAACGTACAGTTTCAAAGGTACGGTCGAGAATTGCTCGTGGAGCGTTGTAGAGTATGTTACAACGCAGAGAATTTCATTTGAGACTATTTTCGTAGAGCCCGGGGGTGTCTTGATTTATCAGTGGGACTTTTTGTTCTGAATTGTTTCATTTTTTTCCGTAGACTGGATGATGGGGTGTCATATTTCGGGAAACTTATCTGGGTGATAGAGTAGCGTTGTTTGTAGGAAATAGAAATCTTTTAGCTATGTTTGTTTTGTGAAAAATAAGGCAATAGAATAGTCGCCACAGTGTTAATTGTACCTACTTAATATTCTTCATTATTTTTAGCGGCTCTGTGAATATTTTTGTTATAAAAATTTAAGTAGAGTAACTTTTAGAATCGGATACTCTTTTAGTTGCTGTTCGCTCACGCCGCGCCGTGTTGATGCAATTCTACTGTTTTGCAATGGAAGACCCAATCCAAGAGACAATAATATGCTAATAGATATAATATCAGCCATTTTTAGACTATTTTAGATACCTCTTGCATTTGTGCAATCTAAATAAACTACGGTTTTATAAAGGTTTAGCAATAGTCTTCTCATCTTTTCCCAAGATACAGGCAGTATTATAAGTTCTGATGTATCTCATGCTGCCAAAGACATCTAAATTCTCAGTGATTCTTATTGCATTAAATATAGAGCACAGTTTCCTTTGCAGGCTTAGATACGATCTACTTTGTTTCTTCGACTTTGTCAATAGCAACATTGGCCTCAAGGGAGTGATGGGCTGACCAGTTTCTTTACCAGTTAGATAAAAATATATAGTACACACAAAAGAGAAATTACATACCTAGGAAAGAACATGAAAATAGATATACGGCCTTATCGCTCAAAGCGATCTCTTCCAGACAACCTTTTAGCGTTCATCCATAGTAACAGCTTTAAGATTGGCCGTCTTTGTCGTTTCAGTATAAGAGAAAGGAATTAACGGCTACATTTTTAGTACTCTAAAATAAGTTAGTTTAGAAAAATACAACAAGAGAATCTGTACGAAACTGTACAAAAGCTAAGCGCAAACTACACTCAGTTAGTTAGCCCTTAGCCCGGATAACATGAATAGCTATTAAGTGCAGGCTAAGTCAAACACTGCAAGTGGCCGCTCGAGTGGCTGATGCGAGCGAAACGCTGAGTGTAAACGCCCCTTAGCGGTTTTGAAGTGAACTTATGTACTTACGTCCACCTACTATGGTTGTTTGCTTTGGGTTAAAACTGGCGGAGTTTTGTTAGATTTGTCCCTAACCTAAACAACCAAAGTAAGAACTAGGGGGGGGACAAAATATTAGTACAAGTTTTAAGGGTGAGATCGGGTCTCACTCTTCGGCATCCACAACACCTTCGGGGATGCTGGAACATTGCTGCCATCAACTGGGCTGGGACAATGCACAATACACCACAACGCGGGACGTCAGTGCAGATCTCATTCCTCCACGACGAGTTACAATTAGTATTTGAAGTGTGAGATTTGACTTTCACATCGCACTACTGGTTGTACCGAGCGGTTGTTTTACGAGGCATAATTGAACTGGTTATCGGAGATCAAACCTACCTACATCTAGATTTTTTTTTTTTTTTTTTAGATAGTCGTAACATTCAATTTATTCAATTATCTTCTTTTATAAACTATATTTAAAGGTTTCAAAACTCTCATAGATTTCTAGAAGAATGATTCTGAGTCTAATCCATGCAGCAATTTCCTGATTCCGTCAGTCCAACGGGGGGAGGGCAGTTCTACGATTTGCCTTCCAGTTCGTGATCGTCATTCGAGAACCTTAATTCCCAATCGCTTGTCAGTTTTGCAAACTGTATGGCTTATTCATTGCCACTGCAACTTGCTAATTTCTGAATCTTACTTATGTTAGATTTTTTTTAATTAGCCTGTCTGTCCCACTAGTCATTATTATAAACGTATATCCGTATATCAAAAGTAAATCGTAAAAAATGTTCCTACTTACTCCCATGATCACAGATAGAGCAAAAATCTATCATATCTCTCACAAAAATGATACGCGATGATGTAAAAAATGGCGGTCAATCAATATGTCTATTGACTCATGGGAAAAGGTTTCTCACCTATGCCTTTATTCTTTAGATTTGATCGACTCAGCGCCCCACGGTAGTAAAGAAGATGATGTAAAAGTGGCTATTCTGTGGGTAATCGAGAGAGCCAATGATAAAAATGTCGAGTGAGATCCGGCGCCAGACACACCTAAGAGTATTTAAGTCTACCAAATAGTATACTTAATTCACCTAGGTGACTTAGTACTGGTGAATTAAGTCGACGGCACCAAACAATGAAATAATACAAAAATTAAAACAAAATATTAAACAGATAATTTTATTTTTAAATAGGTATAAAATATGCGTTACATAATATACCTACAGTTTAATAAAAAGTTTATATTTTACGTAAAATAGAAGCTAGAGTTGTAACTAATGTAGCAAAGAATACGAATTTTTTTCACAAAAAAATATCCACGCGTGATGGAATTAGTTTTACCTATTAATCAACTACTCATAGTTTTTTATGTGCAAATCAGAAAATATCGGATGCCTTCATACTACCTACCAAGCAGATCTGTAGAAAATGCAGTGTGGCGATGTTTCCACTCGAATGGACGGGCTGAAAAGATTGGTAGACTGATGACACAAATATTTATGTTCACGTATGCGAACTAATATCGAGCACTTTTAGAATCGTTTTAGGTACCTAAGTAGAGAGAATTTTCTTTAGGTAAATACTAAGTGTTGGATCAATGTGGTTCCATGATCGTTAAAGTTAAGAAAATCAAAGTCAAAAAGCTTCTATTCAATAAAATCTCACTGATCACTTTGAATCGTTATTACATTTTGTATGATTAGGAATGATTACAATTTTTTTGTATTGAATGAGTTGGAGGTAGTTTGTCCCAAGCTTGTTTGTCTTCTAAATAATCAGATATTTTATAGTATGCTTTTAAAAGAAGTCTTCGTTTTATTACGTTTTTGAACTTGCCAATCGACAACTGAGACACATAAGGGCAATTGCCCTTTGAAAGATTTACTAACTTTTGTGAGCCTAGTGGCGGAAACAGCTAGTTTGTCTTTGTTTCTATTGTTAATATTATGTTTATGACTTTTATTGTAGAATAGATTGATATATTTTTTTAACAATAAGTTTTCATATATATTATGTACTGACAAGGTACTGTCATTATATTTATTTCTTTAAACTTATTTTAAAGTTAAATTTAATTATCATCATTATCAACAGCCTTATATCGGACGCAGGTGTCGCCAAAGGTTGAATAAAAAAGTACCTACCACTAGAGTGGCAACATTACGTAGTCGAGTCGTGTTCTCATAAAATAGTTTCTACTTTTATCGTGGTTTTATAGGTTTGCTATCCTGCAATGCTTTCCTAAAGCTAAAAGCTAGTTACATGAAACTTCAAGTCTAGACACGAACAAACATGCCACGTTTACCGAAAACTTGAAATACCAGAAAGCAATTTACTTAAAACAATTCTTCAAAGTGCATTAGCATTCCAGGAACAATTTTGTGAGTCAGTAGGAGCACCCTTTAAGTAGTTTGAAAGCATATTACGTAGACTTTTGTATGGCTTAGACTTTGGTATAAGTACAGCTCATTATTCAACTGTCTCATACATTTTTGTTTTAGCCTTCTTCTTCTTCTTCTATACCTATATGGCCTCAATCCATCATTTTGACAGATAATTTTGCCAGTGTCAAGTGATGAATTTGAAATAATATAAGTCAAGTCATTCGTTAAGTCGGCTGTCGTTTGTTTTGAAGAGAAAATGGTGGATTTTCTCTACAAAACCTGAAACGAATTTTTCACATTCAGAGAAACCACTTTACACACATTTATTCCAATGGCTCACACTTTATGTTACGACCTAAGTATTATTGGTTAAAATGCCACCAAAGTGCTATAATGTTGTTTCAAAAAATGTCAAAACTCGAATTTACCTTAGCCTTTATCTCGACCAAAAACTCGTATTTTTTCACTGGTCAATTTAGTTTAAACGTCATTTTGAGGTCATCTCTATTACAGTAAAATCTCTGGATGTGAGTAAGGCTATAGATTCTGAAAACCTATGAGTGAAAATATTCATTTCTCATACGTCTCCAAGGGTTTGTATGAGCGTGTTCCGATAGTTCAGTGAGCTGAAAACACGCCGAATTGTCTGCAACCGGTCGCCTGAAAATTCAGTAGGTCACAAATAGTATGGCTTTCGGAGCACTGCTTCAGTGGTTTTTATTAAATCTTTTTATGTGATACGAGTATTCATGTAAATGATGATTTTGCAGAAATGTCAAAAATTCGACTGAAAATTAGCAAAGTTTTTTTAACTTTAACTATAAAGCTTTATTTCGAAAGTTACGATGAAAAAATATGATAAAAGCAAAAAGGCTCATATAATAAAGTTATACTATTAATAAAATCTACATATTTAAAATATCATAGCGATTTGTGTGTAGTTGAAATGTAAATTTACAACAAAAATTTACAAATTTACCACAAAGGTTTACATTTCGTAACTTTTATGACATCCCAATAAAATTCCAATGTTATGATAAGTATCGATAGTACCACTCTGAAGTGATGATCTTCTGATGCTGACTGTACGCGACGGGTGTTTCGTCCAAATTTCTTTTCATCAATAAAACGCTACAATAACTTGTCAGCCATGACCATTTCCATAAAATTTTGCCTCTTCAACTTTAGGGCCGAATTCACTGAGACCAACCTGTCCACGCATGTACACCTTAGGCTTTCAATAAAACCCGTAAATAGTAATAATTGACTTGTTTAATCTATTTAATAAATAATTACAATAATTTGCCACGATGCTCTCGTCACGGAGCTATAAGCAAGCCCGTATGAGTTGGTGGCCAACTCTGGTGACGGAGTTTTTAGGCCGCCTTAAGGCCTCCGTCGTGGCTTAACGACTGCAAGAGCCGGGACCAACAGTTTAACGTGCCCTCCGAAGTACGGAAGCGCTCAGATGTAAATGTCACTAACGGTCACCCATCCAAATAGTGACAGAACGTTGCTTAACTTAGATAATCAGTGACGATTGGCTAAGCAAGCTACGCCACGAGCGCTTCACGGAGCTATGTAAAGAGTGTAGACCCGGGGTAGCCGGAGTCCGTAAGAATGTATTACGCCTGGTCGCTATTCTAGTGCTTGGTGAATGCATTTTGCTTTGTGTAATCCTGTAGGAGCTAGGTCAGGCCGCGAAACGACCGTTTGTGTAGTTCTATAGAAAATCGCTGTAACGAATGAACGTTCTAAGTTTAATCTCTGGCAGGCTATTCCACCTTAAGCTGCAGCTACACTTACCATCAGGTCTGCTGGCAGCCAAATGCTTAGCTATTTTTTATTATTATTGTTATTATTAGCCTCCTATTACTGTGTGTGACTAATCTAGTAATAATCGAATTAGTTATTAAAGTTAGGTAATTTCAGTTTACTTATTATTATTATTATATTTTTTTTATTATTATTATTATACTTTTTTTACAGGACAATATATTTCATTTTAATTTTTCATTTATGGTTTCATTGTAATAATTATTATTATTTTATTCTTATTATTATTTTTGTTTAATTTGTTGATATAGATCATCCCATTGTTGGGCAAAGGCTTCCCCCCTACTTGTCCACGTTCTTTTGTCGCTGGTGAGTCTAGTTTACAGTACTCCCAGGCCCTGGAACTGTTCCAGTTCATTGCGCCAGCGCGCTTTGGGTCGGCCGTACGTTCTGCTTGAGTATCGCGGGCACCACTTCGTACTCTCTTTTGTCAATCTTTCATCTCTATATCGCATTATATGGCCAGCCCAGTTCCACTTTTTGGCGTGTCTTAAGGCGTCTTTTGTTTTACTTGCTTAGCTATAGCACATTAAAAAAAAAACACACGCTTCAAAACTAGAAGAGCGGTGTCAACGGAGTTCATGTCGTTTCGTTCAAATTAGTTTTTAATTCGCTGATTTTCGTCTCTACCTCTTATGAGAATGAGACGCAGTTGGGAAAGTTAAGCCGCAGGGTTTTTTCGCCAGTAATTATGGCAACCAATTTTGCACGTAGATATCAAAGTAAGATTCATCAGCATCCTATTTTGACACAGTGGCTCCTTTTTTTTAATAAAAGAAAGTGGAATGATTTGAATAAGTTTATTCTTAAGTTACCTAAGAGTATTTAAGTCTCCTAAATAGTATACTTAATTCACCTAGGTGACTAAGCCCTGGTGAATTAACGGGGCACCGAGCTGTTTATACACAAAAACGCGTTTTTATAACGGTTGTTTGAAATAGTAAACAATGAAAATAAAATCTAAGAAAAAAAATTGGTTTTATTGGGTATGTATACTAGGCAGTATACATGATGAAAACACGATTTGATAAAGTTGGCTCGATAGAATAAATTCACAAAGTTCTCTCTAAAAAACACAACAAACGCTTAGTACGGCGTGAATACTTTGCGGAAGATCATCAGTTTTAAAATAATAACAAAACTACATGTTTTATATAACGTATACACTTTACATTTTCAAAATGTGTGATTTTTGTATCAATAAGAAGGAAATACCTAAATTCGCGCGAGTTTCGCCCATCTTAGATAGAGCTACCGCGCCGCCCTCTTGTCCGCTGTAGTCCTGCCTCGGCCATCGGACGGGGAGCTTGTGTCGTTTGCGCTTACGCACGGATTTAATGACGTAACGAAGAAAATTGTGTGAATATTCATTGTAGTGTAGCGTATTTGAAATGGGGAATAAAGTAAAGAAATCAAGACAGAGAAGGGGTTGGCGAAAAACCAATGCTAAACGTTTGCATGAAGAAATGAAGTAAGTAAAACTCGTATACTGCCTACTTATTTACTAATTGCCTTACTAAGTGGTGTTTTTTTATGTGGTATTTTAAAAACAATTGAATTATTTTTTAGAGCAAGAAAACTACAGGCTGAGTATGTTGAAGACAAAGAGAATACTCCTGTTGCTTCGTAAGTATACCTACTCAATACAGTACCTACCTACTTTCTAGTAGGTATCTGGTGAAACTAATTCATGCAGCCAAATTCATACTGAAGACTCCGTCACCGTCTTTGTGAATTTCGTATTTTTTTTCTATTCATTTCGAATTTTTCTGTATTTTTTTCTATTTATAGGGTAAATGTACCAGTTGTTGATATTTCACTGAAAAATAAATTGGAATCATCTGATGACGAGAGAGAAAGACAGCTACTGATAGAAAATTTTGAGGATGAAGAGAATACTGTGGCTTCGTAAGTATAATGTTCCTACCTACTTATAAACCTAGTTAATTAAAATACCTACCTAGTTGTCACTTATCTACCTATTTACTATATTTTAACAAATATCTTTTTCTGTCTATAGGGTAAATGTACCAGTTGTTGATATTTCACTGAAAAATAAATTGGAATCATCTGATGACGAGAGAGAAAGACAGCTACTGATAGAAAATTTTGAGGATGAAGGGAATACTGTGGCTTCGTAAGTATAATGTTCCTACCTACTTATAAACCTAGTTAATTAAAATACCTACCTAGTTGTCACTTATCTACCTATTTACTATATTTTAACAAATATCTTTTTCTGTCTATAGGGTAAATGTACCAGTTGTTGGCACCTCACTCAGAAACAAAGAGTCAACTGATGAACTGGTGAGGTAAGCGTAAAAATAATAGGATGTGCCTAAGAATTCCTACAAAATTATTGATTGCTAACATAAATCTTCTTTTTTTTATTTTAGTTCTCCGTTGGATGAAATACAAAAATTACAACGGCTTACTGCTGTAGCTAGGACGCAAGACAATTCAAATGTAAGTAAAATTAGGTATGAATTTATCAACGTATCCTGAACCTACTGAGAAAAATAGGATATTGATTTATCTGATTTAATTTCATATTTTTTTACCTTTTAGCATTCTACACATCATTCGCCAGCTGATTCAGATACAGAAGAAGATTATTATACAATAGAACCAGAAGAGAAATTGGAAGAGATCACAATAAGTGGAAATAGAGTTGTAGATTTTATGTATATATTAGAACAGTTGCAAGAAATTTCACACCATAACTCTCCATTAGGTTGTAACTTCAATTATTTGAAATTAGTCAGAGAAAAAAGAAAAGGATTTGTGTCAGAATTCCAGTTTGTTTGCACAATGTGCAACACTAAATTGAGCTTACAGAATTTTAAAACATCCAACGATAAAAAAGAACTTGATTTTAACGAAAACGTGGTAAGTAGTTTCATGGCTATTGGTTCAGGATACGCGGGTTTAGAACAAGTGTCTGCTTCACTTGAAATCCCTTCTATGTCGGATCATTATTATGCCAAGTGTCATGCTAAAGTCTGTGAACTTTGGGAAACGGCAAAAGAAAAATGTATGGCAGAAGCAGCAAAAGAAGAATACGATTTAGCAGTTCGAGATGGTAATGTTAATACAGATGGAGTACCCATGATTACCGTGGTTGCTGATGGATGTTGGTCCAAAAGATCATATAAAAAGAATTATAACGCTTCTTCGGATTCGATAGAATGGCACCAAGAGAGAAAATTACGTCTCACTGCGTCTGCCTTCGGAAAGGTATGCAAAAGAGGCCTTATAAAATGTGCACCACTAGTGAAAACTCTTCTCAATGTGACTGGTGATTTAAGCCACGTAAAATCAGTTCGTTATGGCAAGGAACACGAACATATTGCATTAGAACAATTGGCTGAAGTACTAAAACTTGACGAAGAAGCAAATTTCAACGGTATTCAGAAATGTGGCCTATTCGTCGACCCTGAACTGCCGTTTTTAGCGGCTAGTCCTGACGGATTAATAGGTGATAAAATTATTGAAGTTAAGTGTCCGTATTCGGCTAAAGACATGATGATCAGGGAAGGCATAGCACAAAAAAAAATTACTTTCTGGAAACTGGAGAAGAATGGAAACTTGACAATAAATAAACAACACGATTGGTTCTACCAGGTGCAGGGTCAGCTCCACATTACTAGGAAAGAATTATGTTTATTTGGTTTGTGGACAGAAAAAGATATGAAAATAGAAGCAATAAAAAGAGATAACGAATTCTGGAAAAAAAATATGGAAACAAAATTAAAATCATTTTACTTTGATTGCCTTTTACCAGAAATAATTGATTCAAGGCTGGATAGAAAAATGGAAATTCGTGAGCCAAAATATATTTTAGACGCAATAGACAAGAAAAAGTCAATAAAACGAAAAAAAGCTATGCCTTCCGCGACTGTTATGCCAGAAGCGAAGCGGAAGAAAATATAAAATCAACTATTTTATAATGTTTTCCGCGTTATACACGTGTTGAAATAAACTTAAAAAAATAAATTGTTACTGACTTCAAATATAACTTCAAATGTACTTTGAAGAATAAATAATTTGAAATTGAAAATAAAGGGTCGACTACTGGGACTTTTACCCTACTTATTTAGCCGTTGTGTTATTTTACGTTTTTGAAATCACTATTGTACTGAGATTATTATTATAAAAGGTAACTGATTGAGTATTATTCGACTAAGTAAATTATACCTAATATTATTTTTTCCATTGATCAATTGATCATACCTACATGTCTACCTAAAGACGGTAAATTATAAATTTAAAAAAATGTGTGTAATCTGAAAAAGCTATCGTGAATATTTTCAATAAAAGTATTTGAAATCGTTTTTTTGTTTTATTTTGTAAACATAGTTAGCACCGCGCTAGTCGACCAGCCCACGACCGACGCGACGGTTCGGCGCGCGCGTCGCGCGCTCGGCGCGGTGCTCCTGTCTAGCTAGCCGTTCACTCTCTTGCCGGTGTGCCTCACGCACACATACACGGAGCGCATAAAATACCTACAATCGATTAGCGCTAGAAACTCGGTGCGCTCGTCGACGGCACCTTCTTGTATCCTGTTCATTTCCGAATAGTGTTTGTTAGGTTTAGTATTGATAAATACTGTTTATTTTCCGATCTGTAAAGTTGACAGGCAGAAAATGCTTAAGGCACTAAGCCCACCTAATCGTACATAATCATTATTTTTGAAATAAAAAGTTAAATAACAGAAGAGCAAAGAGAAGGCAAAAAAAAATCTCCTCTTTTTTTATTTGACAACAAAAGCGTTCGGTAACTTCATTCATTCATTCATTCATTTCATTCATTCAACCGTTGTTTAAGGCGCCCATGCGAAGCTCCTGGTGAAAACGGCTTTATATTCCTTCTTTCCTCTTCAAAGACTTTTTCGCCCGAAGCGTCCTCCGCACACAGATTCGCTCTTAGCATACATGAATACGATGATATCCGCTAAACATTGTAACGCCTTTGGCAATGGGGACATGGAGTTTGATGAATCGTCAACGTGCCTATTCTAGTACGGGAGCCGACAATAAAGGATGAGACCCATGGCAACAGACCGTTAAATATATGCTAACCTCCGTAAAATCAGAAAGAACAATCAGATTTGGCCGAAAGCACCAGAAAATCCTGAAAGTATAGGGTCAAAAAAGTGGTCGATACACCATCTGATACAAGAACGTCATTTGTGGCTTCCAATAGCCCTTCATTAGACCAGTCGAAAAAACTAAGTCTGCCGGTACTATAGTTAAATTATTACTTATATCTGTTGCACAACCACACTTTTGTATTTCAGTTTCTATCCTGGAAATAAGAGCTATTTTCTGTATACTTTTTCACTTATGTCAATAAAAACTGTAAGCTATTACCAACTCTAATCTCTTCGTAATACGGGTTAATATTGCCTGTTTTGTTAAACAAGCTACTTATTCAGTCCACGTTTTCTGAAGGTGGGAACTATTCGATGCGGAAAAACATTGCCTTGTAAAGTATGACTTTTGTTTGTTGAATAAGAAAGAAGTTTTTACATTTCATGTACGGCGATCTGACCGCCAAGTTAAATGGAAATCAATAATATATTTTTGTAATTTCTACAATATTAGTGAAATCTACAATAGTTTTCGTTGATACGCCAAAGCAAAACCAGTTGCTAATAACTAAACCCTATTTCAGTTTTAAGTCCGAAAAGAAATACCCGAAAAAGGGTTTAACAAATTAGAAAAAAAAATCTAATCTTTCTTATGTTTATGGAGTTAATAATATTTTTTTGTAATAGATAATAAGATTCATACCTATATACTGTAAAAAAAGAAATAAAAAGGTTTTATTATTGTTATTATTATTTCAGTTTCTAGTGTTTTTCGTAATGCCACAGAATATAGTAGTTTAAAATGACGGCCAAAGTTTTTTAACTCCATTACACTTGGCGGTCAGACCGCGGGTGTCTACACGTTCGGATATGCATTTTTTATAGGAAAGGTGACAAACGAAGCCTTTTCGGAAACCCACGTAGTACATGACTAACATTTTGCATTTTTGGTGCGAGTTTCTACACGTGCATTTAAAATTAATGATGGTTGGCACGACCGCCACATATTATATTTTTGTGAAATAGTAGGTAAATAGAAATACAGGGTGTTCTCTAAATCGCACCCTAAACAGCTATGGTTATAGAAAAATGTTGTTAGGAGTTTCACGGGTTTGATTTTGATAATAATAAGAACTCCGTTGAAAAATATCAGGAAAGTCGTTAAATTTTCGAGATATTTTATTTTTGCATATTTCGATCTTCTATGCAAGTATATTTTGTTATTATCTCTTTTTAGATCTCAAACATATTCTGTAAGAATAACTAAATCTATAAAAGGACCCTGTATTATAGTTAGATTATAAAAATACACTATGTACGTATCTGTACCTATGGGATTATATGATTTGTGCTTATACCAACATCATTTTTTTTTAATTTGGTGTACAACTTGAAATATACACTAACTTAACTTGAAACATATTTTTTAATTTAATCATTTTCAGTGTAATTTCTAATATAGTAAACACAGCATGCAAAATGTGTGTAGGTATAAATAAAAAGAAATAAAAACTCACAACCATTTAATTTCAATAACTTGTAACCCTAATTGATTGTAAACAAATTCCTTTGTAAGCTTCATAATCGCTTACCGCTGACCGACAACGTGACAACCCTAATGTTAATGATGACGTCACACGTCACCCCTACCCCTGACAGTTATTAGAACCGCCACGAGCCATGCGCCAACTTGTCGGGGTGATAAAAAAAACTCAAACACAATGGAATTATAACGAATTTTTTACAACAAATAAAACAGAAAAATGTGTAAATTTATACAATTTTATGCTACTGTTCAATGCTTCAACAATGTTCGACGAGAAATTGAAATTGAAACTGATATCAAAATTGAATCGGCGAACCCTTGTTAACCAGAACCACAAATACCAAATATATTGGTGCATTAAAAACATGACGTAAAACATAATTACGTACAAAAATCTAAATAAGTAAGTAATATATGTTTATTTCTGTAACAAAATATATAAAATATATTTTAACAAGGTTGGGGTTTTCGTGTAATGGAAAGTATATTATATAATTAGAGATTACGCAAAGTCATGATTTGATAAGAATATAAAAGTTAGATTAGGACAAAAATATATTCTGTGAATCAAACAAAAACCCGCCCTTTTAGTAATTTTAGAGTAGACAATTCTATTGTAACAATTGGACTGTCAAAGGACAAAATAACGACGCTATTATCATAGCCCCAACAAAAGTGGATCGTTTTATAATGACTCTTATGGAACCCCAACTCCTTAGGGGTTCTCTTGAGAAGGAACACGGGAATTTCAAACGGTTTTAATACCCTTAAAAGAAGTCAATAAAAGGTCCTGTGAACTGTTGGGCTCAAGACTTCCTTGTGTAAAAAGTGGTGTTAAAGATGAATGCACAATAAAAATATGAGGCTACTTTATTGCCATGGGAAAACGACATTTTTAATACGCAGTCTCTTACAAAGAATATTACTTAGAATATTTTTTACAAAAGATTTTTAATAGTTTCGAGTTACTTCAAGGCTAGAAAGACCATTAATTGAGTTTGATACAAAATATCAAACTCAATTAATGGTCTTTCTAGTAAGTAAATTAGGAAATCAAAATCTATTTTATAACATTTTGACTTTATTTTTTCAGTATTCTTTTTTTTATTGATTCTTTGATGTTTTTGGGTAAAAACTGAGTTTAAATATAAAAAAATCAACTCTTTACAAAACAATAATAAAGCATGTATCATAAGTATGTATCTACAAAAAAAAATGTATATAAGTATTCTATCAGCAATCTAGTTCCCATAGTACAAGCTCTGCTTAGTTTGGGACTAGAGAGCGTTGTGTAATATGTCTAAGAATATTTATTTATTTATTTATGTATTTATGTACGATTAGATCCATAAAAAATAAAAAAATATTTACTCAGGAATCAGCCCTAACCTCGTTAATAAAATAATATAAATAAAAATAGGTATTCATGACCCCTATAAGTAGCTAGTTCACACGCTTATAAAGTTGGAACCGACTTCGGCACGTGTCGGACCCGCTACCTGGGGTTCCACTATGCGATAGTACACTGCGTAGCAACGCCTTCAGTTCAGATGTCGTTGAGGTGCATGCCACGCAATGTAGCTAGAAATGGCTAAGCTTCGTTTATCGCTTGAAGTAACCCCATGGTTCCCATTGCTGGAGGATCCCACAGGACGCGTCTCGTGTGAAAATGAATTTCTAATGGGTTCATGGTAATTTTTGTCTTTATTTTTTATTTAAAGTAATTAAGCTACTATTTAAAGCTCACGTCAGTAACTCAAAAGTTACACATATATTAATGTAAAGTAACTCTACCTAACTTACTTAGGTGACCAAATCATTCTAGGCCGAAGTATTCCACTTTTGCGCACCAAGCTTAAAATCTATTGGTGCGCAAAACTGGAATAGCGTAGGTGCGGAAGTCCTTGGTGCGCAAAAGTAGAATACTTCGAGCTAAGCACCGATTAGCATCAGGTACACAAATACTTTTTTATTTTAATACGTTTTGTAGCTTTTTTACCTAGAAGATACCTATTCATTGGCCTTTTGAAAACTTCTGCCATCATTTACAAAAAATACCACTATATCAAAGTAATTATATTGTACAAAGCGTAGATATAGAATTTTTATCACTTTCACGCCCGAATACTCAAACGCTACTTATATTTAGTTCATGCTTAAACTATTGCCATCTCTTACCATTAGTAATGTCAAACATAGGCAGAGCCATTTTAAATACAAATACAAATTTCTTTATTACTTAATAAATGGTGTTTTAATTTGAGTTACGTTTCAGTACTCGGCCCTGAGGCACATAGGCATATAAGGCATTGCATTATTCCTGCGCGCGTAACAAATAAAAAGAATATTTCGTGTTATATTCCGTCTCCGCTCAGTTCATGCATAATCAAATCATAATAATCGTATTCATTTCTCAGAAAACCTTCCACCCTTCTATTGACATACCACTTATCACGTCGCAACCGACGGCACGTGCCGAACCCACTACCTGCTCAGTTCCCAGGCTGTAGGCTCCCACAGAACTAAGAGCGTCTCGTGTGAACTGTCATGAAGAGGGATGTAAAGCGTGGGATTACTGGATTTTTAATGACGATGATGTCGAGAAATTTTTAATATTTCCAACAAAATATTTAAGGCAAGCCGACCTCGATTTCAAGGACTCACCTGACAAGGGTTAATCAACTTCTTGTACATTTAAACGTTTTTAAAATACAATAAAAAAGCTTTTATTCCTAACTTTTACATACCTACAAAATTTAAATATTTAAAACTAAATTTTAATTTAGTTAGTTAGCCCCTTGGGTATAGGCCTCCTCCAGTTTTCTCCAGCTGTCTCGGTCCAGAGCAAGATCTGAAAGATGTAATCCCTGGTGTATTATGAAAAATCGCAAGCAAATACTAAAGAGAGATTTGATTTTGATACACCCTCTAGTTTATTAATCTTAGCTTTGGCGTTTTTATTTTCTCTAAGTAATTTATTGTTTTCTATTATTAGGTACGTATTTTAAACGCATCTCTTATTATTATAAGTCTACTATTTAAGTCACTATCAAAATAAATAATAATATAATTAAAGCCTAAAAGTTGTTAACAAAAACGTTTTCATACAAACCGAGCTCAGTTCTCACGCCATAGAGTATACTCTACTTATAAAGTAACGCGGTAATGGCCCTAATACCACGTTATAATTCCTCTAATTCTATGTCATAATAACTTGTGTCACGAATGCTTTGGCACGCGACACGGGATTGGGCACAAAACGATTGAGGCTATAAAATAAGCGGATTTCTTTCGATAGCTAATATATTACGCCTGATGTCTTCTACTGCAACTTGAGCTAAGGTCTTTGTTAAACTCGCAGTCAACTTCATGAGGTGCTTACACAATAAATGAGTGAGCAGAGTGGACGAAGCGAGCAGCGATTGTTCACGCTCTTACCTTGTTTGTTGTTAATAAACTGGCTTCTGCCCGGACGGCCACGGTTTCGGACGACCCTTGCTCTAAAAAACTCGTATAAACTTAGAATAAGATAAGATAAGATAAGATAATGTTTATTCATAACTACTCCGTGTTTTGTGTGATCAAAAGTGATAAAACACGATGTACAGATAATGTACAGGGAAAAGAGTTGTCATAACTACCATCAGCATTTAATCCATTCTAAAAAAACTAAGCGTTGTCGCACACTTGACGACAAGACGTCGCGTCGTATAGTTAGGGACAGAAATAAAATATTTTTTTGAAAATCCGGCTTTTTTTAGATTGTGACGTAATCCGGCTAAAATATAAAATATAGAATTAGACGGCATGAATAAGGCTTTGTTTAGCCATTCTAAAACCGTTTTTATTTATATTCCAGCTTAAATAGTTTTTGAGTTGTAGTAATAATTATGAAAGTTCCTTAACCTTTTTCATGAAAACTTTTTTAATGTCACATTTGAAATAACTGCCAGTTGTTTGACAGTAAGGGTTTGAATGACAGGACAACGTCTGTCGGATCAGCTAGTTATTTATAATTTTTTCGACTCATACAAAAGATATTCTTTTTCATACGTTTGATTTCACATATCGCTTGTTTAAAAGCCACAGATCTCCCTAATAAAGTCCCACGGTGGAGACCCAAAGTTTGAGTTCGCAAGAGAACCAAAAATCATGGGAACAGGAAGGAACTATCTTTAAAAAATATTATAATATTATAAAAATATTATTATAATATTATTTAAAAAAAGTAGGACTATCGGTTGGAACGGTTGAGTGTGGGAAATAAATGGGCGAGTCCGTTTAAGTACACAACTGTGGTCACAGTTTTAGTGATTGGGGTTTGAGGCTCGTCCTTACCCTGTATCGCAAGCTCTGAACTGCTTTCGCTGCCCAGCATAATGTCAAGTGACGTGGCTACAGATACACGAAAACAAGAAGCTTTGACGGCAAAAACCGCGCTGAAACGCGCTGATGTCACTATTTAGTCACAGAATACCCATGATTTAGTATAAAACAGTTCAGAAAACCGGCCAGGCTTAAACATGGCAGGTTTTTTTGAGACAACGATACCCCCACTTGCTGAACTGATCAATTATTCGTAAAATTATATATTTGCTGAAAACAATAGTACCTAAAGGAGGCATTACGTACAACCGAACGAAGAAGGATTGATATTGTGTTGAGATTGAGATTGGTTTGGGATTTATTCTTTTTGGTTTATGCGTTTTGCTTGTCACAATTCTGCCATTTTCTGTTTACTCTCTAGGTAATGTCAGAAACGAGATGAAGACATTTATTTTAATGGATCTGATACTCAGATGAACGAATCTTGTATGATGGAATTAGTTTCCAAGTTTTGAAGATAAAATCCACTATTATGCGTTCAAAACAAACGACAGACGACTTGACAAACGACTTGACTTGACTAATATTTCAAATAATATACTTGACATTGGCAAAATCGGCTGTCAAAATGACGGAAAAAAGAAGGAGAAGGCATTACTTCATTTGACTTATAAATGATAGTCCTAATCCTTCTTCAATTATGAATAATGATTGATATTAAATTATACAAAACCAATAATACCAATAAAGGTACATTCGAACCAGGGTAACAGGTTTAATTATGTAAATGGCAGTTCTCAATCTTGAGGGTAGAATTATAATATTAAGTAGATTACACGGTAATTCCCCCGGCATATTACCATAAAATTACCATACGATATCATGGTATGTTGAAAATTGTTTGAAAGTGCGGCACGCGCGCCAACCCTAAAGTGTGTGAAATTAAGTTGGGTGAAGGGTGACCATGAAAACTATTGAAAAAATCGGTATGTTCGGACTGAGATTAATGAAAAGAAAGTAAAATTATGCTCAGTTCGGCAGAGATTTTATTCTAATAGGGATCACGTTAGAATGACATTGAAAACTCGTATCACTAGTTTTCATGGATTATTCCCATTGAGCCCACCAGCTGGCCCACTGGTGGGAAAAAAAATCCCAACGTGCCCACTATGCAAATGAGTTGGCTGGATGGGATTTTTTTTCACGGGTAAACTTCTTATTACTCGGGGCCCGAAATAATTATGACCGGTGTCTTAAAAATGTAACAAAATATGACCACTGAATAAATTACTATTCCACTTTTGCGCACCAAGCTTAAAACCGATTAATGCGCAAAAGCGGAGTTGCGGAAAGTGGAATGCCTCATATTTACAGTCTCTTGTTTTAATTCTATGCTTATTGGTGCAATATTTTGAAATATTAGTGCGGAAAGTGGAATTCTTTCCATTGTCACCCTACAACCGAGTCCAATAGGGAAGGTCCCAGGTCTTGTGAAAAAAATACTTTTCGTTCATTTCACACGGGACCGGCCACGTGGGAACGGGGAGGTGGGAGCGCGGTTTTTCGGTTTGGTAGATAAGTTTAATAAGAATTTTACATTTTTACCGTCGACTCTACACGATGGTAGAAAGAGACACCTCATTGGTATGACAATGTTTGAATATGAATGAATTTTATTAGAAGAAAATATTTTTTTTATTCAAGATTTCCTTTCTTACCAAAGATAGGCAAAGATATCAAAAAAACTTGACATTGCTAAAATAGGCAAAAATATGTAGGTTTATGTAGATAGGTAAGTATGACGTCTAGACGAAGATATGTGATTGATTACGGATATTTTTATCTAAAAAATAAAGACGTTATCAAACCACCGATAAAAGTCATTGAATGTGTTTATCGGAACACTTCCTAGATGCAGAAATTATGAATAAAGATGCAGAAGATTATGAATAAAGAGGTTAGTTTGTTATTAGCCCAAAGAGATAACAAAAATAAAATATTATTCCATTTTACAACATCGTGTGAAATTTTATGGGCGTTAACCATTTTTTTGCTACAGGTCATTATCTTGTGAGGTCAACCGGGGCGCTTCCCACGGGACGACATGGTTTCCTGTGGGATTTGGAATGCCATGAGAACACAAGCTATCTGTTACATATCTGTTACCTACTTACATTTTGAGGACTTTTTACCTAATTTTAGTGGATTTATTCTCGAAAGACATCAATCTGAAAGACAAAGAGCCAGACCTGATGGACCGACGACATTGTAAAGATTGCGAGCTGTCAAGTGGACATTCAAACTCGTTTTCCTGCGGGCCTAAGATGCGCACCGCGAGATATTTGTCATATCGTTCTGTCAAAATATAAGCATTTTGCACGAGGTTTTGAACTATTGTATTATCTGTGGTACCTAATGTTGTCGATAAAACGCGCCATAATGTACACTTTTGACACTTCTTACTCGTGGTACCTCTCTGAGGACGAGATAATAGTCACGCAGAAATGTCAAAAGTTGAAGATTCAAAGGCGGGTTTGTAGACAACATTACCGCAGATAATGCAATAGTTCAAAACCTGGTGCAAAATGCCTACATTTTGACAGAACGACATGACAAATATCTCGCGGTGCGCATCTTAGGCCCGATGGAAATGTATAAACCTGCAGGCCTAGGATGCGCACCGCGAGATAACTGTCATGTCGTTCTGTCAAAATGTAAGCATTTTGCACCAGGTCAAGAACTATTACATTATCTGTGGTAGTTAATGTTGTCGAGAAACCGCGCCTTTGAATCTTCAACTTTTGACATTTCTGTATGACTATTATCTCAACCAAGAGGTACGACGAGTAAAATGTGTCAAATGTGTACAATAAGAAGGTGCGATTTGTCGACAACATTACCACAGATAATGCAATAGTTCATAAACTGGTGCAAAATGCTTACATTTTGACAGAACGACATGACATATATATCGCGTACGCATCCTAGGTCCGCTGGTGACATTTAAACCCTAAAACCAAGGGGAACCAATTCATTATGCATTTTTTTAGGACGGAACGATCAAAAATAAACTGAACAATTACCTACCTAGCTCTATTCTTTTTGCTTGTTGTCTGTCTCCTATAATTATTGTAACACGTGGCATACCTTTATTTTGTTATTGTAATATTTCAGTGATTCGGTGGATATGATGTTGGGGACTCTAATAAGGAAATAAATTCTATAACCTACTTTTTTTATTACGATACGAATACATCTCTACAATTAAATAATTACATTTTCACATACTTACCATACACCTACCTACATGATAAGTAGTGGGTATCACTCAAGGTCGACCATGGTCGACACAGTTTCTCATGGGAATCGGGCCCATTCCCATGCGTTTGTCGGAATAATGCAAATGTAGAAGATAAACTCAAGTAGCCCTTATCTTGATGCAAAAACTTGTAGTCAAACTTATTATTATGATAAAATGTTAGTACTTAGTAAATAAAAGAATTAAACAAATATAACAACACGTATTTTATGTTAAAAAAACTTAGAACTTCTTTTTTGGGTGTCGAGAGTGGGTATTCACTTAGGTAATTCCTTTTTCAGAATCATGTCATTTGTGATTTTTTGCTCGTTACACTTCCTTGTACTCAAAAATGGACTCAAAAACAGCAAAGTTAATCAATGGTGGATAATACAGCTCATTAAATTAACCTACGCATAAACAATCCAGTGCCTCCCTGAAGTGCTAATGTGAAAGTTCCTTATTAACTTCTTTTGTTAATATTTTGTAAGTCTAACATAATAAATATAGTACTTCATCTAACACTAATGTTCTAACGATAGTTGAATGAACACATTCCCAGAATACATTATTTATTTATTATGTGTTGGATATGATCTTACTCTATACGCAACGATACGTCCGGTGTATCACAATGCGATTAATAACATACTCGTAAATGCATTTTATAACTGCAGAATTTAACGTAAATTGGGAGCTGCATGCATTTAGCAAATAATAACATTATTACCCAAAAATTTAATAAGTGTTCCATGTATTCATATATTAACATTAACATGTTAATTATAAGTTCATAAAGTTTTAACCGATTTCTCATTCTTCATTTACTCGACACGAAACAGCGTGATCTGGCCATAGTGGCTTTAAACACATTCCAGCTTTCCCAGGAACGGATACGCAATAATACTCATGGTGTCGTTTCGCAGTAGCCCTTCTGCGGGTCCTTTAATAAAAGTTCCCACGCACCCTGCGACTTTCCCACGAGAATACGCGCACATTTCTGTGTAACGCTAAAATGGCATCAAGTAAATTTATGTTTTGAACAATATTAAGTGGTTACATTCACTTTGTAAATTAGTGGTTACATCTTCAATTAAAGTACCAGTGAGTATTTGAGTATGTTACGATTATTTTCAGTTGAATCTTTAGTTACTTTAAATTAAAATTTTAATGAACTTTGTGTTTATTTTACAATTTCCGTAAAAGTGGTGTACAATAAAAAGTTTTCCATCTATCTACTTTGTAAAGTCATTTTAACCTTACCAAATACCTAACCATACGAGGTGCCATTTTAATACCTACTTAGATTACTTACATAATGTATTATATTTTACTTAGGTTACTTACATAATGTATTATATTTTTGTTCGAGCCTACTTTTACAACTTTGAGGTGTAAAAAAAATGCTTATTTAAAAAAGAAATCGTTTCTTTAATTGCTAACATTGTACCATCCATCATTCGGTAATTACTTTTATACATTTCCATTCCTAACAAACTCAACACGTCAAAACCTCGTTCCAAAACTCCGCACGCTACATTGCTCACGACAAAAACCCGGGGCTAAAGTGCCAACAATTGAACTCGAATAAATGGTTGTCATTACCAGCAGGACTCCAAATAATAGAGATACCTACCCTATTCAAACACTTCTAGGAGCTGCTGGCTTCAAATAACATAGAACGGTTTCACAAACCTTGTCACTCGATACAGACGAAATGATTTCTTTACCTACCTTTTCTTCTATAATGTGTTGTTTTAGCGCAGTAAATAGTTGATGACCTAGAAACTTTTGCACGCCAATCACTTTGGTAATAATACGCGGCACTTATTTATACTTTTACATCTTTGTCTTTTACCTATATTACCATATTTCCATGCAAATAAATGACTTGATTGATTGATTCTAAAACCTAAAGCTGCAATGGGCTGTTAGAGTAATTTTTTATTGGTTTTACGAGTACCTTAGGTCGTCGACGAAACCGATGACAGCGTTTCCATACGATAATCGAATGATCACTATTTATTCCCGTTATTATTCTGGTTGGGTTACCCTGGCTCCAACGGCACGTGTCAGAACCCCTGATAAGCCGTCAAATTCCCTCAAAAACTTCCCACAAACTACATTCTCATGAGAACTAGCTACCATGGGAAGTGAAGTGACAGAACGCAATGGTTACGGAAATTTCGACTTTAATGCGTTTGAGTTGGTGTCATTTGCAATCGTGGGATCCGTTATGTTGACTTTTGATAATTGGGGCAAAATATCGCATAATTTTTTTGGATCAATCTTGAAGCTTTAAAAAATTGTCGTCAGTAAAATGAGCTTGTTTTTTTCTGGGTTCACTAGTGGTATTCTCTGATATCTTGGTTCCCATTCCCACGGCTGAAGGCAGGGTTCCCACGCTTGGTGACCTTGACCGCTTCGACCCCGTTGAAGTCAGAGCTGACCCTACGAGCCCGTTTATAAATACCGAGCCGTGACATTCAATAAATGGACTGTAAATAGAATTGATAATAATGATTTTAATTTCAATTATCATTTTTGATTCTTGATATGTTTTACTAGGCTAAACTATTACTTCTATACAATAAGCAATACGCAGATATAATTAAGATTATTTGAATGTTTTTGTCTGGGCTGACATTTGTAACAAACGACTTTTTAAAACTTTTAGTTCCACAGTAAAAAAAATTATATTGATGCGTACACCCTGTATAGAAACTAGGACTAAAAAACTAAATTTTATTTTATTGCTCCTTAGTTAGGACAGGTATACGTAGAACTATTTATTCGTAGCGTAGAATTTATCTATCTTCTTTTAAATTATATAAAACTCTTTTGAAGCTGACTGACGATCAACGCACAGCCTAAACTAGTCCTAGAGGTATGAAATTTGGAGGGTAGCATCCTTATAAATAGTGTAGGGGTGCAATGAGAAATAAATTTTGAAAAGTCGCACCCTAAATGGTCTAAATTTAGGATCAAAGATTTTACTCAATTAATGCGTATGCTGCTACTACTCGAGCAAAGCCGCTGGTGACAGCTAGTAGTAAATAAATTAACCTACACCGAAAATATCTTTAGTTATTTGTACTCGGCCAACCCTTGAGAAGTTGAGAAGTTCTAAAGGGTCGTGATTTCGAGATCCGAGAGATCTAAGGGATGTCCCTACCTGAGACAGTCATAATACATCTCTTTTTTGTTACCTTACTTTAACTTGCGTCTTTGTTGTCTACCAAAATAAACAAAAACTCACGAGACGTTTGAGTTACATTGCGTGGCCGCTTTGTGAATTTGTACTCGCTGTTTTACAAAGTGGCCGCGACACCGGTAGTGTAACTCAAAGCGACAGCATTTTTTTATCGTTTTACGCAGATTATGGCCAACACCGCATACTTCCTGTTTTTCATTAATCATCGCAATTTACGCAATACAAAAAAAAAACTCCCACGAGCCCGGAATTCGGTCCCACGATGATCGACTGTGCAAGCGATACTAGAATCGTATTAAACCGATCAACCACCCTCCATTAGAGTTTCAACTTTATTCCGTTGTGATAAAGTGCTTGAGGTGTTTTAAAGTTGGAAGAGGAAGTTGGTAATTGAAGGGAATACTCATGGCATTTCTGAGGGCCACAAAGGTTACCTTATAAATTGCTGTGCGGTGTTGTGGTGCCCATTTCGTGCGTAGCGTTTGTAGGGAATGGTTCATTTAGGCAAAAAAAAATACGTTCCGGTATCTTGTTTACATCATTAACTGAACAGAAATTTAAAATACCTACTGAAACAGAAAGTTTGAAAAATCTGTCTTTAATAATAATAATATCTCAAAAATTTTACTTTGTGAGATTAAGATTAAAATAATTCAAACGATCCATAAAACATTAAGTACCTACAGACCATCTAAAAAAATTCTAGGTAAGTACTTTAACCCATCAAATTGAGTTTTACATTTTTATTGCATAAAAATACGGCAGTCGTAAAAATTACCATTATTTTATTATTCCTCTTACAAAAGGTTAAAATAAAATTCATGTGGCAAACTCGAAACATTTTATCACCTCAAAAATATATTACAGTCCATTTCCAGGAGAAAAATAAATATTTAAAACAAATACACAGCACTCCTCGTAAATACATTACCATTTCGTGCAAAATATGGATGTCGTCGTCATAAAAGTTCCGTACTGTTTTACATTTCCTAGTGGAGTTTTGCTATAAACATTAAGTGCCATTTTCTAATTTTCGTGCACCTTTCGGCGTTTGCACACTATCCGACTCCGACACACACGATAACGACATAACACACAGGGTCTATCCTATCGGCTGATGGTTTCGACATAATAACAGTGCCTAACTACCTTTGGGTGGTGACTGTGGTAAGGCATACGCTGAGTCGAAACGCTTTTGCTGCTAGTACACAAACATTTGCCAGCTTACCTAGCTACCTACTCAATCTACTCACCTCATTTTTCTTCTCTCTTTCTTATTTTGTTTTTTTTTGTAGTGTTGTTAGTTTTGTTTGTAAGTGTACTTTGTGTATCTCATAAGCAAATAAATAATCTGTCTTATGTCTATGTCTATGTCTACATATCAGTCTTGAATATGAATATCCAACAGTGTGAAACCTAATAAGGTTTAAAGACCTTTATTCTCATAAAAACATAAAGATCTTTTACAATGAGATACAATTTTCTTAATTATCGTACAAAGTTATTTTGCCTCTTGATGGCGCTGCCGTAGCTTATTAGGTAGGTAGTTATATAAGTTTGTAGGTGCCTATCTAGGTATAAAAAGACAAGTATGGATTTGAGTAGAAATTTTCATGCAAGGATAGTAAATCGGCATAGGGCCTTAGGTACAATGCAATGGTAGATAAATAGGTTACAAAGTGCTTACGAGATTAGTTCTCCGCCGATATCCGATATAGTGTCGATCGCAGTGTAAAAACAGCCTTTCTGTTCGTTTGAACAGCAGCTGAAAGTTTTGTTCGTTTTTCAAAAACCATTGCTGGTAATGGGCTATCTCCCTGGTTATACGGGATACAGTTTAAAAATGAAAGTAGAGCCAGGGTAGAGCTTGTCACAGTGTAAAAGAATATTGCATAACTGTGCTTTGTTGGACTTTGAAAGTTTAGAGTTTAGAGAATAGAGGACTGGAAAATTGACTGGTTTAGAAATAGAACAAGAATAAACCTTAGCATCTACGTTATTTCTACTAAGAGGTTTTTTCGTAAGTGAGTATTTTTTAGTAAAGATAAATTATTTAACGATACTTCCGATTTTACTACCGATTTTAAAAACATTTATTAAATATTAAATCGAATTATGTCAATTTTAAATTACTATTCATCATCATCATCCACAGCCCGACTTTACCCACTGCTGGGCATAGGCCTCCCACATTTTTATTACTTATATTTAATTATTTTACGGCTTTTGTAGTATTTATCAACTGAGAAACCTATACCTCGAAAGTTATAGTGCTTTTTATGTTATAGACATTTACTTCTAAAGTACACATTTTATAAATAGGATTTAGAAAGGTATCGTTACGATTAAAAAGCTGTATTTCTCTCAATTTTCACCAAAACAGGCTTCCAATTTGCATTGAAACTCACCTCCAACCCATTAATACTGAATTTATTTTCCATTCCCCGGGCTCCCGGTAGAATCGCAGGTAAACAAAAATATGAAATAAATATAAAAAGAACTGTCGCCGGGTCTGTTTGCCATCAACTCGCTCCGTTCTGATTGCATGGAAAATATTGCAGAATTACGCAGTATTTCGCCGTGATCGGTGTAAAAATTTAAAAACCAATCCTTGTTTATGTTAGAAGCGTTTCTGTCGTAACACAAAGAAAAAATTTTGTTCTTGTAGCGTTTCTTTAGACGTAAAAAAATTATGTCTAGATCGAGGGTATATATCAGTGTATATTCATGTTTGGTCTCTAAGTCTGCGAGTTTCATTTTGTAATATAGTTAGGACTTTATTCCACAGTAGTAGTTATACTGAAGGCTCTTCTTATGTATCAATCGTTGACCGATCAGTAAGTGTTTGGTTCTAATCTGGAGTGTAGTAAGGTACCATGGTACCGTAGTACTCACTAAGCTCGGCATAGGCCAAAGACATCTAAATATTGAAAAAACAAAAGAGATCACAAAAAAGGTGACTCGAAACTTTGCGTAGGATAGGAACCTCTTTTGTTGTAAACTTATTTTTTGCTGACGTAACAAGAGATCATTACACATTTACTAAACTCAGCAGATAAATCTTCAAATATTGAAGTACTAAACTTTAATAAAAAACGTAGTGGAACTCGAATCTTTGCTGTTTTGCACCTCGTTAATGTTTCTTCTTCTTTAGTAGTCTTCTGTAGTTTCTTCTTGTTGTAAACCTTCTTTTTGCTGTCAGCTAAGTAACAAGACATCAACAAGGTATCAAATCCTCTTCACAATTCAATCTGTCAAAATTGCGTTGTTAATTAAAAAATCCTTTCAGTTCCAAGTTGCTCTTTCAATAAAATGGATCCCTGAAAACGGATAAGTGCCCATAACTTAGGAGTCCACTCAAAAAACCCAATTTTCTTTAACTGCGACTATATTAGAGCTCAAGATTATTATTTCAGCTGTTGAGTAAAACTCATTTACCATTTACATTTTATTTTTTAGGATCACAAGACATTGACACGTTTTTGTAACAATTTGCTTTAATTTTGTGGGTGTTTCTATGTATTATAAGTACGTATTTACAAAAAAAATTATGTATGTATCCTATCAGCCATCTAGTTTCCATAGTACAAGCTTTGCTTAGTTTGGGACTAGAAGGCGTTGTGTTAAGTGTCCGTGCATATATATATATATTTATTTAATTAATTTTTTGGTACATAGACTAATGCTGATGGTTCGAAGACCATTAAGCATGGTACATGTATACACGTGTAGCGTAAACGGCATAATTTCAGCGGAGTACTACTAACTATGTAAACAACGTAGAGATGGTATGCTAGTTATTGAATAGAAATAGAAATATAATTTATTTATTTTACGCAAAAACACATAAAAAGGCACAATGGAATAAAATTACTCCACTGACTCGACTGACTCTACTGAGTTGACTCTACTGTTCACTCTACCCGTGTGCACTAGGCTTTAGAGTCAATTTACACACTTATAGTGAAGAGGAGGATTAAATATCTGTTTAGTTTAGGTTTTGACCCGGCGAAAAAAACGGGAAAGGTGTTTTTTTTGTTTTTTTTTTGTTATGATAGACTAAATGTCGCCCACGGCTATGCTCGCGTGGTAGCAGCATACGCATTATTTGGTTAAAATCTTTGATCCTAATTTTAGAACTTTCAGGGTGCGACTTTTCAAAATTCCTTTCTTAGTGCACCCCTGCACTATATAAGGATACTTACCCTCCAAATTTCATACCTCTAGGACTTATAGTTTAGGTTGTGCGTTGATTGTCAGTCAGTTTCAAAAGACTTTTATGTAAAAAATATAAGAAGAAGATATTTCAACAATACTGTTATATACTACTCGTATTTTTTTTCTCATTGTTTTTTAATAGGTACCTACAACAATTATCCAACCCAGATTCATTGAAATAAATAAAGAAATTCTTTGATTACGTAAGTTCTTCCACAGATGAACATCACAGAGCAATAACTTCTTACGTGACTACATTTTTGTATCCACGTCGAAGTCTGAAGATATCAGAATGTATTTATTCAAGGTACATTCTGAAGATAAAGTTACTTTGTCGCTGCGGATAACAATTTCCGTAATACCGGTAACAGTCTGACGGCCGTAAGTTTGACGGAGAAGAATAACGCCTATTACGTATTTCACATACTTAGTCAGTAAACATTTTTTTCTTCTTTATACTTAGGGCCGGTTTCACCATGCTCTGTTAGTTAAACTAACAGCTTGTTAATTAACAGACTGTTAAATGTAATCGCTGATCTGACGGCCACCATATAAACCAGCTAAACAAAAATACATCTGCTTGCGTTTTATTTAAACAGCGTTGAACGTCGTTTTAATTTAGTCGCTTGACATTTTGACGCCCGAGATTACGTAACACTCTGTTAGCAAGACTTTGGGGAAACCGGGCCTTAACCTATTAAGTAAAAAAACTTCTAAATAAATAGAAAAAGCACCACAATTTTCTTCCAAACATGACAATCAACAAGATTTAATAATTAGTTACAATTTTCTTCCAAACATGACAATCAACAAGATTTAATAATTCGTTTTTAATAGAATTTATTTGCTTGGCAAGATTACCGTCAAATTCAATAAAATAAAGAAATATAGGTAAATAAGATGGCGGATTTCGCTTTTTAGAAATAGATTTCAATACATTGCGTAGATGATACTGGATCATTTTATTCAAAATATTATTAACTGCTTTTTTCTGTTTGAAATCGATATGTGATTAAAAAACCTCATCGTCATTTATACATCAGAAGTAATTGTTTAAAAACAATCTCTTCTGAAAATGAAATTTAGAGCACCGATCGGTTTTTAAGTTTAGTGCTCTGCTTCTGATGTGCTATTGCATCGGCCGGGTTCTGTAGGTACAGCATTATTCAGTCAGATGCGAAAGCGGGAAAATGTTCAATAAAAATGCAAAAAGTAATGAAACCTATTCTCAGTTCGACGCTAACTTAAATAGCTGCATAGGTATAGTTTTAGTTATAGCGGATTGAAATCAGATAAATATGAAAAGCAAAAAGTGTCTGGGGCTAAATTGTATGGAGCCCAGACCCCACGTGGAATTCTTATTCACGTACGTCTTATTGTGGAATTTATTTAGTTATTTACTTTGATATACTTAGCCAATATGCGGTGAAGTTATTTAGTTAAAAAAGGTCCTGTGCTCATGTTTACCTAAATCAGAACTAGATGGCGCTGCTAAATTTGGTCGAATCCTTGAACTTGCTGTCGAAGTGTTTTGAGTTTTGTAGGGGTCTTCGTATGTGAAAGTCAAATATGCTCGCTTCTATTACAGAGCAGTTTTTTTTTAACAATTTAAAAAATAAATAGTTACACGTGATATGTGTATGCAAGTCGGGGCCTAAAATACTCCAACGCATATACAAGTATTATATACACAAACATAACGAATATAGTATTTACAAAAACAAAATACACACAAAACAGTTGAGATAACAGACGATCGCAAACAATATAGATCATAAATACATTGAACAGAAGTACATAGAAATAGAACGTAAATAAAAGTGGTTATTAACCGACTTAAAACAACGAAGGGTATTTCAATTCGGTTGTAATTATTCTGGTTCACCTCATAAGGGTTTAAAAGCCAATTATTTGGGTTACCATCGATTAGTTGCTAGTAACATAAAGCAGGACGTCGTCGTCACAGACATAATTGTTTGTTCAACCCTATAATAAGATTATACGGTGCTGAGGTTCAATTCCACTATAAAACTTAGCTGAAACGCATCTGAATCGTAGCTTTTCATCTGGTATGTTTGATCCAGCCGAACAGTAACGTTTTAACTAAACTGAAGATAAATCTCCATAGTTGGAACCGAATAGAACTTAGTAGGATTCTTCTTCTTATATCTATATGGCCCACAGACGAAGTATCACAAATTATTACATTCACTTTCCTTTTTTACTACTGACAACATAGGCCATTTGCCCACCAGCTCACCGGATGTTAAGTGACGCTGTAGTCGAAGATGGTAGCATGCCTAGTCTGGAATGGAGATCGGCTCACAAGTGAGGCTGTGGGAACACACCGTTAGATGATTGGCGACAGATTAGATTCACACATAGTTTTTTTTTTATTTTGGTTTCGTGTTATATGATTTTAATATTCAAATATCATAATTCATAGTTGGGACTGGGATTCTCGGACCTTTAATAACCTAAGATAATTCCTTCTACAGAATTGAATGTTTTAAGGATGACCCAGGGTTAAGAACTTTCAATTAGACAGGATTTATGTCATTGAATACAAAGAGTAAAGTTAAGTGTGTTTCGAGATTAGTACGAGTATGCGACCATTTTTTATCGATATATTTCGTAATAGTTTCTCTTCCCTACTCACGCACACTAATGTAAATTTAGAAACTCAACCAACATAAAACTGACACGCTACCAAATATTTCACTCCGTCCATTGTGATACTTCGTCTGTGATATGGCCTCTGTCCGTCATTTCGACGGACAATTTTGCCAGTGTCAAGTGATGAATTTGAATTAATAAAAGTCAAGTCATTCGTCAAGTCGGCTGTCGTTTGTTTTGAAGAGAAAATGGTGGATTTTCTCTTCAAAACCTGAAACGAATTTTCACATTCAGAGAAACCACTTTGCACACATTTATTCCCATGACTCACACTTTATTTACGACCTAAGTAATATTGGTAAAAATTCCACCAAAATTAAAAAACAATAATCACAATAACACAAGAAAAACTATTAAAATAAAAGTACTATAGTAGGTGCCAAATAACACCGCAGTACAGGTCATTCACCCACCTTTACCACGATGTCGCAAAATTAATTCTAAAATTATATACGCAAAAATAATTAACAAACAGTACTACGAGATTCGGGCGATTACCGTCTTAGCGACAGGTTTGTATGGAAAGCGACAGAATTAGCCATTTATAAAATGAATTTTGAGACATCGTGGTGAAGGTGGGTAAATGACCTGTATTGCGGTGTTATTTGGCACCTACTAATAATGTTGTTTTAAAAAATTTCAAAACTCGAATCCTTAGTAGGATTGAGCCCCTGAAGGGTATTTAATCCTGTCACTATCAAACATGGCCGCTGGCGTCTGACCAGACCCTAGGCTTGTTTACTCGCATAATATTGACAAATATTGTAAAACTATGGTCAGAGGTATAGAAAGCCTGCTCAATCTTTAATAATATTTCAGGGAATACAACGTCTTGTTATTGCAATTCTAAAAATATAGCATAGCATAGGTTACAATGGCGCTAGATCCTAATATTGACACCATGACAATTTTCATTTTCAAAAAGGAAGGTCCCACCGAGATTTGAACTCGGATCGTTGGATTCAGAGTCCAAAGTGCTAACCATTACACCATGGGACCTGCGAAACTTCGGTTAAAATTGGAACCCTCTAGCTAAAACTCTTTTACTGCGCATGTCACTCTCCCTCCATCCCCTTGTTAGGCCCGTCGCCAGATAGTGCAATAGAGTTTACAGTGAATGTGTGAGACTAAAAACCACTCATGTGTGGGTATTACATCCCTATCGCATACCATAGAAGCGGGATAGTCTATAAGACCCTCATCTATTCAATCTTGTCTTAAAAAGACCCAGATTTAGTCCTAAATAATTTAGTAACATTAGTTACAATTTTTTTCCATTTCAAACCTCTAATATATTTTATCTTGTAATACAATTTACTACAAATGTAACACAATTTAGAAGTCTATCCGCCTTCGCTTGCAAAAGTACATTGTTTTCTAAAAAGCGTCAAAAGCTTATGACGGGCGTAATAAAGCGTTGTACAAAAATTAGGGACATGACAAGAGTTCTGCAGTTCTTTCAAAATAAATACTTTTCCTGACTTATTTGTAATTGTGAAAAAAAAACCTTGTTTTTTACTTATTACTTATTCGGTTGCGCCAACGGCATTTCTAAAAATTACATTAGTATTAGTAAACTAGCCGTCTCCCGCGGCGTTGCTCGCGTTAGAGTGTGACTTTTCAAAATTCCTTTCTTAGTGCACCCCTACACTATTTATAAGGATACTACCCTTCAAATTTCATGCCTCTAGGACTTATAGTTTAGGCTGTGCGTTGATTGTATGTCAGCTTCAAAAGAGTTTTATATATATATTGATTAGTATTATTTGGAAACTAAACAGGTAAACAGTTTTTACATATTTGACTAATGGAGAATACTCAGTCTACTGTAAGAGTAGTAGGAAATACCAGACGCCTTGTCGGTCACCGTTTCTTAGGAACGAGCTGCAGACACGAAGAAATTAATTTAAGCGGAGCTAGGTGTCTCTGCACCTCGCTCTGCACCTCGTTAGGGATGGAAAAATACTTCAAGCCAGCAGGCAGCGTACTTTAATATCATCTCTATTCTAGTACCTAGACATTTTAAAGTCGCTGGAAAATATAGAAAAGTACATCATTCTATAAGAGCCAGGCGTGAAAACCACGCTAGCCAACTTTTCACACCAAAGCTCCATTGGTCAAGCAAGCTTCCAGATTCAAAAATAAACCCGTAAACACCACTGACCAACAACAAATGGACGAACCTTACGAAGAGAGATCCTGTGTTAACGTGCATGTAATGGATGGGGCCGATGGGAAATGGAATCGGATGGGACTGCACTATATTGCTATATCAGTATGGACATGTCATGAGTTCCATCCCATCCCATCTCTCATCAGGGAAAATCTTCGTTACCCTTTGCTTGCTTTCTTTCGGCCAGTATGTAGGTACTCATCATAAGAAACTGGTATCGATTCTCTGTCGAATTTTCTTAAACTAACCTAATTTGACAGCTTTAAAATTATACCCGTTTTGTCGTTTCAGTTTATGAGAAAGGTACGGCAACATTTTTAGTGCTGTCAAGGTTAGTTTAGATAAATGCAACAAAATCGACATCACTTTAGGCTTTTTTTATGAAAAAATTAAGAAGAAGAAGGTAGAGAAAGGCACAGAACATTATAAACTACTAGCAGCGCCTCGCGGTTTCACCCGCGTAATTCCCGTTCCCGTGGGAATTCCGGGATAAAATATAGCCTATGTTCATCAGGGATAATGTAGGATTCTAATGGTAAAAGAATTTTTTTAATCGGTCCAGTAGTTTCGGAGCCTATTCAATTCATACAAACAAACAAACAAACAAAAAATCAAACCTTTCCTCTTTATAATATTTGTATAGATGTATAGATATATATAGGCAAGGGGATGGTACCTTCCAGATATCTAGCTCCGTAGGTTCTTACTTTTCTTTTATAATAATAATAATATTTTACTAAGCATCTTGAGATTCCTGTAATGATTCATACGTAAATTACCTAATATTTCGCTGTACGTAATTAAAACCTTAAGTACCTACCAACTCTACCACTCTGAAACACATCAATTCAGTGTCCAGTAGAACATACTCTGTGCCAGAGAGCGATAAATTATAAAGCCAGCAAAACACCGAATTAATCGAACCATTCGATTCGTGCCGCAAATTGATTGCGATTGCCATTACGAACAGTTATGACCTCGTGTCACACCGACGCGAATAACCGCCCATCCGTTTATTTCTTAGCATAATTTTCTCGAAGAATTGAATGCGGTTTGATGTGAGATTGTCACGGAATTAGACGAGCTAAAAAACTCCAAGAATAACATATAATAGGCCTTTACGTCTATTGAAGATGGTTCAGCGTCAAGAGATAACCTATGCCTACATTTAACGGTACACTGTAGTGCCTGGTACAATGTTTAGATGGAGTAGGCTTGCCCAGCCATCCTCTCAGCCTAGTCAGGGTAGTCAACTATATCCACAGGAAAGACACCGTCAATATGTCCAAAAACTCCAAGAGCGCTTCAGTAAAACCAAAATCATAACTTAATCGTCACTTCAAACATTCTTTCTCTTGGATCTGACTCAAAAAACCAACTGTTGCTGTGAACATCACGACGCACGACCACTGGAAATACCTAAGCACAGATCATAATAATACTATGCAATACACCTAAGTTTTTTGTAAATGCCCAAGTGTTCAATCACCCGATTGTAGAATCTTCCGGGAAAGAACGTCAGTGGATATCTAGCTAAGTTTATTGTTAGTCCAAGCGACATGTTTGCGCATGTTTGCTTTGTTTTGGAACGATCGCAATAATTGGGTGTTTGACAGTTGAAATCGATAAATCTGAAATATGAGGATTTCTGCATTATCTGCTACGGCTTTTATACCAACGAGGTGCTTATTAGTGGAGCGCCCAGTGGGATCGTTGTCTCATAAAAACCTGCCTGGCAGGTTATCTGAACTGTTTTTATACTAAATCATACGTATTCTGTGACTAAATAGTGATATTAGCGAGTATCAGCGCGTTTTTTGCCGTCAAAAGCTTCTTGTTCTCGTCTACCTGTAGCCACATCGCATGACATTATGCTGGGCAGCGAACGCAGTTCAGAGCTTGCGATACAGGGGCAGTGAAGCCTGAAAAAGTGTGGCTGAACTCGAATAATACCGGTTCTGAGTACACCACATGAAAACTATAGCAATACTCTGTCCAAAGGACAAAATAATACAGACACTTGTACTAACAAAAGATGTTTTTCACACTTTGATTGCGTTTTATATCTGTATTTACCAACACCGCATTTATACAAAATTAAAAAGTATTCATTTTTATTGTTTCATAATATTTTGTTAAGACTTCATTTGCTTGTATAGATAACTCGAAGCACAAGGTGTCTCGAAATCAGTATCCTAATAAAAAATGTATTAAACATGCACCTGATTTTGAACAATACCTCTAGGTACCTGTAATTTTTTTTTAATTAGGTATGGTAACTAGTAATTAATATGATTTTTTTTAGTTAATAAGTTAGTGAGTCTCGCAAAAACGATTAAAATCTATTGACGGTATTCAAACCTACGACCTTACAGAGGCAAGATCCGCTACAACTCCTACTCTTGGCTGAGTGGTTAGTAATTAGTGCAGAGAATATAGATGCTTTCAACAGTAATTGTATGCCTATTGTTAACAAGTTCACGTTCAAGTTGAACATTAGCTCGTAGCTTAGATATATTCTAGAAATCCCCACCAAGAAATTCCTACCAGTGGGGATTTCAGTTTTTTTCCAGAAGTCCCCTGCCGCGACGTAGCATGTCTACAACGTAGCAGTGCGTATTTCTGGGCTGTTTATTTCCAGAAATCCCCACTATGTATTTGGTCATGTTAAAAGGCATTCTTTATCGATTGAAATATGAGTTTATATACTTCTCTTTACGAAAGTTAAAATGTAGTTCTTCCATAAACAATGACTTAACTATCCAATACTATAAATAGCCGATGTTAGAAATCATCTCAACGAAACTAGATGATATAAATCTGAGGCATTCCACTTTCCGCACCAAAAAGATGCTTGCCTCAATCTTCACCGATTATCTAAGTTAAGCGACGTACTCTGCGGTCACTATTTGGATGGGTGACCGTTAGTGGCATTTACATAAGGGCGCTTCCGTGCTTCGGAGGGCACGTTAAACTGTCCCGGTTTTAGCAGTCTTTAATTCACACGAGCTCGCTTGCTTGCTACGGACCCATTGGTATCCCAAAAAAATAACCCCAAAAAACATCTGAACACGTTCATTGAGGAGTGTGGGTTTGATGCAAAGGGGCCTTTTCTTCCCGTAACTCATGAAGTCGGAATGTCCTAGCCGTGGACTTCTTCAGGTTATGATATATTGCTGGCAATTTAGACCAGTCATCAGAATTCCTTACAAAACTTTGGGAGTGTATTTTTTATCATATTTTTTCACATCTTTTGAAAATAACTCTCGATTATATCTCGTATTCACGTCAAAGAGCTAAGTGCTCTCAACTCACAGCTAAATGGATCTGGTGTGTTTTTACACTGCTACCGACTCGATATCGGAATTATTATTATTTATTTATTTTATGGAAAACCAACAGCTTAAATTTAACAAGATAAACATTTTTATAGCAGTAGAAAGCCAATTATAGGTTTTCACGGATACGTTAAAATAATAGTAACACGTACTATGGATGTAGGTAGCAATACGTATTTTATGATTTTAAAGAGATGATTATAACATTTTTTAACAGAAACACACTTTATTCACAAAGAAAATTGCAACTAATACAGTGTCCACAATATTTACATGATACACATGAAACAATTGAGCTATCTACAAACAGTTGCAAACGTCCAAATCAGTACCAATCGGAAGCGTTACAATTACTTAGTTATATTTAGTAGGTACACTTCCACACATTGTCGGCGTTGACTTGTTTGAGCCACTGATCGTATAAATGTCGGATGTCGGTCGATGTGCAAAGACTCTTTGGCGCGTTTTCAGAATCATTTTTCGCTTGGCCTTCTTCTGGGCATTAAGTGCCCAAATTAAGGCTTGAATAGTTTGAGAGTTTCTTTAAATGTGAGTTATAGTACTAGTATAGTATTATATAATCTGTGGTTATAGGTTCAGTTGTTGAGGTTCATAGTTTAAAAAAAGTGTTATGTGTCTGCTAAGTTTTCGCTCTTTCGCTTCGCTCGTATAGTATTTTTTTAAGATATAACGTTAATCGCACTACTTTTAAAGGGATTCAAAATCCCCTTTGAGTTTTCCCTTTTTATAGGATTAGGGAACTTTTTGTCTCCAAATCCCCTTAAAGGTAATGCCAAAACCAACGTCACGTTAAAACTATAAAAATTCGAGAAGTATTACCCATGATTAGAATACTATGGTACAATCAACATCAAAAGAAGGTAAATAGATAATGAGACAAAGTTTCAAACAAGTTTTGTGAATGGCAACTTTTCACTTCTACTTCATTTTTCTAAGCATAAAAAAACCTAAAATAGAAAGTAGGAACAAAACACTTTTAAGATTATATTTGATGCTGACGATACTATACGGTTACCTCGCAGTAGATGCTGCACTATTGAGCACTCGGATTGTAGAATTAAATCTCTGAAGATAATTGTAAGCTTAATTAATCTTAGATTAAGGGGCACTTTTCAATAGAGGGAAATAATCCGTGCTTCACTAATGAATACTGAGATTTCTTAGGAAAGATGATTTTTAGAAAAAAAAAACTAAAGGTAGTATTGAATAGGGTTTTAAAAGATTGGCTTATAAAATATAAAATCAATAAAATATTATATTAATAAAATATATTATAAAATCATATTATACAATATAAAATCTTATATATATAAAATCTAAATAATAAATAAATGTTTAAGTTAATGTTAAAGTAATATAGTATTGAACATTTGAATACTTTTCAAAGCAAATTTTTTTTTTAATTCTTTACATTCATAACCACATTAACCAACCACGTGTAACTGGTAAAAGATGCCCTTCGTTAATGTGGGGTAACGATCTTCGGAAGGTAGAGCAAATACTGAGGAGAGATGAGACTGGGCTCAGTGGCGCGTCTTGGGAGAGACCTACGTCCAGCATTAAACTGATATTAGTACTGATGATGATTTTACAAAGAAAAAGCTTCATATAAACTGACCCACATCTGTAAAATGTCTGCCAATTTTTATTTATTACCTTCAATGGGGTTAGGAGCTTCACGACTACATCTCTATTTGACTAGGCAGAAGATATGACTAGATCGCTTTAAAACAAAATCGCGATGTGACCATATCGCGTTGGGGTTAAATAGCTGTTGGACCTTAAATGCTTACGTCCTATTATCAGTTCGACGTAATATCGATATGACGTACAGTTGTGTTTAGAAGTGACACCAGCATAGTTTCAGAGTGAAACCTTTATCTCTAACGATAGACCAATTTGTATTCTCCTGAGATAGTCTAACACGTATCGGCTTAACCTTAGGCAACCTAAAAATCCGTAAATCCTAGCCATATATCTCTTCACCTTCAACAAGGTCTCAAGCCGATGCGACATACAGGCTGTACAATAAAAATAATATTTTATTGATTAATTAAAACAGGTATGTATAACTGGAAAATAAACAACTACCTAGCAACGATAGGTAACATAAGCCCGAAAATTATTAATTATTTTGTTAAACTATGTAACTTTTTTAATTATGTTTACAAAGAAATTAATTATTTGATTTTTATTTGTATAGAAAAATATTACCAGAAAACCCACAGCTTACGCCAAAATAGTAAAACATCACTTTTTAAACACTACTTAAAAATGCTTTGCTTCTGACTGTTACCTACTCTATTATGAGATATTAATAATTGAAGCATTTATTGAATACTAAGTAGCATTTCAGTATTTAAGCGTTAGTCATATAAGACACATTATTTATGACTTTTATAAGAAATAGAACGACTAAGGTTGTGAACGTACTCCATCCGCGTTCCAGGTATTCAGCGTCCCGTAAAAAAGGCAAAAGTAAAAGTTAAAACAGACGCGTAGAAAACATATTATACCTACCGCAATTTTGTTTCTACTTTCAACATAAATCTTAAAAACAACTTGTACTCACTTGTAACAACCTGTATAACAAGGTCGCAGAGAACTAATATATTTTCACGTGTAAACTGAGAACATTGTACAAAATGAAAATATTCTCCAACGTTTTGGCCTGCAGCTGACTATAAATTAAATAGCACACTTTGAAGACCAGCTAACTGACGATAGCTGGTTCACTTGTACTGTTTTCATCAAGATAGATAAAACTGGGTGGAATATAAATAGATAAGTACAAGGTAGGCTGAAGTTTGGGTCTGTCGTATGCCAGGTGAGCTGCAGGCAAGGACTGTCTTTGAGTAGCATTCTGCACAGGCAGAAGGCGACGTAAGAAGAGATGGCGGGACGAAATGGACCATTTTTTGGTAGACTGGCAAAGTGTAGCCCAAGATCTAAGTGGGTGGAGAGAATGGGGGATGACTTTTGCTCAGCAATGAGACACAGAGGGCTGAATAATAATAATATAATCACAAGGATTAAAAAAACATGTTCGGGGTCACAGGCACGGTGTGGTAACATTCACGTTGTTAAAAACTTCGGCCCTAATTCATGAGGCGAGTGGCGGCGCTGGCGTGCAGTTTCAGATTATACTATGAACAGTTTTATATAAAAGTGCAAGAATTGATCAATTTGATGTTTGACTCCTATCCTTCAAAAAAAAAGAGTTAATTTGGTAGAAACAAATGGTCTTAATTAGAATGACTAATGATTTAAACCAGCTACTCTATATTGGCTGTTACACAAGAGCCCATATAAAACGCTTAGCCGGCCTGTAATGTAGTTGGGGTGCCAAAATTCTCTGAAGCTCGTATTTGGCTATAAATATTATTGAAGACAAGGGGTAGAAATGTTTTGTCTGTAATTTGAGTTATTTCCAAATTTTAATACTATTTTAAATTCATTTAGGTAACTACCAACTACCTAACTGCAGTGCAAGTACCGTTCTTATCGATCGCTTAGTTGTCGATCGCTAAAGTCGATAAACGTATCGAATCGTATCGTTCCATGCGAGTACGTATCTCTTGTCGACAAAAGATCCGTACTCCCAAAATAAGGTCAGAGTTTATCGAAATCATTTGTTCACTGCTGCCATGATTCACTAGTTTACTGTCAATATCACTGTTAATCACTTTCGTTTGTCAGAATCAAAACATAGTAAAAATACACCATTGCCAATTCGTTAAAATTTAACGAATTTTTTTACCGATCGTCTAAGTTGATAACGTACCCGCAACTGTCGATAAAACCATTTTTATCGAATTTTGACGATTCTAAATGTCAAATTATGCGATCGACAAGAACGGTACTTGCACTGCTGGATCGATCAAAGAATAATAGCTGCCGAATCAGAGATTAACCCTCGTGGCTAGGCTTGCTTAGTCAATCTTCACCGATTACCTAATTTGAGCTACGTTCTGCGTAGTCACTATTTGATTGGGTGACCGTTAGTGGTATTTACATGAGCGCTTCCGTGCTTCGAAGGGCACGTTAAGAGGCAGAATTTTGAGAATTATATCGAATTCAAACCCTTATTATTATGTGCCTGTCGGACCCAGCTTTTAACAATCGTTAAGCCACGATACCAGAGTTGGTCACTAACTCATACAAACTTACTCAAGATTCCTCTTTCTGTCTATTTGGTTTGTTGGGTATCAAAAACTACTATAGTTCCAAAAACTAATTTATTTATTTATTTAAACATTACATTTATTATTACAGATCAGACCTAATACAATAGAGTAGTCCTCAAATTCATATAAAATCAAACAGTACAATTACAAATGTCATACATAGAACAAACAAAAATCTATCAAATATTTGTCAAATTATTAATACGCATGCAAATGTCATACATAAAGGGAAATAATAATGCCAAAACGTTATTATAATAATAGGTAGTTACCAACAGATCTCTTTAACACCCTGTATAACAAACGAGTGGCCACACGTTACTAGTTCGCGAAGACGAATAGCGGCCGTATATTGAATAATAAAATACTATATGTAAGGGCGCGGAAACACATGTAAAATAGGGCAGTAACTTCAGCGGTGGTATGTGCAAATAAAAATATTAATGAATAAGAATAGAATAAGAATAAGAATAAGAATAAGAATCATTTATTGTGAAACTGTGTAAAAAGAGATCTTATAGATATTATGTACCTAGAGTTTCAACAGTTTACCCATGCCGGGCGTACAATACTTTACATAGTAAGTAAATCTTATAATTTTATTATAAGTAGGTACCTACTCACCTAATGCTATTTTTATAGATATTATACAATTAACGAATAAAAACTTAATATTTAGTAGGAATCATAATACTCTTCTAAGCTATAGTATACCTTGTTCACAAGCCATTTTTTTAATCTAAGTTTAAATAAATTTCCCTCAAGCTCTTTTAAGTCGGTTGGCAAATTATTATATATTTTTATGGCTGTATAATAAGTGCTTTTGTAAAACATTGTGTTATTTATTTGAGGAATACAGATGTTATATTTATGCCTATTACGAAGATTTTCAGAACGACTAGATTTTTTATTAAAATATGTTATATTATTTTTAACAAACAGACAAATTTCTAAAATAAATATGCTAGTAAGAGTAAGTATGTTATTTTCTTTAAAAACAGATCGAAGGGATTCCGTGCTTTTCATATTATATATGGCCCTAATACACTTTTTTTGCATGAGAAATACACTTTTAACATTTACTGAATTTCCCCAAAATATTACCCCATAGCATAAATGAGGATAAACATGACCATAGTAGGTGTTCTTTGCTATAGATGTAGAGGAAACATGTCTCAGAGTCGAGATTGCATAGCAATATTTAGAAATTTTGTTGTTTACCTTATTAATGTGAGATTTCCAATTCAAGTTTTTATCAATTTTTATACCAAGGAAGTTAATTTCATCGACCTCGTCGACAGTATTATTATTGTGAGCAATATTTAAAGCTATAGAGGGTGTCTTGTGGTGTCTCAATCTTAAAAGTTTTGATTTATCAATGTTTACTTTGAGATTTATTGAACCTAACCAGTCTACTATGGAACCGAGTGTATTGTTTATTTCATTTTCGAATTGAATTAGGCTGTGGTTTTCTTGTGGTATAAAGATGGTTGCATCATCTGCAAACATGACACATATATGTTTAGCTATTTCTGGTAAGTTATTTATATAAATAAGGAAAAGCAGCGGTCCGAGTATACTACCTTGTGGTACTCCAAGCCAAATATTTTCAAAACCAGACTCAGACCAAAATGATGAAAAGCATTGCTCATGGCTGGGTGATACTATGTATTTATTATATAATGTATTTACAAAAAAAAAATATATAGGTATTCTATCAGCAATTTAGTTCCCATAGTACAAGCTTTGCTTAGTTTGGGACTAGAGAGCATTGTGTGATATGTCCTAGAATATTTATTTATTTTGTTATGTTTCTTTCAATACCTACTCAGAATTGTATTCCAAAATTTTATTTTAGTCATCGGTTAATCATAATTTGCTTCTTCGACCAGTTCTTTTCATAAAAAAGGTACCTGTCTCTTCTGCTTTGTGTCCTGAAAGTCGTTGAATAGGTATGGCTAATACGAAGTATCACAACTTCGTCTGTGAACTAACCTTTTGTTTCATTTTATTTCAAACAGTTTCATAAATAGGATATGACGTATGCTTTACCTACACCTACACAAAGGACTTAATAGGGTCAGTACATACGGCCCTTAATTTGAAATGTCAATACATATTAACATAATTTCCCCTCAAAGGTAGTGTGGCGGGGCCCTAACCCGACGTAATTAATGAATATGGAAATATTTGTTTTACGCATTGCATGGAAGTGTAAAAACCACATTTGTTTTTTAAAATTATAGAACTAGCTTCCGCCTGCGATTTCACCTGCGTTCCGTTCGCGCTGGATAAAAAGTAGCCTATGTGTTAATCCAGATGAATAGGATTGTAATGACATAAAAAAAATATTTCATTTAATTCATTTATTTATTCAACAATATTATTTACAATCGTATTTCAAATTAAGAGCAACACAGTCATATTTTTCTTCCTCACTTTAATGAGCCAAATTAGTAGTATAGTATTACTAGCTGATACCCGCTACTCCGTACGCGTGCGAAACTTTCTACCAAAACAATATCTGTCAACCAGCATACGATGAACCTCGTAGCAAATGGCAGCTTTTGGTTTAGAGAGGTCAAGCTGTGTCTAAAAATCCACGTCCATGATTTCAATAAAATATAGCCTATGTTTCAATCCGCAGAAAAAGGGCTTTCGAATAGTATAAGTTTCATTGAAATTGGTCCAGTGGTTTAGGCGTGATCAGCGAACAAACAAACAGACAAACTTGATTTTTGGAATCAGAATCGTTTATTTAGTAGATCTGCACATTTAGTTTATATATATCTTTAATTTTAGTTTTTGGCTTTTTTACAGTTTTATAATATTAGTATAGATATGATCTGTGACCAAATGAATGCCCGGAAGGTGGCAATATAATGAAATTATTAAAATAAAATTACTGCCAAAAACATCTTTAAACCTTATACATGAAAATTCAATTTGATCTTTTTACAATTTTTACCGTCCGTGAAAGAGATTTGGAACGTAAAAAAGAAATCAGAGTACGAGTGTTTGAAGTGAACTTTGTACAGTTTTAGTGTACTGCTTAAAATTCCCTGTGCATGAAAATGCATCCCCATTTAGTATTCAACCCCGAGTGATGTAAGCGAGAGCGTTTTTTCAGAGCTTTTCATCGTTTTCCAGATTTTTTGCGATTCAATTTTTCGCGGAAAAGAGGATTATAAAACGCGGGCGTATTTCAGAGAACTTTTATATTGATTGTTAGCTTACGGTTAACAAAGTCAAAATATAGCTGCGTGTAAAATGATTCCGGGTTTATAATACTTCCATCGCGTCCCGTTGATTTTTCGGGATAAAAAGTAGCCTATGTGTTAACGTCACGGACAATATATATTCCAAGTTTCATCCAAATCGGATCGCTTGTAAAAATTTCATTTTTGTATACGTAGCTTAAGAATGAAAATATTGTTTTCTTAATTTGATTATTTGCGGCCAGGTTGTGTACCCACCAACATAAAAAGGTTTTATTCAAGCTGTCAGTTGTTTCATATGTCAATTGTGTTTTGCTATACCATTTCTAACAAATGAACGGCTAGACTGATGTTTTTACTGAAAAATTTTTTTGGATGTTCATCTTTTCCCCGGGAACGGGATAAAAAGTATCCTATGTGTTGATCCAGGTCACGGACAATATATATTTCAAGTTTCATCCAAATCGGATCAGTAGTTTTTGCGTGAAAGAGTAACAAACATACATACATCGTTACAAACTTTCGCGTTTATAATATTAGTAGGATTTACACACGCATAAGTAAGCGGTTACACCGCGCGGCATGCACCAAGCCTCCACATTCAAGTTGTAGATCTACTTCGCTCTACGACAGTGTAAATTGGCTACAAAGTAAGTAAGAAAGTACCTTCACATTCTATCAACCATTGGTATGCCGGAACGCAAAAACTTTTGTCGCAACAAGCGTACAGACGTGAACGTCTAGTTGTGAAAGAAGAGGTAAACTCTTCTACTACAACCAGTTGCGAGTAAGGAATGATATTTATACTACACCTGCTTGGAAAGTATCTTGATACTTTATCAAATTTACGGTAGAAAGTACGTCATTGCATATCGAACAAATATGCGGGGAGAAAACGAATCTGAGCGGGAGAGAAAAGTGTATGGAAATCCATTTCTTACGTGATTTTTCTTATTTAATTTTGGGTAAGACTATGCGCCGGTAACCTAAATATCAAAAGCCAAAAAGTTTTTACAGTGAGCTTTTATCTCCAAGTTCGCAAAATGACACTGGCCACTAGCTGTGTGTTGGATGGTGTCGGGCTGGCAGTGCGACCCTGCGGCGGCAGGATAAAAAATTTGAAAAAAGAACATGTGAAAATTGCAGACGCAATTGGCGCCATTTTCAATTTGTGTGTTGTTTGAGGATTCAGTTTTAGTTTTTTATTTTCCTCGTAGGAGTAGTATAAAGCACTATGTATCACTCGAGAGAAAGTGCGATTCCCGAACTCGGGAAACGACACCCTCGACGGTAATCGGTCACTTTTTCCTCTCGGTGAACAATGTACTATTCCACTTTCGCAACTGGTTACGAAAATTAGTTGCGGAAACGGCCGGAACGGTTCTATCAACCATTGGTATGCCGAAACGCAGATTTAAGTGAGATAGATTTTCAATTGTATCTTTATGCTTCATAATGATCTCGATCGACGCTATTAGCTAACTCATGACAAAAACCTAGTGTAAAGATTATTAGTGCATGTGTGGCATGTAAGTATACATGACGTTGTCAAATGTCAACTGTCACCTGCGACAGTAGTAACTTTGAAGGATAACCTAAAAAAAGAAGCAGCATTCGCGGTATTGTGATTATGACGAGTTATAGAGAAATGTATTTGATTTATGCCGAATAGATTATTTATAAATGGAGACTAAAGTTTAATTTACCAAGCAGAACGTAATAATGAGACGGCCAGAAAATTGGTTCTTACACTAGGTAACCTATAATGTTATAGCCAGAAGCCTCATGCCTGGTATCTGGAATTTTCTCGTGCGCTTTTTGATAACGTCACTTTGGAACGTTTCAGAGAATACTCGGGCTGGTTGCCTCTCCACTATTATTTATTCCAAAGTTGTGAATAAAGTCTCAAACCAAACAAAGAACTGAAAGGAAGCCTTCTTATCTCCTTGTTTAAAATTTCAACAGGTGTACAAGTAGACCAGGAGCTAGCCGCAAGCATCATGACATCAAGTTGCAAATATGTCAATAGTTATTTACACATATTCTGCCTTGGCACCATCTGAGTGGTGGCCATTTTGTTATTTTTAATTATAGTTTTGAGATTTATATTTTAAATTGTAATAACCTTTGTTAAAATACCAAAATACATTCTATTCTATTTTTGGCAATCATAATTATGTTTACAGGTCAAACAGATGTTAATATCACAATGATATTATGCAACACTACTGAACATTATACGAAAATGACGACAATAAGAAATTAAACATAATGTTGGCTGTTACTTCTTAGTGCGCTTTTTTAATAAAGAGGTCGTACATTTTCTTCTATATAACTGGTTTATTTTAACACCCTATAGGCAACAAAACCAATGTGACTACTTCCGTATTACTTTCACTGTTATTATGTATGTATATATATCTGTATTTACCTACATGGGATGGGGACAAATAAATATTTTTCTTATACATGTATGTATAATGTCAGATAGCACTGATTCTACCAGCTACGTGAGCCACACCGCATCGTCTTGACACATTTTGATGCCATCGATCCAAAGATATCAAACGCTGATAAAATGACGTAGACAACCAGCGATCCTCTCCCGGCCTAAAGATACAAAGCAGTCCGGAAATGTAAAAATGAAACGGTACGAACGGAAACTCTCAAAAGTCTCTTACATAATGAATGGTAGCTTTTACTTCCTCTCATTGAGACGGAGTTCTTGGAAAATAGAATAATTATGTAAATACCTAAAGCAGTAGAGAAATACATTTATTCACAAAGAAAATTACAACTAGTATTTACAATATGCACAATATTTATACTAAACTACTATTTATACAAAATATAGATGAAACAGTTGAGCTATCTATAAACCGTTGCAAACAATTTATATATAGCTCATCTGGTCCAAATCAGTAGCAATCGGAAGCGTGCCCAAGACACTGTCTGCGTTGCCGCGCTGAATAGCAATGCTGATACAGCAACACCGCGTCGGTCGGTCAGAAGCTTTAATTCTAAGTCAGTTGCGATTAAAATAATAGCCGGAAGCCCGGTTACTATTTTTACAAGCGTAGCCGCCGGCTTGCACTACTAAAGCAGGCACCAGATGTAACAAATAAATATACATTTTTGTTCTGCCGAGTGCACGGTATAACGCATTGCGGTGTCCAGCGACCTCGCTTTATTCCACTGACTGTTACTCCCTGGACTCGAGAAGGAATTCAAGAAATTCTATATGTAGATAGACTAGTAAATACCTACACACCAAGAAGTATAAACCACGTCTATGACCACTCACAAGTCAAAAAATACTTTAGGTATAGTACTTATGGGTACTATATTTTTCCTATGACCTATGAAAATTATAATCCGTAAAACCATCCGCAACGTACCTCCCGACTATGTGACGCTTCTAGTGTTGTCGGCAGTGCCGGATTAAGTCAGCGCGGGGCCCGTAGCAACTTCTATTAAGGGGCCCTTGGATTGCTTGAGCTTTACCGAAAATTGTGATTTTACAGTACCTACATTGTTATTTGAAAGCAAAATGTGAAATACGTACTCACCAGCGAGCGAAGCGAGTCGCAATTTTTTTGTGTTTTTGGGCAATATGATTTGAAAAAGTTGATAGATTTTACGTTTTAGGGTACGAAAGCGTTGGTGCGCGGGGCCCCAAATGCGCGGAGCCCGTAGCATTTGCTACACCTGCTACGTGGCTAATCTGCCACTGGTTATCGGCGTTTCTAGACGACGGTGATCGGTTAGATAGATAGATAGATACATTTATTTCAAACCACCACAAATTTAACAAAGTAAAAAAAAATAACAGCGTTAAAAGTAAACTTAAATCTAAAATAATATGGTACATAAAGAAAAAGAAAAGCAAACTAATTGTAAATACAAAAATAAGTTATGCTCTGTGTGGTGGTGAAACGGCCTCAGCTCAGCTTAATGCTACGATATGTTTCCATACAGCAGCTGGTTATACCATCAAGTGGGTCGCATGCCTGTTTGTACATATCTTGGAAGAATGGACATTGGACATTCTTCCAAGGTTTATATACTACTTACATAAAAATATACAGTCTACAAGTTGGTATGCCCGCGTCTTAGTGCAGTCATAAATACTATCATGCGCAAACTAAATTGGATAATGGCGATGCTAGGATGCTAGGCTGCATTTGGATTGTAAAGAAATGTTTTACATTTTTTACTGAGTAAAATTATAGGCTTTCATAAAAATGAAATAATGTACACTACCGTTTTACAATTATTTTATATCTGCATATAAAATAACATACCTAAAATATTTTATTTTTTTCATTTTTAATTTTAAAAACACTTACTTTTGCACTTATGTTATTTTCTATTTACTTTTATGACAATAATACAATAATTCTAATCTGACCCCTACTTTCAGAGATACAAGGTGCTTTGCCACCAAAAATGTGCTGCTCAGTTTGGCAGAGATTTTATTCTAATAGTCATGTGGCCGAATACTCAAACGTAACTCAAACCCCACTCAATTTAAGTTCCGCTTAAATTATTGCCATCTCTTACAAATGAGTAATGTAAAACAGAGGCAGAGCAATTTTAAGTGGTGCTCAAATTTGAATGACTTTTGAGTATTCCAGCCATGATGTCTTATCTCGGCCGAAAACTCGTTGCACCCACTTTAAAAACGAGTTTTTGACGTCATCTTAAAACGTCATCCTTATCCTTATCCTTAGTGTAATAAAATCTCTGTCGAACTGAACATAAGGCTAGACTTCCCGAAATTAGTCGAGTTTGGTCTGAGTCCATAGTCTGAATTTTGTTTTGTTTATCGAAACGCATATCGAGAAGCGACTCACGAGATATTTTGTATGAAAATCCGAGAAGCGCCTCTAGCGGAGATTTACAAACTATTTTTCTCCATACAAAAAGAGAGTTTCTCTATTTTCGCTTGTCGCAAATCAACATAACAAAACTCAAACTACGGACTCAGACCAAACTCGACTAATTTCGGGAAGTCTAGCCTTATGTTCAGTTCGACAGAGATTTTATTAGACTAAGGTACTAGTATAGTATTATATAATCTGTGACTAAGGATGACGGACTCTGGTTGGGTTGGGGTAATGCAAACTTGAAATTTGTGACCTTGACCTTGAACAATATTTTGTGCCAATTAATCGCTCTTAGGCTTGAGCGCCATACTGATCAAGCGGTCGGCCGATAGTTCGCCGATGGTTTGTTTGAAGGCAGTCGTGAAGCCTATCAAACTTTTTTATCAGCCGATACTGAATCACTGTAATGTGCGCATCTGCATACATCTTCATACTGATTAAGAAGCCGACCAAACTATCGGCCGATAGAAAGTTTGTAGTCTGCGGGGACTCTTAGTATATAATACGCACTTGATACCGACCAAACTATCGGCCGATCAAAAAGTCTGCAGTTTACGGGGAATCTTATTCAGAAAATATCTTACTCCAGTTTTTTTCAGAGCATGTTTCGTCAGTGAAGCATATTCGGTACGCGTTCCTCCCGCAGTGGCAGACACTGCATGCAACATTAGTATTTTTCTCATACACTCCCACTCCGCAACCACCTGATACTATAATAATGTATAAGTTTAAAAACTGAAAAACCGACTTTAACTTGATACGCCTTCATCATCAAATAATGATGATACTGATAGCAGTTCATTGGGATTGCTCGTAAACACCACTGAAAAGCAAAATACGCAATGTAGGTACGTAGATGACGTGTTTTTTTTTTCAGTTAGTACTTTTAGTTAACTGCCAAACTACTAAAAAGAAATAGGTACAACCGAATCGAGAACCTCCTCTTTTTTTGAAGTTGGTTAAAAAGTCATATGCTTCGTAAATTAAAAGAAACTACTTGTTGTGGAAATGAGTATTACTTCTAGGTCTTAAAAGAGTTGTTCCAAACAAAATTTCACTTACACCAACCTGAAACATAGAAATAAAATCAGCTTCAGGCTATTGGTTATAATATTTGCGGGTAGACCGTTTATGTAGTCAGATCAGCTTCTCAATATTTATTGTTTTAAAAATAGTAATTCTGTAGGCAACAGTTTTAAAATCATTTAATAGTGTTCGTAACATTGTAGTAAAGAATTAGAGCTGGAACTGTACATGACCTCGAACAGCATCGACATTATTTGTGTGACAGAGCACTGGCTGAAATGTCATGAGCTTATGTTTAGTTTCAGTGATCACCAGGTTGGTAGTGCTTTCTGCAGAGAACGCTTTATTCGAGGTGGCTCATTAATATTACTAAATAAACAAATAAAATTTAAAGAACGCAAAGATATTGTCCACCACTCTGTAGAAAGGCACATTGAAGTAGCATGCGTAGAGTTGGAGCAGTTCATTGTTATAAGCGCTTACAACCCACCATCCGCCTCATTTGATATTTTTGAAAAAGCAATGGAAGAGATCTTGTATAAAATAAGTAAAACAAATAAGCAAATTATAATAGGCGGCGATTTCAATGTAAATCTACTTGTTCAATGTTCCTTAAATACCAGACTAATAACTTTATTTAAATCATTTGATCTCGAAAATGTATTTCTGGAACCAACTAGGATAACAGCCACCTCGGCTACATGTTTAGATAACATCTTTACCAACGTAAAAATAATAAATAAAAATGTAATTAGTCACATCTCATCGGACCACCTTGGTCAACTTATTAAAATAGAAGCTCAAACTAGAAATAATGAAACAAGAAAAACTACTTTTGTCCCATTGACCATGCATCGCCTGGATAAGCTGAAGCTGGACCTTAACTCCAAGCTTTCCACATTAACTTACAGTAACTGTAATTCAAATAACTTGTATGAAACTTTTTTCTATAAATTCAATAACATCTTCAATTCTATTTTTACATCCAAGTCGATTATGGTCTCTGGCAGTTCTAAATTCAGTGAGTGGGCAACAGCGGGTATTCATAAAAGCAGGCAAACATTGTACGATCTTTATAGTGAAAAACAATATAACTTCAGTGAAGAGTTCAAAGAAAAAGTTAGAAAATACTCGAAAATTTTCAAAAAAGTCTGTCGTATTGCTAAATCCCAATATATAAGCTCAAAAATCAAAATTAGTCAAGACAAAATCAAAGCAACTTGGAAAGTAATTAATAGTGAGACCGGAAGAGTCAAAACACATAACAATGTATTCAATCTAAATGTTAACGACACAATCATTAACCAAGATGATGATGTGGCCAAAGCATTTGAAACATTTTTTACCGACATTCCAGTCTCTACTACAAAGTCTTTGAACTCTTCGCACATAATCGCAGAGTCACTACTTAGAGAAAATGTACCTGAGTTCAAAATATTGTTTAATTTCGATTATGTGCAACCAAATGACATTGTCAAAGCTTTTAAAATGATAAATGTAAAAAAAACCACGGACCTCTGGGGCATTTCTGTTGCCGTTGTAAAATCCGTAATTGATCTTATCGCACCAGATCTAGCTTTTATATTCAACCAATGCATTGACTGTGGTGAGTTCCCTGACTTAATGAAACATAGTAAAATAACACCTTTATTTAAATCAGGTAGTCATTCTGACCCTACTAACTTTCGACCGATATCAGTGCTACCTACATTTAGTAAAATCTTTCAAAAACTTATGCTTAATCAACTGCAAAGACATTTTGAACTAAACAACTTACTAGACAATAAACAATTCGGTTTTACAAAGGGTCGCTCAACCACCGACGCGGGTGTTGAGTTAATATCACATATTTTTGAAAATTGGGAACAGTCACATGACGCCTTAGGCATTTTTTGTGACCTATCTAAGGCGTTTGATTGTGTGCACCATGAAACGTTAGTCAGGAAACTAAACCACTATGGTGTGAAAGGGATTGCTCTTGAACTTCTTAATTCTTACTTAAGTAACAGAATTCAAAGAGTTGATGTTAATGGAAAACGTTCTCCGGGGTCAGTGGTAAAAATGGGTGTACCACAAGGATCAATACTAGGACCGTTCTTGTTTTTAATTTACATTAACGATCTACCACGAGTGGTTAGAAACGATCATGAGATTGTACTGTTTGCAGATGACACTTCACTTGTATTTAAAGTGAAACGACGACAAACTAATTATGACGATGTAAATAATGCAATCTCTAAGGTTGTAAACTGGTTTAATGTAAACAATTTATTACTAAACGAAAAGAAAACTAAATGTATTCGGTTTATTCTACCAAACGTCAAACAAATAAATGCCAATGTAAAAATCAAAGAAGATAATATAGATCTCGTGGACACCACAGTATTTTTAGGCATAACTCTAGATAATAAACTTCAATGGGGCCCACACATAGATAAATTGTCGAAGAGACTTAGTTCTGCAGCATATGCAGTCAAGAAGATCCGCTTCCTTACAGATGTGGAAACCGCAAGACTAGTCTATTTCAGCTACTTTCATAGCATTATGTCGTACGGCATTTTGTTGTGGGGGAGTGCTGCAGACATAAACACCATATTTGTGTTGCAGAAGAGGGCTATTCGTGCAATTTATAACATGGGTCCCAGAGAATCACTAAGAAATAAGTTTAAGGAAATAAATATAATGACAGTACCTTGCCAGTACTTCTATGAAAACTTATTGTATGTTCAAAAAAATATCAATCTATTCAACAAAAAAAGTGATAATCATAATGTTAACACTAGAAATAAAGACAAACTCGCTGTTCCCACCATTAGGCTCACAAAAATTAGTAAATCTTTCAAAGGGCAATGTGTACGCTTCTTTAACAAAATCCCAAGTGATGTGTCTCAGTTGTCGATTGGCAAGTTCAAAAACGTAATAAAACAGACTTCTTTTAAAAGCATACTATAAAATATCTGATTATTTAGAAGACAAACAAGCTTAGGACGAACTAGCTCCAACTCATCCAATAAAAAAAATATGTAATCATACCTAATCATACAAAACGTAATGACGATTCAAAGTGATCAGTGAGATTTTATTGAATAAAAGATTTTTGACTTTGACTTTGACTTTGTGGTGTTGTAGTAATGTCAATGTCATATTTAGATCTGTCAAGCAAAAGAAAAAGAAACGTCAGATAGATTTATGATTGGTTCTTGTAATGGTTGTACGAATACGAACACCTCGTAATAATAAATATTTAGAAGTCGATCTTTCATGTCTTTATAATATCACGCCCTCGTCGCATCCTAATAGGAAAGTCATAAATAAACATGGTGTCAGAAGTAACGCAGATGAAAATGGAAGATCCGAGGTACAGCGTGGTCATGACTGTCACGATCAAGCCGCTAAAAATCGATTCAGATGTCACGGCTATGTCTACAGCATGGAGAAGATGGAGACAAAAGTTTCTCATCTACATGGAAGCAAATTCAATAGATAAAGAATCGGTAAGCCGACAAATAGCCATATTTCTTAGCCTCATTGGAGATGATTGCATAGAAATATTCAACTCATTTGGTCTAGATAGAAAAAGTCCAACACTAACATTGGAGCAAGTTCTCACAAAATTTGACGGAAAGTTCCCACATAAAAATATAACACTCGAACGTTATAAATTTTTCACAAGAAAACAATCGGAAAATGAATCCATGGAAGAATATGTAACCAAATTAACCAACATGGCAACCAGATGTGATTTCGAAAGTCTAAACGAACAGCTAATATGTGACATGTTCGTCATTGGAATATGTAATTCAAAAGTACAGGAACGTCTACTTCAACAAGATAAGTTTATACTACACCTGCTTGGAAAGTACCTTGATACTTTATCAAATTTACGGTAGAAAGTACGTCATTGCATAATTTGCATATCGAACAAATATGCGGGGAGAAAACGCATCTGAGCGGGAGAGAAAAGTGTATAAAAATCCATTTCTTACGTGGTTTTTCTTTTTTAATTTTGAGTAAGACTATGTGCCGGTAACCTAAATATCAAAAGCCAAAAAGTTTTTACAGTGAGTTTTTATCTCCGAGTTCGCAAAATGACATTGGCCACTAGCTGTGTGTTGGATGGGGTCCGGTTATTGTACAACCATGGAATGTACAGCCTGTGAAAACACAACCGTGGAAAGCGCAGTCAGGAATGCACGACCGTGGAATTCATGTATAAAATACATGAATTCCACGGTCGTGCTTTCCTGACACGTGCTGAGTTTGTACGGCCCGATTTTGCACAGCCCGGTAAAACACAACCATGGAATTCATGTATAAAAAAAAGAACTAAAAAATACATCAATTCCATGGTCGTGCATTCCCGACACGTGTAGGGAATTCACGCCCGTGGAAAGCACAACCATGGAATTGATGTACTTGCTCCTGATTGGTCGATTCATTCTATGCTTCGTTCAGATGTAACTACAGAGTAAAAATGGTACTAGTGTGAATTTAGTGATTAGTAAAGTACGGCTTATTTATGGTCAACTTCGCAATCAGTCAACTTAGCGTTCGGTCAAAAATGAAGATTTTATTTTTTTGCCAATTTTATGGATGGGCTCGCTTCGCTCGCATTTTTCATAAAAAAACTTTTTTTTTTTTTTTTTTTTTTTTTTTTTTTTTTTTTTTTTGCGCTGGGAAAATGCAAATGACGCATCCCCCCTCCACTGGAGAGTGACAAGGGGGGTATGTGGGACTCCCCGGCCTCCCCAAGGCCGGTATACCCACTAAAAACCCAGCGGCGCTCCTGCGTCGTCTTAGTGGGGGGGACTGGGAAACCGGCAGAGCCTTTACATCCAGTCCCTCCCCGACGAAGCCCGCCATTACAGCGGGGCCCGCACGCCCCTCCCCTGCAGGGTGGGGCCTGGGAACGGCAAGCGACTCGGCCGTTCCCGTCCGCCCGCAAAGGTGGCGAATGTGTGCAATGCGGGGCCGGGGCTCCATGTCGGCCCCGCCATTCGCCACCATGCGTCAGAGCGGCGCGGGACAGTTCCGCGTCGTCCCGCGCCCTCTTCCCCGCTCGGGGGCCCAAGGCCCCCCCACGAAGCGGCGCAGGAGTGTTCCGCGTCCTCCCGCGCGCGCTTCGCCGCCTTCTATGGGACCGCTCGTCCCCCACGAAGCGGCGCAGGAGAGTTCCGCGTCCCCCCGCGCGCGCTTCGCCGCCCCCTTCTGGGACCAGGTCCCAGAAGGTCGTCCGGGCCACCAAACAAGGGGGCCCGGACCCACCTGGGTAGACCGAAGTCTACCCTGCCTCATCACACTGTGCCCTCTGCTACTCAGAGGGACACGCGGAGAGGCCCACCGTGTCGAGTTATTGGCCACCGCTAACAAGATCCCACGAGTGAGAAGTTATTAGCGGTGTTTACCAGGGTGCACCAATCCGCGACTGCTACCGTTCCCCCAGGACGAATCCCAGGGGACAAGTAACAGCGCAGACCTCTTGGAGGTTACCCGACCTAGCACCCCTTCATAAACAAACCTAACCTAACCTACTCATTTGTGAAAGTCGATCTTTCGTAAAAAAAAAGAACTTCAGTTTATTTTTTTAGCAGATTTTATGGATGGGCTCGCTTCGCTCGCATTTTTTATAAACAAACCTAACCTAACCTACCTACCGATTGCGAAGTTGACTATATATACACACTAATAAAAAATATAGGTACCTACCTAAGTAAAAATGAAATATTTTGTTCTGTTTACGTTCCCTTTCAATCGTTCAATCGTTCACATAATCAGGCAAGTAAGTGTAAACAAAGCATAGGTGATGACGTATTTTGGCATCCAATTCCCAGGTTGTACATTCCGTGGATGGGCATTCCCGACACGTGCTGAGCTTTCACAACCATGGAAAACACAACCAAGGAAAGTACAGCCCCGGAATTCGATGCCATTTGGCAGCCAATTCCATGGCTGTGTATTCCCACCCTGTGCAAAACATTGTACGGCCTGGAAAACACGTCCCGAGATTGCACAACCATGGAATTGGCTGCCAAATTATACGTCAATTCCTGACTGTACATTCCGGGGTTGTGTTTTCCATGGTTGTGAAATGACGGCACCCTGTTGGATGGTGTCGGGCTGGCAGTGCGACCCTGCGGCGGCAGGATAAACAATTTGAAAAAAGAACATGTGAAAATTGCAGACGCCATTGGCGCCGTTTTCAATTTGTGTTTTGTTTGAGGATTCAGTTTTAGTTTTTTATTTTCCTCGTAGGTGTAGTATAAAGCACTATGTACTATTGTAGGTGCTTATCTAGGTATAAAAAGACATGTATAATGTCGATACAGAAATCGTTACTCAAGTAATATAAAGTAATGCCTAATGTAGATAATGGAAATTATTTCACGCATAGCCGTTTTCTTCATGATGTTTTCCTTCACCGTTTAAAAGCTGTTCTACCGCGTTATCGCGTGTATAAATATTTTCTTGCTATCATTTTACCACGCGAAGCAGTAGACATTGAATTTATAAATATAGATAAAATTGTTGTGTTACTGACTGAATTACTTTTTTTATAATAAAAAAAAGGAACAAGCAGGTGACCCCCTGATGCCAGGCGTATTAAGGACGTCCTTTGTTAAATGAAAATGTACCTACGGGTAATGTTAGTACCTACATCTATTTATTTATTTATTATTAACTTAAAGGGCAGAAACCAATTACACAAATGAATAACATCGACCTCCTATTTCTATTTCGGGTAGGCTTTGCCGTGTTCAATTCATAGCACCAAAATAACTAAGTCATCTCAGACGAATAAAGTCGCGGACAAAAGCTAGTGTCCAAGTCTCAAAAAATCGTAACACTTTGTTAGTTTCTTTTTGTCGCAACAGAGCTCATGATCATCCAGATTATTCAAATAAAGTTGTATTTATTCAGAAATTCTTATGATTATTTCGGTTCTGGAGAGCTGGTAATAAAAATACATATAGGAGTCATATCTATATATTCACAACTCTGTGTGACGTCACTGTTCGATAGCTCGATGAAAACCTCTAGCAAAGTGAAAAAGATGAACTCGTAGGCCTGGTCAGTGGTCACTCCAGGTGGGTCGTGGCCTTGGTACTTAGTAACAAACAAACAATTCACAGGGATTTCAGGTGCTTCCGATTTTTGAAACAATACTGTTTTCACGACAAAGTATTATAAAGTCAAATTCAGGTGGTAATGGTGTGGTTTTAGTGCAAGCGTTGTATCAAAATTAAACCTGACTCAGGCTAATCTTATGGCGAAATCCTTTGTTGCACGGAGGCTGCCTGAAATTCTACAATTGACACTTTAACTTGATTATTTATCTATATTTATTTTATGGAAAACCAACAGCTTAAATTTAACTAGGTATACTATGTTATAGCCAGTGGAAAGCCAATTAGAGGTTTTCACGGCTATGTAACATAACAACAACAGATACAACTGAAACTTCCAAATTATAGTCATTCGGGAACACAGACGCCGGCAACGAGTTCCACTCTTTGGCTGTCCGCATAATAAATGTAGACGCAAAGCGTTTAGTGCGGATAGGTGGCATATCAACCATGAACGGGTGTCTCGTAACGACTGGTCGACGACAAAGTGAATAACGAATTAAGATTAGATCACACTATAACTGAGAGGATATCTCCCGTGATATGGATAAAGTCGTAACCAAAACTCTTTTTTTTTTTCATTCTAGTCCATGCACGCGTTGTAAAAAATGTATTGAAAATGTAAATCCATTCATCCGTTTGAAGAGTGTTGGATAAACAGAACGGTGTCTTTTTTTACAATAAAAGCGCTACACACTCCAGCATAAAACTTGATACTTAGTATAAAAAATGATACAATAAGAACGTTATCACTCGCACCACTCCCCCAAAACCTCGAAGATAATCCCAGTCCCGCGGGAACTGACTTGTGATTGCAAACTGAAACAAAGGATCTCGGGTCCGGAGCTCTGTCCGGAGGTAAACGAACAAATGGACTCCTTGAGACAACTTGTAACATTTTTCATAGCTTATTCTTTTACGATGGAAGTTCAGGGATAAATAACAATGTACGTTCAATGTTTTTGGCAGTTAGGAATTGGCAGGGATGATTGACGACTACGAGATGGTATGCCATCCCTCTCTCTTTTTCACTCTCTCTCTCTCTGTGGTCGGCACGTCTTTCTAGTTATACTTTTCTGGTTAAAAATTTACGGCCCTTACTTTTACTGATTTACTTGCTATGCACTGATCCGGATTCAAGCATAAATTTTTGTATGAAAACTCTAATCGATTCTATGCTTGAGTTTTTTATGAGTATACTAGCCTAAGTAATGTGAAAAATGTCTGAAGAAAACACAGCACCACTAGAGACTATAAATTCACTTTACTAATTATTATAAACGCAAAAGTTTGTAAGAATGTACGGATGTTTGTTACTCTTTCACGCAAAAACTACTGATCCGATATGGATGAAATTTGGAATAATTATTGTCCGTTACCTGGATTAACACATAAACTACTTTTTATTTCGGAAAATCAACAGAATCAAACGGGGCGCTAACGAAATCGCGGGTGGAAGCTATCCATACAATGTGGTTGTATGAAGATCCCCCTCTAACTGTTCAGTTTTATGGTCCGAGTCACCCCGTTCAGGCTTCTACTAATTCAGAAACATCCTGTATAATTTAAAGTCAAGATCATAAAAGTTTGGTGCAGCAAGACCACGTCAGTCACGGAACCATAAGTCACGGAACAGTGACTCAAGTATTTACGTAACAATCCGACAACTAGAGAAGCAACAATGCCAACTTGAGATCTCTCCGCTTAGTGCACGTAAAACTGAAGAGGCTATATACTGAAACGGCAGACTGTGGAAGGATATTTTCTCCATAGAAAAGCTCTGTTACCTCTCCAAACATTTGAGGCGTAAATAAAAATGTATTTACGCCTCAAATTTTAATCTGTGGTTGCAGTTTCAACAAAATATTAAAATATTTCCAGACGGTTATTTAATCTTAATAATTAGAGTTCCCGTTAAAAACGTAATGGAAGGATATTTTGTCCGTATAGAAAAGCTCTGTTACCTCTCCAAACATTTTACTACAATGTTTTTTTGTAAAATTGACGTTTCTATCATCCAACTGCGGCACAATTAGAACGACACAGCATCATAATTTTTACCATAGCTTTTCATTTTAATTCTGTTCATAGTAGATAATATTGCGCTATGTAATGGAGGAAACTTCACTGGTTTATATATTATCACATAGTTTTTAGTTTAAAAGTATATTGTACTGTTTGTTTCCCAAAGAAAATTAAATTAAATAAAAAAATAAAGTAGTTTGAAAAGAGTTTGTTTTGAGTGGAACACCCCCTTAGATAAATCTAGCCCGTCTGTCTGGCAGCATTACAAAGTATTTAAGAATCCATCTAGAAGTTTATTCATTCTAGCCAGTTTACTGCAAGATGACAGACAGTCACAGATTGGTTTTATTATGACTACAATGTTGCATGACACTGTAGATTGAGTTTTATCGGCCTTTTCGAATGGTAGGAATATTAAAAAGATAAGTTGTAACTGCAATAGAACACAGATTTGAGGCCGCCGGGCATGTCCGTGGACATTTCACTGGATTTGTTGATTAACTTTTTGCTAGACTTGTTGATGGACTTGTCACTAGACCAGTCGTTAGATTGGTCGCTAGACTAGTTGCTAGAGACTAGTCGCTGGACATGTCGGTGGATTTGTCGCTGGACTTATCACTAGAGCAGTCGCTAGATTGGTCGCTAGACTAGTTGCTAGACTAGTCGCCGGAGCAGTTGCTAGACCAGTCGCTCGAACAGTCGCTAGACTAGTCGCTACACTAGTCGCTAGACTAGTTGCTAGACTAGTCGCTAAACTAGTCGCTAGACTAGTCGCTAGACTAGTCGCTAGACTAGTCGCTAGACTAGTAGCTAGCCTAGTAAAAAAAAAGAAGCGTTTTCATTCGTCGTTAAATTTTTCTCACCAAATTCGATCGTCTGTTTATACTTTTAGACTTATCGGTGGATTTGTCGCTAGTCTTGCGCATTTTTATGGTTCTTGCGTGACGTCAACCAGCTCTCTTTACACGACAGACGACAGTTCAAGAATTGGGAGAGTTATATTGCGATTGTTGAATTTGACTAGGAGTCTTATCATAAAAGCCCCCCTGGAAAACCCTAAGGTATATTATGTAATGCGCACTCCTGAATACTTACTTACCTACCATAAGTACCTATATTTTATTGGTCATAAACATTTTTATGGTAGCACGGTCATAGCCTTTTCATTGGGGCTAATACGAACGTGCCTTGTATTAGAAAAGTACTGCATATTACAAGAAATTTACAACAAAATTCTTATTTTGTAGAATGAGAAAGTTTGCAACTGTTTACAATGACAGTTGCATTTCTGAAAGTAGTGCCATCTATTCCGTATGGAATCTTCAGATATGACCAACTTTTCTGATAACAAGAAAAAGAAGGAGAAGAATCCTGATCCTACTAAGTTGCAGAATGTTTGAGTTTGCACGAGGATTACTTGTTTACATCCGTCCATGTTTTTTTATGATATTTGTACCGGCACTGCTTGGGGCTTTATGCTCAATCCGACTGAGATTTTATAGTAATAGGAATGACGTCATCTCTTTTAGATTAGACACCTGAAAGTGATTTTTTTAATAAAATTCACTACCTTTATAAGTAGTTATTTTATTTTATTCTCTTTTGTACTTTTTTTTAGTTGTGCCTTGTAAGTTGTTACCAATCTAACTTTAAAAATATAAAAAAATCAGTCCCATTTAAGTTTTCAGTGGGTACTTTTCACCACACCTTGTATAATGCAAGTTGGATAATAGATGACGCGAAAAGTAAGTACCTACATTGTATTAAAAAATAAAGACAATTTGTGTTAATGCTTACTCTAAACCAACATCTAACATACAATTCAATTAACCGCCATACATACTTATTTAAACAAACTAGTTTACAACTTTTACCGGGCGAATTACGACTCTATAATAGCAACCATAAAGATGAGTAATTTGTCGTAATTTAGGAGTTTTCAATCGGTTGATCGTGCGATTGTTCGATGTTTATACAGTTGGGTATTTACTACTATTGTAGTATTTTGTATAAATAGCAGCCTAAAATGGGGGCTGTGAGTGTAGTATACCGTTTGGTCGTACTAAGACCAGCAAAATGCTGCGCTTCGGTTTGGTACTCCTGGTCGCAAGCGTGAGTAGATTTTTCTTTAGCTATAAAATATTTTTGTGAAATGTGTAAAAACGAAGAGTAGGACTCGCGTAGTTGGATTCTCAGGAAGGATCATTTTTATCTAAGTACCTACTAATAAAATATGTTTATGTGTAAATTTGTGAAAGCGAAGAGTAGGACGTCCAGATGGATTAACTATTAATTGCGAGGAGTCAATTGATGAAGAAATAATCATTCTTTCTGGAGTGGAGGTGGTCCACGTAAGTTAGTCCACTCCCTCCAAATGTACTGGAGTAGATATGCGGGGAATTGGGCGGAGAGCGGGCAGGAGATGCGTTTCTGATAAAGATTCAGTCCGCTTGTCAAAGTTTGGTCAGTCTTGTAAAAAAAACGTTTCTGGCATCTGATAATCCGATCACAGACAATTTAGTCGTCAAATCTTATAAATCCGAACGAAAATAACTATAAGTATTTCTCGCATCAGATAACCATAGCGGTATAACCTGGTTTAACGCAAAATCATTATTTATAGCAGGTAAATAAACAAGATTTTATTTCTCATGCGACGTCAATTTCACACCTTATTCCTCAAATCTTATACCAATACCGGAGAACGATTTTCATGAATACGTCCAAATAAGCTCCTACGGGAAATATTGAATCGCACCGTGAATGTGACGGGTTCAAGAACCATGTGACATAATGTAGAAAGCTTCCATTACGTTGACAATGCTTGAAACCAGAATAATAATAGAAAATAGTTTGGAATATACAAGGTGTAACATAAATGCCCTATAAGTCCGAAGGGGGCGTAATCAGACCGACCACCTGAGAGCTTGGACATGAGCAAAGGATCGTAATTGAAATTTTCATACAAATGTACAACTATTATTATTTTAGAAATTAGCGACAACCCTAAGTGTTTGTTTACTAGTTGCGTAAATCCGTACACACGCATGCACACGTAGGTACCCTTCTACCACGTCGCACGCACACGCTACGCTGTTACACCGTGTATTTAAACTATAGTGACTATACAATATATATATATATACACCCATTTCTGTCGACTTAATTTATTTTATTTTATTTTATTTTATTTTATTGAGTGACAAAATCCACAGCTCTTAAGTATAATGGTAAATCTTAATTTTAAAGCAGACAGCCAAAGACGGATTTACATTCTAAGTACAGTAACATAAGCTAAAATCGACGACAGTCACTAGTATACAAGGACAGAAAAAAAAATAGAAGTAGAATAATGCAGTTGTCAGGGTGTGTAAGGGTGTGTGTATGTGTGTATGTAAGGGTGTGTGTGTGTGTAGTAAATGTAATAAGGTCATAAATGGAATTTTAATCTAAAGTTAATTGTAATATAATCTAAAGTTAGTTGTAATATTCAATAATTATTTTTATAGGCAAGGCTAACCACACTATAACAAGGCTTCATTGATTAGTTTTTGACATTCATGTCTGAAAACTCCCTTGCTGCTGTGGAAAATATCAACAGAGCAAAATTTTTTATTATAATTTCTGTGCATTCTGCTCACAAGGGAGTTTTGAGCATAATTTGTTTTTGAGTGCGAAACTGCAAACAATTTTGTATGTCGCGTTCTAGTTTTGGGACAGCAAAAGCACAAGGTTTGAGATATGAGTTCTGCACAATCAATATACCCATTACATAAGCCATGAAGAAATGACATATCACTTAAATAGCGACGCTTCTCAAGTGTCATAAGGTTGTGGTGACAACAAGATTCCTCATGTACTAATGGTAGTCTTAATGTACTAATGGTAGTCTCTACCTATTTTTCTCTCTTTTTTCAGTAATAATATAGTATTATATAATCTGTGGTTATGTACTATTTTTACGTCTCTCGTTTATACTACAAAGTTCACGTAAACTTTTTTTTGTATAGATATATTTAGATAATGTAAACTTAGTTACACGGCTTAAGTCTCCATACAAAATACTTACCTGAATTTTATAGTAGGTGTTCAATAATTAAGTACCCGTATAATTTATTAAGTCGTAAATTATCTTAGAGAAAAAGATTACAATTATAAGCCTTCAAATACGAATGTAATCATCACTTATGTAGTGATGATTACAAAGGCAAATACTCGACCTAGACCAGAGAACGTAGACAGTTCTTAATACCAAATGGTGTCACTCGCTGGAGTCTCACCGCAACATTCAAATATCACGAACCAATCTGATTATGGCTAAGTAGCCGATCGCAGATAAATTTGGGGAAAAAAAACATAATATCTAACGATGTATAAACAACTTCTAAAAAAAAATACCGGTCGATGCGTGATCTGTTTCAAACTCACAACATTACATATTTTTGAAGTAGAAACAAGAATGTTACTAGAGCAGTGTATACATTTTTGTAACAACAGCAATAAAATAGTTAAATTTTCACAAAATCGTAACTTCAAAGCTTAATAGAGTGATTGAGTTAAATCCCCGATTTGAGATATGAGAACTGTTACCTGCATGACGGCGATCTCGCGGGATCACGAGGCGGGTGGACAGCCCAATCCTCTGTTTTCATTGTGCTGTCACATAGTAAAGGCGGGATTACACTAGCTTGGAAAATGGACTATATATTATTATAGCTCGCTTGCTAAAGGCACCTAAATGTATTGTAGAAATGCACACACTGGGAGTGCCCATGCGAAGTTAACATTTATTTATTTATTTAAGCCTTTTGTTTTGAACTTTTTTTTTCCTCTTTTGTTACAAAATATCCCTCAGTTCAGTGTGCCTTTTGGCAAAGGCCTCCTCCAGCATCTTCCACTGAGATCTGTCTCTGGCAACTCTTCTCCAATTGTGGGCCAGCTGTGAGTTTAAGATCATCTTTCCATCTCCGTTGTTGTCCTCCACGACTTCTCTTAGTTAACATTTAATCGCTAGAGAATAAAAAACGTAAGATTATGTATGATCTTTGTGTATAGTGTATCATCTGCCATCATCAGTATTACCTGAAAGATATAACCTAATAATCTTCAAAAGAAGAGTGAATAGGTGGATAGCTAAGCGTGCTCCACCTTAGGCTGCAGCTACACTTACCACCAGGTGTGCTGGCAGCCAAAAGCAAAGCTCATAAAAAAAATTGTGTTTAGGAATAATCTCGTGAAATCTTGTCGTTTGAAATGCAGTTCCATGCATTTTGATCGGTTTTTTACTGGTTTTTTTTATTAACCCTTAAGGTAGTTTTGTTGAGTATACTAGTAGAATGTTGTCTTAAATTTCTGTGCTTGCTAATATATTCACAGTGTGCCATTTACTTCGCAAGCTGGAAGCAAGCTCGAAGGTTCGTTTTGTATATTTATACCTACACTCAAGCACAGTTACGCACTCAAGCTTAGTATTTTTGACATTTTTATATGAAAAATCTCTACTCAAAATTAATATTCATTTATTGGTGGCATACTGGTTTTTATAAATAGCTTAGGTAGTCGCTTGAGTAATCGCTTCGCTATCAGAATACGAATCTTGATGATCCTTGTAATTTTACAGACCAAAATGAGTTTTGTCTAATAATAGGCCTTTATATCTATTGAAAATGATTTTTACCGCGTCAGGAGGCAACCTATGCCAACACTTAACGGGACACTGTAGTGCCTGAGACAATGTTTTAGATGGAGTAGGCTTGCCTAGCACCTATACCATCCTCTCAGCCTAGTCAGCCATATCCACAGGAAAGACAAGGTTCATACGTGCGCTGACTAGTTACACCAGTGCTCTATTTTGCTAGCATGTATTCCCGCCCTTACACGTTAGCTGTAACATGGAAAAAACTTTTTAAACCTAATTTATTAGGTCAATCTATCACTGTTAACGAAGCAGCAACAGTTATGAACATTGGCACTGTTTCCCCAACATTATTTGATGAATCATAACATTCGTAACATTACGGATACAAATCAAACAACAAAGGTGTATTATGTGACGTATACCGTATATTTAGAAGTGTCTGACTACCCGCTTAGACATTCTGAAAATTCTAGCATTTACGTATAATTTTAAAAGTCAAAGTGGCAGGGGCTCACTAGATTCGATCGGAAAGAATGGCGTGACAAAGAGGAGGCCTATACCCAACAGTGGGTGAGCATAGGCTGATTAGATAGAAAGATCGACTTATTATTTTGTTTCAAGTAGTAACGAAACTAGTTACCTAACAAAAGCCATTTTGTTTTCAAGAAATATGTTCTGTAGACTCTACACTACATTGTAGAGCATTGAGAAGTAAGATTTAGAGGGGGTTTTTTTAAATTGTTAGCTTATTTTACGATCATGTATGTCTAACTGATGCAGCTAAATACTATAGTGATAGGTATATGCGTTTTACTCTTCACTGTGAAGGTCATTTTTGTGTTAGAATTGGTCGCCTTACCTCACCGTCTTCAACTTAGCTGGAATATAATTAGATATAAGGTACGCAGAGGTAACTTAAACATAAAACTTGAATAAGAATTACGCGATGTTAAAATTTTAATAGTCAAAAATAAAACCACCAGTGGCAAGTCGTTAGCACGCTCCATAATCACAAGTTTCGGGTAATTTGCCTAAAGAGGGGTCTCTTTGACCTTAAATTGTGGGGTCTTTATGATCCCCAGAGTTAATTACAGACTCTATTCGACAATTTGCTGAATTACGAGTTAAATTAAGTTGAGCTCACAGGTTTAAACTTTTTGTAAGTTAAGGCGTAGGTATAAGGCAGACATAATCTTTGTTGGCAAAAAACATTGTAGTACAACTAGATAAATTCGTGGACGAAGTCGCGGGTAACAGCTAGGTATTGTAGTACATGTAATAATATGTGTGTGCTTTAAGGTATGTAAAAGGCAGACAACCCTCTCGCTCGCACATTTAAACATTTTTGAATATATAATATAACTCAATGTAATTATGTGAAATTGCAGACCTTTAGGGTCGAGAGAATATCAATGCAAAGGTTCAGTAAAAATATCACATTGATCCAAACAAGTTTTTTGGTCGGAAAACTTGTTTCGATCAATGTGATATTTTTACTGAACCTTTGCATTGTTATTCTCTCAACGCTGAAGGTCTGCAATTACATTTAGTTATATTATATCTTCGAAAATGTTGAAATGTGCGAGCGAGAGGGTTGTCTGCCTTATACCTACGCCTTAAAACTGAATTGTCGGAGTAACGTCAAAGATCTTGGTAAAAACTAAGAATGGCTGAAGGATTCTTGCGATTTTTTTCAGTGTTCCTATTCTCATAAGGGCATGTTTTAGGTCTGGTCCGACTATCGGCCTTTTCTTTAAAATTATCAAATTCGAACGTGAAAATATTATAATCTAAAGAATAGAATTTGTGGTTGGTTGATCCCAGCCTTAGTAATACCCTATTTATCCTAAAACTAATAAACACAACTCGTCCAAGATCCTATCCTATCTTACTACAATGTATTATAAAAATGTGAAAGTTTATATATTTTGATATTTTGAGGTTTGGATGTTTGTGTTCAAATCACGCTGCAACTACGGTTCGAGTTGGATGAAACTTATATACATGGCTATTTTTTATCCAGGACATGACAACAGGACAAACGGGACGCGGACAAAGTCGCGGGTATAATCTAGTTTTTTATATAAGTATCTTTGTTTCAGAGCGCTCTCGCTGCCCCTAGTGACTACTACCAGACAGTAGAGCTGGACTTGTTGGAAACCAATGAAGTGGCTAAAAACATTGGTTGTTCCAAGTAAGTATTTTATAGCTTCATCACCATCGTTTTATCAAATAGAATAATTTATCCAGGTGCAAACAGTACCACAGGCAGAAGCTACGAAACCTGTTCTGTACGAATTTGTTTGTTGGAACGCGAAAATAATTGACTGTTTTACTTGTTTCCACAGCCACATCACCGATGGCCTCTTCAGCATGAGAGACGGTGCTGAGACCAACGTGCTCATTATCACCATGCAGAACATCATCACCGACTTGGCCTCCCAGAAGTGCGAATACTCGCAAGGCCTCAGCGTCAGTCAGGCTTTGGCTCTTACTCTGGGTATTTCTACTGGTATTCCTGGAGACGCCTGCCAGTGTGCTAGTGTAAGTATTACTGAGCTGTTTTATCACCCTTGTAAAAAAAATTACTTCGAATCTGTCGAAGAAGTCGGTTTTCAGCATTCGTCAATCCCGACAAAAGTAAACTAGAGTAGAGAATCTGACAGATGTCTAATTGGTCGCAAATGGGTGAACCCTGATCCGTTTGCGACCCAGTTCTTGGCCTACCCAGGCCAAGAAGTGAAAGGTTAGGAGCAATGAAAGCCCTTTACCAGTGGTCAAGTCAGATGGGCTCGTCCTACCCGAAAACTTTGAAATGTTACTGAAATTTCTAATTTCCTTCAAACTCTTCCATAGTTCATCAACGCCTTCGCGTCTGGAAACTACCGCCACGAGCTGAAAGGCTTCATCAACCACATCGCACAGCTCCTCGACCGCCTGGTTCACCTCAAGCAGAACCCACAATCAGCTCGTTACTCAGTATGTATTCAGAATAAAACTATAGTCAAATAAAAATATGTACGGACGAGTAGCACCAAAAACTGTAGAGATGTGATGTTTTTCAAACAACGCGTATGAAAATTCGATTAGTGCATGGCAGGATTTGAACTCACGACTTTAAACGTATCGGCACACCAAATAGACCACCAGTGTTTTTGGCATAGAACTAAAGATTTTTTTGTATATACAGTGGTAGGAAAGCTGATTGCCGCCTCTCGGTGTCGACCATTGGAACATTTGGAACTAAATTATTTCTCTAGTTATGAACCACGACTTAAAATCAAACCCACAACCAAGAGGAACACTGTACACAAACAGTGCAATCAAAAAGCAATAAATCACCCATTAGATAGAAAAAACCTATACATATCAATACTATTGAATTGATCGAAGAAGACAATGGAATTAGTGATGATGGATAGTCCCCGGAGACAATGATAGATGGTGGCATTTGCATTTGCTTGTTGGTGCACCACAAATTGATTAACTGGTTATAGTATAGAGAAATTATCCATGATCTTTGATTAGAGGCACCGAGTAAAATCAGCTGCAATATTTTATTTAAGAAAACTCCAGGATAAATTTATATTTTGCTGTACACTTTGGACACGCATTTTTAAGGAGTATACTCGTAAATAATAATTAATGTAACACATACATGCTTAAAGAAACTTACTAAGTAGGCGTGTGCAAATTTATATGCAGTAGAAGTAAAAACAAAAAAACTCCTGCCCTCCGAAGCACGGAAGCGCTCAAATGTAAATTTTACCAAAACACCCATCCAAATAGTGAACGCGCAGAACGTCGCTTAACTTAGATGATCGGTGAAGATTGACTAAGCAAGCCTAGCCACGAGCGGTTTCCACATTCTCTTCGCTTCGAACATTCTCTGATAATAGTTAGTGATGTCCTGTTGCAGGTCGGTCCAAAAACAGGCTGCAGCGGAGGTGGAAGATCTTACAATTTCGAACCAGCATGGAGTTCTATTATTGCAAACGCTAGTCCAGCAGCTGCCAAGTAAGTGAAAATCTTACCCTCGAATTCATAAAGGATGACGGTTCCTCTAGAGGCGGATTCAGGTACTAGGTGAACGTTTAGCGGCTGTTCAGATAGATAGAAGACTCTTTATTGCTAACTAATTTTACGGAAATTAAATAAACACAGAGTTGATTATTCTTACGTGAAGTATAATGGGGGTAGTTATCGCTATGAGCGATCTCTTCCAGGCAACCTTTGGATGGACTGGATTTTAAATGAACGAAAGAAACGGTATAATAAAAAAGACTACATTTCATTAATTTTACAAACTTTCAGCTTCCGTTTATGAATTTGGGAGTTAGTGTTAATTGTTAAAAAGCGAAACTATTCTTCAACTGATTTAACCTGCCTAGCACAGTGCCTGAATTTACCTGTTAGAGGACTTTCTACATAGTTTATAGAGTTATCCTGTCCATACACATGTACAAACTAGAGTATTTTTAATGCCCGAATACGTCACTCAAAATGTATGCTCCTTTTTTGCCTTGCTTGCTAGTGCCGTTAGTAAGAGATGGCAATAATTTAACCAATGGGTAGGTGAATGGGACTTTTAAAAAAAGTTTTGGTTTCAATCTCTTTTTTATACTATTATTCAGTTATTCAGTTTCCTTACCTGTCCGTTTTACTGTGTGTGTTAAATAATGAAATGAAAAAATATTTCACAGTTCAAGAATGAAATTAATCCAAGTAGCGGTTGTGAGCAATGCAATTATGAAAAATAAGTGAAAGTAATTTTTATTGGTTTTTTTAGTTATGTCCAGGAGGAGTACTGCACAGCAAGGCGTCTTTACAACGGTTTTGACGTGCGCAATAATATTGAGGCTGCTGCGATCACCGCGTTCTCTCTGCCTCCTGTCGCTAGTATCATGAGCCAGTGCCGAGCTCCGCTCTCAAACGTAAGTACCAACGTTGATACACAAGCAGTATAGCAAGCAACCAAGCTCGTATGAGTGGCCAACTCTAGCACGAAAGCACTCAGATGTAAATGCCACTGACGGTCGCCCATCCAAATAGAGACCGCGCAGAACGTCGCTTAACTTAGATAATCGGGGAAAGCAAGCCACGAGCACTTCACGAGTTATTGGCCATAAATAAAAAAGAAGAAAGTACTGGATAAAGCCGTCATACCTGTTGCTAGAAAGAGATATACATACTCAGTTGTATACTTATTATACTCAGTTGTAGTGGCGTTGAGCTGCGACGCTGCGCGGTGATTAAGTAAAAGTCAGGCAATTACCTCACTTTTCTCTTTCCACTACAGGTGGAGAGTAACGTTAAATCGTTTTTTTTTGTAGAAAGTGATAGAATAAACTGATGTTTTTTTTTATTTCAGTTCGTGAGTGCCCTTCTTGGAAACAGAAACCCCAGCTCAGCTTTAGGCGCAGCCAAGCAATGTCTTTTACAATCTATCTAGAATATATAGACAACTCGATAGTGATAATAAATATAGTATTTTATATAACACTCTATATGGTATATAATAACATAAACCAAAATCTATATAGGTATATTTATTTTTTTAAACATCAGAATTTTGAAGTAGCGAGAAATATAGGTACGAATTATTTTGTAAATAGTTATATATTATGATAAAACCACGACCCGGCATTTTATTTTGGTAATGATTTTTTTTAATAAAGATGTATCCAAACCATTTATATACTATTTTTTATTTCACCTTCTATTTTGGTTAGGCAGAAGATTGGTGTGATGAGTTTTTAAAAAAATAATGTATATTGTATTTTTAGCCTAACATTTTTCTTTCCAACAGTACATTTATAAAAAATACAACGGAATTAAGAACCTCCTCCTTTTTTGAAGTCGGTTAAATAGTAGTCCAGCGGAAATTTTTGTTACGTATTTTTGAACCGTGGTCCTCCGAAACCGTGGACGTCCGGGATGAAATCCTATAAACATCCATCTCATAAACTGAAATGTAGGGAACAGCAGACTTGTACTTCCTGTCTAATAAACTACATTCAAATCAAATGTTAACTAAAAATAGATGATTATATTTTAGTTAACCTTCGATTAAAATGTAGTTATTACATATTTTATTAGTTGAACCAAATACCTAATTAACACCGAGTCAGCTGAATAAGGAAATTATTTTTGACAATTATTATCCTGTTTTACCAGTTATAAGTTAAACCCGTAAGGGTACAAGTCTCTGACAATAATGTATCTCGTTGTGTTTTTTTTATTACTATGGACCCTGTATCATTCGGTTATATGTCAGGAAAGATGTATGGAACCTAATCCAGGTAAGTTGATTCTTAGTTCTTGAAAATTCTATGGTTCTAGCGGATTTTTGAATGCATGACTCACATATTTATTCGTATGGCGTTCAATTTAAATACCTTAATCTAAATATAACATTTAATAGCTATCGATATAATATAGGAATAGCGGCAATCATAAATAAATAGAATAAAGTGAATTATTTCGACGTAAATGTAAACATTTTTTTTTGTTTGTCAAAGATAAGATAAGATATAAGATATGTTTATTTGCAAGAATATATGTTACAGATTAGGTCTTAAGTGTATAAATATTCTACCTAATGGGCATGCAAATACATAAAATTGGATTTTAAATAAAAGTAGGTACCTATTTATAAGATGAATTAATTTTACAATAATAATCATATAGCTAATAATAAAAATCATTACAAATTAGGTGTCAAGTCAAGGTAAGTATTTCATAGGTCATTGTCTCTGTATTTTAAATATTGCTCTATAGAATAATAACATTTTGAGATCAAATGAGATCAAACTTGAATGTCTTATAAATAAACCTATGATTTTTGCTGCAACTAATAAACTTATTTCTTTTATAGAAATGGCATAGCTAGTGCATTGTAATAAAGATAGTTCCATTATTGCAAGATTAAAAAAAATGCTTTTAAAAAATACATGCGTCATGGCTCAGTCGGTAGTAGCTCTGCCTTCTGTGCTGTGGATCGTGGGTTCGATCCCCACCGAGAACAAACATTTGTGTGTGGCAAACATAGATGTTTGTTCTGTGTCTGGTTGTTACTATGTATTATAAGTATGTATTTACAAAAAAATTGATATATGTATTCTATCAGCCATCTAGTTCCCATAGTACAAGCTTTGCTTAGTTTGGGACTAGAAGGCGTTGTGTTAAATGTCCGTGAATATTTATTTATTTATTTTATTTGCCCTCAGACTCTCCTACTCCTACTGATTAAGTAATTCCAATGGGTAATCATAATTCATATTAATAATTCTCTTTTCAGAAGAAAATGTTTTATATATTCTACAGACAACAGACAATAAATTGATAAATGATCAGTTTATTAAATCCTTGAATGTTTTTCTAAGATCTGACACAGACAACCTGTACCCAAAACCAAAAATTTTATTTAACTGCTCGTCCAAGCTCTGGGAAACAATAGAGAATACACGCAAATTGAGGTATGCTTACAATTATTATTATTTATTTATCTGAACGAAACTAACTTAGACAACGATTAGTCTACGGAAGAACGGGCTATCTGTCTCTATTTCCGTCAAACAAAAAATGAAAAGTACTTATACTGTGACTTGTCTTCACTTCGGTACAAGGAACCTTGTCTAAGGCGCTCATGCTAAGCGTATATAGGTAGGTAGAGAACGATAGACAAAGTTACATTGCGCGGTCATCTTGTGCATGACGGACCAGCCCCACGTCGTGCAGTGTAACTTTAATATTAATGAATCTTTGTTTGCTGTTTGATAGAGTGCAGGGATGTTAGCTCGCCCAGCCCCTTTCTTCTATTAGGTCTGCCTTAACAAGATAGCCATGGTCAAACCATGCGGATTTAACTAAACTACGGGTTTCTTCACAGCATTTTCCTTCACTCTCTAAGACTGCCTATTCACACACATACGGTACATTCGACAGTTATTTTAGATCGAACACCGGGGTAGAATGGAAACCAACCAAGCGTACCTAGTAGGTACCTACTATGTTGCTGAGCCTATGTATTTGTAAATTTTTACGTACCCACCTAATGTAAAATATGCTGTAGGTACTTACTCGCTTTGTATTTGACAATAAACTTTTTTGTATTGTATTCTGATGCTCTACTTCTTACAACACACGATTCCATTTCAGATACGTCGTCAACCTACACGTGACAGATTTTTATCAAAATAGTTATGACGAAATGGAATCAAATGGCTTTTTATATGCCGGTGATATAGAACCATACACGCCTGGTACAGAAATAGAAGTATGCAGAAGGAACTTTAAAAAACCAAATGATACTTGTAAGTCCGAAAAAGTTGTGCTACAGAAGGACGTAAAAGTGGTATCCAAGGAAGTAATGTCCATACCATTTTTATACGACTTAGTTTACCATTTTGAAAACCCTGAAATAGATACACAAACTGAAATTACCACCCTAGTAAAATACACGATAATAATCTGCTCAAAGATTCCAATAAAAAACAGGCACATACAACGAACGTTTAATGATGTAGTCAAGAAGGTAACATATATCTCTGACAAATGCGATACTCAACTTGATAATGTGAATCATAATAGAATAATAGCTGTGCTTGCCCCGAATCAAAACTCGATAGAGGAAACCAATAAACCGGTAATATTCTACGACGACGGAAACTCTGATACTAGACAGAGACTTCAGTGGCTGCCTTTGGCAGATGCATTGCTGCAGTTTATAAAAAAAATGGATTGGAATAGAGTTGCAGTCCTGTCAGATGGTTCTGTGGAGAGTGATGCTTTTGAGGTGCTGTTGCGTGAGCTATTCGCTAAGCACGGAGTAGCACACGAAGTGATAGCAGTGGTAGAAACCAACCAGCAATATGATTTTTCAAAGGTAAGGGCCGCCACTTTACATGTAATACCAAAAAATCTCGAAAACAATGGGGGTTAAGGTACCATTACAATCGACCGGGATACCGAGATATCGGGTTTTGAGATTCCGGGATCCCGCGGACAAGTACAACGAGTGTAATCTTTAACCATCCACCACATCCTCATATTTTATACAAAACTTTGGTTTTATAGTACTTTACTGTCATAGCAAACTGTAAGTTACAGGCTCTGCAGAGATCCTACTTTTTCTGATATATTTCTTGTTCCAGGCATTGAAAGTCTTGAAGCGCGATAAAGCACGCGTAATAATAGCTAATGTTGATGAAAAAAACATCCAGTTATTAGCCACTCAGGCGCATAAACACAAAATGATCGCTAGCAGAAATCTGTTGTGGATCGCACGCAGCTTGTCAAGCGATAAAGCAAGAACTGCCGCAAAGGTATTGAAAAAAACTTTTGTGCGACGTCTTACAAGCTTATTTTCATCGAGCGAGGCTGGTTCAGCAGCGGGCCTTCCTTATCAAGCCTTGGGACCACATTCGAGAGCTTATTTTATTTAATTTTGTTGTCTTTTGGGACCATAAAACTGCATGGCACTAAAACTGCATGCTGCGCCATGAGGTTTTCTTTCATTTAAAATCTGTCTTACACGGAATGTGACGCATATAACTATGTTCGATGACTTATAGAACGTAGTCACACTTCAGCGGTAGATTGTGCCATTGGTGCATCATAAAACTGTTTATTTGTACGCTTGACCAACGCGACGACTTCAGACTTTTAACCTTACAACTGATCAAAAGCGCAGTTCTAGTACGCCATCCAGGTGATTTAAAAACATACCTAGATATTTATAATGGACAGTAAGCCAGAGTTCACAAGCTTTATAGCGACATTTTCTTATAAGATAGTGTGACGAGTGCATGGGTAGGTTACTAGCAGTATCTACTATTAGTTACGCTGTAAAATGTCGGATAACTAAACAATCACGCAAATTATTGTGTAGCTACCTATACTTAGATACATTGTTTTCTTTTCTAGGACCTAGATGATGCACTATACTTATATCGAGAACCAACCTCTGTTAATGTGCTTATAAAAGGTATTAACCGAGTTATACATCAGAGTTACCTTGTTACGAATAGCAGTTACGATTTTGGCAAACATACGTAAGTAAAATACCATTTTTTATTCACAAAACTTCACAAATAAATGTGGTAGAGCATCTTTCAAAAGAGCTCGTTTTGGGAAGTACTACCACTGGGCTCATTTTGGGCACCATTGCTGTGTTCCGGTTTGAAGGGTGCCAGTGCATATACATACAGGCAGTTGAGACTTAATCTTTTCGTCACAGGATGCGTCCTTATTGGACGTCCCCAGTGAGCTAATGCATTAATGTAGACAGGGGTTACTACTATAGTAGGTGCCAAATAACACCGCAATACAGGTCATTCACCCACCTTCACCACGATGTCGCAAAATTCAATTTATGTATGGTAAACAAACAGTACTAACGAGATTCGAGCGATACCGTCTTAGCGACAGGTTTGTATGGAAAGCGACAGAATTAGCCATTCATAAATTGAATTTTGCGACATCGTGGTGAAGGTGGATGAATGACCTGTATTGCGGTGTTATTTGGCACCTACAATAGCAACAGGTGGATTGCTGCTAACTGATTGCTCTATATTATTCACATATAAAATAATATACAAGTACTAAGTACAAGACAACAAAAAAGGCACAAAAGTAGTTAAAAGTAGTTTAAAAAATCAGGTGGTAAAAGCTATATTTCTTCCAGTCAATTTGCCAAAGACGTGCTCGAAGAGCTGCGGAAGCTCGAAGAAATACATAATAATATTATACATATTAAAAGGACTAAGGCAACGGGCGATAAGATTATCGCAACATACAAGACAGGAATCGTAACATTGCATCAAACTTTCCTAAAGCCAGACACACGAGGTGACTGCGTCGTGCTAAGCTCAAATTACTATAAGCCTTGCAATACCGCCGAGATAATATACTTCATGATGGTGATAGCTGTGGCAACTGTTACTGTGCTCGGGATCACGGTTTTTTTCGAGACACTAGACACGCCATACAACCGGATGTAAAAAAACCATGATTCCCCCGAAAATAACCTCTTAGGTCTGATTTTGTGAATATAATTTTATTAATCTACTTAACTACCTACCTATATAAGATTTACCACATACCTACCACAATGTAACCGACGTTTGGTTCTTATTAAATTTCATTTCATTTCAGAACTTATAGGATTCGTTTTGCAAAATTATTAAAGTGTAAAAACCACACCTGATTTATTAAATATTTTAAATCTATCGTATAACATTGAATATTTTTTTTGACAAATTGATTCGTGGTTCAATATACGTAAAATAAATAATTACTTTTTTTCAGTAAAATAAATTAGAAATCGTAACCTAATGTCAAGCATAATACTTGAGACCTTCTTGAAAATATTCTTAGACTAATTTTAGTACTTTCTTGTTTCTGTGTAAAATTTTTAATCTTTGTTTCTCCTGTACTAGATATCTTAGTCTTTTTTTTTAAATAAAGAATTTATTTATACAAACATCTATGCTTGAGTTCGGATCAGTGCTTGAACAGTAATTAACAAATCAGCATAATACCGCGTTTACACTATGCCCATGCCGCTGCCGGCATTATTGCCACAGCAACATCGCCTTTTCTCATTAGAGATCAAGGACATGAATTTGGGCCGGGAGCCGGGACTGAGGCATGATCGTGTTCACACTATGTAAGTGCCCACTTCCCTGCCCAAGTCCCTGCCGACAGCGGCATAGTTGGAACGCAACATAGGGGCCTTAACTTGTGCATGCTTAAGGTCGATTCACACATATCAGTGAAGCCACAGTTCCGTCAACGTGTTCGGTCAGTTCGGTATCAGTGCTACAGTGTTGCGTCAGTGATTCAATTCACACATGTCAGTACTCAGTTCAGGGAGCTTCAGTGAAAACGTGTCCAATTCTATCAATCGCTCGTCCTCCATTTTGTTTTTGAAGCCGCGGCGTCCGTGATCCGACAAAAAATATCGTCGTCAACGAATACGTCCGTGATTGCTGGGGCATTATTTTGTATGACTTAGGAGATTCCTTGCCGTAACCGTATGACGTCACCGTAAGGAATGACATTTATGGCATAGGAAATACGGCATAGGCATAGGGCGATTTCACGCCGCTGTCTTGTCGTGCTGCGTAACGCGCTTGTATTGGTCATAGTGAATAAGGCCCCTGGTGTCGGCACTGACACTGAGAGCACTGTGTCGTCACTGACACTGACAAGTGGGGATGCGTTCATAGAGAATGTATGAAAGAATATTTCGCTCTATGCCGGTACTGTGTTGGAACTGTGACTTCGCTGATATGTGTGAATCGACCTTTGGACTCTACAGTAAAAGATGTAGCGCGTTCAGCCAAGGTTTTTAATGAGTTCTTTCAAATACCTAACATCCTTTTTGTCGTGAAAGTCCTCCTCAGGCTCATCTTGGAGCAAGAGGGTGCGGGTCGGTGCTGGTGGCTTCGGCAGGTCACTGATGAATGAACGTATCTAAAAATATTAACTTTAATAATTTATAAGTTTAAAAACTGGAATAACAGACTTCATTTTGATATACGCCTTCATTACCAAATGATGATGATGATGATGATGATAATGTCAGTTCATTGGGATTGTTCTATTGATATTCGGATTCGGAAATACCACAGAAAAGTCACAGGAAAGCAAAATACGCAATGCCGTGTAGATACGTGGATTTCGATAAAAGTTTTATGGGACTAATCGATAAAAAAGATTGGACAAAAAAATATTTTTTCAAATCGGTTAGTAAATGACGGAGTTTTGAAGTTCAAAAACGAAATAAAAAAAAGTACAACCGAATTGAGGACCTCCTCCTTTTTTTTAAGTCGGTTAAAACTTCTTTCAGTTTTGAAATTTAGTTCCCATAGTGATGGCACCAGCTTCTAAATCTGGTTAGTTTAGGATCACGTTGAAGAACATTTAATAATTTATAAATTATTTAATGCTCGTGTTTATCATTCAGATTAAAAAAGTTACCTTTTGGTTAACGGCCCGGAAGTTTTGAAGTAGTTTCAGTGCTGCGCGCTTCTCTGTTGGGTGTGAAATCTGGTACAGGCGCAGGGCCCTGTGAAACTACAGAAAGAACACACTGTAAATATTAAAAAAGTACCTAAGTAGGTGTAATTTAAAATTTATCATTGTGAAACTCCAAATTGCGCGCAAGTACATACATAGTACATGTACCTACCTACTAAGTAATGTACCCACTAAGATCTAAATACCTACGTTTTGTAACGTAAATTTCTTCCTTACATTCAACGTCATCGTAAATCTCTTGTAGGTATTTTTAATATTATCAAAAACTTTTCCATTTATATTATTGTAGGTATATGATAATTGTATATATATATATATATGTGTGTAAATGTGTAGGTATATGTATTTATCCATATTAGTTTTGTATGTGTATAGGTTAAATTATATTTATGTATTATGTATATCCCAGGTTATTTTTATGTGCGCCCCGTTCTTACCTAGTCAAACTGCTTCTGTCCATCCAAAGGTTGTCTGGAAGAGATCGCTTATAGCGATAAGACCGCCCATTGTACCTCATACTTAAAACTTATTTCTCTTTTTTTATTTTTCTTCTTTTCTTGGTGTGCAATAAAGAATATATCTATCTATCTATCTATGATACGTAAATAAAAATCAAAATCTGAACAATTTTCAAGACGTATAGCTACGGAGAAACGTAGCGTTGGAGCGATGCTATACGAAGTGACTCAGCAGCATAATATTTATAAGACACTTAAAAAAATATATAAATATTTTATTCTTTCGAGCTTGATTTACATATCAATTATATATTTATTTATTGATGTTTGGCCTGAAGTCAATATTATTTTAAAAGTTATTTTTTATTTGACGTAGAGGCGTTTTTGGTGCTAAACTATGTTGCAATATAGGTAGTCTGAATAATATACATTTGCTATGAAATAAATTATAATAAAACCCAAAAAAGATTTTTTCCATATTATTAATTATCCTCTTTACATTGCCAACTCAGCTTAGTTTGACTGCTTACCCGTTCAAGAAGGCACCACATATCCCTGTGCTGCTGCAGAAAAGCCAGAGGAGTGAGTATGGCTGCATAGTAAGCTGCCTCGCGATCCAGCAGGTCCTCATCTTCAGACATGCCATACACGGTCGCGCGGAACTTGTGCAAGAATGCTGTGTTCGCGTGGTCTTTGTCCAAACTATATTAAAATTACTCATATGTTTTAAAAAATAGTAAAACCGACTTCAGTTTGACTACTTTACGGATTCATCATCAGGTGATGGTGCAAGCAAGCTCGTATGAGTTAGTGGGAAACTCTGGTGACGGAGTTATTAGGCCACCTTAAGGCCTCCGTCGTGGCTTAACGACTGCTATGTGATGGTGAAGATGGCAGTTTATTGTTTTTTTTATATGAGATAGAATGTCCTTTGACCCCAATCTCACCTGATGGTAAGTGACGATGAAGCAGGACAGTCTAGAAGACACCTATTCACTCTAACCTGTTCTATTGATCGTAAACAATACTGACGTACTGATGACGTAGCTTATAGGCCGCCCTAAGTCCTCCGTCGTCGTGACTTAACGAAGGAGCCGGATAGTTTAACGTGCCATCCAAATAACGGGAGCGCTCAGATTCAAATATCATCGAAATAGTGACCGCTCAACACGTCGCATAGCTTATAACCTCTGCGCCTGCGCGACCGTTTAAAACCCCCTAAGCATCAGGTTCTAGTGTAGAGGGCCAATTTGCGATCACGGAAAGTAAAACTCTTAGATTATATGATCTGTCTTAGAAAATCGGTGAAGATTGACCAAGCAAGCGCCACGAGCGCTTTCGATTTCTATGTTTCAAGCACTCACTTATTCCGCTGATACTTACTAAGGCAGTATGGCATAAAACCGTCTAACGATATCTCTCGGCGAAGGATGCACGTTGACGCAAATCTCCTCTTCGTAAGGCCGCTTCGCGTTCCGGTACAGCCAGCGGTCTTCTGACAAGTCCGGTTCTAATTCCAGGTCCGAGTATATTGACGGGCACTGAAAGAGTAACTTATGAACCAAATTAAAAGAAAATTTAAATAAGATACGATAAGAATTATTATCTTATCTAACATGTATAGAGTAACTCTTGGATTTAGAAGAGTAACTTATGAACGAGACAATTAGTGCATATCTCGCAGAATTGATAAAACCGAGGAACAAAGATTCTTGAATGGCTACTACGAAGCGGAGGCTTTAGAAGCCCACATGTTTAGGACATGGTCTGGTTTCCAAAAAGAACGATTTCTTCTTTCTGACTTCGTGTGATCACAACGTCTTCAGTGCATCGGGTTGGGGCAACGAACACTTCGGCTGCACATATTTGTTTACTGAGAGTGCCTATTGCCTCAAAAACATTCGTATAAAGTTATGTTTTGGACTAAAATTGGCTCTGAACTCACCATTATACCTAACCAAAACAGCACAAGACAAAGTTTTGACTCCATGTTCTGCTTTTGTAACTCATGATAATTTTCTGAAATTGCACTTAAATTCTCACATTTACATCATCTTTAAAGCACTCAAGGATTTGAAATTTTATGACCACGGTCCAAAAATCAAGAATTTTATCTTGGTCATAAAACCAGGACAAAAATGGTAAACACTGATCTGGTGGGTTACTCTCGACCACAGTTCCAATCCGGATTCACGGAATTTGACAGATCTCTTGTCATTTTGCACTGAAAAATGACAGGACTTCTGTCAAAATCTATGGATCCGGATTGGAACTGTGTTCGAGAGAGTAACCCAGCAGCTGACGACTTGTGATGACTGCGGTGACATAGTTTGACAGATAATCTGACATAGATCTTTCTTCAGTAAAGAAAGAAGGCTGTGAAGGATCAAGAATTATTATGGTCTATGGCTGCCGATAAGAGTTCAAAAGTTATTAAAATCGCATTCAGCATCATAAGTTCAACAATTTAGGGGTGTCCAACTATGTTTTGTACCTTTTACAAAAGTTTAGATACATCTTTATGAATTCCACAGGTTCTTGTTATCAAAACTCCTAAATAAAAGATACATTTCAACACCAAAATAAATAAACTTTACTTTTCAAAAACACAGTACAATTGCAACAGGTATAAAACCATTCCACGTTTCAATAAATCCAGTTCCACTTCTTAGCTTTACCGATTCACCAGTTCCGATCAGATCCGTCTCCTGCAGCTCTGTCACAGGAGGGTCCAGATTCATAACCAGGGGTGCCTGGTATAAAGAAAAATATCAGGATGTCTACAGCTCAAAATTTTACTATGAACGGTAGAGGTAAGTTCTATGACGTGGTTAGTAAGGTCATACACAGAAAGTGCTGGAGACAAACTACCCACTCCATGACAACATAGTTCAAGGCCAAGTGCCGACCACAGAGAGACTACACACATCGATGAACATTCGCTAATGACATTTTGAGTTATAGGTACTGCATGGTATTATAACACGGCAAAACTCCTCGGGTAGAACGCAAGTGGCTACTCAGTGTAAATGAAATGCCAGCAAATCTTCATCTTTAGAAGTAGACCTGCAGCTATAATTATCAGTTCTGAATGCTGTACTGTAGATTCTAGTATCGAGTAGAACTCCAGTGTGGTATAAATATTTCAATCAGTTTTCACTTACCTTCGGTCGAGATCTTGTTGGAATAATGCTGTGCTGACTGCTTGTGCGAGCTGCTTCTAAAGCTCGCACCTGGCACAAAGAACAAATGATCTTTATTATTGTTACGAGCTTAGAGATCATTATGATTGTTCTTTTTTGATGAACCATCTAAGATACAAATCAAGTTTAGACTAGAGCTAGAGACTAGCGACTTAAAGCTGCAGCAATACTGGTTACCTTGAAGATGACATAGGACTCCAGGATAGAGCGGAACATACCTTCTTTCCAATACTAGGATCATTCCGGTCATATACGTTGATAGGAGTGACGTGCTGGATAAACTCTTCCATGACGAACCTCGCCCGAGCGATCACAGAGTCAAGCGCATGTAGATGTTTCGCAATCATCACTGGTCGGGTTATCGTTAGGTATTTGTTCACCTGGAAACCAGTCGTTAGTGGCCTGTTTCAGTTCTTGAAAGGAGATAGTGGGAGGAAGCTCGGGATAGAGAGAACTAGAAACTTGGGGTAAGTAAGACCTTTGCCCAGCAAGGGGATGACAGGTTTAGATACAGAGAAAAACCTCAAGAAACCAAGATGGAGGAGATCTAAACCCTGGAGCGACCAGTTTGAGCTGGATATCTCTGGCTATACATGTTTTGATGGGCAATAAATGATGTTTTGATAATGAAGATCAGCAAGTTTGGACACGCTTTCATTTGATGAGTTGGAACATAAAACTCTTTACCTTAGTGATAGGGCACCACCCATGTCTTTTTGTCGCGGTAGGATCAGTAGCCACCATCCACACCATTGCCAGAATCCTTGGGAATGTCGTATGGGGTTCCCCCTTCATCACGTCAGGGGTTCTCACGAGAGCCTCTAAATCCGGTTCAGCATCAAGCATGGAGGTCTCCACGAGAAGTTTAGACCGCACCAGGGCTTGGATAAGCTCAGGGATGAGAAATCCATCGTCTCCTTCTAGGTTTCTGGAGAGTAGAAAATAGTAGGCTATCCTGGCAGTATAGCTATACGTAATTTAAGTTTCATCTACATAGATCCAGCCGGATATGGAATGACTGCTGTTGTAAACATTAAAAAAACAAGTAAACTACCAAATCTATTTACCTACCTACTCTTATCGCATGCTTACGCCCGCAACTCCATTCGTGGACTGACACCTCCTTCCAGGTGTCCGTTTGATAATTGTTAATATCATATTAATTATTATGTTTGTTCTGTGTCTGGGTGTTACTATGTATTATAAGTATGTATTTACAAAAAAATGTGTATAATTATTATATCAGAAATCTAGTTTCCATAGTACAAGCTCTGCTTAATTTGGGACTAGAGGGCCAAAGTGCCAAAGTGTGTAATGTCCAAAGATATTTATTTATTTATTATTCTATACTATTGGTACCTAGATCCTGCAACTTTTTTGTGTAAAATGTAGGATACAATAAGATGCGAACTTCAACAACTCCAACATGAGACGAGCCACCTTCCCCGAAGCAGGTTTCGGGTACATAATGCAGTCAGAGGCCACCATCCGCAAAGGAGCAGCTTCCGCTTCCGTTTGGAACGCCGTCGCCAGCTCCCTCTGGCGGTTATCTTCAGCTGCCAACCAGTCCAGCGTGAGGGCTGAACGGTACGCCGCCATCCCAGATAGAGTAGTTCTACTAACGTTGCGTGCTGAGTAGTAATCTTGAGCAGTGCACTGCGTGGAAATTGAATTACGTGAAAGTCGATAGGTAGACGATGTGGTAATGAAGTCCTGGGCCTCTACTGCGAATATTGATTTCCAAAGATTCGGTAGTGACGTTTGTGTTACATTGCGCGGTCGCCTCGAGCGATGGTCTAGGCTTTTTCGAAGTCACAGCGTTACTGCGCAGTGTAGCACAAACGTCACTACCAAATCTTCGGTAATCATTGTTCACAGTAGAGGCCCTGGATCAGGCTGTAGGACCCTAGATGATAAAGATTAGCGTTTGTATGTTCGTGACCCATGAATCGTGTGTTCAACTTCAACTTCTTGATTTATGGAATCGTGTACGTGTTAAGGTCACTTATGACTTTTTATTAACATGAGTTTACTATTTACTTAATTTATTTGGCCGCTAAACACGACAGAAATGGATTTTCATACAACTTTTGCCGACCGCTGCTTGCCCTACTTGGCCAGTAGGTACAGCATTTTCGATTTATCTCGAAGAAAGTTGTCAAAATAATCCTCTTTCCAAGCATGTTTGGGAAAAACCTATTTTTGATATAGAATTTTAACTGTGATATTAGATTAGGTATGTGGTACCAAGGTTTAAACTGGACACGAAAAGGCATACCAATCAAAGCAGGAATTCTAAGCCACCTCAGGTTTGCGGACGATATAGTGTTGTTCTCGGAATCAGCGAAGCAGATAGAGTCAATGGTGAACGAACTCTGCTGCGCCAGCCAAGCTATCGGCCTCGAACTCAACACCTCCAAAACTAAAGTCATGACAAACGGCAGCCAAACGCCCATACTCGTTGACCAAGCCCCCTTACAATACGTAGAAGAATATATTTACTTAGGAAAACTTATATCGTTCAAAAATTCAAGACACAGTGACGATCTACACAGAAGAATAACAGCCAGTTGGGGAAAGTTCTGGAGCTACAAAGAGATCTTGAAGTCGACTCTACCAATCCAACTAAAGAAAACTATTTTAGATACATGTATACTACCGTGTATAACATATGGGTGCCAAACTTGGATATTTAACAAACATAACAGGGAAAAGATCTGCAAATGTCAAAGAGCAATGGAAAGGAGTATTTTAAACATAAAACTAAAGGATAGAGTCAAGAGTTCGGAAATACGCAAGAAAACAAAGACGATAGACGTTCTTCAACACGCTCAAACACAAAAATGGAAATGGGCCGGCCACCTGGCACGCACCACTGACCAAAGATGGACCAAAACTGTAACCCAATGGTCAGGGCCGAGCGGAACGCGCGCCCGAGGCAGACCACAAGAAAGATGGATAGACGAAGTAATCGCGATAACTGGGAAAAAATGGATAGAAAAAGCACAAGACAGACAAGAATGGCAAGCTCTGGAGGAGGCCTTCACCCAAAGAGGGGCCCTTAAAGAAACAAACACTAACAATACAAATTAATGAATGAACAATGGTAGAATTAGGTAATACTTACACACAAAAAATCAAATTTTATTATTATTATAAATCTTAGTTTTAAAAAAGTTTATTATTATAATCGGTATCAAATGTTTATTTATAGGAATTATTAAAATTATTGAAATTGTATTATTAATTTAAGGAATAAAGGCTATTTTATTTTTATTTTATTTTATGTGGTACCTAATCATAAAATTTGAAGACGGTACTTAGGAGCAAACATCAAACAAAGACGAGAATTGTTTCAAAGTCGAATTAAATTTGCAAAAACTTTTTCAATTCTGGGTCTTTGTGAAATCAGAATGGCCGTATTTGTCCAAATGAGTTTATGAAAATTCAGCGTAACGCAAAAACTTAGGAAAGTATTTTAAAAGCGAGTGTTATCCACAAGAAGCGCAAATTAGATAACTTTTTAACTTAAAAGAATCTTTTTTCCATAGAATTCGACCGTCGAGGATTCTTCTGTGCAATAATCTTTGTTGTTGCAAATTAATTAGTTATGTCGAGTTTGTAACGGGAATATAATTAGCTTCATCAACAAAATTATGTAAGCGCCTACGAATTAGCCAATTTCGCTCAAAATACCAAAATATCACATAAGAGTGAATTTATCCCAATCTATCAACTTTTCGTAGTCTCGTAGACTCTCGTAGACATTCGTAGATGCCTCTACGAACTATCCGCAAATCCTTACGACAAAACTTTCGCCCGAAACTTTCCACTGAACATGTCTAACTCAAACAGCCACACTCAGAGACGTACGTTAAAAAATCAACGCTTAATCTATTGACATTTCTTACCAATGAGTTGAGTAATGTTGAACCATGAACACAGACACCGCTAATTTTAAGTAATACTTATGTTTCTATTATATCTCTGAGTTTGCAGTAGCTATGAGCAAGTTTTCGTATTCGTACCATCTTCAAACTCTGAAGATTCACGAGTAAGTACCTAGACTCCTAAATACAGTAGGCCACTTACCCTGATATTACCCCGGGAGAAAATGACATCAAAATTATATTTGCGGTGGTGGTGTAGCACGCCAACTTCACTTACATCGCTACAAATTTTAGATGCATTCTTAGCACTGATGCGACAAATTACTTTCGTGCTAGTGTTAAAGTGTTTTTCCACTAGGACTAAGCGAAGCTGCGTTGCTAAGGATGTGTTTGACATCCACCAATAGGAATCGTTTAATATGAAAACAAATGATCCCTATTGGCGGACTTCAAACACATCTTTAGCAATGTACTTACTTACTTGTTTACTTAGTTCGCGCAGAACTGAAATCTCGCGATGTTCCCAAAAAAGGAGATAAAACGCAAATTTGTTTTTCAACTATGGCTGACATTGTTAGACAGTACCTAGTATACCTACTGCTGAATGATGAATCTCTCCATTACGACTGATAAGATGAACCTTGGGGAACATCCAAGTTATATAATTACACATTAATATTACTAGAGATCTTCGTAAACTTGATTCGTAGAAAGCCTTAGTTCATGTGTAACATTTGCGGTAAGTTACCAAGTTTTTCTGTTTTATATAGCTATTTGCTACATGAGAACCGGACGACCTTGTAGTGAAAAGAAAATTACACTTGGATGGAAATAAATTCCCAAAATACAGTTTGACACTAGTTCGGGGGTTGGGGAAAGTCATCCAGCGTCGTTGTCAGTGGTATAACTTTGTTTGTACCTAGTTTTCGATTAATTTCAAGTTGGACTTTAGTTACTAGGATAATCAATCGGCTGTCAAGAAGAAATCGCAAGTGCGCGATAAGACCGCCAATTGTAATATGCTGCTAATATGCTGTAGCTCTTATGCTAAGTGCATAATTTAAACTTTTAGTCCACAATAAAGAATTTTATTATTAGTACTATTACTTCTTTCAAGAATTTTGGGAGATGATATCAAAGTGGTCACTCTACACGCCCGAAAGTAGCCAGCCGAAAGGTTAAGTGTTAGGACTAAACAAATTTACATCGTAAAAATTGTTAATAGCCTATCAGGCCAAAATAGGGTGTTGGCATAGCGAGGCTTTATTACGTGCATAAATTCTACCTTGTTTTCGGTAAGTAGATTCCTTGTCGGATAAAATGTATGCTCACGACTCAGACTAACAAGGAAATATTGCGTCTTAAAAGTACTGGTAGAATTTCATTATTCGGTCAAAAAATAATAGATCTCGTTCATGTTTTTACGAAGCCCTGCTCGGGGCGTAGGTACACATATTTTGGGTTGTATATGAATGAGTAGCTAACTCGTGGTGTTACTTTACTATTACCTAGTGTACCTACAAATTACATAGGTACGTACATAGTTGGAAATAGGTACAAATTACCTGTAGACATAGCGAGATGAGAATTAAAACGAGAGACATATTTTCAACCACATTTCAATAATTTTGATTGGATTTACAGGAATAAAATAGTTTGTTGTGGATATCAACTGGTTTCATAGAAGACCACAGAAAAAAATACTTTGCATAGAAAAAGAATATTCTTATACTTTGCATAGAACATAAAAAACTTTGACATGAGCTGGTAAATGATATTTATTTCTACTTCACAAACCTATTTACATATACAGACATATACAGAAGATATTTTTTATAAATACTCTGTGTTTTAACAATAAAGTCAAAAGAGTATTTAATTTAAAGCCGAAGACTGGGACATTCTTTGGAAAATGCGATTTTTGGTGTGGATTAAACCAACTTATTTTCAAGGATATAGTACACATAGTCTTTGCCAATATCGCGACGTTCAAAGCAGTTATAAAAAACCCAAGACAACAACCAGTTATCTTGAGGTGGACCACGGGAAGATTTCACCCCTGCTACACCCAGATGTACTATGCGGGTGGACTAACAAGCAGTGAAAAAAAACGCAGTTTTAAAATAGATTTTATATTTTGTATAAAATTAACACTTACTCTAATGATTTGACAACATTCACATTTACTTACAATCTTTTATCACATTTATTCTCTATAGAAAATACAGTCATTTTATGTACAACTTTGTAAAAGATGATTTACTAGAAAAATATACATTACTTATGCGTTTCATGATTATTTTTACTATAAAAAGAACTTCAAAATGTTGTAGACCGACATAATTAGATTTAATTTTGATTACTAACATAATGCTGTGGGTCGTGGGTTCGATCTCCACCGAGAACAAACATTTGTGTGTTGTAAACATAGATGTTTGTTCTGTGTCTGGGTGTTTCTATGTATTATAAGTATGTATTTACAAAAAAAAAAGTATGTATGTATTCTATCAGCCATCTAGTTTCCATCGTACAAGCTTTGCTTAGTTTGGGACTAGAAGGCGTTGTGTAAAGTGCCCGTGAAAATTTACTTATTTATTTATAAAACGTGATGATTGTATGACTCTATTAGGTCCCGTATTGTGCTATTGCAATTTAAACTTTATTTAGAGGTAGTAAGTTACATTCCGTTGTAAGCGGGCCCGCCACCGCCTTCTGGGACTACCCAATTGATGTTTTGAGAAGGGTCCTTGATGTCGCAGGTCTTACCTGGAAATATTTATTTACTTAAATAGATAAGAATGTTATGTAGTTATTGGGTAGGAAAGTATTAGCCTAAGATCTACTATACAAAGATTTGGACCGAGCTGGTTAATGGATGAAAACTATTTTATTATCAATTAAATATGTCAATAAATATATTGCAAATGGTTTGTCTAAAAAATTTCAGTCCAGAGTATAAATTTTTTTAAAAATTTAACTGCTTTGGTTAATAGACAAATTCCATACCAATCGAAAGTATGAAGCCCATAGAATATGCAAACGTTAGGTTGACTAGTTTTTTCCCGTCACAACTCTTGGGTAGGCAGGTATAAACATAAACAGGTCAATTGATACTGTAACTTGCATCGGAATTAAAGTTAAATGAAAATAAAGATTATTTCATTACGAACACGGTGGTATAGGGTTGTCTGCTAAAAATCAGTCCTGAATACCGGTTGTCGAGGTTTAAAAAGTGAAATTTTTAATGAATCCTATTCCGGACTGAAATTTTTTAGAAAGTCAAAGTCAAAGTCAAAAATCTTTTATTCAATAAAATCTCACTGATCACTTTGAATCGTCATTACGTTTTGTATGCAATATATTTATTGACATATTTAATTGACAATCCATATGCAATATATTTATTGACATATTTAATTGATACTAAAATAGTTCTCCCTAACGGGCTAGTTTTCGTTTCAATAGTCCTACCAAATGGAAGTTACCAGATATTAGGGATAAAAAAAGTTTTAACAGTTCTATGACGTAACATTCCTTAGAACAAAATAAATGGGAGTAAACCGTGTATACAACACCTTTTGGGTTACAAATGTAACTCCATCTAAAAAAAATCCTAAGCACTGCTGTGTCCGGTTCAACAAGGCCTGGGTAAAAGGTAACCCCTGAAGCTGTATAAAATCTAGATAAGATGCAAAGTCCTATACATTCTAAAGCGTATCTACAATTACCAGAGAAAAAATACTTACAATGTATGCAGTTTTGTGCGTTAATTTGAAGTCTTTGTCCATCGCCAGTCTCCATTGGGACGTACTCGTATACACCTGTAAATATTAAGTTAATAATTGTATGAAACACGAGTCTCACCTTATTAACCCACTACCGAATTGAGAAGCTCCTCCTTTAAGCAAGAAACTTGTATGAGTTAGTGACCAACTCTGGTGACGGAGTTTTTAGGCCGACTTAACGGCTGCTAGAGCTGGCACCGACAGTTTAACGTGCCCTCCGAAGCACAGAAGCGCTCAGATGTAAATGCCACTAACAGTCACCCATCCAAATAGTGACTGCGTAGAACGTCGCTTAACTTAGAAGATCAGTGAAGATTGACTATGTAAGGCTAGCCACGAGCGCTTCAAGTCCGTTAAAAGAATCATCCTCACTTCCTTACTACTCTTACTAATATTGTAAATGCGAAAGTAACTCTGTCTGTCTGTCGCGCGTTCACACCAAACCTACTGAACCGATTAAAATGAAATTTGGTACACAGATAGTCTAGAGCCTGAGAAAAGACATAGGCTGCTTTTCAATGCGAAAAAAGGGTTGTAAGGGGTTGAAAGGGAGGGTGAAAAGTTATATGGAAGTATCGTCATTTTGAGAGCTAGAAGCTTGAAACTAATTTTTTGGGCTGTTGATTCGATATAAATAAATATGTCATCTAGCCGCGCGGGGAAAGGCGGGGAAAGGCGTGGTACGGCGCGGTCTTATTTGTTAAATAAATTAGCCTAAATAATTGAATATGCTACCCAAAGACACTATTCCACGTGGACGAAGTCGCGAGCACAACTAGTCAGTTTATAAATTTACCTGCAGGACAGAACCTCGCCTCGGGTCCATCGAATTCTGCGAGATTTCTCTTCACGGGGATTGTATCATCTTTCAACGTTAAGTGAGGTGGTTGATCGGCTTCGTGATTTGTTCCTGTTATAAGTATATTTTTAGAAATATCCTCCTCATGAAAATCGTTGGGGCCTTGGTTACGGCTCCAACGATTTTCATGAAATTTAGTATACAGGGGATTTCGGGGGCGATAAATCGATCTAGCTATAGTAGGTGCCAAATAACACCGCAATACAGGTCATTCATCCACCTTCACCTTGATGACGCAAAATTCAATTTATGTATGGTAAACAAACAGTACTACGAGATTCGAGCGATTACCGTCTTAGCGACAGGTTTGTATGGAAAGCGACAGAATTAGCCATTCATAAATTGAATTTTGCGACATCGTGGTGAACGTGGGTGAATGACCTGTATTGCGGTGTTATTTGGCACCTACTATAGGACGCATTTTCAGAAAATGTCGTTTTATTCGTGTTTTCAAGTAGCCCCAATATTGCCACTTAAACAGAAAAATGTGACTCTTCCCTACATCTATTGGCAAATACTATATTTTTTTATTGAGAGCTACTAAACACAAAGCCAACGAGTGTTAGACCAAAAAAATGAATTTATTTATAATAATTGTGTCCTTTTAACTCACGTGTTCACAAAAAAAAACCAGCGGGCCTAAGATGCGCACCGCGAGATATTTGTCATGTCGTTCTGTCAAAATGTAAGCATTTTGTACCAGTTTAGGAACTATTGCATTTTCTGTGGTACCTAATGGTGTCGACAAAACGCGCCATAATGTACACTTTTGACACTTCTTAGTCATCGTACCTCTCTCAGGACGAGATAATAGTCATGCAGAAATGTTAAAAGTTGAAAATTCAAAGGCGCGATTTCTCGACAACATTATATATAGATATATACAGATAATGCAATAGTTCCTAAACTGGTACAAAATGCTTACATTTTGACAGAACGACATGACAAATATCTCGCGGCGCGCATCTTAGGCCCGATGAATTATTTTAACCTCAACATTATTACAGTCACACATAGAGCGAACCACCGAACACCTATAGAGAGAACTCAACCTCTATCTTCTTCGTCTTCTTTTTTTTACTTATAAAAATAAACTATGTTTTAGGCAGATGTTATGTTGACATTCTACCAACCCAAAATCCTAGAATTTATTTTATTTTATTGATTTAGAGCGTCCAACAGAGAAATGTTACAGGATACATAAAGACGCTTATACTGTGTGTGCTTAGCATGCCAAAAAAGCTGGCAGAATCCTATCCCATTTTGTAAGGTTGTATGTATGTATGGATATTTGTTCCTCTTTAACGCAAATACTATTGATCCAGTTTGGATGAAACTTGGAATATATATTGTCAGTGACCTGGATTAACACATAGGCTACTTTTTACCCCGGTTAATTAACGGGATCCAACGGGACGCGAACAAAGTCGCGGGCGGAAGTGCAATGTTATAAATACCAACCAGTCAGTGAAACAGACGATAGAAGATCGAACGTGATCTGTCCATCGGGCTTTGGGTATTCTATCGGCTGGCATTCTTTAGCTGGCTTCAGTCGTGCGTGGTCTGCGCCTGAAATAACACAATTTTATTTTCAAGTTCGATCGAAAGAGCAAAACATGGTGTAACTACTCCAATCTTTTACTATATAAAAATAAGTCGGGTTTTCCTTCCTGACGCTATAACTCCAGAACGCACGAACCTATTTCCACGGTTTTGCATTCGTTGGAAAGGTCTCGGGCTCCGTGAGGTTTTTAGCAAAGAAAATTCAGGAAAAATTTCAACAGAAAAGCGGGAAAATGGAATTTTGAAAAGTCACACCCTAACGCGAGCAACGCCGCGGGAGACGGCTAGTCTTACATAGAATTTATAACAGGGAAAGACAATAGTATATTATGCAACTAGTGAATAAAAGACGGAATTATAGCAAGGGCCATAAATGAAACACGAGCAAGTGAAGGATTCTAACGACTGAATCACGACGGTAGGGAGTGATTCATGATGATTCAAGTGTTAGAATCCTGAACGACGTGAGTGGTTCCTAGCCCTCGGTATAAATCCGTTTTATTCAAGAGTTGCATACTAAACTTTATACCATGACTACGAGAAAAAGAAAGATTGCAGGTTGTATAGCCAATGCTATACAACATCCTTGCGCAAAAACAATAATTAGATGGAGGTCAAATATATCAGTGTGTTTTAAATTCAAACACCAAAACAGTGAATAAAAGTGCTTTTTATTCACTGTTTTCAGTGAATAGCTTTTTCGAGGGGGAATGGTATAAAATAAGTTATGGACACCCTATTTTTTTTTAATGTACCTACCACCATGTTTCAAGGTCCACGGTTCCTTCCCTCGTACGGCAGTACTAAAAGCAGAGTAAGCCAGACCTCCGTATAAACCCAGTTTAGTGTGGAAAGATGGTCGACAATTGCGTACTTGCTGGAAAATATACACATGTTAGTACAATAGTATCCTATCATATTAATATTATAAACGCGAAAGTTTGTGAGGATGTATGTATGTTTGTTACTCGTTCACGCAAAAGCGATTTGGATGAAACTTGGATTATATTATACTAGGTGTGCCCGCGACTTCGTCCGCGTGGAAAAGTGTCTATTGGGTAGCATTTTTAATTACTTCCATTCAACTTTTCATCCCCCCTTTCAACCCCCTTAAAACCTTTTTTCGCATTAAAAAGAAGCCTATGTCCTTTCTCAGGCTCTAGACTATCTGTATACCAAATTTCATTTAAATCGGTTCAGTAGTTTTGGCGTGAAAGCCCGACAGACAGACAGAGTTACTTTCGCATTTATAATATTAGTAAGGATTGTCCGTGACCTGGATTAACACACAGGCTACTTTTATCCCGGAAAATCAACACGATCCAAGGGACGTAAACGAAGTCGCGGACGGAAGGTAGTTAATAATAAATATCCTTGGACATATCACACAACGCCTCCTAATCCCAAACTAAGCATATCTTGTACTATGGGAACTATATTACTGATGGAATACTTAGTATTACATTTTCATCACACACATATTTTTTACTCAACACTCACAATCACACTCAGAATACACGGATTTCCTCACGATATTTTCGTCACCGAGCACATTTCTTTATATTTTTTTCTGATACAGTATAATACCCTCTTTACTTCGCCGTAGTCGGGTAAAAAAGTACCTTCAACTCCTTGTAAACATATGATTGTTTGAGTTTGTCTTCATAGAGCGTTGGTACGATTCCATTGTCATGTGTAGCTTCACCTGATAGAATAAGTTCCATTGCCGATTCAGCTGCGAGTATGCCTGTAAAGAATAATAAAATGTGTGAGGCCATTTTTTTTTTGTTAACCCATACTGTCCCACTACTGGGCTAAGGTCTCAGCCATATCCCTCCAGTTTTTACGATCACCGGCTGCCTCCCACCAGCCATATACAAATATGAAATTAAATGAGGTTACCCTGAGGTAACCATATTGTTAACCCTAATAAAATAGTTACCCTAATTGATATTTAATTTCATTTTCATGTGTCATGGATTTCTTATAGGCCCCCGACACGGTTTAATAGCTCTTGACAAAAGTGAAGGAGTATATCTATCTCTCTCGCTGCGAAAGCAAGGAAAAAAATATCAAGTTTTTGGTTTAGCTTAAGAAAGTGGGAGGGTCCCACTATTTTCCATCAATCGACCTAACTCTGTAATGTAAGTATGTATGAGCTGCACGAGCGCTTCCGTGCTTCGGAGTGCACGTTAAACTGTCGATAAAAAGTAGCCTAATATATTAATTCAAGTCACGGACCATATATATTCCAACGGGCCTAAGATGCGCACCGCGAGATATTTGTCATGTCGTTTTGTCAAAATGTAAGCATTTTGTACCAGTTTATGAACTATTGCATTATCTGTGGTAATGTTGTCGAGAAACCGCGCCTTTGAATTTTCAACTTTTGACATTTCTGCATGACTATTATCTCGTCCTCAGAGAGGTACGACGACTAACAAGTGTCAAAAGTGTACATTATGGCGCGTTTTGTCGACACCATTAGGTACCACAGATAATGCAATAGTTCCTAAACTGGTACAAAATACTTACATTTTGACAGAACGACATGACAAATATCTCGCGGTGCGCATCTTAGGCCCGCAAGTTTCATCCAAATCAGATCAGTAGTTTTTGCGTGAAAGAGTAACATCCATCCACACATCCTTACAAACTTTCGCGTTTATAACATTAGTAGGATAATGTGTTGTTTATTTAGACATACCGCTTTTCATGGCATTATGCGTGCCCTTGATGCGTGGTACGTTTAAGAAGCCGGCAGTGTCACCAGCTAACAGTCCTCCTGGGAACACCGGCTTAGGTAGGCATTGCCATCCGCCTTCTACTAGTGCTCTGGCGCCGTACGCTATTCTTGTACCACCTGGGGATAAAACATAAGATAAGATTAGGTATTTAATTCATTAAGGCGAAGGGTAAAGTCAGACAACCCTCTCGCTCGCACATTTCAACATTTTTGAAGATATAATATAACTAAATGTGAAATTGCAGACCTTCAGGGTCGAGAGAATAACAATGCAAAGGTTCAGTAAAAATATCACATTGATCCAAACAAGTTTTCTAACCAAAAAATTTATCGCATTGGTATAAGTTTTTTGGTCCGAAAACTTGTTTGGACCAATGTGATATTTTTACTGAACCGTTGCATTGTTATTTTCTCGACCCTGAAGCTCTGCAATTTCACATAATTACATTTAGTTACATTATATCTTCAAAAATGTTGAAATGTGCGAGCGAGAGGGTTGTCTGCCTTTTACATACGCCTTAAAGCACACACATATTATTACATGTACTACAATACTAGCTGTTACCCGCGATTTCGTTCACGAATTTATCTAGTTGTACTACAATGTTTTTTGCCAACAAAGATTATGTTCATTTGCAATCGCAGGTCATTAGGCGCCGTGCGTTTTCGTCAGCGCGATTCAGCTTTTATATCATTTCAGCAGTGTCATCTAGTTCTTACTTTGATAAATCTCAGTTTCCGCCTGACACCAACAACTTGAGGTAACTCTCGTTTTGAAAAATGTGGCGCCACTAATCCCGTTTATTTATAGGTTACAAACTATATATATTTCAAGTTTTATCTAAATCGGACCAGTAGTTTCCGACACAAACATCTAAACATTGACATTTATAATTGCATTATTTGTTTTATTTGTAGTACGCATCCTACCGGCAACGCCATATAATCAAATTTACCTTCAAAAAGTGGTTTTACGTAAGGATGCAGTTTGAACCTCTGAAACTCCCGGAACGGGCTGAGGTAGGGGTTTGTATAGTCCAACCCGACCACGAACCCAGCGGCGACGAGTGGCGCTTCGCCTTCCGGTTGCGCTAAATGGTAAATGAACGAGCCTCCGTAGGTATTCTTGTCAAGTGGCCAGCCTATTGTGTGCTCTACTAGGCCGGGCTTGTGATTCTATGGATAATAAAAAATAATTGTAAGATTTTATGATAGCTATTCAATCGATTTCACTATAGAACTTGTTTAATAATAAATAAATAGTACATTACTGCAGCGGCCCGCAACAGAGGCAATGAGGGAAGAACGTATAAATGTAGGCAGAGTCGAACACGAGGCAAACATACGTGAGTTCATTGCCTAGTTGTGGCCAAGGCCTGTATAGTACTTTTCTCAAACATGCTTGGAAATTAAAGCATTGACAACCTTCTTCGAGATAAATCGAAAAAGCAGGACTGGCCAAATACATGCGAGCAGCGGCCAGATAAAAATGTATGAAAATCCATTGCTGGCGTGTTTTGCGGCCAAATAAATTACATACAAAACTCATATCTGTCGTGTAATTTAAAAATGGAACGATCTTTTTCTCCATGACATGGCAAACAAGGAGGTTATTCAAATTTTGAACAGGCTTTCAAATAGAAAGCTGATTATTGAAAAAAAACAAATGAACACTGTAACTTCGTTGTTCGTTAGTGATGAACTTACTTCAGGTTTGACTTCCCAAAGCTCTTTCAAGCCAATACCGTACGATTGCGGCTCGCTGTGCTCTTTCAAGTTGTACTTGCTTGATACCATTTTAGTTAAATGACCGTGGCAGCCTGAAAGTAGATTATTATTAATTAAAATAGCCAACATTAAACTACTGTACCGTCACTGGAAGCTTTATATTGAGAAGGCGTATCCGGTTCCGTCGTATTTCCATTCGTTTTAGTACTTTTTACCCATGTGTATCCGGTCAAGTGGCGCCACCTGGCGGGTGCGATTCATTTTTGCTTCGTAAAATGAAACACGCCATATTGAATCCATTGGCGTTTTGTATTCCGTCGAAGCAACTTGTGCCCAGAGCTCTCTCTGTCACAACCGTTGCAAAAATAGTTTAAATATTATATTAGTATTATTTTATATCATATAAAGTAAGGATTATTTCAAATAGTGAAATTCTCCATACCTTTGTTCAGTAAAACTGTGCAAGTAAACTAAGATTAGCATGGCCCTGCAAGGACACGCAAAAGAGGAATAAACTGTAAGTACTACCCTCTATTTTTAATGATTGTACGTGATCAATTCTTTTAACGGTTTTCCGTTCGGATCATGTACCCACATAAGTTATTATTTTAGAAAAGTTTAGTATCCGGTATAATTTATTGTGCAAAAAATTTATTATTTATTTAGAATGGATAGTATGAGTCCGCTTTGGCTGGTAAGCCACAAGTTGTGGCTGATCCTAAGCGAGTTCAAAGCTGCTCCAGCAGCAACTCCTCCAGCAAATAAAGATTTATCTTATCTTATCCCTTACAGCAGTAGCTCATCGAGCTCATTTTCTTAGGTACTTTAATATTTTAGTTTTAATAAGCTTACCTTTTCAGCAATTTTTTCTTTATGGTGGTTTGAATAAATGTTTATCTACCCTATCTATGGACTGTGAGCCACCAGCCTGGCAGAAACTAGTCCAGAATATGGGTGAGTTACAAAACATTTTTACCAATTTTATTACCAGCTATTCTGATAATGTGAATACAACTTGTCTTTATGAGGCTTCTATTTACTCCGAAGTTAGTGGAGAGATTTATGAAAACCACAGACCACATCGTTACCTACGGACGAACTGTAGTAATTTAGTACCTAGTGGTGGGTAGTTATAAAACTGTTTGTAGATGACCTCTACCTACGAATGTGAATAAACTAGTGTTCAATCAGCAAGCTGTGTTTCACTACACGGTGGTAGCGATGGAACTGTGATGACGGTCAAAATCAACATCAACTTCTTGGTTTATGGCTTTGCAACTTGTTTTTACAATTATGCATTGTCGGTTCAGTAGGACAAAGCTGAAGAACCGAGAGTTTCTAAAGCTACTAGAGGTCCAGTGTTTAGGTAGTACCTCTTGATCCGAGGTTAGATAAGCTGAGGTGTTTAACCATACTCCAGGTTTCATAGACTTGGTAACAAACGAAAGGGGGTAAAACGTATGACACCTTACGTCATCTGGCACACACGGCTCTAATTAAATTAATTAAATATAATTAAATTAATTTAATTAAATTATATACCGTAAAATTTGACAATCTGGTTTATTTATTTTATTTAAAGTAAAGTTGATTTGCTTATTATAGATGAACATACCTAATACTTCATCAGATCTTTTGTGATTAGTTTGCGGCCACTGAGCCGAAAGTATCGAAATGCGCATAGAGCCTTTTAGTGGAAGCGTCACTAAATAGATTACCCGTCTGCCACTTACATATTTGAGTCAGAGCCTTTCACCGCTGCCCTGGAAAAGCAGGGGGTGTCCCGCAAAGCCACTCAAATCTGATGGTTTCTCACAGGAGAAATCTAATCCGTGCAACAGTCGCCCCTCGCGGGGGCAAGGCGTTCAGTCAAAAGTCTATAGTCTATAGAAATGTTTACCCATGATGAGCCTGGTCTCCTAATGCATATGCATGGTTATAGCAACACACCCTCGCGGGGTGGATGTTATCAGTGCAACAGCCGCCCCTCCCGGGGGCAAGGCGTTGATGGTCTATAGTGCCGTCGCGAGGAACATGCACCCATAAGCCTGGTCTCCCAATGCATATGCATGGTTGTAGCAACCCACCCTCGCGGGGTGGATGTTATCAGTCCAACAGCCGCCCCTCGCGGGCGGAAGGCGTTCGATTCGAAAGTCTATAGTTCCATCGCGTGGAACATGTACCTACCAATAACGAGCCTAGTCTCCCTTTGTATAATAATATGCTCTGTTGTAGCAAGCAACCCAACCCACCCTCGCGGGGTGGAGGTTTCCATAACAACTTTCAGTACAGGAGTCAGTTGTCCAATGTTCAATACTAGAACTATAACTATGTACAATCATGGGAGAGGTTTATTTCACAACAGGGCTCGCGGCCCGACCGTGAAAACAGCTGAGATGAGGACGCTCGAATGCTCCGAGAGGAAACCAGAAAGGTAAGTACAATGAATAAGAAAGCAAGCTCGTATGAGTTAGTGACCAATTCTGGTGACGGAGTTTTTAGGCCGCCTTAAGGCCTCCGTCGTCTCTCAACGACTGCTCTAGAGTCGCGACCGACAGTTTAACGTGCTCTCCGAAGCACGTAAGCGCTCAGATGTTAATGCTACTAACTGCCACCCATCCAAATAGTGACCGCACAGAACGTTGTTTAACTTAGATAATCGGTGAAGATTGGCTAAGCAAGTTATGCCACGAGCGCTTCTTACAAGGACAATGAATGACTCAATGTTTTCGAGCAGGTCAGTTAGCGCACTACCACTCACAGTGGAAGAAAAGATACACTGTTATCAAAAACCATTTTTTCGAAAATATAAACATCTTTTCACACGTCTGGTTGCAGAAATGTCTGCCAAAGAGCTGCCAGAAATGACTTCAGCCCCCAAAATATTTTCTATACTAAGAAAATTAGGTGGCTCAGGCATTGCGATAAAATTGGAATGACAGAATCGTTGTATATCTTGAAGATTACCTGATAGTATACCAAAAAGCAGACTTACTTCACGAACATGTCAAGGTCGCAGTCCAAACGTTAAATGGGTAGTCAATGTCGAGAAATCAGTCCTCAACAAAAGAGCATAATATATCTCGGCATTTGTACTTGGAGTCCCTGGGACAACCTAAAATCTCTACCCAAAGAAAAATCTATAAAAATATTTCAGAAAGTTGATCAAGTTCTCAAACAAACAAAGGTAACCGTAAAAGATTTGCAGATAATAATTTAATAATTAATTTTGCCAGCCTTGTTGTTCCTCGAGAACGACTCAACCATCGTTTATGATAATGTTCATGAACAGATTTCCAGATCTGTCGACAATGACCTACCTACTGGTTTGGTGGACTGAATTGTCTTTTATCATACCCGCATCCGGCGAACTTTTTGACAACAGATGCCCTATCGGGCAATTGGTCACAGGAAGAGCAAGGTCTACACTGCAACCGGAATGAGATGCTGGCTATTCTATATGCCCTTCAAAGTCAAATCAATCTTGCAAACCATCTGGCACGTCATCGTCGCCTCCTCATCGAGTGGCATCTACTACCGGCCTGTGTGGACGTAGTGTTTGCAAAGTAAGAAACATAGTAAGTACAAGACCGGAGACATGTATGTCAACAATTATATTATGTCCCGAGACCTAACAGACCGCCAAACTTTGTTTCACGACGTGTTCAGTGTTCTATGGAATTACCAACTTGCGTGGCTGTTCCCACCACGGTTTCTAGTCCTCAGAGTCTTTGCTCACCTAAATCAGTCAACGGGAATATTTCTCGTAGTAGTTCCCCGGTGGGCAATGGTATTTTGGCGAGCCGACTTCAAAGCTCAAGCTTTGGCAGCACCATTGACACTGAAAAATCTCCAAAAACGCATCGACAGGGCTTCCACCTCCGCTGGTTGACAACATAACTCTCGATGTGTGGAAATATAGGGTGGTCAGAAGCAATAACAACATGAAACACTGAACAGTTATCGTTGCTTAAAAATTCCTGGCGGAAGCCTACTCTAAAAACATATGAGGTGGCTTGAATCGTTGGATTTCTTGCTGTAAATCTAATAAAGTTGACGTACAAATGCCTACGGGGTCACAAATAGATTTACTTTTGATTAACAAGTAATCATACAATACTATTATTTTACATCAATTTGTAGTCTCTACATCTACATTATGTAACGCTAGCACTTTGCTTTCATTTTTTGGTTAAGCACACTCTAAAATCAATAGCTCTATTAGCTAGAAATCCGAAAACTTTCAAGCCACCGGTCTAGGAAATTAGTGAACTAACTTCGCTTTTTAATGGACTATACAGTAGACAGTAGTAATTTGTTTCAAGTATCGCGTCACACTAGTATAGCACTAGTATTACTTTGCTCAGGAATTCGCATCCACGACCTGAACTTATTCTTAAATATCGTTATCACTGCGTTAGATCAAATAGCAGTATCACATTTTGGCCGATAATCCGTTCAAAAACCGACTGCAGGTAGTTATAGACAGTCTGGCTGGGCTGATCATACTAACTTAACCTTGTTCACAGATCATATAATACTTTACTAGCACTCCGTTAGTATGGGTTGAAATAACTATTAATCATTACATGAAAGACGTTGCACAACCAAATCATTTAATTTGTTTGTTACGGTAAGAAGTATCGCTAAACCTACATCATGCACTGTCATAGCAGTCTAGGTTAAAACGTTGTTTGAACAAGCAGGTATTACAGCACTTTCACGAAGCGTTCGATCTGCGGTTTCTCGGAAGAGTTGGTTGGAGAATCGTTCTCTTCGCGTGGGGGATGGTGTCATTCGCGTGGGGGATGGTGTCATTCGCGTGGGGGATGGTGTCATTCGCGTGGGGGATGGTGTCATTCGCGTCCGTGGGTTCACCAGCTTGCCAGCAATGGTAAGCCGCACCCCACACGTGTCCCCCGGGTGGTGCCAAACGAATGACATGGGTAGGGGTGCGGACTTAGACATGAGCATGGTTTCGTGGATCTGTCGGCCTCCGCACCCCTACCCGCCGGCGGCGACCCAGCGCCGCGGCGTGAGGGAGGGAGGGAGGTGACTCTCTTTTTGAGTTGCCTCTTCCCTTCTCCGCGTCAAAAGTTGGGGGGATGCCGCTTGGGCAACGGTATCTTCTACACTTCTGCTTGTGCCCGCTGACCATTCATGTTCGCAGAACAACCCAAAAACCCCCAATATGAATATGAAAAGTGAACTGAACGGAAATGAGATGCCATGTGACCCGGCCAGCACCCGGCGCTCTCTGGTTCCCGGGCCGGAGAGTGGGAAATTGGCTACCGAAGGCGGAGGCGGGGTGGTTCCCCAGGCCCCGCCTACTGCAGCTGCTACTGGAGACAACAGGGACGCGGCAGCCGCCACCTCATCCTCCTCGGCACACCCGACTGGGCCAGTGCAGAAGAGGAAGCCGAAGAAGCGAAACGCGGCGAAGAGGGCGGCAGCAGCTCAAGCGTCGGGTGGAGACACAGCAGCGGCGGCGAAAGCTGGTGACGCTGTGTTGGTAAACACGGGACGCAGTGCCACGGCACCTTCCGCGCCAACGGGCACTGCGCCCGCAGGTAAGACCCCCACAAGCGGCGTAGAGCGTCGGAAGGCTCTACGCAAGGAGCGCCGCAGACTCGATGCCGCACTGGTCAACGAGCTCAAGCGGCGCCAACTAGAGGGGGCGCTATACCCAACCAACGTGTCGGCCATTGCGCCGTCCGTCGGGTTGGTTATGGCGCGCCCTACGGGCATCGATGTTGGGGCCGGCCCACCAGCGACGGAACGGAGATCCGACTCCGAGTGCCCACTCCATGCCATGGAGCTGGGCGACGCGGGGCAGATCGAGGGAACGTCGCGAGGGGCCGCCCAACAATCGACTCCGCGTAAGACCGGCCCAAACCGGTCAAACCCCCCAAAACCAGTGGCGGTAGCAGAGGTGGCGGGGAAGAAGCCCGACGTCCCGAACCCGGAGGCCTCTTCCGAACCCAGACCCTGGAAAGGGAAGGGCAAAGGAAAGGGCCGCAGAGGCCAAGGACCGGGCAACAACCCTGCCTCCGACTCGACTGCCCCTGGAACGACAGACAGTGGCAGCACCAGGAGCGCAAAACGGCAGAGGAGCTCGGACTTCGTGTCACCTTCGTCGGCGGGAGCTGACAAGAAGGTGCGCCTAGGAGGCAGCTTCTCAGCCGCGAACGCGCCACAGGATGCAGCCCAACCAGGAAAGAGCGATGGTCCGGAGGGGCTTATGTCGTATGCCGAGGCGTCAGCATCACACCTTAGGGTAGTGATACTAGACAAATCTGGCGTCCACATGGATAACCTCCGGGCCACTATGCTTAGGAGTAGACTTGAGCAGCGAACGGTGGCGTACTACCACGAGCACTGCCGGGACCGGGGATGCGCTAGACCGGGCTTCATTGCGATGCCCCGGCTGGCTCACGGGGGTCTGAGGGTTGAGGCTCGCGACGACTTCTCGTTGTTGTGGCTGTCCTCAACTGTCTCGGACCTCCCCGGTCTCTGGGAGGGCTCGGAGGGATACAAAATCGTGGCGGAGAACGCACTGCCCAAGTACTACAAAGGCGTCGTGTTTGTCCCAGATTTTGAGGGCGACGGGGAGTTTATCAGGGACTTCCTATCGTTCTTCAACACGCACGTACGCATAGACACCTGGCCGATCTTCGCCCACCGGACCCAGAAGGACGGCAATACGACAAACAACGTGATGGTGTTCGGGGTACCGGTGGAAGAAATCGAGGCCATCAGAAAGCGGGGATGTCGCCTGACCTATAAAATGGCGACAGTCTACGTGTTGCTGCGAAAGCCAAAAGCGGGAGACGTCAAAGTCCCGATTGTGGCGCCTGCTTCGGACGGACCCTGCGCAAGCGGTGGTGAGCCCGAAGCGGACGCCGCGATTGGCAACCGCGATACTGTAATTGGGGAGGGGGAGTTCTCACAGGACGAAATAGACCTGCTGCTGAGCGACGCGGGAGGGGAGATTGCGGGGGGCATTTCATGCCTCAACCTTCTCTCACCTGCGCCGTCCTTAGATGCGGCGGAGTCTCTGTCGTGTGAGAACTTCACCTCAAACCATTCATAGTAGGGCGGTCAGCAATGACAAACCTACGTCCCATCAAAATCCCCCCTCACCCCCCTTAGTAATTATAATGCTATTCAATAAGGTAAATCGGGTCGATCAACAAACCTCTAAAACTTCAACCCCTTCAGGGTATTGCAGTAAACCAACTGACAGGTCAAATAACGTCACAGCTAATCAGCTCAAGATCATTCAGGCCAATATCCAACACAGCGTCACTGGGTTCGCCGCGCTAAGGAGAACCTTAGAAGAGCAACCACAAACAATAGCACTGGTCCAGGAGCCCTATATTGTCCGAGGAACCGTAAGTTTCAGCGCCCTCCGAGGCAATGTATTTTGTCCACCTATGCAGAATAGAATTCGTACATTAATTTATGTTCCAAACAACATCAAAGCATCGATGGTAACACACCTGTGCACGGACGACCTCACAGTTGTGAAAATTGAAACAGGCTTAGAAGGTAAGGCTAACACTTTAATTCTAGCATCAGTATACATGGATGGTGGGATCCAAACACCACCGCCTGAACTCGAAAATTTACTAACCCACTGCAAACAACTCAAATTAGAATGCATCCTGGGCTGCGATGCCAACGCACACAGCACGGTATGGGGATGTCAAGACACGAATGAAAGAGGCAGAGACCTCCTAGACTTCGTTCTAAGACACAACCTAAACATTCTGAACAGAGGATCGGAGCCAACATTTGTAACGTCATGGGCTAGGACCATTGTAGACGTCACACTAGCCACAGACTCTATCGCAGAACTCATAAATGACTGGCACGTGGCTACGTATGAAGCATCGTGTGCAGACCACAGACGGATTAGATTCAGCCTAAGAATAGGCGACATAATCCCTCGCAAATACAGAAATCCCAAGAATACAGACTCAAGTCTCTTCGCAGAAACGATGAACAAAGCTCTAACCGAGCTAAAAGAGACTGAAGCCACAGTGCTGCTTACACCAGCCGAAATAGAAACAACGCTCGCGTCACTGGTTAACAGCATAATAGCCAGCTACGAAACAGCCTGTCCTCTCATAACGGAAAGCAACAAAATAGCGCATCGTAAGGACAGATGGTGGAATAAAACCCTAACCAAACTGAGAAAGAAAGTTCGTCACCACTTTAATAGGGCGATGAACACCGACAATGAAAAAGACTGGGCAGACTACAAAATAGTAAGACAGGAACTTAAACGTGAAATAAGACAAAGCCGCAACAACTCTTGGAGGAAGTACAGCAACTCCATCGCATCACAGAGCGAAACGGCACGTCTGAGCAAAATACTTTCTAGCGATTCAAAGATAAAACTAGGCACTTTAAAAAAGCCAGATGGAACCTACACGACATCAGATAAAGAACAGTTCGAGCTTCTGCTACAAACGCACTTTCCGGACTGTAACCTCGCACAAAACGCTAGTTGGGAAGACGACCATGGAAGTCACATTCCCAACAAAGAAGACTGGGAACTAGCTGAAGCCATTGTTACGGAGGAAGCACTTTCGTGGGCCGTAACGACATTCGAGCCGTACAAAGCGGCCGGCACAGATGGAATCTTCCCGGCTCTTCTACAGTGGAATTTCACTAAAATCGAGTCAGTGCTTACTGCCATCTTCAGGAGTTGCATTGCCTGGAAATACATCCCCCACGCCTGGAGGGAAGTTAAAGTAGTATTTCTCCCAAAGCCAGGCAAATCAGACTACACCCAACCCAAATCTTTCCGGCCCATAAGTCTAAGCTCTTTTCTACTAAAGACTCTAGAAAGACTTTGCGACCGACACATACGCAGTGGACCACTGCTTAAAAACCCCATAAACAATAAGCAACATGCCTATCAATCAGGTAAATCAACGGAAACAGCACTTCACAGCGTAGTACACAAAATTGAAAGCGCGCTAGAATGCAAGCAATCGTGCCTCATAGCGTTCATCGACATCGAGGGGGCCTTTGACAAAACAACTTTTCCGAGCATAGAACAAAGCCTGAGGAAACAAGGGGTCGAAGAAAACTTAAACGAATGGATAAACAAAATGCTCTCAAATAGGGCAGCCCTTACACAAAGCTCAGAAGTAACAAGATGCCTTGTTACGAAAGGTTGCCCACAAGGAGGAGTACTATCTCCTTTGCTGTGGGTTCTTGTAGCTAACGAACTTCTAGAATCCCTAAACAAGGATGGGCTACACACAATCGGCTACGCCGACGACATAGCGATTATGATATCGGGGCTCTTCGAGTCGACTCTATGCGAGAAGATGCAAAGAGCACTCCGAATCGTAGAGTCGTGGTGCCACACCCATAGCCTAACAGTAAATCCCACCAAAACAGAACTGGTTCTCTTCACTCGAAAGCTGAAATTACCAAATCTGAACCTCCCCTCCTTATTTGGAACCAAACTGACGCTCAGCAAAGAGGTCAAATACCTTGGAATATGGCTAGACAGTAAACTCTCATGGGGTAAGCAACTAGAACATACAACGACAAAAGCCACAAACGTGCTATGGCAGTGCAGACGTGCCGTCGGCAAGGATTGGGGACTAAAACCAAAACTTTGCCTATGGATGTACACTGTCATGGTTAGGCCGGTACTGACCTACGGTGCCGTGGTTTGGTGGCCAAGAACAAATCTAGTCACAACAATCAATAAGCTGCAACAGGTGCAAAGGCTCGCGTGCTCCCTCATTACTGGGTGCGCGAAATCTACACCATCAGCAGCGCTGGACATAATACTAGACCTAATGCCACTCCATCTACATATACAAAAAGAAGCAATGGCATCGGCGCTAAGAATAAAATCCACAAACCAATGGAAAGGTAATGCAAAAACAACAAACCACTGCAAGATTTTGGACAAAGCCACACGAGCCATCCCGGAGGCTTTAAACGGCATTGACAGAATAGCGACAACATACCTCACGAGTAAGAAGTACAAAGTGGAAAATCAAGAACGGACGGAGGATCACACGTCTACTCCCAACGTCTATCACATCTACACAGATGGCGCTAAGCAGAAAGCAGGAGTGGGCTGTGGATTCTACTGCCCTGAGACAGGGCTATCTCACTCGCAACCCCTCAGCAACTCAGCGACCGCTTTCCAGGCAGAGACCCTAGGGCTCCTCCTGGCAGCAACAGAAATGTACCGGTCCACAGCGCCAGCAACTGGCGCAAGCACTGCAAACGAACCGGCACAACTAATATTTATATTTATAACTGACAGCGCAGCACTCATGAATGCACTGAGCAGATCTGTCACAAGGTCAGAATCTATTGCAGCATGCCACACTGCACTTCAGAATCTATCTGATAAACACACTGTCAAGATAAGATGGACAAAAAGCCATGGCTCATGTTCAGGCAACAATAAGGCAGACTCATTAGCAAGAGAAGGCGCCAAACAAACGCCAACTGCAGAAAATACAAGTCTCTGCAGACCCACCTCGGCAGAGATAAGAAACAGACTGAAAATATATTCCAAGAAAGAACATCAAAAACAATGGGAGCGCAGATCAGACTGCAAACACACAAAAATAATGCTTCCGGCAACGGACGCGCACATCACAACGACACTACTAAAGCTAAGACGCGAAGACTTGAGGATGATGGTGGGCATAATCACGGGCCACTGTGATCTGAACTACCATCTCCTCAAGATCGGAGCGACAGACAGCGACCTCTGTCGTGGCTGTCTTCAGGAAAAAGAAACAGTAGAGCATGTCTTGCTACATTGCTCTGCCACAGCTGAAGCCAGATCCAAAACGGGACTGCAGGAGCTGATCGGGTCTCACTCCTTGGCATCCACAACACCACCGGGGATGCTGGAACATTGCTGTCATCAACCCAAAGTCCTTCTCCGTTACTTCAAGGAGTTGGGCTGGATGGGGTGAGGTCAGCTGGGGGACAATGCACAATACACCCCAACGCGGGACGTCAGTGCAGATCTTATTCCCCCACGACGAATTAGAATTAGAATTAGAATCGTTCTCTTGACGAAATCTTGGCTGAGAAAATTAGCGATCAGCTAATACGTTCCAGCATTTTTACAGGCGAGAGATATGAGCAGCAGTCAATCTGAAAGTAGGTGTAACACAAATATTTAAAGCATTAAATAAGCTTGGTTAAATAAACAAATGTATGTGTGAAATAAGAATATGATCATTACATTACTTATGATTTTTGATTGTAGCAAAATGATTAAGCTTATTATTACATAAGTAATTAAAAATAGTAAATGAATATTTTACACTTACAGGTTCAATTTTGGTTGATTCGTAAATCAATTTTACCACAGATTATATAATACTATACTAGTCTTTTACTAAGGGTTAAATTGTATTATTGTATACTTGTTGCTATAATATTTAAATGTCACATTGGCGCTAGGTTACCTAATTATACAAGTGGCGACACCAGGCGATAACAAACAGGTCTCAATATAAAGCTTCCAGTGACGGTACAGTAGTTTAATAGCAGCGTTTTACCTGAAATAAAACGCATATTAAAATACTTACCTCACTGGAAGCTTTCACTTTAATCTCTGCCTGGTGAAATTAAGCCAATGGATTCAATATGGCGTGTTTCATTTTACGAAGCAAAAATGAATCGCACCCGCCAGGTGGCGCCACTTGACCGGATACACATGGGTAAAAAGTACTAAAACGAATGGAAATACGACGGAACCGGATACGCCTTCTCAATATAAAGCTTCCAGTGAGGTAAGTATTTTAATATGCGTTTTATTTCAGGTAAAACGCTGCTATTATTTATATTTGTATACGTCATCTTTATTGTCTATTAGCTCATACCCGCGACTTCGTACGCGTGCGAAACTTTCCACCAAAATATCTGTCAACCAGCATACGATGAATCTCGTAGTAAATGGCTGCTTTTGGTTTAGATAGTTCAAGCTATATCTAAAATCCACGTCTTTGATTTCAATAAAATATGGCCTAAGTTTCAATCCGGAAAAAGGACTTCCGAATGGTACAAGTTTCGCTGATTGGTCCAGTAGTTAAGGCGTGATCCGCGAACAAACCAACAGACAAACACGATTTTCGGAATCAGAACCGTTTATATAGTAGATCTGCATATTTAGTTTATCCATATAATTAATTTAACTTTTTGGCTTTTTTACAGTTTTATAAGGCTTATTCCTATCGAGCCCACCGGCCGTAGTATAGAATAGATAGACAGAAATAGTCAACATCATTTTTACTTGTATACGTCATCTTTGTAGTCGAAGCGCTCGTGGTGTAGCTTACACCAATTCACCAATTTTCTGCGCGGTTACTATTTGGATGGGTCACCGTTAGTTGCATTTACATCTGAGCGCTTGTCGGTCCCAACTCTAGCAGTCGTTATGCCAGGACGGAAACCTTAAGGCGGCCTAAAAGCGCCGTCACCAAATTTGACCACTAACTTGTACAAACTTAGTTGCTTATCATCTTTTTACGGTTTTTACGTAATTCAATATTCAACCCTCTGTCAAGATTAGTTAGCGATATACGTAGTTTTGGCGAAATAAGCCATCACCAATGTTCACAGAAGACTATATCAGTATTATATTATGATCTGTGACTATATCCAGCAGTGGACTATGTTATTTAAATTTTTTTTTGTTTGTTTAAGTTTGCGACGGTTTGTAGATAGCTCAACTGTTTCATGTGTATTTTGTAAATACTGTATTGTTAGCTGTAATTTTCTTTCAATTTTATATTTAACTAGCGGACCGCACCGGCTTAGCACGGGTATTTTATTTATCAAAAATTTTAAATTTTTTGGTATTTTTTTTTACACTTCTGTTACATTATTGGAGTTTTAGTAAGGATCTCTTATTTTTTTTTATAATATAATATAGCCTATGTCACCCGGGGATAGTGTAGCTTCCCAACGGTGAAAGAATTTTTCGGTTCAGTAGTTTTGGAGCCTATTCAATGCAAACAAACAAACAAACAAACAATCAAATCTTTCCTCTTTATAATATTAGTATAGACAAATGATCAAAATTTTTGCATCCTTTCACCTCCGAACTACTAGGCGCACTGATAAATGCCATCCCTATATGGTAGATATTCCATATCTTCGCACAAAGCGCTTTGCTTCCACCTAATGCGAACTGCCAAGGAGTGGAACTCTCTGTCATCATCAGTATTTCCTGAAAATTCCTAGGTTATACTAGGAATTTTCAAGAAAAGAGTGATTAGGTGGATTATAGCTAAGCGTGCTCCACCTTAGGCTGCAGCTACACTTACCACCAGGTGTGCCGGCAGCCAAATGCTTAGCTCATAAAAAAAAACAAAAAGAAATCGAACACAGAAACCACACACACACACTAGAAAAGGCTTAGAGATGATTATGATGATTTATAAAGTTATTACCTTCAGCAAAAATAGTGATTTTGGAATGAAACTCCATGCCCCGTTCGAACATTTCCTTAGGTCCGCCATCTTTAGCGATGCCGACGTCGCCCGTCGCGACGCCCTTCAGCGATCCGTCTGGTCGGTATATTATATCGGCGCCTGCGCAGCCCGGCCATACCTATAACAAAATTACTGCATCTATATTATATTAGCCGTCAAATCAAATCAAATCATTTATTCCATTCAATAAATATTAATATAATCAATATTCACGGACACTTAACATGCCACACTTCTAGTCCCAAACTAAGCAAAGCTTGTACGATGGAAACTAGATGGCTGATAGAATACATATATACATTTTTTTGTAAATACATACTTATAATACATAGAAACACCCAGACACAGAGACACAAACAGGTTGGTAATCTTAAATTATTTATAGTTTCACTAAAATCTGCCATTACAGGCGTATGAATAGGTATTGTGTAGGTATACATTAATCATTCTCATTGCAAATAGAATAAATAAAAATGTCAATAAATCAAAAAAAATAAAAATTGGGAAATGTCAAATTATTAAATTCAATAATATCACTAATTCGTCGCCCGCGGCGTTGCTCGCGTTAGAGTGTGACTTTTCTAAATTCCTTTCTTAGTGCACCACTACACTATATAAGGATACTACCCTTCAAATTTCATACCTCTATGACGTATAGTTTAGGCTGTGCGTTGATTATCAGTCAACTTCAAAAGAGTTTTATATATATTGATTTATTTATTTATTTCGGTATTTAATACTTTATTGCACATAATTATAAATCTGTTACAAAAGGTGAACTTAATGCTGAAAGTATTGTCTGCCAGCCAACCCTAAAAGGCAAAAGCTATAGATAAAAAGAATATACGTCATCGGATTGGTTTTGGCGTATTCTAAAACTATGAGAGATAATATCTGGTTGCGACATGTAACATTAATTGGCTTGACGTGGGCATGTTTCCTAGTGTGCTGGCTTCTCAGACATCTGAGACAGCTATCATACTGTACCGATCCACGCTCAAGCTAGTCAATGAGCGCTCAAGCTAGTCAATGAGTAGGTCAATGAGTCGGTAGAAATCAATATGGGACCGACATAGTCGTGAGTCGACTCAACGTCCCTAAAATAAAATAAAAAGGTATAAAAAAAAATAGCAATTTTTCTCGGTCAGTGGACATACCTCAGCGCCTAATGCTTCTGCTTGCTCTGACATCCATCTCACCAAATGTCCTAATCGTACCACGTAGTTACCGTGGTTCCAGTTTGGGAGTCCTGTAATGTGAATCTTAGTTATACTACGGAAAATATTATACAACAAATAACAAGTGATTCTCGATTATTTTATCACACAGTAAAAATAAAATCTAGATAAAAGATAGACGGCTTTTGAAGAGATTTCTTTAAAGTTGTCAATGGTATAGATTCTTTTGTACATCCTAACAAACTTTCGCGTTTATAATATTACTAGCTGATACCCGCGACTTACGTACGCATGCGAAACTTTCCTCCAAAATATCTGTCAACCAGTATACGATGAACCTCGTGTCAAAGGCTGCTTTTGGTTTGTAGAGTTCAAGCTGTATCTAAGAACCCACATCTTTAATTTAGAAATCAAAGACGTGAATTCTTTGAAAAAGGGCTTCTGATTGGTATAAGTTTCATTGAAATTGATGCAATTGTTTAGGCGTGATCCGCGAATAAACAAACAGACAAACTCGATTTTCGGCATCAGAATCATTTATTTAGTAGATCTGCATATTTAGTTTGTCCATATCTTTAATTTCAGTATTGGCTTTTTTACAGTTTTATAATCACTACATAGTATAAAGCAAAGTCGCTTCCCGCGTCTTTTTAATAGATAGAGAGATTCAAGAGGAAGGTTTATATGTATAATACATCATCATCATCACTGCATTGCACCCGTGCGAAGCCGAGGCGGATCGTTAGTAGTATAGAAAGTAAGACTAGTGGCTCTGGGAGCTGTAGACCTCGCGAGCATACTAAATATTCCAATATTCAACATCATCAATCAACATCATCAATGTCGAGTAAGGTGTTTTCTGAAAGTCTTTAAGTGCACTTTTATTAATTTCTAATTTAAGGCTTATTATTATGCTGATGCTCTCATTCAGTGAAGGAAAACATCATGAAGATAATTATCAGTTACTATTCTAACAGCGACGAAACGCTTGCAGCCTGTCACGTATTGAAAACTAACTATAATGCAAAATGTTGTGTGTGTGTGTGTGTGATGTGATGTTTTTTCTATTTAATTTTGTAAATTTTTGAGGAATATAATGTGCAAGTGCATTTTCCATTTTGTGATTTTTTTGACATTTTTGTTTTTTTTTGCATCATCTTGTGTAGAATGAGGTCCTTTGTGTTTCTCTCAAATTTGATTGAAAACCATTGATTGTTTGATGAGGTATCCTGTTCATCATGCTGAAGATCCTTATCAGATCTTCGCCAAACTTTTATGAGACCAACTTATAGTTACTACCTTTCAAATAAAAAAAGAATAATCGAAATCGGATCTCATTTGGTGGAAGTACGCCTCCAATCAAAAATCCCCGACGACAAAAAAATTCTAATAAGTCATATAACCTGTGTACCAAGTTTCGTCCAGATCGGTTGAAAAATGCGACCTGTAGAGGAGAACAGACAGACAGACAGACAGACATCCGGACAAACGCATTTTTGGCCAATGTGGAAACTGAGACGCTTCGCTCGCTTCGCTCGCTGGGTCAATTATGTCACCTGGAAACACTGGCAGTGGAATTCTCCCACCCTTCGTGAGCAATCCGAACTTGTCACTAGTGACAGGGGTGTTCATTGGAGCCCCCTTTTCCTTCCAGTCAGGGATCAGCTCGTTTAGAGCTATGGGGTCGACACAGGCCCCGGACAGAATATGGCCACCGGCTTCAGCTGCTTTTTCAAGTAGGGTCACTCTTACTTCCTGGAATTGAAGAATATTATACAAATTTCAGTACATGTACACTAGAACAAAGTTATTTCAAATAGGCAAAATAAATTATTTATGAACACATTTTTTGAACAAGTTATGCCAGTAATTTCACATTAGCATGTTGTGACTATAATTGTTATCATATTAGAGGTACTGATACCTACATTATTTAGAAATTAATTAAAGTGCTTTAGGTATAAAAAATTTACTCTAAAGTTCTTAACGCTCTTTGTGATTTTACATAATAAATGAGTGAAATAGTCACATCAATCTTTGTGCCTCCAAACTTAGCCTATTCTTGGCTCAGATTGAAGGAAAGTTTGAAGTGGGGGTGCAGTACATAATGCTATATATAACATACACAACAAGCTTCCACGCACAAGGGTCAATGAGTAGATCAATGAGTGGGTAGAAATCAATATGGGACAGGCATAGTCGTGAGTCGACTCAACGTCCTTAAATAAAAAAAAAAGATTAAAAAAAAACATACAGCTCCCTTTTCTTCTGCAATTTGCCTAGCTCGGATAGCAGCTGCCATGCCTGCAGGACCACCTCCTATGATGAGGATATCCGTCTCTTCTGCTACTCGTTCCATGCTTATCTCTTTAAAAATATAAATACATTTTGACACAGAAAATTCCAACAGTAGGTAGGTACCTAGTTTTAAAAAATAGGTACTAAAATATTTTCTAATGAGCCCTAAATTAAAAAGAGCAGGGATTTGAACAAGCACCTTCATATTTTACCTAGAATACTATTACATAGATGTGCAATAACTACTTACACAAACAAAATGATAAAATCTTGAGATAACAAGTAATTGGGGGTCAATATAATATTATCCAAGGTTACCTTTCCATCTTGGGTCCTTGTCTCTAGGGTGTATTGTATAATGGGTAGTTATTTTGGGGTAAACATCTGAGTACAGCCTTTTTGTAGCATTTGTTAGCCTCCCCACTGAAAATTTAAAAATAGAAAGCTGTCAAAACATACAACCAAAACAAACAAATGAACTTTGAACTTTTATACCTACATTGCGTAACAATAACAAAATTGATTAGACAAATACCAATTAACTTAGCTTCCTTGTAATTTATTATACAATATTTCTCTTTACATTACAAATATTTCTAAACTAAACATTGGGGAAAATATAGATCAGCTGTTCGAAATGTTACACAAAACAACTCTTTGAAAACAATCACAACTGTAGCATATATTTTATTTATTGTTAGGAGTAATTTAATTATAGATTTAGATATTTCACACAATAATTAAACAGTAAAAAGTATTTATTTACCCTGACGAGCCGAACTAACAAGTGCCACCGCCATTTTTTTAACCAACTTTGAAAAGTAGAAACTAGAGAATAGGTGGAAAGCAAGAAAGATAACATCACCCTGAGGTTGATGGCTTGCTTGAATGGCTTGAGTTGATTGATAGAATATGAATGAATGTAAGTTAGATAATCGAAAAACAAGATCTATGGGTTTCCTCTTGTCATTTTTTGTACTTTCTTCCATGGTTTTCCGTTTCCGGTTTTACGTGCTCCTCCCTCCTTACCGATTTCATTTTCTTTCTCATTTTCTCCTTCAGTTCGGTACCGTACAAGTTCCATCACCAATCGCCACAGAGTACATTTTTATATCGTCTGTCTGTCGGTCGTTTCACTCACGCACGGCCGGTTGGTTGTTTTGGTTTACATTTTGGTTGCTTACGGATCATAGGTGTTCGGTGTTACGGATGGTTGCGTACCTATTTGTTGCGTTGCGTAGTTGCGGATATAGGTGTTCGGTCATCGGTGATTCGGTGGTCTCGTTAGAGTAGTAATGTTCTGTGTCGGTGGTAGTTGCGTAGGTACTTACATTTCTCAATTTTTTTAGTTTTCTTCTCAGTACTCTGTATTCTTTGTGTCTACCTGTTTTTACCGATGATGGTTTACACGGTAACTGAAAATGCTGTTTGCATCTTTTTGCCGAGTGTGTTTATCCAGCAACAAACGCACAAAAATAATTGCAAATACTGAACTACAAACAGTATTTGAAAACCTTACAAGCAATCCGGTATGTATTTTATGATATAAAAGTTAAAATAGAACAATTTTCTTTGTAAGTAGGTGCCGAGGTATACCTAACTAGGTAGGTACCTACCAACCTAGCTCAAGGTATCATGCATGCAGGTAGAGTCCTTTTCATGAAAGAAGTCCCGCGGAAATTTCCGGAACTAAATTTTAAAACTAAATTTTAAATTAGTTGTCAGGTGCTGTTTTTGTGTTCGGATGTTAGTGCGTTTTTATTTGGTTTCTGTGATCAAAGTCTTGTTTTCAATGCCTAAAGTTGTTAAAAGTGCTACCCGAGAAATAATACTTAAGGTCGACTACAGCGACGCGTCTGCGGGACTTCTTTCATGGAAAGGACTCTAGTTAGTTAGATACTTATGTTATTGTTTCAGCTTATTAGTGGCGATGGAAGACCTGAAAGAGTATGCTATTTATGTCATCGGCTGCTGCAAAGATGCTGCAAGTTTGTTGACCTGTCTCGGAAATCAGAGCAGTGTTTGTCTGAACTGCTTCCCAGCGGGGTTGATGTAAGATTACATTTTAAATGAACTAAATTTATTCTGTCATGAGTCAATATTTGTAGCTCAATACCTCTGCGTCATAGATACTAGGATAGCAAGATTATTTAACTATATACCTAGTTGAGGATCCAGGGTTTTGTTTTGGGAGGGCCTTAACCCAGCTATTTAAGAATTTCCCTCACAATTTGGCCCACACCTGGGTGAACCTGGAGCTTGGGGGCGCCTGAGCTCCCTAGCCACATTGGGCGTAATGTACCAGCCCCAAGTTGGTATACCAACTAGGGGCTGGTACAACATTTTACGCGAAATTAAGCCCAATATTTGGTCTAGTCCCTAATTGTTAATTCCCTGTTCAAGGCATGTTGCACAATGGTGTGTTTCTAGTTACATTTTGATGTCTGTGTGAAATATCTCCCAATATCTTACTTAAAATTATACTTGTAGCTAAAGAGACACACTCTGACAATCAAGTGCCCATCAATCCAGAATAACTCACAAACTCTGTCAGTGAGCAAAACAACAGTAGTGTCAATAACCAAATTGGAGGAGGGTGAATATGCGGAGGTGTATATAAAGCGGATTGCCTCGGGTCCAAGTATTGATGTGTATGTAAGAGATGATACAGACTCTGAAAATACCCTCAAGGTTGAGTTTGAGCAAACAAGTGCGGTGGAACTTGATACAAGTATGTGGAAAAATATCTGTGTGTGGTGTGCGAGAATTGGAATAGTATCACTTCATTTGCCACATAAAGCGCTCATGGCTAGGCTTGCTTAGCCAGTCTTTACCGAAACTAGCGGTCACCCATCCAAATAGTGACCGCGCAGAACGTCGCTTAACTGGGCTAGGATTTCACCGATCGGTGAAGATTGGCTAAGCAAGTAAGCAAGCCTAGTTAAGCGACGTTCTGCGCGGTCACTATTTGAATGGGTGACTGCTAGTAGAATTTACATCTGAGCGCTTCCGTGCTTCGGAGGGTACGTTAAACTGTCGGTTCCGGCTCTAGCTAACGACTACTATGACGGAGGCCTTAAGGCGGCCTAAAAACTCCCGTCACCAGAGTTGGCCACTATCTCATACTAGCTTGCTATTTGCTGCATATATTCAATGCCATGCATAGTTAAAGCTAATCTTTTTAATATAATGTTTGTTTTAGATGACCTGACCAATCACAAAAGTACGGAAAAACAATTCGATGAATCTGATGAAAAATCGCCGTCTGACGATGAAGACTCTGATTCGACATATTATGTACCTTCACCAGTGCATAGACAAGGTACCAATAGCACCGGACCTGAACATCACAATGTTGGAACTACAGCGGAACCAAATACAGGCAGCTCTTATAATAATACGACAAAACGTATTGGTACTGCGGGCCTAAGATGCGCACCGCGAGATATTTGTCATGTCGTTCTGTCAAAATGTAAGCATTTTGTACCAGTATTAGGAACTATTGCATTAACTGTGGTACCTAATGGTGTGACAAAACGCGCCATAATGTACACTTTTGACACTTCTTAGTCGTTGTACCTTTCTGAGGACGAGTTAATTAGTCATGCTGAAATGTCAAAAGTTTAAAATTCTAAAGCGCGGTTTCTCCACAACTTTACCACAGATAATGCAATAGTTCCTAAACTGGTACAAAATGCTTACATTTTGACAGAACGACATGACAAATATCTCGCGGTGCGCATCTTAGGCCCACTGGTGTGACAAGTGTGACAATTGTCCAAAATCATTCAAACAACGCGCATATTTTAAAAGACATACTAGAATCCACACCGGAGAAATGCTATATTCTTGTGACATTTGCGGACGAAAGTTTTCAGACTGTTTTTCTGTTCTGAATTTTAGTTAGCTATGATTCTAATTCTAATTCTAATTCGTCGTGGGGGAATAAGATCTGCACTGACGTCCCGCGTTGGGGTGTATTGTGCATTGTCCCCCTGCTGACCTCACCCCAGCCAGCCCAACTCCTTAAAGTAACGGAGAAGGACTTTGGGTTGATGACAGCAATGTTCCAGCATCCCCGATGGTGTTGTGGATGCCGAGGAGTGAGACCCGATCAGCTCCTGCAGTCCCGTTTTAGATCGTTAGCTATGATTTATTTATTTATTTATTTTCCAATGGCATAATTAAATGGTCTTTTGACTAGGTGATATGTAAATAGAATATGAGAGTTATAATAATAAATATTCACGGACACTTAACACAACGCCTTCTAGTCCCAAACTAAGCAAAGCTTGTAAGATGGAAACCATCTTGGCTGATAGAATAGGTACATAGATACATTTATTTTTTGTAAATACATACTTATAATGAACTTATTAAGCAAATGTCGTTGAATGTACTGGATAGTAGTAGGTAATACCAATTTATTATTTTAACAGATACTCCACCACCCACAAATCTTGGAAATAGCTCGGAAACTAAAATAAAACAAGACCTATTCTCATCAGAATACAGCTCTGTACTATCACCGAAACAAATAATTGACTACAAAAAACCGTTTAAAGACAGCAATGTAAAGAAAAATGCTTCTTTAACTAAAGGTAAGAAAGTTGTACAAAAGAAAAACGCATCCAATAGCAAACAAATAAAGAAAATAAGAAAGAAATCAAAGCAAATACTCTCTGGTGTAAAGGCTTTTGCTTGCGAGTTTAATAATTGCACGAAGACCTTCACAAATAAGAGAAATCTTATAATACACACCAGAACACACTGGTGAGAGGCCTTACTCTTGCCACATTTGCCCCAAATCATTCATTCGTAAAAAATTTTTGACACGTCACCTACAAATTCATACAGGTGATAAACCCCATGCCTGCCATTTTTGCCCTAAAAGATTCATTCAGAAACCACACCTACAAGATCATATTAGAACACACACAGGTGACAAGCCTTATACTTGCTCGATATGTTCTAAAAAATTCGGTAACTCAAACAATTTGAGAGTGCATATCAGGAGACACGCAGGAGACATGTATGAGAAGTCGTTTTCTTGCTGTAGGTGTTCTAAAAAGTTCTTGAGTAATTACTATTTAAAATTACATTACCGATTTAATTCCGGAGAGAGACCATTTGCTTGCGACGACTGCCCTGCAACATTCAAATTGAAGCATAGCTTGAAAGTACATATAAGAACTCACACTGGAGAAACCCCATATCCTTGCCAAATGTGCGATAAAGCATTCTCTAGTTCAAGTACTCTCAAACGGCATACGCAAAGCTACCATAGCGATGGTGTGTTAATTCTTCCAAGGCAGAGTTACGTCTGCGACAAATGTTCTCGTGAATATAAAAATAAACAGAGTTTACAAAAACATCTTGCAACGCACACTGGATGATGACCGATACAATAAAACGAACAATTTTGTAACTAAATCTCTTTTCTGATGATCGTGGAAATAGCTGCACGACTTTCCACGTAAGAAAGTTTGCCAAAAGTGAAAAATGAGTCACTAAGGCGAGCTAAGGCTTCAACTCAAACTCATAAACACACCTCGTTTTAGTCTGCAGTTAAAATATGAGAAGGCATAGATAAACTAGGTACTTGTAATGTTTACAATATAGCTATCGGGTTCATAATGCGGCAGACCTTAAATGAAAGATCGTCAAACTGGATTCACGACACCATCCCACCAACACTGTTCTGTTAAAAGTTTTGAAGCCTCTCTTGGTTTTTGATCACCACTATGCACAATGTAGGTAGATACCTCTTAATCGTTAAAAAACCTATTGAATAGGTACGATATTTGGTTGATGCATAGACGCAAAATCAAAACTGGTATCCATGGCGTAACCACTATCCGTTGTGTCTTATATTTGTTTCTGAAGGCATACTACGTGTCACAAACTAGATCCCATTTCCAAGGCCTCGCAAGTGGGCTAGAACTCATTCCACAAAAAATAACGTATAATTTGCCAGTTCCTATGTATTATATTCAATCCAAATATACCTTCGGCGTGAAACCAGATAGAACTAAAGCCATGCCTCATTTGCCAGATAATAGAGCCCGGATAATATCCCTCAGTAAGCAAGGCTGTAGCATACATGAGATATCGCGAAAACTCAAAGTTACAGTAAGTACCTACCTAAGTCAAATTATGTTCTTTATTCACACGTTGCCTAGTCTACTATACGTAATGATTGTTTTAGCGAAACACAGTGAAAAGATGGATCAAACGGAACGGTGAAGAGGGATTTCTCAAAGACAGACGACAGCATAACAAAGGCTCTCGTAGAATCACAGACGAGCAAGTAATCGAAATGCAACGGCATATCGAGAAACATCCCTTTACGCCTCTTCAATATTTCGCGGCGCGTTACGATGCTTGTATAAGAACAATACGAAAATGCTTATACAGCGCTGGACTGCATCACAGGCTGTGTAAGAAAGTACCCCTAACAGATTCACAGAGATTGGAAAGATTGAATTTCGCCCGGGGTTATCTAGACTTTGACTGGACTAACGTAATATTTTCCGGCGAAAAATCTTTTTCTTCACAGCGCAACCGCTTAACTCTAAAGCGGTACAGTATAACGCAAGATAATGAAGAACAGAGCAGTCAATCGACTGGGTCAAACACCACTAGTATGTGGGGCTGGATGAGTGCCGCTGGAGTGGGTGAACTCGTCAATATATCTCTTGAAACCGCCAGTAACTATGTCGAATTGTTAGAAGAAACGATGCTGCCAACAGTCCGAACGGTATACCCAGTCGAAGACGTTTCATACATACTTTACGTACACGATAACAGCCCAGAGCACTCTGCAATAGCCGTGTCAGAGTGGTTCTATCAACATCCAGATATCTATGTTATTCCATGGCCGTCAAAAAGTCAAGACTTGAATCCGATAGAGAATTTGTGGGGTCTTATGATTGAAATGTGGGACAAAAGAGGCCAGAGAAGTGGCCAAGAAATTGAACAACATTGTAACGAGATTTGGGAGTTTGTGCGAGGGTCTGAAATATGCAGTCGTCTTGTTGGTTCAATGCGGACTCGGCTTTTGGAGGTTATTGAGAGTAACGGTGCTTAGTAATTAGTAGACATATCTGGATTTCAGGAAAAAAATGTACTTCTGTGTACATTAATATCATTTAGTGAAAACCTAACGGCGGTGGTGGGCTGGTCATGAATCCAATTTGGCGAGTAGGTAACCTACCTAAGTTTAGAATTGTGATGTCATGTAAATGATGAACAAGGTAGAAGTAAAAAGTTGTAGTAGGGGAGTGTTACCTAGTTGTAATAATTATGTTGCTATAGGTACCTACTACATAACTTGAGGTTATTATTCTAGTTTGTAACCTTTTAGGAGTATTGTACCTATGCGTGTACCTACCCAACTAACCAAGCGATGGTTGTACATATTTTTAAAGATTATAAATATGTAAGTATTACGTATTAGGTAATTAGTTTGGAATTTTAATTAAATCGTTTGAATAAACCTTTGTATTCAGTTATTTATTACGAAACTTAAATAAATTAAATGGAACAAAATGCCTCCTTATTTGACTGGCTTCATCTGCCAAAGTCCGTCGTTGAGATAATGGCAGTTTTCAATACCAACGCCTTTGTTGACTTTCGCTCTGAAAACAAAAAATATTCGGCAAATTATACTCCATTTGTAATTCCGGGAGCCAGAACTCAGCCGTTCACAATATAAACGTGTTCTAAAATTGCAAAAGGATTAAAGATAACTCTTCGTTGATCTCTACTACTGTTTCACACTTACAAATGTTTTTAATAAAATACTATACCTATGTGCCAAATAATGCGCGTGTGTGTGCTTCACGATAGAAGAAAACTTCTGTCATCTAAAATATAGATCTACCCTTCGCCTACTTTTGGAAAATTTTCTGGAATAAGACCCGAGCGTGGCGGTACCCCTTGTTTCAAAAAAATTTGGACGTTCTGACTACCCTCTTCCCGCTTTGAGGATTTCCTATACTACAGAGTTTATTCCCAGAGTTCCCCAAAAGTGTAACTGCTCCGTAAAACAATCCTACTCACCTCGCTTCAAAAGGACCAGTGTGTTCAAAGTATACTCACATGTCATCGGTAGAGAGCGCAGTCAGACCTACAGCCAGTGCATGGGTTTTGCCCTCTGCTACGACCGCAACCACCTGACCTGGAAGTTACACAAACTACATCTTTTCTGTATCATGGGTTACTATTATTACTAGCCCATACTGACCCATTGTTGGGCATAGGCTTCACTTCCGCCAGTCTCCACGTTCTTGAGCCCGAATTCGCCAGTCCCTCTCATAGGCGTCCAGTTCGCCCCGCCACTTCATACGCGGTCTACTGCGACTGCCTCGCTGTGTCAGGGCACCACTCGGTAGGTGGTATCATGGGTATTCTCCAGAAATCAAAAAACCGGAGGTTTTACCACTTAAAGCTGATAGCCATTAGATCAACTGGCGTAAGATCAATAATTGGGCGCAAGATCACGTTAAAGTCAAATACATAATACCCATCTCCCAAAAGTTTTCCATTTATTGCGTTTTTGAATTTTACATTATACCTAGGTAGAACTGAGACACATCGCTTGGCACTTTGTACACGTTGACCTTTGAAAGATAGACTTCAGGGCTATCAAATTTCCGAGGAACCGGCGTACCTAACGTAGGTATCTGGATACCTTTGACGAAGCCTAGACAAGAAAGACACCATGCCGTAGGTATACCTTTATCGATGGTCGACATCTTAGCTCCCGGGGAAGTTAGTCCAGGGCACATAATATTGGCTCCGGAAAGGACGAACCGAATGGCTCCCTTGTCCACCTGCTGCATTGGAACGAAGAATGGATCTGGAAGTAATAGAATCAGATGAGCCAATTCTATTCGAATTCTTATCAGATTATAAACAAATTGGTGACGTCACCATTCGGGATCCTTGGACTTTTTAGGGCGGGTGGCCTATTGAGCTGCTTCGTTACCTATCTAACGTATTTGCGCTCAAGTCAATTGACCACAATGAGGTCAAATGACCTCTTAGGTCTGGTTCATTGTTCATTTGTGAATTTATTGCTTGGACTTTTCTGTTATTCGTAGGCGCACTGTGAGAAGTTGAGTTTAACTCGATTTGTTGGATTGTCGTGTCTAATGAGTCTTACATTTGTGCAGTAACCTCAGGGTGGGCATCCACGGACCCTCGCGATGACGGAAGAACAGTAATTCACCAGCGCTGTTCACCATTATCTCGATGTGGTCGTGACTGGAATTGTACGAAGAATAAATAAATAATCTAGATATTTTCACGTTGATTTTCTTCTCAAACTATTCTCTACAAAATAAAAAAAACGAGCTTTTAACACCCCATGTGAAAACCAGGTGTTTGAGGAGGAAGGATGAAAGGTATAGGTAGGTGCTTGTTAAGAAAGTTATCATCATTCTTCTATATTAACAATAGTCCTCTACTGGACGTAGTAGGTCTCATCCAAGACGCAGCACTGAGGCAGGTCTCCCGCTCTTCTCATTTAATGTTTGCCACAGATTGTCGTTACTACTTTACCAAATAGGAGCAAAGTAGGGTGTCGTTTTCAAATTTCAGTTCACGTTTTCTAGTCTTCATTTGAACCTATTAAAGCATGGAGTCCATCTACCTATAAAAAATCCAAAGCACTGCAGCAATGTTCCGTTCATATAGGGACCTCACATTATCTATGATTAGGATGCAAACGCCTGTTTATTAACAAGGCATGCTAGGATTTACCATTTGACAATCCTAAAGGTGTCCTTCTTAGGAAGAACCTGGTCGATATGGTGTTCTAAATGCGGGTACAGCTCCAGCAGCCGAGCTCTGATGCCCTTCTGCACTGAAGATTTGAGCTGCTGGACTCCGGAGATGCTCTCCTTTTCGTCGAACCTAGAATGACAAGGAACTAGGTAAATAGTTACTTAGTTTTAAGTCTATCCCAATGTTGGCGTAAAATCATCGATTACCATCTTTCGTCCGCGACTTCCTTCGCGTCCCGTTAGATCTCGTTGATTTTTCGGGATAAACAGTTGCCTATGTGTTAATCCACGTCACGGACAATATAATATTCCAAGTTTCATCCAAATCGGATCAGTAGTTTTTGTGCGAAAGAGTTACTAACTTTCGCGTTTATAATAGACTAGCAGCGCCTCGCGGTTTCACCCGCGTAATTCCCGTTCCCGTGGGAATTCCGGGATAAAATATAGCCTATGTTCATCAGGGATAATGTAGGATTCTAATGGTAAAAGAATTTTTTTAATCGGTCCAGTAGTTTCGGAGCCTATTCAATTCATACAAACAAACAAACAAACAAAAAATCAAACCTTTCCTCTTTATAATATTTGTATAGAAGGATGTCTCTAGAGTGGGCGCAGTTTAGTGCATCACAGGGCACATTCTCAGATTCAGAGGGCGTATTCTTTGATCATATCACTTTCAAGCTTGCAATATACGTTGTTGGGAGTCGTTACCTTTAAATGCAAGTCGGCATAGTTACAGTCCGCCCTCCAAGTAGGTACAACCAACCGCAATCATCATTATCAGTCGCATCCATCTTGCAGTCCAAATTAGACCATCTTTGAAGATTGAGCTTCATAAAAATATTACGAGTATAATTAAGTAGGTACCTATTTATATGACGGAAGTGAATACGCATCTTCAAATAAATACCTAGCATTGTGTAAAAACAGATTCATTCAAGGTTCAATATTTGGAGCAGTAGACGCATTGGCACAGATGTTTTCGGATGCGGAAAAGTTAGCAAAACAATTTTATAAGTAGGTCTATTTGGCTCTATTTCTACGTCACCGGCAATAACTAACTGGAACCTCCTCTGAATAAAACTGTTGTTGTCATTCCAGAATACTTTTTCTATCATCTTTAGTTAGGTATATCCAAACTTAGACCATCTAAGTCTAAAATTACCTACTTGAGTTAATCCTGGAGATAGTACGCGGGCAGACAGTATCTAAGGGTCAATCAAAACAATACCAAAGCAGATGATGCATGGCATGATGTTTGTGAATTGTGATAGGCGCACGTGTCCTAACATCACCGTGTTTATTAATGTTTGTGATGTGACGTCAGTGCATGCGCACTAGGATTGCTAGGTAGGTACCTACTATTTATAGGTAGGTAAGGTGCCTTGCCTACTCTGTTGCAAAAGCTACTGTTTACGTGTAAAGATAAGACTAATCCAAATCATTCCTTGAGGCGAGGCGTTTCAGTTTTTTCTGCTCATTAGATACTAGGAAGGTAGGCATTCGCAATGAGGCCGATAAGCGGCCCTGAAATTTGAATATGCCTTACTGTTTCAATATGCATGTAGCCTGCACGTGCCTCCACTGTACGGTGTGGTAATGGGTACGGTACCTACCTATTTGCAAGCGTGGGTGGCGAGGCGGAAAAGTAGCTCAGCCACAGTTGACTAGCAACCAGAAAGACAAGTATCCAACCCCCGTATTTGTCTGGATCTACTCATTTACTGCCAACTGGATTAGGATAAAAGGCAATAGGTAGGTACCTAATTATTATCCATAAAACGCGTTAGAAACTTCGTAGAATTCCTTTAGAGCCATTCAATCGTCTTCAATTTAGGTATGTAAGATGATGAGTAAAAATATATTAGGTATGTTAAGTACCTAGGTAGGTACCTAGTCTAGGTAACCTAGATAGAACGCCTACGAATAAACGTGAACGTTTGGTGGTTAAATGACTGTTTTTTTTTTCATTTTCTGTGGCTTCACTCATGATCCACTTATCTATCACGTTCGTGCGGTGCGAATGCTAACGCTAATTTTCTGAATGAAAGTCTTGTCACGAAAAAAGGTAAGAATTAGGTAGGTACCTATAAATGTACCTATTCTGTAACCTAAATACTCAGATTACCAAAACTGCTTTAGGTATCGAAATAGTAGATGTAAAAGATGTAGGTAAATACAGGCATTTCTCAATGTAAAAGTAAATGTTCTGTCCATGGAAGTTTACAAAAGAGAAAAACGAGCGCTATTAAAGTCGGTGGGAAATTGCAACATCTTTCAAAACATAATAAGCATATCGCACGCATGTTAGAAAAGTGTTATAATTATAAATCAAGAAAGAAAGAGCCTAAAATATTTTGACAAATTCCAGTCTGATGTAATTTAGTGACAGTCTAATCAAAATGTCCCAAAACGATCTTTTGCACGCAAGGTACCTAACCTAACGCAGATTATGAAAAAAGCACGTCAGCACGTCACCTAACTAGTACGCCGATTACCACAACAATTTATGCGGTAACATCTTGCGTCAAGTAAAATAAGCGTGTTGAAAAGGCTCAAAGTGAGGAAATAATCTTACACTACGTAGTGTAGGTCACATACGCCTAAGCTATAAAACAATGCATAACGTACCTAGGTACCTACCTAGGTACGTAATGCATTCAGACAATATTCTCTATTCATCGGCCTGGATATTGAAAACAAGTGAATTTCATCGTTGAATTGTGACTAAATTATGCGCAAAAAAATACCACCAAGCAACAGTTCATCATCGACATTGATAAGGCCACAAAATGGGTCATTCATACGACATTGAAGTACAGTAAGATAACCGTACAACTTGGCGTAGTTACATGTTGTACATAACATAAATAGGTAAGTACCTATATGGCGAACTGGGACGTACCTCCTAGGTGAACTGGATCATCCTTTCCCGAGGTCTCAGTCCCAAGGCTTGGCTTGCATTCCTAATGTCGAAGTCAATATACCTACCTACTTGGAATTATAGTCGTGGAAACAGCGTACCTATATTTCTATCAGAACAGAAGATGATATTGCACGTTACGAGTTAAGATCTAGGCTGGTTGTAAGTATTGTAATTTCCAGTTAGGCTAACAATAATTAGGTCACAATATTACGTGCCTAGGTAATTATTTAATTTACGATTGTGTGACGTAAGGTATTAATTATAGTGAACGCAATATTATAAACAGTACTACCTACAACACAACGTTGTTGCAAATGTTTTACAAAATTATTAAGTAATACAAAGCTTATTGAAGCTTAGAAAATTACCTACAACTTTGAACGGCACCAAATAACACATATACCTACTTACCTAACCTACCAATAAAAACTGGTAGGTACCTACGCCTTCTTGAACTTTTTGTACAAAATATTCGACTTACGGCCGGTCATAAATCCAGAATGTAAGTCGCGACCAGGCTCTTTAAAATTTCTTTGATGTGATAATAAAACATTGAAACGGCTTAGGTATTTACGTTGTAAAAACCCATCATAAATGGTGATCATATGTGACGTTTTCGAGGTCATCACAATAGGTACGTACATTACGCAAGTTTTGAGTTACGAATGATATAGGAAAGAAAACGAAAAATCTAGAACAGGAAGCGATGCAATAATTTATGTTTGCGGAAGTTCGCCAAAATAGAAAAAGGTTAAAGCGAGGTCATTAAGTTGCTATGACGTGTCAGAACCGGTACTTAACTAATTACGTACCTAGTAGGTAACATTATGATAGCATAGCGGTTGGTACCACGTCCTTTGCAGTCTTTTGTTTTATTATTGACTAGTAGGTAACAATTCTATTCACCAGATTTAAAAGAAAAACTGGTGTATTTTTATACTACGAGTATTTCCCCAGAAATTGTAGGTTTTTTCAAGTAAGGTTGTCACTTCAACCGAAACAATATAATAATCCTATGAAAGCGTGATACACATTACGAAGAAGCCCCTACCTTTTATTTTTGGATTAGGCACTAGGCAGGCACCTAATGTACCTATATAACGGATTGTATTTCTAGGATCGCCTAGAAATACAATCCGTTATATACAAATCAATCTAACGTTACCTATAAATCGTTATAACGCTTTAGATTAGACGATATTTTTATGCATTTATTTTTTGTTTGCTAGACTGGTCATGTATCTAACTGACGCGACGCTCCGCTGCAGTGCAGTTCCGCCCTAGTGCGGTCTAAGCTTTAGACAATAAAACAATACAACAGCACTACCTGCCTGTGATTCTCGGACGTGTGTAGGTATTGTGTGTGTTGCAGTCTGCAGTAGACAAAGAGGTTATAGCTCAGTGTAATATTGCTCGAGAGCAACACTATTTTCAGCTACTTTACCTACCTACCTAGGTAGGTACCTAGTGCGACAGTAATTTTACTTATTCTTATTGTTTTATCTTGTACCTAGGTAATTAGTTGTAGGTTAGGTTTAGTAGAAGTGTTGATCAACCGATCAACATTTTTATTCAGACAATTGAATGATTAAAATTATGTACTAACGACAATTCTTAGCCTGATATGGAGGAATATTACTATACACCACAGCCATTAGATAATGACAGTTGAACTTTGTTCGGTAGGGTACGTAGTTAGGTAGGTACCTACATGGATGGTGTGTTTGTGTAGTCTGTATGTACTATGTATTACTACAACAGACAGAAAGATATAAGAGAAACGTGATAAAGTTATCAGTAGTAAATATGCCTTTGACCCTATGAGCATGCAGGCGCACGAACATAACGATTTTTTTGTGTTATTGCTATTTTCTAATATTGCATTGTAAAGATATGATGGAAAAGTCTGATTTCTACTAGAGGCCTTTCCAATATAGGTAAACGACGTTTTCATATAAAATCTATCAACGATGCGACACGAAGGTCAAGAAGGGTGCGGGCGACTGAAATGACCGTAAATCTTCGGCGCCGCGCGCCGCCGTAAACAACCCCGCCCGTAGAGGCCCAATTCTTTCTAGGGTAGAGCGTAAAGATTATGGGCTATTTCTATGGCTTTAGTAGGTGAATGAACTTGTAATAGATGCTATTCGGATAGGGAAAAAGGTAGGTACCTATGTAGGACGGTTATTTAGTCCTACATAGGTAGACTAGGTACCTTTTTTAAGAGGGGCCAGACAGGGTAAGTTCCTAACATCTACGAAGCCATACGCGACCTATTTAGGAACAAACAATGAAGCTACCTACAATTAGGCCCAGACCCGGGTACAAGCTTCCCTTAGGCCTTATTCTTTTATGAATGAAGAATGGGGCCCTAGGAAGTCCTCCCTACCCCAGGGTAAATTTTTTTATTATAAGTCCCTAACTGCTATTTCAAAATAAAAAGATGGCTACGTAGTGCCTAATAAAAGAAGTCTTAGGATAGGTCTTAAAATACGAACACACATTTCATGGATTTAAACCAATTTTATTTTACTTTTTATCCCACCCAATAGAACGATTTAATTTTAACTAAAACTCACATAGATACATAACAAAAGCAATTTATATCTAAAAATAGTCGAGCAATATACAATTCGATTATTTCACACAGTACCTAAGTAATTAGTGTCGATTCTCTAGTTGCATTTTTACTAAACTAACATAATTTGACAGCACTAAAAATGTCCCGTTTATAAACTGGAACGACAAAGGCGGCTTATAATTAAAGCGCTGTAAAATTTGACATCAAATTAGGTTAGTTTATAAAAATGCAACAAGACAATCGCTATGTACCATCGTATTTTATTTATTGCCTTCAGATACAGACAGTTTATAACCATCCAAGTAGGTAGGTAGGTACCGGCTAATATTTTGAACTAAGGAAAACTACTTTTTTAGAAAGGTGCCAGTCACTATACCTAGATTTTATTAAACATCGACGATCATCATCATCGTGATGGCGATCGATGGTCATTTCTGCGTAATTATACAAGCAGCTACAAAATAAATCTAGACAGAGAGAGATAATATTATTTCGTTCTCTGTTTATATACCTACGTAAGAGAATTATCCATGTGTGCAAAAATAATAACAAATTGAAAAATTACGCCTCAAATACAAAAATAGTCCTGGAGTTCGCGTAAAAGCGTGTTTCATACCGTTTAATTTAGTTTAGAGTTAGCTTGAGTCTGTAATTGATACTTAGGTTGGCAGGTACTAAGGTACCTAAATTTAAGTAGGTGAGGTACCACTAATACATAAGACGTCCCCGTTTCTCTGTTGTTTAATTTTCCAAAACTATTTGACAACACTAAAATATTTTATTTAATTTTATCATAAACTGATAAAAATGGCTATAATTTTAGCGCTGTCAAATTAGTGAAAAATGCAACAACAGAATCAGGCAAACATTTTCATTCTGCAGTTTGTTATTTTTTCCATTCCACATTTTCATTTAGTCTAATTTTATTGATTATCTTACATTTTTTTTCATCACATTTTTTAATTTTTCTCATAAAATCTTCACATTAAGAACACTTACAACAATTTAGAATAATTTTAATTTTATAGGTTGGTACACTAAATATTTTTTTTATGCAGACTGAATGACGATTGATTTTAGTTAACAATTTCTGTTGAATAAACAAATTGTATCAACTAAGTAGAAGAATTTCAATTAATATCCACACAAAATTTTATTTAACCGATATTTCTACACCTATTTAATATTACAAGCAATAGATTAAAAGTGTAAACCCAAACAAATTAATAATACCCCAAATCAAATTCACTATAAAATCTAGAAAAAAATAAAATGTTTGAAAGATTTACAAAAATGACAAACAAATTGAAAAGGTTGAATGAATATTTGAAAATGGAAGTACAGTTGACAGCTGACAAGAATCAATTATGATCAATGCCTTTAGATAATGAAATCAGTAGTCAAATTTCTGAAATTTTGTGTACATAGTGAGTGGCTAATTTAAGTACAAATAAATGACTAATATTTCAAGCAGAGATAGACCTACAAGGATGGATGGTGTGCAACTTTAAAAATAAATACTTCGAAATGTACTACATTCTAAGTGAAAATAATCTATCATAAACTTCTAAGATAATTTTCTAGTTTTAATTTAGAATTTAATAAAATTAATCTATACCCTAAAAAATATGTGGGAATGCTTGCATAGTGTCACAGTTTTGAAATTGTTCAGAAAAAGTAAGAATATCTAAAATATTTGATTTATTTTAGTATTTTACATGTAGCTGAAAGGAAATTATTTATCATAGTAGATTTTTATCATAGTAGGAAAATAGCCAAAGTAATCAAATTTAGGTAATGATGCCGATTCTGTTGTTGCATTTTTCTAAAGAAACCTAATTTGACAGCATTAAAAATATTGATAAAGACAGCTATAATTTAAGTGCTGTCAAATTAGGTTAGTTTAAAAAAAAGCAGAAACAGAATCAACACCAATGTCAATGGTTGAGTCATAAAACACCATCAGAGTATAGTTTTATTTACCTAAATAAAAATCAAAAACATTGACGAAAATGTGACATTAAAAAAGGTTCCCTAGAAGTTATAGTAGTTAAATAGCTTCACAGATAAGATCTTGATGGACAGAACTAAATGATAAATTCACATGACTCAGTGTTTTTAGTTTCACAATCAAATCACTAATAATTTTTCATGTTAAAAACTTACAAAACTCTGTTTTTTACATTATTACAAAATATAGTGAAGCTATTGAATGTATCCTCTACCTATGGTCTACTATCACATTTGGTGAAGCGAGGGCTAGAATGCAATTGTCGACGGGGTCATGGAGCACTCTCCCACTGTGACACGGTACGATGCTAACTCACTGATGCCGTGGTAGTGCACAAAGGCTGCCATGATCACAAGGACATGGAATATCTGGTGGGACTGGAACCAGATGTCACACTTCCCAGGGAACCAACGCTCTGGAACTCTCAGAGCATAGAACATAGCCCCCAAAATATACAACAATCCCATTAAAACTAACCAACCAAGGGATGCCTTGCTGACTTGACTGAACCAGCCCTCGGTGACACCATAATGGATAGCAGGTACAATGCCAGAGAGACCAAAACCCATGAACACTCCCGCACGAAGGGGTCTCAATCTTGGCTCTGAGAACCTATCCCAGAGAGAAACTATAATTGACAGAACTCCTAAAACAATCACTACAGATAGGTATATTATTTTGGGTCTGTAATGACAGTAGAAGCTGTAGTATAGCCAGGGTACAAATGATCCCATGATGAGTAGAGCTATCCCACAATAGTCCAGCTTCGAGAATAGTTTACCCACCATTTCAGAATGGCAATACAGGGTGTGGTATGCAAACGAGAATCCTAGGCAGACAATAGCTCCAATGAAAAACACTCCAAAGATCATCTTCTCCTGCATCTGTATTTCAATGGAAGGACGAGTTAGGAAGTAAATAGCTACGCCGATGAAAGCGACGCAACCGAGGAGATGCGTCCAGATGTTGCCAGTTTCCGTGTGGATGCGAAAGATGGAAGCGAAACACGCGCTGAAGGACGGCAACGGCGGCCTGTGCCCCTTGTGCAGGTAGTCGTTGTCCTGCAGCCAGCGCGGCAGGTGACGGAAGTGGCACACGTTCCACGATGCCTCCCAAACCTTACGCACGAACTCTTCAGCCTGCTCAGCCGCGTTGTGGGCGAGCGCTCCGAGGTCGATCTCGTCCGATAAAACTCCAGCTTTCAACACCTCAGCCATTTCAGCGTCGAGTAGGTGCTGGTCCTCCGGCGTGGAGGGCAACGGGCACCCTTCCTCTTCCTCCGCGAGCACTTCGTCTAACTCGTCCATCTGGGAGGCCAAACTCTCTGCATCGGGGTCCCATCCTTGCCGTCGTCGCAGCCCGTCAGAAGACAGACTGCGAGAACCGATATCAGAGTCCAATTCCCACATTTTGTTAATTTTACGTCGTCAACTATCACGCGACGACGCGAAAACGGCCACCATGGAAGCCACGACCTTTGTTAGCGGACGCGGACAGTTATTTGTGAGAAACCAGTTACGTCACGGAATAGAAACACGATTGTTTGGTAACGTGTCGCTTTCGGATTGATCAAGTTTTGTTGCTAGTAGTTGCGCACTTATAAACGATCACCATAAATTTATAACTTTAGAGAAGATAAATGGGATGGTAAAAAAATATTTTACAACGCACTCAACCACGATCAGCCGATCTGAGCCGATCAGCTGCAAAAACGAACTGAATGTAACTGACTGAATGAAACCCGAGAGAGCGAGCGAGTTGGAGCGAGCGAGTCGTTCTCTCCGAAAGTTTCACTGACTGACCTGACGTGTGTGCCGTAGGGATATTCGTTATACATCGATGCATCGAAAACATCGATATTTACAATGCGATACATCGAACCGATCCGATGTTTTGAAATGCTTTCGATATACTCGATGTATCGAAAAAATGGAGGTGATCGAATATTTTTATTATCACATGATAATTTTCAAAACAATATTGAGCTAATATTGACACTTATAAGACAGTCCTAAGCCTGATAAAGTATGAAGGAAAGTTCATTGTTCAAAATTCATTCATCCCCCATCATAGATAGATAGATATCGTACATGCGTATAATTATATTTATTTATCACGGCAAGTTTATCGAATATTTATTCAGATGAAATCGATTTTTTTTTATCATTTTATCTTAAGTAATAAAAAAATTCAACCGATATTGACACCCCTAGTGCCGGCCGTGTGGTGTGGGTTGACACTGGACTTGACTTGACCAAGACCGACGATCATCCGAACGAAGTTGAACGAACAAGCATTTCATTTCATTAGTGGTGATTGGTTAGATCAACATCCAACCAACAATCGCCTTGCTCGTTACGTCACGACCAAATAGACCAATGGAAAGGTACAATAAGTACTGAAAAATATTTTTCCAAAATAAACCCTATTGAGACCTAACCTATGTTTTTGTAATTATTCAATAATTCACGGTATTTCACCGGTAAAAATGTAAAAATCACTTACTTTTTGAACATGACGACAATCGACAAAGAAGTGGTGCTGCACGAAAATCAATAAAACACAAAACTTTATCTACATTCGTCCGTATTTATCAATCACAAACCATAACCACAGACAAGACCAACTCACACCCGACCACAGAACACCTATATCCACAGATTAGATTAGTAAGGATGCCATAGATAGGGATGCTAACGCCTTGTGGAAAACGCATCCTTCTTCGTGGAAAACGCATCGTGGCTTCATCTCAGAGCTCCATCAAGCCTTGGAAGAATAATCTGGATCTACGTGTCTTCTTTTTCTTCTATTTATGGCCTCACATCAACTTTTTTTTCATTCAGTTTGTCTGTATAAGTAGGTACCTCTAAAGTATAGGTATTTAGGTACGTATTTTATATGGCAAAAGACACGAGTGGCGTTTGAGGGGGAGGCTTAGGCTCACCAGTGGGTCACTACCAAGTCACTATACCACCCTTGCTACCACCTGCCTATGATGATGATGATGATGCATAAGGCTTAGGTCTATGGTGTCTATCATTCTTCCAACTGTCTATGTCAAGTTAACTATTGCATCACTGTCAATCAAGCATGTCACGTCACACGTCAATGTAATGTCAAAATAACAACACATGGTTTATTGGAAGTTGCTCTTGTCCTATTCTGTGGAAAGTTGGCTGGCTTTGTTTTAGTTTTACGTTCTTTCGTGGTTCCTATAATACACGCTACTATCCTCCTAGTACCTAAATTATCAAAAAAGTTGAGTGCCTAATGTGAATAAAATGTCTTCTTTAGAAGTTCTTGTCACATGCGATTCTAAAAATACGTTATGGACGTGTTGCGTGTGGGATCCAAATACCGGCACGAGCCTTATGACTTACAAAGGCGGCGGCACAGCAGAAGCCAGAACACTCTCCTTCATCGGGGAAGACTACTTAGCAGCAGTAGAAAAGATTAAGCCAGTATTACATGTATGGCCGCTAAACTCTCACCAAACAGTGCAAGGCATGCGGTTTATTCTGCCAGGCAAATCAAACGCGTTAGCTATCACTCGTGACGGAGCATACATAGCCGCTGGCATCAATGAGAAGATCTACCTCTGGCAGACATCATCAGGCAAATTGCTCACTATCATCAGCCGCCACTATCAGAAAGTTGTACTGCTGAAATTCACGCCTGATGGCCGCTACTTTGTGTCAGCAGCTGAAGATGGGATGGTGATGGTGTGGATGCTGGCGACGGTTTCTGCCCACTTGGAAGTTGACCTTGTGAAACAATCGTCTGCGGGGCAGCACGATCCAGTTTACATATTTTCTGACCATTCATTACCTGTCACAGATATGTGTATCAGTAAGACAGGGTTGCACGGACGCTTATTTACAGTCTCAAATGATAGAACATGTAAGATTTACGATCTGGCTTGTGGAGATTTGTTGCTCAATCTGCTCTTTGATACTCCGCTAACATCCATTGCGCTGGATGTGATGGAATTGAGTATTTTTATTGGAACATCTGATGGAAAAATACATCAACAACGTCTCACAAACCCTCCAAGGAACAGGGAAGTACTGGAGACTACATCGGAACTCCCAACCTTTGTCTTCCATAGTGATGCTGTAACCTGTCTATCAGTGTCACTTGATGGTAAAACATTGATGTCAGGGTCTGATGATGAACTCATGGTACTATGGCATATACCAAGCAAACAGCCCCTGAGGACAATAAGACACAAAGGTTCTATAACTAATGCATTCTTCACAAACAACTATCCAGCATTTTTCAAACAAGAATTTACTCCAAGTGTGATACTTCACACCTTAGAAAGAACTCTGGAAAAGGATTCTGATGAAGTGACTGAAATAAAAGTACTCACAAAGAGAAAAATAAAATTCTGGCCAGAATCTAATGGAGACTCTGAAATGAGCTTGAATTCCAAAAACTTAGAATACGAGTTTAAATTAAAGGAAGCTGCTGTCAAAGAAGAGATGGAAAAACTGAAGGCCATAAATGCAAACTTATATGCATTTTCTATTCAAAAAGAACTACAATGCATTCCTATTGCTACCAATAACAAAACCAAAAAAAAGAATAAACGGAAAAATAGGGAGAGTTCCTAAGTTTCTACTTGGTTTCTAGTCTTTGTGTAGATTCTTTATTTTGGCTAATGGTTTTGATTCTGATTCATACACTTAAGTTATCCATTAAAATGTTTTCTGTTTTATTTTAGTACTAGCTGCCGCCCGCGACTTCGTTCGCCTCCCGTTGGATCCTGTTGATTTTTCGGGATAAAAAGTAGCCTATGTGTTAATCCAGGTCACGGACAATATATATTCCAAGTTTCATCCAAATCGGATCAGTAGTTTTTACGTTTGGGAGTAACAAACATCCATCCATCCTTACGAACTTTCGCTTCTAAAATATTAGTAGGCCTACTCAAACAAAAAAAAACATTAGGTACTAGGTACCTACATAGGCCGATGAGTATGGTCAAACCTTAGAAGGGGCAAACAACTCCCTGGCATGCAAATTTCAACATAATAATATTATTTGAAGATATAAATGCAAGGTGGTTTGACGTTACCCTTCACTACCCTACCTTGCCAGTGCCGGATTAAGTCAGCGCGGGGCCCGTAGCAATTTCTATCAAGGAGCCCTCAGGGATGTGAGATGAATGGAAAAAAAATCGATTAAATAAAAAACGATTTTTCTTTATTCAAAATTAATCGATTTGTCAAAAATCGATTTTAATTAAAAAAAAAATTGCGAAAAAATCTATATTTTTGCGAAAAATCAAATAAAATTATACGAATAAAAAAAACCAATTCAAAACTAAAAATCAAAGGCAATGTTCGTTTAAAATTTCAAGGTAAGTAATTAGAAAACCAAATACTCAAATGTCCAGTCCTATTTTGCAAGTTTTTTTCATCCATCGCTTATAAACGAGCAGTTTCTCAAAGTGGATTTAAACATGTTATTAAAAATCGGTTATAAAAAAATCGATTTTGTTTTAACATCCCTAGGGCCCTTGAGCTTTACCGAAAATTGTGATTTTACAGTAGGTAATTGTTGTTTGAAAGTAAAAAGAGAAATACGTAGTTTTGTGTTTTTGACCAATATGATTTGAAAAAGTTGATAGATTTTACGTTTTACGGTAAGAAAGCGTTGGTGCGCGGGGCCCGTAGCATTTGCTACACCTGTTATGTGGCTAGTCCGCCACTGTACCTTGCCTACCACCATAGAACAAAAATACTCTCTAACAAGAGCTAACTTCTAACTATTATTTAGTTAAAAGGTATATTTATAATAATAATATAGCTAACTAGGCAGAGTACTTTTTTCTAAAGCTACTAGGTATCTATGCACCAGTTAGTCCTACTGGATCCAGTTCATTGATCATGCCAATTTTATTAAAATGTCATTGTTATTGCCAGTTCTATCAAAACGTCAATGACATGACATTGACAAATGATACATCGTACGATACGCCAACGTCGCCAACGCATATTTTTCTTCATTTTCATTTCATTTCAAAATTTCTTCTGCACTATCAACAAAATACACCTGTGGGCTAAGATATTTATTTAAAAAAATGTGCTACAACGCCAAAGCAACATACAAGTAGTAACGTTGTCATAATGTTTTTATGACAAACCAACACATCCGAGGTAAGAGCGATGTAAAAATAAACTTTTTGTGAGCTGTTATTTGCGTCACAAACAAAACATTTTGGAATCTGTAATTGTTTACCGATTCTAGGAGACAGAATGTCGAAGGCTATACTTATACCTGGGGGCGGGAGAGATATAGGACGAATGAAAGAAGAAATAGCTGTATCTCCTGATAAAAAAGAAGCCAGCATCGGTCTGCTCTCCAGATTCTTGCGTCTTGATCCTCTGGGAAAGAAGACCAGTGTGCCGAACAGCCCAACGAAAGCGGAGCCGCCGACGACGTACTACGGAGTTTACATTCCATGCGAAATAAAGAAAGGCCCAGATGAAGGTAACTCAGCTGTTTACATTCACAAAATGCTATCTTTTTTTATCTGATATTAGATGTAGGTCACTTGTGATACTTCCTTGTTTTCTCCTAAATAGCGAATTCATAACAGAATATACTGTAAATAAAACTAAAGCTGATAATCTTTTTCTTGAATGTTTTATAATTGTTTATTTCTCTAGTGAGATTCCTCCAATTATGCATTTTGGTGTTAATGCATGCCTCTACTTATCAACTATATCTACGTCAACGGTGCTTTTACATGCAAATTGTGTGCAACAACCTTTAAAGCCAAAAACGGGTATTCAAGTCACCTTAGAACCCATCATAAGTATCAAGCAGCAACAATGTTGTTGTAGCCGAAACCGGCCAGGAAGACATCAGATGGCTACTAAGATTCTAATTACAAGCTTACTTGGTCTATACTATTGTTCTTTTTAACAAATCAACTAGTAGATATGAGTCTCTTATAATAGAGGGAACATTACACACTTTACAACAACTACTAGTTTTTAGGTAAAAATCTTTACAGTTTTATCAACTTTTCTATTGAATCGGCAGAAGCAATCCATGTTTACAAAAACAAGTCGGAAGCATTGGAGTTGGTGAAGAGATACAAGTTGTCGAGATTCAAGGTGTTCCACAATCACCAGGATGCGGTGTCCTTTGCACTGCAAGGAGCCGAGCCGACCGATACTACAGATGGAAATGACAATTGTGAGTATTCTATAAGGGTCCATTCACACAGACCGAGGAGAGTAGATTCTTATCACATTGAAAACAGAGTTTTTAGTATTTGTAGTAAGGTTTATATTTGCATGTGCACTGCTTTTGTCATTAAGAATGCTTGAACGCGCTTGGTGTGAAATAATAAGAGGAGCTGACCTGCTCCAATCCGATCTCGTTCGTGCAGCCGTTTCCGAGCGCATCCGCTTTCAAATCGCTTCCAGCCGTCTATGTGCAATCCGAGCGCACTCAGATGCCGGCATCGTGTTTACACAATATGAGTAGCGTCCAAGTAGACATCACAGTTCACTCGGTCCGTGCAGACTCTGATTGTGTCAACAGGGCTTAAGAAAAAAATTCATCATCATTATCATCTGCAGCCTGACTTCACCCACGTGACTGCTGGGCTAAGCCTCCCTTTGCTTGGTGCCACTTCTCACGGTCCTGCGCCAGCCTCATCCAGGAAGAGATCCAGCTCTTGGAAAAATACTTCCCCCTTGTCTCTTTCTTGGGCCTGATTCAACTCATGAAAAACTACTTCCCCCTTGTCCCTTTCTTGGGCCTTATTTAACTCCTGGAAAACTACTTCCCCCTTTTCCCTTTTTGGGCCTTATTCAACTCCAGGAAAACTACTTCCCCCTTGTCCCTTTCTTGGGCCTTATTCAACTCCAGGAAAACTACTTCCCCTGGCCCTTTATTTATTTTTACTTATCAAACAAAATCCACAGCTCTTAGAATCTGAACTTTTCAGCTGATTTCTTGAGCCTTTTAGAATTATGTACCACACCCACACCCTGGATCTGTTATTGATGAACCCAGATTTTTTTTTGAGTAATACTAATTAAAAGCAAAAAAAACCAGTGCGTGGAGTCCCTACGCGCGGAAGATGTTATACTTCGAGTGGCACGCATTCACTCTCGCTCTGTGTTTAATGTGAAATTAATTTAGTATTTATTTTTATGTACTTAACCAATATGCAGTACAGTACAATTACTACTAAATTTTCACTTCAAAATAAAAAGTTGCAAAAAGTCTTTAATGTCGGTTTGGATTTGAACTCGTATCCCGTTGTCGGTCTGACCGCAGTCCCCGTCGGACTGCGGTCAGACCGACAACGGGTCGGCCAACAGAGCTCGCTCCTGATGGTTTACGGCTATGTTTCTTTTTCTTTTGTTTGACGCTGTCAGTTGGAAGTCGTGTAACTTCAAAAACATGGGCGGTCAAATGCTGAACACTGCTATCTATTAACGATAGTTAGCAGAGAGACAGAGACTATGTCCTCCCGTATAACGCAACCTGGTTGGAAGTCGCATTAGAAGTATAAATTCAATAAAACTAGGCGAAGTTAACGACGTAATTAGCACGCGTTTGTAATTGGAAACCTTAATTAACTTTCACACGCCCATCGGATTAGAAAATTAACCTAGTCTAGTGGTATATACTTGGAATATTGTATATTGTCCGTGTCCTGGATTAACAAATAGGCTACTTTTATCCCGGAAAATCCAACGTGTTGCGAACGAAGTCGCGGGCGGAAGCTAGTGATTATATTATATTTTGTTAACTAGCTGTCGCCCGCGGCGTTGCTCGCGTTCTAGACCCTTTAGAGTGTGACGTTTCAAGATTAATTTCTTATTGCACCCCTGCACTATAAGGATACTACCCTCCACATTTCATACTTAGAGAACTTATGGTTTAGGCTGTGCGTTTATTATCAGCTTCAAAAGAGTTTTATACATTAAAAAAAAAATATTGATATTGTTGATGATGATTTTGTTCTTTTTCAGCGCTCATGGGAGAGAAGCCATACCCCTTCAAGGCGCCGTCTCCACAGGACATGGTGGCTCTCAGGAAAGCGATAGAAAAGGGCCTCGCGGCGACTGTCAGGGACCGTGTATGGGACAACCCGAGGTTTCTCGTCAGCAGCGGTAACACTCCAGCTATTCTGCAGGTAAAGCAAGCAAGCTCGTATTAGTTAGTGGCCAACTCTGGTGACGGAGTTTTTAAGCCGCCTTAAGGCCTCCGTCATGGCTTAACGACTGCTAGAGCCGGGACCGACAGTTTAACGTGCCCTCCGAAGCACGGAAGCGCTCAGATGTAAATGCCACTAGCGGTCACCCATCCAAATAGTGACCGCGCAGAACGTCGCTTAACTTAGATAATCGGTGAAGATTGACTAAGCAAGCCTAGCCACGAGCGCTTCATTATGCAGGTAGGCTGTCATCTCACAAGAGTGCCTCATAAGGCACATTCTTCCTGGATGTGCTCTGTGAAGTAATGTAATTGTGTCTTATTTAGTAAATACCTATCCATCTACTTACTCAACTTCTTTTGAAAATGTGAAGACTAATCATGACCTTTCATTTGGTACAAGATTTTTATTATTATTATGACGCACCGTTTTTATGCGGAAACCCCCTAAATTGGTGACTTTGAGCTCCCTCACGCCCACTTGAGCTCACCTACTAGGCGTCAGTACTTTTAGTATGTGCACTTCCTATGCAAACTAACCAAGTTCTGAAGGAATGGCTTAGGGCCTGTCCAGATGAGGCGTTTTACGCTCGAGTTATCAATTTATTGTATGAGTAAAGGAAACGCGCGGCATGTTCTGGACGTGATATATGTAGCTCTAGTATCTCGAGAGTCCACTCGCGCGCAAACTCGCCGCATCTGGGCAGGCTCTTAAGGCTCACGCACTATTGGCTGGACTATAGATACATTCTGCAGTGGTCAGTATTACGCGACAAACCTGTTTTTGAACTTGCTTTATTTTCCAGGAGGGCTCAAGATACAACGCCCTCCACATAGCAGCGAAAGCGATGAACGCCGACCTATGTAACCTGATTCTGACGACAGTTGGCAGCCCCGCTTTTGTTCAGCGGCTGTACGGAACTGATGCTGATGCAGACGCCTGCGAGGTATCTTAAACATAAATCACTTTTCAAGTAATTTTATTTATTTACTACGACTTCGTTCGCGTCCCGTTGGATCCCGTTAATTTTCCGGGATAAAAAGTATCTTATGTTAACCTCTAATACCTCCAAGAATATGTGTGCATAGTTTCATGATGATCGGTTAAGTAGTTTTTGCGTGAAAGCGTAACAAACAAACTTACATTCACATTTATAATATTAGTAGCGATTCTGAGCCTGTAGTATCCCACTGCAGGGCAAAGGCCTCCCTTCCTTCTCGCCAGTCATATCTGTTTTGGGCAACTGTGGACCAGTCCTTGAGGTAGGCATCAATCTCGTCCCTCCATCTTCGCCGTTTTCAAATAATTGAATAAAACAATTTGTACTAATGAAAAAAAAACCCAAAATATTCGCTTGTAAGATAATCAATTTCGAGAAGATAAGATTATGTCCTGTTTAAAAAATATAATATTATCATAGGATTCTTTTGACTCCAGGAATTCGCAGGTATCCTTGTAGACAGATACCTAAACACGCCAGACAAGGCGATGAACGAGACGCCGCTACACTTCGCCGCTAAGTACGGCGGCGCAGACGCAGTGGATGTACTCACTTCCTTCCCGCAGTGCAACAAGAGTGCTGTTAATAAGTACGGGGAGCAGCCTAAAGATGTAAGTTTGTTCAACTGTCTTTACTTCTCAAAAAGAATACAAAAAGTACTTCTTCAATTAAGTATATGAAAAAACTTATTGTTAGGTTAGGTAGGTACGTTAACTATGAATAAACTAGCTTCTGCCCGCGACTTCGTTCCCGCCCCATTGGATCCCGTTGATTTCCCAGGATAAAAAGTAGCCTATGTATCAACTCTATTTATTCACAAAGAAAATTACAACTAATATAGTATTTACAATATTTACAAAATACACATGAAACAGTTGAGCTATCTACAAACCGTTGCAAACGAAATAATGCTATTATACCGTTGCCTATGTATTAATCCAGGTCACGGACAATATATATTCCAAGTTTCATCCAAATGTGGTCATGAAAAATGAACAAACATACATCCTTACAAACTTTCGCGTTTTTATTATTATTAGTATGATTAATAGCACTAGAAGTCTAAATAAATAACTGCATAAAATAATAGTGGACATTTCACGCAGCGCCATTTAGCACGAAGGTAAGCAAACCTTGTACTATGGAAACTAGACTGCTGATTAAATCTAGAGGCGGATTCAGGTCTTGCGTTTGGTGGGACTGTTCAGCCTCTGTTTATAAACACGGGAGTAAAGCTGGAATACTCAAAAGTCATTCATTTGAGCACCACTTAAAATTGCTCTGCCTCTGTTTGACATTACTCATTTGTAAGGCAATAATTTAAGCGGAACTTAAATTGAGTGGGGTTAAAGTGGCGTTTGTGTATTCGACCATAAGCTATTCTATTTTTAATTTTTTTTAACTATTTCCAGGTGATCTGCAAAAGAGCCGACAACGCGACCGGTGAGACAGCCAAGAGAATATCAGCCTTACTGCGCGAACGTTACTACGTGCCAGTACTGCATTCTGAAGATAACAGCGCAGCGCCCACTATCGGACGACCCTTCACGCCGGCCAAACCTCCTGTAAGTATAGCTCTTTGTTAGATTGTCACTACACTATCGGGGATGCTGGAATATTGCTGCAACCCTAGTGAGGTCAGCAGAGAGACAAAGCATGACCGTATGTTTCAACTGCAAAACATCCTGTACTTTCTATCCTATCCAACTTCCTACTTAATATTATAAACGCGAAAGTTTGTAAGTATGGATGGATGGATGGATGTTTGTTACTCTTAAACGTAAAAATTACTGATCCGATTTGGATGAAACTTGGAATATATATTGTCCGTGACCTGGATAAACACATAGGCTACTTTTTATCCCGCAAAAGAAACGGGATCCAACGGGACGCGAACGAAATCGCGGGCGGAAGCTAGTTAACAATGAAACATGCACAACTGTGAAGATATCGATTTGCGTTTCCACCGCCTTGTGTTAGTTTGACATTTTGAATCTTGTGTGATGGTTTTAAGGGTTTTTTTGATTGTAAACACAAATCGTTTGTAAGGATTGTGTTGTGAAGGTTATATTGTGAATGTTTTTAGTCGAAACACGCAGTAAAACACACGAGATGTTAGTGCAAATATTATTACCCACTTTGGATTGGAATTATAAGGTCTTGAATGGCCAGGGTTATTCTGAGCCAAGGGGAAATAAAAATGGATCCCCTAAGTCCTTGCTACGCGACTCTGGCTGGCTGTTGGCCTTAATGAATAATGTCCTATATCCTTCCTTCCTTGAACATAACGCACGCCCTCTAGTAAAAACTAAGTAAAATTTGTAATATGGGAACTAGATTGCTGATAGAATAATTATATACTTTTGTTTTTGTAAATAGGCAATAGTGAAAAACCGTAAAAAAAAAAACAAGAATCTGTCGTGTGTTGCCATAGTGATAGGAAAAATCTAGCAAACAAAAACCGTTTTAGGAAATAAACAAGGACCCCCTAAGTCCTCGCTACGAGATCCGTGCGTTCGCGGGTCCGATGGAGTCACGTGACGCGGAGGACTTCCGCCGGAAGTGGAAGACGCCGCCGCGGCAGCCACGCCTCAACAACTTCCGGCTCACTGAGATGAGTAAAGGATTCGAGAGTGTTGGCAGGTTTGTCTAACATCAAACAGTTACTAGGTTTCTAGAACTAATTTACGAAATATTTTCATCCATAGTTTGACATCAACTGTTTTATACTTTTGCCACTATACCTACTCGTAATATAAGGCGAGCCATATCAGACCTACCTATGCATAACATTCATATTTAATCTTTTAGCATTATTTTTTTCTTTTTCTTTTTTTTAAGATAAGATAATGTTTATTTCCAAAATAACAGAACCACTCACTTAACTATTATAATTATTATATATATATATATATATATATATATATATATAAACTACGTTTTCCTGAGTCTAGATTTTTATAGTAGAAGCAGCACCAATTTCCTTATTAAGAGGGCGCTGCTGTAGTCCCTAGTACAAGATGTAGGTAGAGTATGCTTCTATACCATTCTCACAGCCTTTGAATTGTTCTCACGTATTATTTTTTTTTTTTTTTTTTTTTTCATTTATTGTTTTAAAAATACATAATAACTTATTTGGTACTATAGCACTAAGGAAACCACCAGGTTTATAGGAATAATGCTACATGAGTCTTAGCGTCGATAGCCATTAGGTAGGTATAGCAACTAGGTTAGATAGGTATGGGTAGGTAGCTGTAAGTAGGATCTAGCAAAGTGCATTCCAATTTCTTAGGTAGGTAGCTAGTTTTAGTTACAAATTTATTAACAATTTATTTAACACTTTCAGAAGTCTAGCAGAACAAATGCAAGTCGGCTGGAAGGAGTACTGGCCATTCCTCGACACATTCACCGATCTACGATCTCCTGAGGGCTTGAAACTTTTAGAAGATTTCCTCAAAACTAAATACGAAAGCGCCTGCTCCTTCGCCTACAGCGATAGTTGTGCGCAAACTTGCAACACGCCTGACGAACTCTCCATATCGCGAATAAGCCTCAATATCTCACAGCATAGTCATAACGGAACAATGAGTCCGATGTCAGATCTTTGTGCGGCTCTAAAAACTTGCAAGATAACAGACCGACCCGTCCACTGGTCGAAAACAGATCCGATACGACAACGCATGTGTCGGCAACCCAGCAAAATCATAAACGGTGATCCACCAATCACAAATCATACAGTCAGTCAGTTACTATGCATAGAACGTACATGCCAAGTTTTCGCGAAACGAATAGCAGACGCATTGACGTTTTCCCTCACAGCGGAACCGGAAGTAGCGGGTGATTCACTAAAATCGGAAGCGAAACATTTACAACACACGATATTCACGTACATGGATGACGAACGCTTTCAAAAAATAGATTTTGCACTCACCCATTCAAGACTGGCCCAATTAGTTGTGTACAAGCTGAAACAACAAACCACAGATCTGGATGACATCAATAACCTAATAGAGTTCTTACTCAAACTCCGATGTCCGAACGATGATATCTTCAGTTCTGATGATGAGAGGAAAAGCTTCAGAGATGATGATAGAAGGAGTTGCAGGGGATCTAGAGTGAAACTGACGCACATTATAGACGGCCATGTGAGATGTTTATCTAGCTTTATATGCGAGGAGTTGAGTGAAAGTGATATGGCGAAAGGGCCAGCGGTTTCTGACAATGAATGTGCGGACATTTGGAATCGAGCGTCGAAATGTAGGTGCGATTGGAAGATAGATTCGTTTGATAGGAATAGCAAGAAAAATACATCGTTCAGGAAGAATAGATCGATATTATCAACGAGTCCGAATAGTGAGAGCTTTATAAGGAGGCTGACCTTTGATCATGATATCGGTGAGATTGTTTTGTACTATATTATTGTTAGAACATGCTCGCAACAAAAATGTTTTCATGCTCTAAATCTTACTCCTTTACATCCGTTATTCTAAAATGTATGATCTTATTGATCTGTCGGGTAATGCATAATTTTATTCCATTACAATTTCTCATACAAAAAAAATGAAATTCAGTGCAACGCCCCACAACTCCACAAGACACTTTCTCAGTGGGCGTGCTCTGTAAGAAAGTACAATTGTTATGAGTAAAGCTAAAAAAATAAGTTTTTAAACTACAAATAAAAAATTATACGACGGACGGACAAAGTCGCACCATAAGGGTTCCGAAAGCATACGGGATCGTAACCCTAGTTAAATTTAAAATGAGGACAAATTGTATGGTTTACCTATAAATCATGAGTATTTATTAAGCTTATTTCTACAAGCAAGTTCCACCCTTACAGTCTCAGTAATAAAGTGGTGTTTCAGGTGACGGGAAGCAACACAACGAATGCGAGAAGCCAGTTAGCATGAATTCCCCCGCTGGCGACAGCAGCGCCACTGTGTTCACACTCGACATGAAAAAGTGTCAAGTGCTTGAGGCTGAGGTAATCAATAAAGTAAGAATACACAACATACAACATTATTGTCCCAATAGCCAACCAGTAGAAAAATTAGTTTTCTAGTCTAACAAAATATGTAGAAAGCCATAGATGGGTGTTTGTGATAATTACTTAGTATTTGTATACACTGTTGAATGTACACATTTGAAAATGTTCATTATCTGTTTGTTTGGTTTTTTCATCCATTGTGTTGTTTGTTGTGTAGAATTTAGCATGTAAAATAATCATATTAAAATTATATTAACTGTATTTTTGAACTATTAGTTATTAGTATCTTAGGGTTTTATTATTTTAAAACTCAAGAGTTATTGTTCTATTTATTCTAAAATTGTAGAGAACAAATTCAAAGAATTAGTCTTTTATAGATATATAATTTTTACCTAGGTACTTAAAATTAACTTATTTTGCTTAAAAAAGATTTTTTTATACAACTAAATGATGGAACATCCATTGTCTGCATTGTCTCACTTATCACATCCACTGAGGACGTGTCCTGTGGCATGTGTGTGCATATGGTGTGCATTCTGTGTTAGTGTAACTTTTCGGCTGTCTATTTAAGGCAAGCGTCCACAGGCCCGCATCGCACGCATCGGACGCATCGCACGCATCTGACGCATCGCACGCAACGGGTTTTAGTTTGCCTTGTATAAAAACTCATACAACTGCGTCCACTGATCCGCACCGTACGGACGAGTTTTTATACAAGGCAAACTAAAATCCGTTGCGTGCGATGCGTCAGATGCGTGCGATGCGGGCCTGTGGACGCTAGCCATTAATAATTAATAAATAGACGCCTGCAATAGGAGTTGGTGGGAGCAGGCCCGGGAGAGAGAAAAGTGGAAGATGTTGGGGGAGACCTTTGCCCAGCAGTGGGACGAAATAAGTTAATAAAAAAATGTAATAATTATGTATTTATTTTGGGTCCAGATATCGGAAGACGAGTCGGTGACGTCATGTCAGTCCGACGATGAGTTTAGGACTGCCTCTGAATTTTCCGAGTCGGACAGCGACGGCGAAATGGAAGAGGCGAGCGATCGCGCTATAGCCGAACCATTTATATACGGGTAAGGATTTTATGCACATAATATACACGGTGTAACATAAATACCCTATAAGTCCGAAGGTGGGGTATTCTACAGGTCATGGCGAATAGTGTTTGTTCTACGACTTTTGAGTCGCAGAACAAACACTGAGTTTTCCGACCAAAAAACTTATACCAATGCGATAAATTAAAGTGCACACTGTTTGGTTAGAAAACTTGTTTGGATCAATGTGACATTTTTACTGAACCTTTGCATTGTTATTCTCTCGACCCTGAAGCTCTGCAATTTCACATAATTACATTTAGTTATATTATATCTTCAAAAATTTTGAAATGTGCGAGCGAGAGGGTTGTCTGCCTTTTACATACGCCTTAATAAGCAGAGATTTTCATACAAAAATCTACGCTCGAGTCCAAACCAGAGCGTGACCAGACTCTGAGTTTTGTTTTGTTGATCGAAACGTATATCGAGAAGCTACTTGCGAGATATTTTGTATGAAAATCGGATAAGCGCCTCTAGCAGATTTGCAAACGATTTTTCTCCATACAAAAACTACAATTCTCGCAAAACAACATAGCAAAACTCAGACTAAGGGCTCAGTGCTTGAGTAGTGAATCAACATATGCGCCTATTGGTCGAATACTCAAACGCCACTCAAACCCCACTCAATTTAAGTTCCGCTTAAATTATTGCCATCTCTTACGAATGAGTAATGTCAAACAGAGGCAGAGCAATTTTAAGTGGTGCTCTAATTTGAATGACGTTTCAGTATTCCAGCCTATGGCTTATATTTCAGTGAGGAGCCTTCAAAGATGGACAGATTAGTGTTCGATGCTATATCTAGCTGCGAGTTGTGTCCGCAGCAGTTCCCTAATATTTACCGATGGAGACACTCTGTGGCACTTTACCCTCCCGCTGAGAGAGATAAGTAAGTTACCCTATCCTACTAATATTATAAACGCGAAAGTTAAATAATAAAAAATAAATATTCACGGACATTTAACACAACGCCTTCTAGTCTCAAACAAAGCAAAGCTTGTACTATGGGAACTTGATGGCTGATAGAATACATATATATTTTTTTTTGTAAATACATACTTATAATACATAGTAACACCCAGATACAGAACAAACATCTATGTTTGCCACACACAAAAGTTTGTTCTCGGTAGGGATCGAACCCACGACCCACAGCACGGAAGGCAGAGCTACTACCGACTGAGCCATGACGCCTGTCAAGTTTGTAAGCATGTATGGATATTTGTTACTCTTTCACCATAAAATTACTAGTCCTATTTGGATGAAACTTGAAATATTGTCCGTACTAGAAGGCGTTGTGTTAAATGTCCGTGAATATTTATAAGTTTATTTAACTCTCGCTGTGATAAAAAACCATTGTAAGAGAGAGCTGTTATCTATTTAAAATGCTGAGTTGGACGCCTATTTGCGGCCATTAGATGGGCAGTGCAGGGAGATACACATTTTATATTTCATGTTGTCTTTGTGTTTTACTTACTCTGTGTATTACTTACTCTGTGTATTACTTACTCATGTTTGTGCCCGTTTGTGTGTCATAAATAAACGTATTTTCCTTCTTTCTTTCTTTCTTTTTTTCAATTTAATGTGTTTTATTCATTCTAGATGGTTACAAGTACAAATGGAGGCAGACGACTCCGTTTCCTGCACATGGAATGTATCCATAGTCCACACTCCGACGTCGCGTGATTTGCGTCGAATAGCATCGTCGCCTGTCACGCGATGCTCCACGCCAAATAAGAACGCGGTTGGCGACGATAGGAGTGTACCTTTACAAGTAAGTTATCATAATCCACCCGTATAATGCTTACGAGACCTACTGACGGAGGCCTTACTCTTCACTGCTCATGCTCAGGTGCCGACCACAGACGATGCGAAAATGCATTTTGTTTTCCATGTTTTATTTATTTATATTTTATTATTCTGGTTTACAATCACACTCACAGAGCAACTTATATACCTACCTATTACCTTCCTACTTGTCTAATATCTATTATTTATATGTATTTTTTTGCCCACGAAATCCTCTCTTGGTTGTTTCTAAAAACCAGCGCTGCTCCATCTCATGGTCCATGCATGTGGGGCAGCATATGCTGAGAACAACCTTTTCAACCGCACTAGGGTACCTACAGAGCAGGACAGGACTAACTAGCACTATTTTTATTTGTTTTTGTTTGAATTTGTTTGTACCTTCTTTCTTACCACTTACTCTGTTTTGCTCCTACCTGTGTGGCTTACTTTTTTCTCTCTGTTTTATCTGTGTTTGTACCCAAATGGGTTGAATAAATGTATTTCATTTCATTTTTCATTTCATTTTTTAAGGCGGCCTAAAGGCGGTCCGTCACCAGAGTTGGCCACTAACTCATACGAGCTTGCTTGCTTGTTTAAGAGACTTATTTTAACTTGTGAGTAGGTTCAACTGAGATGGTAAATAAAACTTTATATGCTGGCTGAAGGCTGAAATGATGATGATGATGATGATGATTATGATGATTCTGTTCGACACTACTGACTATTAGTGATGTCGATCTGTCAATGGAAAGTAAAGGTTGGACAAAGTTAACGGGACGCAAATAAAATAACTTCAGTAAATAACCATTTCTCAAACATGCTTGGAAATTAAAGCATTATTTTGACAACCTTCTTCGAGATAAATCGAAAGTGCAGTACTGGCCAAATACATTTAATAAGTGCGCCAGAATTAACTTTGCGCGAGCAGCGGCCAGATAAAAATGTATGAGAATCCATTGCTGGCGTGTTTAGCGGCCAAATAAATTACATACAACAGTAATTGTATTTTCAACTAAAAAGTTTTGCCTAGGTACTTAGTTTTAATTTCCGCGCATTATTTGAGAAAAGTACTATACAAGCCTAGGCCACAACTAGGGAATAAGGGACTCACGTATGTGTGCCTGGTAGAGAATGCTATTTTAGCATTAAGTTTTTTTTTTTTTTTTATACAATATAGGCAACCGTTTGACCACAATCTCACCTGATGTTAAGCAATGATGTGGTCGACGATGTAGCACGTCGTCTGTATACACTACTTTTCAGTTGTGCAATAAAGAATTTTCTATCTATCTATCGTTTTCCATTCGTCCCACATTTACACGTTCTTCCCTCATTGCCTCTGTTACGGGCCGCTGCAGTAATGTACTAGTTTGTTCAGTTGGTATCACCTCTTAGTTACTTTTAACTCTTCTACAGATATCGAACTGGCTTCGAGTAACAGGGTCCAACTCGCCTCGGTCGTCGCTAGCGTCGAAAAGCATAAATCACAACGTAAGCCTAGGATACTGAATCTTAATAACAATACCTACCTATAATACTAGAATATATACCCTTTAAAAGGAGACCACGACAACAACTTTACAAAATATAACTCCATTTTTTAAACTATGAATATAACTGACATTACTTTTGACTGTTTTAGCGAAATATACGGTTTCAATTGTATGCTTGTTTTAAGCTGTGATCAAACCGACGCGACGTGACTGAAAGCGTAGATAGAATAGACACTTTTGTGTCTAAAAAAAAAAAGCTTTACAGTCGTTTGTTAAAGTCGGTTTGAATGAAGCTTATAGCACAGAGCAGAAACTTAATTAAACTGGACATCCTTGCTGAGGACTTCGTACAGTCAACGATAAAAGAAGATTAACCACACAGCGGTTATTCAAAGATCTTTTTCAGCTGGAACTTCAAACAGTAACTCAGTTTGCTGTTTTCAATTTTAAATTCAAACTCGAATCAATAGTGTGCTGGTTATGGAAATACTGAAGTTTTAAAACCTTGAAATTTTCATCGACTTTTATCATTGACTGTACATTTGACATGCGTTTATTTTTAATTTTTGACATTGTTGATTTCCGATTGTAATTATAATTTGTGTAATTTGAACTGTTTATATTTTAGATTTTTTTGTGTTTCTATGTTTTGGATGTCACTGTGCTCCTAGCGATCAAAACTCAAATAACGATTAACCAGGAATATGTGGATTTACACTTCTCTTTATATCGTGCGACAATACGACATTTATCTCTAAATACAGCTCGACGTAGCTCTGCTAATCGAAATGCAACAGAAAAACTAAGCAAAGCTTAAACATTTACCTTTGAAAAAGCTATAAATCTATGCTAGCCTAGTTTTTACGTTGTAGCCAGTTAGGAGCCAGTTGTTCGCAGTAAAAACCGATTATGTCGTACGTAAGTCATTTTATGGACAAACTTAAATGTTAGGTAAGTACTATATAAATGTTTGTGTCGTTAATAATGGTGCATAATAATCAGATATGATCTGAAATAGGATGATTAATTATAACAATAATTATTTGACTTGTTTCACCGATTCTGATTATTTTCTAGGCAATTATTTCTATGTAGTGTAAAGCATAGTACACATAAAAACTTTCCCAGTCTCAGTCTGTATGTGCCTAAGAGTACTGGACTGGTTTTGATTCACGTTTCAGTAGAGATAGATTTGAACCCGGAGTTTTTTTCCGGGTTATTAAGTTCACTATAAAACGTTAAAAGAAAGTCGTGAATTATGTACAAGGCTAATAATGTTAAAAAATCCCAGAAATTAATGTTTTTGTGTATATTTGAATTTTTTCCCCCTCTAAATTGAGTCTGGGTAAGTTTAGATATTTTTGGCAAATGAACCCTTCCAGATAGAATGTGCAAGACAAAGTATTACTAACTTAAAAGTTGTATACCTACATTACCTACCTATTTCGATTTAGTTCATTCCATTTCATTGTTTTAAGATTGGCTAAGGTTCACGAACATAAGAAAGGAATGACTTTTGTTCATATAATTTAGGTCTATTTAGCACATGTATAGAAAGGGTATTTTTTGCGAATGTAATGCTTCAACACAAAACTCATTTTGGTTTATGTTATTTGTTATGGGTGCATTTGTTTTGATTCCACAATCAAAATGATTGACAATAAGGGTGATTATGCACTGCGTTACTTAGCATTTATAGTTCTTATTAGATTTCACGTTATTGAATGCCAAAAGCGGTAGGTTTGTACTTTTATATTTGAAAGAGAAATTGTATAAAATATAAATGTTTTCATTCACATAGACATAATATAAATTTATCACTGGTACAAATTGTTTTATTTATCACAGTAACTTTAAGAGTCCCAAAAGTTTTCGTCTTCAGAAGTTTTAGGCAGAGATATAGGTGTTAAGTGTTCATATTCTGACCTACTATTGTAATTATCTACATCTGCTGAAAAGTCGTCGGGATAATCCGGGTCTTCGTTCCTTTCTAATTCTGATAAAGAATTCTCCAAGTCTTTTGATAGATTTAATTCCACTTGGACACTGGAGCTCTGGTCGTTATCAGAATGATAAAAAGCTACAACGTCTTTTGTAGTCATATTATCGTTTCCACAATTTCCGGGATTTTGATGATCCGGGACTTTCTTTCTTGGAGATTTTATTTCTTTTATAGGAGACTTGACGCTTCCTTTCCGAGATGATTTTATACTACCTTTTCTTGAAGACTTGATACTTTCTGAGAATGATTCATTTCTTGGCGTCCTGTTTCTTTCGGATCTATCAGATAGCATATCTCTGGAAACTATTTCTGAGAATGCTTGATTGGGGCTGCCTTTAGGGCTTATTATTATAGTCATAGGCATTTTTTCTTTATCCATTTCTGGATCAGAAAATTCTGCATCTCTATTATCTATGGAACTTTCAACAATGAGTAGCATATCTTGCGCCTGTGATTCTTTGCTTTTCAGATCGTTGATTTCGGTAATCGATTCTATTTCGACTCTTAGTAAGTTTCTGTCTTCATTCTTACTTTCGATTGGAGCTGCATCGTTTTCGATAGTGTTTTGTTCATTTGCAGAATCATTTTTGATATCTTTCCATTCTTCAGCTTCATTACTTTCTTCATTATCAGGTGGTGTTTCGACAATAGCTTGTTCCGGCATGTTGTATATTTTGCTGATATTGAGTTTTAGCAATTCCAATTCTTTGACTTTGTCGTTTTTCGCTTGTCTTATTATTTCCTTTCTAGTTCCTTTGGTGATGTTATTAGCTGCTTCAGATTTTGGTGACTTTGGTCGAGTTGGTGTGTTAGATCTTTCGTTATTATAGTATTTCCTGAATTCACTCAAAGGCGTTTCTAGATAATTCTCAGTGTTTTTAGGTACTTGTGCTGAGAATGCATTAGGTATAGGGTTTATAGAGACAGCCGTAGAGTTGTTATTCTTGAAATGTTCTCCAATAAGTTTTGTTGGGTATTCTTTGAGATATTGGTCATACTGTGTAGTGGATTTCTGCATTTGATATTGCGAGGTAGATTCTATTGTGTATGTTTTGTCCAGTCTGTATGTCGAGGTGCTTGGTTTTGTTTCTGCAACAAGATTAACATGAGTGGTATGATATGACACATTTTACGAAGATGGACTAACTATTATTTATTAGTATTTAATGTTGTATATGCGATCACACTCTTTATAACTAAGGCCGGAATACCGAAACGGCACTCAAATTTAAGCGCCACTTAAAATTGCTCTGCCTCTGACATTACTCATTTGTAAGAGATGGCAATAATTTAAGCGTGAACTTAATTTAAGTGGCGTTTGAGTATTCAGCCATACTCAATACTCAATATAACTATGTCATGCATAAAAGTTAGTGTAAAATCTAGAAATTCAGAGCTTCTTAGATAGGTGGTTAGTTACATTACTGTAAGTATTTATTTTAGAACTCGAATCTTTAATTAGCATAATATTATGATCAAATCGTTTACTTCCTATTTTAGACTAGCTTTCGCCCGCGACTTCGTCCTTTAATCATGTTGATTTTCCGGGATAAAAAGTAGCCCATGTGTTAATCAAGGTCACGGACAATATATATTTGAAGTTTTCATCCCAATTGGATAAGTAGTTATTGCGTGAAAGAGTAACAAACATCCATACATACATTATAAAACTTCTCACCTAAATCTTCTCTCCGTGTGTTGCTCACTTCTCTCCTTGTACCGTCTCTCTCTCCCCGGAAGGCATCCTGCTTCCTCCTAAAGTCTAAATATGATTTCTCAACAGCTTCCGCCTCAATTTCCAACTTCCGTAAGCGGAGTTTTGCTTCGCGAAGAACGCAGTTGGGGCTTTTTTCTCGTTTTGTGGCGGTGCAGTCTTTTACGATGTCATTGCTGTAATCAAAAAATTAAGTCGTAATTAAGTACACTACGTATACAGGTAATACTTACGAAAACTTCGGGGGGTCAATACGAACCACTTTTCCTATGGAACTAACGCTGTTAGCGCAAAAAAAACTCAGCTGTTCAGTGTTCATATAAAATACTAATAATATTTCCCAAAATGTATGAAAAATGTATGTCATAAGCATAAGAAAAATAAATCTGAAGTTACTATGGCGCAAAGTCAAAGTCAAAATGAAATTTTATTAATTAAAATCCCACTGATCACTTTGAATCGTCATTAGTATAGATTTTCCATGATAAGCTAGGAGCTAGTTCGTCCCAAGCACAAGAATATTAGTTTTTTTGTGGTTCCAAGCTTGTTTTTCTTCTAAATTATCGAATATTTTAGTGCTCTAAGATAAGAAGTCGTTTGTTTTATGCTTTTAGGCGTAGCTTGCGGTGTTTTTATTAAACTTACTTCCTTAATTTCTCCTTCGCTTCTCTGAGTAGGGATTTGGGGCTTTTATCTCTCTGCTCTGGCGCAGTTTGAGGTCTGTACTCGGGCGTGTAGTGTGCAATGTTGCGCTGGGATGTGTTACAGCTGTTCGACGGTTCCAGGTGGTTTATGACGCTGGGACCAGGTGTTTCTGCAACTATCATTTTATTGTTAGTTGAAGTAGTTTCCGTTTGTTCGTAGTATCTTTCTAAATATACTCTTTTGAAGCTGACTGACAATCAACGCACAGCCTAAACTAAACGTCCTAGAGGTATGAAATTTGGAGGGTATAGTAGGTGCCAAATAACACCGCAATACAGGTCATTCACCCACCTTCACCACGATGTCGCAAAATTCAATTTATGTATGGTAAACAAACAGTACTAAGAGATTCGAGCGATTACCGTCTTAGCGACAGGTTTGTATGGAAAGCGACAGAATTAGCCATTCATAAATAGAATTTTGCGACATCGTGGTGAATGACCTGTATTGCGGTGTTATTTGGCACCTACTATAGTATCCTTATATAGAGTAGGGGTGCACTAAGAAAAGAACTTCGAAAAGTCGCACCCTAAAGGGTCTAAAATTCGGATCAAAGATTTTAACCAAATAATGCGTATGCTGCTACCACGCGAGCGAAACCGCGGGCGACAGCTAGTAGTATTATAATCTGTGCTAGAGTGCCTCAGGCTCTGTCGTCACTGGACGTGCTCAGTGAGGCAATCTGATGTTACAGGCCATGTACTTGTTTTCAAAATAGCTACCTGGTCTTTGTACCAAGTTTCTCTGTATAGGTGAACTAGTTCGATGTTTGGAAACTCCGCCCAGAGGAGACATTCTACGCCGCAACGTACGCCATTGGTTTATCAAATATCTGGAAGAAAAAGAAGCTAAGCGACGTTCTGCACGGTCACAACTTGGATGGGTGACCATTAGTAGAATTTATATCTGAGCGCTTTTGCGCTTCGAAAAGTCGGCGAAGGTCTTAAAGCGGCCTAAAAAAACCTTCACCAGAGTTTGACTCTAACTCATACGAATGTACCTTATTATTTTGTTTATTTATTTAACATACTAGCGACCCGCCCCGGCTTCGCATGGGTGCAATGCAGTGATGATGATGATGTATTATACATATAAACCTTCCTCTTGAATCACTCTATCTATTAAAAAAAAACTGCATCGAAATCCGTTGTGTAGTTTTAAAGATCTAAGCATACATACATACAGACATTAGGACAGACGCGGGAAGCGACTTTGCTTTATACTACTCGTATGTAGTGATGTTCAAAATATAAACATTTTACTCAAAGGGTGGACTTAATACTGAACCAGTCTCTCTAATAATAAGAAAGCATGCGGTAGTGTTAGGGGAAACTAAATTTTCCTATAGTCCTACTGCAGGGCTAGCATGGGCCGGGGACAAATTGTCTCCGGGAAAGGATAAATACCATTTCCCCGTTGTCAGTTTTATCCACCCTCCGAGCATGGCCTCGCCTGTGGAAAGCTTTATCCACGGGGAATAGCGAGGGGAATAGCGTTTCGACGGTTCTCTACGTCTGTGTTGCCATTACTAGAAAATAAACAATACTGACGAGATATTGACGCATCAACCTTCAATATTTTGATCAGTATATTAAATCTATGGTAATAGTTCGTTCTTTTTGCGACTATTTGCGGTCTGTTCTGGCAAACCATGGTCTTGCCCGGTACCTCTCTGGTAACTACCATCTGCCATTAGGCGTATAGATGCAAGGATTTATACATAATAGAAAAACAATTGTAGGTAGGTTATCGTGGTTAGTAATTCTATGTAGCATAAGGTTTTCACAGAATGTAGCAAAGTAGGTACAGCGTAATATTTTTAAAATAACCTTGATATGCACCGGCAAACCATCTCGTGAATTTTGAGGCTGCAAGGCATCCTTCAGCTCCTCGCACAGATATACCGCCATTTCTTTGTGGACGCGAAAAAGTCGGCGAAATTCGGTATCTGGCAAGTGGAACGGATAACTTGCATCCCTTATAACCCTCCTGTGTATTTTCCGTTCATTTTTATCAATGAATTGAGACGTAATGATGAAAAAATATGATCGAGACATTTTATACCCACCTTCGAGATAGATGATAGTTATTCCCTGTCAAATGTCAATCGAAGAGTATTTTATCCACTCTTTCCCTAGTCCATGCTATGAAGTGGGAGTAGCGGGATATAATGTCCACGAAAAACGTCAAGTGGAAACATTTTATCCCTTTTCCCTGTTGCCATGCTATGTAAGGTGGAGAAGAGAATTATTTCCACCGACAAGTAGATAAAAACGGTGGAAAGACAATTTGTCCCCGGCCCATGCTAGCCCTGCTGGTAGTACCAGTCAGTAGTGGTCGCGGGGGTTACACGGACAAATTGTAACGGGTAACTTCCATTTGTTCTATAGGACTGTTTTTGAAACTTTTTTATCCCTGTAGTTCCATGGTAGGACTATTGAAACTAGCCCATTAGGGCTAGTTTTCGTTTCAATAGTCCTACCCAAATGGAAGTTACCAGATATTAGGGATAAAAAAAGTTTAAACAGTTCTAGACGTAAAAGTTGTATAGAACAAATGGGAGTTACCCATTGTAACAAATAATAAGCAAGTTTGTATGAGCTAGTGGCCAACTCTGGTGACGGAGTTTTTAGGCCGCCTTAAGGCCTCCGTCGTGGCTTAACGACAGCTAGAGCCGGGACAGTTTAACGTGCCCTCCGAAGCACCGAAGCGCTCAGATGTAAATGCCATTAACGGTCACCCATCCAAATAGTGACCGCACAGAACGTTGCTTAACTTAGATAATCGGTGAAGATTAGCTAAGCAAGCCTAGCCACGAGCGCTTCAACAACAAATAATGACCTCCTGTTGTCAGTATGTTGCGGCAGGATGCCTACAAATGGTATGACGTCACCGGGTACTAGTATCCGCGGCTGTGCGTTCGCGAACACGCTCAGTTCCTCGCCAGCGCCTTTACGCCAACCCACGCTTAAATTATTCACACTGGCACTTGTATTCGTTCTGAAATTATTATTTTAATTAATGGACATCTCACACAATTTAGAGGAAGAGGTAGGCCCAAGAAAAGATGGATGTATTGTGTAAAAGATGATAATGCATAGGAGAGGAGTGAACACTGAGATGACGAATGATAAAGGAAAATGGAAGAAAAGGACATGTTGTGCCGACCCCACCTAGTGGGATAAGGGCAGGAAGAAAAAGAAGAGGACATCTTACACAACCTATCCTCTATATTGTGACAGGCGTCATGGCTCAGTCGGTAGTAGCTCTGCCTTCCGTGCTGTGGGTCGTGGGTTCGATCCCCACCGAGAACAAACATTTGTGTGTGGCAAATATAAATGTTTGTTCTGTGTCTGGGTGTTTCTATGTATTATAAGTATGTATTTACAAAAAAAAAATATTATATATGTATTCTATCAGCCATCTAGTTCCCATAGTACAAGCTTTGCTTAGTTTGGGACTATAAGGCGTTGTGTTAAATGTCCGTGAATATTTATTTATTTATCCTATTGTCTATTATCCAACTAATAATATAAATGTGTATGTAAGTTTGTTTGTTACGCTTTAACGCGAAAACTTAAGGTCAGACAACCCTCTCGCTCGCACATTTCAACATTTTTGAAGATATAATATAACTAAATGTAATTATGTGAAATTGCAGAGCTTCAGGATCGAGAGAATAACAATGCAAAGGTTCAGTAAAAATATCACATTGATCCAAACAAGTCCAAACAGACAGACAGACAGGGATGCTTTCGCATTTATAATATTAGTATGGATTAGGTAGGTAATGTACCTGTTACGGGCCCCCAGTGCATTGGCTGCGGCAGTGGGCGCAGTGCTGGGTCGCTGTGACGTCACGTGCGCAGGCGCGGGTATGGCGGTGCGCATGCGCATAGCTGTCAGTTCAGCTTGCAGCCGCGCCTGCGCACCGGACAGACTGTCTATGTGCTCGCGTTGCTGGGATATAACAATGAATACTTATTACTTATATATTATTACTAGCCGTCGCCCGCGGCGTTGCTCGCGTTCTAAGCCCTTTAAAGTGTGACTTTTCAAAATTATTTTCTTAGTGCACCCCTACTCTACATAAGGATACTACCTTCCAAATTTACTTCCATACCTCTTGGACTTACGGTTTAAGCTGTACGTTGATTATCAGTCAGCTTCAAATGAGTTTTATATATATTGATTATTTAAAGCTCTCATTTTTATCCGAGGTAGGTTATGTACCTATTTACTAGAGAAGAAAATTGAATGTTCTTATACCGCGTGCACACTATGCCCATGCCGCTGCCGGAATGTGTGGCGGCATCAATGCCGCGGACTTATTGCCACAGCAACATCGCCTTTATTCTCACTAAGCGGCATTCATGCCGGCAGCGGCAGGGGCATAGTATGCACGCGGTTTTAGATTTCATGGACTTGAGTGTCGTTGACCGAAATTACGCTTTTAGTCGTCGCAGAAGTTATACGTCACTTTTAAGGGATATTCAGTTTCGATAAGGAGTATATATATGCCCAGTGCCTTGATCACGAATAAATGTGACAATCTCAAACATATCGTAACGCTAGCGTATCCGAGATACACTGCGCGGTGACACTACAACGGTTGGCAGTCGAGCTGGCGTGACGCGCAATATAACTCGAATACGCTAACGCGGCGACTGTCGCATTTGTTCGTGATAGAGGTACAGTTCGACAGAGATTTTTACTCTAATAGGGATGATATCATATCTCGGCCGGAACCTCAACAAGCTTTCGACGTCATTTTGGAGTTATCCCTACTAAAGTAAAATCTTACCAGCTGGTTGTTTTTATGTGCATAACCAATGTGCAGTACTTATTTAGTTAGAAAAGGTTCTATGCTCAACACTGCCATCTATTAACGATTAGTAGTATAATTTCAAAAAATAGTAGGTATTATTATTCGCCAATAAATGTCGAGACGTGTCACATTTTTCTGTTTAAGTGTTTACTTGAAAATACGTATAAAACGACATTTCCTGAAAATGAATCCTAGCTAGATCGATTTATCGCCCCCAGAATCCCCTGCATACTAAAGTTCATGAAAATCGTTGGAGCCGTTTCCGAGATTCAGAGATAAATATACAAGAATTGCTCGTTTAAAGGTATTAGTTATATAATAATTTAATTTTCTATTAATAAATTTAGGTAATAACCTACCTATAGGAAAGTACATAAAAAAAGGTAGCTAATAGATAGGTACCTGTGTTGCAAAGCAGCGTAACTGTTTGTTCTCATCTCTAAGTCGTTGTATAGAATCAGTGTCCGGTACAAATGCGTCTCCCGCCTCGCTGGAAGCGGACGAACGACTTCTGGAACGACTGCGCTCACGGTATATCTCATCTAGATTCGACTGTAAAACCACACTAATATTATTTGACAGGCGTCATGGCTCAGTCGGTAGTAGCTCTGCCTTCTGTTCTGTGGGTCGTGGGTTCGATCCCCACCGAGAACAAACATTTGTGTGTGGCAAACATAAATGTTTGTTTTGTGTCTGCGTGTCTATTGGGCGAATACTCAAAAGCCATTCAAACCCCACTCAATTTAAGTCCCGCTTAAATTATTGCTATCTCTTACAAATGAGTAATGTCAAACAGAGGCAGAGCACCACTTAAAAATTTAAGTGGTGCTCAAATTTTGAATGACGTTTGAGTATTTCAGCCTATGTATTATAAGTATGTATTTACAAAAAAAAAAAGTATATATGTATTATATCAGCCATCTAGTTCCCATCGTACAAGCTTTGCTTATTGATAATGCAATAGTTCCTAAACTGGTACAAAATGCTTACATTTTGACAGAACGACATGACAAATATCTCGCGGTGCGCATCTTAGGCCCGCTGGACTCAAGCATAGATTGTATGAAAATCTCTACTCAAATCTTAATTAACGATTTCTTTATCAACACACAGGCCTAAGTCTAATTCTTACCTGACTAAAGTTAACATTCTTCGGCTTCTTTAAATCATTGACAACATGCTTCGGTTTCTTCTTACTTTCCTCTTGTCCATTATTAAGTACCACATCGATTCTAGATGAGACACCACTCAGTTCGGTAATAGTACTCCGTTCTATGACGCATTTGGGTTGCAATTTAACCGTTTCTAGGTATTTTTTGAGAATTGCTAGTTCGTTTTTGAGTAGGTCGTAGTGAGGTTTCAAATCTTCGTTTTCTGTAGATAAAATATTCAAATATAATAATTTAACATCAACGAACAAACTTGGTATTGATTTCAACATCAAGAAATAAATATGGTACTGATTTTAACCTAAATTTCTTTCTTAGTGCACCTCTACACTATACAGGGTGAATTTTTGAGACGGGACTGTAAGGGCAGGTACCTTATTCGTTATAGTTACAGGAAAACGCTTTTAGGAGACTATCCATACATTTTTAAGATATTGTGAACTGCATTTACAGATTTTGAAAAAAATTTATAGTCAGCAAGAAAGTAGTCATTTTACACAAACATTTTCTTGATGCCAATCGATCTTTTTTCTTATAAGGATCAAAAGTCTCTACTGGACCGACTGAGGTTTGAGTACTAGAAATGTCAGAAATCGCAAAAAAAAAAAACCCCATACATTTGTACGGAAATACACACCAATGCAGATTCCGTGTTCCTATTATTTACAAAATACGCTTTAATTAAGTCCAAACGTTTGCGATTTAAAGACATTTTTTAACAAGAATTACATAAATTACAACTAACAATCTAGAATTTTCTCAGCACAAACAAGAATGACCTGAAATAACCCAAGAATTCGAATCGAATTCGAAGTTTGAAATTTAAAACTTTTTTTTACTTACCTACTTTTTCAGCCAGTCTTTTTTATAGCGGATTATAGAGAATCTACCTATAGCAAAAAGTTTGGCTAATTTAGAGGTTTGACTCTTTTACCTACCCAAATGTATGGGAAAAGTTTTTCGCGATTTCCGACATTTCTAGTACTCAAACCTTAGTCGGTCCAGTAGAGACTTTTGATCCTTATAAGAAAAAAGATCGATTGGCATCAAAAAAAGTTTTTGTGTAAAATGACCATTTTCTTGCTGACTGTACATTTTTTCCAAAATTTGTAAATGCAGTTCAGAATATCTTAAAAATGTATGGATAGTCTACTAAAAGCGTTTTCCTGTAACTATAACGAATAAGGTACCTGCCCTTACAGTCCCGTCTCAAAAATTCACCCTGTATAAGGATACTACCCTTCAAATTTCATACCTCTAGGACTTATAGTTTAGGCTGTGCGTTGATTATCAGTCAGCTTCAAAAGAGTTTTATATATTTAGAAGAAATTAGTATTTACCAATATGTTTGACACTATGGTCCTTGCACATCTCCAACTGCATTCTCTCTCTATTGATGTTGTCCCGTTCCTTCTTCATGGACTCGAGATGACCTTCTAGAATGGCCAGCTCCTCAGATATCTGGTTCCTCATATCCTCACCTCGTTGTCTGAGGATCTGTTCCGCTTCGGCTAACTGCATTTTCAGACTATCCTCCTGAAATTACAGATTTTCGCTAAGTAGGTACCTACCTTGTTTTGTTGTATTGTATATGTTGACTTTGTTTTTTGTTTGCTGTGGTAGATAGATAGAAAACTCTTTATTGTACACCACTTTTACAGAAATTATAAAATAAACACAGAGTTCATTATTCTTATCTGAAGTATAATGGGCGGCCTTATCGCTATGAGCGATCTCTTCCAGGCAACCTTTGGATGGACTGGATTTTACACGAAGGAAAGTAGTTAAAGTAGTAAAGAGTGGTAGTAGGTATTTCATGAATGACAAACTTCGAAATCTCAAAAGTCATAGAACAAACACTGTTCGCCGTGACCTGTAAAATAACCCCCTTTCGGAGTTATAGGGTATTTATGTTACACCGTGTATATGTACCTTGGCAGTGAGCCTGTTAGTTTCGTGTCGCACGTCGTGCATAGCGCGCGTCATGTGCTGGTGCTGCTCGCGCAGCGCGCGCGCCAGACCCCATAGAAACTTCTTCTTTTGCTGCACGCTACTCACTAACTCTGCCTCTCGTGCTTTGAATGATTCTTCCATCTGACAACAAATTACATTTATTTTTATTATAAGTAGATTCTTACACAAGTACTACCTATATGACAATCTTACTAAATTAATTTCCTATTTGCCCGCGGCTTTGGATACGCATTATTTGGTTAAAATCTTTGATCCTAATTTTATTTATTTATTTAATACTTTATTGCACAAAATTATAAATTTGTTACAAAGGGTGGACTTAATGCTGAAAGCATTGTCTGCCAGCCAACCCAAACGTGGTGGTGTAGTGAGGAGGTTGGCGTGCGACATTACAGGGAAACATATTTATTCTACAAACTAAGTGCTATACCTACCATATAATTTAATATATAACTATATATATATATATATATCTATTTGATTTGTTATATATATATATATATATATAACAAATCAAATAGAACATTACGTAACAACACCCCTGTAGGATGCGACTTTTCGAAATTCCTTTCTTAGTGCACCCCTACACTATATAAGGATACTACCCTCCAAATTTCATACCTCTAGGACTTATAGTTTAGGCTGTGCGTTGATTGTCACTCAGCTTCAAAACAGTTTCATATATTTAGATAGATGTTGATGATGGAGGCTGGACTTTGAGATAGTTAGTGGATTTAGGTTACTTTTAATCATAGATGAAAAAAATCAATCCTAGTATCAGAATAAGACGACCAGGGGCCAGGGCTATAGGCTCAGTTCGACAGATATATTACTCTAATACGGATGACGTCATATCTCGGACGAAAACTCGTTTCACCCAATGGCGGAATCAGCTTTCGACGCCATTATGACGTCATCCTTATTAGAGTAAAATTTCTACCAAAATGAGCATAATGCCGCAGTGACCATTAGTAACTTAAACTGTTTAGTCATTTTTATTCCATACATTAACCCTCTCATCATCAACAAATACTGAAGAACTGCATAACAAGCCTTCCCTATTTCGAGGAAGCACGATTATGATCCTTATTCTCTACACACAAAGAATGAAAGTACCTCTTCTCTCCGCTTCTGCAGTTGTGTAGAATGTGAAGCGAGTGATCTCTTCACTCGTTTATCTTCTTCTTCTTTCAGAAGTTCCATTTCCGCTTCGTACACCGATTTCAGTTCAACGAACATCTGGTTAAAAACAAAAATTAGTGTTTTTTTGTAAGAAAAATCCCTTACAAAAATCAGTGTATTTTTTGTAAGAAAATCGCCTACCTATCTTACAAAAAATATACACTAATTTCTTCATCACATATTAGTCAAATATATTAAAAGGTTCTTAGCCATGTTTGGTGAACATTGGTGGAGCCGTTTACAACTAAGATATTGATCAGCTCATTCAGTTTTGAAAACCAGTTTTGAGAAATCTCATAATTGTAGTTTGAAACATTTCGTCTTTATGTATTGAATTGTGAGGAACTGAGGTCCAATCTCCAATGTATGAATGATGATTACCAGCAATGATGAATAAATAAATAAAATAAATATAAATATTCACGGACACTAAACACAACGCCTTCTAGTCCCAAACTAAGCAAAGCTTGTACGATGGGAACTAGATGGCTGATAGAATACATGCATACATTTTTTTTGTAAATACATACTTATAATATATAGAAACACCCAGACACAGAACAAACATCTATATTTGCTACACAAATGTTTGTTCTCGGTGGGGATCGAACCCACGACCCACAGCACGGAAGGCAGAGCTACTACCGACTGAGCCATGACGCCTGTCAAATAAGATTTAAGGAACTTTTCAAGGTCAGGGGCTTGTAGTTTTTTTTTAAATCAGCTTATTAATCTGGTCTTCATCGTTAATAAGTATCGTTCATTAGATATTTGTCCAATAAGCCAACGTTACCTAAGGGATTATCTATTCTGCGCTAAAGATGTAGTGATTAACCAACCCTTGAATTTAAGTGGACACTATGAAAGAAACAATGGCCCTAATTCTGTTGTTGCATTTGTCTAAACTAAGACAGCATAAAATGATAGGTAGTTGTCTTTGTCGTTTCAGTTCATGAGAACGATATGGCAACAATTTTAGCGCTGTAAAATTAGCTTAGGAAAATGAAACAACAGAATCGGGGCAATACCTACTACAATTTATGATAGATGAACATATTTATGAAATCAACTTTCACACAAAATAAAACTCTATAACCTCATCTATAAGACTCCTTTCCATCAAGCTAATATTCTTCATCAAAGATTCCACGTTCAAAGAATTCATGCTTGATTCTTTTAGATTCTGAAATAAATGGGTATCTTAGGACATTAAAAAAAGCTATTTGTAGGGTAAAAAAAAATTTTAGGCGTACCTAAACCCATCTACCAGGTATTTATGTTTCCGGGCCCTTTTTAACCCATATTCCTTTGAACGAGACGCTGTAGGGCCTGGGATGCTTTCAGTTAAGAGGCCTAACTCCCCCTATCTCTTTTTCATGTTAAGTCCTCTCCATCCAATTGTCTGGTAGAGATGGCTATTAGCGATAAGGCCGCTTATTGTATTACTTTGTTAATTTTTATCGTGTGATCGGAAGGCGACCGGAGGCGGTTTGAGACCACTAACTAGACCCCACAATTGTGGGTACCTTAGCAATATCCCGCTTCTTCTTCTTATATTTCTCCTTAATCCGCACCATCTTACTCTGGCAAGTTCTACAGAACACGTAATGTCGACATTTCTCTTGGAACGAGGGTTTTCTCTGAGGATTCTTGGCTTCGTCCTCGGATTCTGTGCTTTTAGTACTTGGCGGGGTGTCTTCTGAAGAGTTTACTGAAAATAAAAGGTTTTACGAAGCCAATATCACAAGGATTAAGTACTAGCTGCCGCCCGTTACTTCGCTCGCGTCCCGTTGGATCCCGTTGATTTTCCGGGATAAAAAGTAGCCTGTGTTAATCCAGGTCACGGACAATATATATTCCAAGTTTCATCCAAATCTGATCAGTAGTTTGTGCGTGAAAGAGTAACAAACATCCATACATACAAACTTTCGCGTTTATAATATTAGTAGGATCTATTCAAAGTCAAAGTCAAAGTCAAAAATCTTTTATTCAATAAAATCTCACTGATCACTTTGAATCGTCATTACTTTTTGTATGATTAGGTATGATTAAAATTTTTTTTTATTGGATGTGTTGGAGCTAGTTCGTCCCAAGCTTGTTTGTCTTCTAAATAATCAGATATTTTATAGTATGCTATTAAAAGAAGTCTCTGTTTTATTACGTTTTTTGAACTTGCCAATCGACAACTGAGACACATCACTTGGGATTTTGTTAAAGAAGCGATTCAGAATCGTTTTTTAAAACTAGGTGATTCTAAGTGAAAGGTCTTCGCGACCAGAGCCTAGGTTTTAAGTGTTTGGGTCCTAAAACAGGTACCTAGGGAGGTAGTCATATTGACCAGAATCTCTAGCTAGACTTTTAGGCCCGCGATGTAATCGGTTCATCGGGTAGGACGGCTTTTGCGCTTTTAACAATATCATCGGTCCACCAGGTGGGGACCAACTTACATTGCTCCATAGCAATTGGTTCCTTGAACAGAGGCGAAGACTTCAGTATACACAGCAAAAGTGGAGAGTTTCTTTCCATCCTGTACATTTCTAAGATGCTGGATGCGTGCACCGAGTCGCATTTCACTCCTGAAAAGTAACATTTTGAACATTCCATAAGTATTCCCTAAATTCTTCCACCTACTTCTACTCATTGAATTAAATAAATAAATCCCTCCTTTTAATATTACAAACGCGAAAGTTTGTGAGGATAGGTTTGTATGTATGTTTGTTCCTCTTTCACACAAAAACTACTGATCCGATTTGAATGAAACTTGGAATGTATATTGTCCATGACCTGGTTTAACACATAGGCTACTTTTTATCCCGGAAATCAACGGGATCCAACGGAACGCGGACTAAGTCGCGGGTGGAAGCTAGTAATAAATAAATATCCTTGGATATCACACAACGCCCTCTAGTCCCAAACTAACCAGAGCTTGTAATTTAGGAACTAGATTGCTGATAGATAAATTGCAGGATTCCCCAACAATTTCTTTTAGATCCCACAGGTGGGCAAAGGTCTCCCCGAAGCCTTTCAGTTTTCTCTCTCCCGTCAAAGGCGTCGAGATGTTCGTTAGTGACCCAAGGTGTGATTATGTTTGCCTACCTATCGACATCCGGCTACCTATAAGCTAAAAATATGCTAACAATAATTGAGTAGTGACTTACACCACTGGCTCAGTGACCCAAATCATTCAAAATGTGTCTTTCTTGGCCTCCCTTATTAGAGTGACTACTAAACTAAGTATGCTAATCAAACCAAATGAGGAGGGATGAAAGTCATATAACGAAGAGAGTTATGAATATGAGTGTGGCTGGGAATGCAAGTAGAGGAAGACCGAAGAAGAAGTGGTTGGATTGTGTGAAAGAGGATAATAATATGAATGTGAGAGGAGTAGATTCAGAGTTGACGAATGATAGGAGTGAGTGGAAGAAGAAAACATGTTGTGCCGACCCTACCTAGCGTGGGATAAGGGCAGGGAAATGATGATGCTAATCAAACCAAATGATTCTTCATCAGATAATTGAAATTACTTATTTCAATTATCTGATGAAGAAGCAAGTGTAACCTCACCTAAATAATTTAAAATACACCAAACATCACTATCGTTGAATCTGGGCCTGCTATCATCTGTGTCGACTTTCTTCATCAAGGTCTTGGCATAGGAAAACACCATGTTTGCCAAGGGTATCTCCGATATAAACACCGATAATGTGTAGCTGAATTCCTGGTAAGAAAGTATGTTATAAGATGCAGTAGAGAATTCCATACTGTTCATAAAGTAGGTATGTACCTAGGTACCTCTGCATAAAAATTTTTGATCCGATGCAAATATCTATGTCCAGTTAACCACATAAGGCAAATGCAATCTACCATGTCCAGTCAAAAACGTAAGTTGATATACAAGTAAATATTGTTCCACTATGTATCGGGAGATTTAACTATTTGTTTTATAACTTTTGCAGGAATTTAGGAATCTTTATACTAATTTTAATGATAGAGTCGCTTGTAAATTATCTTGGATTTTATAAACTCAGCTTGATAATAAACTTATGTTAAAATATGTAGGGGTTTACTTACAATTAGCACTCAATTTTTATCAAAAAGAAATCACTATTTAAAATAGTGTCATGTTGTTAAGAATCATTTATTGTAAAACTGTTGAAATCTAGTGACCAGTACAAACAAAAACAGAGCGAATTTCAAGAAGTGCTTAAACAGTATCTAAGTTGAGAGTTGATTCTATAAGACCACTTGTTATTTATTTTGATATGTGATTAGTTTCTAGACTATGAGCGGGTTTTGTGTAAGCAGTCAGGCATGTAGGATGAGAGCTCCAGCGAGCACTTTTTCTATAAGACCGCTAGTTATCAATAGTAAGGTTTTCTTACCAATCGCATCAGGTACTCAGCAATAAGGATATTTAGAGCCTGGAATGTGAGCTCTAGACGCTGTGTGAAATGCTTCTGACATGATGGAGGGTCTCCTGGAAACAGTAAGGACTATAAAAGCTTTATGTAGTAGCTGCATTAGTACCCATACATGACAAAATAGAAGAAAGTTGGTGATGAAATATTTATTTTTTCACCTTATTTTGACTTATTATTTTGACTTATCCGAAAAATCACCCTAATTTTCAATCGAAAAATCACCCGTCAAAATATAAGCTTTTTACAAAAAGTAAACCTAGAAAGCTTGTGTGAAGTTGAGGTTCAATATTTTGTAACGTTTCTTTTAAAAATCGATATTATACAAACCAGTTTGTGCACTCCTCAATACGTTTACAATATGCCCACGTAAATACGACCTCAAATCATTCATAACACCATTCTTTTCGAATAATTCATACATAAACTTTTGGAAGTTTTCTGCCGACTGCGGATCCTTCACTTGTTGATTTTCGTCAACATCGCTAGGGCAATTTTCCATGACGACGCTTTCCATGTTCAGTGTTGTTTTATTTAGTTGTTCATTTCTGCCGTAGCTAGCTAGTTATTCAATTTTTATGCAAATAATTTTTCAAGTTCACTAAAATTTCAAACTTCCCAAACAGAATTTTGACATTTGATTATTTGTTGACATTTCCGGTTGCTTTGGTAATCGATCGAGTCAGTAAGCTATTATTTTGAGAAAACAACCTGGATTATAATGGTACTATACAATATGAGTCTCAATAATATTAATAAGTATTTATAAAAGTAAAATACTTAAGTTTTTTAGTGTTACAATGAAAATATATATAAAAATGATACACTTTGCTTGTAAATAGTAATTTTGATAACCTAACATCTGTCCCAGTGGCGCAGAGGATAGCGCGTTGGACTTCTAATCCAAAGGTCGTGGGTTCGATCCCCACCTGGGATGTCATGTTTTGGTTTAATAATATTTTTTCGTAGCTTGACTAATACAAGTTCTTTGTTGTTTTGATTTCTGAAAATAAGTTTTTACTTAGTAATATCGATTAGGTACTCTTCATGTGAGTGGAGTAGGTAAGTATCTGTTTGGCTCACTAAAGGCGGACTCAGACGGGTTATCCTCTATCTAATAAGGGGTTACTAAGCTACGGCCGGGTTCCCACTACGCCGGACCAGCAAAAATGCCGGATCCGGGATAATGTGATTAGCTCTTTTTCCGGCAGTTTTACCGGCCCGGCAGATTTGCCGGTCCGGCGTAGTGGGAACCCGGCCTACCCTGTCCAGAGACTTCAATTTCAATTTATTCATAATAAAATAACATTACGGATTACTCCAAGGCGTTATTCTATAGACTAGCAAAAAACATAAAATATTTACATTTTAATTACATTGAGACATCCAGAGGAGGGTTAATAGATATCAGTGGTAGAGATTCCAGAGGTTCCAGAGACTGGAATGGAATAGCTGTAGTGCGATGGGGTGCGGCGCTGGGTACTTGTATGTCTGTGGAGTAAATGGGAGCATGCGATAAGTGATTGTCCAAGTCAGAAATCAGCTGATGACAGTAACGTGACATGACAGCAAAAGCCATAAACCGATAACCAAGAAGTTGAAAAAAAATATTTTTGTTTGTTTTCATGTTTTCATTTGTTTTGTTGAGTGATTTCTTCGATGGATTTCTTATAATTTTTAATTTTAGGTCCAATTTAGACTAAAATTCTACTGATTTACTGTCTACTGATTTCTGAAATACTCAATACATTATTTAGATACGTAACCAAGCTTCTAGCTCAAAATGAGGCGACGAGCGGGTGTCGGTGCCATCCAGAAGCAGAAATTGGAACAGGTGAAATACAAAGAAAAAGGCTCTGAGATCCAGGAAAACCAGTTTCAGCAGATGTCTAAGCAGCTGGAGGTGTTCAGGGAGAATCTGGAAGAGTTCGCGAGTAACCACAAGAGCGAGATAAAGAAGAACGCGCAGTTTCGAAGGCAGTTTCAGGAGATGTGTGCTGCTATTGGCGTGGATCCCCTGGCCTCTGGGAAAGGATTCTGGTCTGTGCTTGGTAAGTATTTGCGAAGGTAAAAGCAGCATAGTGCTACTCGACCACCCAATTTTCTATACTCAGACCCAGATTTGTCATGTAGGTATTACCATTATTGTAGGTGTAGGTACCAACTATCTTATTTTGACCATATAACTAGATAATAATTTTACCATTAGACTTTAGGCTGCTTGATTTTTTCACTGAAACACTATTAACTTACTGTTTTGAAAGCCTACCCTACTGAACTGCTGCACATGTTTTTTTTCATGTAATTCATAGTTAAAACTTAAAATATTTCTTTCATGATTTCAGGCATTGGAGATTTCTACTACGAGCTAGGTGTCCAAATAGTAGAAGTATGCCTAGCAACAAACTACAAAAACGGTGGGCTGATAACTCTGGAGGAATTGAAGACCAGACTTATAGCTTCTCGAGGCAAGGCTAAGAAGTTGCAGGATATCACTAATGATGACCTGCTCGCTGCTGTCAAGAAGCTGAAGATTTTTGGAAATGGGTATAACTATTTGACTTGATATTCCAGCCAATAGTTATAAAATCGCCGCAGCCAATACCGGCCATGAAGACATTATTATTTTATTATTATTGATATTATCCTACTAATATTATAAACGCGAAATGTTGTAAGTATGGATGGATGGATGGATGGATGTTTGTTACTCTTTCACGTAAAAACTACTGATCCGATTTGGATGAAACTTGGAATATATATTGTCCATGACCTGGATTAACACATAGGCAATTTTATCCCGAAAAATCAACGAAGTCGCGGGCGGTACCTAGTTATAAAATGTTTATTTTACAAATTAGAAATTATTTATTTTGCCAGAAGTATGGTTGTATATCTTGTGCAGCATTGCACTGTGTATTGAGATGTAGAGGTCATTCGTTTTGTTCATTTATTCATTCACAACAAACATCACTGTTTAGCAGCGGAAATAGGATATCCTTTATCATTATAGTCCATTCAATAGCAGACATCTTTGCATTCAACCTTACTTTGATTAATTTTGTGACTTCCAGATTCACAGTAGTGCCGATGGGCAAGGGGAAATGGTTGGTGCAGTCCATACCGGGAGAGTTGAATTTGGACCAAACCCTGGTTCTACAGAAGGCTAGCACTCTGGGCACAGCCTGGGTTTCTACCAGTGTTCTGATTGCAGATTTGGGGTAAGTTGACAAACTTTATTTATCAGTTAAGAAATTACCTTGTTGTTTAGTGATGTGTGTCACCATGAGTGTTATGGTACTAGATTTTTTTTAATACACTTCATCAGTCATAATAAGTGACTGTTGGTGATATTTTATCTGAATGTTTCTATGCCTCAATTGAACACTGAAACACAAAGTTTCTGGTTCCAGCTAACCAAGCTATAATAGAGGCCTTTAGTAGTAAAGCCGGAGTTATATTATTGTGTCAGGTTTTGTGTCGTGACGCGCCATAAGTATACATTTAATACTATTAGAATTATATACTAAAGCGCAACATCTCGACATACTAAATGCATACGATATAGTTATGGCGCGTTACGATACGCCCCAACACAATAATATACCTCCGGCTTTAATATTTCTAAGCTTTGACTTACTTGTAAGAGTGTCCTAGGGATATCTGTCGTTGATGGATGCAATGCATTGCCTCACAGGGCACATCCTCAATGAACATTGGCAGTGTAGCAATGCATTGTTAAAGCAGAGGTTACCATTGGACCATTTGCCCATTCAATTACTATTTCTCATAAAAATCCTTGGTAAAAAACATCCCATTCCATTCCACTATGTGAAATATTTTTCATCTCCCTTAATTCACATTTCTAATTTTTAGATGGAATGACACTCGAGCCCAGAACGCGTTAAACCACATGGTGAGAGAAGGCCTAGCCTGGGTCGACACACAAGACCCCAAAGAGACTCTATACTGGTTCCCTAGTATGTTCTCCGAGTGTGTGGCTGCATCATGATGATCTGTGATTGAATTGAATAGGCCCATCTATTGTAGATGATTTTATACAGAGTCAGGAGGCAACCTATGCCTACACTTAACGACACACTGTAGTGCCTGGGACAGTTTAGATGGAGTAGGCTTGCCCAGCACCTACACCATCCTCTCAGCCTAGTCAACCATATTCACAGGAAAGTGTATGATTAAGGTATTGTAAATTTATAATTGGTTTGTGAAAATTTGTTTCTCTCGAGTTTTAAGGCTCGGTATATTCTAAGCACCCGCCCTAAGACCCTCAGGGAAAAGGTTGCTCAGACTCCCTCTCGCTACTATTAGTTCCCCTCCGGTTGACAAAAACTGTATCCCCAAGAACTTAAATATATAATAATCTATTGATTGTAAATAAAATGACAGTTGTTATTTCTTAGTTTTAATATTGCACTGTGACTTAAATTAAACTGGCATGCCGGTATACCTATGGCTGTTTAGACTTTCGGTATGTTTGTAACTAGTTCCTTCATCAAAATTGGTTCTGAATTTCAGAGTTAATTGTAGTACCCAAATTCTATACCTCAAAAACTTACAAAATCTTAATTTGAAAGAACATTTAAGTACCTATTTAGTACTAGGTGCCGCCCGCGACTTCGTTCGCGTCCCGTTGGATCCCGTTGATGTTTCGTGATAAGAAGTTGCCTATGTGTTAATTCAGGTGACGGAAAAGTAACAAACATCCATCCATCCATCCATACTTACAAACTTTCGCGTTTATAATATTAGTAAGGAGAATTTACTTACTAATACTACTATTTATTTTGACATTGTGCTAACTACTAGTGCTATTAATACTGGAATCTACATTTGGTATCTTCAATCTGGCTCTCAGTTCATGGTTCTCCTTATGAAGCTCTTGCAATTTCTTTTTCAACTTTTCCGTCATTTCTAAGTATGATTCTTTCCATCTGAAAAACATTGCATTTTAATGACTTGGGTACGCAATTTCACTGTTGAGAATATGTCAAAGAGGATTAACTTCCAACTTACTTCTTACTAAGTTCTATTTGATTTTCCAAATGCTTATTTAATTCAGTGAGCTCCTCTTCCTTTGTGGACACCATTCTGAAAGTTTTGATCAAATATTGGTTTTCTCAAACATGCTTGGAAATTTGAGCATTATTTTGACAACCTATTACTTTAAAAGTCTTGACCACAACTAGACATTGATGGACTTACGTATATGTGCCTCGGCTTACATTTACATGTTCGTCCATGGTGGCCGCTGCAGTAATGTACTATTCTTTGATATTTTTTACAGATATCTAATCTTATAAACTTTTTTAATAATGTTAGGAGTAGGTTACTAACTTCTGATTCAACTCTGTTCTTGAAGACAACATATTTTGTAGTTTGTTCACCATTTCGTGAGTTTCATCCAGTGATTTCTGTAGATGCTCTACTTGTATCCTGGAATAGAATATTGTAAGAAGAATGGTCCTATAGTTATATTTTTTAGTGCCTTACTTTCGACGCTGACTGTACCGCTTTGGCACTATTCGGTTTAGTTACTAAATGTGGTAATGCATTTTAAGATACTTCTAACTTATTACAATGATAGGTACCTACACAGAACTACCCACATCCCCATGGGTTAAGGCCAATTCGTAATTGCTATTGTTATGCAAATCATAATCTGTGATAGTGCTATGGGTAAGAGATGACAGGCACATGGGACTACACCTTTACGTGTCAGAGTGATGGACGCAGTGAATTAACACACAGAGCACGTCCTTGCTCTGCGAGGTAATGCATTTTGTTAACTTATATGCAGAGGTCACGTATAATGGACCAATCTTGTATCTAAATGCGGAAACGGGAGTCTAACCAATACAAAATGCAGAGGTAACCAACCGTCTAACATCACTTGATTGTTTAATAATTTTTTTTCTTTAAGAAAGTACTTGCTATGTCGTCTTATTTCAAAAAAGGTGAACTTACTTCAACTCTTCCAGTTGATTTTTCAATAGGGATTCCTCCCAGTCCCGTCGTTTGGTTTCCCTCGCGTGAATATCCTGGACCCTCTGTATGTCGATCGCGAGACATTGCTTCTCGCACACCAGTTGGATGTTCCGACGTTCTGATGTAACCTACAAGGAAATCGTCTACGTAAACAAAATTCTACATAATTTATAAGCTTTAAAACATAAAAAAACTGACTTCAATTTGATACAGCTTCAATATCAGATGATGATGGTAGTCAGCCTTATCTATTACTACTACGGCTACTACTGCTACTAATACAAGTAGAATAAGTTCTAACCAACTCCTGAAACATAGCTTCCATCCTTTGTTCCGCCAACGCTAGTTTTGGGTCTACCGTATCTAGGTCTTCTTTTTGTTGCTTTTCTAAATTCTCGTTCACGGTTCGTAATATTTTATTTTCCCTGCAATAAAATACACTCTTGTTAAATCCTACTAATATTATAAACGCGAAAGTTTATAAGAATGTATGTATGGATGTATTTTTGTTTCTCTGTCACGCAAAAACTACTGATCCGATTTGGATGAAACTTGGAATATATATTGTCCGTGACCTGGATTAACAGATAGGCTACTTTTTAAACCCGGAAAATCCACACAAACTCTTCAGAAACGCCTAGAACATTTCGCATAGCAAATTGCACTTCTAATCCTGCGTTGACGAAGTCGCGGGCACCAGCTAGTCTTTTATAACTGTAAATACGAACTAGGAAACCAGGTTTTACTGTACCTTAGTGATTTGTTCAACAGTAATCCCTTTTCAGATAGTTCTGCGTCTAAATTCCGTATGTGTTGGAGCATATCAGTCAACTTTTCATTATATTTATCTTTTAGATCTTCCACTTCTTTTTTACAAACTGTCTCCACATCCTGTCTTACATTAGATAGGGTATGTTTCATTTGTGTCATTTCATCTAGAACAATTTAACTTGTAAAGTTCATTCCTTTGGACTTTATCCAATTTTACCTATAGCATTTAACTTACTAGTCCTTTGCAACTTTGTTTTTTGTCGTGTCATTCTTTATCGTATTTAAAAGATTATTATCCCTTTCTTACCAATGATTTTCAATTTCTTTCTTACCTCTCATTTGCTGTATCGTCTTGATGGCATCATTCTTTTGTGCGCATACCAAATCGTAAAGTTGCAATGCTTCTGCCACCTGGAAATAGTTGGTAGAATTATAATGTTTACTAATAAATTGTTTCTAAATACCTACTACATTTCGGCAGATACACACTTTAGATTTAGCTTCATTTTCTTTCTTAGCTCTTTCGATGACATCCTTTTGCAACACTGTAACTTGAGTCTTCAAATCTCTATTGCTCTTTTTCTCTACTGCCAAGTTTATTTTATACTCCTCTAGTTCCTTTTCTATTTCATGTATTTTATTCTCAATCTCTTTTCCTCTTTCTTTATACGATACTATTTCTTTTTCTTTTAATTTATGTTCGTTTTCTAGAGCGGCCTGTTTTGTGTAAAGTTCCTTATACTTCACTTCTAGTTCTATGTAGTCTGCTAGTGCCGTTTGTAGTTTAAGATCTAAATCTCTTCTCTCTTCGTGGATATTCTGGGAAAAATTACGTTGATATATGAAGGTATGATGGACAAATTGTATGATGACCACCGATGGACAAAAGTAGTGACCGAATAGTGGCCAAGAGATATGCGACGGCCTCGAGGCAGACCACCACCTCGATGATCAGACGACATTGTGAGGGCGGTGGGGAAACAAACAGTGGATTCGATTAGAACAAGACGCGATAGAGAAGAGACCTTTACTCAGCAGTGTGTTAGCGGCTGATGAGATAGACAAGCACTAATAAAATTTCAAGCACTAACCTGGACACCCCTATGGTCGTAATTCGTATAAGTTTTCAGCTCAGTTTCTAAAGCATCTATGGTCTTCTGTGATGTTTGCCATAAAACGTGTAGAGAGTCTCTTTCCTACAAAATATAAATACAGCCAAATCTAAACGTGTTTAGTGGACTCTTACATAAAACAATAAAAAAAAGTAGGACCTTATAGGTATAATCCAACAGTGACGTCGTTTGCACTATCAGGGCAATACAAACACGTCCACACCACTGCCGTCACACCACCGCGCCGTTCACGTGTCTTTTATTGCCCTGGTAGTGCATTACCCGTGCCGTGCCGCCGGTGTTGGTGGACAAACGGCCTAAATAGATATCTGAAGCTATGGATACGTAATGATGATGATACAATTCAAAAGTCGTTTAAATCTTTAGCAAGTGAATGCTTGTCTCATATCACATAAGGAAAGAAAAGCAATAACCTTAGCGATAACAGAAACCTGCTTCTTCAACTCCTCAATATCCTTACACTGTTCGTCGTTCTGAGTGTGTGTGTGTCTCGCATTATCCAGTTTCTCCTTCAGTAGAGAGCCTACTTGTTGGGACAGGGTGTGATTATCGGTTATAAGCGCTCGGATCTCTTCTTCCACTACTGTTTGGTTTTGCTGAAAGAATTACCACTACAGACCACTACGGATGCTAGGCTGATGAATATTACTGTAAGGAGTTGAGGACGAAAAGGACCCTATGTGATGTGATGGTGTAAGTAAAATGGATGTTAGGAAAAAAAGGTATCGCAAGACCGTGCGCTTTAAACATGGTAGAGATTCCGGAAGATCTCTTGGTTTGGCTACAATAAATGCTACTTAAGATATTTGATGATTTTCTATGGAGGGTGGCCAGCAGCACGTCCATATTTTATACCTACCTGGCAGGTGGCGTGTACTAGGTTTAGTGTCGGTTACACTGTTTATAAGCTCTCGGCGCAAGTTAAGGGCAATATCTATATATTTTTCTATCCTATGTGTCTTTCGTTGATTAAAGCACCCTTTCACTTCCCTTCCGTTCAAGGTCAGAGCTATTAAACCGTGTCGGGATAAATAGGAACTGCGTAGAGACTCCGTGCCTCTCTGTTATGTGGTAGAGTCAAGTTCGTACGTATTAAAACGGAAAAGATTTAAGACTTACCCTATAAAACTCTACTTCGGTTTGCAGAGTATCAACTGTTGTGACATCCATAACTTATTTATCTATAAAACATCTATTTAGATATGATTTAGATGTTACCATCGTAAGCTGATATTACTGAGGTGCTTTTGATTTGTAAAGATACATCAAAATCTTTTAAAATATGAAATGAACACTACGATACCTTGCTATAGGTAGGTACTAATTCATAGAGAGGATAGAGAACAAAAGAGAAGAAATTGTATCTTTATCTAATAAATTACATTGAACACGTTACTGCACGTTACAAAACCACTTGTAAAGTTTTGTTTACATTTCGCGCCGCATAACGTCATTTTCGTTGCCTAGCAACTATCACTGCTATCGCGTGGAGTCACAGACACCGAACACCTATATCCTATCACAGATCTATATAAAGTAGAGACGACGATACAAAGAGCTTTTAAAATCTTCTTAGGTCAAGACTCAACAAGATTACTACATACCAGAATATTCGTGTGCTTTTTACAAGAAAGTATATACATACTAAAACATCTCTGCACCTATTCTTGGTATCTTGGGATTTCCGAACGACAATATCACTGTCAAAAGTTGCGCGAAAAAGCTGCGCGCGAAAGTGACACTTCAATTTTCTGCCCACTTTTGCCAAATCCGATTGACAAATCGACAAGAAAATGTTTATTAATATGTATTGAATTTTCACTATAAGAAAAAAAATTGGTTGCAAAAATGAGCGCCCGTGATACTAGGTAAGACAATTTATACGCTTTTTATATAGCAGTAGAGAAATAATTAAAGATGTTCTTCACCTGTTCCAGTGACTTGGTTATTGTTTTGTATGTAATATTTATTTACACAGTAATATTTACCAAATTCACATGAAACAGCTGAGCTGTTATTGTTATTTGTAGGAAATTAGTATTTGATATTCTATGGTAACCCTCCTCCCTCCTATTGTGACCTCCAGTTTCAATCTGTTTCAAGGTAAATATTAATAAATTTAAAGTTATTGTTTCGTCCCACTGGGAAAAGGTAGTCCGAAACTAGAATAAATCAAACCAACCTGAGAACAATACCGAAAAAAAATAGTTACCTATTTTTACAGACTTTGTTTGTGGATAGCTCAACTGTTTTATGTGTATTTTGTAAATATTGTGAATACTGTATTACTTGTAATTTTCGTAATGTAATTTTTACAGATGTTTTTTGAGGTAGATTCATTTATTGATATTTTCAGTCTCTATGTCGATATCAAGGCTAATCAATACCCTATCGTCTATCACGAAAAATACAACGTGAAAATGGGAGGGCTAGAACGACTCCATGTGTTTGATGCCAGGAAATGGCACAATGTTGTAGAGGTTTGTTCATTTTTACTATAAATTAGTCATTATTTGAATCTTAGGTTTTACCGCATACGTAGAGTTTAGGTGAAAGTAGAGCGGATAAAATAAATTTTAATGGGGTCTACGAAAGTGCTACGATGCTACGAACGCTTTTACACTGACTTGAAATAAAAAGGTTGCAGCGTTGTTTTAGCTATCATACATTTCTGTCATATTTTACCTCGTTCTAATACTCAGGAAGTAAAAGAGAAAACAGATAATTTAAATAAATCGTACTTTTAGGGTTTAAAAGGGCACGGGTTTCACGATCAAGACTTCGTGAAACCCCTCGAGGCTACAAAAGAAGACTTACTCGTTGTACATACGCGAAAGTACCTGAGATCCTTGAAAGTAAGTAACTTTATCATGTACGTAAGGTAATTAAATGCAAGTCCAAACATTATCACGCGTTATGTATTTTTCAGTGGAGTTACAAAGTCGCAATGATTGCCGAAGTGCCGCTGGTCGCGTGTGTGCCTAATTTGCTGGTGCAACATTTATATTTGAAGCCTATGCGGTAAGATGTGTCTAATACCGCGTGCACACTATGCCCATGCCGCTGCCGGCATTTATGCCGCTTAGTGAGAATAAAGGCGATGTTGCTGTGGCATTAATGCCGCGGACATATTGCCATAGCAACATCGCCTTTATTCTCACTGAGTGACATTCATGCCGGCAGCGGCATGGACATAGTGTGCACGCGGTATTAGATTGTGCCATCCATCACAATCCTGTGTTATTATTATTCGTTTAGGACAAACTACTTAGACCGTATTTAACCAACATATTTTTCAAATAAAGTATTTATTCCTTTACGAACGCAGGCTTCAAGTAGGAGGTTCCATTCTGGCCGGTAAGCTGGCTTTAGACCGCGGCTGGGCCATCAACATCGGCGGTGGATTCCACCACTGCAGCGCAGACAGGGGCGGTGGGTTCTGTCCGTACGCAGACATAACCCTTCTCCTGCAGTTTCTGATCGATAGGAAGATGATCTCGCAGCCTATGATTGTGGATTTAGATGCTCACCAGGTGAGGCACTATGACTTTGTGAGGTTTTTCAATTTGTTGAACTGTAACTAATCAGGTAACTTCTTATAGAGTTTCCCCAGGGAACCCACCTTGTACCGCCCTGGATATTTCTGTCGCCAAGCAATGATGCTTGCTTTGATGTGTTGTGATTTGAACCTACAGGTTTATTGTCACTTCGGGCTCTAATAAATAATGCTTTATCATGGCAAGGTAGCCGCTCTACATCAGGTAAACTTTTTTATAACACATTTGCTCATAAAGGGTCTCTTATTTCACCAATTTCAGTATCGTGATGTACGTCATTACGCACTCGTGCGTTATGGTAATGTAAAACGTACGGTTTATCAAGATGCTCCCACTAAAACGAACGGAACCTTTTTTAAATCTTAGCAAAGAGCTTTTATGTCAGTAAAGTGGTCAACATTTTATGAATAAAATTGACTTTGGGAGATAAAAAATAAGCATTTAATTCTTTTACAAATTGTTAAAATTACAATTGTTAAAACTACTTTAACAAGTGATTTATTCGTATTAGAAAGTAAGGTAAAACGTACGGTTTATCAAGATACTCCGTCTAAAACGAACGAACCTTTTTTAAATCTTAGCAAAGAGTTTTTATAGCGCTGATGCGCGTGCATCGCTAATTTGTGATCAAGTAAAAATTATTCCCGCGCTTTTTACTTTTATAAAATTAATAAGTTAATTTTACTTTTAAACAACTTTTATAACGAGTTTTATTTATTTCCTCGCAAATGTGTTATAAAACGACGTATGACATACGTGCGCTTTGAAAATTACAGCCTCTGCTTTCTTGTAGCCCTCGCCTACGGCTCGGGCTGGCAATATCGCCTCGGCTGTAATTTTCAACTTACCGCACTCATATCATAATGTACTATTACTGGTTCCTGCACTTCCTAGTTCTGTTAAATAGTTCAGTGACCAAACTATCTATTAGGATTTTATTTATCTCATTAGTTTTGTGGTTAAAAACACAGAGAAAATATTTCTATTTGCTCTAGCAATATTTTCTAAATTTTTTGAACGAATTTTTTTCATAGGATCTATATTTTTTTAGGGAAACGGCTATGAGCGAGACTTCTTGGGCAACAAACAAGTATACATAATGGACATGTATAATAGTAACATCTATCCCAGGGACAGAAAGGCTAAGAAGGCCATTTCAAGGAAGATCGAGGTCGGCGACGGAATTACAGATATTGAGTATTTGTCTATACTGAGGACGTACGTATTTTTTTAACCTCTTGTCTCCTATAAGAAAAAAGTCTTGTATATCTCTATCGAGTTACTTTGCAATAGAACCATAGTAAAGAACCATTCTGGGCTACACCGAAGTTCTTGTAGCCCAAAATTAGGAAGCTGAAGTAGCAAACGGCAGACCATATGACGACCTTGAACCGGAATGTAGAGTCGATTGAATTAATAGACCCTCAGAAGATTGAAGATATTTTGAACAAGAATATCCTTGATTTTCGAACATGAAATTTAATGGAATTTAGACTGCAATGGTTGTTACTAGTTTTCTGCTTACAGGCATTTGAAGTTGGCTTTCAAAGAGTTCAGGCCAGATTTCCTAGTGTACAATGCTGGCACTGACATTCTGTGGTCTGATCCTCTAGGTGGCATGGCGATCAGTATCGACGTAAGTGTTTCTTGCAAACTCGTGCCTTTTTTGCAGTTTCACAACTATTTTGAAGACTCGGCAACTTTTTTGTGCTATTTTTGGGTACAATGCAATTTTTGCTAAAATGTGCTTATTTGTTTTAGAGTTTTTATACCGGTAACTCCCATTTGTTCTATAGGACTGCTACGTAAAACTTTTTTATCCCTGTAGTTCCATGGTAGGACTATTGAAACGAAAAATAACCCTAATGGGCTAGTTTCAATAGTCTTATCAAATTTTAGTTACCAGATATTAGGGATAAAAAAAGTTGTAACAGTTCTATGACGTAACAGTCCTATAGAACAAATGGGAGTTACCGCTTGTAACGTTTTTTACTTTTGACAGTTTAATTTGGTTGATTTTACCCTGATATGCTGTTTAGGGCCGTAAGATCAATAGTGGTTTAAACCACGAAATAGAGTTTAACCTCCAGTCTCCGATTATTTCATAAGATCATCATCATCATCTTCCTACCCTTGTCCATCGGTAACAAACTGACAGAGATGATAGTAGATTAATCCATCGATCAAATGTAATCGTAGTTCACGAAACCCATAGTTTAAACTGCTTTTGATCTTACGGCCCTTAGTAATAGACATAACCTCAGATGTGTTGGTATCAAGAAAAAAAAAGTTTCTAAGTTGGCACTTCAAAATATTACATCTGGCATTTTTATCAGTATTTTAGTTCTATATCCTAAAGCTTAGACCGCACTAGGGCGGAACTGCACTGCAGCGGAGCGTCGCGTCAGTTAGCTTCTATATTCTTTTACCTTGGAAAGAATATAGAAGCTATCTGACGCGACGCTCCGCTGAAGTGCAGTTCCGCCCTAGTGCGGTCTAACCTTTACAGTTCAAAGTTTCAGTAATGATAATGTTCTCTTAGGACACGTCTTCTTTATCCTATGATGTTTCCTCAGGGCATAATAAAGAGAGATCAAATAGTATTCGAGATGTGCAAATCTCGAAGCGTTCCAATCGTGATGCTCACAAGTGGTGGATATCTGCGCGAAACAGCTGCAATTATTGCTGATTCAATCAGTAACCTTTATATGGCGAAGCTGATTGGACTTCCAGATTGAATTGCAATGCTAAACGGCCTTTAGAGAGACTGACAAAACAATTTGAGAATTATGTGAAGGAAATTCTTTTCATTGAGGTAGGTTTAAACGGGGTCCGTAACATGGCAGTACAGTAACCCAGTCCAGCGCTGAATTGTTACTGGGTGCATGTAAACAATAGTTTTGTGCCGTTTTGGCAGTGACTGGGTCCGAAACCAAGATAACTGGGTCCAGTCACTGGTATCGTGTAAACCTTGCATTGCTGAATTTATTGGCATAGTTCTAAGATGCTTAGCAATTCTGCTGCGGTAACTTTAGACAGCTTCAAATATGAGATTCTACATCTTTTAGTTTGGTATTATATGGTAAAACTTGAAAATACCTTCGTTAACTACTGTAAGGAACTTTGTCAGTTGCTTGCTATTCTGAGACGTGAGGTTGTGAGATTCTAAAAATGAAAAAAAAAAACTATGAAAATCATTTGATGTTGTTTGAAAGTAAAAAGACTGGGATTGAATCGGACTGAAAGCGCAACGAGCGCAAGGTGAATGATATTTTCTAGTTATATGTGAAGCATTTACATGCTACAAAAATATAGCATACTCAGTATTACTCACCTTGATATTATGTATGTAGATCATAAAAATTATATATCTGTGGAACTAATGGCCGAATACTCAAACGCCACTTAAATTAAGTTTACGCTTAAATTATTGCCATCTCTTACAAATGGGTAATGTCAGAGACAGAGCAATTTTAAGTGGTGCTCAAATTTGAGTGACGTTTCAGTATTCCGGCCTAAGAACCAGGTATCGATGTAAATAGAGATTGTTGAATATTAAATTATATGAAAACGGTTAGTGTTATTCTTCTACTGAGAGGGGTAGATCTTTTAAAGCCTATTTATATATTAAGAAAACATAGATCATTTTGCTCACAATGTACCTGTAACGTATGTATCTAAATAAATAGTATTTTTTGTAAATAATTTTATTCTTTATTGAAGTACTTACGTATGTACCTATTATGTCTGTATGCATGTGCCAAATTATATTTTAAAAATAAATCATATCATAATCTTTGAATATGTGTTTATTTCAATAAGTTAATGTGAGCGTTAGCTATATAACTACGAGTAATAATACCATTTAGTGGGTGCTACCGAAATGTTGTAAAATAATTTATCAAAAATGTATAAAAAGACACGTATTACATAATATGTTGGACATGTATGAATTGACAAATTGTGTATAGGGCCATGCATTAGTATTTTATCTCCGTGATTTGTTATCTTTTACAGAATACTGCCGTTAGAGCAGGAATGTTTCGAATATTCATTGGCATTTAATTTTATGCAATATGCATTCCTTTTGCAGTCTCATGCGGCAGTTGCATTTCTGTCCAGTGGTATATTTGAAGTCTCAGGCAGAATTTACAGTTTCGTGCAGATTTTGTAATCCAATGGTATGTTTGCAGTTACGCAGATCAAGCAGTCTCGTGCAGATTTTGCAGTCTCGTGCAAATTGTGCAGTCTCATGCAGATTTTGCAGTCTCGTGCAGACTGTGCAGTCTCATGCAGATTGTGTAGTTTGTGCAGATTTTGCAGTTTGTGCAGATTGTGCAGTCTCATGCAAATTTTGCAGTCTCGTGCAAATTTTGCTGTCTCGTGCAGATTGTGCAGTCTCGCAGTATTTTTTTTTCCAAAATTGTGCAGTCTTTAGCCAATTTCGTTTGAAGTACACAGCTCATTTAGATATAGCAAGCCGAATAGAACCGTCCATAAGCAAATCTACGATATGTTTATCTCGTAGTTGTATTGAACTGCGAGTAATAATCATCAGTCGGTGTGTTGTTGTTGACCACATCTTTGTAGTATTTCTCTTTCTCCTTCTGCTGGAGAGCCAGGAGTTGGTTCTCTTCCATCAATTGGCGGGCAATATCACTGGAAGAATAAAACATGGTGAAATCACACTTTTTACCTACATATTTAAGTTTACCAATGTAAAAGCTTAAAAAGTAGTAAATCAAAAAGTCTTCGTTGAATAACTATACAAGAATGCTTCTTCTACTTTTACCTACCTACTATATTTTTATTATGTGAATGACTTTCAATGATCTTAAAAAAATAAAATAGCAATATTTTGTTCGTATAAAAAAAATCTGGAAAACATATTGAATGTACCCAATCCCTGTATTTTTTCAAACCCCTATTTGACTTATTGTCAAACTACCATGAATGCAAAACGGATAGTGCATAAATTGTGATGGATGGTAAGTTATTCGATTTTCCAAAGAGTAAAATGAGTTTATACCGTCTCTTTCTCTTATCAGCAATGTCCTGTCTTGCTACCTCGCTCTGTATCGACTTGGCGAGAGCTTGCCATTCTGCTTCCATCTTCTCAAGAGCCTCGCGTTTCGCCTGTATAATATTTTTAAAATAATATTAAAGCAAATGGTCCATCTGATTTTAAGCGGTTAGCGGCCTACCGCAATACACAGCACACGTTAAAGTTATTCCACAAATATAATTAGAATAGGCCGTTGTACTAATAATACTCACAATCATACTAATATTACAAATGTGAATGTAAGTTTGTTTGTTAGGCTTTCACGCGAAAACTACTTAACGGATCATCATGAAACTTTGTACACATATTCTTGGAGGTATTAGAAGTAACATAGGATACTTTTTATCCCGGAAAATCAACGGGATCCAACGGGACGCGAACGAAGTCGCGGGCGGAAGCTAGTAATAAATAAATGAATAAATATCCTTGGACATTTCACACAACGCCCTCTAGTCTCAAATTAAGCAGAATCCCTGTACCTGTATTGTCAAGAGTTATTTCCAAGCGATAATTACAATACCTTGGCAGCAGCCATCTGTTCTTTCTGCGCTGCGTAGAACTTTTTCAATTCTTCTTGGTTCATGCCTTTGTACATGAAACCGATGGCTCTGGAAAATTACCGGTCATTATCTTTTCAGGTGGGTTTTGATAGGTTCAGATGAAATAGGAAAAGTTACATAGTTAAAGTTTTTACGAACAAATAACGACCTCGAACTACGTAATTATGAAAACGAAGCATTCCAAGGGTTGAAGGTAAATACCCCACTATGAATTGAGAGACCATTAAGTTATTTTGAATCGTTATAGGCAGTGGATACTATCTACTATATAACAGGTGGCTCATCATTTATGGGCGAATACTCAAACGCCATTCAAACGCCACTCAATTTAAGTCACGCTTAAATTATGGCCATCTCTTACAAATGAGTAATGTCAAACAGAGGCAGAGCAATTTTAAGTGGCGCTCAAATTTGAATGACTTTTGAGTCATTCAAATTTGAGCGGGACTTAAATTGAGTGGGGTTTGAGTTGCGTTTGAGTATTCGGCTGTTAGTTGCATAAAAAAGTATATCTTGAGTATCCAGAGATTTTTAGGGCTGGTAGGAACTTTAGAGGTGATTTAGGTCTTTACTCAGGATAACTTCAGTAAAATGACGAGTTTTGGAGGATGGGTATTTAGAGGTTTTTAGGGTTAATAAGAATAGTAACTAAAGTTATTAACCCTAAAAACCTCTAAAGAGAGGTTTTTAGAGGATAACCTCCACTAGAGAGGTTTTTAGAGGATAACTTCAGTGAAATTACACTTTAAAAAGAAGATTTGTTATTCTCACCCATTCTTCTTCAGAGCGCTCTTGGCGACATCCGGGTTCTCAGTGAGCATGTCCGACGTCAGGTTGTTGTACATCTCAGCTGTGTTATCAGCCTCCTCTTGTTCCTTCATTATCTGGTCCAGCTGTTTCTTTTCCGCTGCCTACAATAAAAAAAAATGCTCAAGGTTTACTCCACGGTCTTACAACTTTTGAGCCACCAATTGATTTTAAGCTTGGTTTTCCGGGATAAAAAGTAGCCTATGTGTTAATCTAGGTCACGGACAATATTATATATTCCAAGTTTCAACCAAATCGGATCAGTAGTTTTTGCGGGAAAAAGTACCTAACAAATATTCATCCATACATCCTTACAAACTCTCGCGTTTATAATATTAGTAGGATTGAACCTTCCGACCAATAGTTTAGGACAAAAAAATGATCTAACCAAAGCCTCGTTGTACCGCAGATTGGCTTGTCCCAGTCGGTATCGGCAATCGCGCTCCAACTGGTCCAGTTCACTGGCTCGTGCGTCCCGAGACTTTATCGCCATCTGTAAGCAAGCACGTATGAGTTAGTGGCCAACTCTGGTGACGGAGTTTTTAGGCCGCCTTAAGGCCTCCGTCGTGGCTTAACGACTGCTAGAGCCGGGACTGACGTTTAACGTGCCCTCCGAAGCACGGAAGCGCTCAGATGTAAATGCCACTAACGGACACCTATCCAAATAGTGACCGCACAGAACGCTGCTTAACTTAGATAATCAGTGAAGATTGGCTAAGCAAGCCTAGCCACGAGCGCTTCTGTGGAAGATAATGTTACACGTGAGAAACTTACACAGAGAGTACTATTTTTTAATTCTATAACAGAGTCTAATGCCCGTATGCCGATATAGGGCAAGCGTCCACAGGCCCGCTACGCACGCATCGGACGCATCGCACGCAACGGATTTTAGTTTGCCTTGTATAAAAACTCGTACAACTGCGTCCACTGATCCGCACCGTACGGACGAGTTTTTATACAAGGCAAACTAAAATCCGTTGCGTGCGATGCGTCCGATGCGTGCGATGCGGGCCTGTGGACGCTATCCAATAGAAATCGTTACTCAAGCAAAGATTTGAGTAGAGATTTTCATACAAAAATCTATGCTCGAGTCCGGTATCAGTGTTTGAGCAGTAAATTAGCATACGGGCCTAAAATGACAATCTACCTAGGTAGCGCTACCACTAGAAAAAAAAGACAGTATGAATGATTGCAACTGGCGTCACAGTTCAGTTGAGTTTCGCTGCAGAAATAAGTACCTATAAAAACAGGAACACGAGCATCATTGCTTATCGGCAGAATTAGGTCGGTGGTATGACCTAAAACACACTTGGGAAGGAAATAAGTCCAGGTGTTACCATGTAAGCGGCTTCTGCTTTCTTCCGTTCCTCCTGAGCTGACTTCCGCTCTTGGACCTGCTGCTCCAGCCACGCGTTCTTCTGGGCCGCCATTATCTTCTTCCGCTCTTCGTAATCCAGATCTTCACCTTCAAACCTGAGAATGGGTTTGAAAACTGTAGAAAACTGTCATAATTACAGGCTCTACGGGGTAGAAGTGTAGAACGTGACCTCTACGCCGTAGGCCTACGGAAGTTAACTTTTACAAGATTTATTTTGACTAATGCACGCAATAAACCATCGAACTACGTCGCGTCACTGAGTTATCTAACTCCTATGGTATTATAGACGCGTAGAGGCCAAGACAAGACTTCTACGACCGGGTCCTCTCCGTTTTCGATACCGTTTGTCGGCAAACTGTTTCTTAGGACAAAACTACGTAAATTTTTCTGTCTTTAACTTACGACTGTGCGGAGCAAAAAAAAGAGTTACCTGATTAAAAATGATTTCTTAATTAGTTTAGTTTAAGCTTCAGGATGTGAACCAAAACAGTACCGGTTGGGTGGTAACATCACAAAATGCCAGTATCGAAAACAGGACTTCATATATCACAAAAAGCGACCTCAAACGAACCAGCACTGATGGCCACTTACTTCTGCGCACTGGACATGCCGACCGGCTCCCCGTCAGTGGCTCGCGGAGGAAGCTGCTTCTTCAGGACTTCAGGATCGTTCAGGTCGTACTCTCTAGTGTCCTCCTTGCGCTGGTATTTCTGACGGAAGGCGTCGATTTCCGCGTTGATTCGACGACGCTCCTGTTTACAGAAGACTCATCATTATTAGCTAGAAATAATTGCAATGGTTCCAAATACGTAATAAACAATAATCAGCAAGTTTTCAACAGTCATTTTTGTTAAAATGTAGCAATATGTGCATGATACTCCACACAATCTTGACATGACGTTGACATATCTATCGGTCGGGCTGTCATAATTTGTAATTAGCGACTCACGCTTGACCTTCTTTCTCTTTGCCCCCGATAAGCCCTACGATATGGTTGTGTTGTATGTATCATTTTATATTATTCCAACTATAGAACTAAATGTATAGATTAGGATTGTATTGTGTCCATTTATTATATTCTCTAATAAATTGGAGCAAACAGAACTCAATAAGTTTTTCTTCTCATCACCAAGCTGATAGTAACCTATGTGCACCGGACACGTGCTGTGGATTCCCACGCAGCGCATTCGATCCTCTGGACTTCTCAACAGGTTCTGTGGCCCAGTGATATTCTGTGATAAAATATCTGAAGAAACGGCCGTGTCAAATTTTCACATTTTGATAGTGCACATTGTGCACGTGTGCACACGATGGAAGAAAGGTTATCTGGTGGAGTTGTGGAGCCTGGCACCGGCGTTGCAATGTCCTCGCATGGCGCAGGCATACAAATTGAAAAACTGGAAGGTGTTTCGAATTACAATTCCTGGAAGTTTCAAATGAAAATGCTTCTTACATTGGAGGGTCTATGGAATAATGTGAGTGGAGACGGCGGCGACGCATCGCGAGACCAGAAAGCTCTGGCGCGCATATGCCTTAGTGTGAAGGCTGCGTGTCATCAACACGTGCGGCACTGTACTAAAGCCAAGGAAGCTTGGGACAAGCTGGCAAAAACTTTTGAGGATAAAGGCCTTTATAGGCGTGTGCTCTTGCTGAGAAAGCTGCATCACTCCGATTACAATCAGTTTGGCTCAATGACTGATTATATAGATGGCATAATGACACTTGTCCAACAATTAGCTGACATCGGCAAAGTGATTGAAGATGCAGAAGTTGCAGAGCTGTTACTCAGTGGCTTACCCAAAGAGTTTGACGCTTTGGTCTCCAACCTGGAGACAGCGTGCATAACCAACAGTTTGTCAAGTGAACTGGTGCGGTCCAGGTTGATACAAGAAGAGTATCGGAAGAACCACTTCTCAGAAGGCGTGGATGCTGCTTTTGTGACAAAGAATAAAACAAACAAGAGTAAAATTATTTGTCACTATTGTAAGAAAAGCGGTCACATCAAATCAAAATGCTTCAAACTGAAGAAGGACATGCAGAAGCCAGAAGAGAAATCGTTGGTGGCTACCGCATTTGTAGCTGAATCACAGGACGGCTGGTTGATTGACTCTGGGTGTAGTGCGCACATGTGTAATAATAAAAGTTTATTTACAGAGCTAACGGACTGTAACAATGTTATAAGTATAGCGAATGATGAGAAGTTGGAATGTTTGGGTAAAGGCACAATCACTGTTAAAACTGAAAAAGTGGTAAGGAATATTACAAATGTTTTGTATGTACCTAAACTGTCTCATAATTTGTTGTCGGTCAGCTGTCTCACTCAGAAGGGCTTTAATGTTTTATTTAATGGCGGGGGCTGTTTCATTTATGATAAGAGCAGTAAAAATTCTGGCAACCCAATATTTTGTGCTTTCAAAGATAATGGTCTTTATAGGGTTAATTTTGGGGTGTGTCAATCAAGTAGGTATTCGCAATTAGTGCATTCTTCTCTCCTGTGTAATAGGCAGGAGGCCCAGAGTGCAAAGGTTACTGCTAATGTGCCTATTGATTTATGGCATAAAAGGCTTGGTCACCTTGGTATACAGGGTATGTGTACATTAAAGAATGGAAATGCAACTGGTGTTCTGTTTCAGACTGACAATGAGCAGGTTTTGAAGGAATGTGTGCCATGTTTGGAGGGAAAGATGGCTGCCAAGCAGTTTCCGGTTGGAGAGGCAAGGCGAGCTACCCAGTCCCTCGAGTTGATCCATTCTGATGTGTGTGGGCCGTTGCCTGATAGCAGCTTGGGTGGTGCGAAGTACCTTGTTACGTTTACGGATGACTACACCAGGAAGACTTTCGGATATCTGATGAAGCACAAATCGGAGGTAATGTCTCATTTTGTTAATTTTAAAAGACTTGTAGAGAAACAAGTAGGGTTGCCAATTAAGATTCTAAGGTCAGACGGAGGTGGTGAATATTGTAATAATAGTTTTTCCAAGTTTTTGCAACAGCATGGAATCATTCACCAAAAGTCCATACCATATTGTCAGAGCCAGAATGGCGTAAGTGAGCGCCTTAACAGGACGCTTATGGAGAAGGCCAGATGTATGCTGCAGGGTGCTGGTCTCTGTGGGCGCTATTGGGGAGAGGCGGTCATGACCGCTATCTATCTTAAGAATCGGTCCCCTACTGCTGCTCTTTCAGGACGTACACCGGAGGAGGTTTGGACCGGATCTAAACCAGATCTTAGTCACCTTCACGTATTTGGTTGCATTGCATACTCTTTAGTGCCTGAGCAGAAACGCCGTAAGTTAGACCCTAAAAGTAAAAGGTTTTTATTTGTTGGGTATTCTGAAACTTCAAAGGGCTATAGGTTATTGGACCCGTCTGCACCCAAGAATGTTGTGTTGTCTAGAAATGTTGTTTTTATTGAAAATAAGTTTTATAATAATTTTAATGACATTGACAATAATGATAATGATTTTATTTATTTGGAATTGACTAATACCATGGATAATCTGAATTCTAATAATATTTATACACCGAATTCTAGTAAAAATGATAGTAATTTGCTGAATTCTAGTGAAAATATATGTGATAATAATGATAATATGAATTCAATTAATGATAATGTTATAAGCACTAGTCAAAATGTTAGTCAATTAGGACGTGATCAGTCTGTGTCGGACGATACTACAGGAAATGTAATGGTTTTTTCAGACGGTGAGTACTGCACAGGCAGCGAGGACGACGGTGTCCCTGCCGAGTCGCCAGCGCGCGACGTCCGTCACGGGTGCGTGACGCCAGCGCGCGACGTCCGCCACGGGTGCGTGACACCAGCGCGCGATGGGCCGGCTGAGGGCGGAGGTGGTGCATCACCCCCGGTATCCGCTAGTCGACGTCCTGTGCGTAGTACTAGATCCAGGTTACCGGTAAAGTACAACGACTACGAAACCGACTTCTCTTTGATTGCACAAGATTTTCCACTTGCTGAACCTCAATCCTTTGAGGAAGCTGTAAGTTGTCCTGATAGTCATGAATGGCGGGCCGCTATGCGATGTGAATATGATTCTCTTATTTCTAACAATGTATGGAAATTAGTTGATAGGCCGCCTAATGAAAATGTAGTAAAATGTAAATGGGTGTATAAGAAAAAGTATGACGCTAATGGTAATTTTGAAAAGTATAAAGCTAGATTAGTTGCTAGGGGTTTTACTCAAATAAGAGGCGTAGATTACAATGACACTTTTTCCCCTGTTGTGCGTCATAGTACATTAAGAATATTGTTCTCATTAGCTAATGAATTGAATTTAAATATTGACCATGTTGATGTTACAACTGCATTTCTTAATGGTGAACTTCAGGAAACCATTTTTATGGAACAGCCGCCTGGCTTTGGTAATGATGATTGTAAAAGTAAAGTTTGTTTATTGTCAAAAGGTATCTATGGCCTTAAGCAAGCTAGTAGAAATTGGAATGCTAAAGTTCATCATTTGTTATCTAATAATGGCTATAAGCAAAGTAAGTATGAACCTTGTGTGTATATAAAGCGTTCTGAGAGAGACATAACTATAATTGCTTTATATGTTGATGACTTCTATATATTTTACAGTACTAAATGTAATGAGTTGTTGCCTTTGCTTGAAGCTAATTTCAATATTCGAAATTTGGGTAATTTAAAAAACTGTTTGGGCATGAATATTGAAAGAGACCGAGCAAATGGAATAATGAAAGTAAGTCAATCTGAATACATAAAAAGATTGTTGCAACGCTTCGGTATGGAAAACTGTAAAGTAGTAAAAACGCCTATGCCTACCAACTGTAAATTAGTTAAGGGTGAAACTAGTTTATGTGATGATCAGTATAACTATAGGCAGCTGATGGGATGTCTTATGTATTTATCTGTATGTACTAGGCCTGACATCTCATTCGCTTGTAGTCAATTAAGCCAGTTTAACAACTGTTTTGATGTAACACATTGGCAGGCAGCTAAGAGGGTTTTGCGATATTTAGCAGGTACAATTAATTTTTCTTTATATTTTCATAAAGGAGGTCAATTGAATTTGACTGCTTTTGCAGACGCTGACTGGGCTAATGACCCCAATGATAGAAGGTCCTATACTGGGTTTGTTGTAAAACTAGGAAATAATGTGATTAACTGGGAATCTCGTAAACAACGTTGTGTAGCACTTTCTAGTACTGAAGCAGAGTATTTAGCAATAACAGATGTATGTAAAGATATTTGTTTTATAAGAAGTTTTCTGTCTGAAATCATACCGAAATTGTATAAAGTGACAATATTTAATGATAACCAGTCTGCCCAAAAATTATTACTGATTAAAGAATATTGTCATAAACGCACTAAGCACATAGATATAAGATATCATTTTGTAAAAGACCTGGTTCAAAATGATTATGTAAAAGTGAAATACCTACAGACAGACAATATGGTAGCAGATGTTCTTACTAAACCTTTGTGTGTTGTGAAACATAACAAATTTGTAAACGATATGAATGTAAGAATTTGATAATGTAGTAGGTATTTATAATTAATAGTACTGTAGTAGATATTTATGTGGTAGGTATCTCAATAAATTGTTACTGACTGAGATATCATATTGTAAAGATTGTTGTGTTGTTTTGTATTAATGACATGATGATTGTGTGGATTAAGGGGTAGTGTTAAAATGTAGCAATATGTGCATGATACTCCACACAATCTTGACATGACGTTGACATATCTATCGGTCGGGCTGTCATAATTTGTAATTAGCGACTCACGCTTGACCTTCTTTCTCTTTGCCCCCGATAAGCCCTACGATATGGTTGTGTTGTATGTATCATTTTATATTATTCCAACTATAGAACTAAATGTATAGATTAGGATTGTATTGTGTCCATTTATTATATTCTCTAATAAATTGGAGCAAACAGAACTCAATAAGTTTTTCTTCTCATCACCAAGCTGATAGTAACCTATGTGCACCGGACACGTGCTGTGGATTCCCACGCAGCGCATTCGATCCTCTGGACTTCTCAACAATTTTAAACCTAGGCAACAATTCTTTGCATTTTTTTAATGCAAGATACAAGATTCAAGATAGAAGATGTTTATTTGCATAATAAGTGTTACAATTTTGTCTCATCTGTAGGAGGCACTTTAGAACTTATTCACCTTTTCCAGGTATCGCAAATGTTTTGGGCGCTTAAACTTAGGTAGGTAATTATTAAAATTAATAATTTTGGGTACATACCTTTGGGCATACACTAATGCTGAAAGTTACATGAAAAAAATACAAAGAAAATCTATCAAGCGCCATAGACAGTGTTAGATGGGAGAAATATACAGTAGGCGCTGGATCTGAGTGCAGTCGGGGTATGAGGTGCGGGGAGGGCGCAACTCCCCCCGCCCGTCGACACCTCGCCGCGGCCGCCTGTAGTTTAGTGCCGTGCTTGATGTCTCTCGCTCGCGCGCTAATCGATAGCGTTTTACTCAAGTTACGTACTCGTGTTATTTTTTGTTTTAAAGATGACTGATCCGTGTTCTTCAAGTACTATTGATAAAAAACGTGTTTTTATTCATCGTCAAGCACGGGAGCTGGCGAATCGAATTCTTGAGAAGTGTGTTGAAGAAAAGAAGAACCAATTTTTGACCTTTCCTTTGAATAATGCTTTCGACCGAGCCAGCCATTACACTGGTATTTCCAAGAGAACATTAGCTGCAATTCAAAAACAAGCTAAAACAGGACCTCTTTCTTCGCCTTCTACTAAAGGAAAATCGCATAATAAAAAAAACAACTTAAACGTCGATGACTTTGATAGAAGTGTGATACATCGAACTATTGAAGAGTTTTATTTAACAAAAAAAGTTGTCCCTACTTGTCCCAAACTTCTGACAGCCGTTAGAGAAAAGATTAGTTTTCCGTGGGGATTAACAAGTTTGAGAAAATTATTAAAAGCGATGGGATATAAATGGCAAAAATGTCACAATAAAGGACGAATTTTGGTGGAGAGACCAGCTGTCGTTTATGCACGATCAGATTATTTACGAACAATCCGTCGGTATAGGCAAGAGGAGCGAAACATTTTCTTTCTTGGTGAATCAAACAGGTTTATTCTGGTTCATGCAGGATCTCGAGCAGGATTCTTAAATGGTGGGAAGTTGCTTTTTAAAGCTGGTACTGCAACAGGTGATTATTTCGTTGAAATTTACTTGAGTATCAGACATATGAAACCGTCAACCTTTAATTTAAATCCGTTTCTTTGTTCCTTCACAGATGATTATCACGGGCAGATGAATCAAACAAATTTTGAGAAGTGGACGACTGAAATGTTGATTCCTAATCTGCCACCGTCATCTGTTGTAGTAATGGAAAATACACCCTACCATAGTGTACAGGAAAATAAAGTCCCCATGAAGACCAGCACCAAACCCGTAATGTTGGAATGGTTAATTAAAAACAACGTGGAAGCTTCAACTTCAATGAGGAAAGATGAGCTCTTTCGTTTGATCGAAACACATAAGCCTTCAGAAAAAACTTTTAAAATAGATGAGCATATCACAAGTCATGGTCATATCGTAGTGAGACTACCGCCATACATGTGCGACCTAAACCCGATTGAGTTGGCGTGGGCGAAAGTAAAGAGAATAAAGAGGGAGGACAACGATAAGTCCGATCTATCCCTAACAAGACTGCGAGAAGTTACGGAGCTAGCAATCACTCAAGTCACAGAAGAAGATTGGCGTGGCTTCGACGATCACGTTATTGTTCTAGAAGAACATTACTGGCAAAGGGATGGATTAATGGAAGATGCCGTAGACCGATTTGTCACTGAGGTCGGCGACGACAGTGATGATAGTGACTCCGATTCTGCGGCATCTCTGATATCTGTGAAAGTCGAAATTGATGATGATTAAAATTAAAATACATATATATTTTTTACAATAATAAACTTGTTTGATTAAGATTTCCGGCTTTTCCACACAGGTATCTTAAAGTAGGGAATATATGCATGATATTTTCTTTTTTTTGTATCATAACTTGAAATACAAAAATCTAGCGCAAATATAATAAATAAAATGTGTTAAAATATTAACAGATACAAGCAGTTTGAACGTCCACTTTTAAGGTGTCAAAGAAAAATATCGAACTCCGTTCATTGTCGCTAATTAGGTCACATCACTAGCGCATTCCTCAGAACTGCACTCAGATCGCGCGCCTACTTGCCTACTTTGTAGGTATAAAAAAATTCCTAGCACAGAGTCACGATCCCAACAATGAGAAAACGATAATTTGTCCAGCTGTGGACTTAGGGATGATGTATAGAGTAATTATTTGGAAACCATACCTCCATCTCTCTCTCCTCCAGCACAACAGCCAAATTGCTGTCCTTAATCATCTGCTGTGCGAAGGCGAGATCCTTACGCTCCTGTTCATCTCTCTCAGCATGCTTCTCCGCGATCTGACGCTCCAGGAATGGAACATCAACCTATCATAACAAAATAAAGGCTTAGAATAAGGGTGAAATAAGTAGAGGAACACCGAAGAAAAAGTGGTTTGATTTTGTGAAAGAGGATATGAATGTGAGAGGAGTAGATTCAGAGTTGACGAATGATAGAAGTGAGTGGAAGAAGAAAACATGTTGTGCCGACACCGCCTAGCGTGGGATAATGGCAGGGAAATGACGAATAGGGGTGAAACTGTGATCTCAGGTAGACATGCTTTCAGAAACAGCAGGGCAATTCTGATTCACTAGCTGCTTCATAGCACATCTTACCCGCTGTAGTGGAAACGGTCACATTGTTTTTTTAGCTTAGCTTTTACCTCGCTTACCGCTTAGCAACGTAGCACATCCCTACTTACAAACTTTCGCGTTTATAATATTAGTAGGATTAGTCATTACGTGAGGTCGGTGATACTGTAGTAATAGGTAGGTAAGGTACCTAGAATTCGTAACAGCCTAGCATTTATAGGAAAGTGCCTGAGACACCACTCTTTATAGTCAGTACTTAGGCTGAAGAAGAGGCTATAAGAAAAATAACTTGATAATTTGATGAAAAGCTTACCCCAATCTTCCTGTTTCGTGCATTAAAGATCCTGGAGCGCCTTTCAAGCTCACACTGTCGTCGCCTCTCCCTGTTCTGAGCCTCCTTCCGATCCTGCTCATTCGATATCTGAAGTTTCATCATTTTCAATGCAGTAAATTACCAAAAGGGATAAAAAAATAGTACTCGCGCACTGTGACGTTGAACAATCAAACGCAAACAAAATGCGTTGCCATGGCAACAAGCCGGAGAAAAGCATTGAATCTTTTTCGTATCAAAGGAAGTTTAATGTAGAAGTCTTAAAAAGTTTTCAGACAAATGTAACGTCCGCTTTAAAATTCTAAAAGGCCTGTTTCATCATCTCGAGGGGTTATGCCAAATCTAGTTTTTCTTCCAGGTTTTTTGGAAGGTTCACATACTATATTTTAAACTGAAAGAGCATCAAGAAATGAAAATAGCTGGCTACATCAAACGAATGTTATCAAAGCAAATCTACGTTCCATTTCCTGAAAGCTACGAGTCTGCGCTTTGGCGACCCCTTTCTACTCGAGTAGGAACAATTTCCGAGCAGTGACGTATAAAATGTGGAGCACAGTGTAATACCCACCTACTAGGAATAGGATGGCTTTATCCACAATCTACGCAAGAAATACAGTGCGCGCTCTCAACACTCGCTCAACACAAGGTTAAAATCGTTCTCCCTTGTTCATTTCTTCGTCCGTCACTTGTCATTCGTTCGGCAACCATCGAGCGAGCCGGTCGCGTCTCGCGCCCGCACTTTGCTCTATTTCGAAATCTAAAAGTAAACAAAGTGTTCAGTGACATTGTGATAAAAACTCAAAAATTTATTTTGTTTCAAGTGTTATGTGATTATGACAAGTGTTCTGAAGAAATCTAGAGGTAGCAAGGGCAAATCGGAATCGATGCAAGAGGACTTACCCGTGAGATGGGGGGCAGAGTCCCGGACGGAAGACGTTTCAAAGCTGATTAAGTACATTGATGACAGTGTTATTGGTAAAGGGAATGTCTTCTGCGGCCCTTTCGGACGGAGAAAAGGTAAGATAAGAAGAGAAAAGGTTTTTTTAATAAGTTCACCCTTACAATTTTGTATCACGTCATTTGTAGACGTGTGTATCTGAAAATGTTGAATCCACGTGGAATTAATAAAAAAAAAATTTGTGCTAACGTGACGAGATTTGATAATATTTACATAATCTGATTTGCATATCACCCGGCGGCGGAGTCATAGTAGAGTCGCCAAATACCGGTTTTATACTAAATAAACACCCACGAATACTTTAAAATATCTGTCGTTATATAAATAACGAGCAGCACATGTGTTTTGGTTACGACGGCCGCAGCTGAGCGAATCGCGCTCGTAAAACTGTTGTTATTCTATCGACCATTGAAGGTTAATTGATTGTTGAAATTTGCGTAGTTTTTATGCATTTAGATAGATTAGTATAATTATATTCCCATTTGGTTTTCACTGATTTATTTTACTCTCGTTATTTCTTTAGATTTTCAATGTATAAGATTTTTTTCATAGGGGCTTTATTTTTGCAGGTTGAATAGCGTACAGAAAAGATGGCTATAAAAAATAAAATTATTTTATCTGTGCTTATCATTCATTCTTCAAATCAAAGATGGTTATCGATATATGTGACAAAATGTGCTATACCGTGTCATATGCATAATTTTTATACAATAATGTAAATTATTTTTAGCAAACGAGGTTCGGAGGACTTCTCTAGAATGCCGACTTTTGCTACAACTTTACCCGTGCGATAGTTTGCTGGTGTTCGCTAACTTATATGCAAATATCACAATGGAAAATCACTCACTTATGAAGTCGTATATGAATATTTATAATATAGATATTCATATAGATTCTATACGATATTGAAAAAGGTATTCAAATGATTTAGTTGAGTTACACGCAACTGCCCGAATGTTCAACAAACGAAAGAGTGTTTTTTAAATAATATAACTGTATTTATTAATCGTTTTTAAAATTATATCAGTCTCGAAAATGTCAAATAAACGGAACTACCTGTTAAATTAATATAATTTGATTTGATTTTGACAATTTATATAAGAAGGTAAATAATATTATAATATAAGATCTGCTACCACGTGGTTAGATAGTTCTCTCATCCATCCATATCGCTATGTATTTTTTTTTCCAACATAGCGTCATGACTTTGCTTTACGGAGCGCTGGGCGCCAAATACTTTGGCGTGTTTCATTCATAATTTCATATACTTTTGGCTCACCGTCGAATTGGTTAGTATTTTTATCAGAAACACATGAGTCTAATTTCAACAGTTCTAATTTCACAATTTTCCACTGTTGATAATAGTACAAATTAGATAGATAATCCTATTTTACGACGTGCCCTATCTATAAATCAATTCAATCGTTCTATTTTAGCTAACTAACAAACATCCCGTTTAACGCGTTGCTATAATAATAGTTTTCTTTTTTATTTAAGTTTTTGATAAAAAATAATAGGTAGGTACGTTCTTTAATTTACTAGTCTCCGAACTTTTCAATAGCACCGTTCTATAACAAAAACTACTAAACCAGTTTAAAGGGGCTGACAATAACAAGATTTCCGACAAAAAAATGAAATTTTAGTATTTTTAGCTTATTTTGCACTTTTGATTTGTAAGTAAAACTTATTTGGATCATTCTGATATATATGTTGAACCTTGTGCAATGTTATTGCACACAGCACTGTTGTTTGTGAGTTTTTCATATTCAATTTCAGTGATTTTATGTTTTCAAGAATGTTGAAATATGCTAGCGAGAATTTTTTGCCGCTGAGCACACCGTTTTCCTTATAAAGTTTGGAGAAATTACCATCCTTACATCACTCGGGACTTTAATACAAACTTGGTACTATTCTGTGGTGGGACAGGTTTTGGAGGTCGCCGGGAGAGAGCAAAAACCTGGATGCCTGACGGGTAACGAACTTTCCAAATCGTACGACCGTAGCCTTTTTTGCCCTTCCTTGAAATTATTTAAAAAAGTTTTCGTCTTCGTCGATATTGAGGATACCAATCAGCTGTTTTTGTATGTTTTCTACCTGAAATAAAGGTGTAGTTCTTTACATATTAGGTTTCTCTCGCCTACTTTTTTCCACAGGTTTCTCGTAAAAACATTGGTTATTTGATCTTTATTGTTTCTCTACAAGAAAAAAATATTGGACGCCAAAGATGCCAGTTTTTTCTTTTGTGATGTTTGATAAAGTAGAACCGGAACAAGATAAATATTATATTAATGGTCTACTGATGTTCCTTATCAATTACTTATGTATTTTGTCTGTACAGTATTCTTTAGAAAACAAGTTTGAATTACATACCGTGTTCCTAGTGTTAATTCAATGACGACATGAAAAAGGTTTTGCTATGGTATTTTATTTTTATTTGAATAAATTGAGAAATTTAATTGAAAATGTATTATGGAACCTAGCTATAGTGTTTTTATAACCACGTGGCACGTTGTTATGTGAACACAGTATACCTACCTGCTAAACAATAAAAATAAACTGCTATAAATGTTGGTATAATAATATATTTACCAGCGGGCCTAAGATGCGTACCGCGAGATATTTGTCATGTCGTTCTGTCAAAATGTAAGCATTTTGCACCAGCTTAGGAACTATTGCATTATCTGTGGTACCTAATGTGTCGACAAAACGCGCCATTATGTACACTTTTGACACTTCTTAGTCGTCGTTCCTCTCTGAGGACGAGATAATAGTCATGCAGAAATGTCAAAAGTTGAAAATTCAAAGGCGAGGTTTCTCGACAACATTACCACAGATAATGCAATAGTTCCTAAACTGGTACAAAATGCTTACATTTTGACAGAACGTCATGACAAATATCTCGCGGTGCGCATCTTAAGGCCCGCAGGTAAATTGCAATGTCTCTGTCTCTACTCTATAGGATGTCGGTGTCAGATTACTAATAATGGAAGCATTTTGCATTTACCAACGTTTGTCTATTCGTCACGTGTGGACTCGCGTGTAGGAAAATTAGTCATTCATATTTACCTACCTAATACGCTTTGTTTCCATTGGTATCGCAAAACTGCAGTGAAGTGTACCTATACCTACTGAAAAACATTCTGAAACATGAGTTACTTATGGATAATATGTTGATGTTTATCATAAAAGGTATTGAACAAAAAAATCTATCAAACCAAATCTAACCTCCTTGTTCTATGCATGAAGTCAATTTATAGGCAAATAGATATACCTACGACGTCTCAATCAAGTTTATGAGCTATTCAAGAGCCTCAAGCTTATGGAAAAGTAGACTGATAACTTAGATAAAGTACTAATGATAAAACTGTCTCAACACGTGACGATCATGCCTAGACAATTTAGTCACAGACTGAATCAGACACGTTTGGTATCCTTTTAACAGACGTGGGGCGATGAAGGCTGCCTTCTGTTATTCAACTAACGGCCTGCATAATGTAAACTGTGTTTCGAATTTCCGGAACAGTTCAAAGTGAATATACACGTTTTCAAAGGCATTTTGAGCGGGTTTTGCAGATTTTTCATCAACCTATATTGGTCCACTGTTGGGTGTAGGTCTCTCCTAGTATACCACAGAGTCTGGGCTTCGACTCTTCTTATCCAGTACCTATTCTCTGCCATCATCAGTATTGCCTGAAAGATAGGTATAACTTAGGAATTTGCAAGAAAAGAGTGAATAGGTGGATTATAGCTAAGGGGGCGTTCATAAATTACGTGAGGTGTTTTTTTAAATTTTCTGCCCCTCCCTCCCCCCCTGGTGAGATGTCGTGAGATTTTATTCAACCCCCTCCCCCATCCCCGAATCTCACGTGAGATTTTTCAAAATGTGAGTTTCTTACGTAAACGCGTTTTTAAAAACGTATTTTTTTTTTTAAAACGTATTTTCTTTCGTACGAATTAGTAAATGATCTTAATCGTACTACGATTACGCTTAAGATTAAATCTTAAGCATGTACAATCTGGATTAAATAGACCAAAATAGTATAATTTTTTTTTTGTTTCAATCAGAAAAAAAATTGCGTGATATTTGCCGAGACCCCCCCTCTCCCCAACGTAAGATTAGATGTGATTTGACTCGACCCCCTCCCCCCCTTAAACACCTCACGTAATTTATGGACGCCCCCTAAGCGTGCTCCACTTTAGGCTGCAGCTACACTTACCACCAGGTGAGCTGGCAGCCAAGAGCTTAGATATTATAGCTCATAAAAAAATATAAAAATTGTGTACATTTCGGTACCAATTTTTTTTAGTTGCCATCAAAATTATCTTAGAGGAAAATATGAGAAATTAAGAGAGAAAGTAGGTATGTACTGACATAACTTTTAATACTAGTTTATCGCATAGATAAGCTAGTATTCTAATACTCTTCTAACAAGAGTCTGTTAAAATAAACGCTATTCAGACTATTACGTAAGCCGATAAGTGTCCACGGAGTATAGTATACATAGATTAGATAAAATACTTCGCAAAACAGATCAGTGACATTGATCGCGGCTCAGCTTGTTGACCTTGTTCGGCAAATCTTATCCCTAGCTCGCAATTTATATATATTTACTAATGCCTATATACCTATTTAAATACCCTTGAACTTCTAAATTATCCTTGTGATTTACTAAAGATTGTTAAGTTTGACTTTGATAGATATACTTTGATACCTATATTCTTTATTGCACACCAAGAAAATAAGAAAAACAATAAAGCCCCGTTTTCACTAGGGGACATGTCGCGGGAACAAATCGCCCGACATTCACGTAGTTGTCTCCGGCGACTGTCGAGGGACACGACGGTCGCGCGTGTCGACGCTCGCAGAGCATCAACTAGCAAGCTGCGCGACTCGTAAATGTCCCAAGCAACGTCGGGCGACATCGCGCGGGACACGTGATTTTCGTGTCGAGCGACAGAGTCGCAGAACAAATATGTCCCCTAGTGAAAACGGGGCCTAAAAGAGAAATAAGTTTTAAGTATGAGGTACAATTGGCGGTCTTATCGCTATAAGCGATCTCTTCCAGACTTTGATCTTGTTACCTAAAGACTAGGCAGTGTGTAATAAAATAAGGCCACTAGAGCACTCTTAAATACTTCAGGGGGAGGGTTATTTTTCCCATGGCACAGTTTTTTTTTAAGTTATATACCTATTTTTAACCGACTTCAAAAAAGGAGGAGGTTCTTAATTCGGTTGTATTTTTTTTATGTTTGTTACCTCAGAACTCCGTCATTTATGAACCGATTTGAAAAATTTTTTTTTTATCTGCAAGGATATGTTCCAGATTGGTCCCATAAAATTTTTATCAAAATCAATTCAGTAGTTTGGCAGTTAAATAACTCGAAAAAACACGTCATTCACTTACACGACATTGCGTATTTTGCTTTTCTGTGATGTTTACGATCAATAGAACAGTCCCAATGAACTGCTATCATCATCATCATCATCATCATCATCATCATTTGATGATAAATGCGTATCAAATTGAAGTCGGTTTTTCCAGTTTTTTAAACTTATAAATTATATTCACAACAATGTACAACGTGTCAGTAGACTAGTCTGGAATAATCCTTCAAATAATGCTTTGTTTGCTTTACCAAAATGTATGAAAATGTCATTTCTAAACGTTAGGTCACGTGAGTTGTTCTAAACGTTTCTGGGGCCTTATTCACTATGACCAATACAAGCGCGTTACGCAGCACGACAAGACAGCGGCGTGAAATCGCCCTATGCCTATGCCGTATTTCCTATGCCATAAATGTCATTCCTTACGGTGACGTCATACGGTTACGGCAAGGAATCTTCTAAGTCATACAGAATAATGCCCCTGAAGTGTTCATAGAGCGACTGTAGTGTCAATTTAGGAGCAGTTTCGTTTTTAATCGACTTCAAAAAAGGAGGAGGTTCTCAATTCAATTGTATTTTTTTGTGTCATCAAATACAGAGTCATATTCGACGTGTTCTCATCTGTTACTTTCAAGTTATTTGAGTATAAGCCCTAATTTATTTTATTCTTACAGTATATAACATAACTCCAAGAAAGAACTAATTCTCTGCCGTCTGAGACTACATTATTCTTCTCAATAGCCAAGACAGATCAACAACAACTACATAGATTACCAAATAGTCGTACCATACTAAGAAAATTTCGACTTTGATTTGTCATCAAAGATCAATCAAACAATCTAAATAATGTTTTCAAATATATCGTTAGGACATTTTACGTTGGCAAATCGGTATAGTAATTATAATCTATACATTATTGTGATCGTGTTGTCCGACTGACTGCACGTAATTAATATGGGTGACACGCTCGCAGTTTTGTCAGTCTATCTGGGGCATTATTCTGTATGACTTAGGAGATTCCTTGCCGTAACGGTATGACGTCACCGTAAGGAATGACATTTATGGCATAGGAAATACGGCATAGGCATAGGGCGATTTCACGCCGCTGTCTTGTCGTGCTGCGTAACGCGCTTGTATTGGTCATAGTGAATAAGGCCCCTGTTCGTACAAGGATAATATGTAATTGCATCTTAAATTGAGGTCATATTATAACTATACCTAGTATATGCTATGTATATTTTTTTTATCACTTTTATGACATGTAGTTTTATGTTACCCAGTAGGTATGTAAGCTTAATAATTAAGTTTATCTTGTTAATAAATTAAATAAATATTAAATAACCCCAGTGCTACCCAAAAACCAACATTTATAATACTAGTAGAACATAATTATTATTATTTTTAAAAGGACTTTTTCTAGTAATTGTACAACTCACAAAGTATGGTAAATACCCCGTTTTTAGTAAAAAATTTGAGTAAATGAATTAACACTCTTTAGCACCTACAAACTAATAAACAAAGTAAAAAAATACAAAAACACGTGCAACAGACGGTTCATAGTAATTGACTGTAATATTTGGGAGCATCAGTGTTCTCCGACGCAAAAACACCATGCTAAAATTAACCGCATCATCTCGCTCGCTTACGCAACATCCTCTATAATAAAAATCCTATCAATACCATCTCCATGACATAATTTATCTATGATTCAATTTATAGTGCTTCCGTGTAGCGCAAATGTTGGCAGCACTTTCGCTTGCACCAATTTTAGACAGTGTAAAATCTGATTACTTTGATTACTGATTACTCTGTTTACTTTGACGTGAACGAAGAAACCATGAAAGCCTCTAAGCTTGTAGGTTCCTTGTATGGTATATTTTAACCGATTTTTGTAAAATGAAAAGAGGAATAAGTACCTATATCCATGTTATGAACTGAATGAATTTTGAAATCTTCCGTTAAGTAAGTATGATGAAAAATTAGAGGTTTTGTGTATTTCACTTTCATTTTCAACGTCCGATGTCCGATATGTATAGGTATTTTGAACCTTACGATTGCGCACTAAAGGTTAACAAAATATACATTACATAAACTGCCACCCCTTCAAAGGTAGCACTTTCATTTACTCACCTAGTAAATAAATAATAACTGTAGGGTCTAGGTGTATATATCTTTGTGATAACCTTGCGTGTAACCGTGTTTACTACTGTTTACTGCATTGAAATGTACCTACTTAATGCGAGTTTTACAACGGAATATGAAAAATATGACTTTTAACCGACTTCAAAAAAGGAGAAGGTGGTATTTTTTTTTATTTTTATGTTTGTTACCTCAGAACTCCGTCATTTATGAACCGATTTGAAATTTTTTTTTTATCTTCCAGATTGGTCCCATAATTTTTTTATTAAAATCGTAGTAATTAGGCAGTTAAATAAGAATAACTGGAAAAAACACGTCATACGCGTACACGATATTGCACATTTTGCTTTTCTGTGACTTTTCTGTGACGTTTACGAGCAATAGAACAGTAAGTACCCACGAACAAATCTGACAGTCGCCGCGTTAGCGTATTCGAGTTACATTGCGCGTCACTGCCAGCTCGGCTGCCAACCGTTGTAGTGTCACCGCGCGGTGTATCTCGGATACATTGCGTATTTTGCTTTTCTGTGGTGTTTACGATCAATAGAACAGTCTCAATGAACTGCCATCATCATCATCATCATCATCATTTGATGATGAAGGCGTATCAAATTGAAGTCGATTTTCCCAGTTTTTTTAACTTATAAATTATTTATTGTAAAACACTTTTTCCTGGAATTTGATTACACGATGTCTATGCGATGGAATTAACGGGCAAGCCCATTGTTAATGCAAAAGATTTGAACAATAAGTTTCATGACACATTTTATGATCCTTCTATCCCACCCATCCCATCCCATCCCATCCCACTAATATTATAAATGTCAAAGTTTAGAGATGTTTGGATATTTAGATCTTTGTGTTTCAAACACGCTGCATCTACTAATCGGATTTGGATGAAACTTGGAATATATATAATTCGTAACCTGGATTAACACCATGCTACTTTTTATGCCGTAAAATCAACAGGGCCTCTACTCTGAATAATGACGTACGAAGATTCGGTAGTGACGTTTGTGTTACACTGCGCGGTCATCTCGAACGATGACGTGGGCTCTTGCGAAGTGACAGCGTCATTGCGCAGTGTAACAGAAACGACGCTACCGAATCTTCGTAAGTCATTATTCAGAGTAGAGGCCCAGGGTCTAACGGGACGGACGAAGTCACGGGCGGAAGCTAGTTCTAAATATAAGTGCTGCAGACTTAGCGTGATCAGACTCTAGCGGTTTTATTTACAGCGCCTGCTTCTATAGTTGTTACCTTGTAGAAATAATTATGTGTTTTCCTCATATTTAAATGCATTGGCAGCCGGTTACATTAGGTACATGTGTACCAAAGATAAGATAGTACCTAACCTAACCTCTATTGATTAAAGTCACCCTATGTCAATCAGAACAGAAAACTTGGTAAAAGTCTCATGTCTTTCCGGCTTTGAAACTGTGTATTGATGTGATTAGGTAATTTAAGCAATACCTAGTGCATAGATACAGTAAGGTGGCAACATAAGTTTATAAACAATACAAAATATTATTTTGCAAATTTTGCTAAAGTGTAGGTATCACCTCTGGTGTTGCAGATGTCCAGGGGCGACGATGACTACTTTACATTAGGTGGCCTGCAGGCTCGTCTGCCAGTTATGGCATAAAAAAAATCATATAATTATTATATGATTTTTTCTATAGTAGAACTGGATAAGTATGTATATCATTTTGTGCCTGCATTTACTCGGATTTTAAAAACATAATTTGTTAATCGACTTATTTTGCAGACTGTAGCTATTAACTCGCTAAGATAAGGATTACTTAGAATCATCTTAAAGATTGTGTAAGTGTTTCTAGCCTCTGAAGTTAGTTCTTCGTGACTTTTGGGGGATAAAAAGTAGCCTATGTGTTAATACAGGTCACGGACAATATATATTCCAAGTTTCATCCCAATCGGATCAGTAGTTTATGAGTGAAAGAGTAACATCTATACATCTATGATCTTTGGAAGTGAAGTGGCCATGAAGTTATTTTTCGCGGAAAGTGCCCGGATCCTATATCAAACCGAACGATATTTATACTCAATTAATTATGATATTGTTTATTTTTCATTATTTATCAACATAAGAGTTATGTAGTAACATGTTTTCTGATAAAGGCGACAGGCAGACAAAATGGGTTTTAACTACGTCTGAGTGATAGGTTTTGATGATTCGAGGTCGAACGAGGTCAAAGATATAGTTATCTTTTCATAATGAGACCACCACATTGCTTATTGATAACTGTGTTGATAGTTTTGCAATAATTTACATATCTTAGGATTTAATTTCCAATATTTTAAATTAACTTGGTACTCTACACTCTATTCCATTATTTGTGATCGTTATTATCATTATCATCAGCTTGGCAGTCAACTGCTGGAGTCCTCTCTCATAATATATCAACCTCTCTTTTCTTTTATTTCTTGTAGGTATGCAAAGAAAGACCAAGAATCCCTGTATCAAACAAAGATTTGCAATGATAAAAATTGTGATGTTGTCAATTTATATCTTTAAACGTAAGTACCTATAAGTATATACCGTAACATGATAAAGTCATTCAGTGTATTTGTCCTACGGAGATAAATGCGGAACAAGTTATAGGTGCACAATGCATTTATAATCGATTGATTTAAATTGTTGTATGTATGCGAGAAACCAACAGGAAGACTGGCATAAAAGATCCTTTTGAAACATAATTCTGAAGTAAAATAATTGTAGCTACGTTTAACATGGTTTAACGTAGTAAAAGACGCGTCTAGAAGCACAGTAGAAAAACGTCATACAGTTAATGCTAAATAAATCGGTATTTGGTTCAAATGATTTTATTTTGCTCATTTAATTGAACTCCCTAAGCAAGCGAACCACAAAAAAGCGTCATTTTTTCCCCATCCGGCCGGCCGGTGGACTCGATGGGAGTAAGCCGAACCAATGTAGACATTTTTTTCCCATCGGCCCCACCAGTGCGTCAGCCGATGGGCTCGATGGGAATAACTCATATAATACCGCGTACACACTATACCCATGCCGCTGCCGGCATGTATGCCGCTTAGTGAGAACGAAGGCGATGTTGGCAATAAGTCCGCGGCATTAATTCCACAGAAAAATCGCCTTTATTCTCACTAAGCGGCATACATGCCGGTAGCGGCATGGGCATAGTGTGCACGCGGTATAACGTAATGCAAAGTACACTCGAGAAACTAAAGAGTTTTAGTTCTTATAAACTGATAAATATTTTTCATCACATCTATTCGAAAAGAACGACTTGGTTCGCCTTTATGTGCACCCAAAGGGGGTGTTTTCTATAAGAAATAATAAGTGCGCGGGAAAGTTAATTCCGGTGCGCCGGAATTAACTTACCCGCGCACTTTTTGAATTTGGAATATCTTCGCTTTAAGTTCGCCTATGTATACTTCATTTTTGTGCAATAAAGAATGTTCTTATCTTATCTTATCTTATGTGCCTTTTTTTCTCATAGTGGGTGATGAACAGTAGAGTGTACACTCGGGAGCAAAATATATTTTTGGCTCGGGCGACGTACTTTGAATCCCTCGCTACGTTCAGGATTCTACTCTAGAATCCTTCACCTAACTCTGGATTCAAAAAAGCGCCCTCGCCGTAAAAATATGATTTCGCTCCCTTATAATACAATCTACTATTGATGTATACTCAACTCAGGTCGCTTTTGGTTACGACTACCGCTGGTCGCGGCTGATATCAGCCAAACCACAGATTAACGCTTACTGTCAATGCCGAGTTTAGTCACGGTTAAGTAATAAACGATGCAGTTTGCGTGTGGGATTTAAGTAAGGTCAAACGGTGTTCGTTGCTACAAATCTGATAAACTCAATTTCGTTTTAAATTCTTGATTTGTGGGATAGGGACAGCTGGAAGTCCTTCAAGGAGACATTGGTTGTGCGTCAGAACAAGAGTCCGGCGTCATCTGTCGCATAAAAAATAGGTCCTATTTTTGATAAAGATCTTAGTTATTAGTGTGTCATATTTCGCCCTAAGTGGCATATGCTTATGCTTAGGTATGCACATGAAATATACAAATATACCAAGGTGACACAAAATAAATTTCATCCACCTTCTTTGGTCTGCTTTTTTCTTCTTGAACATTTAACTAACTATAATATATGCAGTATGGATTCTGCTCCAGCTTACTTTATGCGTTTCGCGACGTCAGCAAGTCCTTTTGACACTGAGAATCATTTTATAGACTCGTCAAAACTGTAGATTTTATCTACTTCCTCAGTTCGGTAATCTGAGCTCATTTCCTCAGAATACCAAATATAGCGCGACGAGGAACATTGGCACTAATATCTTGAGCCAATGACACATCAAAATGTTCTGCCATTTATGGAGGCAGCAGAAAAACCACATAAAGTCACGATCACACTGAACGATAGTATTCATGCTTTGATCATAAAAATGGTATTTATTGTAGGAACTGTATTGCGATGGGCGACGATGTAGGTCGCCCGCAAATAATCAAAAATTATGGAAATGGGTTATTGGTCCACATGAACCGTCTGAACCTACGAGTACTTAATTTCAGTTTATCTGTGAAAATAATTCAATCAAATTCAATAAAAGAAAATTCACCTGCGGGCCTAACATGCGCGCCGCGAGATATTTGTCATGTCGTTCTGTCAAAATGTAAGCATTTTGTACCAGTTTAGGAACTATTGCATTATCTGTGGTACCTAATGGTGTCGACAAAACGCGCCATAATGTACACTTTTGACACTTCTTAGTCGTCGTACCTCTCCGAGGACGAGATAATAGTCATGCAGAAATGTCAAAAGTTGAAAATTCAAAGGCACGGTTTCTCGACAACATTACCACAGATAATGGAATAGTTCCTAAACTGGTGCAAAATGCTTACCTTTTGACAGAGCGACATGACAAATATCTCGCGGTGCGCATCTTAGGCCCGCTGGTATGTTGTAGTAATAAGATTTGCGATGAATCATTGTGAATGCAACCTATTTATCTATCACTAGGCTGTCTTGTATGTTAAGGTTGAGACTTCAAGTTTATTTCCTATACATTATGCAACTGTCCGCTGATTCTCAAGGTATTCTGCACTTACTTGTGTAACTCATAAAAAACTAGTTTAATTGTACATAGTAATTCAATGATTATTGTGATTTATGTATATCCAAATATTTAATTTAACAATAATTAATTTAACTTAAATATTTAATTTTTTTTTTTGGTTTTGCTTTACACTAATGCTACGCGTCCACTGCGTCGGAATCGGAGCGTACGGAGCGAGAAGATTGGTTGCTTTGTATTGTTTTCTATGGTACAGCGTTTACTGGATCGGCCTATCAGCGCATGTATTGTAAATACCGACGACGACGCTTCGTCTACGCTACGTAGGTACGCTCCGTACGCTCCGATCGCGACGCAGTGGACGAGGTATATTACCAAAGTAACATAACTTATTCCATAAAAAAATTATGGCTGTCAGGTATGACGCATATCATCGCTATCAAAGTTATACCAAAGATTGAATATTGAGTTTGGTCGTTAGCCTGTACCACAGATTATATAATACTATACTAGTACCTGTACTAATAGGTAGGTTACATAGTGTTTTTAAACCCAATAAAATCTCCGAAAGTAGCTTGTAGGTAACTATTAAACGTTGACCTATGCCTATGTATGGTAGTAAATATTAACCTGTATATGCAAAAACGGAAGTACCTACCAAACAGGAAAACCATAGGGAAAACACGTTGCTATTATAATCATAGAGCGCGATAAATAAAACTGCAATCACTCAAATTATATTCTCGGAAACATCTTTCCTCATCTAATTAGTTTGTTTTTAAAAGTCGACATTCTACGATTTTGTCTTTTTAAAATTACACTCAAGTGTAACAAAGTAAAGTAGATCAGAGGTTGACGGACTGTCAGTCCCTACTGTACCTCTATCACGAAAAAATCTGCAGACAGTCGCCGCGTTAGCGTATTCGAGTTATATTGCGCGTCAACGCCAGCTCGACTGCCAACCGTTGTAGTGTCACCGCGCAGTGTATCTTGAATACGCTAGCTTTACGATACGTTTGCGATTGTCACATTTATTCGCGATCAAGGCACTGGTGCTGGTGACAAAGAATTTTGTACATTCAAGCTGGTTTAGAAATTTTTTTGGCGAATTATTTTATTTATTTGCCACAATCATCATCATCTACAGCCTGGCTTTAACTACTGCTGGATAAAGGCCTCTTTATGTTAGTACCCTTACGATCCCCGGCCAGTTTCATCCTATATATGCCCGTAGAGGTAATAAATATCTAAAATTTCAGCATTCATGGTTTCCAAGACATCCAAGTTTTTATAAGTGACCCGGAATTCTGCTCTCGAGTATAGTTTGATCTTTTGGGACTAAAAAGCGTTGTGTGACGTATCAATGAATATTGTGTGTTTTATGATATTGATATTGGGAATTTTGAGATCCGCGTTTAGCTATAAGCGGTAGTTAATAATGATAATGTGGATCGATTACACACCCACGACATGCTCTAAGTATAGCTAATACGTACTTATATTCTGTGCTAATAACATCTCGTTAAACTATTATAACGGTATACCCTAAATTAAATAAATAAATTCATTATCTACTGCAAGGCATATGATTACAGCGTTACGGTAAAATATGCTGTAAATATGTACGAATATAATTTGTGTGAAATTAGATCTTCATAATTATAATGAGGAGGTACTCTTCTTGTGATGGAAGCCGCCATTTTTACAATAAAAAAATATTGTACTGTAAAATTTCCAAAAATCTCTTTTATTTCAGACACAGAGCTTTCCATCACTTAAAATAGAAGCACCAACCAACAATGGCCCAATACTTTCATTATCTTGCGATCACTCTTAGATATACACCATAATATAATATACCTTTCCCATACACCATAATATTCTGTAGGCAGAAAGAAGAATAGTGTTTGTTACTTGGTAAATTTGAGGTGTTTGAACCTCAAATTTACGATGTTAGACCCTCAAATTTACCATGCCTTCTCTATATAGTTGTATAAATTGTATACCAGGATATACCCCAGGGTCATCCACCTAGTAATTGGATCGAATTTAAGTAGCAGTGGTCGTCAACCTTTTGATGAGAACCGACAGTGACATTCTATACCTCCCATACTCATGTCAGTTTTAATTACACTTTTTTTGTTGGCAAAAAACTAGCATTTATTAATAGTGATGACGTTGACGAATGGATAGACAAACTGACGCCCATGGGTCGATGAACTGGAAGATAGTTTTTTTAAGTATGATGAATGATTTTGCAATTTGCTTCATTATGACATGTGTTGAACATGAGTCCACGCTTTTTGCTGTTCGTATGAAGCAAAAAAAAAGTACTTATAGTGAACCAGCAATCAACATTTTTTTTACGAAGTTTTTTGAGCATATTCAATGAGTCCAGGTCCAACTGTAGCATGTTTAGTTCTGGCCAAACTGTTCTTCAATGGGATGATGAAACTGTTTTTATTTTCTGCTATCTCACTTAATAACACGTAAACTAAGCACTATACATCATCATTCTCATCTCCCAATGGACGAGGATTTTTGGTTTAATTTTATTTTTGTCTTATAACTTTTTTGTGTTCTCAGAAAAACATTGACTCTATGAGAGCTTTTATGAGCTTAGCTTTTTTTTATTTAACTCTTCTATCTATAAACAAGAAATATTGAATAAAATAAAAAGCTGACGAGATCTGGTTCAGTGCATTTTATTCTTCTGCCAGGACTAGATTTGAAGTTCTGTTACATAAATCTGAGTAAAGTCCATATCTAGGATTGTATCATTAAAGATAATGATAACATCTATAAGAAATGCTCTATACGAGTTGAATTGGTCATATTATCTTCTAGAATTTAAAAAAAAAAAACTTGAAATGTATAGTAAGTAGGTATAGGACATAACTAGCGGTTCTGCCACAAAACGGCTGGTGGCGGCTTTTGGTAAAAAAAAGCCTCGGTTTAGATTTGACCCTTATTGCGACAGACATAAGTTGCGATCTCGAAACGGAAACCCAGCCTTCAGATTTTACAGACAAACCAGTAGTTACCTTCAACATAGAGATCAATCAATAACGTGAACACGTTAACCCCAATATGGCGTATAAAATCCGACCAGACAGCCTGCCGCCAATGCACAGATTATAAATAGTCTCCACACCAACCACAGGTCGTTGACCCGGTATTAACGGTCTTATGAATACATAGGTACTTACAGTAAATTAGATATTTTAGGCTGATAACACATATCGATAAGGCAATGGGCTAAAAGTGTTTAGACTATTAGGAAGTAGCACGTTTTTTGACGAGTGGTGATGTGATGCCAACTGGGACACTTCCTTTTATGTTTGGCTCTTTCTTTTATCTGTGGACTATTTATATTAGATAAAACTGTGGTGAAAAAATTCTATACCTAAGAAGTCAAAATGTTTGATTTGTGAATTTGTCTTTTGGTTGTTGAGAGAGTTTGGTTAATAGTGAGTTATAAATGTTATAAACAAAGTTACGTACTATTTTGGAGTTACCTGTAGACGTCAATTTTCATCAATTTTTCATTATTCACCTAAAAATATATAGCAAAGCTGTCTTCATTATCCTAGATAAACTTCACAATATTTTTAGAAGTTTTGGTAGAGGATAGGTAGAGCTTTTAGTACCCTTCCGAAAGCTTCAAATATGGCTTCAAAACAATATGTTTTTTAATGTGAATGTAGAATACCTACTTTAAATATAGTTGAAGTAGGAGTAGAGATATATTTAAAGATAGGAGAAGAGGATACTTAGGAAAAGATGGGTCTGAAATAGTTTCGTCCACAAAACGCTGCTGAACCACCTCGGATAAGGAATTCACAAATTGAAACCTACCTAACACTACAATAAAAGCTACTTTTTATCTAGCAACACGCAAGCAAAGCTACAAGATAAAGCTAGTGTTTGAGAGCAATAACTGTAAACAAGCGACCCAAGAGCGACCCGATTCCAAAGTAGAGCAGTTTCCAGGAATTCTGAAACTTAAGTAGGTTAGTGTGAGGTAACTTGCCAAGTTACTTGGATGTTATTGCTGTGGTCTTGTTGTTTACCTTTGTTGTTTAAATACTCGTACTGGAAGCACTGGGAGTACAATAATTACAACGATAACTCATGTACAATAAAATAAATATTCATGGATATGTCAAAAACACCCTCTAGTCCTAATGAATGTATTTTACAAGATAGTGACACTCAGATGCTCTCAGACATGGAGTAACATCTATCCTTGCAACACATAAATGCTTATTCTTAGTGGAGATCGAACCCACGACCCACATCACGGAAAGCAGAGCTACTACCGACTGAGCTGTCACGCATGTATGGATGTTTGGACTTATGTCTACGAAAATATTACTTTATCTTTAAAACTAAACTTTACCTTTTAATGCAATTCTATCATCCGCTGCTATGCCGCTTGGATGAATAATTTACAGTTCTGTCAAAGGTTTACCTACCGTATCGATTATAATAAACGTAATCGATACGATTACGTTTATTATTCCTTCCATTAGAATGAATATCCACACAATGTTTCATACATAATTCAGCAAAGCAACTATCGCACAGGAAATTGTTGGAATCTAGACAGATTTTTTATTGAATTAAGATAAATGTATTGAGTTAATCGTTTACAGATAACATGACTTTTCATTGAGTACGGTTTTTCTTTATCCATGGTAAGTACTTAATATATGTAAGGACTAGGAACCTCTAGGCTCTGTTACCGAGAAACTAGAAGGAACTAAAGACTAATAAACTGATTCGACTCTGTTGGTTTAGTAATGACTCCAATAATGGTCATATCCTCTAGTTCTCATTTACATATTCAATATGTACTTAATATATTTATTATCTTCGTGTATTACTACTTAATATATTATTATCTTTTGGTCGACAAAAAGCGGGCCTCAAAATACGTGTCAAATCGCCACCCACTAGCCAATTTAAACTAGGGTCACTTTGCAAAATGCTTTTTTGTTTACGAGCCATGCACAAGGCAGGTAGAGTCCTTTCCATGAAAGAAGTCCCGCAGACGCGGCGCTGTAGTCGACCGTAAGTATTATTTCTCGGGCAGCACTTTTAACAACTTTAGGCACAAGACTTTGATCACAGAAACCAAATAAAAACGCACTAGCATCCGAACACATTAACAGCACCTGACAACTAATTTAAAATTTAGTTTTAAAATTTAGTTCCGGAAATTTCCGCGGGACTTCTTTCATGAAAAGGACTCTAGTTAAAAAGGACTCTAGTTTAAACTATCATATATACAAGGCACAGATTTATATGCCTATAAGCCTCGTGGCAATATAAATCTGTGCCTTGCGTTTAACGTCAGCGATAAGGGCTCTCGATCACAGCAGTGCTACCGTTCAACAACCGGTCTCACCAGTTTGACCACTATTATTGTGCAATGAATGGGTATTTGATCAAAAGGTAAAATGATTCTCTATCTAAACGAAACTGTTTTAAGGTGCCAGGTGTTGTAATTTATGAGCTACGCCATTTTTATGAAAGACTAGCTTCCGTCCGCGACTTCGTCCTTTGATCCTGTTGAGTTTTCGAGATAAAAACTATATTCCAGTTTTTATTCCAGTTTCATTTTGTACTGAAAAATGGTTTCTGTCAAACTGTGGATTCAGATTGGAACGGTTATCGGGTGTTGCCCTACTGCGTGGTATTTCTCAAAGGCATTCCAATTAACTTATTTTAATTATTTAAAAATTTCACACAAACAAGTAGTGCTAGCAGGACTTAATGCTAAAAGTATTGTCTACCAGTCTACCAATCTTCAAATGTAGATCTTCATGGAAACTGCTGATTTACTCTGATATCTGACTATCTATAGGAACTATTATAGAAAAGAAACGGTATTCAGCTGTAGATGGCTATCTCGTATTGATTTGATATAAATTGTTGAAGAGTGGCTAGTTCTTGGAAGGCGTTCTATTGATTGCACGCGGAACTTTGCCGACATTCCAGATTCTAGGTTGTTGTGACATTACCTAGACAGAAATATGTAGGAACCTTGTAATATACGGACGCGAATGGCCGACTGATTTTATTGAATGAACATTTAGAACGGCGATATCCACTACATTTATGTGAAAAGGAATAATATGCAAAAATGGTTATTCGCAAGAGTCTCATCTAAAACAGTAGTACTTTCTTCAAAAGTATGCAGGGTACTAGCGACGATATGTATCTACCTACAGCTAGTGCGAGTACCTATCTAAGTATAAGGCTTAAGATGATATCAAACCAACTGGTTTCTGTTACTTTGTTTGGAGGTGTGTCTTTAAAATTTACACAGTTTTAAATAGTTTAACATATTATTATACGACAGAGGTTTGGTGCTTAGGTACCTGCAGATGTTACATAATATACCTAGAATGTACCATACTTTAAGATGCAAAGATACATAATGTTAGATGGAATGCATAGCCTGATATACTAATAGACATGAGTCAAAGGAATCTCAAGGTCTCTCAGAAACAGCAGACGAAGACGATATCGTTGATTGATTGGGCTTGAACTTGACTCACTTACGTAAGAATACCAGGGTCTGAGGTCTATTAAAGAAGATAGCCACTGCATTCTAAGAGGCAGAACTTCCATTCTATCCAATAATCTTTTAGTCAGAGACTATTGATTTTCTCAATCAATTCTTCCATAAGTTATCTCGACTTCGCATTGCGACTTTAATACTGTAGTTTTTCGAGAGATTGAGTTTAGTTTGCATGAGAGCTTTATCGGGCTGATGATGTTAGGTGTTGCATGATCTGAAGAACAAAAATAAATATTTTCATTAACGCCATATCAGTTACGCACAGACGATGAATTACCACCTCCATGTAAATATTTGTGGATCTGTGACGTGAACCGCTAATTTTGGACATGTAGGTATCATTAGCACAGTTTCAGAGGTTTTATTGTCAGTTTTCACTCGGTTTGCAAGTTTGAGGGCATGAACAACATCCCACGCTTTAGGTGTCCGTTTGTAATTCTTCTGAGATATTTGATCTGAGTTGATTAAGGCAAGGTTTCATCTTACTTCCCAAATATTTTCTGGACTCCAAGAGGGCTGTAGTAATTACTCCTGGTGCTGGTGCTACAACCTAGATATTAAAGTTCTCATGGTTTCTATAGTTGTGTCAGCGGAACAAGTTACAGTTTCCTCTTCTCCATCAGTCATTGTTTCTCTTCTATACCATCATCTCCTTCAGTAATATTGTCATTGACATAAGTTTGATTAAATACGTTGTTTTTGTGCCTCATCTAGTTATTTCTGTACCTCACCTTCCTAAGAATCCTCAGATTTGCTAGTCATGTCAAGAAACTTATCAGTATTTTATTTGTTACAGGTACATCATCTTTGAACTTCATTTCTCACTAGTTTGGTATGGGGTATAATAATTACCTCTGTATGCGGATTATTTAAAGTGGGTAAGTGGAGCCAATGGATCATAAAAAGGGATGATTAAATGCGAACAAGGCCAGCATTAAAATAAGCCAGCCAAATAATATTATTACCAAAACAGAGGTTTTTAATTGCTTTTCGTTCCTTTGTTCTGGTGATAAAATCGTTTTATACTGAGGATATTTTAGGTCATGTAGAGAGATTTTCTATTGGAGTATTCCATACTCAGTGAATCACTTTATAAACTCGTAAAATTGTAAAATTCCGATAATGATCGTAACTTGAAACTGCAGTCGTGTTCTAGAACGTGCTTGTAATATACGACTTTGTTTACGATGTTGCTGAAAGATTTATGTACAGCTAGCGGATAGTCCGCTTAGGGAGACATAGGTCCGTTTTCGCATTTACTGCTCCAGCAGAGAAAGATGTAGAGAAAACGCAGCAACTCTTTATGCAGTAAAAGTAAAAAAAAAAACGTGTGGCACTCGGAGACTGCCGCGGTAAAGCTATTGCATAGCATTTTTCATCGTATCACCGCTGTGCCGGTCGGAGTGGGGGGTGTTAGGTTATTTTCGTTACGGAATTTCTGGATTCGGTCTCCACGCTCAAGGCCCGCGATAGAAGCTATGCAATAGCTTAAAAAATCATCTTGGACGTTTGACACAACGCCAAGTGTTAGCAAAAGTGCCGCTGTCTGCACAGTAGTTTCCGCTTATTAACCGCATCCGCTGAGTGTACATAGTCGCGAATAGATAGTTTTGTTTACTAAAACAAGGGAGTATTCAGGAGTCGGGTTACGACCATTGAGGAACTACTAAGCTACCTACTTGTCACGTGTTGGCATATTGCGTGTTTAGAATTTTGTTGTTGCGAATTTTCAAATACATACCTTCAAATTTCATTTCATTTCATTTATTTATTCAAGAATAATTATTTACCTTTCAGCTCTGTTTTATGATTTTAGTTAGAGGGTACACTTAGAATATTTTCTTTTGTATTCATAGGCTGCTCAAGCACTGATGAATATGAATACTCAAGCACTAGTATAGTATTATATAATCTGTGCTCAAGCATAGATTTTTGGATGAGAATTTCTGCTCAAACCTATTTTATAAAATTCAAGCAGTTAAAAAATTTGTGCTCGGCTGCTAAATTTGTTCCATTTGTTAATTGAGTTAGTGTAAATAAAGTACAGTATGTTTTGTTCATGCATTTTTAACAGAATTCAAACCTGGAAACTAGTAGGATAATATTTGTTTAACATATCATTCGTCATATGAACGTTTACACTTATCTACACGTCATGTACATCTTCAAAGCTAGTGTTGATCGCTTTGTTCTGTAACAAACGTGCGTTGTCTAGCTCAAGTAGTAAAATACAACTATCTGTAAATTATGTCTCGTTTGTACTTAATTGTTACAATAATTTTGATACTGAGCTACCCACACAAGTATTGCATACTTTAATTACGCGTGGATAAAACTATTCCACGCTTCCTTTGACTCATATTTCGACGAAGAATTAAAAACGTAATCAGTTACTGTCGTTTGTTTTTGTTGCTTGAATTTCTTCGAAACTGCAGCTTGTTATCACAGAGTCTTGGCACATGTACATGGTTGATATTGTAATGACGCCAATTTATATCAATGAAAATCTAATCAAATCATTTTATTGTTTGTAAACCTAGGTACATAAAGCTGCTGTTAATATAAGTAATTATAGAGCACTAGATTTTATCACTTGGCGTACAAACAAACCGTCGTCTACGGGCACATAATCATCAATATATATATAAAACTCTTTTAATTGAAGCTGACTGTTATTAATCAACGCACAGCATAACTAAACCATAAGTCCTAGAGGTATGAAATTTGGCCCTCCAAATTTCATACATATATACCCCTACACTACACTGTATACCCTTAGTATCCTTATATAGTGTAGGGGTGCACTAAGACAGAAAGTTTGAAAAGTCACACCCTAAAGGGTCTATTTAGAACGCGAGCAACGCCGCGGGCGACGGCTAGTAAGATACATAATCTTAAATCATCTTCACACAGCACGGCAGAGGGAACAGCACATGACTATAAAAAAGTAAAAAAAGTATTTATGATAGCAAACTATACTTATTAGAACCAATATTATCATTTTGTAAAGATCATTCATGCTGATTTTGACAGTAATTAACCACTTGTATCGGGACTTCTTTCTGCAACGAACCACTGTTAGTTGCGACCTTACGACAAAGAAGTCTCGACGTATAACTTTCTTAGTGATATAGTATAGTATTATATGATCTGTGGTGATGTCTAATGTATGTATAGTATCCGTGTACACATGAAGAGGCACTCAGTCTTTGTCGAAGAATATAGGTCACCGGGTGACATAGAAATAACCCAAGGTTCAACTCAATAAGAACAGTTGGTATGTACAATACCTACTTGTAATCATTTGTAATTTACTCAGTACCTACAAATATTTACCTAATATCAAATAACCTAGCTGTTTATGTACCTATTGGAAATCCAACATTGATTTTTTGATCGCCAGGACCTTTACGGTGAATAATGATTACCGAAGATTCGGTAGTGACGTTTGTGCTACACTGCGCAGTAACGCTGTGACTTCGAAAGGGCCTAGACCATCGCTCGAGGCGACCGCGCAGTGTAACACAAACGTCACTACCGAATCTTCGGAAATCAATATTCACAGTAGTTTCCCATATTCTATGAAGCAATCGACAACGTAACGGGGGCCTTATTCACTATGACCAATACAAGCGCGTTACGCAGCACGACAAGACAGCGGCGTGAAGTCGCCCTATGCCTATGCCGTATTTCCTATGCCATAAATGTCATTCCTTACGGTGACGTCATACGGTTACGGCAAGGAATCTCTTAAGTCATACAGAATAATGCCCCGGTTCTAAACGCCAGGGGAGTACCTCGAGGAATTCGCATGGGACCATATTTGTTTATCCAAGTTATCGGATAGGCCAGGATAATGCGATGTGTGAAATATGATGCTATTGTTTGTGTTGCTACTACCTACTTAAGTGAAATGTACTCGTACACGTGGAACACGTGAAACGGCGGATATACTACCGATTATAGATACAATACAGGAACCTTGTATCTTTGACCCCTTCAGTCATCCTTAGATCTTTTATAGCAAAAGAGTTATCAGCTTCTAGAGCTAAATAATACAGCCAGTTTGAAGCTTCCTTCTATTTTTAACCATGTTCAAGAAAGGAGAATGTTCTCGGTACAGTTGTATTTTTTAAAGTCTTACAAAGTAGGTACAGGTTACAATAAGTTTCAACATAATAAAGACTTTTCAAGGACTCCTCAAAAAAATAATCTGGACATTAATATTGATGTGGAAGCCATAAAATTTAAGTAGGTAGGTAGACGTACTTTAGTTCCGTTAGCAAAAACAAAACACTAAATAATGATAGTTGCAAAACCACAAAGCACTGACCCTGGAAGTCAGTGAGGAGTTTTATTGTGTTCTTTTTTAACGTTTTAGCAAATTGCTACGTATTTTCTTTATTTCTAGTTTACCTAGTTTTATAGATTTTCTTTTTTTAAATGTAATGTTCGTAAATTGCTATGTATTTTTTTATTTCTATTTTCACTAGTCTGATAAAGTCTGCCGATAAAGATTTGCGCAGTTGCCAATATTCATGTAGTAAAACTAAAGAATGCGGTAGAATAATTGTTTTGCAAATAGCGTTTAGTTCAGAGTCTTGTTATTATTGGCATTGAATTACTCTTTGGCTAAGCAGTCGGTATTTTTTTAATGATATTGAAACACTAAAATGACCTGCCCCAATATTTTATGTGTGTTTGACTCGCTTTCACAATTTTATTTTTTGAACAATAAGTTGTTTTTTAATAGTTTTAGAACACACAAAGTGTGGAGAGTATCGTCTAATCCCAGTAGTTCGATTCTTAGTTCAGTTGACCGAACTCCTGCAATTATTTATCCTAAGTAATCCGGTCAAGAAACCAACCGGACTAATTAAAAAAAAATCTAGTCTCTCAAAAATTCTGTTTACCTTGTACTAATAGATTTTTGGTTTTCATTCAAAACTTTGTTAGACCAATACAATATTGTAAATCGTAGTAAGATATAGCGTAACCAAATGATATCTGTACTTGAATTTGATATAGTGTTCTTATTGAAGTGTATTCGCTATCATATTTCAAGCGGTATGTGCTTGGGTATAGAAAGTTACCTTCTCTACACGTGTGCTTAACTACTTAGTAAAACGTATATTATTATATGATTTGTGGTAAAACATAGGTAGAGAATCTATGATAAGTACCTATTTTGTTGATAAAGTTTCCTGTAATAACCTATACGTTCATCTACGTTGCTTTTTTGCGACAGTTGGGTTGGCGCCCAGCCCTGTACTGTAGTCAACAGAGAACATCCTCAAACCTTGCAAACGGCTCTACCAAAATTTTCACGAAACTTTGCTAAGAACCACTCCAGATAAATCACTTTAGCTACAAAAAACCGTATTCAAATCGGAGCCCTACTTTCAGAGCTACGAAGGCACAGACAAACAAACAAAAAGACAAACACACAACGCCGTACATCTCATAACATCCCTTCTGTTTTTCGGGGTTAAAAATAAGCTCAAGAGTGACCCAATTTATTTGTTCTGGGCAGAAATACATGACTGTATATTGTATTAAACGTAATCATGCAAAGAGTTTTATTGTTTTGTTAAGTGGGAGTGTATTTCCACTACGCAACACTACAGCCCGTACTATGGCGTTACGCAAATATAATTACTAAATTAATTCTATCAGCAGTCAAGGTTGCGCGTTTGCACAATGCCCGATACCGACATCTACACGATAGCGACATGTTAGCCTCAAACGTGAATACTATTTATCTACGATACAACAGAAACAAACCAACATTTCATTACGATAAACGCCTAAATTGAGACACTTTCGAAATGTCCGTTTTACGCTTGTCAGTGCTGATTGCCGTTAGATAAAACCCTTCATAGTGGTCGTTGATCAAACTGAAAAGTGTGCTAGAAGTTCTCACTTCTCATTATCTATGCACAATAATATTTAACTGTTCGCTAAGTAATGGACCATTGTATAAAATGTCGTTGGTGAATAGCATTATCGGCGCTATCACGGCGTGAAAGCGTCTAGTACGAAACTCAAGTGTGAAGTTTTGCACCGATGTCGTATAGGTGTCGTATCGGTAGCACTGTGAAAACCGCCGTAATTGGCTTGTTTTCAGGAAGCTATTGTTTGGCTGCTTTTCTGTTGACAACTATCATCATCATCATGAATTAACTGTGTTGTTTTCGCGCAAAACTGTTTTTTTTTTCTCAGAATCCTCATCGCAAATTCCAAAGTTGTTAGCGGATTGTTTATGGTCTAAAATAGGTGTTTAACAGATCAATTTGATTGTTCTTGGTTGATCTATTGTACAATGTCTGTTTCAATCAATCGGTGAGTGCGTATTTGATTTGGAAAGTGGAATTTTACGGTTAGGGTCGCCAAATGGAGCGATGCCAGGCTAGAGGCAGGATTTACTACGCGCTGTATGGATCACTTCATCACGATTACAAGATATACAAGAACAATAATTATGTCATTCATAAAAAGGTAAATACCGCATTCGCCAAAAGAAAATACGTACGCAGAGGGTTCATAATCATCATGGTTCACCTATATTTTGCTCTTTTAGTTTTCTCAGTCGTTACTACCACATAATTTACTTCTATCTTGGCTTATCTATGCATATTTTCTCTGGCGTATCTCTACTTACATTATCTATTTGAAAATAGATCTGTAATCTTCAGCGGCGAAAAGAGTTTTTCTTATTGAATCATCTTCATCAATCAAATTGGTTTCGACTGGTCGCCACTACTACATCCCTCTCGTGTAGAATGAAGCTTGGATATTGGACCAAGCATAACTACTTATTGCCTGTTTTTGAGTTTTGTTGGTTAGTTTTTGGCTTTGACGAGGTAAAGTCATTATTTTCTCCTAAACTGGAAACTTTTTGCATTATCTTTGTTGTTAGACGCCATGTTTGTTCTCTACGTTGCGTTCTGTAGTTGTTCAAGCTTTGTTTGTACTAGCTCAACTATTATTTTCACTGTCTCTTCAAATTTGCCATCATGACTATCGGGGCATTAGGTTACCATAAAACTTCACTTTCGCATTAACACGTGCCTTTGTTTTATTAAGTTTCCACTTTCTGTGGTTTTATGAGACCGGTTCAATGTGACCTTGTTTTATTGGGAGCCGTAAAATGTAATATGAAATGACTCGCTATACTCGCGAAGTATTATCCACAGCATGAAGGCATTTTGGAAACATGACCTGCTGGTATAGGTAGATTTTTATGAGCATTAGGGCCTGTTTTACCATCTTTGAGTGAAACTATCCGTCACATAAAATATTTATACTACACTTGATACTTTATCAAATTTACGGTAGAAAGTACGTCATTGCATATCCCGATCTCGGGTGTTTTAAACGACACCCTCGACGGTAATCGGTCACTTTCTCCTCTCGGTGAACAATGTACTATTCTGTCTTTGGTTTGACATGTCTAAAGTATAACTGATGGTTAGCGTAATCATGAAATGGTGATATAGGCTCATAAATAATTATCGAACGCCAATAATCGTTTTGTTGTTAGAATTGCATTGAACTAGCAGAATAATAGGTCCCGTAGCACAGACGAGTACTAATATCAAACCACACAGACAAAATTAATTATTATTATAGAATGGTTTACGGATTTCAACTAAATGATAAACCCGATAGGTTTCTCAATGAACGGACTAGTCTCCGAGATATCAATATTATCAAAGCCCAAGGTTTACTCCACTGACCCGTATTCTCTGTCGATATATACCAACAACACAAGCGAACAGTTAGTCTAGGGTGGTAATGAGTATGAAAATACCGTGGTTTCAGCATTTATTTGGAAGCTTGCCAAATCAATACAAACCCACGTACGTGTATTCAAGTTTGTGGAGGAGTATATCTATTGTTTCAACTTTATAAATCGTAAATGATCTTAGTTGATGGTCTATCGTGTAGTGCATTTTAGCTTTGGTCCCAATGGTCTATTTCCTAAAATAAAAGAAAATCTAGAATCAGTGTATGGAGATTTTTTAGAAGAAATAAATTTCATAATAACGAATAGGATATAAACGCAATCAAAAGCAACTGAAAAGAGGCCAAAGCCATCAAGGCCAAAGCTATAAAGTCCTAACTGAGAGTTTACAAATACACGCCTCGTTTGTCTAAATAATCCTTGTGATTTTACCGAGTAAAACAAATTGACTTTGACTTTGTACTGCGTAGTATCCTTGAGCTCCCGAAAGATCCAAATTTGTTGCCAAGGGCCCGACAGAGACAGCGTTAGATGTTAGAGGGAGTGAGGTAGAAAACATTGGCGACCCTGAACGTCAGTGACCCACTCCTGACGATCAATACCGAGCGTAGGAAAAGGAATCAAGGGACCTCTATGAATGCTCGGGATACTCGTGAAGCAATGTTGTTTGAGAATGGGGAAAGAGGAGGGGGTACCCCCACGCGTAGGGTACGATTCTAAAAGGTCAAAGGGGGTCTAAGTGATGTAACCGGTGGGAGAAATGTGTGTACCTAACTCGAGCAATTTAGTAAGGTTATGTCCCTGAGGATTTTGGATTTGTACTGAGATTGACTGAACCAACCCTCATATTTCAGGAAAATGAAATGAAATTGAAAAAGGCTCGCGACTGTAATCCTTAGGGCCGGTTTCACCATGCTCTGTTAATTAAACTAACAGCTTGTTAGCCATTTAACGGATTGTTAAAGTCGTTTTGTGTTTCACCATGCTCTAACCAAGGATTATCTTCATTGACAGACTGTTAAATGTAATCGCTGATCTGACGGCCACTATATAAACCAGCTAAACAAAAATACACCTGCTTGCGTTTTATTTAAACAGCGTTGAACGTCGTTTTAATTTAGTCGCTTGACATTATCATTCACATAACGGTTGATTTAGTAATCCTTTGTCATTGTATTTTATATGTATTTTTGGCTCGGGTGACGTACTTTGAAACCCTCGCTACGTTCATGATTCTACTAAAGAATCCCTCGCTAAGCTCGGGATTTTACTCTAGAATCCTTCACTTCACTCTGGATTCAAAATAGCGTCCTCGCCGTAAAAATATGATTTCGCTCCCTTATAATAAATACAATCTACTAAACAATACTATAACATTCTTGTTAATTTTGACGCCCGATTACGTAACACTCTGTTAGCAAGACTTTGGTGAAACTGGGGCTTAGGCAGAGTAGCGTAGATATGTGTTTTGAAAACCCGCAGCGTTAGCATACTACATGATACCGATATGTCAACTTGAATAAAAATATCGTCGATGCCGCCGCCGAACTATTTATCATATCCATACGGTGTAAAAGCGTCCTAAATGTATGACGTTATCACTCCGACGATATCGTGTCGTTGGCAGTTGCTCTTTTCGCTATAAGTATACCTACATTACCTACCTAATAGGAACATCAAGTGTTTTTTACTACAATTTCCATTAATTCGCCATTAGAGTTGAGCATTTTGTCTCTAGCTTTAGACATTGTTTTGTAATAATAATGGTTGAGGAGGGAAGAGAAGCAAATGCAACAATTTTTAGTTCATCGCTTTTAACACAATCCGTGAAATTCATACTTTAAAAACTCGCCTTGAAGACGCATTTCTGATTTGTTACGCTGATACGCCTGATTTTTGTATCAAGTACCCAGCGTAGAGTAAAATAATAAATAGGTACCTAACTGGTTTGTACTAGGCAGAGCTAGTAAGATGAGGTTTGAATAATACTGTTTTTATGTTGTGGTGCAATCGTTGTCTCATAAAACCTGCCTGGCTGGTTTTCTGAACGGTTTTCATACTAAAACATAGGAATTCTGTGACTAAATAGTGACATTAGCGCGTTTCTGCGCGTTTTTTGCCAAGACAAACAATTACTACCTATCTCTTACCACAGAAGAGATAGGTAGTACATAATTGTTTGTCTAAATAGTGACATTAGCGCGTTTCTGCGCGTTTTTTGCCAAGACAAACAATTACTACCTATCTCTTACCACAGAAGAGATAGATAGTAATTGTTTGTCTAAATAGTGACATTAGCGCGTTTCTGCGCGTTTTTTGCCAAGACAAACAATTACTACCTATCTCTTACCACAGAAGAGATAGATAGTAATTGTTTGTCTAAATAGTGACATTAGCGCGTTTCTGCGCGTTTTTTGCCAAGACAAACAATTACTACCTATCGCTTACCACAGAAGAGATAGGTAGTAATTGTTTGTCTAAATAGTGACATTAGCGCGTTTCTGCGCGTTTTTTGCCAAGACAAACAATTACTACCTATCGCTTACCACAGAAGAGATAGGTAGTAATTGTTTGTCTAAATAGTGACATTAGCGCGTTTCTGCGCGTTTTTTGCCAAGACAAACAATTACTACCTATCGCTTACCACAGAAGAGATAGGTAGTAATTGTTTGTCTAAATAGTGACATTAGCGCGTTTCTGCGCGTTTTTTGCCAAGACAAACAATTACTACCTATCTCTTACCACAGATCATATAATACTATACGATGATGAATGAAATATACCTTGCAAAAACTGCAGCGAAATACATTAGATGGATTGGACATCTTCAGGGAAAGTCTCTACATACATATAGCCGTCAGTCTAGAAGAGAGACTTGCTTTGGTTATTTAATTACTTTGGTTTATTCTGTTACAATTTCATGAAGTAGGTACCTCGAAAGTGCTGTCTCGCAGAGTATTATATGATCTGTGGCACTGTGGTATTGTGTAGGTATATCTGTGGTCGCAAGCTAGAAGCGTTATTAAATGAAGCAGTTTGTTCACTGACCACGTGCCACCTCTCAATAACACCCAGAATGTTATTCAGGTCATCAGGTGGCATGCCGAACAAAACACATTCTTGAAATTATAGCGTTTCAGGAATATTTTTTATCATAATTTTAGTGGCGTCTTTACTAATTGGTCTACTTGGATATCGTATCTATTGTAGGTATTATTTGTTAAAATAATTAAACAAACTAATTATAAAAATACTACAATACCACAATGTAATAGGCGTTTGGTTCTTAATAAATTTCATTTCATTTCATTTATCTACGAGAGAAAATAGTGTTATCACGGTAAAATATTTTGTTGAAAACAAAACGCGATCGAATATTGTTCAAACCACCTTGGTCCGATTTGGATACAACTTAGAATATACATGGATCCATTCCATAGATCTGCAGTTGAATGTAGCTGACAAAGACCGGGCTCATTGATGTGTCTTTAAAGAGACCTACGTCCAGCAGTGGACTGATATAGGTTGATTATAGGTAAGTATAGTTCGTAGCATGGAGTACCTAACACATAGGCTACTTTTTATCCCGGAAAATCAACAGGATCAAATGGGACGTGGACGAAGTCGCGGGTGGACGCTAGTAGGTAATATGATGAGTATATAACATGAGTAAATTATCAACCTACACAAAAGCCTATGCAGATTACAGAATCAACACGACATGGTAGATAACTCGGTGTCGCATCGCCGCCGTATAAGCACGTGTTTGGCATAAATTCCATAATATACCAAGGCCACACAAGTCACTCTTGTGTTCCGATGGTCGAAATTCAATTTCGATTCTAAGTTCAAAGGTTTAGACAGTTTAAATTCGAATGTTGCTCGAATGTTTGTTGTTTTAAAAAGATCAAAAAGGTTTTAATTCTAGGACAGACTACTTGTATTACTGATTTTGATTTTTGGTTTGAATTTTTGAATTTTTACTTTGCGATCACTATTTATAAAGGGCGTCCTACTAAATCATCGAAATATACTATAGATTGAGACCAGTCAATCAGATAGCCTTATTTTATTGCATTGACCAATTATATATCGATGGTTCTGGCAAAGTAGAAAAAAAAACGTCTTGCACATAGACAAGACTAGTTTTTACTTACCTAATAAAAGGACAAAAGTACCTACCTACCTTTAATGTAGTACGTTCTGATAAAATTATGAGAATGTATGATTCATAGACTTTTTGTGTCTTAATATTAATAATGAATATAGGTACCATGGAGTAATAAAATCAATTATGATGAATCATTATTTTGAAACCAACAGCTAAAATAAAACCATGACATTTAACCTCTTGTCGAAAACAATGGCTCGATTTGCGCCGCGGATATTCAGCACTTTATTGAATTTCATGGCGCGATGTTTGCGATAACATATATATACATACCTACCAGCACGTAATAGTGTGGTACTAAATTGGTACCACGTTTCTACGGTACGTTTCTTGTGTTTTTATATATTTTGTAGTGTTTCTATAAATTGTAACTGTATAGTGGTACTGAACCTGTCTGAGATATAATGCGATTATATTACCATAGATTATAAAATTAAATAATCGCCTATTAGTGTGTTGGTAATATTTATCAGTGATGGGGTAAAATTCACCTTTACGAACTGTAAATTCTATCGGCTGAATAGGTACGAGTACCTAAATAAAAATACCCCCTTCGAGTTTTTTTATTAAGTATAGTTTATTAAAAATACATAAAGTATTAGCACTACCAAAGAATCACTTTCTCCCAAACCAATTTCCGACAAGACGAATAGTTACATAAAAGGGAATTTTCAAAAGGAAAAATTATAAAGTTTTGTAGTGATGTCACCCATGAAACCGAATTTATTGGAATATGTAAACCTAAAAACAGCTCAACCACAGAGTTTTTAATCTATTTTCCGCGACGTTTTTGCGAGCCAAGGTCTACCGGCTATGATCGTCTAGAATGCGATTTAGTTTTATTTATTTTGAACCAACACTGATACTGAATAATTTGGTGGGCGCAAAATTTCCATTCTATTGAAACTTCGTGGTTTGTTTTACATCTATCTGCTTCATTTTTGAAATATTTATAATGAAAAATCAGTGTAGTGTAGGTAATAAAATTCTAAGTACTTGTAGGATGTTATTTTTCATAGAGAATATAATGCATGCTAAATCGTTGCATGCTAATTTTCTTTTGTCCTTGTTTGTCTATCATGTTAAACTCAAAAGCCAGATAAATTAAAAGCGATTTAAATCTGGCTCTTAAAAAGCCAGATTTAAATCGCTTAATATATAGATTAATTATTAAAAGCGATTTAAAAAAAAGAAACATATAGCATTGCCAACAAAAAAAATCCTACTAGCAAAGCAATCATTGTTATCTAACGAGTTGTAACAGTTCAAATGCCGGTTCCCGACTCGCGATCAAGGCCAAGACTATTAATACGATATTTCGGTGAGTATCTCGGTTATATTCGCAGTTCGCACTCATAACAGCGACAAGGTTACCAGTTGACCGAAAACTTAGTAAATGCGAAAACATAGAATTTCGTAGTTTGTGGAAATTTTCATATAATTTCAAACATTTTACGTGCTAAAACTACGACTAAAGCATTTATGTAGGTACGTCTGAAATTACAATTTTAAATTAAAACTTAAAGCAGAGAACGAAGTCTGTGGGTAGAGTTCATGTGTATTGTCTGGAAGAGATTGTTTACAGCGATAAGACTGGCTTCACTTAATAAATTCTGTGTATTTGTTAAATCCTTGCGGTGTACAATAAAGTTCTATCTCTTTATGTATGTACCGTGTAAAACTGTAAAGTATAATAATTGTCAAAGTGTGCGAAATTGTTCTTATGAGTGTTCTGGCAACCCTACAGCACTACAACCACAAACTTGCGAATTATATTTTCACGATACCGCCACGTGGTACGAGTCGCTTCTATTTACATTGCAAAAAAATGTACAGTCGTATGGATTTTGACTAAGAAAAATGATGGTTGTTTGAAATATACTCAGCGTGTAGATTCTTTTTCATAGTTTTTTTTAAACGACGAACGTTACAAAAGGAATTGTTTTGAAACGTCCTCACATTTTGTTAAAGTGAAGGTATTTTTATGTTTGCCTACAATGTGTCAGTTTAGGTCCTGTTTTTTTTTTATATATCAATATACATTGTAGAGATTTCAGAAAAAAAAGAAAAATAAAAGAACTAAATATGGCATTAACTAAGCAACTAATGGCTGAATACTCAAAAGATACTTATATTAAGTTCATGCTGAAATTATTGCCATCTCTTACAAATGAGTAATGTCAATCAGAGGCAGAGTAATTTTAAGTGGTGTTTAAAGAGTGACGTTTCAGTGTTCGGCCCTAACATGTCTATATAAGTACCTCCTTGTGAGCACTCACATAAATTCATAACAACAACTTTATAAGTACTTTGTATTTGCTTATATAGTTAGGATTATTTATTTTGCACAAGGTTTAGCTTTACTCAAATTGTTATCATCAAAAGTAAACAGAATGAGTTAATCTGTTGGCGTTAGTTATTAAATAACCTCATAATAATGATAAAATACTCACAGCACCTATATGTATTTTTATTATCAACAGACATGACTTTGATATTACGATGTTTTTTTTTCTGAAATTTGAGAAAAGAAAAAAAAAAGAAAGATTGGCGAGTTTGGTTATGCCAGAATCATTTTAAAACTTCCCGTATAAACATGTGTAAATGTGAAAAATAAGTTTTTTTTAATGTAATTACCTATTCCTCCGTGAAAACCAAATTTTAAACTTTTTGTGAGGTGTGTCGTGGTACAGTGGTCCAGGGAGTAGGTAGTGGTTCTTAAATTTGACTGGATAAACTAAACCAAGTATTTAGTATCTAGATACTAAATACTTGGTTTAGTATATCTATTTGTGGTTAGTCTGACGAAAGTACCTACCAAACAAATAATACTATCTTTATCGTATCCGACTTGTTTGCTATAAGTGCTTTCCTATTTACAGACCAGTTATGATAAGATATAAGTACCTACGTACATTACATGCGTGAACGCGTGGCTTAGATTTACTTAGTTCTTACGACTATTCATCACGATCCTTGTAGGTAGTTTTTTTAATGAATAAAAATATTTTTTGTATCACTATACACTATAAAGTCATACCAAAAAACAATAGTTTATTTCACTAAAGAGAATATAATTGAGAACCAATTTTTTTTCCATTTTTTATAGTTATACTACACTTGTACACAGTTATACGTTCGTTGTGAAGGTATAAATATTATAAACAATACTCACAACAATTAAGATATTATAAAACTATGATAATAGATAACCATGACGGTTTTTACATAATTAATAGTAGCGTTGTTTAATCGATTAGTTATGAGCTTGCTAAACTGTGTGTAGAGCATGGGAAATCTTGTGTGTTTGTTTAAGACTTCTGTTTCATTAAACCCATTTTAAGTCGCTTCTAATTCGTAGTACACGAGCCTACTATGCAAATGAGTAGGCTCGATGGGAATTCTTTTTCCCATCTGGGCCGGCCGGTGAGTTCGATGTGAATAACCCCAAGTACTAACACTAGACTAAATTAACTTAAAAATTATTATTTTTGTTTTTCATTTTTATACGTGGTAATAATATCGCGGTTTTGTAAAATAATGAAAGATTTAGGTAAGTTAGGCCTGCGGGGTTATGGGTTATTTTTTTTATCTAATATTTATGAAAAAACTGACAAACCTTTTACACTACCACAGAAAATATTATAACTTTAGGTTTTTTTTTACGTAGCGTTTCGCTACGCCCTCGTAGCAGCTTAGACGAAATGCTTTTCGCTAAGTCAAAGTCAAAGTCAATATCAAAGTCAATATATTGTTATTTTAGTCCATATATTCTATCATTCTTGAGGGATTATGTATATATGTTATGTATACGAGCAGGGCAAGCCTCTTGGCCAAAAATTTACAAATCTCAATATTCAACTGCATTCTTGTAGGCACAGAATTCATATTAATATGATCTAGCTAGTTACTAATGTAAAATCTGAGTGCTATAAATATAAACAGGATAAAGTGTGATCGCGTGAGACTGCACGTGATACCACTGCGTTTCATAAATACATTCGTGTATATCTTTAACATGCACAGAATCATTGATTAGATTATGATTTATCATATATACAGTAGCACAATGTTAGGTTTCATTCAAGTGGCCAAAGAGTACCTAGATTACCTAAGGCCGGTATCAGAGTGGGTACCACGAAAAACGATATTCGTAGGATCGTCGTATCGTTTTGGGTTACACTGCGCAGGAACGCTGTCACTTCGCAAGAGCCCACGTCGACACACAAGGCGGCTGCGTAGTGTAACACAAGTGTCGCTACTGAATCTTCGTTAGTCATTTTTCAAAGTAGAGGCCCAGAGCTCTACCGGTCATCGGTGCGTGCATCGGTCGCGCTTGTCATTTGTATTAAAATTAACAAGTCGCTACAGAGCTCGAGCGACCGTACGCACGCATAGATATATTGGTATTGGTACTATCGTCAGGAACCCGATGGTACGCACTGACGGTCGGTCGAACTGTGAAACCGGCCTAAGATGTTTTGGTTTTCCATTTTCCAAACTTCAACCTGGTAATAAAATAAATGTAAGTTTGGAATAGTTACACCGTGTTTTGTTTCCTTGGTATTCAATCGAATTTGAATCTTGTTGAAAAAGACAAAACACGGTGTAACTATTCCCAAGCTCATATCGAGTAGGTATGATTATTATGCCGTCGTGTTAGCTCACATTTTACATTAATTATTTTATTACAAATTAATAGATAAACACAATATGGTCTTTTGTTACATATCATTGACAAAGCAGATATGTTTTAGTAGCGACAGGGACTGGTCGTATACTGGACGCAATCTCAATGTAGGTCGGTTCTGCTAGTTTGAAATGAAGTATACACCACTTTCATAAGGTTGCTTTTCCACTAGAGCTAGGCTAAGCTACGTTGCAAAGGAAGGAAAAAAAAGCACCTTACGCTTTCCCATCTGAGAAATTAGATAAAACTTGAACAAAATATAGACCAGCAAATCTTGAATTAGTTGACTTTCGCTATCAATATTCATTGCGCTCATTGCGTTATTTGTTTTGAAACAAATCCGCTGATGACCCACAGATCGGTCACGTGTCTTTTATCCCGTTCATAGCAGTTGCTATAATGTATAATGACATTAATGACTAATTACCGTTTGTGGTAAACAATGACTATTGTTATCTTTAAACTTTGTTGAATTAATTTGTAGGGTAAATTGTTTCGTTATACCACAGTAATACTAATATTTCCATGTAAAATGACATGGCTTATAAAACTCACAGTAAATTTGTTTGATAAAACCGGTAAGGGTGTGGAGTCCAGGGTAGGTTATGCTAATGAAACACACCTCATTTGCTAGATCTGTAAACTGAAAGACTCGTCGCCTTATATCGATAAGGCCGCCCATTGTTCTGTCGTTTTTATGTTATTTCCTGTACTTATATAATTTCTCTTTGTGTACAGTAATGTGTTTATCTATCTATCTAAACCTCTTCCAAGCAACTCTTGTGATAAAAGTTTTTTTCCATTATATGTCTTCCCCTGGGTTAAGAAGGATAAAAAAAATTTCAAACTATTTGTTAAATGGAAACGATAAAATTAAAATTAAATTAAAACTACAAGGTTATATCAGATAGCAGTTTTTTTTTTGTAAAAATAAAGGATTTCCTGTTTCGCGAATCGACAATCTTATCAAAAGTAGATAATTCAATGAATTCTGCCAATTTGATGTGAATCTATAATATCAGGCATTAGAAACACGTATATGTACTAGCACAATTTGCATCTACTGGTTACTAACTAGAACGACTTATACTAAGGCTGATAGTATCAGTATCCTAGTTGTTACTATACAGAACAACAATAGACTGTTTGTCTGTGACCAATGAATTACTATTCCATTCCAGCCGCTTTTACGATAAGATCTACAAAGATACCATTGTCAAGTGCAAGTACACTCAGCGCTAAAAGTAAATGAGGTTCATTCTACCAACAGTCAAGTGTAAATATTTGTTCAGTGTCTCACAAGAAAGCATCCTAAGCTTACTTGAGCACTATAGGTGGCTAAAAAGGAGAGAAACAAAAGGAGAGAACAGGAGGAGAGAACAGGAGATGGATCATTGTCACTGTGAGGCGTCGATGTCTAAATTTCAGCAGGATTTAATGGCGCACATTTCCGATACGATTAAGTCTACAGTGGAAAGTGTCATATCTGGCAAATTTGACAAGTTCTCGGCAGATCTTGACAACATTAAAACCGAAATGAAAAAAATCACAAACGATAACACGAAGATTTCGGTTTCTCTCACTGAGATAAACAAGCGTCTGAACGAGTTCGAGCTATCTAATAACTTTATAAATGACCGCCAAGATGAGTTCGATTCCCGTTTATCCCTGGTTGAGCAACGCGCGGTAGACAACGAACAATATGGGAACGACATAGCTGAGCTGAAAAATAAATGTGCCTCATTAAGTTTCGAGCTGAAATCCAGACAGCAATGGGATAGATTGCTCAACCTTGAGGTTATTGGAGTCCCTGAAACCAGCAATGAAGATCTAGTGAAGGTGCTCACTCAAATTGCCAAATTTGTTGATGTCATTATAACCCCGAACGACATCGAGTTCGCTAGCAGAATCCAACCTAAGCAGCCGAAACCAGGAACCCCGCGGACTATCATCGTTAAACTGAAAAATCGAGCGGTAAAAGACAACATTCTAGCGGGCATCCGTCGCTTTCACGGTATCACCCGCAACGACATTGGAATGCAGGGAACTCAACGAATCTTTATAAATGAACATTTGACGCTTGATAACAAAAATCTGTATAAAAAGTGTCGTGAATTGGCTACAGCGAAGTCCTATAAGTATACATGGATAAGAAACTGTAAGATTTTTGTGAGGAGAGACGACAAGTCGCCGAAAATTGCTATAAACAAAGATTCAGATCTCGTAAAAATCAAGTGACCTGTCGTCTCATCACCACAATATTCGATTGTGACTCTGCTCGGAGTCTTCCTATGTTGGATTTAGGCTTATCCATTTTGTTAACTCATTATTTAACCTACCTACTATACATTTTTTATATACAAAAAAATACTAAAATAACCAATGAACCTTTAGCTGGCTTATTTCTACGTTTATTCCACGGTTTGTTCTTGCTGGTGTGTATGCACTTGTACTATCATAGAACTATTGAATTTATAACAAAACCACAGAGTTCGATTACTTTGTGGAATCTACACTCGAAAACTTTCTTCAGACTTTCCATGTTAGCTCTTTATTTAACCAATCTCGCCCGGTTCGACAAGACTGTAGCTCGAGTTATTCGAGCCCACGGCTCAGCTAGTGATTTATTACCTATAGTGCCTATCGTCAATCTTTCGTCATGGCTGTGAAATCTTTAGAAATACTTTATCAAAATGTCAGAGGTCTTCGAACCAAAACTTTAGAATTTTACAGGAATTTATTAAAAAACAGTATTGACGTTATATTGATTACGGAAACTTGGTTGATTTCGGGAATTCTAGATGGCGAGGTGTGTGACTCACGATACGATCTCTTTCGTCTCGATAGGAACTATGTTCTCACAAACTCCACTAGAGGTGGAGGTGTCATGGTTCTTGTTCGCAGAGAACTGGGAGGTTTCCTGCTTGGGAATACGGGTGTCACTCCACCGATTGATATGATCTGGGTAACTATCCCTTCAAAGTCGTTTAATTCTTCGGTAAGTAAAAACTTGCATATAGCATTAGTCTACTTATCTCCTGATAGCAACAGTTTACCCCAATATATAGATAACGTGCGTAAAAGTGTCTCATATGTACATAGCTTGCACAATAATGATAATTTTTTAATAGTCGGCGATTTCAACCTGCCAAATATTGAATGGATACCTCATATTGGGCCACTACATATGAGGCGAGGTCCCATTGAAACACAGATTGCTGGCCAGCTGTTACTAGATGAACTCAACTTATTAGGTCTTGAACAAAGTAATTATAGTAAGAATTCGTTTGGAAACACCTTAGACTTAATATTTAGTAATTATAATGCCTCGACGGATATCTCGCATATCTCGCTTGTAAAGGAAGATCAAGCTCACCCAACTTTACTAATAGACTCATCTAATATATCCCTCATTCCACTTAAGGAATTACCACTAGACAAATATAACTTTAGAAAATGTAGTTATGATAAAATAATTAATTACCTCAATAAAATAGATTGGAGGGCTACTTTTGAATCGTGTCCTAATGTTGACTGTGCTGTGAATTGCTTTAATAATGAACTACATAAATGCATCGACCAATTCGTGCCTAAAAGTAAGTGTAAAAAAACTAGTAATTTTCCATTATGGTACGATAATACACTATATAACATAATCCGCGATAAATTGAAAGCACATGCCAACTGGAAACGCTTCAAGAATGATTTGGATTACAGAGAATTTTCGATGCTCCGTGCTAGGGCTAAGAAAATGGAGGAGGACTTGTATTCTAACTTTATCACACATATACAAGAAGATATCAAAATTTGCCCTAAAAAAATTTGGACTTACGTTAAGTTAATGAAAGGGAAATCTAATTACCCTAAATCCTTATCACTGGGTTCTGACGTCTATAATAGCGGGCCAGACATATGTAATGGTTTTAACAAATTCTTCGAAAGTGTATTTGTGAAACCCTCTTTACATTATGATCTAAACGAATTAGATTTACCCTCGTGCAGTGAGACTCATGCTATCAGTGAGATATCTATATGTGATGAACAATTATTTAAACTACTCAAAGCGACTGACGTCAATAAATCAGCCGGCACCGATAAAATTCCCCCTATCTTCATACACAACTGTGCCGTAGCTCTCGTAGAACCCTTAAAAGTAATATTCACTAGGTCCCTGTCTGAGGGAATATTTCCATCACAATGGAAGGAAGCCAACGTAATTCCAATACATAAAAAATCTTCTAAATCTAAAATAGAGAACTATAGGCCTATATCCATTTTGAACACGTTCAGTAAAATATTTGAAAAAATTGTATATGATAAAATCTACGACACAGTTGTGAATGGAGTAAGTCAAACTCAACATGGATTCCTAAGAAATAGATCTGCTCTGAGTAACCTTGCCGAATTTACACAGTTCGTTCTCGAAGGTATGGAAGGTGGAGGTCAGGTTGATGTGGTCTACACTGATTTTGAAAAAGCTTTTGATCGTGTGGACCACATCATTCTGCTTGCTAAACTTGATCGTCTTGGTATTCATGGAGACCTCCTGAGGTGGGTAAAATCATATCTCACTAAACGGTCTCAGGCAGTAGTGGTTGGTGGATTTAGATCGGATCTTGTAGAAATTCCTTCTGGTATCCCTCAGGGATCACATTTAGGTCCACTCTTTTATAACGCATACATATATGATATTTATAAATGCTTTACAACATGCAAACATCTTTTATACGCAGATGATAAAAAAATATTTTGCAGAATTAATAGTACTCAAGACTCTGTTAATCTCCAGAATACTCTTAATCGACTGTCAGATTACTACTCTCACAATATGATAACAGTAAACGCGCATAAATGTCAACAAATTTCATTCACTCGGAAACCTAAACCATTTAATTTCACTTACTCATTCAATAACACTCCCATTGAAAAAGTTAATGTTGTAAAGGATCTTGGAGTTATCCTAGATAACAAACTCACTATGTCCGATCACGTGGACTACATCTCTGATAAGGCCTTCAAAAATCTCGGTTTCGTTATTCGAACATGTAACCCCTTTTCAGATCTTTCCTGCATTAAAACGGTTTACTACGCTTACGTTCGTAGTGTGTTAGAGTACGCTAGCAGTATCTGGTGTCCTAATTATATAATTTATAAAACCAAAATTGAAAAAATTCAAAAGAAGTTTGTAAAACACCTCAATTATCGTAAGCGCGTTTTCACTAGTTATGAAGATGGTTGCACCCTTCATAAAATGATGACCCTTGAGGATAGGCGTACTCTGAATGACTCCATGCTATTGTATAATATACTGAATAGTGGTCTAGATTCTCCAACCCTACTCGCCTCCATAAACTTCAGTGTACCCACTAAGCGAACCCGTCACACACCTCTCTTCTCACTTCCACATCTTAGTACTAATTATGCTATGAATGCACCCATCAATAGAATTTGTGCTCAGTATAATAAACGTTTTTCGAGTGTTGATATCTTCAACACCAGCAAAACTTCCTTTAAAAAGGCTATCGGTTCTTTGCTTTTATAATCCCGTAAAACTGAATCTAATCACAAAAAAAATTACAACTAATACATTGGTTTTAATTTTCTTTGTGAATAAATGGGTATTTTACTAATACAGTATTTACAATATTCACAATATTTACAAAATACACATGAAACAGTTGAGCTTTCTACAAACCGTTGCAAACGATTTATAGACAGCTCAACTGGTCCAAATCAGTACGTAATAGGTAGGTAGTTTATAAATGTTAAGTTATTAGTGTTAGCTAGTTTTTGTAGGTTATTTTTTGGATACTATTAGCTCTTTTTTCCTATTGTCTTTATAATTTACTGTTTAGCTATAGTATACCTAACGTAATATTTAGAGAGACCTGTAATTGGCTGTTTTATATAAAAAAAATATATTTAACTCTAACTTACCATTGTAGCTGTTGGTCCCTTCAATAAATAAATAAATAAATAAATAAAATAGGCAACTAGTGGCTGGAGCCGTAGAATAGGCGTTAGTCTCAAAATCCCTTTTGAGTTTTCTTCTCTAAAGTCCTTCAAGTGCTATAGTGCGATTCAAATGTTCAAAAACATTTATGCCGTGGTCTATAGTGCACATCTATATTTTTTGGTTTAGTATTATTTACTGAATTTCTAAATAAGAGGGGTAGCCACATTGTGCATGAATTTGTGAATTATGGTTTGTAGGTGTTGGCATCCCCGACACTAGTTTGAAAATAAATAAAATGAATAAGTCTAGGCTCTATGATGTTTTGACAGCTAACCTAAAAAGCATTAATTTTTGTTGTCTTGTACTGGCTTTTGAAATAACGTGTGTGCAGCAATAAAACGAAAGTGTCTTTTCCATCCAAAGCGTATAATTTTACCCGGCATCCATCCAGACCTCTAAAAGTAGCGCACTGTAGGCACGATAGTTTCTTGAAAAATATTGTGTAGCTTTGTGAATCGCTAACTGCTGAAGCTGACTGTACCCCGTCACAATGTCTGACATTTTGACCGGCCATTAGCCTCATCATTGTCACAAGTTAATTGACTTACCGCATATTGTGAGGATCACTGCCATATTCCCGAATTTTAATTATCAATATTGGAAACAATAAAATTGTAGGTACCGAAGAGGCTGAAAAATACAATGAGTTTTGACAACGGAAGGTCAAACGAACGGGTTTGTTTACATTTTTATCATATGTAAAATACAACCTGCATTTTGAAATGCGAATGCGCTGAACGCGCACTCAATTTCACAAATAATTAAAAACTGCATACGTAAAATCATAAGTAAAGTCAATCGTAAACATTGCCATGATATTCAGTGTCATCTCTTTGTTTCAGTGGTGTACTGCGACTACAGCGGTTCAGGGAGAGCTCTGCAATGGATCGAGGAGTATATGATACGGGATGTGCTGCCCATCCACGCCACGCAATGCACAGCATTGTCACACACGTCAGGGCAGAGCAACATATTCAGGTACCTAGTAGTCTAACCATCAGGTACTCAGTGAATATTCCGGCTCATTCAGTAACTTCCTTAAGGGTGACCTGTTGGAGGAACAATACGCATGCATGCATGATGTTGATTCACGATTGATCACTTCAATATCTTACTGAGTTCAAGGTCTTCCTGATCTCTGAGCGGGACATCGCTAAACTACAATTAACATCCGTAAAGGCATGCGCAGACCTTAGAACGCTAAAAATCGGTAGAAAAATTACAGGGAAGTCTACGCTAAGAGTTTAGGGAAGACGCGAAAACGATTTTGTATTTGTATTTGAACAGTAGACAATCGACATTCTACAGAACACTGAAATACACATCATTAACCTGATATTATTTGCTAATCTACCCTATAAACTAATCAGAACATTTTCCACAGATCAGAATCCCGCAGCATAATCCGAAGCACAGTAGGCGCGGGGCCAGATGACGTGGTGGTAGTAGGAGCCACTCTGCCCAGACTCCTGCGAACGCTGATGCCGGAAAAGGTCACTCTGTTCGTCTCTTCGAGGGAGACAGAGCGGCAGCTTATACCCTGGAGAGAATGCGGGGCTGAGGTAAAGAAACTTTGCCTACGTTTGTAAAAGTCAATTTACACTTTCTTAGGTACCTATACAGATGCAGAGGCCATTAATCACCGGCCAACACGGCTGGGATCGCGGAAGAATGCTGACACACACTCGCGTCCCCCGGTACAAGTACCCGACCGACCGTGAGGTTTTAGTCAGTAAAGTCTGCAATAAATACTGCTATAACAAGCAGCAGATATTCATGATGGATTTTATCACGTAAAAAAAAAGTACCTTTGTATACAGAAGAAACGTAAAGCTCTACTGCTAGTCACTGCTGTGCCTAAATGCCACGCAGTAAAACGCTACACGCTTACTTTTGAGTGTGTAAATGAATGAATGAATGAAATTGGTGACCGTAAGCTATGTTTTTGTGCGTGTGCGTGCGGATACACCAGTGTTCCTGATAATGAACTACTACAATGACCTTAGAACTACGGGATCGGGTCTGGGAACGTTGTGGAGCAGAGGGCCATTCTGAAACGTATGCTAAGTAGATAGTTTCTATGAATTATGATCGTCTCTGTCTCGCCTCCAGTTGCTACTGCAAAAATAACTTCATACAATCTTTAGTACACCGATGTTCTAAAATAAATACCCGCGTCCAAGTAACCAGTGCTGATATTAGTAGGCACTTAAATCTTTTCTTGAGTGCACTGAATGCAACTAAACACTGAGATCATTATTATTGTAAGACTAATTCTCGAACTCATAAATGACATAGAGGTTCCTCAAGAAACGGATTCTGGTGGAATCAGTTTGGCAATCAGTTTAGCCTCTTTTTATAAATTCAGGGGTAAATGAATGAAGTTCTCCAGAGAGTGAAGTGTAAAAATTGAATGTTATCATTCAATAACAATGTTGTGACACGCCGTATCAGTGTGAGGCCGAGGTTACGTCCTTCGGCAGTGACCGTGAGTGTGGTGATGTCATGACATCATACTGAGGGTCTGTGGGTACTTGGTATAGCTACTTAGAAAATATAGCAGTAGCTTTACAGTAGGAGGTCGTAGATTTTTTCTTAGTAAAAGTTGTTTAATATTCTGAGATTTCTGGAACCAATGTCAATAAGAAACTAAAACCTCATTAGAACTACTTACCTACTTTCGACTTGTTGACGATTCGGACAAAATATTTTGGGACACATTTTCTAATTGACTTTGGTTCCAAACACGGTATTTTTTTCTTCAGTTTGACGGCCACTTCAATGTTTTTTTTAATTCTTTGTATCCATTATAGAGGTCTGGATACTCACACCTCTTTGTCGTACAACAACCCGTCGTCGTCACATCGTCCCAGAGAACCTCAAATGTTTGTTGACGCTTACCAACCAGGGCACGTGCGAATAGGAACCCTGTTGTTCATTGAATAATGCATAGTACTTAGATTTATGACCGGCAAATTCCTACGTTTATCGATACTGCACGGCTATCGTATACAGTACCTAGGTAGTACACGCTGGTGAACACGTGAACACTAGGACACTTCACTTGCTAGTACCTACCTCTAAGTCTTGAGTTTTATATGGTTTGATTTTCGAGCATCGCTGATTTAGATAGATAGATAGATTTAATTCCAGGGTTTATGAATGAAGTCATGTGATAACATGTTGAGTTGAGTACATTTGTATATGAACAAAAATCTTTTGTCCATATACAAATGTACTCAACTCTAAGCTCGTCACGGTTTAATAGCGCTCGGCGAAAGTAGAAGGGGAGGGGTGCTTTGCGCAGCCAAGCAGATGGAAAATTTGGCATTCGATTCAAGGTCAGCGCTATTAAATCGTACCGGCACATGTACTATTGATTGTCTTTCCCTTCTATCGATATTCTCAATCATAGAGGTTTTGCCTTTTGATTGCACGTTTCATTTATTCTAACCCGATTTGTAATCGATCGTGTGATAAAACTCAGTCTCTCTTTAGTGTTCCGAAGCTTATTGATTTTAGGGGCCCTATACAAAGGTTTTGAAGCGTAATATCTTCAAATATATTTGAGAACCGAGACGGCCGAGCTGAATTCGGGCTTTACCCAATTACATAAGTACTTTGCAATGTAGTAAAAATGCCGTGACACTGACCATTTTAAGCCCCATGCTGGCGTGTCCTTGCTTTTACGACCCAAAGGGCCTCAATGGGTCACACAAGTCGCAAGTGACGTAAACTCTATTTTTGTGCAAATAATTTTACCATTTCAGGCACGAATTATGCGTACCATTTCAGGCACGAATTATGGTCCAAACAATTGGGTCCATTTGTTAGGGTATACCTATATAAGGTTACTGTTTTGAAGATGTTTTTGTAATAAATATTTATGTAATCGATGTTAGCACACTGGCTGACTTCGACAGCGACACGATACCATGTCAGTGGAGTGGCTATAACAAATATACTGGGTGTCGACCTGATAAGAAAGTGGATATCGTAAGTGTCGTGTCGGCGGCATTGTGGAAACGCCGAATGCTGAAAAAATATTTATACCTTTATACCTACATGTTTAAGTTTAACACAATGTCGAAAAATAAGTTGTTGTATCTCAAAGCATCCAACAAACCCAAGGTTTATCTACCAAGGAGTCTGACACCCACTTCAAAACTGACCTTTAACTTTTACGATTCAATACTTTTGAGCAATAAATGAGGGAAGGTTGCTTCCCTCTTTATTACAAAACGTTAAATTGGAGGAAATAAAGTTCAGATCAAATAATTTAGAGTGCATCGTTATACCTTACCGTATAGGTACATTAAGTATTCTTTACGTAACTAACATGGTATGGTATTTTCTGATTCATTAATATATTCATTGGTATATTTTTCATTTATGCATAATGAAAAATGAACGTAAACCACTTTACTATTGTTTTCTTTCTTTCATTTATCTTTGAACGATTTTAAATCCAAAACGTGGCTTCACGGTTTTACATATCTACATATATTTTAGCTAACAATCACAGGAAATACTTTTAAATACCTACCTATTCAGCTGCAAATTATGAACGAATGTGTACCAACTAGCTTAATGCACACGCTATCATAATGTTAGGTGCTTGACCCCAGCAGTTTGTGTTAGCACAGCGAAAATTTTTGGTAAACAAAATATTTTCACAAACATGCCATCCGACAGTTTTTTGTTTTCGTGACCTAAAACTGTGTTTTTTGGGGGAAAAGAAACCAGCGGGCCTAAGATGCGCACCGCGAGATATTTGTCATGTCGTTCTGTCAAAATGTAAGCATTTTGTACCAGTTTAGGAACTATTGCATTATCTGTAGTACCTAATGGTGTCGACAAAACGCACCATAATGTACACTTTTGACACTTCATAGTCGTCGTACCTCTCTGAGGACGAGATAATAGTCATGCAGAAATGTCAAAAGTTGAAAATTCAAAGGCGCGGTTTCTCGACAACATTACCACAGTTAATGCAATAGTTCCTAAACTGGTACAAAATGCTTACATTTTGACAGAACGACATGACAAATATCTCGCGGTGCGCATCTTAGGCCCGCTGGGTAACTGAAAAGAGACAAATTGGTACCTACATAACTCGTATTTATGTTGTAGATGCAAGATAAAATAGTAAAACAAAAATTATGAATGTAGATTTTTGTGATTTGGCTTCTGTTATAAATCACCGTCTGTGCCGTCGCAAAAATTTATTATGAAACGACCAATATTTTTAGTTGTTATTTGAATGTAGTAAATACATAATTATATGCACAATATCCTGTTTTTGAAATATAATTTAGGTCAAGTAATATACGTAATTATGGAACGACTGATAAACCTTGGAAATAATTTTCTGTTTGAATACCATTTGTGATTAATGTGCATGATAGGTTTTAAAAACAACTGAGAAAACATCTTGGGCACGCTTCCGATTGGTACTGATTTGGACCAGTTGAGCTATCTATAAATCGTTTGCAACGGTTTGTGGATAGCTCAACTGTTTCATGTGTTTTTTGTAAATATTTTGAATATTGTAAATACTGTGTTAGTTGTAATTTTCTTTGCGAATAAATATTTTCACCATTTTATAAACTGAAAAATAATAACATACCCCTCTTCCAGATAATAAAAATCCCCGAAACCAAAGAAGGGTTCATCGACCTCAACAACTTAGAACTCCGATTACAACAAAACACTGGCACCGGCAAACGCATGATTGGCTTCTTTCCATCCGCGTCAAAACTAACAGGAGTTCTAACTGATGATGTGGCAACCACACTTCTGCTCCACCAGTACGGAGCTTGGGCTTTCTGGGATTATACATTAGTGGCGCCTTATGCAGCAGTGGATATGAACCCGACCTTCCCAGGAGTTGAAGAAGAGATGGTGAAGAAAGACGCACTGTTCTTCAACTGTGAAAAGTTTGTCGGCGGCGTCCAGGGACCGTGCATTGTGGTGCTTAAGAAGGATGTGTTTAAGAACACGCCGGTTTATTGTGAAGATGTAGAGGTTGGTACATCATATTTTGTTTCTTGCTCTCTAGTTTAAAGAGTTTGGTTTCTTTTTGTAAGAGGCACGGACCACAGAGTATTTAATTTTCTAATTGCTAAGATTTTGATTTTAGTCAAAGTCATACAAAAATTAGAAAAATGTACACATAATTTACTAAACTAAGTAATATGTACCTACTAACAAAAAAATAAAGGTACGTAGGTATTCAATGTAGCAAATAATAAATGTTTGGCCACCAATGATTTAGCTACTTAACTACCAACATTTTTTTATTAATTTAATTTTTATTTCATGTAATATCATACAAATTACCTACATTGACAGTTATTAATTAAGTCATGAAAAAATTTACAAGTTGTTATCGTGAAGGAAGTAAACAAAGTAATAATGTAGGTCAAATTATGGCAGATATCGATGTGCAGTGCCAATAAATAATAACAGGAAATAATAATCTTAGCATGAATAAAACATATTGTTTGACCCTGTCTGTACTTACTTATGACTAATTCTATGCACGAATTCTAAAGCACTAGTCTCTAAGTTACTGAAAACACTAACTAATTATAACTAATCTCATTCAACTGTGTCGCCACCGACAATGATATTTTTGCTGGAGCAAGTGACATGTCGTGTAGGGGTCGTACCAGTGGGTAAACGTAACACAGTTTGCATCTAGATAAGAACCCCTAAAGGAAATTCTGGAATTTTATTCCAATTTTTCCCTGCCGACAGTCACAGAGGTCGCTAAGGGGATTATTGTACAGGCTAGCGACCCGCCCCGGCTTCGCACGGGTGCAATGCAGTGATGATGGTGGTGATGTATTATACAGTATAAATCTTCCTCTTGAATCACTCTATCTATTAAAAAAACCGCTTCAAAATCCGTTGTGTAGTTTTAAAGATTTAAGCATACATACAGACATTAGGACAGACGCGGGAAGCGACTTTGCTTTATACTATGTAGTGAAGTTCCAAAAATCCCTCACGCGGGGGACTCACGCAGGGGAAAAATGGAATGAGCCATTTATACAACGTCAGGGGCCACATTTTACTTATGTAACGAGACGCTGCAGTGCCTGGGATATAGTTTTAGATGCCTTGTAAAAAAGCACCTTTTCCCCAGGTATTGAGTGAGAGGATCGAAGAGATGAAGACCACAGAAGCGGTCCGAGCGGCTCTAGTCATGCAGCTGCGGGATGCTGTGGGGCTTCAGAATATTGCTGAGAGACAAGACAGTATTGCCAGGTAAGCTTTTTTATGGGTAACTCCCATTTGTTCTATAGGACTGTTACGTCATAGAACTGTCAAACCTGTTTTTATCGCTAATATCTGGTAACTTCCATTTGGTAGCACTATTGAAACGAAAACTAGCCCTGACTATGGAACTACAGGGATAAAAAAGTTTTACGTAACAGTCCTATAGAACAAATGGGAGCTACCCATTTTTATAAATAGTAATAATTATAATTAACGATTTAAATAGGTACAAGATAGATCTGAGGTAAATAATATTGATTCAACATTCAACTCTACTGTTAATTGTAGACCCTCTACGTCAGAGTCTACGGCGTAGACCTACAAACTTAATTTTTTTTTTGTGAGTAAAGATTGAGTCGCACGAAAACTACTTTTCTTCAACTACTAATCAACAAAACCAAAACTCAGACTATGGGCACTGCACGCAGTCCTATGAAGTGTAGACCTTGTATGGGTAACCTAGTTTTACCGCTATTATTTTACGCCTAATGCCATTAAAAGATTTGGAGAATTTGCCCTCATTATTCCTCATACCCTGACCTAACCTATAATGAATATTTTGTATGTCTTATGCTAACGATAAACTACATAAAGAGTGTTTATTGTTGCCAAATGGCATGTTTGCAGGCTTATAAGCGGCGGTTGCTTCCAAATTACACTGAAGTCTAAAACTATGTTTCTACTTCCACACTTATCGACTGCATTGTCCAGTCGATTCTCACGATAAAGATTTTAACTTATAAGTTGATAATCTAGAATTCGATTCTAAATCTTTCAATTTGAGACTGGATTCATTCTGATGTTGCATTTTTCCTAATTTGACAGCACTAAAAATGTTGCCGTCCCTTTCTCATCAACTGAAACGACACAGACGGGTATAATTTTACAGCTGGCAAATAAGGTTAGTTTAGAAAAATGCAACAGGAGAATCGATATGACTGACTGTGCTAAGTAAATCGCGAGGGAAAAGAGAGAACTTTGCCTTCCAGTGAGATTATAACAACGGCTAAATAAATATAAAAATCCGAAAATTGTATCTATAGATATTCGGGTGGAAAGCATTATCATTGGGTCCAAAGCATTAGCCCGGTTTTATCTCTGAAAATCCTGAAATTATGTTCTGGCCCTGGCACGGAACGCCTCGGAAGCGAGGCAAAGGAAAATCACCGACTACGTAGATACCAACAATACGTATGTATGTAGGTACCTATGCACGTTGTTTACATTCCGAGCAAATAGAGGGCGCTTTGACAGCGATTTAACGATTTTGCAATGTAAACATTGATTCGATGCGTCAAATATTTAACTTGGTGAACGTTTGAGGTTTGGTGGAAATAGATAAAATATACTAGTAAATGAAGTATCACTGTAAAGTTAATTCTACAAAAACATCTATGCTTATCGATGGTGGTCATAAGTACCGGAGATACCTAGATACAACTTACCTACTTACCTATCTAATGAACAAAGGAACAATGCTTATCAGCTATCCTAGGCTTTGCATTGTTCACTAGAGATTGTTGTTTCGCCAGGTAGCCTAAGGGCAGACGCGCACTTGGCAGACGAACAAGCGGCCAGTGATCAGAGGCTAATTATGATGTTGAGATTTTCCGCTTGATTAAAACGACGAACAAATCGCTGCTTATTAAATGAAATGATTTTTATGCTATCGTCATGCTACATCATTCTATGATTGCTAAGCACTATTGCTATAGTGCCAAATAACACCGCAATACAGGTCATTCACCCACCATCACCACGATGTAACAAAATTCAATTTATGAATGGCTAATTCTGTCGCTTTCCATACAAACCTGTCGCTAAGACGGTAATCGCTCGAATCTCGTAGTACTGTTTGTTTACCATACATAAATTAAATTTTGCGACATCGTGGTGAAGGTGGGTGAATGATCTGTATTGCGGTGTTATTTGATACCTACTATAGTCTATGAGGTTTTAGGAGGCTGCATCCTAAGTTGAATATTATTTATAGCTATTTTATTATGTTGGCATTGCCTTGACACGGGATATTCTATTTCATGGTTGCATGCAGTAGACAGATAACCGTTTTCAATACTCTTTGAAAATTCTATATTGACAAGAAAGAGATTTGTTAATATTTTTGTACACACACAAAGCTTTATATCTTTGTAGGTACTAGGTTCAGACAAAAGTAGATATTCTTGCGACATTCAAATTTAAATTTATTTTTAAATAGCTACTATGATTTAATTTATGACATCTCAAATAATATAAATTCAGAACCGGCGCTTATCTTGTTAACATAATAAGAAATACTAAATCAAAACGCCTCCAGCAATAAAGCTACACGCGCACTTAGCGGCCAGCCAGCCATTTCTGTGTTCGATTATGAAGTTGAAATTTTCCGTTTGACCAATTGAAAAGCCTTACACCTTGAACAGGCATTTTTCGTTCGACAAATACAATGACTTTTATGACACCGTAATAGAGTCTATATTTTGATTTACCCATAACATTATGACAGCCCCCTAGCTGTCATAGGTAATATTACGCCCGAGCCGGTTGCCGCGGTAGTTGCTATAAGCATAGAATATCACGTGTTGAGGCAGCAAGTGCGCCATGAGCCTAACTTCGAAAATCACAGAAAGTCAGCCACATTAATTCGAAGGTCTCCATTGAATAAATAAGTTATGTCAATGTTTGCATGAGCTTGCAGTTTGCTCGTTAATGTTGGCGCCATTGATCACGCAGTGCCACTACCAACATGTAAATGTTATTTTATTTCTTGTTTGTGATTTTATGACTATTTTAGATAGGCTAATAATATTCTCTCGGATAAACCTGATTGAGGAAACACTACATAGTAACTACAGCTTGTCAAAAATAGCTTGACGTGGAACTAAATATTTCGTTCATTCATGTCATACTATAGAATGAATGAATTGATTTGCAATGTAAGTAGCGCCCTCAATTTTTTTTTTTACTTTTTTTTTGAGATTATAATAAAGTTCCATTGCGATAAGATGACACATCATCAACCATTCGCAGATTTTGATAAAGAAATCTTTTAGGTGCAGATATTATGCTTGTAAAATCTACTACTTGAATATTATGCGTAGCTATATTTTGTTAAATGAGCCGGTTTTAAAGATGTAAAAACAAATAAGAACGTAGTATGTTTTTTCTGAAGACAGTCGTGAAAAATTACGGCATCAGCTAAAAGGAAATGACAGAGTCCATTCAATTGGACAACAGCGTTTTCCTGAAATATTCAGGACGGATAAAGGTTCGGGAATAACCGGCCGATGCAATTACCTTCTCCGGGAAATAGAGTAATTTACTTAATTAGGTAAGGTAGGTACTGTGTAGAACTTTAACTATTGACAGAAAGAATCGTGCTCCTGACGATTGACAAACGATATTGTGATCACAAGTTTTCAGTCCATGCTAGACTGTCCATCAATAGGTGCAACAATGGGAAAGAAACAAGCTAGAGATTTGAACAAAGAATAAACAGACCAAGTATAATTTCTAAAATTTATTCTGAATATTTCGGCCTTACAGACATATCTATCCATAAAATGTTTGACCCAATTATATCTAAAGTCAAGTTCAGATAGACAATTCTGTTTACGTTTTGCAAAACGATGTAAATAAAGAAAACATCTGTGTTCGCTGACTAACGGTTACGTAATCAATAAAAATAGATCGTGCGTAATTTTGTTTGCGAATAAATCGCGTGACGAATTTTCTGGTCTAAATAAATTTTAAAAAAAAACTTGCGAACCGGCGCGATCACTGACAGATCAATGCGCATCTACACTTGTTTATTTTAGAATTGGGTGTGAACTATCGGTGGCCAGTCATATAGTACAGATTTATAGTGATTTGAAATATTTTATTACTCGGAGAACTTTCTTAACGTTACACCACGCTACGTTTTTTATGTGTCCCTTTGTGATTTAGTATCGAGTCATACGTCATACCAGCGTTGTTGGGTATTGTGAGAGAAAGGAGAAGACTTCTTGAGGTGTAAGTAAGTATAATGAGGCTTAGGTTTTACAAATATGTGAAATTGATATTGTATCGAATATTAGGTAATTGACGTGCGTTGTGATCGCCGTCGCAAAGCTGAATGGGTCCGTTCTTCCAGTCGTGAGCGAATGATCGAACGGGAGCGAGTTGCGCGTGAACAAGCTTTGTTCTAGTTAGTTTTTGCGTTGTCAATACAAATAAGTTATCATAAAAACTCTTAACCTACACGCACACTTGGCGGCCAAACAAGCAGCCAGTACCATTATGAAGTTATGGTCGATTATGAAGTTTCTGTCGTCTGTTTAACAAGTTCAATTATTATATTTTATGTTGAATATCTTACTATTGTGACTTTAACCTTTCTTTGCCAACGCATTGGTCTGAGGACCGACGAAAGACATTTCCATCTCGTTTTTGTTTCTCGTAAACTAAATAGAAACAGTTCTCGGCTACGAAATAATCTACAAATTTCAATCTGTTTCATACAGCATCCATTATCCCTCTTGGAACCCGGAACTCCAGCCCGATATAAAAAGTCTATACTCAAGCGCTTTGCGTGCCAGAGACCTACGCACATTCTATGACGCAAATGAATTAGTTTCTATTCGAATACACTGATAATTGATGATTGAACATTGGAACCTGAGATCTTTTCTTTTTAGCTGGATACTTTTTTAAAATCCAGTCTGAAGCTGAAACTCTGCAATGCGTACTGAATATTCACGATGTCGCACAAGATATTTCAAAATTATTCTTATACCTACCTATAAGAATCATTTTGAAATATCTTGTGTGATACTTACCTAGTAAAGATAGATAGATAAACACTTTATTGTACACAAAGAGAAATTACATAAGTAGGTACAGGAAATAATATAAAACAGACAGTACAATGGGAGGCCTTATCTCTAAAAGCGATCTCGTCCAGACGTAAGTATAAGAATAGTTAGTTACCTACAAGAAAGAATCATACAAATCTTTCATTACCTATATACACTCCCAACAGCTGTAAGTTTAAAAAAAAATACTGATACGAATCGTCATAAAGTTGTGTGCGATTATCATTACTGTTTTTTATGAGACTTGAGTCGCAGTGTCTGATAAATGATGGTCCAGGTCATTCTTTATCACACGATTGTGATCATGATCCAGTTTATCATCCGCAGTCCATAGCGCAAATAATTCTGATCTGTCTCGAGATGATATTGTGGGATAGGCAGCAAAAATCTGCAGCTAACAATTCACTGGCCCAGGGTGGTGGCTACGGAAACCATCCTCCCCTCCAATTGAATACCTATATAGCTAAAGAAATTTATGTTGATTTTGCTGTAAAGTGGTCAAATTATTTAACAGCAGTGGTGTGACACGGAACTGAATCCGGGTCACTGCAGTGTCCATGGAAATGGGTCACACACGCGAGTAATGGGACTTTTGTACTTGACGCTTTTATGCTGTAATTGAGAGGATAATTAGCTGGGTGTTATTTCATGTATGTTTTTCCAACCATTACTGAATTAAGAATCTTGTATGAAAAAAACCTTGGCCGTTACTACCACATACCAACTCTTACCTTCATAACATAGATAGAAGTCTCATCTGGTTCTCAAAAGTGGTAGTGGTAGAGCAAACTTCCAATGACATAACATTGATCTTAAATCTCTTCTACTCTAAATCATGCCGTCTCAGTATGACAAAAAAATGTGCCTTAAATTATGTTGCGATATAAAAAAAAAATTCAAAGGTAGGTCAGCAAAGCACTTAACACTCAATTAGTCTTGAAACGTACAACACTAAAAGAAAGTGACATAAAGTTTACGGCACTTTTTTCAAAAGAAAATGGTGGATGAATGTCATGTCATTTTAAATTAACTGCCCATAATATTGCTTTCACTATTAGCTCCGATAGTTATACTAAATGGAACGTTGACACAGATTTGGGATATCTATTACGACAAAACTGGTGCGGTCATAAAACATTAATCTCAGTGACACAACCAATAAACCCATTTAACCGAAAAATACAAAAGTTTCATGAAAACAAAATACGCAGAAATCAATTCAGATCACTTCGGTACTTGCTAATAAAATTAAAAATACTTCTGTCAGTTGCTTCGGTGACAGCCGTCAAGAGTGAATGTAATGAATGCCATTTGGGTTCGTTCGTTGACAAAAGCTTATTTGGAACTTTTCGTTTGAACTTATGACGATGACCGATGTTTTTATTACCTTCGTTATGACCAGAAAACTACTTCATTATTTTTTAAACGACTTGGCATTTTTGGACCAAAGTATTTAAGTAAATGACTTTTGAGTAAAATGTCTTGATGAAAATGCCATCATATTTTATTAAGTAGACTGTCGTCGTGATATTTAAAGGTTTCTTTAATTTTAGCAACAATTTGTCTGGCACATCGTGTTACCTCACATAAGTAAAATTTTTCTGTTTATTTTCAAAAGAAAACTTTTTGAAGTTCTCATTCTAAATATATTGTACTTACGAGTAAGTACACTGTAAGTATAATGTATTAGAAAAAATATTTTGAAATCAGTAATTTTCTTGCAAAACTGGCCCTAAAAGTTGCAACAAAGAATCAAACGCAAAACGTTTCACCATAAACATCGCATCTAAAAATATTTGGGAGCGTAGGTAAACATAACGAGCACAGCGGAACAAACATTCGTACATCTGCAGTGTTCAATATGTAAATAAATAACAAAAATTAGCTGAAGCTGTAACCAATTACCAATCTGCTTAGACGAATTAAGCCAATCTGTCAAAAACCAATCAGTTAAAAATTATGAACCATTGTCAAACGGAAAAAAACTTTACAACCGTCCCCTGACCGCTGGCCGCCTGGCCGCTGTGGACTCCAATTGCGCGTGAAGCCTTATCTCAAGCAGTATTTTTTTTGTTACTGATTTTATCCAAAAGGAGGTAGACAAGATTAAAAAAACCAAACTGCATGTAGACAATGCGTGTAGACAACAGTATCTCTAACACCACTATGTATTACTAAAATATGGATATGGGTAGCTAGGACATTATAGAAATCCCGGGATAATTTATATCCGTTTCGAGATTTCAATTTTTGGGATAATTTATATCCTATTTCAGGATTTGAAATTACTTAGACTCTAACCCAAAAAGAACTGTAGGTCTAGACTCTACTTCATGAATATAAATTGGCTTATTTAGGTATACTTTATATATCTGTCGTTCTGTGACCTTGCTTCAAGCACAATACAAGTCACACGACCGGGGTAATTTTGGAGGTTATTATTTAGAGTTATTCGAGTAGTCAGTACCAAGCCCAATTACTTTTTGAGTCACAAGCTTGTTTTGTTGTCATGGATATAATTATGTAGTTTGAAATTTCGACATTTCAGAACTTTTTGTGTGAAGTCTATCTCGCTCAACAAACTGTGGGTTACTTATAATTATGTACAAATTGTGACTTATATGCAAAGTACTTTTTAGCACAGATCATATAATACTATACTATAGTAGGTGTCAAATAACACCGCAATACAGGTCATTCACCTACCTTCACCACGATGTCGCAAAATTCAATTTATGAATGGCTAAGTCTGTCGCTTTCCATACAAACCTGTCGCTAAGACGGTATCGCTCGAATCTCGTAGTACTGTTTTTTTACCATACATAAATTGAATTTTGCGACATCGTGGTGAAGGTGGGTGAATGACCTGTATTGCGGTGTTATTTGGTACCTACTATAATGACTATACTGTTATAGTTAGCATTGCTATTCAGCGCGGCAATGCAGCCAGTGGGCACGCTTCTGATGGCTACTCATTTGGATGATGAGTTATCTATAAATCCTTTGCAACGACTTTCAGATAGCTCAACTGTTTCATGCGTAATTTATAAATATTCTGTGAATAAACCTTAGAAAAAATATTTATTTATTTCGTACACCTACATAATATGGAAAGGTTATTTTATGTGTCACCGTAGGCTTACGTAAGTAAACTACATATTAGGTTAGTACAATGTGCCAACAAGCATTTTATCTTCAAGACAGCTGTCGAAAGGTACCAGAAACTATCGATATCCAAAGTAGCGAACATTTGGGTCTTCTTTTCATATCTTGGAAGTCTGCCAAAATATAATGCTGTAAGTTGGCCAAACAGTAAGCCATAATGCAGTCGGCTACCCATGTAGATACGTAATCGTTCGTGACACAGATATGGTACACAGGGTGCTCCAAATCTAGTTATCCCGAGAGGGTTCTCGATACGCACGTGAACAACAATGTTCCACGACTTTTAGGACTTCGATGATTGTAATTGAAGAAATCAGCAGCAAAGTTGACTCCGCATTTCTTTTGTTTCAAATTGCGTGTTGTATTGTGATATCGAAATACGGAGGATTTATGTTGGTAAAAAACGTACATTAGTGCTGTCTCTTTTATGTATAAAACGCAAAATAATAAATTCATAAAAATGTTACCCCTCTAGCTCGTCATTCTCATGGTCTAAATCCCTTTTTTTGTGAAAGAGTACCACTGTACCCATTTCTGCCGCCAAGCAGTGATGCTCGCATTGCTGCGTGTCGGTTTGAAGGGGTGGATTGGATGCCTAATGCCGATGCAATTACAGGCACGTGAAACTAACACTTAGATACCTACGTCTCAGAGTGATGGACGTAGTGCATTGCCTCACAGGGCACGTCTTCAATAAACTTGATCTGTGAGGTAATGCGTTGTTGTAGGCAGTAACCACTTAGCATTTGGTTGATGCATTCATTGTTCCTTTTCTCTCATAAAAATAAAAATATACTTCAAGCAAAGGTACCTAACTACCTCATCGTTCATCATCATATTTCCCTGCCCTTATCCCGCGCTAGGTGGGGTCGGCACAACGTGTTTTCTTCTTCCAATCACTTGAAATGGTTCCTTGTCGACTGTACTTGCCATTTTTTATGTATGAACTCAAGTAAACCGTGTCCAGCGGGACTTTTTGTTTAGTATTTTTAGAGCGTGGTCGTCCGAAACCGTGGCCCTACGGGATGAAGCCCTCCTATCACTCTCTCCTAGGTACCTAACTACCTACTTATACCTATTCAAAGCCTGAAAAAGTAATAGTAAACAATTGGCGTAAAGCAATTTCACTGAATATAATTCCTTTCAATCAAGCCTGAAGCCACATTTGGTCTCCAACTCATCAGAAACCTAACAATAATCGATCACCATTCAAAGTGAGGTTATTGAGTTCAAGGAGCGCTAAATATAGACTCTGGTTTAACTTCTAATTCCTAATTCATGTCACGTTTGTGTTAGTTCCGTACTATACTACAGTCTGGCCACGTTCAAACTGCAATTGATTGATCTTTGCATAGTAACGTATACAAAGTATTTCAAAATCTATTGCACTAAGGGTAATCACAAAGAAAGGACAAGTAGATGACATGTTCGATAAGCGGTTCACCTGATGTTAAGCGACTACCTCTGCCTACAACAATGTCACAGCACATGTCAAATTGTAGATGTCACGAGATTTTGAGCTCATTTTGTTAAAAGATTCGTAAACAAGTAAACGCCTATAAACACTGACATTGGCAAATTCGTGGCAGCCTTAGCACCGAACAGCCACAAGAAAAGAAGAAGAAGAGCTACTAAGTAGGCCTTCAAACAAGCGTACGGCCCGCCTGAGGGGAAGCGGTATTACCTAATTATTTTGACCTATATTTATTAGTGAAAATACACGTTATCGTTATGTACATGCACAAACACGTGTTTAAAACAAAGGATACCTATGCAAATATCTAACAAACAAAGAAGAGTACCTACCTGCCCACATAAGTACCTAACACGTAGGTATCTAAACGAAGATAATAAAACCAACAGAGTACACAAAACAATAAAGTAGGTAACAGTTTGTTTACGCGCATAGGATTGCATAATTTATGCTAAAACGTCTTTTATATTTTTAGCAGACAATAATCTCTATACACTTCAAATCTGAAGAGTTTTGATGATAAGGTGGACCGTGGAAACTAAATATTTCCTAAGGATCACCCAGGTGAACAACGGTGAGCCGTTATAAAAAAAACTTTCAACGGTTCACCCAGGTGGTCTCATGCGGTAGACGGTGCGTAAGAACTCACTTATTGCAAGACCATAGTCTTTCTTGGTCTAACATCCACAAGAGAGATAAAGTAAAACGAAATAGGATAAGAACCTTTTCTTCTCCTAAAAGCCCCTAAATGGTAATAGCACAGATTATATAATACTATACTAATAGTGAAGCATCTAATTATTTTGTTAAAAACTTGGATATTTTCAGTCTTTATAGTAAGGACGTCTTGGTCTTCGAAGTAGTCTCTGATGAACTGAAGATGTCAAGAATTTCGTGGATAGGGAAGGCTCATGTTCGCCTGGAGTGATGGAGGCTATGTTTTCCCGTAATGAACATCTTTAGGCTGGTTACTATGAATTTATAATGGTGACTTACCTAGTATGGTATCAGAATTTATAAACATATGACCCACCTATCTACATACATCGGTACAATGTATATTCTTAGGTGTAACATTCAAATTATTTATTTTCAGACAAGTGATCTCCCACATAAAGAACATCCCGGAGCTAATCCTTCTTGGCAACGTGTCCCCCACCGTCAGAAGACTGCCTATCTTCAGCCTCATAGTCAAACACCCTCGTGGCACCTTCCTTCATCATAACTTCGTGTGCGCCATCTTGAATGACGTCTTCGGCATCCAGGCGAGGGGAGGACTGAACAGCAATCTGAACTACGGCTCTGATGTCCTGGGGATTGATGACCAGCTACTGAAGGAGTATGAGAAAGTTTTGAATGTTGAAGTGTGAGTATTTTTGCAATCAATTTTTAACTAGTATCAAAAATAAAATAATAATTAACTGTATAATGGATAGGCCGGGTTCCCACTACGCCGGACCGGCAATAATGCCGGATCCGGGATAATATGTGAATAGCTCTATATAAATTGTACAGCCACTAGCCCTTCCGGCAGTTTTACCGGCCCGTCAGCTTTGCCGGTCCGGCGTAGTGAGAACCCGGCCATACTGTTACGAAAGAAGAAAATCTTTAATGCATAATATACAGGTAGGTACTTCATTATCTATAGTACAAGCTTTGCTTAGTTTGGGAATAGAGAGCGTTGTGTGATTTGCTGCAGAATATTTATTTATTTATTCTGTGCCTGTGATTACATAATGTATATAAAAAAATAACAAAAAAATACATCACAATTTTTCTCTGTTGCATAAAATATAAGTTGAATTTTCAGTACTGAATTTGTAAAGTTTCTCAATGATTTACATATAGCAAGAACTAAGCGCCATTGAATTAATTTCACATCACATGCCATTCTGTCGGATCGTTGGCTAATCTAAATATTCAAAGCGTACATTTTATTGCCTAAGCTGTTGTTGGCACTTCATAGTGATCATCTGGATGTGTGCCAGTCAACTGTATCTACAAATATCCCAATTTGTTCATCTATTACAGGGGTAAAACAACAACACATACCTTTTGAGAATTGGCCTAGTAGGTTAGCTGCTAAAAGGAGATCATAACATTTCAGTTATTCAATAATGTATTAAATGTTTGTGGTATAAACAAGCTCTGATTCTCAATAGAGTTATCAAGTAATTTGAGCACATCGAACAGTGATAGAGCGTTGTTATTCGAAATCGCTGTTTCCAATGTGCTAATTGTATCAAGGCCAAATAGTTTAGCAATAAATGTGTGCCGGTCCTATTGGTTACAGACAAAAGGAGATCGCCCGAGTTCGGAAAATGAGTGACGTAAACGCACCTGATATACCCATCCACAACGAACACCTTAGACCTGGCTTCTGTAGAATATCTTTACCCTACTTTATGTCCGAAAGCGAACTGGCATTCGTTCTGGAAGCCCTGAAGATGGTCGCTACAGAAGGTTGGAAAATTCTACCACAATACATCGTGAATCCAGAGACAGGGCACTGGAGACACCATACCTGTTCAGTTCTTAGAGACAGGAAGTCATTGAACTCTCTTAGATTCAGTGATGGGAAGATAACGGCGCATGAAAGGAGAGTTTCCGGTAAGAAATACGAAACCCTACAATAACTTGTTTCATATCCGAGAAAAGTGTTAATGAATCATATTTTTCAGGTCCAGGAATATTTCCCCAAACATATACTGAGTGTCTACAAACAGCAAGGAATCTATTCAATAGAGCAAGGAAGCTGGCAATGAAATGCTCGACAGCAGAACCTACAGTTACCTTCAACCCTCGGATCGACTACCTGAGGTGGTTCATGCTGCCAAAGGAAGCTCATGATTTATTGCTCGGCAAATCAGCAAACGTCAAACACATCGTACCATTTGACCCATCAGGGTACACGGGAGCAAGAAAGAGTCTCCATTTCAACAGATCTTCCATAATATCCTCGCCAACGCTAGGGTCGTCCGCGAGGCATTTTAGTCTCTCCGCTATAGATGATTGTCAAATACTCAGACTGAAACAGAAGCAGAAGTTTGCAAGAGAATCTAGTCTTAGAGAAACGCACAAGGAAGACGCTGTCACGACACACCCAGTGCATTTCGCAGTCGGTGAATCTGTGTCACCGTTGCGACTGACGCCGCACAATTCGAAGCCTCTACTCGTCAGATCAAGGTGCTACAGTCTCGGCTCCGATAGTCCTCCAGTAGCACTAAGCGCACAAACTAAAATGAACCTTGGATTAAAAGAAACAAGCCCAGGTATTCCTAACGAAAAGGTCAGCAGCTTTTGTAACTGCGGAAGTCAAACGGACTTGCCATCGCTACTCGACCATGAACCTGGAAAGTCATACAGCACACAAAGCAGCACGTCGATATCAGACTGCAGCCAAGTAGGGCGGTCATCCCCAACACTCTCCCTCAATTCTCAAACTTCCGAAGACATTCAGGCATACGTAAAAGAGATGACAAAAGAAATAGCCACAGAAATCAAATCAGAAATCCGTGAGGTAATATCTAAAGTAGACGACATTTTGGAGAACTCCGAATCGGTCGAACAGTCAAATGCAAGCATAACTTCAATTTGTAGTCTAGATAGAAACTCCGTATCAGTGGTAGATGTAGCCGAGTATTTGATGGGAATGTCAAGAGCGATGGCTTCTGAAGTCAAGGATGAAATCCGAGAGATGGTGAACCAAGTTGACGAAATGATTTCTCCCGACTATAACTCGTGCATGAGGAAGAGTTCCCCTCCACAAACTGGTCGAACAAGACTGGGGTCTGGTCCTGAACTAGGTTTAGAGTTAAAGCAAACTCAAGTCTTACGAAAGTGTCCTACAAGTCCGGTTCTCCCTGTTCAGTTCGATGACGACGATAGAATATACAAGAGATCTCCATCGACAAACTCCCCAAAGTCAGCTCAATGCACGCCATTGCACGAAGCTTCTGGACCCAACAGTATTTCTTTCAACTCTAGCGAGACTTCGACCCCTGACACAATAATCCAAGTGGTGACGAATTCAAACTCTCCAAATATGCCTACGTCACTGAGCTCCAACAAACTGTCTGATGACGAAACGAGCTGTTCTGATGCAAGCTGTAGGCAGTGCATCAAAAATACGTGGTGTCAGAACCCTTCCATCAGCTCTCAAGATAGCGGAATCAACATGACGTTTACGGAAACGGACTCTTATATTGACTTTGGTGAGTAGATTGATAGATGGGAATTAATTTAAGAGGCAGGCCATAAGCCTTATATTCCTGCTCGCTCGGACCCATTTGTTTCAATGAATATTTTACGAGTATCATCCATATTATGAATCGATTTCTTCATTAATCTGGTTCGGCTGACTTTGTCCAGTTCTTGCAGTTGATGGTGACAGCACTTGACTTAAGTGTCAGACTAATTGATGAATCATTAAAGCCTATTTATGGTGTTGAAAATTGAATACGGCAAATGCAACCCAAAGGCACTTTGAAGTGATGTGCTAAGTTATTATAATACGACGTTCGTGACCAAATTGTTTTACTTGCCCTGAATTTGCTATGATAAGATCTTACAAAGGTCAACAACAGCTCTTTATTTGAAGATGTGATAGGTGAGATAATTTTGTTTAGCAATAAAGTTTTGACCGATAATATGAAGTACTATATCACTCGGCTGTTTTCACACTATCACCGACACGACACTAACGTAACGACACCGCGTAACTCTAACTCTGAACACAGCAGTTATAAAACTCTTTCCAAAAATTTACAGTAAAATGGCGTACTTCCTCAGATCCTATCAAGGGACGGAAGCTACAAACGCGCCTTCGGATGTGTCATAAGTATGAGACGCCAGACATCATCGAAGGTGTTCCTGTGTGCTCTGAAGACTTGGTCCGGACCAAGCGGTATGAGAAGACTGAAGAGACGAGGGTCGTGTTCCAGATACCAGATGACAGCGAGAGGCAGAATAGGTGAGGAATTTTGGCAAATCTAGCTTGCACCGAAACATATTTTCATTCCAGCGTAGTTTTTTCCTTCCAGTAGAATCGTATCCCGTTCCCACTTGTCAAGTGTCGAGTCCAACAAAACGGGCGTTTAGCGTTACTTAAAACATACCTATTGTATCACTTCCCAAAACACACTATCGTCCAAAAACGCGATCAATACATTCTGTTCATACACCTTCTTCTTGATACGCTCAGCACAAGCATACACACTGGCATTATTGCTAAATAGATCACCCCTCCACAGAGGCACAATGCTAAGCTCGAAACGCTCAAGCAGATCTTCTAATGCATCCTCCAGCTGTTCTGATAGATCTTCTCGGTCCAGTGGATACGGAACTGAGAGGTCTCACGACGAATCCTTTGATAGGAGGTTAGTGTCTACTGACTACTAACACTGACTTCCGTAGATTTATAACTTTGCTAAGAGCTTCTTTAAATCATTTGCTGTTGCTCGCCACTAATTCACTGGTGCTGGTGCTCTTTGAAAATAATATAGTTATGAAACTTGTGAACTAATCAATATCTCAATATCTTTCCAACCTACGGTTATGACCTAGGGGCGTAAGAATAGGTTCATCATCTTTGTTCATATTCCCATCATCATTTCTCATACCAAATAGCAGACTGCAAAAAGTCTAGCGTTTTTATTTTCCAGTGTTTCTTTTAATTATATTGATGATGGTTGGAGAGGATGGAGGCCTACTGGTTCATAATTTACATTCGAGAATTTTTGTTCTAAATCGGCTTTTTAAAACCTTCTTAGATCATTTTATATGGTTGTCGACAGCGAGTCAGAATGCCGAGTGTTCAAGCCCTACTGCTGGGAAGAACAGGACGACAGCAGTGCCTGTAGTGATGCCTCTCTCACTGACTTCACTTTTGATGATGAGGGCAAGTGGCATTGCCCTCCTAAAACTATCTGGAAGGCTACTGTTGAGGTAAGAAGACACGGAAGTATATTGTCAAATTAACAGTCGTATTTTAACGTGGTTATTAGAGACCGAACTCAAACCAGAAGGCCAGGCATTGGGCAGCCTACTCAATAGACCATAATAATCGTGTCACTGTAATATTTTTTTTCCCGTATTTTGCTGAAAACCCCTATATTTTCATCATTACAGGCAGTTCAGGAATTCAACATGGTCAGACCGGGTGATAAAGTACTGGTCTGCTTATCTGGTGGTCCGGACTCCATAGCCCTGCTTCACACGATGCACCAATATCAGTTCTACGCCAGGTCTAAGGGCATGCACTTTAGCATTGGTAAGAGTTTTAATATTCATAGTGTTTTTGCTCTGGCTCTACGCGTGTTCTGTTAAAAACTGATCATATTTACAAAAACTCTTGTGTCCCAGCATCACTCTTATCTTCATCATCTTCATAGAATCTTTTGGTTTTCAGGAGCGCTGTACATCCACGAGCCGAAATCTCAAGTGGATCCGTTGCACCTGATGGCCTACTGCAGGAACCTGGGCGTCAAGTTTATCTACCAGGATAAACTGGAGAATGATGAGACAGATAGTATGTAATACCTTTAATTTTAGGGTTTGCTGTAGAAAATGTATGATAGGAGTGTTAGTGAATCAGCTCCGCATGTATTGACGATGTTTTTCCTGTGGATATGGCTGACTAGGCTGAGAGGATGGTATAGGTGCTGGGCAAGCGTACTCCATCTAAACATTGTCCCAGGCAATAGTGTCCCGTTAAAGTGTAGGCATAGGTTGCCTCCTGACGAAGTATAAATCATCTTCAATAGATGTAAAGGGCTTAAGTAGTTAGCATTTACAGCTGACTCGTCTTGGAAAGCGGAATGTTGAATTTATTTATATTTTTTCAGGACGTGGCAGCGTTTCAAAGCTGTCATCCCTACACCGCTGGTCATGTCACGGCATCAGACGTGTAGCGTACACAGCGATGTGCGCGCATGGGTACGGTGTCGCATGCATTGCACAGAACTTGGATGACGCTGCAAGAGCTTTCATAGCGGCGGCATTCCACGCTGCGTCTATTGGGAGTTTGAAAGCACATTATAAAGTTAGGTCAGTATTTTGGAAGGTATTTTGTGATTTTAGGACTTATTCCACTGTAATAACTTGGATGGCGTTGTCTGTGACTTTTAGGTGATTGAAGCCACGACGGAGGCCTTAAGGTGGCTTTAAAATTCCGTCATCAGAGTTGGCAACTAGCTCACACGAACTATTGTTATCGATAGGCAAATTCTTGTTGAAACGGCTTAGTAGGACTGTTCAGGCAGGCTGTTATGAAATCAAAGGTGAATTGTTGACTTCTATCTATTGACAGAGAACACAACGTCCGCATCGTGCGTCCTTTCATCTACGTTCGCGAGCGAGCATTACAGGCGTTCGCGTGCTCGCGAGCATTACCTGACTTCAGAGCACCTCATTCTGAACCATCTCCACCAACCAGTCCGGAGCATAGCGATGACAGTGGAGACAATGTGTAAGTTTTCATCGCAAGACTCATAATCATCACATCCTGAAATTCCACTGCTGAATCTCCCGTTTATATTTCCAGGAAATATATATTGAACCTTCTTGGTGATTTTTACTGTCCAATGAAGTGGCTGGTTGACCGTCTCTCGGGTCATGGTTACCTCTTAAGAATCCTCATTTTCCTCGTTGAACCATTTTTCATAGTTTCCCGTTTTACTTAAAAAAATACACCTTCCTACCTTCTCATTTATTCATATCTGTCAGTATTTAATTTGATATATATTCTACAGAAAACAACCTATCCTAGATCGGTCGGTATCTGAACCCTGTGGACAAGCAGAAAAAAATCCCATCCCTCGAAGGTCGTTAGATGACTTCTCAGAGGAGACCTTAGCAGATCCCATAGAGGCAGCGAGAGAACTGCTAATGAGCCAGGAACAGGTGTATCCTTACTTGTTTGCAAGCCTAAAGAATGCTCTGCATCCACTTTTTAATGCCAGGTAAGGCTCGGTCTGTTTGAATCACAGTCAGTCACAGTAAGTTCTGAACTCACACATGCATTCGCTATCGAAAATTTTAAACTACTAGTACCAATAAGTACTTTACTAATGCACATCACAATACCTAATACTAATACCGTAACAGAAGATTCCAGTAACGGAAAATATTTCTGTACGGAACGAAAGCTCTGCGGAATGTTTGCAAATGAATTGTTTAGTTTGGTGTTTCTCAGGGCTACTTTTAGGACCCAATCTGTTTCTAATTCACATTTGTCTTAGAATTGAGTTTCTGATATTGAAAGGTGGATCAGTTATTGCTTATGATGAATTAATAAGCTATACTTAAACACGTTACCTTCCACAGAATGCTTGAAAAAGAGCAAAAAGAGCAGAGACACCGAAAGAAGTCAGTGATTCAGATGAAAAACGGAGCCCCAGTGTATGATTCTGAAGAGGGAACCGACGAAGAGCCAGTGCCATAAACAACTGTCAAAATGATAACTGTTAAACCTCCAGCCAAAACGCAGACATAAAACTGCTATGAATGGCTTTCTTATTATACTTATGTAATAATGTTCAGAGACCGATATGTGATTAAAATAAGTGATTGTTCTACTTGTGATTGTTAAAATGTTCAAGTGTTAGTTGTAAGGTGACGATGTAGTAGTGAACAATTTATTTTTTGACGTTATTCAGAGTTGCCATGTTGATAATTATTTTTACTATGTTAATAATGTGTCTGTGGAATTGATGTGCATTTGTTATGAAGAGTTGAATATTATTGAGTGTTAAAAAGTAATATATCTCGATGTGGCGTATTTACGGTGTCGTGTTGTTCAAACAAAATATATTCTAGACTACAAATTATATAACTAAGTAATACTTCATAAAGTGTTAACTATTTTTTGGTATACTTAATGAGTAAACTCACCAAGACATGCATGTATTTATATTACGTAAGAGTGAATCATTTTATAATAATAAGCTTAACACGTTCACTGCGTTAGAAGATCTTAAGTATAACTTACAAGACTTTCAGCCAGTGCGGTGGTTAAAATTCTGTTTTGTTTGTCTGTGCGGTAGTATGGATTTGTCTTTATCGCACACAAGAAATATAGAGTTAATAACGTCTATTTTTCTTTGTGTGCGATAAAGACAAATCCATACTAATATTATAAATGCGAAAGTAACTCTGTCTGTCTCGCTTTCACGCCAAAACTACTGAACCGCTTGGAATGAATTTTGGTACACAGATAGTCTAGAGCTTGAAAAAAGACATAGGTTACATTTTAATGCGAAAAAAGGGTTGTATGGGGTTGAAAAGAGGGGGTGAAAGTTCCAACCTTTTCCAAAAAAACCTTTTTTAATGTCACATTTGAAATAACTGTCAGATGTTTGACAGTAAGAGTTTGAATGACAGGACAACGTCTGTCGGCTCAGCTAGTATATAAATACTTTATTGCCGCATAAAGTTCATAGTATGCACAATTTTCACGAGGTTGTTTAGATCTCGTAAGAACTATTACTAAAGATCAGTTACTGGTTATAATAGATCTCTAACGCACTGGTTGACAGATTTCTGATAATGGATCGGCAGCAAACGTGTTTATAGTTTTTGATGTTCGCTTAGGTTAGAAGCTTTTTATACGAATGTTTCTGTAACGTTTATTTGAAATTTATTATTATTATTTTTGTTACATTTTAATGCAATTATTTTACAACGACGTTGATTTTAGTTAGCATTATTTTATAAATGGCAACATCAGTGACCATCTTTTATTTTATAATCAAATTCTAAAATCCAATATGGCTGCTGGTGTTAGACTGAATTTTCATTTATTAAGTTTTGTTTCTAGTTTCTGAGATAAAATCTTAATCTGTGAGTCGTATAACTATAACTATATGTATTAACTATATCTTCATTCATTTCAGGCAACAAAATAATGTACAAGGTACCTATCTGTTTCTGTAGTACCTACTACTATTCTTCAACTTTGTTTTGCTGCTTACTTTTTAAAATGCTATGACCATAAAGTTTTTTTAACCTACTTAATTATTTAGGGGATAAGCAAAATTCCTATGCTATTTAAGATTTTGTCGATGAATGAATGAAGCATAAATAATTATGATAAGAACCTAATATAAAGAAGTCCGTTCGTTGCTTCCATGTATTTATAATACATTTTGTGGAATATAATAAAAATAATGTTTTACTTATAAATTGTGTTTCCATTGTATAGATCTCTTTCGAGAAGAGTACTATATACTACCTTATTTTGATATTTTGTTTGATAGCATTTTGACCTATATAATTGGTCCTTCGAGCCTGGTTTTTGGATACTAAAGGTTTATAAAACAAACGACCAATTAAGTAGCTTACATCATTTTCATATTACCATTCTACGTAGAGAAAATTATGCATGTGTGCGTGCGTGCCCACATAGGTTTCCTTAACTTAATGAGTATTACAAGTACTTTATCATCCGACGGCAAAAGGTTAATAATTCAAACACGATTTAAACTACCTTATACATTAGACATAAGCAAGGAGCAAAAATTATTCTATAAGATAAGCTAAAATACACCGAGTAAACTAAACTAATTTATAATTCCAAATTTTCATTTCATGACACACAATATTACGTTTTTATTAGAAGTACTACATAATACCTACGTTACACGGATTAAACGAAAGTTATAGGTACTTAAGAAGACAGTGAGGAGATGAAAAAGGCAAGGAGACGGACCCTGCTCCATCATGACAGGCGTTGCTGGCTGGAGACACTGTGGATATAAACAAAAGTTAATTTCAGACGCGGATGATAAATAACCATCAAAGAACTTCTCGCTCGTACATTTCAACATTTCTGAAAATATAAATCTCTGAAATTTAATCAAACAACATGATTTGTCTACTTTTCATTTGAAAAACTAGTTTGGATCAAAATATAATCTGTGTTTAGGAATGAATGAATGAAGTTGAAATGAATAAATGAATGAATGAATGAATGAATGCAGTTGAAATGAACGAATGAATGAAGTTGAAATGAATTAATGAATGGAGTTGAAGTGAATGAATGATTTATTTATTTATTTATTTATTTATTTAATACTTTATTGCACAAAATTATAAATTTGTTACAAAGGGTGGACTTAATGCTGAAAGCATTAAGTCAATTAATCAATCAGCATTGATTGAAAGCAATGATTACTTACGGGTAGCGGCTTAGATTCTATTTAGCTGGCTTGGGTTTACCGCAAGCGCAGCTCGGGCCGCAGGAGCACTTGTCACCACAAGCGGCTGCTCCTCCCAGCCCGGTGCATGTCTCTGTAACAAGTTTACGTATTTTTTTTAGTGAGTAAGCGTCAAACTGCTTCAGAAGGCAAGACGTCGCGTCGTGTGGAAAAAAAAGGGAAAGAAGAAAAAAAAATTAAAATGAAAGGGAGAGAAAATTAATAAATTTTTTTAAAAGTAAGATTTTTTAAGAGCATTTTCGTTACAATATGCTTTTTTTATTGCTATGCTTTTTCTATTTTTAAAAGCTATTTCAGTTATAACTAAATCAAAACGGTATAAAAGTTACAAACGAAAACAGTTTATGAAGAAAAAATTACGAAAAACCTCTTTTGACAGCATGCTTTTTAAAAGAATATTTATTTTCATGTCACTACGGACACGACAACGACATCTTGTCGTCAGGTGTGCGCCAACGCTAAATCACATTTTAAAAATTATTTCGATATATGAATTCGAGGAGCTCTGTTTCAGTTTGCGTTTTGTATAGTTTTGTCTCTCAATGTGCCTCTTTTTCGTACATAGTAGTTTAAGAGTCATAGCACACCTCCGCGAAATTACTAAAGCAAAACCGCTACACGATTTTTGCTCCGCAATAAGTATTAGATCAACATTATGTCGCGTTCCGAGTAGTGGAAACAGGTATCACTTAAAGCATAGAGTAGCTACAACCTGGAGTTGTAGTATAGGAAACTTCTTGTTCTTTATGTATAAAACCCACAAACCCGCAAACGAATAGGTACTCGAGTAGAGACCGCGATTAGGTGAGCGTAGGACGCCCTGTGGCTAGGTGGGGTGACAATCTACGAAATGTAGCCAGCAAACACTGGATGAGAAGAGCCGAAGACAGGGCTCAGTGGTGCGTCCTGGGAGAGACCTACGTCCAGCAGTGGACAGAAATTGGTTAATGGTGATGATAAAATCCCAGCAACAGTTGTTCGCACATAATTAATTTTAAATTTTACTTTGGCTTTCTGATGTTGCAGCGTCTAGATCATTTAGTTCAGCCTCCATCATAATTTTGGCGATATCAAATTTAACTTCTATTTGTTTTCGCTTTGATAGTTTCTTCAACGTATCTGCGTATCCCAAAAATAATAAATCTACTCCGTCATATGTTATTCCGTCTCTTGTTTTATTTTGTATGTACTGGATCTTTCCATCTCTTGGTTTCGTATTGCTTATTTTTTTATTTTTGTATATCTGTTGAGATTTTTTAGTTTCTCGCAGATCACATTCTTCGAGATCACCCTCTTGAATATCACATTCTTGCAGATCACCCTCTTGCATATCACATTCTTGGAGATCACCCTCTTGCGTATCACATTCTTGCAGATCATCCTTTTGAATATCACATTCTTGCAGATCACCCTCTTGCATATCAGATTCTTGCTTAATATCACTGTCTAGCATAATTTCTTCGCTGTTACAAGTAGAGTTAGTTGAATTGTTATCACATTCTACATATGGAAATGGTATTCTGCCTCGAGGTAATGATGGCTCAATAAAACACATATGGTCTGCCCACGCCCAATTATGAAGTTTTTTCGAAGCTCGACTACTATTTCTCTGTTTCGCTTGTTTATGTTTTTTGTAGGTATCTTTTAAGTTCTTCCATTTCGCTTTCAAAGTTGCGACTGAAAAAATAACGACTAATAAGACATTGAATATGTACCTATATGTACCTAGGTATATTATTTTCATTAGTAATTCCTTGGTGCTATAATAAATGACCTTTTGAAACAATAATAGGGAGTACCTAACCTTAAGATTTGACAAACTCAATAAAAGGTAGTGAAAGAAGCTTTGTGGTTGCACAACTCTGCACAAGTAACTTTTTGTACATGCCAGTTCCAGTTTAGAAACAGAATGGCTATAGCTTAGAAAAAATAATAATTAAAAAGTTGAGGTCGCCACTGTCTTTGCAAAAAATTCATTCGTTCGTTCTTTTATGTATATCAAAATGAACGAACAAAATATTTCGTTCCGTTTCAATATGTAGGTACTTTGCCAAACTGTAGGTGCTTTTAAAATAGACTTGCTGGCAACCCACTGATAGCGTCTGCGCTCTGCTGCGCCAACATTTTGAGGTTAGAAATTTACTTTTTGAATAGGTATCTACTTACGACTGAGCTTGCGACTTTACACAAACAAACACATTGCAGAAACAAGCGTGTTATCATAAAAAATACATTTTACAATTACCTACTTGATTAACTTTTTATGTACAATAACAACATACCGTCTTGATTTAATTCTTGCTGGATATTTTTCCAAGCTTCAAACTTTTTCACGTTATTTCTATAGTCTGGATGATTTATTGAATACAGTATAGGTCTACTTTTGACCTCTCGGATAAGTTTTTCCGTAAAAGCAACATCCATTTTGCAATAAAATCTAAATTTCATTTTATCTTGCAGGCTCATTTTGTTACCACAAGCACACAGCAACGAGAGATACACATAGAGCGGTTCCGCAACAAAATGGCGGACGGCGGACGAGCGCGGAGGTGTAACTGTAATCAGCTTCTAGAGTAGATCGGCGAAAACACGCGAGAAAGAGATGGATCATAATCAAACCTGTACGTAGTAGCAGGTAGTTTCGCTTCTGTTACGCTCGTCGTACAACAGACAAGTCATGCATGAGCAAGACGGAACTACAGCGTGAGTTTCTAAAACTGGTTTCGCGGTAGCGGCGGTCGCGGAGCGGAGATGTGCTATTTGCTATTAGGGAGGTTCAATATTTTACAAATTACAAAATTATTTATTTAATAGCAAAATAACATTACAGATTGCCGCGAGGCATTATTCTATTTAGGACTATAAAATACCTAATATGTAGGTGCCTACCTATTTACATTATAAAGTATTACAAAAAGATATAACAAATAAAAATCTAAGGCGAACACCTGAGGCTATGGGCCACATGGGCTTTAAAATAGCTACAAGCGTAAATAAATTTTGACAGTAGAACTCATAGTCTGAGTTTTATTTTGTTGATTTTCCAACAGCACGTGAATAAAAACTCGCAGTTTTTGTATGGAGAAAAATCTTTTGCAAATCTGCCACTACAGACCCTTATCCCGTTCACAAAGCTAGCAAGTTTTTCGATATTCGTTTCGATCAGCAAAATAAAACTCAATCCAAGCTTGGAATTCCTACGTTTTTGGCTGTTCTATAGTTCTTGCACTTCATAGACAATTAGGTATTAAAAAATCACAAAAAGTTCACAAAAATTGCGATTGACCCCTAAAACAGCCCTAGTAAATTATTTAATGCGATAGGTGCTATGCGTAATGCGTAGGTTCTAAAAATAAACATTGATCGAGCATTTGGATGACCCGACCGGGCATGCGCAGTTCTCGAAAATAAATAATAAATAAATATTCACGGACACTTAACACAACGCCTTCTAGTCCCAAACTAAGCAAAGCTTGTACGATGGAAACTAGATGGCTGATGGAATACATACATACATTTTTTTTGTAAATACATACTTATAACACATAGAAACACCCAGACACAGAACAAACATCTATGTTTACAACACACAAATGTTTGTTCTCGGTGGGGATCGAACCCACGACCCACAGCACGAAAGGCAGAGCTACTACCGACTGAGCCATGACGCCTGTCAAAATACCGTTGTTTGACTTGTAAACCCCTTCTCCCATTACGATACGCACAGGCGATTCAAGTATCCTGCAAGTCTCGGAGACTAGTCGCCACCAAGTATCTCACATACATTTTAATGCAGGATACCAGTAGCGTAGTGTGCGAGCCTGCATTCAAATGTATGTGAGATACTTGGCGGCGACTAGTCTCCGAGACTTGCAAGATACTTGAATGGCCTGTGCGTATCGTAATGGGAAAAGAGCTTTACTAAAAATAAACGAAAGTTAATACATAAGCAGGTACATAACATAAGTTTGTATGTACTATAGTCTATGCTATGGGGTAAGTATGGGTGCCGGTACAATTACAAGCACATTGTACTTAGTATCTTTACTTCTCAGAGCAATGGACGCAGTGGCTCACAGAGCACGTCCTCAGTGCACGTGTTCAGTGCGGCAATGTATTGTTAGGCAGGTAAACAGGTCAGGTGGGCCACCGGTTTATTCTAACACTTATTCACATAAAATAAATAATAAGTAGGTATACCTACTTACCTAATTGAGCTTTGAATATTGTATAGCACAATTTTTTTTTTATCAAGCCGGCACCCTTATTGTGTAACTTGAAATCCATTACCAGTGAAGTTCAAGCCCATTACCACCAGTCGACTCTGTCAGAATTTTTTCGGTATAGTATACAAAACGAATACGAAAGTGACACTTGAAGTCCAGTCTAGGTTTCAAATGTCAAAAACGAAGCCGATGTCGATTAACACTGAACTTACACAATAAGGCTGCCGGTCATTGGTCACGGAAGAAACCGAGAAAACTACTGAAAGCCACAAAAACCCAATTAGTGTCGGTTTTCTTTCGTTAAGCTTGATTGCTACGCTAAGGGTTTTTATAAAAAGTAAAATAAATAATCCATACTTACCTACCAACATTTTAAATTCTTTTTGGATGAAAAAATAAACCGTTATTCGGTTAATTCAGATGCAAAAAAAACTCGAAAAACAATTATTACAATATCTACAGATTGTCTATCTATTTGTTTACCATAGGTACTTAAAGTACCTACTTATGTAGGTACCTTATAATTTATAATTTGCTTATAATTTGTAGGTAAGTAAATGAAATATTAAAACGAAATACTTCAATGTTATTGTGACAATGTTTTGTTTACATTTCTTACACAGAACTTTTGTACTTTTTTTGTACTTACACAGAAATATTTATATAAAAGTCTCTTATTACACTAGTACATAACAATTTTCACAGAGACCAAGAAAAAAGAACAAGACTACTTATTATAACACTAACAATATTCCACGCATATGTTTTTCTGATAAAGCAGACGAGAGAATTAAAAATGCTACAAACCTATACTAAGATATTTACTGATTTGGACCAGTTGAGCTATCCATAAATCTTTTGTAACGGTTTGTAGATAGCTCAACTATTTCATGTGTATTGTGTAAATATTGTAAATACAGTATTAGCCGTAATTGTCTAGGTTAAATTTTTTTAAGATTCTTACCCTTGCAAGCGTCACACGGCGCAGGCATGGCTGGTATGTCCAGGCTCTGAGACTAGACTAGGAGAAGGTGGCGAGAATGTACTGATTGTTATGAGACTATTGAGCGAGGGACCGCGCGTGCGCTGTCGACGGGGCTACCTCGGCTTCTAGCGGGTCAATAACTGAGTCGTGGATGGTATTCCAACGATCGGGTGCTTTAGGCTGAGAGATCGCGGTGGAATATACACGGTGTAACATAATTACGAAATAAGTTTGAAAGGGGGGTATTCTACAGGTCATGGCGAACAGTGTTTGTTCTACGACTTTGGAGATTTCCATATTTTTAATTCTTGAAATGAGCTCGTAACTTTTACTTAAAATGTACCTACACACAGCTAGCGTGTGCGTGCGACGCGGTAGGATGGTACCTACGTGTGCATGCGTGTGCATGGGTTTACGCAACTAGTAAACAAACGCTTAGGGTAGTCGCAAATTTATAAAATAATAAAATTTGTACTTTTGTATGAAAATTTCAATTATCTTTTGCGCCGTTTATTGATCCTTTGCACATGTCCAAGCACTCAGGTGGTCGGTCTGATTCACAGAACATTACTACTCCAACGAGTGGTCTGATTACGGCCCCTTCGGGCTTATAGGGTAATTATGTTACACCTTGTAGAACGAAAGAAAATTAAGCAAGCAAGCTCATATGAGTTAGTGGCCAACTTTGTTGATGGTGTTTTTAGTCCGCCTCAAAGCCTCCGTCATGGCTTAACGACTGCTAGAGCCGGGACCGACAGTTTAACGTAGCCTCCGAAGCACGGAAGCGCTAAGATGTGAATGCCACTAGCGGTCACCCATAGTGACCGCACAGAACGGTGCTTAACTTAGATAATCGGTAAAGATTGACTAAGCAAGCTACGCCACGAGCGCTTCGATACGAAAGAAACAATTTGGTACCAAAAATTAGAGTATGCAGGAGATAAAAAGTTATTTTATTTTTGAGTTAGAGTTAGAGTTAGAGTTTCTTTATTTGCTTGAAATAGGTACACAACAGGTGGTAAACAAAATTATAACAGGATCCATTATTTCGCTATTTTAAAATTATAGCATGCAAAACATTTTTCTATATTAGTTAGGTAGGTTTAATAGCAACTATACAATTTCACTTTAGCTCCATGAATTCACGAACCGTGTAAAACCCATGATCCAGCAACCAGGTGCGTAATACGCTCTTAAACTTTTTAAGGGGCTGTTCCTTTATAATGTGTGGTATTTTATTGAAAATTTTTATGCTCATGTTATAGCAGTTTCTTTGATAGAGAGAAGTTCTTGCAGTAAACTCGCTCACGAGACGTTCGCCATTTCTTGTATTACGCAAGTAAACATCGTTTGCTGTTTTGTATAGATAGTTATGCCGCTTCACAAAACATGCAGTTTCATATACGTAGAGACACGGAAGAGTTAATATTTTTAGCTTTTGAAAAAAGGGCTTGCAAGACACTAAAGGGCCAATACCGCAAATTGCACGAACACATTTTTTTTGTGCAATAAATACTTTATCAAAATCCGTACTGTAGCCCCAAATAGTCAGGCCGTATCTAAGGACGGAGTCAACATAGCCATGATAGGCCATCAATGCCGTTTCTTGATTTGATGTTTTTCTAAGCCTACCTAAAGCATACACAAACCTGCTAATCTTTATACATACTTTATCTACTTGCTCCTTCCAATTAAGTTTTTTGTCTATAGTGATACCTAAGAATGAAACGGAGTCTGGCTCTTTTAATTGGTTTTTATTGTATACAATGTTCATATTGGATATGTTATTAAAGTTTAAGAAATTGGTTTTATCAAGATTTACATTTAAATTGTTCGCGTCTAGCCATTTTACTATAGAGTCAATTGTTATTTTAATGTCAGATATATGATTATTATTGTCAAGAGATTTTATATTATTTGATGTCACAACTACGGAAATGTCATCAGCGAATAAAACTGAATTATAATTAGTAACTTCAGTAATGTCATTTATATAATATAAAAACAAAAGGGGGCCTAAAACGCTTCCCTGAGGAACACCAAATTTATTATAAATATATTTTGAATGAAAAGTCTCCACAACATTGAGGTCATTTAAACGCGATATTTCTACACATTGTTCTCTGTTTAACAAATAACTCTCAATCCATTCTAATGCTCGTCCTCGTATACCGTAGTGACCAAGCTTGCGCAATAAAAGTTCATGTGATACGAAGTCGAACGCTTTCGACATGTCAAAGTATAGGGCAGTTGTTGTTTGCTTTCTATCAACGCTCCCTACAATATTATGAATAAGGTTAAATGTAGCTAACAGTGTAGATTTATTTTTTTGAAACCCATTTTGCTGTTCTTTAATAACTTTGTGCTTTGTACAGAAATCGGTGAGACGTTTATGCATAGCTTTTTCATAAATTTTGGAGAGAACGGGAACGATCGATATTGGTCGGTAGTTTTCCATTTGGTCTTTATCACCTTTTTTGAATAACGGCTTTATTATGGATTTCTTCAAACAGCTAGGAAACACGCCATAGGAAAAAGATAAGTTTATTAGATAAGCTAAGACCTCACTTAACTCATTCTTAGCCGCTTTTATTATTTTTGTGGCAATACCATCATTTCCTTCTGCATTCGTGTTATTTAGAGAGGTAATAATATTTCGCACTTCATTTATTGAGACTGGGTTTAGAAAAATGGTATTAGATACTTCATTAGTTTTTAGAATATAGTTGCTTGGTTTTAAATAATTCTTATTTACTTTATTAGTTAAATCAATAAAATAGTGATTGAAAGCGTTAGCAACACTCATGGGATCAATGATACGTTTGCCGTTAACATTTATTTCTTTTATACAGGCAGGAGGTTTTGGTGTATTATCTTTTATGATATCCCAAGTGGATTTGCATTTATTGTTACTTTTTCTTATTATTTCACTGTTTCTAGATTTTTGAGAATGTATAATGCATTTCTTTAATACATTGGCGTACTTTAGATACTCGCACTTTGATGTGTGTGTTCTCTCTTTATAAAATTTAAGACGTAACGATCTTTTTTTCCTGCAACTCACCCGTAAGCCTTTTGTAATCCACCTGGCTCTTTTATTTGTGTCAACTTTTATTTGCTTTTCCGGGATACATAGTTGACAAAGCAATTTTAAGGTACTCTGAAATCTAAGCAAAGCTGAACTAGGGTCACTGTCCTCATATACATCAGCGAACGATATACCCGATATATGTTTTCTTAAAGTTTCAATATTATCGTCTGTATACAACTTTTTACATAAATACCATGAATTTGTAGGTGAGAGCTTCGTTTTTACTTCAAAACACAAAAGCTGTGCCATTTCGTGGTCTGATAAACCTAAAGGCAATACGGTGCCAATTGCATTTTCTATATTACCAATGATATGATCGAGGCATGCGTCTCGTCTTGTGGGGCTTGATATAAATAGAGTTAGAGAGTAGTTACTTAATATATTAGTCAAGGTAGTTGTTTCTTTGTTTGGTTTTAGCGTGTTGATATTTAAATCACCAGCAATAATGATTTTAGTTTTACTGTTGTTTCTAAAAATAGAGTGTAGTAAATCGTTAAATTTATCAAAAAACGTATCGATATTAGATGACGGTGTTCTATAGATACATATGACCATAATTTTGTAACTCGTTAACTTTATACCACAACATTCGAAAACATTTGGTAACGCCTGCAAATTCAAATTTAAGTCTTTATAGACAAGCCCCTTTTTTAACAAAATACAAACTCCATTCCTCTTTTTATTTCTCGAGTAAAATGTAGCTAGGTCATAATTACGGATATTTACATTCTGCTCGCTTCCCGATTTAAGAAACGTTTCAGATAAACATATTACGTCTGGCTCTTTCCCATTATTCTTTAAATCCAGAAGAGATAGTTCCAGAAGTTCCCGCTTCGCAAGTATGCTGGCTATGTTTTGGTGTAATATTCGTAATTCTGCATTATTATGAGCGAAAAAACTGATCAGCTTTTCTAGTGTCCGGTGCTGGCTGAGACTGAGACATATTTTTATTTGTTTTAACTGTTACTTTTGAGAAATAGTATGGTATAGTGCCCTTCGTTGCTCCATCAGTGGTTTTACAATCTGTTATTAACTTATTTTCATTCAATTTATTCAATTTTTCATGCATTTTACTAAAGTAATATTCTATAGTGCCTTTTTTAATTGTACAATTTAAATTAGCTTTATTTATTACATTCATGCTTTTACGGTCAGTTTTAGATTTTACAAATGTCAAGTATTTCGCGTTGTAATCATATTGGTCAATAATCATATTTAATTTATTACATAAGAGATTTAATCCTAAGTTTGTGTCAAATTCATTAGTAATCGTTGCAAATGTACAATTTTTAAACCTATTACCAATTAGTTTTATAGTTTCATTAACTTTAATTTCATTGAGGAATTTATTTTTGTACACACCCAAAAGGATCACAACGTTTAATGTAGTCAAGCGTTTCAAAATGTGACTTAGTTCAATCGAAATGTTTCTAGGATTGTCGTCGTGTTCACCTATAGATACAATTACTTTATCTGATTTTGTAGGGTTATACATATTAATAGTTTTGCAAATTTCTTCTGATGTTCCATATGGTTTGACGAATGATGTGACATTATATTTTTCATATGGATTTTTTTCACGGGAATTTATAAGTGCTTTAGACAAACCAACACATTGAGATCCACCGAAAATATATATATGCTTAGGTGTGTTTACTAGCTGACCAGATTCTTTAACCTTTCTAATTTCTTTTACTTCTTTATCCTCTTTTGCTGTCTGGGCTTCTATTTCTCCTGTGTTAAATGTTCTTTTTGTTGAAGATGGTGTAGTTTCATGTGCTTCATTATATGTTAGGGAATATTTCGGTGCTATAGACGGAAATTCCTTAGGTTTTTCTTGACTTCGTAGAAGCTGCGCTTTATTAAGAGTAATTCTCTGAGATAGATCTGCTTTCATTAAGGAGCTTCGCCTTTTCGGACTGTTAACTGGTTCCGTAAGCACTTGTTTAAGTCGCTTAATAGTTGTTTCGTTTTCTTTTATTTGTTTCTGTAGTTTGTGGTTTTCTACATTTAATCTATCAACTTCAAGGTGGGCTTTCGCGAGTTCTAAATTTAACTTTTCTATTTCCTTTTTATGTTCATCTTCTTTATCGTAGTAGTGTGTGGATAAGTCAGGTAAGCTGTGTAAGGTTGTGTCATTAATACTAGATAAAACTGAATTTTCGTCGTCGGAGTTGTGAAAAGATGTGTCAACGACCACTACTTTGTTTTGTCTCTTACGTGTTACCATAGGTGATTTATTTTTCTCTACTATAAATGGAGTATTCTTTAGTGATCTGGATGGCTGTGTTTCAAACTCTGTCGACTGCAAGCATATACGGCAACGCCAATCTTCTCTAAGAGCTTTTGTCATTAGGTTAAATCGTTGGGTAGTTATATTTTGACACGCGATGTCGTAGTAGGAGTTGCACGTTGAACATTTTAAGAAATCTCTATCCTTTAATACCTTCTTGCATTTCTGACAGGTAATCGATTTTTTTCTTGTAGCCATAATAGTTTAATGTTGAACAAACTGAATAGTCCAAAAAACGCAGGAAATAAAAGAAAAAAATGTGCAAAAAAAAAATATTTTCGACGATCAGGTTTCGAACTCGATCCTCCGACAGTGCATCAATTCCGGTGCATCGACCACTAGTCTGCCGTTGCGAGTACTGATGCGGTTGAAATTAGCTCACATAAACAACAACCGAACCGTCGACTGTTGGTTGGGTGATTCATACCATAATGCCAACTCATGCACAGACTAAGTTTTTGCACTGTCACCTTTTGAACTTTACAATGTTTTTGTGGTTTTCACTTTTGATTCTCGTGTAAGTCAAATGTTGTCTCACACAAGTAATGTTTTCACGTTTTATGAACACTGTAGATTGTTTTTTAGACACTGTTTGTATATAAACAAAGTTTTGATTGTTCGGTTTTGTAAATGTATTTTGTCTACGATAGCGTGATGATTTTGGCTTGATAACGTTTTCACTGTAGATTTAGGCACTAAATCACACTTTAAAGCAAAAATATCGAACAATATACACAGTTTACTATTTTTCCAAATTAAATAAACACACAGTCGATCTTATCATGAGCAGCGCCATCTAGAGCAACTCATTGAGAAAAGCTAATTACTATCGAGGACTAAAATTATTTTTTAGTATAAAAGACATCAACGCACTCGCGTCTACGAAGTGCTACGAAGTATGAAGTGGTATTTTCTGTTTGGGTAATTTATTACCAAGGTATCTTTTCTAATTATTTATTTTGTAAATATGGTTAAAATAACTATACAATATTCTTAAAGATTTTCATACTTGCTTAGGTAATTAAGAGTTACTTTAATCAAATCACCATCAAGTTGCGGCACTTTCTACAACGCGAATGTTCCCTCCAGCTCCTGCACTACAATAAGATAGTTGGGTAACTTATATCCGCGCCGGTAGGTACTTATAAAATGATCGGAGAGGGACGTAAACAAAAACAGGGCCCGCGGTAACCGGTCTTTCTCAACCTACCTATAATATACATACATAGGTATCTAGTGCACCCAACTTTATACCGCGTGCACGCTATGCCCATGCCGCTGCCGGAATGTATGGCGGCATCAATGCCGCGGACTTATTGCCACACCAACATCGCCTTTATTCTCACTAAGCGGCATTCATGCCAGCAGTGGCATAGGCATAGTGGGCACGCGGTAATACACCGCGTATAGGAATTAACCTTGAGCTCGTTTCAAAATTGTTTTTTTTTCTTTCGACAACTTCCAAGCTCGAAGCGACATGCCAAAGAATATGTAATACGTACTTCCTACGTAAGAAGAAGCGGAACCATCAACCAAAATTACACACTGAAAATCTCGTTTTGTATGAAACATGATTAAAATTTTGACCCCCGTTTCATACATTGTTCGTTTTTCGAAAGCACGAGTCTAGTTCGAGAGTTTCACCAGGCTCGGCATTCTACCATAGATAAAAAATACTCTACTACTCTTGCCAAAGAGAATCTTTTTTTATGCTCTACTAAAATCAAATAGTCGAAATGTATGGCTCGTTCCAGTTTTCTCCTTGCGAAGGGGATTTCTGGAATGTTTGTCCTATTATCCTCTTAGCGAACCCTTCGACTGCCGGCAGAGAAAAATTAGGAATTGGATTTTAGGAATTAGGATTTTGGGAATGGTCACGTGACTTTTCCTTCGAAAATGTCATTTCCATGCATGGATTAGTTTTTCGGTAGAATAATTCGATTTCGATGATTAATTTCTATTCTCTAGCGTCAACTTGGCTACGGCCCTGCGTAAAGATTAATAATAATAATTCTTTGATTTCTTCTTCTTGGTCTACTATGACATTTCAAACGGCACATTATTTTAGTGCATGCAGACACAGTTGCCCAAAAACCTTTTTTGTCTTTGGTGATTTCTATCAGTATATTTATTTCATCGGCTTTTTCATACAAATTCATAAACTTGTGAGAGACAAATTAGTAAGCAAACGAGCTCGTAGGTATGCGTCAGTGGCCAACTCTGGTGACGGAGTTTTTAGGCCGCCTTAAGGCCTCCGTCATGGCTTAACGACTGCTACAGTCGAGAGCGACGTTTAACGTGCCCTCTGCTCGCTCAAGTGGCCCACTCTGGTGACGGAGTTTTTAGGCCGCCTTAAGGCCTCCGTCATGGCTTAACGACTGCTAGAGCCTCAGATATAAATGTCACTAAAGGTTACCCATCCAAATAGTGACCGCACAGAACGTCGCTTAACTTATCGGTGAAGATTGACTAGGCAAGCCTAGCCACGACCACTTCAGACCAATTAGTAGCGGATTCAAATGTTGCACATGCCCAGCCTCCCCTACCTACTTAGAAGGTAAAACCCATTACTGTTCACCAACCACCAGCTATTTAGATTCCTCTAGTTATGTAGGTAGGTAATAATTACTTTTCGAGGAACATAGCAATGTAATCGCCAGGAATAACTACCTTTCACCACTGCCTTCATCAAATGAATCACGTCTCGGTTGGAACATAGATCTTTTAAAAGATACGTGCTGTAACTAAGGAAAATAAATACTTAGATATGCTCAAAGAAGTATTTAGTTGTCAGTTGTCAAGTTTAATATATCGTTGCTTTTTTACGTCGCATTTTGCTATTATTACGTAAACTAGGTCCAAGTGCCACTTTACTTACTCTACATCTATTGTTACAAGATGCTCTTAAATTGAAACACAGGGCCTCGAAAAATAACAGCATTGGTCGCATAAAGATTCCTCAGTCGCCCAACTGTGACAGGGATATTTTACCGACCCGATGCTGAATATCATAGAACGACAGAATGTTTTGAAAGCCTCAATTCTGAGTGACTGTAACTTTCTAGTAGATTAGTAGAACACAGTGGGATAAAGGATTTATCCTCTCATTTTAGCAGTGTCTCGTCTCTTACAAAATATGTACTACGTCTGCGACCACTCTACTACACCTTGGCAAAGCTAACTACTTTAAAACTGTCATGGCACGTCCAGTTTATAAGTTTTTGTTTTTTCCAAGGCGCTCGGAGACTTGTTTGCGCTAAGTAGCTTACTTGCCATTGTACGAGTAATTGATACCTAGTCCGTATATTATTTAATCATAGGTTAGACAACGCTACAGTGTCACTGACCTTCCGCCATCGCTCTATGACGATTAATAGCGAGAAATTATATGTAGTTATAAAATGTTTTAGTGTTATTCAATATTGGACCCTGTTCTAAGACCGCTTGTCTTTGTAAAAGATCTAGAAATAATGACATTTAGTTGGCTATAATAAGTTTTTTCTTCTCTAAGCACCATGGTTCGAAAAAGAAAAGGAAATGTGATTCAGAAACTTTGACTCGTCGTCATTTACCTACTTGAGCTGTTAACAAATTTATAGTACGGGAGCCGACAGTAAAATATCAACGCTATCTGATACAAGGATGAGACCCATGGCAATAGATGCTTCAATATATGCTAACCTTCATAAAATCAGAAAAACTATTATTTATGCAATAACACTAAAAGCGATGTCATACAACAAACGCATCATGCAGTACCAACTCTCTCTATTCCCAACTGCTACTGATGAACGTATCCAAAGACAGGTAGACCAGCCAAGTGGACTGAACGAACTCATGCTTCAAGACATTCATACAAACATAACTTACCTATCCATTGAAGCGTTCCTCATTCCGGCCCTTATTGGGAGGGGAATGAGGCCGCCGTCTGGGAAAAATCGGTTCTACCACCCTATCCACCCGTCGTTCTCTGAAAGACGCCACCAACATCATGGCCAAACCGAATATCATCATAGCGAGGGCATTGAAGATGGAGTAGCTCTTTGGCGGGTCCCATTCCTCGCCATCCATGCTGCACGAGTGCACAGGGTGTACTGGTGGAACGGAAGGTACGCATGCGCTCTGATGCTGCATACAGACTGCGTTGAGGGGAGACCACTAGACTCGAAAAGACTCGACTACCGTGAACTAATAAAATATGGATCTTGAAATCTGAGAAATAAATGAATGAATGAATGAAAAGGCGGTGATTAAGCCCACGTGTGACGCTCGGCCATCGTCATACTCTAAGATCTTATGTCTTTGGTTACGTCACATCACACCAGGTTTTTAACGAACAATCCTTATTATGCGTAGATACGTACGATGAGTTTAAGGTCTTCAAATTCAAAACTTGTATAAACATTTCAATCAATTCTTTATGCCATACAGTAAAAACTATAAATCGGTGATGCACGGCCCCGTGTCTTCAAATTCAAAACTTTTATAAACATTTCAACCAATTCTTTATGCCATACAGGATTTAGTTGCCTACACAAGTTTTTTATGGCAATTAGTCTCGCCAGGAGGTCAGTGATCGGTAATCTTCGCGGTTTCTGATCTGAAGAAATACTGCGTGATGGTAGAGAGTTGATTAGCTTCCTAGCGTCGGGTTTTTACGGCGATGCTGTTGAGAATTATTACTTTTTTGCGCAGTGAGTCAACATTTTCGTCGGCACCTTGGAAGGTACCTACCTACTTTTAAAGAAACTTGACGTCAAACAACATGAAACATACAAAACTAACCGAGAACCTACTTACTAGAAATTATTCAAATAAAAACAGAAAAATAATAACAGCAAAACATTTGATTGTATTTGTTAGTTCGCATGCAACAACGTAAGTAATACTATCCAGTACCTACATCCATTAATCTCAGACCCCGAGCCAAAGGTCTCTCGGTGCGGAAGAACTTCCCTTTTCCTAGGAAATCACACATCCTATCGGCTCATTCTAGTTTTCCCCTGCGTAAGGGATTTCTGGAACTTTTGTCCTCTTAGCAACCCCTGCGACTGCCGGCAGGGGAAAGTGTTCTCCTCACTTTCAATAAATATAATAAGTTAGGTAATTAATAGCTAAAGAAATGTTAATAAATAGGAATGATAAGTGCATATTTAAAATGTTGAAAAGACACATTTGGATACTTTTGGATTAGACTTAAGCTGTCAATCAGTCTTCATTTTCAAACTCATCTTCTTAGACCTCAGCATCATTCTCCTTAGGACTGAGTAGACCACCCAGAAGACCAGATACAGCTTAGAATCAGTGCTGATGATGAGGTAAGTCGCCAGAATTGCCACAATAACACCTGCTGCATAGAAGACCATTTGCCTGGTTTTGGAAGACCTGGTTTTACAAGGGCAACCAGGGGGACAGATGGTTCTGCAAGGGCAGTCGGGGGGACATTCTGGTTTGATGACCTTGCATGAACAATCCGGTGGACACGGTGGTGATGAGAACGATACCGATTTTGGCTTTTTCTTCGCCGGTGCTTTGGCGGTGAATGTCAGAGTTTCTGTAAGAGAAAATACAGCTAGTAAATTTGCGTAAATGAGAATGAAGAGATGGACTTTGTAAATTTCACCAGCTCTGTCATGACTTGACTATTATAACAAAGACTTTAACACCTCCTGCGTAAAAAAACAAGCCTTTTTTTTTAAATAAATATTCTTGGACATTACACACAACGCTCTCTAGTCCCAAACTAAGCAGAGCTTGTACTATGGAAACTAGATTGCTGATATAATACTTATATACTTTTTTTTTGTAAATACATACTTATAATACATAGTAACACCCAGACATAGAACAAACATCTATGTTTTGCCACACACAAATGTTTGTTCTCGGTGGGGATCGAACCCACGACCCACAGCACAGAAGACAGAGCTACCACTGACTGAGCCATGACGTCAGCCTTTGCATCTTATCTACATAAATAATTTCATACCTATAGAATCAGGGACCCAAAGATAGTTTTCTAAGTAAGCTTAGACATTTTTGTCGCGAAAAATAAGCAATGTTAGCGTTGGCGCACACTTGACGACAAGACGTCGCGTCGTGTAGTTAGGGAGAGAAAAGAAATATTTTTTTGAAAATCCGGCTTTTTTTACAGCCTGTTTACGTCACAATATAAAGCATATTGTGACGTAATCCGGCTAAAATATAAAATTGGACAGCATAAATAGGACTTTGTTTAGCCATTCTAAAAGCGTTTTTATTTTTATTCCAGCTTAAATAGTTTTTGATTGTAGATCATAAAATTATCTATAAAAAATGTTTCAATACTTTTTTTCTTACGAGCCACCGTTTCTGAGATATTGCGAGATATATACGATTCGAAAAGATTTATAATTATTGCAACAACTCAAAAACTATTTAAACTAGAATAAAAATAAAAACGGTTTTAGAATGGCTAAACAAAGCCCTATTTATGCCGTCCAATTTTATATTTTATATTTTAGCCGGATTACGTCACAATATGCTTTATATTGTGACGTGATCCGGCTCTAAAAAAAGCCGGATTTTCAATAAAAAATTATTTTCTCTCTTTATCTACACGACGCGGCGTCTTATCTTCTAGTGTAGTTTGACGCTTAGTGAGCGTGAGCGCCTGTTGTTTTCAAATCTATTGGTTACTGGCACTCATATCAGCAACTTCAGGAAGGCGCTACAATGCTTTGAGTTTTACCACATCACATTCTTTGATACATTTGCTATAGTTTAGGAGAATACTTAGTATCGTTTTATAGCCTCTATGCTAGGGGATATAAACCAAAATAGATAGCTACTTTATTTTCTCTACTTTTTACTAGAACTTGCTCTTCGGTTATTTTTAGTTAATAAAGGAACAAAATAAACTTATTAACTTACCCAAAGTCTTTGTAATTGTAGCCATGATTGCAACTCCAATGGCCGGATGAGAATGCAGTCAGTAAAATTAATTTTAATCTTAAATATCGAGTCTAATAAAGGCTCAAGGTTGGCAACAAACAAACCGGAAGTTGGTTCGTTCAGGAAGTGACGGAACAGCGATGTCTTTTGAAAGGTAACCAATCGTGTTGAACGTAAACAAACTAAAGCCTGAAAAAGTGCAGGAATTATGAACAAACTATAAAATAACTTCTATATTGGAAATGTTCTATTTTTTCCTGTTAGGTACAAAAAAATTAAAACACAAAAAAATATTATTAAAAAAAATTAAGCAGCTTAGTAATGATTGTAATAAACAAAAATGATTGTTTCAAGCATTCCCTTTGTGGAATTCTTACGACATTAATTAGTAGTTAAGTAAATAAAATTAATTTATTCAATATTAATAATAAGCACTTTCGTAATTATTACCGGTGACCTATATAGTTAGTCAAAATAATATCTCATCATATCTCATCAGATTCTGGAAATACAAATTCACAATCACACATCATTATTATGCTGACCTTTTTCTTTTGAACGAAAAAGTATAATATTTGTGAATAATAGACAAAACTCTTAAATAACCTTGCTCTACTTACGCTTTTTTTAAACTATTTGTTGTATAAAATGTCCGCGAAGTCCGATTGAAGCACAGTCAAATAGATCTAGCAGTCAGCAACCATGCCTTCTCCTTGTGAACCTTGCAAAGGTAAGTTTCTATCAGTCCATCGGAGGCAGCCATAAACGCAGCAGTAGCTTTGGCCTGACTCATCAGCATTCCATCACTGTCATCTGTGAATGGTACACCGACTGTGCTATGAGACGACGAAAACTTTCTCAAGTGTACCGATTCAGCATGGCTTAGCTCATAAAGTAATCAACCAAATTATACTGTTTCAATAATCATCTAAGAAGCGCGGTAGTGCGTCAGCCATGTTCGGAAAAGAAACATAATTTTCTGTACCATTTTGTTTTCCAAATATGATAATTCTGATATCCACGATAGAGGGCTAAAAAGAAGATGTCAAAAAACATTTGAATTTATTTGTAGATTTTTTTTGTGGGCGATCCCTATGTGTATAAACAAGCCTTGGGATCTTAATCAGCTCTTAGGTAGGACAGGCGTCATGGCTCAGTCGGTAGTAGCTCTGCCTTCCGTGCTTTGGGTCGTGGGTTCGATCCTCACCGAGAACAAACATTTGTGTGTTGTAAACATAGATGTTTGTTCTGTGTCTGGGTGTTTCTATGTATTATAAGTATGTATTTAAAAAAAAAAAATTATGTATGTATTCTATATATCAGCCATCTAGTTTCCATCGTACAAGCTTTGCTTAGTTTGGGGCTAGAAGGCGTTGTGTTAAGTGTCCGTGAATATTTATTTATTTATTGTGAGCGTTGAGTGCGTTTTTTTTTTTGTTATAGATTCCTGCCAAGACGGATCGTGCACTGACCAGTGCTCGTGCAAGGATAAGGGCTGCAGCGATTGCTCTTCAAAAGGTATTTTATAGCGAAGTCGAATTTACTAATTATTTGGCTACATAATACCAAGAATTCGGAAAAGCATAACCGGCAAATCCGAAAAATGAAATATTCGTCCTCTTTTGATGTTTACTCACTCGTATCATTTTAGTTGCATTTTCTTGCTAAGAAGTGAATTTACTACATAAAAAAAATACAACCGAATTGAGAACCACCTCTTTTTTGATAAAGTGAGGCCGTCTGTTTCTCATGATATTGAAAGTTTAGATTTCTAGACCGTTCTGGCAGTCTGTAATATAAGTACTTAGGTATAGTTAACTGTAAATTTACCCGTACGAATTTTAAGTAGTACCTTTTAACCTTTGACGTCCCGTCGACGCGATATCGGGTCGGTAACAATAGGTTTTTTTATTGTGTCTGGAATTCCGGCAGGTAAAAGGTTAAGTTTTATTTTGACCACACATTTCTTTATTCACAGGAGGCTGCTGCTAAATTCTAAAGCACCATGGATCATCATCGCCAACAGCCTCGTCGGAGCCGCTGCTCCTCTCTCACCAGGATCATGGAGAACTGCTTTCCTGTCGCCTTCTGCACTGTCTTCGTCATAACTATTGTACTCTTTTACTGTATTATATGAACGGTCCTTGAATTACTGATTCTTTATTCTTTCACCCCATAACCTATTGAGGCCATTCATTTGAATAGTGGGCTCGTTGGGATTTTTTTCCCATCGGCCCCACCAGTAGGCCAGCCAGAGCCTCGATGGGAATAACCCAATACAACAACAATACCTACCTATACATATTAACAATAATTTATAATCCCCTCTCGACTTCTATCAAAGTTAATCACCGTTCAAGATAGTCCATCTTGTTTTTAACCGACTTCAAAAAAGGAAAAAAAATATAAATAAAAAATGAAATTAAAAAAAAAATACAACCGAATTGAGAACCTCCCTCAATTCGGTTGTATTTTTTTTTTTAATTTTTTTTTTATTTATATTTTTTTTATGCTTGTTACCTCAGAACTCCGTCATTTATGAACCGATTTGAAAAATTCTTTTTTTATCTGAAAGGGTATGCTTCCAGATTGGTCCCATAAAATGTTTATCAAAATAAATTCAGTAGTTTGGCAGTTAAATAAGAATAACTCGAAAAAACACGTCATTCACGTACACGACACTGCGTATTTGCTTTCCTGTGACGTTTCTGTGGTGCTTACGATCAATAGTCCCAATGAACTGCTATCATCATCATCATCATCATCGTTTGGTGATGAGTGCGTATCAAATTGAAGTTGGTTTTTCCAGTTTTTTAAACTTATAAATTATGTTTAGATAGTGACAAATTGAGACAGGAGGGATAAGTGATTCTGTAAATACTTTTGAATGAGAAAGCTGGTATTCTATTATAGTTCTACTAGCTTCCGCCCGCGACTTCGGTCGCGTCCCGTTGGATCCCGTTGGTTTTCCGGGATAAAAAGTATCCTATGTTACTTCCAATACCTCCAAGAATATGTGTACAAAGTTTCATGATGATCGGTTAAGTAGTTTTCGCGTGAAAGCGTAACAAACAAACTTACATTCACATTTATAATATTAGTATGATATTGGTATCGATTCGGTTGTTGCATTTTTCTAAACTAACCTAATTTGACAGCACTAAAAATGTTGGCGTCCCTTTCTCATAAACTGAAACGACAAGGACGGCTATAATTTTAGAGCTGTCAAATTAGGTTAGTTTAGAAAAAGGCAACAACCGAATCGATACCATTGTATTCTACAGTCGCTAGTGACAGAATAGAAAACGGTTGGGAATAATCGCGTAATTTATCGTTCAGAAATGTAATTACCATACATTTTGATTCGTTTTTCATTAGAAACTTTTTATTTATTTTTCTATCCAGGTATAATTAAGAAGTAAAAATATACCTTTCCTCATTTTTGTCTTTTAGCATCTTGCAATAAAGTAGCAAGCCTAAAACTTAGAATTTTATCAACATAATTTTAATTCAGACATAATTTTAATAGTACTTCCCCCATGTACAGAGCAGACGTATACAGCATGTATGGTAGAGCTACTTATTAGAGCTACTTATGTATTCCCAAAAAATAATTAAACTACAATGTGTAATGTTCAATGTAGGGCCGCAGCATTGTTATGGACTTTGCCGGTCTCAATACTAAATAAATAAGTAAAATTATCAACTGTGTTCAATTTTATTAGTTTTTATCCTGTAAATGTCTATTGCAATACAGTGACACTATTTTGAAAGTTACGAATCGTACACATTTTAGTGCAGCTGACTGTACTTAAATAATTTTAAAAAAAATATTAATAAGGTGCTCTACCCGTGTGTCAATTTAATGTCGCCATTGTAGATACATGCTGTATGTGCAGTCCCTACTGGACTGGAGCTGATATAAGCTGATAATGATGATGGAATGGGTGTAATTTTAAATCACGATCTTTAAATCTGAGTATTTCATGTTTCGTGTAGGTTATAAAATCGGAAAAGAAAATTCGTTTCTGATACTTTGCCTTTCGTAGACTAGAACAACTAGACACTCCTTCTATTTATCACACTTAGGTACTAATCAATATTCTAGAAGTAGGTAAGTAAGTCAGTCAATGCTAAAAATAGTACATCTGCTTTTCTGCACTTGGCCGACACACTTGCCATGCAGTGTGTCCAGATTAAGTAGTCACAAAAGGGAATCCCGGTTCTTCGTTCTTCGGCGCCGCACCGGTTTGGGATTTTCTAATTCCAGGTTCTTCGTTCAGCGTACTATTCTGTGGTTCAGCACCGGTTATGGAATCCAGAATCCAGGTTCTGAACGAAGAACCAGGACTCCCAGGACTTTTACTCGAATCAGGATTTTCGGAACTTTGCTAACAAAGCTTGCTTAACGATCCCAACCGAAAATAAAATGGTATACTCTTTGTTTGGAGTAGGCATAGTGTCTTGTAATTTCGTAGATTCTTCTACCTACCTATATACTATGACTTATTACTGTTTTATTGCTTGCTGCACATTGAAAAGCACATAAATACATGCACATAATGCTGGATCATATGTTAAAAAATTACGCAGACAATTCAAGAACACAACGACTAAGTAAAATTTGCCAAAAAGTTTAGTTTTTCTTAGTAGGTTACCTACTACTCCAAAGTTAGATCGGTAAGTATTTTGTCCACCGCTTAGCAAAGAACACTCATATACATTTTAAAACATATAAATTGCTCAATTATGGTGTCCCGAAAATTCCAGGATTTTATTTTAATTTCCCGGTTCTAATATCGTCTTCAAGAACCAGAATTTCCCGAGATTTCCCGGGACTGTACCCTAGTACCTAACTTAGGTACTAGTACCTAAGTTAGGTACTAGGGTACAGTCCTGGGAAATCCCGGTTAGGTAACCTAACCATGTTTGCAACATGCAGAGTATTTACCTAACAGATAAAGGTTTATTTACTTTGTTTTACTGTGATTTAACAATGATACATTGTCACAATTTCCGATAATAAATAATTTGTATGTTTCTTTGTTGCCACTGACATTATTTGCACAAAATATGACTTGTTATTCATTTTATGGCAGGCTTGGGTTTATAATAAAAAATATATTTAAAACCAAATAAATATCTTTATTACATGGTTAACGAGATCCTAAGAACTGGTTTAATTATTTTATTGCGGTCTCCTCTCCGAAGGCTCTTAGCAACAACCTCCTGTAACAAAAAATATGGTTTATTTCTAAATTAAAAAACAAAAACGACTCTACCTAGGTACTTATTTTGTTAAAAAAAACAATTAGGGTGGTTAATTTAACACCCCAGTTGGTTTTACATACAAGTACCTAGGTATAACAAATCAAATATATGAAGGATTCGAATAAACTTTACCTTCGCTTGAGCAACATTCGGTGGTACACTTTTCTTCGCAGTTGGTGTTGCAGCCGTCTTTGCAAGCGGAGTCCTTGCAGGAGTCTGAGGAGAGAAACATATTTCACACTAGGCACATCCCCATAGACTTTTATACACTACGTATTTTGTGGAATTTGTATTGGTTTTTTTCTGGTTTTCTGAGAGGTTTTTGAGTTCGATAGGTAGACATCATGTTTTACTTTTTGAAATTTAAACATATAAATACCAAAAATTCTCACCTTTAGTAGATTCAACTGGGGCGGGCATTTTGAATTTCTTTTTTCTTAGCACAGAAAGACTAGGTATAGATCAGAGCGCAGGCTTTACTATGACCTAACAGTGAAGTAACAGGCTTTTATACTGCATACTGAAAAGATTAGTCGCTAAAAAATGTTAGAAGAAGTATTGCAAGAACAATAAGAGGTCAACAAAGCACCTTGCATTTGTTTTGTGTTTGTCGACGGAGCCTTGAATTTTTCGGGCGCACTGCAAGTTGGTCTTCATGTCCGCTTTGACAGTACTACGAATATTATTTACTTAGTACAAATAATCACTTATTTTACTAGTTTATATATGGTGTGTCCTATGGGATATGGTCATTTCATACCTTTTTTGAATGTTAAAATTGATGTAGTTTTTCAGTATACCTAATCAGCATATTTGGGCAATTATTTTGGTAGAGCCAACATTTTGTATTGAAAGTAATGTGACACTTTTTGGAACGAAGTTTCTTATCGCGCGTTGCGAAAGGGGGCTAGACGGAAAAAATTTTGAACAAAAGTTGTAACGACACTTTCTTCAAACTTTGACAACGTCATTCGAATAAATTGGTGCAGGAAGGAAACAAATGAATGTAGGTATTGTTGGAAGTTTTTGTTTTAATTTAGGTGCTTCTGTGTACTTACTGTAAGAAAACAACACCTCAAGGAACTTCGTTCCATCCGTGTCCCTTGACACCTCTCAAGTTTTTTTACTAAACCAGCTAGAAAGCGTATGAAGAACTTTCATTCCTAATAGCTACTACTATATAGGTTTTTTGCTATGTGGATACTTTGCAACTTGATCGGCAACTATGTATTTGTATACTGTGATGGGTACTTTGGATATGAAGTGAGTGTCTAACTCTCCTATAAGCTAACAACAGTAAAGTGCATGTTAGCAATAAATAAATCTTAATCTGACTGTTCATGTGGCTAATTTCGGGTGACTACGTAATTTAGTTCCTATTCTGTCTTGAAGTGGCTCAACAAAAACACTTGTGAGATGAGAGCACTTTGAAAATACCTACGCCGTCATTACTAGGTACCTCATAATTTGCACAAATTGGCTCTGTTGCGGCTCGTTCCACTTCAATTATCTATTCGATTACAACGAGCCAGTCTGTTACCAATCCAATAATGTTTTTATCTTCATCATTTCCAATGTCAAGTTCAATTGATCTTGAAGAGTTGTAGTTACAAATACGTTGCCGTTAATGTTTAGGACATCGCTGTGTTTTAAGGCACCGTGAGCAGTTCACAGTCCAGAGTTTTGCTTGAAAATTATTTCAAAAAAGGATTATGAAGATATTAGATAAAAGCTGTAAGTTGGCTTGAACATTATCATTGTCATTTAGGTACTTAAGGTTGTATAAAAAAAAGTTATATTCAATGAATCATTATATGAGACCAACGTGGTACTATCATCAAAGACAATAAAATAGTGCATGCCCAAAGGTATGTACCTACCCAAAATTAATGTTATTAATTAACTACCTAAGTTTAAGCGCCCAAAACATTTGCGATACCTGGAAAAGGTGAATAAGTTGAAAAGTGCCTCCTACATATAAGACCAAATTGTAACACTTATTTATGCAAATAAACATCTTGTATCTTGTAATTACTTACATGGAGCAATTTGAAAAATGTAGCAAATTGTTTTATTTGGACAGTGCCTATGACTACTACCTCCTTAGATATTTATTTTATTTTGTGTGCGAATGTCTTTTCGGCGTAAAGCCTAGAGGTCTGTAGTTTTTATCAAACGTGAATTAGGTAGGTATACTATATACCTACCTACTTACAGTTGATAATGCTTTTCTTTTATCAGTAAGTAATATTAATTCTCCATCGTACTTACCTACCTACTTAATATCTAATCAATTGGTTTCCAGGCTCTCAGTTGGATGGACCTTTGAATGCTGTCTGTTCTCCTGGCTGTGACTGTCATACAATAAAAATTAACAGTAAGTACTGGTCTAGGTACATATTTAATTTATTTTGTGTCCATACTTTTGATGACCTTCATGACCAAAATGATTCCACATCTGTTCAAATATTTTTTTTTATTAATTAGCTCAATTAGCTACCTAAACTTGACAATGGTGTTGATTAGTGTTTCATTTTTCTAAATTAACCTAATTTGCCAGCACTAAAAATGTAGCCGTCCATTTCTCATAAACTGAAAAGCAGACTGGCGAAACTCTCGAACTATAGACTCGTGCTTTCGAAAAACGAACAAAGTATGAAACGAGGGTCAAAATTTGAATCACGTTTCATAGAAAACGAGATTTTCAGTGTGTAATATTGGTAGAATGGGAGTCCCGCTTCTTACGTAGGAACTACGTATTACATATTCTTTGCTGAAAAGACAAAGACCGCGTTAGAAAAATGCAATGTTGCATTGTCTGTGTCGTGGAAGATGTGAACCATCCATGCCGTGTTTTTTTTTCAGGTTCGTGCATGAAATAACTGAAAACCCTATTTACGCAACATGAAGCCGAGTAGTCAGTCAACCAGCGTTCACCTGAGGCAGCGCCTGAATCCGCCTCTGAAGGAACCTCTAAATCGCTAATGAATTCGAGACTTAGATTATTATTTTAAAACCAGTAGATACCTATCATATCAGGTGATATCAGTAATGTAACAGTATAAATGAAAAGTAAAACCAAACACTATTTTATCTCATTTTAATATTACGAAAATCACAATTAGAATTCGTATGAAAATTAGGTAAAATATTGGTAAAATAACATGAATTCTTCAGATAAAAACTATAAGTATTTAGATACCTACTAGCTTAAATAAATAACAACTTTAGTGGTCTTATAAAAAATTGCATTGTTAATGTACCTAAGAAAATATATTTGATAAAACTGATTACATTTCGCTGCATTATGTGGTAGGTAAAATACTTTTAGGCTCATTTATCAAAACTCAAGCAAAGATTTTTTGACATATTTTCATCCTATGCTTGTGTCTAAGTTTTTTAAATGTGTATACGTAGGCACTGGTTACTTCTTGGTCTTGGTCTTGTCGCTGGTGTCTGGTGTGGCCTTTTTGCATGAACACGAGCATGACGCATCGCATTTGCACGTCGTGCAGCACTGGCTGGTACTGCATTTGCAACCTGAAAAAAAAATGTTCAATCTTTTCTGCAACCTCTTTCGTGGGTGAACTGTCAAAGGAATAAACGAAGCGACAGAAAAAGATTTTTCTTAGTACAGTCAGCTGAGTAAAAATTTTTTTTTCGCTCCTCGGAGCAGGGTATACTTTTAAAACCATACCGCCTAGTTTTACCTGTGTTAGTTTGTTTAAGTCTATGTCTTGCGTAAATATTTTTTTTTAAGTAGAAATCGTATCAGTTACACATCTGAATGAAAACATAGGTACCAATAGCTGGTACACGCTGAGTAAAAAACAAATAGGTACCTAACCCTACCTAACTATTTGGTTTTTTTTTTACGGAAAATCATTATTTATTATGGCAGTCGACTTTAGAAGTAGAACTGTGGTAGAGCTACATACAAGGTACCTTTTTGAAAAAAAAGTAATGAAGAAGTTGATGTTGATGAAAAATGGTAACCTCTGCTTTACCTCACAGGGTCTATTAATTAAGTCCAATGAGGACGTGTCCTGTGAGGTAATATAAACACATGAAATTTAAACCACATTTACGTATCAGAGTGATGAGCGCAGTGCAATGCATCGCTATACTTATGCAGTGCTTACTTCAGGTAGTGTTTACCACTTAACATCAAGTGGCCCGTCGCCATATTCCATCATTTCGTTGCATAAAAAAAATGTATTTACTCGTACACAAAGAGAAAGAATATAACCTAGGTACAAAGAGAAAAATTACAGGTTTTGAGTAAGTATACCGTACCGTATATCATTTTTTTAAACAGATACAAGTACCGTAAATTTACGATATTATCTAATTGCTTTGTATCTCATGCATGAGCTGTAAAACTAAAGATTACATTGATCAAGTAATTCTAATTAGGTGCGAGTAAAATCTACTTTTGTTTGTTAGCACGCTTTGTGAACCAAAACAATTGAAACTGTTTGAAATTGGAATAATCGCTTTGGCTAATTGTTGAAACAATATGCGTGGATAACTAGATACAGTCACCATGAAAAATTTATGGGTTTTTAGGAAAAAAATTGGTAAGTATACGTACTAAGTAGTAGGTAAAAAAGGTAGGTACGTCAATATTTTTTTCCTAAACATAAATTTTTTGCTTTATAAGTATTTCTATAATATCAAGTTTAATTACTTTAAAAAAAAATTAAAACTAATGAAGTATTTACAAAATACACATGAAACAGTTGAGCCATCTACAAACCGTTAAATAATAATGTATTTTATAAAAAGTAAATAATTGTTTTAAGTTTAAAAAGAAATCGGTAGGTACGTGCTTACTTAGTAGGTACATTATGAGTCATAATGGTATTTTTGATGTTGACTGTACTAATACTTTACGAATTATATTCAACTTTTGTTGAATAAAATAAATTAAAATTCTAAATGATCCTTATGATTTTAGTCAATAAATATTTTTTCTGATTCTAATTACGTAGTTTCTTATTTCAATTAAATTCTAAATCTTTCTCAAAGATCCATCCAAAATTGATAATCCCATCACCGTAACATTATGTTTGCGTTAGTATTCCAAAACTATTTTTAAAAATACACATCAAATAAAGAGGTTGAATATGTACTCACTATCACCGCAACCTCCGCAAGGCATGATTCTATTTTCGAAAATAAAAAAGAAAACTGAATGAGACAAGAAAGCGCGCGTTCACAACCGGAGCTGCAACTCGTATGCAATTTATAACACCGAGTGCGTTGTTATCGACAATTCTAGCCGTAGTCTGTTCGGAAAGCTGATTAAATAATAATTTAAATATTATGAATTCGAAGATAATGTTTTATCAATAAAGTTTTAGTAATTAGATAGCTAAAGGTGATACTGGCCACATCGAAACAACTGTAACCAACTACTCTTTTCGAGTTCTAATCTAAATTGTTTGTTGTTTGAAGGATGTATATTATACATCCTTACAAACAATTTCCATACATACATACATCCATACATACATATTATGATGTATGTAGGTATGTATGTTTGTTTCTCTTTCACGCAAAAACTAATGATCGGATTTGGATGAAACTTGGAATATATAATAATATTGTCCGTGACCTGGGTTAACGCATAGGCTACTTTTTATCCCGGAAAATCAACGGGATCCAACGGGACGCGAACAAAGTCGCGGGCGGAAGCTAGTCATGTATACATATAAGTATTTTATAGTTCCTTACTTACGCTACGCAGTCATATTCTTTAGTAAAGCATTAAAAATTATTAGTCTCCGAAGGTTCATGAATGGCAACCATTAACCGGAAGGCGTATGTCGGCCGGTATAATGAGATTTTGGACTCTAAAGGCAAGCGTCCACAGGCCCGCATCGCACGCATCGGACGCATCGCACGCAGCGGATTTTAGTTTGCCTTGTATAAAACTCATACAACTGCGTCCACTGATCCGCACCGTACGGACGAGTTTTTATACAAGGCAAACTAAAATCCGTTGCGTGCGATGCGTCCGATGCGTGCGATGCGGGCTTGTGGACGCTAGCCATATAGCTTCATTATGATGGTTCCGTCTCGTTTTTCCCTTCTATTTTCGGTTATTTTCTAGGCCTTGACCAATTCTAATGAGCTGTAAAAACACTACTAACCTCACATAATTTTTTTCATTATTTATTGTAATTCATTTGAGCATAGATTCAGAACGCACGCGCGTCTCCAAGTACCACTTCATGCAATCTCGCATGTTTGATTGTCATAAGTGGTACCTTCTCTATATCTTACAAGACGAGAGTATTTATTTGTTTAAGTTCCATAGACGGCTTCAATTTAATTCATATTTGACGACTTTAGGTACGACACAAAAGTGAGCCTTTTAACATTACCTATTATTTTGATCCTGACTGTAAGTACATGTGCGGTCTTATAGCTTGTAATATATTTTAGACCACCTATAAAATATATTAGGTACGACTGCCGAGTAGTCTAGCTAAAGTAAGTGCTAATAAGTACTTTATTTTTACTGAAAATTCATTCCATCAGCCACAGTTTTCAACAAACACATTGCAGCTGTTAGCTCTTGCAATGTAGCTTTACTCACATCCGTAGACTGTAATATAACCAGCAATGTACAACGTTCAAAACATTATACACTTACAAAGATTTCTAGAAACGTCGATTAGGGCCGTGTGCTTTTTGTTTTGCACACAGTCCACCATTTAGGACACTTTAAGTTGTTTATTTGTTGCTGTGTTGCCAACTGCGTTTTATCTTTATTAAAAACTAAATACTCTACTCATATCTACCTAGATTACCTAGGTGTCTGAGTTTTACAGACTAGTACCTACCTCGCAATACAGTTACAATCACATCATCATCATATCAGTCTAGGGAAGTCAACTGCTGGGCTCATTTCAGTTTTCCCCTGCGGGAGTGGTCGTGCTTAAGGGATTTCTGGAACTTTTATCCAATAATCCCCTACGACTGCTGGCAGGGGAAAACTGCGGGACCGTCCCATCCGTAGATTTCCAAAAAGAAACTATTTTCGACCTTCTCTATAATCTCCACTTTTTTACATAATTATTATGTAATATTATTGATCTGTGTTATAGGCCCACAATCTCATGATGCGGTTGACGGTGTAGCACATTCTCCATCCACGAACAATGTTATCTCGTAACTCGTGTACGAACTTACTTTCCTATTAGGATTCTGGCATTAGTTTGTTTTTCTATTGCTTATTTTAGATTATGATCAGCTGGCTACATTACTGTGTATGTTCTTGCCTTGTTGTTGAATAGGGTTGTTGCTCCCAATTGCAAGTATCTTCAATGAAGGTACAGTGCTCGACCGTTTACGTGGCACTTTTGATTTTAAAGATAAAATCGAGACACTTTTATGTCATGCACGTTTTTGTTCTTGATTTGTTACTTTCATGTCGAAGAAAAGAGATAGGTTAAAAGACGTAGTCTTTAAAATCTCCTGTAATTTGCTGTCAAAATGCTGTCTCATTGTCACTTGCATGAGCTAAATAAATCCTATACTATCCTACTAATACTATAAACGCGAAAGTTTGTAACGATGCATGTATGTATGTATGTATGTATGCATGTGATGCTGATCCGATTTGGATGAAACTTGGAATATATATTGTCCGTGACCTGGATTAACACATAGACTAGGTACTTTTTATCCCGAAAAATCAACGGGATCCAACGGGACGCGAACGAAGCCGCGGGCGGCCTCTAGTTGCATATATTTTGGCTAGAGAATCTTTAAAGTGACAAGACCATAGGTAGGTAAATTAAACCATAGGTTTATAAATAACTTAGGTTATTTATAAATAATGAAAACTGGAAGTGGTAGATAAATCACAGAATTACCTGTGCTAAACCATTAACATTCAAAAAATTCAATAAAATTTATTGAAAAAGTACTCAATTACTCAATTTCATTACTCACGGAAATCATCTCAGAAATAATTACATCATCAAGCTTTTGCATAGAAATAAAATGGTAAAAATATGGTTAAAAATCTGTGCCACATAATATATAGCCGGAAAGTGGAAACTAAAGTCGAGGACTCGATCAATAAGATAAACAATTAAAATACTAAGTAGGTATAGCCCAAAGATAAAATAGAACACAACCTGTCTGATAGGTTAAAACCGTTTTGAATAACATTCAGCTTGGGAATATTCTTATACGCAGCCTCTCGTATAGGTACAATTAGCTGGAGAAATAATAAAATACCTAATCTAATAAGGTTAGGTTCGTTTCGCCGTGAGCAAAATGATTGGGTTGAAAAATGTATAGGTAATGTAAAGTTTGAAAATGCCACTACTTAGACAAAGGATAATGTCACGTAATTATAGGTACCTACTGACCAACACTTTTTGAAACTAACCCTCGAATTCATAACCGATACATTAGAGGATCATCTAGAGGCTGATTCAGGGGCTTGCGCTAGACAAACGGATTGGCGGACTCTTTACTCTGTTTGGGAGTTATAACGACCTCAATAGTAGGTGCCAAATAACACGGCAATACAGGTCATTCACCCACCCTCACCACGATGTCGCAAAATTCAATTTATGTATGGCTAATTCTCTCGCTTTCCATACAAACCTTTCGCTAAGACGGTATCGCTCGAATCTCGTTAGTATCTACGGTTTGTTTACCATACATAAATTGATTTTTACGACATCGTGGTGAAAGTGAGTGAATGACCTGTATTGCCGTGTTATTTGGCACCTACTATAGGTATGTGTTCGAGAAAAAACGAGAAATCACCACAACAAGTGGGATAAGTAGATTTTGGGGAAACAATTTGTCCAGCAGTTAGAAAAGAAAAGAATTCACGTTGTAGGTATATTAGGCCGGGTTCCCACTACGCCGGACCGGCAAAGCTGACGGGCCGGTAAAACTGCCGGAAGGGCTAGTGGCTGTACAATTTATAAAGAGCTATTCACATTATCCCGTAGTGGGAACCCAGCCTTACAGTTACTATTGCCTAGTAAATCACGCTGTAACGACTAGACCGATTTGGATTTTTGATAAATCCAATAGCTATGTAAGAGGAGATAAGATATTTATGTACAATTGTCAAGCGCCTTATGAAAATGTCAGAGTTGCAGCTCTAACTTGCTTCTATCTGTAATCCAGGCTGTAGGCCTACACATAAATAATTCTTTGATCGATTAGATGAAACCTACCAACGATAAATAATGCAAATGAATTTTTATTCCACAAGTGGTTTTGGAGTGCTTCTTTTTTTGAACAACAGTCCCGTACCCATTACAAGTTGTATAACATTTGGCGATTTTTATAGTCAATGTGGTCTCAAATTCCATACATATCATAATTATGGGAATCCATTATAAGTCGACTGGGTCCATTTTAATACTGGCAATTCTCCAGGATGAAGCCATTTTACTTCACCAATAATAATATTTAGACTGCATAACGCGCAAGCCTACCTGTGTGGTATAGGTATAAATATATACAATCATACATATTATATCATATCATTATGCAATATCTGCGAAGCACATTTTCTCAATATTTATTATCAATTTTCTGCTTAGTGGACGTCATAGTTCCGCATCGGAGCGGAAGTGCCTACCTACCTAGATTTGCTGCAAAACATGATTCATGAATTTCAGCTCTTCACAGTAAACGCTCAAGTAGCTAGCATGAATCAAGCAGATATAATATACGGTGAAAACAAGGTGATCATACTGATAATATAAATAGGTAGGTATAAGCACAATACAAGCATGACCAGGTGGGTAGGTACCTACCTAAGACAATTAAATTTTTTTATCTATGCATCACAAAATGCCTACGTAACATAAAACCCTTGGGGTTCTTCACATGGCTAGGAAAAAAGGTTACCTTAAAACACTGGTAGATAGATGTACCTAATCTATTCTGGCTCTGATGAAAGGAAGAGGCCGCGAGGACATAACATAGCACTGAAGCGATTAGGTTATCCGTGACCATGAGTATATTCGATGCAAGGAGTTGGTACAAGCCGTCTTTTGATGCATGCAAAAATTAATGAAAGGTAAACCATTTTAGATTTTGTACACGACAAACAATAGGACTGTTTTTGAAAAGTCTATGTAAGATACCTAATGTTCCAAAAATATAGGCAGGTCATCTTCGAATCAAAGATCCATAGCCTTGTTATCTCTAAGTACCTATACCTAGGTATATGGAAAAAGCAGAAACACGAGCAAAAAATCTAGAATTGTTTTGTTTAGGTACTGTACTGATGATAAACTTAAAAAAAGGTCAGTAGGTTAAATCTTTGCATATAAAGTCGACAGATACTGATTTCGCAGCAGAAACTAAAATTATCCAAAGTAGCCTTACCATTTTACGCCCGAGGGTTTTGTTTAAGCAGGGCTACGATTAGGGCAAAGAATTTGGCACACCTAACGTTCCTATTTTATTATCTTATCATATCTCGTAGATAAAGCATATCGCAGAGCACACAATCCACACTTCAGTCCACTCGTACAAAAGAAACGCACCTGTCGGTTCAAAAAAACCTGTATCCAAAGATATGATGAGGATAAAAAAGTGATCGATTTGAATATGGGCGCCAAAAATCTAGCTTTACTTTTACTTTTAGCTCTTAGTGTATGTGCGCAGGATACGATAGTGGACGACAAAGTGAGTAGTGAAAACGTGATCGAAAATGAACCTCAAGCTGAAGTTATAGATGTGAATAAAGTAGAAGCAGAGGCAACGAAAAATGGACCTGTAGAGGTATTAACAGACGCGGAAGATTTAGAAGTGAGAAGTGGAAAGTATCAGCTCAACGATGGACTGGTGGGAGAGGAACCAGTCAATCTGGAGGCAGTGGAAACTGATATCACCTCGAATAATAATATGGAGAGTGAGAGACAGCTAATGTTAGTGCCTACCACTTCGACAACAAATAGTGAATTTGGTAAGCATCAACTTATTCAAGAAAAACATACATATAACCTTAAAAAAACTCCACTAAGCAACTTATTATTAAAACTATACCGGGCTGATCCTGGCTTGAACATTCTTTGTAAATTCGATAACGTTATCGGGTGCCACGCCATTATCGATTTCATTTGTAGAGGTTATTCACAACACTTGACCTGGTTGGTACCTAATGAGTTTGCAGACAGCAGCAAGGTACCTGCTTTTACCTAGGCTTTAGTATACCTTTTGATACAGTACAGGCCCTGTAAACATCCCATTTGAATCGTTGGTGTAGGGACAATTTTAATCATTACATTTCACCACACCTCCACATTTCTTTGTTAGTTTATTCGTTCGCCAGCACATTGTACCTACTTCTTATAATGTAACAAAAATTGTCTGTATTTCCTGGTTGAGTATCAGCACCTAATTGTACCCTAACTCTTGAGCCAACTTTAACTTCATTAAGTAGGTACCTATGTCCTATGTGTTTTCGTTTAGTATTTTAGTATTCCTACTACTTTGTCAAGTTCTCTTATAATTTGATGTCTTCCTCTTTAAAGAATAATCATAATGTTCCACGCAGCACTAGATTATACATTTTAGGAAAATCTATGGTTATAAGCAATGATTTATCATTATAATCCAAAAGTATACAAAGATTACTTTAAATCAGCATGGTTTTCAACCTCTAAACACTGTAATTAGTAATCTGATGTTGGATGTATGACGTTTAATTTAGTTATGCTATGTGTCACAACATCTATGAGTCAGTGGACTTCAATCATTATGTACATAAACTGGGAGTTACGTTCATTTATCATTATTGTCTCATCTTTATTATTTACTTTCATTTCTATCATGATCATTATTAACGACATCTTAAAATACCTTTATTAAATCAACATTCTCATTTTTGTGCAGTTTTGTAACGAATAGTCTATCGTCTTTCTTTTCCCTTCCAAAAAAATACGCCTTGGTTATTTCAAATATTGTTAGTTAATTGAACACATAATTATTTATACCAAGCACACACACTCGTGTCGTAATAATACTAATCACAATACAAGAAGTAGGTCTGATAAGGGCCGCACCTTTCGTACCTAATTTAAAAAAGTTTTTTTATTAACCTTTTAAACGCTTTTAACATCTTATAAATTAAAGAAGATAACAATTGTTATCTTCTGGTGCGGTATAGTGCTATCTTAAAATTGAACCATAACCGTAGAATGACTTCATCTCTGTTTGCTGGAGGATGTATGTTTTCGGGTCATTCATTACAAAATGTACTGCGTTGCTTTGTTAAGTACGTCATAAACAAGAAAGTGTAGTCTTAAAAGGTTACACTTTGAAACATTACAACAGCCAGTACTATTGAAACTAAAACATTTTTGTCCAATGAGACCATCGCATCAATAAACTCCTCGTTATAGTACATAGTATCGGCGCTCGATAATGATAAGCTATCGTATCGGATAGGTGATGTCATGCCACCTTGTATTGCCTCTTTGTTTCTTGTTTGTGTGCTCTTTCATCCTGCCTTCCGTGCTGTGCGTAGTGGGTTCGTAATTTCTCCGAATGAACTCTCCTTTCACCACTATGTTATTGCATACGGTCTTGCTTTGTGTTACCTACGCGATGTATTCCAATTTGTATAAAGTATTGTATGTTAATCTCTATAAATTTTGCAAATAAGATAAAAATCTCTGTCTGATTTTATACTAAGTAGGTATAGCCAGGTGCTCCAACTCCAAGATCAACTCAACCAACATTTTATTACGATTCTCGACAGCCGGCGTAACAAACCATCCAACTGATGATTAAATTGGTCTACTGCACTTTATTCCACCATTCAAACTTTTATTTTACACCTTCCATAGCTCACATAGATGGTCGCGTACTCCCGTCCACAACATATCAAAACAATGGGCAGGCGTACGTCATCACAACCACGCGGCTTCAGCAGATCCGATCTAACTTCATGTACTGGTTCTACGACCAGGGCGGAAACGAGAACCTGGGGGACTACCAGCGAGATATTCACACCTCCACCCCACAGATCCACAAGAACTTCAACTTTCAACTACCGTTCTTTGGGTTCAGATTCAATTACACTCGAGTGAGTATCCTATCCACCTAACTAAGGTCTAGTTCACTGACTGTATAGGTCTTTCATTATTCTGAGGTATAGCAGTTCGCATTAGTTTCTCTTTCTCTTTTATAGAATTGCCTACTAGTTCATCCAACTTACTTTAATTTACAAAAATGTAATCTTTCAGCTTTCGATGAATGGCTACATCTACTTCAGTGACCCGCCAGACCACTACACCTACCCTCTCTCCTTCCCCGTGAGAGACTGGCCCAGTATCAACGATCCCTCGTTCATCGGCATCTTCTTCAGCAAGTGCAGGATTGGTAGCCAGCGACCAGAGGACCCAGATCAGAGGAGACCTGGAGTATACTTCAGGATGGACAGGGATTTGCAGGTCCGTCTATAATTATAAATAAACTTCTTTCCTTCGGATCGGTCCAATAAATACCCAGATATTTTGTAAATTCACTTTGTCACCTATTAAGTTTCCTTTTGGATAAAAGAGAACTACTTAACTATCAATTCACGTAGATTGTATTTACCTTAGTTAGTGGATTTATTTTTCAGACTCGTACGGACCAACTAGGTGTCGAGATGCGTGAGAGGATCACGTGGGACATCCGAGAGGGTGTCATCGGCTCAGAGACCTTCTTCCCGAAGCACGCCGTCACTATCACATGGAAGAACATGTCCTTCGCTGGTGGTATTGACAACTCCTTGTTTATGGTGAGTTGATGTATTATTTACACTTTCTGTTGACTCTTCAACTACGTTTCTTTTACCTTCTTTAGTTTTAGGCTCTTACAAAACTCTCTTTTGATATCCTTTCAAACTAGCTTTTACGGAATAGCCCTTCATAGATTCTATTATATTTCATTTTAATTATATAAAATCTGTATTTTAGACCAACACCTTCCAAATGGTCTTGGCTACCGATGAAGTGTTCACATACGCCATCTTCAATTACCTCGAGATCAACTGGAGTTCCCACACTGAGGCTGGTGGTGACACCACTACAGGAGAAGGAGGTGTGCCAGCTTACGTAAGCATATCTGGCTTTAATACTCTTTGAATATTTAAAAATACATTCATGACCAGAAGCAAATACCATATATAACATAAAATTGTATTCTGTAGATTGGTTTTAATGCTGGCAACGGCACGCAATCCTACGAATACAAACCCTACTCCCAAGCATCTGTACTACGTGATTTGACAGGGAGAGGATGGGCTAATGGATTCCCAGGTCGACACATCTTCAGAATAGATGAGAAAATACTGATGGGCACTTGCAACAAAGACATTGGTATGTTTACTTCTTTCTATTTTGAAACAGATTACACATAAATTACGCCTCTTGATCTATTCGTAACCGAAAGTTCATGATGATTATTGCTAAATGAGCTTTTATTTGTAGACGGAGCAAACCTACCGCTGATGTTCGCCCCGGAAAGTGGTAACATGTTGGGCGGTACTATTGTCAACATCACTGGACCTTGCTTCAACCCTAACGACAGAATCACTTGTCGGTTTGACACGGAATCCGTTGTAGGAGCTGTTGTGGATGTCAACAGAGCCATCTGTGTCCAGCCCAGGTTCTGGCACAACGGATACGCTAGATTTGAGATTGCGATCAATAATGAACCGTATAAGTGGAAGGGGAAGTTCTTTGTTGGTATGTTATCTTCTCTAGACTGTGCCGCCACAATAGTTTTACCCTTTACATTCCTACATAAAACGTTCTATCAATTACCTACTATCAAAGTTATCTAAAATTAATGTTACGAATGTTCAACCCAAATGACTACTGACTTTTTACTAGATTGTCTGAGGAATTACAGGCTCCATCACCATCTGATATTTCATTTTTATAGAAACCCCAGCCACAGCAACAGAAAAGATATTTTTCCCTGACAACTCAGTCCACGAGAGATACCCTCCAGAGGTCCGCATAACCTGGGACCGTTTCAATCTCACCACCAACCTAAACGTCCAACTACAAATAAGTCTTTGGGGATACAAAGAAGTTACCATCAGACCTCAGCTGGAGTACATTGATATGATAGAAGTGGGCGTAGCCAATACTGGAGAGTACGTAATCAATCCGCAAAACTTCAGAAATAGAGAGAACATCATGCATAATGATATGCAGTTCGGTTTTATCCAGATTAACTTGACTACGCCAGAGGTTTTCAAGGGTGTTACAATTTCGCCGTAAGTATGCTCCATTAATAATATCTGTAGAACTTTACAACTAAAAGTACTTTTCTAAGTACTAAAAACATAAATAACTAGGACCACTAAGCAAACGCAGTCTCTAAGTATCAATCTCTTGCTGTCAGTTACTCAATATCAGAAATCACTACTTCCTTCAAAACTACACTACTGTAACCCCATAAAATTTCACAGGATTCTTTGGTCCCGTCCAATCCCTCTCGGCTGGTACTTCGCCCCACAATGGGAGCGTCTTCACGGCCAGCGCTGGCCCATGACCATGTGTAACAATTGGCTCCGAACGGACCGGTTCCTCAAGAACTTTGCTTCTCAAGTCTGGGTCTGTCCCTGCACCCTTGAACATGCGTTGTTGGACAAGGGGAGGTTCATGCCCGATTTGGCTTGTGATAAGGATACGAACCCGACTTGTAGATACCATTGGGGAGGTGTGCACTGTGTCAGAAGTGGAGCTCCAAGGTTAGTATTAAACGTAGGTGATCTTCTACCCTGAAGAGCGCATTCCTAGGTCACTTCCTTATTTCTGCATGGTCTTGACCAATCTAAGCGCTAACTTTTGTTGATATTTTGTTTTAGTTCGGAAGGATCTGGCCAGCAGTGCTGCTACGATAAGAATGGTTTCTTAATGATGTCCTATGACCAGATGTGGGGTTCACGACCTTCGAGGTCACACGATTTTGGATTCACACCTTATAACGAAGCCAACAAGGTAATTTAAAGAACAAAAATCTTATTTTGTACTTCTTTACTAAATAAACTTATAACTTACTTTCTTATTTTGCCCTTCTTGTGTTTAGCTAAATACTGATGCAAAGTTCTTTCTAACAGGTGCCATCACTGTCCCATTGGTTCCATGACATGATTCCCTTCTACCAGTGCTGCATGTGGCAAGAAGAACAGGCTGTTGGATGTGAAACCTTCAGGTACAGTACAATTCCTTGTAGCAATGACAACAAAAAAATATACTTTACGGGTTTATCATGTTTTTGTAATTACTGAAATCCTTTCTGTCTAAAAATCCTTGCTGTCTTTCTTTTCAACAGATTTGAACGTCGTCCTTCCCAGGATTGCGTGGCATACCAGTCTCCAGGAGTCGCTGGTATATTCGGAGACCCTCACATCGTCACTTTTGACGATCTTCAGTACACTTTTAACGGCAAAGGTGTGTTGTCTTTCTTCATTTCCATTGATTTCAAAACTGATGATGAACTGTTTTTCAAACTGCTGCTAATATTTTTGTTACAGGTGAATACGTCCTAGTCCGAGTAGATCATTCGCAACTGAAACTCGACGTGCAAGGCAGATTTGAGCAAGTGGCTCGCAACGTCTACGGACCGGTCAACGCTACACATCTCACATCCATCGTCGCTGCTTCGAATAACTCTGTTCCTATTGAGGTAAGATTGATTTGGAGCAGACTGTCCAGACATCCTAAAAGAAATACTGTACTATATTAAGTCTGAACTGAGGAAATAATATAGTTCCCGTGATATCCATTTTCATAATTTTTTGAAGCATTATTAACATGAGCCTATTTTTCAGGTTCGTCTTCGACCCTCACATTCACAATGGAGATACAGACTGGACGTATTTGCTGATAACAAGAGAGTATACTTCGATAGAACTGCTCTTCGAGTTCAGTACTTCCCAGGTAAGTCTTGTTTTTCTGAGTTTCATCAGTCATCTGCTTTGCCAAAAGCAGAATTCCTTTACTCGTATTTCTTATCTGGTCTTTTCAGTAAGTAATCCAGTATTCTCTATTTTACAGGTGTCACCGTCTACCAACCCATGTATATCCTCAACCAGTCAGAGATCGTCATAATGTTTGCATCTGGTGCCGGAGTAGAGGTTGTTGAAAACAAAGGCTTCATGTCAGCGAGAGTTTATCTGCCTTGGAATCATATGGTAAGGTTAAAACTTTTGGACATTAATTTCGTATTATGTTACCCACATAACGAAGAACTTCTTTAGTCTGAAGTCATGGGCACAGTACAGCTCTTGTCAGGGACTTTCTCGCCCCCGGATTCCTCTTCTACTACCCTCATACCATCTGCCATCTGACTAGACCAGCATTATTCATAAATTAAGTTTCCTTTCAGAACCAAACACGAGGCTTATTTGGAAACTGGTCCCTGGACGTAAATGATGACTTCACCCGGCCTGACGGAACGAAAGCGACTGTGGACTTGAATAACTTCCAAACAGCACATCGAGAATTTGCACAGTATTGTAAGCCAACACCTGCTTTCTCGACTCTAGATCTAAATTTTTCAAAATCTGACTTTTTAGACAATGCGGTCTTGAGTCCTTGCTACAAGATATTGTGATGCCCGTGAGCAGAATAAGACTACAATCGCGTTTTCCATTCAATTTCCAATTGATCCAGTATTTTTAGTCAGTACCTACCTATATTTTAATCGTGTCTTTTTCTTCCAGGGCAACTTACAGATCGAGAGCAGAAAGACATAGGAGTGGCGTTATTCACGCGAGAGTATGGCCGAACCGCCTCCTACTACAACGACAACCAATTCATACCGAACTTCATACGAGAACCCGTTGACTTCCTACCAGTGAACCGATCGTTTGATGTAGCACGAGCTATAGAGATATGCCAGGACTCGTACCAATGTCGATATGATTACGGGATGACGCTGAATCGGGATATGGCTGAGTTTACGAAGAACTATCTGGCTTCTATTGTAAGTATTCGAAATATTTCCTAAAGTATTCAGAGTTTAGAAACTTGGAATCCTTAAATCTGGAAATTTTGAGATAAGTGATGAGTCAGCGTTACGTCAAATAATGTAGGTACATATATCTATGAGTACCTAACTGTTTTATAAATAACTGCATTGATATATATATTTACACAAACTTACGAAGTTTTTACACGGTGTTGAATAGACCTAAATGACCTAATGTAACTAGTCAGTATTTTAATTCAAACTAGCTAGGTAACGTATTTTTATTTTTAACTCAGAACTTTATAAACTTTAGCTCCGTACTTAGCAAGAAGTGTTATGTCAACGCTTGGTACTAAGCTGCCTAGTCCCACATAATCGAAACCCTTGGCTCTTTTTGCAGCATTATTTTCTTAGAAGCCATTGTTTCATTGTCTCGACCCCTAAAATTATTCATTTTCCCACAATTACTTTGCCTCGTCCGTATCCTCATTATTACTTCCTCACTTTCAGCAAATCCGATGGATGTAGGGACCTCAGTTTTATGCTGGTTTGAGAGGAGATAAAGATGAGTGTTGATTAAAGATACGGCGATAAGTCGCGTGCCTTCAGATGCATTTGGCCAATTGCATTGTCTTTTAATTGCTGCATTTACCAAGGTCGTTTATAGGTCTAGGAATCATCAAACCGTCGTAAGATGAGTCAGTATTTGTTTAGTCGTCGTATGGGTAATTTCTACATTAAATTCGGCTGTGCTGTTCCATCTCTGATTTATTACTTCATTTTATTAGGTATTTGTAGTAGGTACCTTCTGATCCTTGTTCAAATTATAGGCATCGTATTTTATCAATTCCATGTTGTCATCATTGTAGCAGGCACCTATGTCTTGTTTACATTAACCGTTTAATTTATTAAATCAACTGTTTTATGACTTTAGACGAATATCAAAGAAGAGAACGCTAGAAGAGTTATCAGTTGCGGTATATTGGAAACCCCTCGGTTTGGAAGAAAGAGTAATTTCTTCTTTACGCCTGGTACTAGGGTGAGTACTAGCTTCTATTTTTCTTGTTTTACGACGTTATTTAAAATATTTTTGTATATATCTTGAAGTAGGTATAACCACAGATTATATAATACTATACTAGGTATAACTAAGTATTCCTCGTTCACTGCGTTTTTATGCGACACTAGTACATACTTTTGCAGTTTTTCATCAAATTACCTATTAATAAAATTGCTCTCAATTTCATGTTCGTATTGTAAGTTAAACTTAGTAGTCATTGTTAGCTGTTACTAACAAACATACTCAATTAACCCATTTTTTCCGGTCATCTGTTTTTACCTATTTGACTTTATAATAAATAAGATACCTACATCAACATTGAACTATTCATTTAGTTTGTCATTATTACGAGAGTTTTCCTTATATAAATCATCGACTATTTTATTTTCAACCTGGTTCAACGCATGTTTCATTATTAGGTCAACTTCGAGTGCAACCAGGACTTCATTCTGATCGGTGACAAGCGGAGGGTTTGTGAGGACAACGGCAGGTGGAACTTGCCTGATTATGGATATACCGAGTGCCTGCGTGAGTACCTGGATTTAATTCTTTTACAATAATGTTCATGTATTTGTCCAGTTAGTAGAATAGTCACAACCCCATTCGCCTGTCGTCACCATATGAATTTTCTTTCCTTTTAGTGGAGTTTATACCATTTTTCGGTATTTACTTAGGTACCATATCTTGATCTGTTCTACCATTATTTATTGTGACTGTTATGATGTAACCTGCTATGCTAGGTACCTAGTTTCTTCAGTAAAAAGTTAAATTGCACTAGTATGGTATGGTAGTCTCCATTAAGATATTCTGTGATTTTCTACTAAAACCTCATATTTGCATTATTATTTGTACAATATTTACTAACTTTGATACCCTTTGGTATCCAGGTAACCAAGAATACTCGCAACGTGCACTGTTCTTGACTTGGGGCATCATATTGGCAGTTATTATACCCCTCGGCCTTCTCATCTGCCTCTGCTGGTTCTGGTGCTGGCATAAACCCAGATCGGAAGGCAAAGACGGCTTCCGATTCGCAGATATACCGCGATCCAAATCCGCGTCTAGACTTAACCTTAGATCACAATCGATGGGAAATATCACGGATACGTTAAAATCATCATCAATGCGTAGCGATTCTGAAATAAAACCCAAGTTACCCGATACACCTACAGAAGAAACTCCTATGGCTAGATCAGCTATGATAGGTAGGGCAGCCCCATCAATCCCAACCGAACCGCAAGATGACAGTTCAGGCGTGGACTACCCAGATTCGAGTAAAAGCGATTCTGGAAAGTCTGACAAATCAAGTCTGAAAAAACGTCGCGCTTACGATAAGACATACAGAACAAACGAGCCATTGCCTAATGCCCCTGATGTAGAGTTCGCTGAAAAGCTATGGGATCTATCTGAAGAAGATCTTCTATCCTTAACTTCACCGTCAGATTCTGAGTCCAATCGAGATTCAACTCTCACCCGACCGGCCAAGGACATAGAGTACGTTAGCAGGCCACGCCAAACCGGTCGTCATGCTTTAGCCAGTGACTCTGGTCTGGAATCAAAAGATGATTCTGAAGACCCTTACAGCAGCAGATACGAAAACCAATACAGTCCCATACCTTCTGCGTATTCTCCAACTTACTCCGAAATCTATTCACCTCCTCTTAGCCCCACTTCTGACATTAGCCCTAGAAGCACTTACAATAACCCTGGTCTACCAGAAGCTCCTAAAAGCGCTCCTGCTGATCAAATAAAGACCTTTACTATGCCTCCTGTTAGAGGAAAGTCTAGGGAGACACTAATAGATCCTCCTGATGCAGAGGTCCCCACCTTTAGTAGTAAGTCTACTATGGTCTAGGTTTTAAGTCTTACTTCTACAACCCCACCTTTGAGAACAGATGACCGGAATAGATAGGGTATAAGTTTCACTGCCTAGTTTTATGACAGTAGATTTTAGTTACCTAGGCTTGAGTAAGTAGGTATTGAACTAACTATGTTTATCCTACAGTTTAACAAATTAATATTAGATAGGTAGGTAGGTAGTACAATTTAAGTACATTTTAATAATGATAGGTGCACAAATTAGGCTAGCTCTTGCACTTTTTATCTGTATTATAAAATTGAACAGTACTGTCCAGTGATTTTTCCCATTGTAAATGTGTCTATTATAAAAATGTTATTGATGTAAAGTTTATCAAAATAAATTATTATACAAACTTCTCGTCACACGAAGAGGAAATTTCTGTTCCGTGGGTAAAATAACTTTCAATATGAATGTTGGATTTTAGTATAAGAAAGCAAGCAATAATTACCCTTATATTACGAGTATTTCGGTTTTGCTTCTACGCTTATGTGGATTTTTATTTTTCCAACCACTTTTTGTGGAATAGAAATTTTCTCTGATTTGTGATGTGTTTTATTTTAAATCTATGAGGTTATTACTTGCTTTCTTATCATGGTGCACACAAAATATTGGGGTCACGACAGGTAAGTGTATCATTTTTTTATTTGTTGTAGAGATAAGGTTAGTGTATGTGGACTGATAACGTGGCAGGTACCTTTATGTTGATAAATTGCAATAAAAGGTTGAAAGCATTAGCCATTAGGTAAGTGAAACGTGACGAAAAATACTTGCAAGTGGGTATAGAAAAGGATTCAAAGCCAAAATAACTAGGTAGGCAAACAATAATATGACTCTACTAACTCTGATAGGTAGGTAGGCAGACACGAACAATAATATGACTCGCAGATATACGAACAATAATATGACTCTACGAAGAAGAAGAAGTGGTTGGATTGTGTGAAAGAGGATACGAATGTGAGAGGAGTAGATTCAGAATTGACGAACGATAAGAGTGGAAGAAAAAAACATGTTGTGCCGACCCCACCTAGCGTGGGATAAGGGCAGGGGAATGATGAATACGACTCTACGAACTCTGATAGGTAGGTAGGCAGACACTAACAATAATATGACTCGCAGATACGAACAATAATATGACTCTACTAATTCTGACAGGTAGGTAGGCAGACACGAACAATAATAGGACTCTAATAAGTCTGAAAAAAAATGGTAGAGATCACATTCCAACTAAGAACAAACGCCAACCTCCTCACTACACCACCACGTTTGGGTTGGCTGGCAGACAATGCTTTCAGCATTAAGTCCACCCTTTGTAACAAATTTATAATTTTGTGCAATAAAGTATTAAATAAATAAGAGGTACCTACGTCAAAAGCAATAACAAAGGAGAGATTGGTTCAATTTTCTACTCGAAATGAGAATTGCTTATCGTTACCTACCTAGGCACTTAGTTTGACCGTATTTCACTTTCAATGTAAATTCCTTGGTAAGTATGTAATGTACCTACTTAGCTATTGTTTCCTAGTCGGGAACCTTACCGCCTAGTCCACTGGGTAGTACGTTTAGTTACGCGGGAAGATAGCTGTAGTTTAAAAAAGTTCTTATATACCTTCTCAGTTCTCATCCACATTTCCATCCTCAGGCAAGCAGGAGTACTCCTCGCGAACCCTCGGTGCGACCTGGGGCATCATCAGCGCTATCATAGTGCCAATTGTGATCGTGCTGATCTGCATCGGATGGCGACTCTTACTGCGGAGAAAGCAGGAGGAAAAGGATGAGAATGACTTCACTGCCATCAGGTGAGTTTATATAGACGAGATATAGCATATAGGTAGTTGATGGGATATTTGAGCGAGTTGACGAAAATCGACTCAGCAAAAAACGTTACCCTACCAAAAAGGGAAATTCTTGAAAAATGGCTATACCTAGACACAAATTTGAAACTTCGGACACATTTATTACAGGAGACTAGGCTCTAAATATCTGCATCTTAGAATTTGCAGATTCAATACTTTTGCTGGATTAGCTCTGATTAAGCTTTCTAAATTTACGCCCTCTTGTGCAGTTTAGTTGTGTTATAATATTATACATGTTGTGGTATCCTATAATTAGGGAAACACATAGATTTAAGACCTTTGATTATTTTTCTTATATTTTAATGTTTTATCTCTGTTGGATACCCTTATGAATAAACTATAATAAAATAAAATACCTACATCTTACGTTTGCAGGACACGCGCAGTCGACCCTGACGAGTCAATGAAGATAAACTCAGATGATGATAGCATTCCTTACAAGAAAGACATGGAAGACAGCCCTGAGCCTTCTGAACCAATCAGAGTCGTGGACAATGAGAACCAAGGATACGAACAGGGTTATCAATACGGTGATCCTGAAATACCTATTCCACCAGCCCAGCCTTTGACGCAGCCGTCTCAGGCAAGAAATTGGGGAGGGGAGACCGAAATAAACTAAGAATTAATTAGATAGGTTACAGCTAGATTATAAGCAGATTTTGTAAGTCTAAAATAAACTAGTGTTAGGTATTGCATATAATAAATACTAGTAATTTAATAGCCCTGAACAATTGTAATAATAATGTTTTATGCTAATCTTAAGTACCTAGGTAAGCAAGGCACCTAGCTATAAAGTATTTACTTCTGAGAACCAGCTGCCAGGGATAGGAGTTTTTAGTTTTATTGTATTTTACATTAGTCTGTTTATTTGTTATATTTAGTTTATGAAAAGAATCCCACCATTTTTTGAAAAAAATATAAAAGCTTTGTTACATGGGTTGTTAAAAAAAAGTCCTTTGAATTAACCCATTATTTGCTTGTTCGTAAATAGTACAATGTAGAATAATAATGTACCTGCCTAGGTATTCTGTGTACTTTCAAATCGATGTACAGTGTTCTTAGGGCTATAGTTATAAACGCTGAATAGTTGAAAAATTTATTAAATGATAGTAGGTACCTATTTTGTAGCTAGATAAGGCACCTACCTACTAAAATAAGATAAAAATACTGTACCTACCACTTCTATCACAACTAACCATAGGTTACCTAGTAGGTAACTAGGTACTACCTACCTTCCTATGGTTTGGTGTTTGGTGACCCGTCCCGTAGGTAGGTACTTGGTACCGAGCTTTTACTAGCAAGAATAAAACCGAAGTTTTTTAACTATCTATAACTTATTAAATTACCTATCCAAGTAGGTAGTATTTTTAAGCCTTTGTTTTATTTTAACCCGACATACATTTTTATACGTAGGCACAGATTATATAATACTATATACTAGTAGGGTGGGTATGTGGGTATACATAACACATTATAATTATGGTGATAGTATAGGAATATTGAAAAAAAAAAAACTGTGTGGCTACACGGACTTTTTTCTAGACTTTCAAGGACAACAGGGTCTAGAACAAGTCTATACGACTTTAGTGAAGGTCCCGTCTACTTAAGGCCCTTTGAATATAAGACACGAACACAAGACAAGAAAAATTTTGTATGGCGCGTGTCTAATCCAACATAAGAAAAAAATTCTTGTAATATGTACGGTCTCATATAAACAACCAAGCGTCAAGCGTAATATGTACAACCAAGTGTCTTAAAAGACATTCCTCGAAAGACACAAGAAAAATATCTTATAATGTGCAATGAGCCTAACTAGGTATAAAATATAAAACAAACCGATGTACCTACCTAACCTATCTACTGTAAAACAAATACAGTTAGTATCTACCTACATTAACAAACATATTGTTGGTTGGTGTTGGTGTTTTCGCGCGGCGCCACGTATAAAGGTACGTACACATTTGTACCACATGGACTATATAGTTACGACAGCACGGATTCGATGTTTCGACATGACACATGTTCTACAGTTGTCTATGGATATACTGCAGTTTTTAGAGCGAATCGTACAAAACTTACAAACTTTCGCATTTATAAAGTTAATAGGATTTTAATTAAGCGTGTATCAGTAGGTAGTTGGATGTCCGATTTTTGTGTAGAGTCCTTTTCATGACACAAGTCCCGCGGAAATTTCCGGAACTAAACTTTAAAACTAAATTTTAAATTAGTTGTCAGGTGCTGTTAATGTGTTCGGATGCTAGTGCGTTTTTATTTGGTTTCTGTGATCAAAGTCTTGTTTTCAATGCCTAAAGTTGTTAAAAGTACTGCCCGAGAAATAATACTGGTCGACTACAGCGCCGCGTCTGCGGGACTTCTTTCATGGAAAGGACTTTATTATCTACAGACACTTAACTACAGACTATATCACACCAAGCAATCATTTTTGAAGACATGGATACAAGTTTTTTGCCAAAATGCAAGCCGGCTCGCTCTTGGCTTTCCCTATTACATAATTATTTGAGTTTTTATTTAAGGTTTGTTTGTACCTACTTATATTAAAACCCCTGGAATATGGTCAAAGAATGTATTTCTTTATTAATCTTCTTATTCTTTAGTTTGGTTTCATATTTATTGTATGCCTTTAGTTGCATTGCAGGCAAATGGCAATTATTTGCCTATCGAGAGACACCTGGATTTTCTACAGTTTGTTGCACACTTTGCGGTGATGTTTCATCATTACCTGAAGAGAAAAATATTTAACATTTATAATATTATCATAAGTAAGTCAACTGCTCAAAAAAGGTTTATTTTGATTGAGATGAGAAAAGTTTTGTGCTAATTCGATTCCGTAGCTTTTCTCTCAAAATGCCGCGCTGCTGCACTAGAACTGCAGCAGCGCGGCATTTTATCTCTCAGTCGGTTGGCAACCACTGAACGCGATGGATGAAATTGGTGTGAACGGTATATATATATATATACATATATATATATATATAGAAGAGGGACCTGACTTACCTATCACATTCCGCTAAAGCTAGGGCTAAAATTTGGAATGTACTTTCTTTACATGGTATAGGCACCCGCTAAGACGGGATTTTAGCAAATTTAACCCCTGACTGGGTCAAACTGGGCCTAAACGTTAGTATGCAAAATCGGATTCCTTGAAGTTATAAATACCAAAATTGGCATATACCTATATTCATCAAACTAAATAAATAAGAACTGAGGGCCTAGTACGAGTTTTGGTGTGTAAATCTGGTGTAAAACGTCTGACGCCCAGCACACCAGTGGGCGCTGATTTGTATGGAGACACTGAGCGGATTTTTTGTGAAGCTTGGTCTACACCAGGCCCGTACTCGCAATTCGAGCTTCTCAAAGAATCTGCTCAGTGTCTCCATACAAATTAGCGCCCACTGGTGTGCTGGGCGTCAGACGTTTCACACTCACACTATACACTGAAAACACGTACTAGGCCCTCTGTATTTAAAAAAACTAGCTCAACACTAATTCGCTGTGCTATTAGTTGTTAAAGTTTGTATGGAAAAATTGGTTTATTTCAAGCTTAGGTAGGTACCTAGCATGTCCTTACAAAAAAATAAAATACCTACGAAAGGTGTAGGTAGGAAGGGAGATAGCGTACCTAGGTAAAAAATACCAGCCTCTGAAGCCACATTTAAAGAAGTAGCTAAGTGGGTAGGTAGGTAAGTAGGTACCTACCTTTGTTGCTTTATTACTGAGTACCTACCACGTGGGCAAAGCCGCGGGCGCTACAGCTAGTATAATATAGATGGATGCCTCGCAAGTGTCGCGGACGCGCCGCTTACTATAACCTATAACGCACTAAGTGGCAGCGGAACTGCGCGACGCGAGCGCGTCAACTTTGCCTAGTTGCCCAACTCTGTCGCGACGCTCCGCTGCAGTGCATTTCCGTTGCCGCGTAGTGCGGTATGGCTAGTACATTTACTTGGAAAGAATATTGAAGCTAACTGTCGTCGCGTCGCTCCGCTGCAGTGCAGTTCCGCCCTAGTGCGGTCTAACCTTAATTCGTATGATTCGTAAGGTACTGTTACACATGCTAATAAAGCATGCTTTTAGTGAGCAAGTGCTCATTTAGCAACATTTATTAGCATGTGTAACAGTACCTTGCTAATAATTAGCATGCTAATTATTAGCATTTTTGAGCATGCTACCTGCAGCGCGGGTGAAGGGGGGCGTGCTTTTAGCGCGTGTGAACAGGTTTGCTTATTGAGCATGCTAGTATCGATCGATCAGTCGTTTGCGACAGGTGCGCGTGCACAGAGAGCGTGAGAGCACGCTATAAAATAGCATGTGTATTGGAGTGTTTGCTTTTAGCATGCTTATTCAGAAGCATGCTTAAAACTAGCATGCTTATTGCTAGCAAATGTAAACTCCTCACTAGCATGCTAATATTGAGCATGCTAATTAGCACGCTAATTAGCATGCTATTTGCTAGCATGTGTAACAGTAGCTTATTGCTAGCAAATTAGCACGCTAATTAGCATGCTATTTTCTAGCATGTGTATCAGTACCTTTATTCTATCTATAGTTGATCGTTCTTTTTCTACGGCTAGTTTTTTTGTTCGGGAGATGTTCGTCTGATGCGTTAGCATCTTATTAGTCTGTGAACTGTGCCAGTCTGTGGTACTTTCTAAACTAGATTTTATTGATTTAGGCCCGTATTCTACAAACAATGTTCGGTGGGCCCGTATTCCGAGACAGAAATCGTTACTCAAGCATAGATTTGAGTAGAGTAGAGATTTTCATACAAAAATCTATGCTTGAGTACGGATCAGTGCTCTTGAGTAAGGCTACGGAATACGGGCCAATCGTGGGCCAATCCAATTCATCTGATGAGATACAAATAAAAACTATAAAAAATTACTAAAATATTGGATAAGTATACATAGTATAGACGTATCCGTATCACCTATCTGATTGATAGCACAGATTACTAGGATGCTAACGCATATTGATAGCAAAGTTGTTCATGATTGTAAAAAATCCAAATGAAATATGTGCACGATTTTTAGAGAGGCATAGGCCTAGTTTCGATCATTATGAGGGTTAGAAATGTACTTTCATGCATTTTCCTACGTCCATGGCTTGGGGTGCCGCTGGGTATATGGGTGGCGGTGTCCGTGGTGTACTACTGGTGGCTGATATCCAGGATAGCTGTGCTGGAGATTCAAAACAAAGCGTATAGAAGTCAGCTAAGGATCTCACAAACTGCCATGGGGCAGATGTCTGTTGATTCTGCTACTACTTACAGAGTGCCGGTTGTAAGTACCTTACTATTTTACCTCGTACCTAATAGACCTACTGATTTACTAATGACAAAAGGTCCGCGCTCTCAAACAATGAATTGTAACATCCCCACTCAAAACAAATTTGTGTGTGGCAAACAAAGATGTTTGTTCGATGTCTTTTTTTTGTGAAGAAACCCGCAGCTTAGTATTTACTATGTCATCCCTGTGGCTAGGCTAAGATGAAAGGATACTAACGGTGCTGGGCTAGCTTACTCAATCTGTCTTACCTTACACTACCTATACCCAGCACCCCATTCATTCATGGTACCTCTGATTCCAATTATAATCTATAATACTTATAATGTAAATATATTTTGTGTTATTTAAAATCTCCAGGTAGGTAGGTAAAGCAGTTATAAAGATGTTTTTTCTTTTTTAAATTTTCCCTTAAAAGCACTACCATCTCCACACTATGTTCAGGTTACTTGGTACATAATGCATGCGTGCTTAACGATGAAAGAAAACATTGGGAGGAAAACCCTTGGCCTAGTCAGCTCCTCGTGTATAAACAATGTCTTTCTTGTGGATATGGCTGACTAGGTTGAGAGGGTGGTATAGGTGCTGGGCAAGCCTACACCATGTAAACATTGTCCCAGGCACTACAGTGTGTCGTTAAGTGTAGGCATAGATTGTCTCCTGACGCTGTATAAATCATCTTGAATAGATGTAAAGGCCTAAGTAATAATACTAAATAGTAATGTTATGGTTTTGTAACAACTGCAATAAATAATTATCTAAACGAATCCAGATTCCCGATGCAATTGGCACATTATGTGAGACCATTCACATAGCTGTTGTCTGCATGGGCAAATGCACTCGGCAGATCACTCCCATGCTGAAATCTCTGCTGCGGCATAGACAGAACCAGATACATTTCCATATTATAGTGGATGCAGCATCACAGCATACCACTAGCAGGTTGTTTGACACCTGGGATCTGCCTGATGGTAACAAAACCATAATTAATTTTAATTTCTTTATTTTATAAGTGCTAAAGTGTGATACTAATCACTCCTACCAAGAATGTACCTTCTGTCGTCACTATGTTAATCAGTTTATGGTTGCAAAGAACCAAGTATTTTTAAATGACAAAAATTAACAGTATGTGTATTGTGTGATACTCGTATGTCCAGGAATATTTCTTCATTTATTATTGCATCCATTCCGAAAGATGAAAGACGTACAAGTTATATATTATCTGTTTCAGTAAAATACACATGCTATAATGCACAGAGCTGGCTTCCCCATGTACGATGGATACCAAACGGCCATTACTCGGGCATCTACGGATTAGCCAAGTTGCTTCTTCCAGATATACTGCCAAATAGTCTGACGCAAGTGATCTCATTGGACTCGGATTTAACGTTTTTGTGCGATATCGCTGAGCTGTGGATGCTGTTTAGAAACATGTCCGGTCATCAGGTTAGCGCGCTCGTGGCGTAGATTGCTTAGTCAATCTACACTGATTATCTATGTTATGCGACGTTCTGCGCTGTCACTATTTGGGTGACTGTTAGTGACAATTACATCTGAGCACTTCCGTGCTTCGGCACGTTAAACCGTCGGCCCCGGCTCTAGCAGTCGTTAAGTCACGACGGAGACCTTAAGGTGGCCTAAAAACTCCGTCACCAGAGTTGGTCACTAACTCGTCTGAGCTTGCTTGCTTTCAGGTTAGTATGATTCCTGAAGCCAGAAGTGTAATTCCAGTAATGAACTTGTCGGCTGAAACGCACCTAAACCGTAGTTTTTAGAATGTTTTTAGGTCATTTTGATCCAGTGACGTTTCATCGAAGCTGCAAATCGATTGAACATTAGTACTTAATCGAACATTATGCATTGTATATTAGAGGAATTAGGGCCTAAGTCTTGCAGCATTCTGTTCTGAACTTTTTACTGAAACTAGGAATCCAATATTTAATTGTCAGCCTAAACAAGCTATCAATTACATTGGCGTCGATTCGGTGGTTGCATTTTAAACTGACAGCGCTTATAACCTTCTTTTTTCAGTGATAAAGGGACGGTAACATTTTAGTGCTGTCAAATTAGGTTAGTCTAGCAAAAACTCAACAGAATTAACTCCACTCATTTCCAGGAAGAATGATTTAGAGCCTTCTCCAGGCACTTGCTTTTTTTATAACGGTAGTGGTAGAGGGGGATCTTTAAACTCTCTGAACTACCTAATACTATCCTCTTAGGACACTTCTAGGTTTAGGCATTTAGATCTTTGAAAGCTTAGATACTCGCGACTAACTGTTGAACCAATTTATTTGAAACATAGAATAGTTAGTGTTTACCATAGATGAACATTTACCCGGATACTGCGAGCAATACCGCGGGCGGAAACTGTTAAATGTTCTTTTTTTTCAGGTAATTGGTCTTGTCGAGAACGAAAGCAATTGGTACTATGATGACCAAGACAAACGCTGGCCGGCTTTAGGCCGAGGCTACAACACAGGAGTCATGCTTCTAGACCTGGAAAAAATACGCAAAACCATAGACTGGTCTGCACTATGGCACGACGCAATCATAAACAATTTAGTCAACTTAAAACAAGTTACGTTAGCCGATCAGGATGTTATAAACGCTGTGATTAAAACAAGCCCACAATTAATTTATAATATCAGTTGTCAATATAATGTGCAAATGTCGACAAAGTCACTGGCCAAGAACTGTTATGGTGAAGACATGGGTAATGTGAAAGTAAGTTCGATAGGCGTCACAGCGGTAGTAGCTCTGCCTTCCGTGCTGTGGGTTCAATCCCCACCAAGAAGAAGCATTTGTGTGTGGCAAACATGTTTGTTCTTTATCTGGGTGTCACTATGATATGAAATAAGTGTGTAATTACAAAAAAAAATTATGTAAGTAATCAAGTTCTCATAGTAAATGCGCCGGGTGCGGGGCAGCGTCATCATCTACCTAAAGCTAATAGCAAAGCGACTGGATGTGGACTCAGTGTTTATGAGGCACTGGGATACGGCGCACACTGTGCACACCTGACTGTTTCTACTGTTTCTGTGTGTCTCATTTTTGTGCGCCGTTCAACCTAATATAAATAAATGTGTTACTTCTAATATATGAAGGCTGAAATAAAGACTTTGAATTGAATTGAATTTGCTTAGTTTGGCACTAGAGGGCGTTGTGTGACATGTCCATCTTTGACTGCGACACTGAAAAACGAGCCAATACACGGAAATACACAGTCGTAATATAATCTAAAGCTGTTACAACATAATAAGTTACGTACTAACACAGAATTAATGTTAGTAGGTACAAGTACAGAAGGCCGATTCAGTGAAAATGTTCAATTAATGTACGAGGTACTATAAATAGAGTACTAACAACACTGTAGTATTAGGTAGATTATAATACACTATTTCTACAATTAAGACATAATCTGTAACATATATTCTTGCAAATAAACATATATTATCTTATCTTACACTTGGTATAAGTATTTGAACCGCATATGCTTTCGAAGCTAGCTTTGACTGGGCTTTTTTACAGATAATCCATTGGAATTCTCCAACTAAGTACAATATAAGGATTCGCGATGCGGAGTTGTTCAAAAACATCCACCAATCGTATGTAAACTTTGACGGCAATCTGCTGAGAGAGAAAATGCACAGATGCGATCAAACTGAACCCGTTCCATATAAGGTAAATCAGTTTTTCTTTTAATTCTATATTAATTTTCTCTTCATTAATAAAATTCTCTTTCAAACTAAAAGAGGACTGCACAGGAATTTCATAAGGATTCAAATAAAATCAATTTGGACTATATTTTAATGCAGTTAATTTGAAAAATAGAGCATAACATGTAATTAATTACACAGACTTATTGTGTTTACGCAGTCAAGGTACAGTACGGCCGGCGGATCTAGACCGGTCTGAAGTTGCGCTTTCGGAAATTGTGCGCAGGTACAGGCGAGACAAACCACCTATTCGACCCTAAAAGTGACTACTGCGCAGCGTTCCGAACGAACTTAACGCCGGTCTAGATCCGCCGGCCGTACTGTACCATGCGCACGTAATAGGTGTTGTAGTAGTAGGGTTCTTTGAGAAAGTTCTTCGAGAAAAGTTCATCTGATACTATCAGATACAGATCACGAAACACTGCAATGCCTCCAGGGGCACGTACTTAGTGGACGTGCTCTATGACATTGCTTGACATCAGGTGGATCGTCTCAATCACTTATTTTCATTTAAATCTTTTCCCCCAGATGAATTACTCGGACCTCTGCGTAAGTTTTCGCGCGGTGCAACGAATAAAGCTGCGTACACATTTGTACTACATGGACTATAGTTACGACAGCACAGATAATTTCGACGTTACCCTAGTACTACAGTTGTCTATGGATAGACTGCAGTTTCTAGAGCGAATCGTCGAGTACTGGGAAGGTGAGGTAATAAATTATATATCTATCTAATACCTTAAACGAGAAATTCTTGTATATAATACCTATATATAATCTGAATCTAATCTGAATCTCGGAAACGGCTCCAACGATTTACATGAAATTTAGTATACAGGGGATTTCGGGGGCGACAAATCGATCTAGCTATAGTAGGGGCCAAATAACACCGCAATACAGGTCATTCACCCACCTTCACCACGATGTCGCAAAATTCAATTTATGAATGGCTAATTCTGTCGCTTACCATACAAACCTGTCGCTAAAACGGTATCGCTCGAATCTCGTAGTACTGTTTGTTTACCATACATAAATTGAATTTTGATGACCTGTATTGTGGTGTTATTTGGCACCTACTATAGGACTAATTTTCAGAAAATGTCGTTTTATTCGTGTTTTTAAGTAAACACCCCGACATCTATTGGCGAATAATAATACAATTTTTTGAAGTTATATTTCTATTCGTTAATGGATGGCAGTGTTCAGCATTTGATAGATGTCACTGCTGAAATTACTTGAAATCAAATGAGCATAGAACCTTTCCTAACTAAATATGTACCTACATAAAAATAAATACTAAAAAAATAACGAGCAAAGCTCGGTCAACCAGCTGGTAAATATTCATTCATGGACATTTCGTACATCGCCATTTAGTCCCAAACGAAGCAATAGTAGTCAACAGAGGCTTACCCAGCACGTATACTATCCTTTCAGCATAGTCGGCATTATTCAGACTAAACCGGTTTTCTTACGATGTTTTCCTTCACCGTTTGAGAGTACTGCCATTGCGGACATACTTACGAATAGTAAAATCCATAGATGCATAACCGGTTGAACCCACGACCTGAGGAATGGAAGCGTAGACCACCAGTGCTTGAAAATTATTGTTCTACAAGCGTCCGCCCGCGACTTCGTTCGCGTCCCGTTGGATCCCGAAGATTTTCCGGGATAAAAAGTAGCCTTTGTGTTAATCCAGGTCATGGACAATAATATATTCCAACTTTCATTCAAATCGGATCAGTAGTTTTTGCGTGAAAGAGTAACAAACATCCATCCATCCATACTCACAAACTTTCGCGTTTATAATATTAATTAGGATAGGATAGGAAGGATTAAGATCTATCTATCTATTTAGCTTGTATGCACCCACTGCTGGGTATAGGCCTCCTCTTTAGTACGCCAGTCTCTCCGGTCCTGCGCGAGTCTTCATTAAGGCGTATGTAAAAGGCAGACAACCCTCTCGCTCGCACATTTCAACATTTTTGAAGATATAGATTTTTTGGTTAGAAAACTTGTGTGGATCAATGTGATATTTTTACTGAACCTTTGCATTGTTATTCTCTCGACCCTGACGCTCTGCAATTTCACATAATTACATTAAGTTATAATATATCTTCAAAAATGTTGAAATGTGCGAGCGAGTGGGTCGTCTGCCTTATACATACGCCTTAATATTGTTCTAACAAATGTTAATGTTCGTAGGTCCTCTTAGCGCAGCTATCTATCTATCGGACTGTGAAGTGACAAAGTTGGAAAATTTTATACAAGATTGGTCTGACACGCTCAGCACAAGACGTAATATTGGATACCACCTTGTATTCAAGCACGATTCGGTATGATTTTCTTAAATTCTTTATTGCACACAGAAAAATATGAACAAACAAGTTAAAACTAAAGATACTCGTATCACTACATATTTATTTATTTAGATTATTTATTCAGACAAGTTGGTCCAGTTTGGTTAGTAGGTAACATAAAAACACGTATTAGACTAGGTTAGTAATTTTTAACGAATAGCGATGTTGTCCTCTGGATGAGGTTCCAAACCAAAGGACAGTTATATTTTTGAGCAATAACATATAGGACATAGTATAAAGCAAAGTCGCTTCCCGCGTCTGTCCTAATGTATGTATCTATGTATGCTTAGATCTTTAAAATTACACAACGGTTTTTGATGCAGCATTTTTTAATAGATAGAGTGATTTAAGAGCATTGCACCCGTGTGAAGCCGGGGCGGGTCGCTAGTTATGTACAAAAGCGAGCTTAACCCTGATATGAGTTTGCTTCCAGCAAACCTTTGAGGCATAGGAGAGGATTAAAATAAAGAGGTAGTAATTGTGTACTAAGAAACCATTAGGAGTACCTATTATCAATTCAATTTAGAGCGAAGTAAAACATCAATTACAAAAGTAAAGTAGTTCTTTATTTGCAGGTACACTACCCCGTGAACTATCTACGTAACGTAGCGTTGGAGAACGTAAACACGCCTTACGTGTTCCTAATGGACGTAGATTTCGTACCCATGTCGGGGTTATATGAACATTTGAGGAATTCCATCAAGTTGGTCAACCCTTATCCCCAGAAAAAGGTAATTTAGAATCGTTCGTAATATCAGATATTTCTATTTTCACTAACACGGTATTTTATGACAGGCGTTACGGATCAGTCCGTATTAGCTCTGCCACAGATTATATAATACTATACTAGTAGCTCTGCCTTCTGTACTGTGGGTCATGGGTTCGATCCCCACTAAGAACAAACATTTGTGTGTGCTAAGAGAATCACTAAGAAATAAGTTTAAGGAAATAAATATAATGACAGTACCTTGCCAGTACATCTATGAAAACTTATTGTATGTTCAAAAAAATATCAATCTATTCAACAAAAAAAGTGATAATCATAATGTTAACACTAGAAATAAAGACAAACTCGCTGTTCCCACCACTAGGCTCACAAAAATTTGTAAATCTTTTAAAGGGCAATGTGTACGCTTCTTTAACAAAATCCCAAGTGATGTGTCTCAGTTGTCGATTGGCAAGTTCAAAAACGTAATAAAACAGAGACTTATTTTAAAAGCATACTATAAAATATCTGATTATTTAGAAGACAAACAAGCTTGGGACGAACTAGCTCCAACTCATCCAATAAAAAAAATATGTAATCATACCTAATCATACAAAACGTAATGACGATTCAAAGTGATCAGTGAGATTTTATTGAATAAAAGATTTTTGACTTTGACTTTGTCTTTGACTTTGCTAAACATGGAAGTTTGATCATGGCTGGGTATTATAAGTATGTATTTACAAAAAAGTTTATAAATTAACCTATCAGCAATCTAGTTCCCATAGTAAAAGCGTTGCTTAGTTTGGGACAAGAGGCCGTTGTGAAATGTCTTTGAATATTTATTGTAGTGCAAACTTCTTTAGCACCGTTGTGATCTGAAGTCGATGAAACAAAAAAGCGAGGAAACGAGAAGAGAGATCCCTAATTTTCGTACGCATTCTAATGAGACTGCTGGCCAAGCGGTCTAACGGATTGGATCGAATCGTGACTAGCTCGTAGTTCGTGGGTTCAAGTCTCGAGCAAACTCGTTCACTTTTTGAAACTTTTTTGAAGTGAAAACTTCTGTAGGCCCAGTCTCACCAGTCTTGCTAACAGAGTGTTACGTAATCGGGCGTCAAAATGTCAAGCGACTAAATTAAAACGACGTTCAACGCTGTTTAAATAAAACGCAAGCAGATGTATTTTTGTTTAGCTGGTTTATATGGTGGCCGTCAGATCAGCGATTACATTTAACAGTCTGTTAATTAACAAGCTGTTAGTTTAACTAACAGAAATGTTGAAACCGGCCCTTAGCGTCGTTGTGATTTGAAAGTCTTTTTGAATGTTTCACTTCTACCACGTGTGAATTACACCCTCTTCTTCTTCCTGCCCTTATCCCACTAGGTGGGGTCGGCACAACATGTTCTTTTCTTCCATTCTCCTCTATCATTCGTCATCTCAGTGTTGACTCCTCTCCTATTCATATCATGAATACACCCATTTTTATTTATTTATTTGTATTTTCAGTGCCTAGTGGTAGCAGCGTTTGAAACGCAGCGTTACCGCGCGTCTCCGCCACGCAGTAAAGCGGCGTTACTATCGCGTTTGGCCTCCACACACACAGCGGGAGATGTGGCACCTTTCAGAGTAAGGGAGTGGCCTAGAGGTCATCGACCTACTAATTACACAAGATGGCGGACCGCACAAGAACCGTATGAGGTACGTAAATAAAGTAATAGGAACAAGTTATTAAAATTATTACTGAACTAGCTGATACCCGCGACTTCGTACGCGTGCAAAACTTTCCACCAAAATATCTGTCAACCAGTATACGATGAACCTCGTGCCAAAGGCTGCTTTTGGTTTAGGGAGGTCAAGCTGTATCTCAGAATCCACGTCTTTAATTTCGATAAAATATAGCCTATGTTTCCGGAAAAAGGGCTTCCGAATGGTATAAGTTTCATTGAAATTGGTCCAGTAGTTTAGGCGTGATCCGCGCACAATCAAACAGACAAACTCAATTTTCGGAATCAGAATCGTTTATTTAGTAGATCTGCATATTTAGTTTATCCATATCTTTAATTGTAATTTTAGGCTTTTTTACAGTTTTATAATAGTATAGATAAGTCATTACTGAATCTATTCACAAAGAAAATTACAACTAATACAGTATTTACAAAATACGCATGAACCAGTTGAGCTATCTACAAACCGTTGCAAACGATTTATAGATAGCTCAACTGGTCTAAATCAGTACTGAATAAATAAATTGTTTTTCGTACCACTTGCTCAAAAAAGTGTCATTCTATGCCACAAAAAGCGAACATAACAATAGTCATTTTTAATCTGTTAAAAACAGGGAGAGAAAATTGTACTGGATTTCTTTCATCCTCTAGGGGGAGAAAGTGATTTAAATTTGGAATACAATTTATACTGAACTACATCTGTGTTTACACCATTGAGTTTGTATACAAAGCATTATACATCTTTTTGAAAAAGGAATACGCATTTATTATGCAGGCCGTATGAGCTTGATGCCTTTGCTTTTCCGACAAAAAAATATTAGTCTAGGAAAATGCCGCGTTTTTGTTTTCTTCAAATACATAAACGTTAAGTTTATTTTAATTTATTTTTATAAATAAGTTAATATTCTAAAATGCTATCTCATATTATTATTGTGTTAATTTTTTCACAAATGGTACGAAAAGTAGAGTATTTTCCTCGGTGATAAAGATGTCTTAGTCTTGGGTGAACTTAAATCCCTCGCTATACTCAGGACTCGTGTTAAATCCCTCGCTTCGCTCGTGATTTAAGTTTTTAACACCCTCGCTACGCTCGGGAGTAAACCTCGAGTCCTTCGTTACGCTCGCGATTTAAATCGTCACCCGCGACAGAAGACACTGCTTTATCCCCTTGTTAAATAATCTACTAATTCCTACTACTCAATGATTAGCTGGTAGATAATGCTGTTTTAGCATTAAGTTCGCCACTACTTTTTAAGTTATATTACACAACTTATTCGTTTATAGACTGTATTAGGTGCCAAATAACACCGCAATACAGGTCATTCACCCACCTTCAGCACGATGTCGCAAAATTCAATTTATGTATGGCTAATTCTGTCGCTTTCCATTCAAACCTGTCGCTAAGACGGTATCGCTCGAATCTCGTTAGTACTGTTTGTTTACCATACATAAATTGAATTTTGCGACATCGTGATGAAGGTGGGTGAATGACCTGTATTGCCCTGTTATTTGGTACCTACTATAGCAGCTTTCGCTGACTTGTCTACGTCACGGTAGTCTATAGTTGTATTTTATAAAAAAAAAAAAATTTTTGAAGACTTTAATTGTCTGTCTGATGATATTTATATTATTATTTTAAAGTCATTGTCTTTTCTTTTAGTCATGTTTTTAAACACAGTTCTTAGCTATGCTTATGATGATGATGATGATAAGTTAGAACTACTAACCAACGCTCGTAAATTACAGGGCCTCTACTTTGAAAAATGACCTACGAATATTCGGTAGCGTCGTTTCTGTTACACTGCGCAATGACGCTGTCACTTCGCAAGAGCCCACGTCATCGTTCGAGATGACCGCGCAGTGTAACACAAACGACGCTACCGAATCTTCGTAAGTCATTTTTCACAGCAGAGGCCCAGGAACGGACATTTGTTTCAGTTTGCGTTATGATTAGTATCTATGACATAACATAACATGACATGTAATATAATACGTAATACATATAATATGACATGACATGACATGTATTTTTTGATATTTATTTAGCGCCGTGACAGGCTTCATGGCTCAGTCGGTAGTAGCTCTGCCTTCCGTGCTGTGGGTCGTGGGTTCGATCCCCACCGAGTACAAACATTTGTGTGTTGTAAACATAGATGTTTGTTCTATGTCTGGGTGTTACTATGTACCTATCATAAGTATGTATTTACAAAAAAAAATGTATATAAGTATTATATCAGCAATCTAGTTTCCATAGTACAAGCTCTGCTTAGTTTGGGACTAGAGAGCGTTGTGTGTAATGTCCGAGAATATTTATTTATTTTATTTTCAGGTAGATTGGGAGGCGGATTACGAGCCTTACTTAGTCGTGCATCGAACTGTGCCTAAATACGACACTAGGTTCTCAGGATTCGGATGGAATAAGGTAGCAATTATTATTTACTTTCTACAGATTATAAAAATTATAGCGTCAAATTTTGATAACATAGGGGGCAATTACATCACACGAAGCGCTCGTGGCTAGGCTTGCTTAGCCAATCTTCACCGATTATCTAAGTTAAGCAACGTTCTACGCGGTCACTATTTGGATAGGTGACCGTGGCATTTACATCTGAGCGCTGCCGTGCTTCGGAGGGCACGTTAAACTGTCCCGGCTCTAGCAGTCGTTAAGCCACGACGGAGGCCTTATGGCGGCCTAAAAACTCCGTCACCAGAGTTGGCCACTAGCTCATACGAACTGCTTGCTTACATCACACGATATTTAGGCAGGCTAATGCCGTTTGTCTACCGACGCCGGCACAGTACCGATAATGCACTACAAGGGCAATACAAAACACGTCCACAACAAAACACGGACAAACGGCCTAACTGATAATTGAACGTGATGTGACGAGTTATTTCAAACTCGAGTTATTTATCGAGTTCAGATACAAATACAAATACAAAAAACATTCATTGCCTCTGTAGATATTATAAAAGGTACAAGGTTATAGTTAACAGTAACTTCGAAGAGGGCAAAAGGGGTAAATTCAGCATAAACTGGATGCTAGACATCCAGCGCTGGTTTTCAATTTACCCCCCGAGTCCAAGAATATTTATATATTAATATGAATAGTATTTTTTGACAGTCATGGCTCAGTCGGTAGTAGCTCTGCCTTCCGTGCTGTGGGTTCGATCCCCACCGAGAACAAACATTTGTGTGTTGTAATAGATGTTTGTTCTGTGTCTGGGTGTTTCTATGTATTATAAGTTGTATTTAAAAAAAAAATGTATGTATGTATTATATCAGCCATCTAGTTTCCATAGTAGAAGCTTTGCTTAGTTTGGGACTAGAAGGCGTTGTGTTAAGTGTCCGTGAATATTTATTTATTTAGTATATCCAGGTGTCTCACAGCGTGGAGCTGAGGGCACAGGGTTACCGCGCCGTGGTGCTGCCCGCTGCGTTTGTTGTTCACACGCCGCACGCTCCGTCGCGCGATATTTCTGCGTTTCGCGCCGATCCACATTATCGCATGTAAGTTTGGATCAAAATTATATTTTCTCAAACATGCTTGGAAATTAAAGCATTATTTTGACAACCTTCTTCGAGATAAATCGAAAATGCAGTACATGCGAGCAGCGGCCGGCAATAAATGTATGAAAATCCATTGCCGGCGTGTTTAGCTGCCATATAAATTACATACAAAACTCATTACTGTCGTGTTATTTAAAAATGGAACGAAAAATGGAACAACCAAGGAGGTAACTTATCAAAGGTTTTATTCAAATTTCGAACAGGCTTTCTAATAGAAAGCTGATTGTTAAAAAAAAACAGATTCACATTGTAACTTCGTTGTTCGTTATTGGTTTTGAAAAGTAATTCTGGGTGTTTCTATGTATTATAAGTATGTATTTACAAAAAAAAATGTATGTATGTATTCTATCAGCCATCTAGTTCCCATCGTACAAGCTTTGCTTAGTTTGGGACTAGAAGGCGTTGTGTTAAGTGTCCGTGAATATTTATTTATTTATATAATTGTATTTTCAACTAAAAAGTTTTGCCTAGGTACTTAGTTTTAATTTCCGCGCATTATGTATGTGTGCCTCGTCTTCGACTCGGCCCACATTTACACGTTCTTCCCTCATTGCCTCTGTTGCAGGCTGCTGTAGTAATGTACTATTATGCTATGCTTTTTGTTGGTATGTTACTACTTCTAAGAACCCTGTATTTTATTTATGTCCTTAATTCTTCCACAGATGCCTAGCTCTCCTAAAACAGGAGTTTATGGACGATTTGAAACGTAAGTACAACGTGACGTTCGAAGACGCTGCCAAATCCGACGCGTTTCTCGGACAATCACAGGTTCGACCAGAACTAAACTCGAACTAGATCAATTATAATTTATATTGTTCGCATTGTATAACTAAAAGCACAACGGTTGTGATGGATGTGGCCAAAAAGTCACTAGAAGGTATACAAAATGTACAAAATTCATTGCTGCTTTTGTTCCTGAAATCCACACTTATGGACTAACAAATGACGAACTCAAGTGCATTAACAAAAAACAGCTATGTATAGGTAAAAAATGTTCGTACAATTTTCTTTTTCCGTGATCTGTAACTGCCATTTTCAAATTGGCCGAGTCCGAGTTTAATAGTTTTTGTATTAGTCACGATAAGCGCCCCTAGCGCAGACTGGCGCAACTCTCGAACTAGACTCGTGCTTTCGAAAAACGAACAATGTATGAAACGGGGGTCAAAATTCGAATCACGTTTCATACAAAACTAGATTTTCAGTGTGTAATTTTGGTAGAATGGGAGTCCCGCTTCTACTTACGTAGGAACTACGTATTACATATTCTTTGCCCTAGCGGGCAAGATGACAACCATTTCTCTTCACGTAACTTACCCACTATTCAACATCGGGATATGTACGTACACTGTCACGAAGCACTACTAAGAAAGGTGAACGCACATTTATTTTGTCTTTCATTGACCGCGGGTAAGGCAAACTAATTGTCAGGGAAAATTAAATAGTTTTTTACTATCCTAAAGTCGGCTTTCACCACGATCGCTAAACGTGTTTAGTTAGATAACATAATAAAGTTGTTTACATATTTTAGTTGACGTAATGATAAATTAGCAGCTAATTTGTATTTAGCGAGTTGTCAAGACAATATGTTAAATTTAAATAAAATTTGCCGTTTAACACGTTTAGTAATTGTGGTCCAAGTCGACCTAAATGTATCACAATTATGGGAAACGATTTAACCAAACATCGAATGGTTATGTTGTGATATGATTTATATATAAGTAATTTCGTTTTAATATTAATAATATAAGGCCTACTTACGCATAGCTATTCAATGTGTGTGCTCTTTAGTTTTCCATTAGTATTTTTACACCCAGTAGATAAGTTATTTACGGCTGAACATAATATTCTTTAAGTATTAGGTAACGGTTAGGTTATCTACGTCAAAGTCATACATTTTTGACGAAGTAAGTTTTGTTGCCAATAGCTACTAGGGGTCCACTGGTGGCAACATTATATGAAAAACTGGTTTGTATCAAAAATAGTTTGCAGAACCTTGTGCAATGTCCAAGCACAAAATAAACTAAGAATTTTAATAAATACGTTCAGTGATCTACAGAAAGGTTATGTACGACCGAAAAGTGATTTCTGAAAAGTGAAATTTCAAATCTGAGCCCGTAGTCTGAGTTTTGCTATGTTGATTTGCGACGAGCGAGAATCGAGAAACTCGCAGTTTTTGTATGGAGAAAAATAGTTCTCAAAGCTCCCGCTGGGGGCGCTTATCGGGTTTTCATATAAAATAACTCTCAAGTCGCTTCTCGATATGCGTTTCGATCAACAAAACAAAACTCAGACTACGGACTATGATATCTGCCACTGTATGTTGGCATAGGTATGTGTTAGTAGGTAAAGCAAAACCAGTAATCAATTGAACATAGCAAAGGCCATTAGTATTATTTTAGTACAGTGTATTGTGCCCCAATTTTATTAGATAAGTACATTGTATAATAAAAATCGGCTGTGATTTGTGACGTTATTTGAAGCCTCAAGTATCATATTTATGTCTAATTTATACAATGTTGAAAGTGTACATAAAGGGATCTTTTAAGTACATATTATTATTTGTAATTTTAGAAATAGAAATAGAAATTATTTATTTTACGCAAAAACACATACAAAGATACAATGAAATAAACATTAAATTATAAAGAAAGATGCGTAAAAAGGGTACTCACTCAGCAAATGCTGAAGATACACGGTGGCTCCTTTAGCGCTGGTTTTCAGGAGTGCCTAGAGTGAAGTGGCGTACAGCCTCTGCGACACGCGCTGTTTTACAAGAAACTTAATCTAATAGCTTAAAATATTATGTGCCTAATCTAATATATAATTTATAATACTGGCATTAACCAAATGGTTATGACAATATTGCTATGCATAAATATGTAATAGTATTTCCTGTAAAACCAAAGATCTAAATTATATTTTGTAAATTCCCGTTTTTAATATTTTTTTGTTTGTACTAGTTTACCAAAATCAATTAATTGTGTTTTTAATATCAAGTTGTAGATATATGTCGGCATGTATTATAGTCTATGGTAAAAGTGATATGACAAGTGGCTGTCAAAGTCACTCGCGTTTGAGTCGTGGAAAACGGGCTTATTGGTGAAGGTTTGGAAAAGAGGTTCTGGACCTTCGGGAACACGAAGAAACCGTGAACGCACCACATCTACGACAAATCGCTAAATATCATGCAAATCCTAGAGAATCCAAACCAAGATGATTGTTTATAGCTACTATGAATTGTGGCCAACCTACTAGACGTTATATTTTGTGTGCTCGGGTCATCTAAACCTAGCCATTTCTGATGAAAGGTCTTGCTTTTATATATTTATTTTTTTATTATTTTTTAGTAGCAAATCAATACTCAATACTCAATACTCAATATATTTATCAGGTGAAGTGTAAAGAAATTATATAGATAATTATTTAGTTATAAGTACTTTGTTATTCCAGTCGTTTCAAAACAGCCGAATCATTAACGTATAAGGAAAACAAACCCACCTAATATTGTTTAAATATATATGTATATATATATATATTATCTTAATTTTATAGTTAAAATAATAAAATTACTCAGTTATTTTAGTTTTTTATTTCAAAACCTTAAGAGTTAAATTATCATCATCATCACTCACAATTGTAGAGTACGGCACCAGATAAAGGTACTATTTCAACTATCACAATTCACAGTGCGTATAAAAATAGCTAGGCATCTAATACGGCTAACACGTGTAAGTACAATGTTTTAAGTTATAATGCCTCCCTGTGTTTGGTCTATAGTAGGTGCCAAATAACATCGCAATACAGGTTATTCACCCACCTTCACCACGATGTCGCAAAATTCAATTTATGAATGGCTAATTCTGTCGCTTTCTCTACAAACCTGTCGCTAAGACGGTATCGCTCGAATCTCGTACTGTTAGTTTAGACATAGTTTAGAATTTAGCGACATCGTGGTGAAGGTCAATGACCTGTATTGCGGTGTTATTTGGCACATACGATAGCTCTTTTTCGTTATTTACTTAGCAGTAATTAGTAAGCTTCAGTACTAATCGTCCTAGCCTCAGTATTAGTAAGAAAATTATTACTATTAGGATTCTCCTTCGTAGTTATCAGCCACATAAGTACTATAATCTGGAAATCTAAGTCCTGAATATCCTTTCTCAGAGTCGAAACTGCTTTTTTAGCTGTCACAAGTGGAGAATTATCGTTCATAGACGAGCCTTTCGATTCAGTTCTTTGCTTAATGTTGTCTAGTTTTGTCGTCAGTTCATTGAGAGTTTCTTGTCGTTCAGTGACTCCGACACTTACATCTTTGTATTCATTTGTCACCTTGTTCAATTCGTCCAGTAACGCTCCATATTCTTGAACTATAGGGCCGAATTGCTCGTTCAAAATGTTCTCTCTCGCCGCTACTTTGTCTAGCACTGAACTTATGCTACTGTGAACCTTGTTCAGCTGCGAACCTGTTGTTTTATATCTGTCAAACAACTCGTCTCTGTAAGTCCTCATTTGAGAGTGTCTAGCTCTCCAGTCTCTGCCGTCAGCTGATATCTTCAGTCTCAGCGCCGGTGCCACCCGTTCGAGCTCTAACTTCCAAGCTTCCCAATCATGGACCTTACTTGTTAGAGGACTAGGTTCGTTTTCCTCTGCATACTCTCCTTCAGACTCTTCGGAGTATATCGCCATTTCTTCCTCAACTTTGTCTAGGATGATCTCTGTCTCGTCTTCGACCTGGTCGACGTCATCGGCAGTTTCTTCCGTTTCTGGGATGTCTACGATGGGTTTGTGCCATTCGAAGTTTTCGTTCCTCATTGCTTCATCGGCGAGGACATTGAGAATGTAGCAGACTTGGTCTCCGAAGCCTTGTTTGAGCTTGTGTGAGGAGAAGTCTACCGCTACGTCTTTTTCTCTTAGAACGTCTATGATTGAAGCTATGATAGTGTTAGGATCGTCTTCTTCGTTCGGTTGGTCGAAATCCTTGCCAGTTTTTCTGATGAGCCACGCTGCTGTGGATGCAAAGACGAAGAACTGTTCGCCAGGGTTCGTGGAGGTTACGAAATAGTAGCGGCTCATAGGTTTCATTTTGATTTGAGGACGCAGCTCCGTGTCGATTTTCAAGAGTCGCAATTTGTCCATTATTTCCAAGTCCATTGTGATTTTTAACACAAATGCGCATAAGTTTGATCAAACAAAGACATTGAAATGTTTGTTTTGATACAGTTACCATAGTTACGTGGATCACGCTTGCGCACACGATGTTAAGTTTTTAATGAGCCTAGAAAATAGTTCAAATGAGATTTTAATTTCATACTGAGGTATGCTATCATAATATCACTAATGACATTATCTCAATGGCTACCACAATAATACTTGCTTTTCGTGAGTGTAGATGTCTACCTAGGTAAATAAGTAAGTATCTAGTCTATTAGTAATGAGTAAATGATCGTTGATGGAGAAAAATAATTAAACCAAGATATTGACCTTACTAAAATCTTCCGTTACTTATGAGAAAAACAATTAGTCATTCTTAATTTAGAAATATGTTGCTATTGAAATAAAACCAATATTATTTCAATAGTGAATTCGTAATTATTTTTAGGTACCTACTCTAGTCGCCTTATCGCTTAGGTATATGTACATTATGTACCTAGAAGGCCGAGTGACTAATGCACTGACACACGGCGCGGTATTTCGGCAAATCATTCGTCAAAGAAGATTTGACGTTGTTTTTCTTATTTGGGATTCTAGTAATTACATGATCAAGGTATTCTATGACTGTACGTATGAAGAGATCAAGAAGCAGTCGGCTCTAAAAAGAAGCAGAAGTGAATATAATAAATATCTCTTCATGTGTCTAATATAGGTACCTACCACAAGAGACAAGAGTTCTTAAATTACAACGAGCCAGCCGGCCTAAGATGCGCACCGCGAGATATTTGTCATGTCGTTCTGTCAAAATATAAGCATTTTGTACCAGTTTAGGAACTATTGCATTATCTGTAATGTACACTTTTGACACTTGTTAGTCGTCGTACCTCTCTGAGGACGAGATAATAGTCATGCAGAAATGTCAAAAGTTGAAAATTCAAAGGCGCGGTTTCTCGACAACATTACCACTGATAATGCAATAGTTCATAAACTGGTACAAAATCCTTACATTTTGACAGAACGACATGACAAATATCTCGCGGTGCGCATCTTAGGCCTGCAGGAGACACTCTATCCTCGCCACAAAGTTTCACGAATTATAATTTTTTTTTTATTCTATTCATATTACCTAACCCACCTAACCTAGGTATACTGAGAAACAACTTTTCCTCTGAAAATTTATAAAGTACAAACCTACCTAACTTGCATACCTACTTGCAGCTACTTGTGGAAAAAACATGTCGCTTTTATTACCACAATGTAAAAAAGAAACAAATCTAAAGGTTTTCCGAAAGGCCAACCGCTGTAGATTTTGCATCTCCGTGAGTATTTTCATGAAGTCGCGGACACACTCGCGTACCTAACAACTACACCTACTGTAAACAAGTTTGCCTTGTAACGGTAACTGGCTTTTTAATCTAATATATTTATACCACAAAGAACTGATAAGAAATATAAAACAGATTGATAAAGATGGTTCATATTTTTTACCAAAGTGGACGCGCGCGTTGATGTCTTTTGTATGAGGAAGGACTAGAATGTCCTCGTAAAGCCCTTAGGTAAGTAGAGTAAATGTGATTGCAACAAAGTTTAAAGGTAAAATTCTTATTTTGCAAAACAAAATAAAAGAAACTCAAAGACCGGCTTTATCTCGTGTTACTGGCACGATAAAATTAGAAACGTAGTGGTCTGCGCGCGCGCTGGCTCAGTCGCGACTCAGCACTCGCGGCGGGCAATCCTGACGCATCGAAATTCAAATTTAGAACCAACAAATTGTTTTCTTTTGTTTTGCATTTTTGCGTTCCGTGCGTTACGAAACTATTTTGTGCCAGTGAGTTGTACAGTGCCACAGTGATTTTTTCAGTCAGAAATTCCTTTGGATGGTGTATCTTGTGATGTAAAGCTGTTACAACACAATAGTGAGTACCTTTTCACGTTGTTTTTGTTGCGATACGACATGTTTTTGTAGGATATGTGGTTTTTAGTTCACGTTGTGTCCGCAAACGCATCCGTGTGCAAGTTAGTGGGTTAAACTTTCGCAACGCGCGGACGAAATATCGAAGATTACTGACGACGACGCGACGACGTGTCTTGCATTTTTGCTCGTAAGCTGGTAAAGCTACTTCTTATAAGTACTTTTAACGTATAATTCAGTTTTATACACTTTCATATATCATTATGAGTATTACTTCTTCGCATGTATGCAGTTAAAATAAGACATACAATGAAACTACTGAAAGATAATCTTAAAACAGTGAAATTGGTCAAACACGTGTCCGACCACTTACGATGAAGATTACTGTAATCAGACAAAGCCTATGCTTGGGAAACTTGATTATTACCACTGGAAACACTGGAGTTCCAATAAAAGGACTGTAAAGACCGTGTACCGTTAAAGAAATCGTTACTTAAGCATAGATTTGAGTAGAGATTTTCATATAAAAATCGATGCTTTGAGTCTGGATTAGGGCCCATATTACGGGTCTAAAAGTCAAGCCGTTCGGCCCACCTCTACTTACCTACATAACAATGGATTTATCTCCCAAAGCACATCCATCATGGACACATCACTTCTTGGCATTTGAAAAACGGTACCTAAAAAAATATATAATTCTTGGACATGTATCACACAACTCTAGTCCCAAACTAAGCAAAGCTTGTACTATGGAAACTAGATTGCTGATATAATACTTATATACATTGTTTTTTGTAAATACATACTTACAATACATAGTAACCCCCAAACACAGACACAACCTAAAGAGCTGAACTAACTTCAGGGTCTGCAGCACAAGTCTCTGCGACTTAGTGTAGATCCTGTTTATGCTTACAATAATCATAAAACAAGCCGATGTATACCTAATATCTATACTTATAATAAATCTGTAGAGAGGTCAATTCTGTACATGAAATATATTTCCAAAATAACTATCAGGGGGTGATTAGGGATCGATACTGATGCCAAAAATGCAATCAGTAAAATGTTTGTCTGTCTGTCTGTCTGTATAACCGTTATAGAAACAAAAACTACTCGACGGATTTTAACGAAACTCGCGGGCACAGCTAGTTTAGAAATAAAACTAGTTATTAGATTGTAACCTAACTTTTCCATCATGTAATTACCTACTTAAGTTTTTAAATTAATTTTATTTTTTTATTATTGTACCTACTTGTGCTTGAATGGAAATAAATAAATTATTATTATAAAAAAAAACGAATAGTTAATTGAAAAGATACGCTTATTAACCTAAAGTACCTATAGCTAGTGGTTTGATCTTGCCGATATCATTTTCCACATGACCCTACAAGATAACTTTAACTATCAGAACCTCTGCTAATTAGCAGACCACAATAGACTAATGGTACGCCCCGGCTTCTCTCACTTTCTTACTTATCCTACCTTCATCACTCAATTTTGTATAAAAATAGGATTCAACTTCCAAACCCTTTTTTTTTAGATTTCGATTCTTTGACGAGTAGTTTTCAGCACAAATATAGGTGCCTGAAACTCAGGTATACCTACTTACTGCTTTACTAAGCAGTTTAAGTTTAAAGTTATCTTGTAGGGTCATGTGGAAAATAATATCGGCAAGATCAAACCACTAGCTATAGGTACTTTAGGTTAAAAAGCGTATCTTTTCAATTAACTATTAGTTTTTTTTTTAATAATAATAATTTATTTATTTCCTTTCAAGCACAAGTAGGTACAATAATAAAAAAATAAAATTAGTAAAAATAAAATAAGTTAGTAAGCATTTTTATACACTTGTGTTTACAAATGAATAAATTCCGTATCACCTGTCTAAAGCATTGCGACCCTGAAGAGTTGATTGTAACTGGCAAAATAACCGGTCTTATTTTTTTGCTAGAGATAATCAGATTGATATTAATTTATTCTTTATTTAGAAATTCATTGGAATTACAGTAGTGCATTCAATCGATTAGATTACGAGTATAATGTAGGTGCAAAAGACAAAAAGGCGAAATGCAAACGTGTGTTTGTTTCATTTTTACAGATATCTGTAAAATTACAGAAATAGCATTACAAGCTAGATATTTATTTGTCATAGCGGACAAATATCTTACCTACGACCAAATTCATAAACAGTGGCTATGTTGAGAAGTCCAGAGGATCGAATGCGCTGCGTGGGAATCCACAGCACGTGTCCTGCCTGTGCACATAGGTTATACCAGCTCGGTGATGAGAAAAGAAAACTTGTAGTGTTCTGTTTGCTCCAATTTATTAGGGAATATAATAAATGGATACAATACAATCATAATCTATACATTTAGTTCTTTAATTGGAATAATAAAAAATGATAGGTACATACAACCTTCGCTAGGGCTTTCAGGGGGCAAGAGACAGAAGGTCAAGCGTGAGTCGGTAATTACAAATTATGACAGCCCAATCGATAGATATGTCAACGTCATGTTAAGATTTTGTGGAGTATCATGCACATATTGCTACATTTTAACAGGCTAAACCACAGAATTGATATCGTACTTCTTAGCAGAACGGAACGCCTCTATAAGAGCCTCTACATTATCAATATCTACCCGTCAACGTAGTCGCGGGTAACAGCTAGTGTTTTAGCACGATACACACAGATGGTCATCATGCGACATCCTACCCAAGCTTCACTGACGTCATTATAGCTTCATAACAACAAACTGATCAAACGAATTTTATTGCGAAAGTATGGCTCGACTTCTGATGACGAAAAAATGCATGACTCGGGGTTTATTTGCTGAAGCACGTTCTTGACAGAGAAAAATATCAAAAATCTACGCAATAGGTATGCTGTTTTTTTAACATGAGCTTAGTTGAGAGAAAGAACTCTGATAGAGAACTCGTTTAGTTCTGGAGAAAGCAAATTATTTAGATAGATTTGAGTAGGTACAAAATTAACAAAAAAATCCTTAGTCTGGATCAGTGCTTGAGCAGTAGGTAAATACCTAGGGTATAATGCTTCATAAATCTGGGAAACAGTTTACCTAGCGAAAGTAATAGGTCTTGTTTACAATTTCCCTCCGATTGATAACATCTCGTGATTGTATTTACAAATTACCCAAACATAAACAAAAGAAAAAAGCAAATGTTGACATATCAATACAATGCCCTTTTCAAACACTAACGCGGCGACTCATTCAAACACTCATCCATCACGATCCACTCATGATTGTTATGAACTCTACATTCTTAACCAATCTTGCCGGTATTTACCTACCTATTCGATAGAATACTTAGGTACCTATACTACTAAATCTGACTGGTTTATTCGATATAATACACAGGCGTTTGTGTTCTACCAAACGCGTCAGGGCCAACTGTAATCGGCAATCATTCCTTTGTGATAGCCCGGGATATCCCAGAGATCGATGAAACTTAGAGTATAATAGGTTTTGACTTTAAACAGTAGGTACAAAAGCTAGTTAATCAAAATAGTGCCAAAATTCATTAGCTCAGATGTAGTTCAGATAAGGTCACCAACTGAAGCGATCTAAAAATAGAACTTAATAAACATGCTAAGCATTTTGGCTGAACATCTGCGTGGAATCGACCGCAACCGGTGTCCATTTCCCACTGATATCCGATAGGATCAGATAAAAATAAATCAGCCGTGTAGAAACCCTAGAAACCCCTACAATCAGACAGATCTAGACATTTTTTCTTGTTTATTTTTGTAATAACGAACCTACCTCTTGTACCTATGTCACTTCTCAAAAAACTCAGTTTCACCAAAACTTGAGGCTCGCCTAAATAGCACTCAAGTCAAGAATAAGAAGCATAATAGGTAGCTTTTTCGAGATTTCCATTGACATACGAGCGTGAACTTTGATGCAGTCCTTTAGGTACTACCTACCTGTGTTTAGGTAGGTAAATCTAGACGCACGAGAGTTCGTCTTCCAAGTTCGGCATAATAATATACTGCTTCTGAATAGAGGCATAGCAATAAGGGATTTCTCAAAGTTTCTAAAGTTTTAACTTTATCAATCGGATTCAAAATCAGAAGCTTTTGTTGAACTTTTATCCTAAGGCATCGTTTTCTTCTAGGGTTCGTAGACTCTAATAAATCAAATACTAATAAATTCTAATGAAACTGAGAAATGCGTGGGAAAGAAAGTTATATGACTCGCTGTTTCCGTATTTTCATTCGTGTGATGCAAACCACACTATTGAATTTATTTCTCCTGATTTTTTGCGACCACTTGATATGAAAATAGATCGTCGCTGACCTCGAAAATAAATCTCCTGACCTCCATCAGCTCTGGATTAAATGACAGCTTTAGTATGTAAACATCTGCCTCAAATCGTGGATTGAAATGGTTGCTAAAGAACCACTTACCGTTTGATACCTAGTTAGATCTATCATGTTTTTTCATAAAAAAATATCTAAGTAGGTATAGGCGTGGATATAGATACCTACTGAGTACTGACTAAGTCTATCGTTATCGAATTACCCTTGAGACCTAACTTTATCCAAATAATAATAATAATAATAGTAATAGTTTATTCAGAACAATGTACGTACCACAGTATGCATTAGGTACAAACTTAAACGAAGAGACTGAAAAAGTTATAAAAACTGAGTAGCAGCCTCAACGCCCATCTCCAAGGAACCAATGATTATTTGTTCAGATACAGAAAGAAAAAAGAAAAAATAGTTATTATTGGAGATAATTATTGTACCTAGAGCTATAAAAAAAAGCAAAGCGAAGTCAGCATAAGTTGATATACAATAAATAAAATAGTACAATGACAAAGATAAAATTTTATAACATTAAGGTGAATTTTGCAGGCAACGCGTCGGTGTTTCTAGGCGACGACGGGCGGTGACCGCTTACCATTAGGTCGGCCGTAGTATAGGCATACGTAAATAACAATGTGATTTCACATTGTTCTTTACCTATATAAGTTTTTTATATTTGTTACACATAAAAATGTAAAGAAATAATTTTTTTTATATAATTTTTTATGCGAGTTTTAATTACCTACGTGTATTTTAGGGTTGGGCAAAGCTTTGGAATGAGGAAATGTGCATCATTGATAATGGGGCAACAGTTTAAACGCGAAATATTATAAATTCAGATGAGCCATGACATCACAGATTGGGAAAGCTGTGTGAAAATTTTATTGGTAGTTAGATAATCTCGAAATATGGTGATATTGGTTGTAAAGCCCTAAGAATGCCAATAAAAAAGTAAAATAAACATGTAACGTAAGTTGTAAAACTTACAACTTTTGAATAATATTATTATTTATTTAGGAAACTTTGGTAGATGAAGAAAACATAACACACAGTGTCACTATAATACTATACTAGTAGGGTACATATATACATCATCTCATACAACTAAACGCGATCGCCCTAACTCGGGCTTCTCTGCGAGCTACTCAGCTTGGCACAGGAAAAACGCTAGATAGCGCTAGTGACGGTGCTTTTATACTTTCGCATAGAATATAGGTTTTATACAAAGCGAGGACCTCCTTATTTCTTTATTTACGTTCAATACAATACGCTCACCAGCGGATCTAGGCAATCGTGAAGTTAGTTAGAACTGTTAGCTTTTTCAAACTAAATTGCCTTTGCACATCACAAACTTCAAGATTGGATAATTCCGCCGCTCGCAACTCTTTTTGTCTTACAATTCAAACAAACAGGTTAGCAAAGGTTAGTGTGTATGTGGAACCATAACGTAATCCCGTATCCCGTAAGCAATCACATCACTCGACGGCTACAGTTCAATACTCCATGACTCATGCTCCCGGCATCCCGAGCATTCGATTCGAGTACTTCACTCACTGCCATATTGACCAGGATATTTGGCGCCAAACGGTTCTACAGTTCTGCGTAGCCTGGAACGTTTTTTTCGACGTTGGTTGGATTTCGAATTTTGAACATTGACTGGAAAAGATATTTCGGATATAGGTAGGTATCTATTCCAAATTAAAAAAAAAAAATCTTAAATCTACTCTGAAACTGGGAATGTAATCATCGCTACGAAACCCGTGGCTTAAAGTCAGATATGCTTCTAAGTGAGCATGCCCTACCTTAGAAGGCTGACTGGACTGTAAAGATGTCTGTACCTATTGCTGGCATATATTTTCAATTACCTTCGCTCTTTCATCAATGCAGTAGATCTTCATCTACTTAGGTACTTTTTAGTGACAAGCCATCCATTAAGGACGGCTCCAACTCAAGGACATCTTATAGTAACGATCGCTAGTCGTGCAACAGCTGGGTTTCTGGTCTTGTTTACTTCTGATCTTCAGGTAAACATGCCAGGAGTAACCAGTTGATGTGGCTGATTGCTGACTGAATTTAGTTACTGTTTCGACATCTTTCTATCCTTTCCAGTAAATTATTAGTGACACTACTAGGTCCATCGTCGTCGCTTAGGGTATAAAATGCTCTAAGTTTTAGGGCAATGTTCATGTAAAACTCCACAGCAGTTATACGGTAAATGTGGAAAAGAGGTCCACATAGTCTCACGTGTCATTGTACAACGTAGCTTGCTTTCGAAGAACTTACAAATCTGCGTTTGTCTCACTAGCTGCAACCTCTTATTATTCCACTCGTGCGCCTTAAATGGAACAGGCCATGACTGGCCAGCCATTGTCGAAGTATCAACAATAAAACCTATCTGGTACTAAGTGTAACACCATGTGACTTTATCGAAAGAACGAGTTTGGAAAGCGTATTCCGGTCGTTGAACTTACATAAACATTCTCCTATCACGTCTTGGAGTTTTGTGACAAACATTTTGGCTTTTAAAAAATATTAAAAAGAGAGGCAACCTGTTTGGTGGGTGATTCATGAATGCCAACCTCTTTTGTAGTGGAATAAAACCGTCTTGACTCGTTCCAGCAAAATCCAGCGACTCTTCGTTGTTTGAATTTTGCAGTTCACTACTGTTTAAAGGCACCAAACCAATCCTGGGTCTTCAATCTAAATTAACGTTGGTAGTACGCATGTCAGAAGCTCAATGAATATTCATCTTCGTCTTTTACGTCATAGAATGCACGTACGTACACCGGATGACCACATACAAACAATAGTAAACTAAACTATTTGCATAGATACCCATCACCAGCAAGCAAGTACCTAGATAGGTACATAAGGCTATGACGTAGGGCTCCCGAATGATTGACATCGCGTGGCTCATCAGCCGTGCCAAGATTGTCTTGTCGAATCTTCGATTGAAACAATCGAACCAATTCAGTCACACTCACTTCCTTGATCTGAGTTGATCATAGCAATTCCAGTACTAAACTATTGGACTTTACCTATACTACTGGCTTAATTATAAAAAAATCAAAGTGATGATAAGAAAAAAAAACAAATTTAAAAACTGCTCTTCCAGCCAGTACCAACGGAGTCACTATGAAAATAAGATTGCTGCGTTCCAATTTACGCAATAATTCATGGAAAATAATGGTTGCTTGGAATTCATAAGTGCATTGGACTGCTTTGACTGATTGCTTTGAATAGTGCCAAATTGAACGACGGCTGAGATGTGATTATGAAAATGGCCCCTTTACCAGTGTTTACGAAGATGAAGCGTCAAATGTAAGTGAACTATAAAAACCAAAACCTATAAAAATATGGCCTGGAAAAAAACACTGCCTGAGTTGTATCGTGCACACGGTTTAGAATTGATTGACCCCATGCTGGCTTGTCCCCGATGTACATTACCAAATAGTATGTAGATATGCGCTAAATAAATGCCGATACTGATTACGGAAAAAAGTGAAAAGGACGTGTTTGTACCTAAAAACAAGGGTCGATTTGATTGGTCCCTGGAAAAGAGCGAAAAAAAAAATCGTACTATATCCATTACTTTCGTTAAATATGTGATGCATCTATAAGTCATGTCATTGTGTGTGACCGAGTTGCGAATTTTTAAGCACCGCCTACAGCCAAATATCCATTTTGTATAAACAAGTATTTCGCCATATTAGTATCAATACGAAAGAATTTCACCTTGAATCTCGAAAGCCACGTTGCAATTTAATTCAAAAGAAATTAATTCTTATTGTTGTAGCAATAGAGAATATTTTACAAGGATATCCAAATCGTGATAGATCAGACACTTTAAACGAATATTAGTAAATCAATAATATTAGCAGTTAGAATAGAATGCAAGGCGATCTTATTTAAACTACCTAGACTCAAGCCACGTTTGCTTGACGTGACCTAGAGTCACAAAACGGTACATACCTTTCATCCAACTGGAGTCAAGGTTCATACCCCGTCCAGTGGCACCAGGCATAGGTACCAGCGGCATTCAAAAGCGCAGTCAAAATGCATTTATTCAATAAAATATCACTGATTACTTTGAATCGTTATAAGGTTTTGTATGATTGATTAGGTACGATTATTTTCATATTTTTTTTATTAGTTGGAGCGAAATCGTCTCAAGCTTATTTATCTTTTGTGTATTATGTAAATATAGAGAATATTGTAAATACTGTATTAGTTATTAGTAATTTTCTTTGTGAATCAACTAATAAATCGTCTAAATAATCAGATATTTTATAATAGAAGAAGTCTATATTAAAAAAAGTCTTCGGAGACAGTCGGAATAATCCATTGTTAATAAACTTAATGTTTTGTACAAGGGCTAATTCAAAGCAATGGATGAACATAGATCAGAGGGAAATAAACATAGCCTGGTAAACACGATATAAAACGTTTTCGTAACACAGACATGCCTAATGGCTTCATGATTGATGAGAATCAGGACAAGGTCAGAGATTTCAGGAGCTAACCTAAAAACATTGTGAAGGACATGTTGCATTAGCAGTAGCAAAGAATAGATCCTATCTACTAATATTATAAGCGCGAAAGTTTGTAAGGATGTAGATGTAGGTATGTTTGTTCCCATGCTTGATTGACCCCATGCTCGCTTGTCCCCGATGTAGATTACCAAATAGTTCTATGGCCGCGGTGCGCGTAATTTTCAGATACTTTATTCATCTGAAAATACATGAAATAAAAACCGTAGAGCTGTGAAGAGCTACCAACTCTAACTTGCTTATTTTTAACCTAGCTTTCGGCGATTTTTTAACATTTCTTTTTTTTTACAGATCGCCAGACATGATCCACGTTGACGAAACGGATCCTGTTGGAGGTAAAACTATACCCTACTATATAACTTGATTAAAAAAAAAACCTATCTAGTAAAAGACTGAAACTCAGGAGTGTACTAAGGACGAAATTCAGGGGCAAAATTTATAAGGAACGAACCACTTTTGGTTGGATGGTGCACTCTTTATGATTTCGCATTCCATAATGACCTTAAAGGTCGTTGACTCACAACACGAGGCCTCGATAATCCTTTCTCGTAGGCCTCTCCAGTCAACTAACAAAATAAACAAATACGTTTTGGCAGACGCGCGGAATTCGTCTTTATTTTCGACTCGCTTGAATGTCGAGACATGTCTACGATGACAGTTTAAAGAGAAAATCATAATGTATATCTACTTTCGATAGTTACTGTGATTTTTGAAATTGTCCAAACGCATAAACGTCGAGGACCGTAATATTATTGTAAAATTATGACTTACCTGAATTAAACGCCCAGTCTAAAGTAGGTAGGCTAGGTTTTGTGAGAGCCAAATTATTCACGTCAACGGTAGTTTTTGATAAAAACGAGATTAAGTAGGTACCTACCTCTACCTACCTAGTTTATTCCGTGCAAAACAGTGTCATTGAACTCTGCTTAGATTAAAATAATGTCAGACTAATAACCTAGATACAAAATAATGACAGTGTGTAGGTATCGAATAAATTATGTTTAATTATACCAATTTGCCTAGAACTTTAAAGACAGTAATAATTTTATTAAACATTTTATTTCAACTGTTACTTACAATTACAACGTCTAACAAAACTATAAGATAATGTAGCATTTCAAATATTCAAACAAAATAATTCACTTTTGCCTTGAAGACATTCAAATTATAGTGATCGACGTAAAATAATTCCTATGACATAAGATTAAATCAGAAACAGATCTGAGAGCTTGCTTCACCTGTGAATCATACAACTATCAAATTAGTCACTAGTAAATTGTCAGTAACACAAACCGCTTCCCGGCTGAAATAAATTTCTAAAACAATACACTAAGCACGTGTCGTGTCGTGTCGTTTGTGGCCAAGAATCCGACGGGATAATAGAACGTATCTACTGCGTGGACTGACGACTGTTTCGTCTTCACAGTTATTATTAAGTCACCTTGTCTTTTTGTAAATATTATAAATATTGTAAATACTGTGTTTTAGTCTTAATTTTCTTTGTGAATAAACTTGAACAGAAAAAAAGTCGCCTTAAGCATCATCAAGGACTAAGGCCCATAATGCTAAAACGATTTATTCACAAAGAAAATTACAACTAATCCAGTATTCACAATATTCACAATATTTCTCGACGTCGAAACCGTGCTTTAGGTACTTTTAGTTATCAAAATAACCACTACGACTTCGAGTTCGAGTCGAAATCGAAGTAGTAGGTACCTAATGAAGATCTTTATTATAGCGTTTTGTAGATATTAACCATTTATTGTCCTATCATTAGAGTCCAATTGAATTCAAAGAATGATCTACTGATACCTAAATGCATGTTTAAGAGTAGGTTTAGGTATATCTACCTACTCTTATCAAGAGCATTGATCTCTAAATCAACGATCGAGAGTTATTTAGGTACAGAATTAAAAACGTTGACACAAAAATTACAGAGTAACTAAATTGTGTACCGTATCTACTACTAATAGTACTTTTAATATGTATAAGTACCTAATGAAATTCTTGTATTTCACACTGGTTTAAAAATCCGATTAGGTATAGGTACCCACTTGTATGTATATTTTTATTAAGATATAAATACCTAATTATAAGATATCTATCTAGTCTCTTTTTAACTTGGCACCAAACCATTGGTTTTTTGGCCGGATGTTTCCGTGAAATGTTTGATTTTAGATTAAGTTTTTCCACTACACGCGACTGTCCCCAGTCAGTAAACTCTATTAGATCACATTATGAAGGTCGCAAGTCTTTGGCCGACTGTCCGTCCGGCCATTCATAGCTACTTCTATTTATACATCTAAGATTTGCGAACACAATGGAAACGTGATGTTTTATTTAAATTAAATATGTACAATTATACATAAATGCTTCACTGTCTGCTAATCAACACAGCATATCGTAAGATTCAAATTGATATGATATTTGTATGGGGCACCGACAATATGGGGTTTTCGCACTGTCGTCGGTGCCTTGTACAGTTACACGGTTAAACGGTTTTTGCAGTCTATGGGATTAACTAAATATATATACCTTAAATACCCTTCCTGAAAATGAAAATAAATAAAGGTATATCTATAAATCGTTTGCAACAGTTCGTAGAGAGTTCAACTGTTTCATGTGTATTTTGTAAATATTGTAAATACTGCATTAGTCTTAATTGTCTTTGTAAATAAACCATATTCCCATACTACAAAAATAAAACAAAGCACTTCGTCTGCAAGTTTTTTTTTTAAATTGAACAAATTTAGAAAAAAAATCAGCGGACGAAGTCGTGGACGTTTCTCTATACATAAATAATGCATAGCTTAGAGAAAATAAATGTTTCCTTCGTTGTGCCACGAAGGAAATATTGTGATTTATTATGTAGATTTCTGTATTTACTACATTTCTCCTCTATTTATTTGTTGGAAGGGAAGTGTCACGTCTGGTCTTGGCGACACCACTGTCAGTTACACAAAGCTACTAAATTACAGAGACGAACTCAGGACGGAGAGGGTTAAAAATGGCATTGCCAAAAATGAGGGGTACAGTTTGAACCAAACTAATTATTATTATGATATAGGTACTCAAATGAAAATTTATTATGACTGAATTTATAACCTATAAATTTTTTTTACATCATCGATTTACCTAACCGTTCGAGTGTTTATTACATACATAATATAGAAAAGTCATAAAAATGTTACATTGCAATATTTAGGTATGTATACATATTACGCACCTACGTACAGGTACCATATAGTAATACGTATAGTATTATATGATCTGTGAAATAACCTATTATGATCTGTGGTATTGCTATGATAAATCCTTAGAGGCGGAGCACAATGGGCTTAATTTAGATTAACCTTACAAAACTAGTGACGAGTGTCATGTCACGGGTTGAATGCACCTCACGAGGCGCCGCGTTCGTCCGCCTCAATGCCTCATCAACTCATCATCGAAAATAATCGATCTTTGTCTGAACTATTTATCAAACTCTTTATGTGTGGTAGGTTCTTAAGCAAATATTTTCCAAATTTTAATAATTTAATTTTAGATTAGGTAGTATTCAGACAACTTGCTCCAGTTTGGTTTTAGTAACGGAAAAAAAAACGATAACCTATCCAATACTAAGTTAGGTACTTTTATGGAATAATTATTCGAAATGAGTAAGAATCCAGTTTAACAAATTATTAGGGATGCCACCAAAATAAGTTTAATTCAGATTGGTCAAATTATGTTTATTTTATTTTTATTAGAAATATTCAATGATTAAAAAAATATCTAAAGTCTTGCATAAAATACTGAACCCTAGCAGTCTAGGTGGTATAATTATGAATACGAGTAATAACATTTCTGGTAATTAAATAATTATTACTCAAAATTATATTATAATTATTTGAACATGTGGCAGAGCTCGGTTTTAAATATGCAGACTATACAATAGACGGGCCAAAATAACAAGTCAATGTGCACTTTTATACCTAACGTTGAACTGATGCCAATATGCAACGCAATGACGTTCATCAGTGAATGCTTTAAACTGTCCTACGTCGTTTCAGTTAATTAATTTAAAAGTATTTTATTCCTGAAAAAAGTTTAATTAAGATTGCTTCCATGCAATGAATGATCTTCTATCTTTACTGCCATGAATTATTTCTAGGACTTCATTGCAGGGACGAGTGGAAAAAAATTACTGATGACCTTTTTTACATGACATTTTTGTTACCTACTATGGAAACTTTGTTACATCATGCATGAGTTAGCTTCTGTTCTTTGTTACATTTATCCATAGTTGATATATATTTTCGTATTATGTAGATATGTTTAAAGATCAGTTAGCTATATCATATCCACAATATGAGTGATAACGTTATCTGATACGCTAAAATTATCGATTATTGATTCATAGTTATATTTTCCATCATCAATATAAGGTAAAATGTTATATGTATGTGTGTATGTAGGTATGTAAATGTATGTCCTTTAGAAATAAAATGTCAACTTACATTAGAACAGGAAATAAACTGTTTTAACTGCTCGGAATCGTAATTTAGACCAAACAGAACTAATAAAATCCAATGATACATTTTTACAATTTTTCCAGAAATCGAGCCTCCGTTTCCCTGTCGAGATGTCACGATCAAAAGGAACACAGATGTCAACGATAACTACGAAATGCTATCAGAAATTGGCAGGTGAGTCAGATCCTAATTGCTTAAACAAATGAAGTAAGACATAGCGTCATAGATAGTTAGGCGAGCATTGGAGCGATAAATTGGTACCAACACCTACCAATTCAATTCGTTTATTTTTCCATCAATGATTTTTCCAGGGGAAAATTCGGCACGGTCTATTTATGTAGAGAGAAGAGCACAGGCCTTGAGTTAGCCGCTAAGCTGGTCTCCGTGAGCCGAAGAGATGAGAGACGGAACGTGGAGAGAGAAGTGGACGTGATGCGAAGACTGCGCCATCCTAGACTGATCCAACTTTACGACGCTTACGAATGGGGGAAATACATGTGCGTCGTGCTAGAATTGTAAGTATCACTATATTAGATCTACGGTAACAAAAAATAGAAAATAAAATTAAGTAAAAAAAAATGTGACTCAAAAAATAAACCTAACTACGTAAACTTAAAAATAAAAGTATGAACTATAAGCTTCGACGGTTGACACAACTGACCAGACTAACTTGTTTCTCAGATAGGTAGGTACCTACTAGGTACCATTTTTTGTGCACGGGACGCGTTATTGCTTTACCCGAACCATACAACGATGCAAAAATTGGGTCAACAGACCCAAACCTAAAGGAATAAAGTCTGATGGAATGAATGCTTGGAAGATGACTCAGTTTTAACAAAATGATCTTTAAAATACCTGATATTGTATTGTTTTCAAGTTGGTATAGTTCAGTCAGTAACCTCTTAAATTTTCATTAAAAACAAACAGTACATTAACTTCACAATGTGTTTTTTAATTAATAAACAAACCATAATGTACTGACAGCGCCTTTATTTCTCACGAAAAAGGAACATTACCTTTTACGAAACGAAATCAACAATGCCCACACTGCATACAAAATGCAAAAATGATTCACACAACGCAATGTCCATATGGCGTGACTTACAAAATGCGCACGCGCGTAGTTCTATCAAATCTTTGCATGTACCTACCCTAGTGCTCCAGTCTGCATGTACCTATGTAGATATATTTATCTACTCTGACCTTTCTTTCAATCTCAAAGATAAATTGTATTAGAGAAAACACGCGAATACCACACGGCACTCAACCATTCCGACGTACAATTGAGATTTTAAAACAACATTTCCGTCATTTAAGTTTATTTCTAAACATTTTAGCAACGCACGTATTTTCGTAATCATTTTATTTAAATCGTAGGTGTTGTAATGATTCACTTGGTCTGTAATAGGACTTCTAAATTTGGCTTCATTCAAATCCTCTGTGATTGTGAATCACTTAAATCTGGAATATATCTTATGATCTGGGTTAAGGACGAGTCTGAACTCTCTTGAACGTCCATCATTTTAATTAAACTTTGTTTTAGCGTGTTTAATTAACATTCACTTTCATTTAGCAGTACTTTCTCTGGTTTATTGCTTTTGGATGATGTGGGAAGATCTCTGGGTACTGTACTGACATGACGTCCTACTTTTAAATCACGGATCAGGACCGCTACTGTCAAATCACACATAACTGTCAATTCCGTAGCTGTCATTTCTTCTTATAAACTGCTTGCTTTTCTAAAATTTTCATTCCAAGCCCTACCAACTTGGTACCGACACGTAGATCATTACACGTGATTATAATTAGACAGAATCCAGGTGTTATAATTGGGTCGTTGACAGCACGGAGACATTACATATACCTACTTAGATACATTATAGATATGGTTGTTGACAGGCCGAGCGTAGTGTTAGTGGACAGGTGGGTAACACGCCTTTTGGACATTCATTATAGTTTTCACTTTTGCAACGGGTTACTCTATCTGATGACATGTGTACCTACCTACTAGTCTACTTGTCTCATTGAAATTTTATTAATACATTCATCCTATTTTCATTGATATCTATTAGGTACAGTACACTTACCTGCTAAGTCGTTTTGGACTAAACAACATACAATATACCTAATACTTAAGCAGTTTTTGAAATCAATGTTCCAAAAGTCCCAATATGCAATAGTTAACCGTTAAGTGTCCAGTAGCCATCTTTTGTAAATTAGTTTAGCTACATGTCAAAAGAGTGAAAGTAAAGTAAAAAACAGATGAGTCACATTCGCAACTTCACAAGTTACTTTCCTATCATTTGGAAAGTAATACCTACAAAAATGTACAGTTAATCAAACATAACTCGGTTTTCTTATCGCGCTGGGTTGCGGTTTACCGCAAACTTTACTGCAAGCAATTGTGTTCATTTTGTTTTAATTCCTGTGATTCATATACCTTGGGAACACATTTTCACAAACTTTTTTCTGTTACCCTTGAACTGAGACTTGAACCTCGTTGAAGTTCTGAATACGGCCCTTTTTGGGTAAATGTTTGTAACGGGTATTCAAAATTGTATAAACATTTACTATATTTCAACTCATTGGAACCGGATGTAAAACAAGAATTATACGCCATATTACTATGAATAATCTCTTTGTTTCGTCTCACTCATCCCACTTATGACGCTTTTATAGCACCTAATATTGAGGCGACTCAAAGTCAAGTGCCCCCGTAAATGGCAACGGATAAGCGTCTGCTAAATAAAATCAGTGGCGTCAAGCTGCGTCAGATATTACCGCGCATAGTTGGCGCGGCGCCACTGCGCGTCGCCATCTTGACTCTGCGACGAATGCACAGAATATGATCGAATCTTGCCATTGCGTTACACCTTTTAAACTAAACAAAACTATCAGGATATAAGGAAAGGAAAATATGGGACAACCCGATCAAGTTATTAAGTAGATAAATTCAATTTGAAGCGTTAAAACCAGACCAGAAGGTGTATCGAAGTGGGACAATGTGAAAGTTTAGGCAATAAGAATGTTTTGACCTCTCATTGGGATTCCCCGTGATATGGCACTCGTGGTTTCAAGGATCACAATATTTTAAATAAATTATTTAACCTTTTACGCCCAATATTTCATAGCGAAATGTTATTTAGAGATTTAAATTCATTGACAAATTACTCTTAGCAAAAATAAAACAGTAAGTAAGATGACGTCAGCTATGATTGATCGTCGTCTGGGCTCACACACTGCGAACGAACATATTTACTCAATGGTTTGTTAAAATGCCATCAGACATGTTGAAGTATCTCATCGTTTCAGATCACGAAGACAGTTATAAATACCTACACAAACTTGGTTTGGTGATTTTGAAAGGTTTTAAAAATAAGTCTATATTATATATGGCCCCGTTAATAGTGATGTTCTAATGCACATCATTAGAATATCACTATTAACGGGGTCAAACAACGATCAGAAATTATTAGAACGGTCCAGGTTTTGCAAACAAAGAAAACACCTGTTCCCACTATTTACACACCTGCCCTCGTCACTCATTGGAATGTCTGCGTCGAAAAATTTTTAGCGCATTAAATTTTATCAGGCCTTTGGGAAATGGCGTCACTAGAGCTTTGAAGAACGGTTGACGCGCCGCCGGGGAGCTTCATTCAAACATTCTAATTTTAACGAAAACATGACGTTTCTTTACCGTAGGATAGGTAAAGTTAGGTAAACAAACACAGAAATCGTCCGAAATCAGGGCAATCAGGTCACGCAAAGTCTTCTAAACTACACCTTTTTGAGTCTGTCAGTGATTGTGCTGCCGTATGTACCTACTTACCTACAGAGTTCAGAGTTTCGCTGAAGCAATGCGTTTTATTCTCGTGCTCGTATGGTATCTAGCATAATAGGTCAAGGCGGGCATTTCTTTGTCGTTAAATACGTCGGTATTTACTATCAGGAATTCTGGATGTCTAATTAGTTAAATGAATTTGTTTTTGAGACGACGACGTGTAGATTGATGCTGTTTACATTTTTAGAATATAAACTGGATATTATTACAATCTTTTGGTTTTTTGATATAATTAAAACAACTCGATCATTATCCCATCCATCTTAATTTTGTATTCGTCTTTTTACTAAATAAAAGTGGAATATCTAACTACCTACTTGCCCCTGCAGTCATCCTGATTACAACTCTGCTGCAAATTGGCAACTGTCATGACAATAATGTAGGCAAGCAACAATAAATACAACCGCATTTGTTAAAATTCCTCTTTGGTCAACTGAACTGGCTGAACTTTAAGCTGATCGGAAGTTGATGGCTCATTGCACGCCGAATAACGATTCAAATTTGGAATGGCGCACGGTGCATATTATCATGTCCGTTATTTTATACCCGGTTGCAAAATAATACCAATACCTACTGCAAGTTAAAAGTAAAACAAAGCTTGTAAAAACGGCTGACATCGACCTTGCCTTTTCGTCGCCCCTAGTTAGTTTATTTTGGCGCCAACAGCCGCCTCCATATGTCGAAGCTCATTATTTTGATCGGCAACAAACATTTTGGCAGCGTTTCCTTGTTGCGTCTTTTTCGCGCACTTTTATATGATATTTTGTTTTTAACTTGTTGATTTTATAATGAGGTTTGTTTGATTTGATTTTGGCCTCACTAAAATGATACTTAGGTATCATTCCACAGTACCAACAGATGCAGCCAGAGTCGGAGTAAGGCTACGACTGGGGGCATCTATTTTGTCAAAAATTGTTATAACTATTAATTTTTTTTTATCCATTTTGAGTGTTTACGTCAGTGGGTATAGTTCTTTTTTTTTCACTTTCCAGGATAACAGGCGGAGAGCTATTCGAGCGTGTCATAGACGAAGACTTCGTGCTAACAGAGAGGGCATGCACGGTTTTCATGCGTCAGATATGTGAAGGAATCGAGTTCGTTCACCGACAGAACATACTGCACCTGGACATGAAGGTAAACTGTTTATAGCGCCATCGAGTTTGAACATAAGTAATACTACCGAATATCATCCATTGGTCCGGAGTTGCCAACTAACCATTTGATATGGTCGAGATCCTTCAGCACTCACCAGTAGTCCGGTAACGCTGTCAGCAATCGTTAGACGATTACAAGAGCATTATAGGCCGTCCGAAAGATAAAAAAAATCCATTAGTCCTCGGAGAAGAAAGATCTTCTCTTTTCGTAGGACACATAATATCTTACCGTGTTCTCCTCACATTTATCCATCTATTTATATACAACACACAAATTGTATACGGAACGATATAACCTAGAAATTTTGTAGAAAAGATTGAATAGGTGGATTATGGCTAATCGTGGTCCACCTTAGGCTGCAGCTACACCTACCATCAGGTGTGCTGGCAGCCAAATGCACATAGGAAAATATACATAGTATGTATATAAAAAAAATCTCCACATTCACATAATTACAAATACATCTACCAAGCCAAAATATTACAGGCCCTATCAGCATAATATTAGCAACTTTCACGCAGATTATGCAAGTCTTCTCTTGGTCCACATCCAACTCGTAAATCATTATGGCGGAAAGGCATGCGCGGGAGTTTTATGATTGTCTGACATCGCTGATTGTTGCTGGTGTTATTTCTGACAAGTTTTATGTTTTTTTTTACAATATCCAAACGATGTTTACGAGTTTGTGTGGCTCTCTTTTTACATCAAAACGAGTAATGCTACTCTAGTTATCTAAGATTTGTGAAAAACTAATCTGCGCAGTACCATATTATAACGTTTTGATATTTGAAATAATAAATCCCGTCTTTGTTATATCAAGCAATCTAGCTAGAAGCTACCTAGCTATTGTATATGCGTGACGAAAAATACAAGTTATATCTAAGTTATGCGAAAAGCATGGAATATGAAACCGTTTAATAAAACTTTCTTCGTATTTGCAGCCAGAAAACATTCTCTGCCTCACAAAAGCCGGCAACCGGATAAAAATCATCGACTTCGGCCTCGCCCGGTTCTACGACCCGGAGAAGAAACTTCAAGTGCTCTTCGGCACGCCAGAGTTCGTCGCGCCAGAGGTGGTCAACTTCGACCAGATAGGCTACGGGACTGACATGTGGTCCGTCGGAGTTATATGCTATGTGCTGTAAGTATATACTCGAACTATCAGAGAATAGGATAGGAAAAGTGACGTAACCAAATCATATAGGCATAGTGTTGTGAGCGTTAGTGTTTTAGCTCACACGATATTTTTATATTTTTTAGGTTGTCAGGCTTATCACCGTTTATGGGCGAGACAGACATAGAGACAATGGCAAACGTCACAGTCGCTAAATACGACTTTGACGACGAAGCCTTTAACGAAATCTCCGAAGACGCTAAGGACTTCATCCAAAAACTTCTCGTGAAGGACAAAGAGTAAGTTTTATTTTCAATGCATTTTTCGTTTTTGTAAGATGGAACTTTTCGGTTCAGATTTAGTCTATGAATGTTTCGTTTATCGTATTAAATCAAGCATGTCGATGTTTAGTTTCTTATTTTTAAACACCTGACGATAAAGACCCTACGTTATCGTTGTCCAACACTGATAGAATCTAGTGACTAACATTTGCACGAATTAGATTGAATTTAATTTCTTACCATTATCCATTAATACAAAAACCTTAGTAGCATCTATGTAACACTCATTCAGTAGTTTAGTTAAAGTCGTAAGCTATTCAGTAGAAAACGTAGATTAGAAACCAATTATTACACTCCCAGCTTTATCCATAAACTCCAATATTCCCATCCTGAAAGGTGTTGGGGGTGAAAATAACGAGGGTCTTTGTCGCAGGTCACGGCCGAGCGCTACAGAGTGCCTTCGACACCGCTGGCTTCAGCGAAGATCTCCGCCCAAGAAAGAACCAGCCCCACAACCCTTGCCGTCGCCAAAACACGAGCTAGACGTCGCCAAAGACAACCTTCGACTGTTCGTTGAACGGTGGAGCGAACATCCCAACTCTCCCTACGTCTTCGACAACGAAGCGCACGAAATCACCTGCTTAGCGATTGGAAATTGCGAAAGATCTTCCATCGGTGGTTGCTCGCCATCTCCCAGAAGCTCTCTGTGCAGTTCACCAGATAGAGTTTTCGATGAGGATGATTTGGATCCCCCACCTCCTCAAAGAGATACTGTACTACCGCCAAGATCGCATCCCGTTGAGAGAAGAGCATCAGACAGTAGTTGTTTCTTACATAAGAGGCATGATGTATACGTCAGGAAAAACTTGGCAGAGGAAATCAAAAAACTATCGGACCACCTCTTCATGTTGTCAACGATGAACACGGATTTAACGAACAACAACAGCACAAAGGAACTAGACAAAAATGTAACAGAAACGAAACAATCGACAGAAGAGAAGCTGACGAACGGATACAAGAAGGAAACCAAAGTAACGAGATCAGTAACGAATGGGGATGCTTCGAGTAATGGGAAGAGGTTATTCACATCAAAATCGACTCACAAAATAACATCATCATTCTTATCAGACAGAGAACCCGATAGACCCATGACCAGCAAAATGCCGTGGGCCAAATCAGCCTCTTTTAGATCAAAAAGGGTAACAAACCTAAGCAGAGACGTGCCAGACCAACCTGTAGAGAAACGCAACACCTTCTTCAGCGAATTTGATAAGCGACGAGAGAAGATAGATAAATTAGTAAACGGCTCAGAAAACGGCCGACAAATGCCATATAGAAGAAGTGATGATAACGCTCATAGAACTAAAGACCTCCTTTTACATCTTCTAGAAGAATGGGGAGGAAATGACCAAGGAGAGAGGACCGCAGGAGGGACTTCTAATGGTGGACGCCACCAATCGATATCCTTAGAGTTCTCTCCAGCGAGCCAATTAGCACAGAACTCCATGTCGAGTCTGCATGCGTTCTTCAAAAGGCAAAGTTCAGATGAAAAGATGCAGCGGAAAAAAATGGAGGAAGCGCATAAATGACTTAGGTATAACTTTCCAGATATAACCGACTTCAGTTTACATAGGGTTGCTAGTTTTCATTGCTAAAGTGGAGAAGGATGAAAGATAAACGCTAAAAGACGCACGTGATGCATTAGATAGTTTTTAATGAAGTCGGTTGAAACAGGGACTTTGTGCCATGACAATGTTACCAAAGTAACAGTTTTGAGATTACATTTTTGGTTTTAGATTTTATCGTTCTAGTCTTCAAAATTTGGTTTTTCCGTTCGGTAATAAAGACTGAAGTTGCTAATACACTTCAAGCATAATGACAATAATAATAATTTAGCTATTATTATAGGTATTTTGTACATGTGAATTGATTAGGTACTACAATTTTTTTATAACTTCATTCTTACTCTAAAAATCGATTAATTTGAATTTTATTCTAAGTAGATCTAGATAGGTACTTAAAGATTTCATAGTTATGATTTTAGTTCCTTACTTTCATGTGTAATTTAAAATGTACTTAGGTAGCTAAGTAAAACATAAGTAATGTAATTTATTGTTATAATACAAAATGTTGTTAAATATAAGAATGCTTCATTAAATTTGCAGTTTAATTCAACGACCCACTGAATAAAAAAAATCCAACACTTACATTCATACCCTTTACGTAGGTACCTACATCAATGCCCCTATACCATCCTAGGCGCGCCTCTGTAGAAAACAAAAGATACAGATATCGGCCCGATTTAATAACCTTGAATGCGCAGTTAAATTTTATATTCGTTTGGCTGCGCAAAGTAGGTACACATAATAAAAATGCCAACATACCTAACATAAAAAAATGAACATCGTCGAAAAAGATACAGATTATTTTTGTAAGTGAAATGCTGATGATTACGCATTTTATGTAGTTAGGTCTACGAATAATGGTATTTAAACATTTTCTTACCATATCCCGTCGTTTATCCAGAGAGCGCCTCCCAGCAGCCGACACGTTGACGCACCCATGGCTGTTCCAATCAGCTCTTTGCACTGAGCTCGTGGTCACGAAGGCTAAGCTGAAGCGATACGTCATCAAGAAGCGATGGGCGAAGGCGGTAGCCGCTGTCATTGCACTAAAGCGGATGGGAGCGAAGTTTGAAGATGTTCGCGAAACGCCGGAGAGAGAAGGGAATGGCGAGAAATCGTAATCTCTGAAAAAGGAATGAGTATTATAATAACATCACTTGTAGGGAAATAAATTAAAATAACCACAATCTGAATGACTTGATATTAGATAATAATATGTAAAATAGGTTTAAAAGTATGTGTAGGTAATACATGCATGCCATAATCACTAGGCAAGTGGATCCATAAGAAAAAAACATAATGAAAGTTCACTCACGATCACGACTGTAATCTTTAGGCACGATATACATCCCAGTAGATAAATAAATAAATAAATAAATATTCACGGACACTTAACACAACGCCTTCTAGTCCCAAACTAAGCAAAGCTTGTACGATGGAAACTAGATGGCTGATAGAATACATACATACATTTTTTTTGTAAATACATACTTATAATACATAGAAACACCCAGACACAGAACAAACATCTATGTTTGCCACACAAATGTTTGTTCTCGGTGGGGATCGAACCCACGACCCACAGCACGGAAGGCAGAGCTACTACCGACTGCGCCATGACGCCTGTCAATGATATGCACTTTAGTAAATTTTCAAAGTGATTTTCTGATGATTACGAGGAATACTGTAACTTTTAACTTACCTACATACATGCTAACTTAACTACGTAGTTTGAGAGAACATCATCACGTAAAAATATTAGAATTAAGAGTTTGCTAGTTTTAAGAATTATTACCGCTAGATGGCTAAACCTTGTGAACTAAAACTCAGGTGATCATCATGGTGCCAAAATAGACTAGAAAAATCTAACTTCGTAATCTCATGTAAGGATCTATTTTTAAACTGTTTGTATACCTAATTAACTAAAAGACATTATGCACTAACTTTATTAACTTGTGTGACCAATTACGTTTAAGTTTAATAATAATTAAAGATCTAAAAATCTCATAAAACTAGGTTAGCACATGTTCCTTTTTACAGAGGCTATCGTCAACCACTAAAAATAATCTCATTACCTTTAAAAATATTTTATTGCATTTAAGTTACGAAATAAAAGTTTAATAAAGAGCTTAGCGCAGTTTCATTTAAAAACTACCCCCAACATTAATCCTAATAGGGTCGTCTTCACTGAACTATCTATTTGTTTGTTTGCATTGAATAGACTCCCGAAACTACTGGACCGATTTGAAAAATTCTTTCACCGTTGTGAAGCTACACTATCCCCGGAATACATAGCAACTATATTTAAAAAAAATTAGGGATCCTTAATACAACTTCAATAACGTAACTAAAGGTGTATAAAAAAATTACTTCAAAAATGTCTTATTTATATGCGCGCACGAAGTCTTGGGCAGATAGCTAGTAAAATACATTACCAAAACAAGGTCTAGGTGGGTTAGGAATCTACTATTAAACTTAGGTACTTACAGATACCTACTTAAAATCATTTGTGGCGTCTTGCTTGTAAAATAAGACAACAGGATTTTTTTTCCTTATTTTATTCACCCAATGCTATCGCACTCTCGCAAGCCAACAATACGATAGCAAAGCGCGCAGTATGCATAAAGCTTATCGGTAAGATTTCTGGTATCTAGCACGGGCACCCGGACCACCAAACTTCTTGGGCTCGCAGCGACGGGGGTCAGCTACCAGTAAACTCCTGTCGTATTGGACTAGGATGTCCTTAATTTCCTTTTTCGAGGCCTCGTCAACATCTGAGGGGAAAATAGTAGTTATAAGTAATTTCAAATAGATAAAACCAGTTTACAACATTAGAATAGAATAGGAAATATGTATTTTTTTTTTATATTGACAATATTATATAATTGAAACTTAAAATTAAATTACGTTAACTAAAATGGCCACCACTCAGCATGGTGCCAGGGTAGGAGGATATATATGTGAATACCCCAGGCGCTGGTTTTCAGTGGCGCCAGCGCCATTACACATTATATTCTTTGTGTTTGCACAAAGTGTTGACATTCAGATTAAGGCTTGTATTCTGATTTACTTATCAAGCACTGATCCAGACTCAGCATAGATTTTTGTATAAGAATCTTTACTTGGTCTCTGTATCGGCATGCTTTAGTGCCCATTTGTCTAGTTACTTTTAGTACATATTATTTATTATAAGCAATATTATTGCATCCCACAACATACAGATGTGATGAAGATCATACATCTGCCGGCAAACACTAAGTGAAATGGACTATAAAAACCTCTGAACCTCTCTGTATTATCTGTGAATGATAATGTCGTGTACATTTCAAACTAGCAAGGCATGGGCACTTGTCGCTTGGTAAATGTCACCAATTTTCTCCCTTCCCTGAAATGACTGACTCACAAGGTAGCGAGACAGCTTTGGAAGAAAGGGATTAGAAAATATTTAACGCGAAAATTGAGGCTTGCAGAGAATTGAACTTGCAACCTAAACCATACAACTAATGAAACCGCATTCTGTAACCACTTGGCCACAAAGCAGCTTACGCTAAGGTCGAAAATATTGGTCCAGATATAGTGAAAAAAGTCTTACATTTCTGGTAGAAAGCAATAAGGGCCTTTGAAATGGCTTGTCTAATAGCGTATACTTGAGCGACGTGACCACCACCCTTGACTGTCACTCTGATGTCAACACCAGCAAACTTTTCCTGAAATCACATACAAAATGGTGTCAGCAAAGGTGAATTTGGCACAGCAAGTTAGTGACGAGTGTATGGAATCAGATGGAATTTGGACATCACAATTACATCCAAAGATGCTCAGGTTCGGAATAAGTGTTGATCATCATTTAGATGAAAATCAAAAATATTATAAATATAAAAATTAGTTAATAAAATAGTTTGCACTGTTTAAAATAAAAAATCAACAAGAAATAGGTCAATTATGAAAAATTCTAAAAATATTCAATTCAAAACTAAAGATTACAGGTTGTAAACATTGAAGAATTATTAGATTCTAGAACCTGTAATCTTCATAATCACAGGTGATGCAAATGAAAAGAAAATGAAGTGAAAAACCAGTGTACCAAGCACAATTGACACACGCTAAATCAAATTGTATACCATACTACAATAAATAATGTCAGTCTTTTAACCCCGTTAACTTACCTTGCCAAGCAGTAGAATGGGCTCCTGGAGTTTGTACTGCAGAAGACGAGGCTCCACAAGGTCCAGAGGGCGGCCGTTCACACGGAGCACTCCATGACCTCGCTTGCAGTATGCAACAGCGGTGGCTGTTTTCTGAATTACAAATAAATATGAGTTTATTCACCTGTCCTCATTCAGAATGCATGAGGACAGGTGGGCAACAGCCGTCACACAATGGGTGCCTGCAGATGGGCGACGAAACCGGGGAAGACCGAAGCGCTGGCGTGACGACCTCGACACATTCCACAGAACCTGGTGGGATGCAGCCGGTGATCGTAAAAGCTGGAGGGATATGGGGGAGACCTTTGCCCAGCAGTGGGACAGTATAGGTTAATAAAAAAAAAAAAAAAGTTTATTTACATTCTATGATATATACAGACATCAACATGTTGATGAACATTTAGATAGTCCATGTTTGGTAGTTTTTGACTGTCTTGTAACTGTTGCAAGAGTTTAGGACAAATTTCAATGATTGAACGGCTTATAACATTCTATGACTGAAGTTGCTTGCACTTTCAAAACTTGTTACTGAACGTTATATTGTTAGGTAGGTAGGTACCTGGAATATACACAAGTGGTGTGCAGAAGTAGTGATATAATAGATCCACATGGAAATGTAGAATGGAATAAAACGGGTGGACTTATTGATAGGTAGGTAAGCCTTGGTATAATTGAGGTTATGTTGTGAGTTGCATTGATACATGGACCTACATACATAGGTACCTAACCAAAACATAAGAGACAACTGATCAGACTTGTCTGATGAAGTAACATTTTAGTTTATGTTTAGGACTAATCTGGAGCACTTGTAAACTGCTGGCACAAAGGTAAACTAGATCAAAGGAATCCACGGTCCTAAGTAGTCATAGCAAAATAACGCGGATTCCAGCGCTGTACAAACACGAACTATATTATTTCTACTCGCGATTCTTCTTTACAACAATTTAGAACCAATAAACTTCTCAATACATGCAAATAACAATAGATAATCGGTGCAAACACGTGGACACGACAAACACTAACCTTGCGCCCGAAAACTTGGACGGCCTGGATTGGATCACTTCTCGCCTGAAATAAACGATTCGCACATTATTTCTAAACTGATTTGACACAAAGAAATTGAATAGAAACACTTGATTTCTTGAAATTTTCACATATAAATTCGGCACTCACCTCTTGCACGGCAGCCATTTTGACAGAAAGACTGATCGAATGAGTGTGTGAACAAAAACAAAAAATATACAGATTAAAAATTTATTGGTAGTAAGAAGCTGGCTTGCAGTGGAAACACCAAAACCGTCCATCGGAAGACATAGTGCGCCATCTAGCGGGGAGTAGAACTTTTAAAAACTCATATTATGCTAATCCCTCAATAGATGGCGCTATTAACAAACCTTAAAGTTACTGTTATAAGTACTAGATGGCGCTGAAACGTTTCATATAGAATAACGACTAGGTATTTGGTGAGTCAAGCAAGTCAACCCAACATCGTAGTACAGTATGCGTAGCGTAGTCTTGCGTTGTGTGTTTTGTATTCAATGAACGTAATCGGTAGTGTCGAGTCGTGCGGAATGCGCCACTGTAGCGCACGATCATACAATGCCCCGCGAAAAAGTTAACGTTCTCGCGTTTGTTTAGAACTTGGGTAAAACTATGTGAATACATACAATATAGTTTAGAAATACTTGAAATATACGTACTGTTGAATAGTTACTGGAGTTTTGTGCTTATTTTGACTGGATTTTTCGTCTACTGTGATTTGCGTGTTTAAAATTCGGAGGTAAGTGAACGAACATTTTTGTAGATTTACCTAAGGTGAGTTAGTTTAGTTTCCTAATAAAATTTAAATACATATGTAGGTAGGTATTTACCAAATCGAATCGATCGAAGAAGGTTTAGCCACCGGTTTACATAGACTTTTTTCGCATGCCGCTTTACTGAAGTGCTAGTGTGATGCCTACAGAGCACGTCCTCAGTGAAAGTGCCTAGTTGTTCCATCACTGATTTACATTTAAAAAATTGACATGCTACGAAACTCTAATTCAAAACATCACTGCTCTCTCGTTAGTCAAAAAATGTTAATGTACCTACCTACCTACCTACCTAGTACCTACGTAGGTAGGTACCTAATGTGCACACGTAAAAACTTATAAAGAATATTGGTGATTTTTACCGACAATATTGTTGAATTGAAGTGCGTCGAAGCATGAGTCACGAAGGAATGTTGACATCAAAACAAATTCTTTAGGTACCTACTGAGGTAAAGCCCTTAGGAAGGTAAGTGCTCGACCCAGGTAGCAGTAAGAGGAAAACTAAGGATTGGCTCTAGCTAGGATAATCCCCATACCAAGTAGGTATACCTACCTACTTATGACGTCAAAGTAACGTAGGTCAGATACGTACCTAGGTACCTACCTACATATTTTGTTTTTGTTTAGCTGGGTGGGTAGGTACCTACCTATAACGATTTACTTTGTAGGTTCTCCAATAGCGACCGCTATCCGGAAGGTGAAGAGTAGGACGGCACCCCATCCGACGAACCGACATTTTTAGAACTCGTTGGAAAAGTTGCAGCACATTACCAAATCCTATTTGATCTTTTCACCCAATAGTTGGTCACAAACTTATACGAACTTTTCATCCAAATTTTTAATTTTAACCTACAAATTCTCCATTCGGTTGTAGGTATGTTTTTATAATGTTTCTTATATGATTTGTAAACCGTTTTAAGCATTATTTTTTTATATCAAAGGTTATATAAATAAACAGATATAAATATCCAGATTGTGCCCATAAAAAGTCAGAAATGAAATGAAATGAAATGAAATGAAATGAAATGAAATGAAAATTATTATTTATTGATTGCTAAAGCAGAACACATTAACAGTACTAAAGACTAATATTGTTAAGTGGCGTTAGTATCTCGTCATTACAAGTTTACAAAATAAATATTTAAAAGGTATAGGTAACATTTTTAAATGATTAAAAAATAATAACATAATTATAATTAAAAATAAAAAGATTCAGCTGTAAAGAGGCTTTGTCTTAAAGAGTACAATATATAAATTAAATAATTTAATAAGTAAGCAACCCAAAAAAAGAAAGATGATCTGAATAGCAAGCTTTTATCAGACTCTGTCATTAAAATTAGTGTAGTCATTAGCCATATACTCGCTTACTTTGTATATGGTTTTGTCTAGAAGTAACTTTTTAATCATATTATAGTACGAGCTATCACATGTCAGTTGTCTGATGTTTAGGGGTAGCTTGTTGTACAACTTAGGTCCAATTACTTGAGGAAGTCTCTCCGAAAAGCGTAGCCTTCGCTTTACAGACTCTAGGCACATTTTATGCCTGTTGCTACGTACATTATTATTTCCTATTATTTTAAAATCTTGAAGGTTTTGCCTAACATATTTAAGGCATTCTAAGATATACACTGATGCAGAGGTAAGTATTTGTTCCTTCTTAAAATGATTCCTACATGAATCTTTATATTTCGCACTTACAAGAACCCTTACTGCCCGTTTCTGCAGTTTTAACACCCTTTCACTATCTGTAGAGTTTCCCCACAATATTAAACCGTAAGACATAACTGAATGTATGTATGAATAATATACTTCTTTTAAACTGTTTTGGGAGGTAGTAGGACGAAGTTGTTTAAGAGCGTAAATACCTTTTGACATTTTTTTGCATGTCGAGTCAATGTGTTGTTTCCATGTTAATGCTGGATCTAGCTCAAAACCTAGCATTTTTGTAAGGTTACACGTATTTATCGTTTTGCCGTACTCTAAGGGTACTTGAAAACCCGATTGTTTTGCGGAATGAGTATTAAAAATCATAACATTAGTCTTATCCTCGTTCAATGTAAGTCCATTCATATCAAACCAATTTCGAAGAGTTTTTATTGTTTCGCTTATGTTATTTATTAGTTGTTCTGTAGTGTCTGCCGCAGTTATTACAGTGGTGTCATCAGCATACTGGATGATCTGACCTTTTATGCTAACATAGGCGATATCATTTAGAAAAATCAAGAATAGAGTGTTACCAAGCGCAGACCCCTGAGGGACTCCTATTTCTACATATTGGGGCCTAGATCGAATTCTCTTATCATCGATTGTTATCTCGACTGTTTGCTCTCGGTGCTCCAGGAACGACTTCAACAGAGTAAGGCTTTGCTCCCTGATTCCATAAACCTGTGCTTTCTCTAGGAGAAGCTTGTGGCAGACAGAATCAAAAGCCTTAGAAAGGTCTAAAAATATAGCAGCTACTTTCTTTTTATTCTCTAAGTGCTGAGTTATACATTTAATGAGTGTATGTGTTGCCGTTACAGTGGACTTACCCGGCCTATATGCATGTTGACAGTCGGACAATATTTTATGGTTACAAAGATGTTTCATGATAGATTCTGACATTATTGATTCTACTAGTTTTGACATAGTTGGCACTATCGTAATTGGCCTATAATTACGTACGTCGCAGGTATCACCTTTGTGTTTATAAAGCGGAGTAAGGCGTGATTTCTTTAACATGTTCGGGTAGTGGTCGGACTGTAGAATGTTGTTAATAAGAAATCTTATGTGATCACACATATGCAACATTACTGTAAAGAAAAAGGATCCTGTAATGTCGAATAAATCTTTTGTATGGGATTTATTTATTTTGTGTCTAGCCAGCTTTATTAGTTCATCATTGGATACAAGTTGGAAATTGAAGTCAGGTTGATTAGATATATAGCTTTTCATGAATGAAATGGACATCTCAAAATCTGGAATATTCTTATTTTGCAGGTCCTGTCCGATGGATTTAAAATGATTATTGATGTGATCAGCAATATTTTCGGCTAGAATTTTTTCTTTAGTTCCCTCATTTGTTAATGCCCAGTTCCACTGGAGTGTTTTTTTATTGGTATCCTCCTTTATAATGGACCAAATTTCTTTTTTTGGATTTTTGGCTTTGAAAATTCGCTCTTCAATATAAACTTTCTTTTTATTAAGCACGAACTCGTTTCGGTATTCAATTTTTTTAAGTATAATATCTAGAATCGATGTTGTAAGTAGAGGATATTGTTTTTTAATTTCATGTAGATCGTGAATCTCTAGTTGTGCCTTTAAAATTTCGTTGCACATCCAGGGACATTTTTTGGTGTTTTTTATTTTTATTCTTTTTATTGGGAAGAAAATATCCATATTCCAAACTAGTTTATGCATAAATTTCTCAAAAGTATGTTGATCGTAGGAGCTAAATAGATTGTCCCAATCGTACGATAGCATGGCATTGCAAAAGTCTTCTATACTAATATGGTTGAAGCTACGTTTCTCTATGTACTTATATTTAGGACTGCGATCTTTTGTTACTTTTAGAGTGGAAACCTGCGCGTTATGATCTGATACTCCCATTGCCAGACTAGTCACATTTATTTGGCTATTATCTATATTAGTCACCAGACAGTCGATTGATGTTTGAGTGTCGTCTTTTATTCTAGTTGCAAAGTCTACAATGTTCCTGAACCCATTAGGTTGTATTATGTCTGTGAGAGTATTGCGCTCATGAGAGTTAACGAGAAAATTGACGTTCCAGTCGCCCATGAGAATAGTCTTCTGACCGGGGGATTTTGATAAGTAATCGAATAGCTTGAGCATCACATCCTTAAAAACGTTAAAAACTCCCAACCCCGTTCTATACATACCTATAATAACTAGCTTATCTATGCTTAGGTCTATTTCGATTGCTGTTAGTTCGCAGTGGTATTCACATGTCATTTCATCAATTTTACAACATTTTCTAAATTTTAATTTGGTGTCCAAGAAAATAGACACACCTCCGCGCATGCGTTTTTTCCTGATAAAAAAATTGGCATGTGTGTACCCTTGTATGCTAATATTATTAACATCATCAACACTTAAATGTGATTCCGATATTATTAAGACATTCGGTTTGTATGTTTCGGTAATAACTTGCAACAGTAGGATTTTGTTTCTAATACTACAGCAATTCTGGTGTATAACTTTCAATTCAGAGGAAAGACATATCCTATCAGGTTTGTTGATAGGATAAGTCTTAGTAGGGTACTGGCTACCTACTAAGCGTCTATTACTACAACTCTCGGATGTACTATTGACTATATTGCTAGGAGGGCCCCGCTCGTTCTGTCCACTAGAACCAACCACGTAAGCTCCTCCTGTTGTCGTATTTAGATGTTTAAAGACATTGGAGAGGTATTACAAACTATGTTGCTATGACGATGTAACTTTTGTTTTAAGGAACCGTCCTTACAAGAGCCTCCCATTGTCGTGTCTACATTTCTAGTCAATAGTTTTAGGCTACTCTGTTCATAACTATTTTGGTGGTCAGAATTAAGCACAAATGACAGAATCTTAGCCAATTCATGCTTTTGCCTTTTAGATAGATTCAACGTTTTCGGAGTCAATATAAAATTATGAATGTATTTATTAACATCGAAGAAAGTCAATTCATTTCCATAGCTATTAAAAGCTATCAAATTACTGAGGATGCTGTTTAGATTATGAATCCTCTCATTTTGCTTAAAACTTAATTGTTTCGAAAAGGGAAAAGCACTTATTACAATTTTACCTACATTCCCCATTGATCGCAATTTAAGCAATTTCTCAATACTCTGGATTAATTTTAGTTTAGTCACACTAGAACTATCTCCCATCATTATTACTAAATCCGTGCCTTTTTCATGGTTTTCATTGAAGATATTATCCACTAATTGGTTATATGAGATGTTTGACATGCAGTTATTAATAACCAACTTTTTTGAATAATTTATTAAGATTTGTCCGAAGTCCACTCCTATACCATCACAAAAAACTTTTACAATGGTCTTTGGTGAAATCGAAGCCGCAGTAATCTCCTTCGTCATCATCACCGTTTCCTGAGCCATTTGGTTGCAGTCAATTGGAGTCTGCGGGTTCGGTGTCTGCAGAGACTGAGTAGATTTTTCATAATAACTATTCTTCTCATCCGTTCGCATAGCCATTGATTCCACTAGATTGAGATTGTATGAACTAACTTGCAGTAGTTCATCAATAGCAGCAATCTGCTCTTTTAATTCTATTTGTGATTTGTAGTGCATATTCTGTAGATCCAATTCCAGTTCATTTATTTTTTCCAAGTTCTTGGTGCAATCATATTCATAACTATCTATTACATGTTCATAATCTGTCAGATCTTTTTTTAGTTTTATTTTATCTTTTCTAAGATTTAAAATCATTAGTTTAGTCATTTTATTCCGTTTTCTAGTTAATCTGTGTGGATGTTTTCTCTTTTTGTTATAATTTTGGGTATTTATTTTTTCATAATCAATTTTACTCACGGCAGTGTGATCGCATGACGCAATCTGTTTTTGAGTGACTAATTTTCTATAAAGCTCCAGCGTCTCAGTTTGATCTTGTTGATTTAGAATGAGCTGCAAATGGTCGCTATTCCTTATTGATTCATCTAGCTGGTTTTTCAGAGTCTGGATATGTTCAGATGCACTTTCTATGATATTTTCACACTGAGTATGACTTTCGACGATTTTTTGAAGGTTTTTTTGTTGATCACGAAGGTCGTTTATTTCGGTGTCTTTACTCAAAAGTTGGGATTTTAATTGTGTATTTTTGTCAATGACGTTTCTAATTTCTACTTCATTTTCATCTCGTTCAAGTATTAGTTTACTATTAATATTCATCGTTTCTTCCAGTTTCTTCAGTGTACATTTTAGTTTCGCTTCTAATTCACGTCTAATTCCCTGTCTTGTATTCATTGTGAATTACAAAAAAAATAATATATAAGTCAAAAATCCAAAACTTTAATGAATGTCACTGAGTCTCGAACTCGGTGTCGCTCGATCCGCAGTCGGGCATACTCAACGCTCCACCAGTAAGACTAGGTACCTACCTAGGTTCTACTAATATACCTAATATGTAATTATTACTCGTGTCAGCTGCTTATATCCGCTCATAATGGCCGGTTAACTTTTTAATCTCGTATATGGCGTACCTATACCTTACCTTTCTACCGTTTAGTGACCGACTACCCTCGTATGGCTTCCTGTGAGCTCACGCGTATTGGGGTCGTGAAGATCCATTTGTGGACTTAATGGAAGCAGATTTACTGTACTGTAATAGGTACCTACCTACCAACTTATATTCTGTACTGTACGTGACAACTTGCTGACTGGTTGGTGGCACTCAGAGACTGCAATTACATAGTTTATTTTTTATCAATCTCTACCTGGTAAGGTAATGATAATCAGTGATAGCTAATTTTATTAAAATGAAGTGTTAAAATATAATTGGGATTTTTATATGTCATAAATATTACATTGGCTGCCATTTTGTTACTTTTATGACATCGAAACAAAGTCCTAATAATGGTCTCAATAATAATAATTTTTCACCGAACAACCACAAGGAAAAGAAGAAGAATAATAATTTTACTGCCGATTACCAACTCTTGATAATGGTTGTCTATGGTAGTGTTTTGCATCTAACAACATGTTGCATGATATATGCGTCGTTCCGGTTTGAAAGCTAAGATGAGAGCTGGTGAAATGCAGCTCACGCGACATGCCAACGTACCTAATCCTGAGGCGAACTTGGAACTTGCATGCAAAACTATCTTTGACTAAAACTATGTGAGATTGTCCAGAAGGAAGTTGAGTAAATGGGAATGGGCCTTAGGTAAGTGTTCTAATACGTAATTTCTTTGAATATTATTGACGCAAACCGACAACTAGGTACCAGAGTGAGTTATCCTCGTGGTGTAGTTGCCTTTTGACACACTAATTCCATTCTAACAAGTACCTATACGTATAACCTGAGGTACATAATATTTCTGAATAATAAATGTGGTTGTCACTTAACATCAGGTGGGCCATCGGCTTGTTTCATCTTTTAGTTGTATAATAAAAAGGTGAAAATATAAGCGATCCTCGATTTTAGTGCTTTTCATACTAAAGATTTAAACGCGCTTCTTTCCACAAAGCAAAAATATAAATTGATATTATTTCAAAACAAATGAAGAACTAAAATTTTAACTTTTATTTTCTGTGCCAACATACAAACCTCCCTATGTGTATACGACATTCTGTGGTCTGTGTTACAGGAGTCCATAAATATCTTGGAATATTAGGACCATCCATTTTATAGACTTTAAAATTCTTACCAAAATACGCGCTATTCTGATATAAATAACTATCAATATAATTAGTAAACGAGATAACATTGAAATCTGATAGTGTCTGCACCTTCACATAATACAACGCCATGACCGATGCAAATCAACACACATTGGATAACATTGCATGGTTTCTTTAATATCATTACAAATGCACCCAGAAGCTATACAAATGTAGAAACAACGCAAGTCGAGTTTTATACTACGGACACTACGGTATGTGATATAAGTAGACTTTTTCTCTTTGTCGATGGTAAAATGTGGCGTTCCCAATACATAGCCCGTCTTCTTTTTTACTGCTAAATCCGGACCGGGCTCAAGCATAGGTTTTTTACAGTTTTGAAACGGAACCTCTATGTACTCTACTCTATGATTGAATTTATTTATTTACTAGCTGATACCCGCGACTTCGTACGCGTGAAAAACTTTCCACCAAAATATCTGTCAACCAACATACGATGAACCTCGTGTCAAAGGCTGCTTTTGTTTAGAGAGGTCAAGCTGTATCTAAGAATCCACGTCTTTCATTTCAATAAAATATAGCCTATGTTTAAATCCGGAAAAAGGGCTTCTGAATGGTATAAGTTTCATTGAAATTGGTCGAGTAGTTTAGGCGTGATTCGCGAACAAACCAACAGATAAACAGACAAACTCGATTTTCGGAATCAGAATCGTTTATTTAGTAGACCTGCATATTTAGTTTATCCATATCTTTAATTTTAGTTTCTGGCTTATTTACAGTCTTATAACAGTACCTATAAATTTATATTTAAGCCATAGAGTAGAACCATTGTTTTTAAGTTGTGGGCGTGATCGTAAAGTGTAGGAAAGGCGTGGTAGCTTCAATTTATTTTGAAACATTATTATGTATGTAATAAATGTTTATAAAAATGTGATAAAATAACGTTAGGATATTTAGCTAGACATGAGTACAGTTTTTGATCGGATAAGATAAATATTGGAACATTCTTCAACCCAGTTCAAGCTGATAACACTCGTAGGTACCCTATCTATATAATCAATCGTGTAAAAAGTATTTTTGTTTGTGTAACCCATTTCATTCTACACTCCCATAAATTATTAGTGAATAAAATACAAACAGCTTACTTTAATCTATTAGGTTTGTATTAGTGTCCATCGAATTTCTTGCAATTTAAAAACCTCAAGTTTAGGATTGTCGTTTCACCATTACTAGGACCAAAACTAGTAGATAAATAATTAAAATCCTATTTCAACTTCTTATAATACTAAATTCAACAACTTGAGTGTCCACTTTGGTTAGAAACCTGGTTTTAAATCTTTAATTTCTATACCCATTACTTATACCCTTGAAATGTTACATGTATTTCCGTTAAAAACGTTCAGTCAAAACCGGTTTTTTTAATAACCAAAAAGGTCCCAACGGCAAAGTTGAAGATAATTTTGAAAATATTCTTATTCAAATTCAAACCTGTATCTGTATGTATAACTCCACAGTTACAGTGAAAACAGGAATTATGATAAGTAAACAAGACTCAGGTTTATTCTCTGCCACGCAATCAGCAATAGAAAAATGGGTAACCCCAAAACGATGTGCCTATTTGTTGGAACAGTATTTAAAAAACTGGGTTTAGACAGACGTCATGAGGTGACGTGAATGTTGTGTGAAAAAAATTCTCTGCCACGAAGAATAAACTGTAATCTCTGATCCTAGTTTTTCGATCTTTCCATCCATAATCCATCACTATTCTTTCTTACCTCCGTAACTTTCGTGGCATATCAGTGCTTCGGCAAACGCTCTACATTACGCAATAGCAATTAAATTATCCTGTTCATCTTTATTTAAATACCTATAAGTAAAACCGGTAAAACCAGAAACGGGTTTCACTGATCACTCTCACACTCGATTAAGTACCTACAAAATACTTACATAATCTGATTATGAATAAGTAAATACGTATAAAATGACATTAGGAGTATTTTTTTAGAGTTTTGGAGCAGTTTTCGAGCAGTTTTCACTTCCGCTGTAAGTTCGATCGAGTAACTTTTACTGAGTTACTCGAACTTACACTTACTGGGCCCAGTCTTTCTCCTTTTTTTTTATTAAATCCTACTACTACTCCTTTTTTTTTGTTCTTCTTTTCTTGGTGTGCAATAAAGAATATACCTATCTATCTATCTATCTACTACAAGTCTTGACTACCAAAAAATCTAAGATGTCTTTAGTACACTAGACTTCAAATACTTGTTATTGTTTCATCCTAGACTAGTTTGTTCTAGGAAGCCCTGAGGTGGTCCTTTCCCGTCTCCTATTACAACTATTACAAGATTATAAAGATATTTGACCGAAGCATCGTAAGACCTTATAGGGGCTAAGGCGGTGTCTTTCAAAACTCTAAGCCAAAGCTGCTTTTCAAAACAAAAGCATTTTATATTGTCAGTAGGTACTTTTCGTAGGTCATTTGTGGGATTCCAGGTAAAAATATGTTACTCATAATAGTTATAAGATAAAAGTTGAAATTTATATTACTCTTCTAAAGCTGTGCTAGCTAAAATGGATTCTTAAATCAGTTGTCAGCAGATTATTTATAAATAAGTTTAAAAAACTGGAAAAACCGACTTCAATTTGAAACGCATTCATCATCAAATGATGATGATGATGATGATAGCAGTTCATTGGGACTGTTCTATTGATCGTAAGCACCACAGAAACGTCACAGGAAAGCAAATACGCAGTGTCGTGTAAGTGAATGACGTGTTTTTTCGAGTTATTCTTATTTAACTGCCAAACTACTGAACTGATTTTGATAAAAATTTTATGGGACCAATCTGGAAGCATACCGTTCAGATAAAAAAAGAATTTTTCAAATCGGTTTATAAATGACGGAGTTCTGAGGTAACAAACATAAAAAAAAATACAACCGAATTGAGAACCTCCTCCTTTTTTGAAGTCGGTTAATAAAAGATGGTGATTATGATTTTACCAGTAAATAGGGTATAAAACCATTATTCATAAAACGTCTAAGTACCTTAGTACTTTAGATAGGTGACAGTATAATTTATCGTGTGAAATGATATGAGATTCATTGAAGAATGACCACCCATTATATGATAATATTCTGCCAACTCCGTAACCTGAACGTGGTAACTTTATACCGTTCATCCGTCTCTTAGATAAAGATTATACCTCTCACATTCTTTATTATGGATCTAAGCACGTAATATTTATTCTTTTTTAAGGGTTAGTCGACTCCACGATCTAAGTTTTATTGCCCAACAGGCCTAGCATGCGCGCGCGAGATATTTGTCATGTCGTTCTGTCAAAATGTAAGCATTTTGCACCAGGTTTTGAACTATTGCATTATCTGTGGTAATGTTGTCGACAAAACGCGCCTTTGATTCTTCAACTTTTGACATTTCTGCATGACTATTAGCTCGTCCTCAGAGAGGTACCACGAGTAAGAAGTGACAAAAGTGTACAATATGGCGCGTTTTGTCGACACCATTAGGTACCACAGATAATGCAATAGTTCAAAACCTGGAGCAAAATGCTTACATTTTGGCAGAACGACATGACAAATATCTCGCGCGCGCATGCTAGGCCTGCATGATAAGTAGAGGGTTTTGGTCGAATTCGTTGCAAAATAATTTTATGCCTATTTCATGATTCTACTTGTACTAATTATTAGTATTAGGATTCTCGGAAACAGAATCATTTACTTTCACTTTTTATTGAATATTTAATTCTTTGTTGACTCTAACTTAACCTCTCGTATGTTATCCAGTGAAAAATGTACATAGTTGTAACGAAAAAGAGCAAAAGCTTATATGAAATTTTGAAAGGTGTAGAATTGTAATGTTTCGAACTTCAAAATAAAGTCGCACGATCTGTCAATGAATGATAGATATTTATTATCCTCATAGTCGCTCGATACCTCATGTGTCACTAGCATCCTCAGCAGAGGTTCTTGTGTACAATTATGATTGACAAGATGGACCGGAGGTTTTTGTCAGATTGGTAATACCTATTTATGTAATCCGACGATTTATGGGAGCGTCGAGAAGAACTACAATAATATGATTTATGTACTGAGTAAATAAGATATTCTTTTTTTTCTTAAATATACCATTTTTTTCACAAAAAAATTCACGACTAATACAGATAAAATACTTACACATGAAACAATTGAGCTATCTATACAAACCGTTGCAACTATATCCTTTAAACTCACTATACCAATAGATTTATTTAAAAAAATAAATAAGCGAACAGTAAAATTTATTTGAAAAGATTATGAATACCTAGCTAATAACAGTTATGTAATGATATTGATTAAAAAAAACATTTCGTGAGAATATGATGTCCGTAACGTTTAGTGCGTGATAAGTGCAACGAATTGAAAATACAAACTAAGTAGCCTTTGACTCGTAATAAAATCGATATTTTACGGACATTAACATGTGACCGGGTGAAAGTTATATCGCTAAGCTTCTTATTTTAAATGAATCATTTTTTAAATCGTTAAAATGGTTATGCAACTTTGTAATATTATGAAAAAAAAACTTAGCAGTGGCCAGAGGGCCTAGTACGAGTTTTCAGTGTATAGTGTGGGTGTGAAACGTCTGACGCCCAGCACACCATTGGGCGCTGATTTGTATGGAGACACTGAGCGGATTGTTTGAGAAGCTCGAAATGCGAGTACGGGCTTGGTGTAGACCAAGCTTCTCAAAGAATCCGCTCAGTGTCTCCATACAAATAAGCGCCCACTGGTGTGCTGGGCGTCAGACGTTTCACACCAGATTTACACACCAAAACTCGTACTAGGGCCTCTGTGAGTGATCACTGGACATGACATTGCGATTTGCGACAAACTTTTTTTATTTAGAAATGGTAAAAGAATAAAAAAACCTTCTTCATATATTGACTTTCACGTACTTCACGATGATCCTTTGGATGGGAACTGTATTTTTGTTAGTAGCTTAGCCATTCGTAGCCAATAGCATTTTAATTAGGCTATGCACACTTTATATTATAATAATTTTATGTTTTTTTTTCTAAGATATATAGAATTGATGTAGGTATGATGGATTAGGGTAATTTCTGAGTGTTGCCATAATGAGTATTATAACGAGGTGATTGTATGGAAATGTATGGGTGCGCTCCTGAGCCGATGTGACTCACTCGACTATGTGAGTTATTGTTAGAACTCGTTCTGGAGAAAGCACTTCACTGACAATTAATAATTTAGTGAAAAAACTACACACCGGATAATTGTAAAAACTAATTGTAATAAATACACTTTGTAAGATTGTAAATTCAATGGTGTGCGCGGAGCATTCAGTTTTAAAATTATACGCACACGATAGATAGTAATAAGTAGAATAATTAAGGTTTTCAACAATTTTTTTTTTAAATTTAGTTTTCATTTTTCAAACGATATTTGAAAATCATTGATCCGTGATAATAAAATTTAGCTATCACATATAGGTAGGTAGTAGGTACTGAAATCAATCAAAAGTTAAGATATTTCCAATTAATGTAAGATAGCGAATATTTCATCAGAAAATCTAATCTTGGTTCTCCGTCTGCAGGTCCAGCGTCACTTCCACTCACAGCTTTCCAATAAATACCGGTAGTCAGGTTAGTTTCATGAGAAAACTGTGTAACTAATATAGTATTACAATATTCATAAGATTTACAAATTACATATGAAACAGGTGAGCTATCTACAAACCGTTGCAAATGATTTATAGATAGCTCAACTTGTCCAAATCAGTAGCAATCGGAAGCGTGCCCAAGACACTGGCTGCATTGCAATGCTGATACGCTGGCCCAGATAACCACTAAAAAACTGTGTTATTTTCATCTATCTGAGTATTACTATACAATCTTACTCAGAGCCCGTACTCTGAGTTTTGTTTTGTTGATCGAAACGCATATCGAGAAGCGACTTGCGCGATATTTTGGATAAGCACCTCTAGCGGGAGATTTGCAAACTATTTTTCTCCATACAAAAATTTCGAATTTCTCGATTCTCGCTTGTCGCAAGTCAACATAACAAAACTCAGACTACGGGCTCGAAACGTGAAGCGAGCACAATATACCAACCAAAAACGATGCACGTGTATAAAGATATGAGTAAGATGAATTGAAATTAAAAGCGTAGGTAGGTACTCTTCGTTTTGTATTGTTCGTGGGAATAAACGTTAGAAAGTAATAAATATAAGTTCAAGTGCCTCGCAAGTGCAAGTTATGCAATATTGGTACAAGATCTCAGACATTACTTCATCATTGTATTATCTTGATACGTATCGTGGTTTTAATGTGGATATTATGAAAGTCTGTATTGGTGGTTTACCTAAGTACTTACGCACTCGAGCAACTATGCATTTTGAACCTATTGAATTAACTTTCTTTAATATCATTTTATATAAAATTCAGTATCTATAAAAAAATTAAATTGGTAATACTTTTTTGGGTCGGCCGAGAAAGCGTTGGCGCGACGAACTAGACGCCTTCGAAAGAGGATGGTGGGAGGAAGCTCGGGACAGAGAACATTGGAAGTCTTTGGGGAAGACATTTGCCCAGCTGTGGGACGATTGACGATTAAATAAAAAAGAGACCTTGCTACCTTCGTTACGTTTGTAGAAGTAATTTGTGGTGTTTTTTACGTTCACTAAAAATTTATCAATTTACCTTGTTTTTTTTCTCTTCGGAAATATTTTTTACTATTGAGTGATTACCTACCATGAGCCAATATTAGCCGCTATTATAGGTACCTCTACATACTTTACTAACCTACCAATTTGTGTGGTCCTCTATTCTTTACGTTAAATTAGAATGATAGGTACTTCTAAAATATTGCGGTTTACCTTTCAGAAGGTATGCGAGTGTGAGTCACAAATCTCACCAACTTGCAGTTCCGTAAGATAATTTGTGTTCTCGGAACAAACCCAACATTCTGAAGACTCACCTCACCTCAGTTTTATGAATGAAATACGTCACTATGATTCACCACACCAATGAGTGTACGATCTCAATAATATTTTATTTGGATATAATCTGCGTTTGGTGAACCTTTGAAGATTTAGATATGCATGATTTTTATTTCGAAATTTTAATAGTGCATCTTTTAACCTTTTCGCAATAATATTGCATGCATCAATAGTGCAGTATAAGGTATAAGCTTAAAGAACAGATTTTTGGTAGTAAATGTAGCGCTTTCTGTTATTCAAATGCTATATATATTTTGTAAGAAATTTAGATTATATAGCACTTTATGTTGCGATTAGATTATTTAGCATGTTATATCGCGTGTATTCTGTCTTATAATCAATATTGTCATCAAACATAATTTTGTTGAATTATTTATTATTGTCATATTTTCTTTTGTTGAGTAAATATTTTGATTGGATTCTTTGATTAACATTTTTTGATAAAATTACTATATAGTTGTAATTTCTACTGATAAGATATAGTTACTTACTCAAAAAAATTCAGCAGGTCTATTTGTATGTACTGACTTGTTTGAAAACGGTATATTAGCTACCCACATGTGTAAACCGGAAGAGATAACATCGTCAACAATACCTATGGGCTACTAAACTACCTCTGCCAGACCATCCCATTGATATTTAAAACTGTGTCATTGTGTCACTAATACAACTATAAAAAAGTTAATTTAATCTACGTATACTTAGATACTTTATACAAATTATTGTTAAAATGCTTTTTTTCGTTCTCGTTACAGAGAGAGCAAGTACATAATTATAATATGAAAAAAAAATGTTTATATACAATTTTTTTTTATGCCATAGCTGGCAGACGAGCAGGCGGACCACCTGATGGAAAGTAGTACTATAGCTAAATTATACTTACATTTACCTACGTACTTATTTATTTAATTTAAGAGATTTAATTATTCATAAATGATTTAATTATTTATGAATTGTTCACTATAAGGTATGGAGGATACCATATTTTTCAAATAATTATTTATTAATAAAACTAATACAGTATTTACAATATTCACAATATTTACAAAATACACATGAAACAGTTGAGCTATCCACAAACCGTTGCCAACTTAATAAAAAAATCAGAAACCCACGATTGACCAATAACATTATGAAAGTCTGTGAATGCCAGTAGTGGACTTCTTCTGGCTGATAATAATGATAATGACATAAAGTATCAGTTTGATTTTTTTTCACTTTGCACACTCGCTCAAGCTCATCGTTCATGGGAATGGTACGTACACGTAGGTACGTCAAGTGCTTATTTTGTCTTTAATATGTAAATAATGATGTCTGATGGCCGGATGGTGTGAAGAATCGATCAGGTTGCCAACTTAGAAAAGTCAGTTGGACGTTTTTGGTGGGAAAGTATTAAAGGTAACCGCCCACTTACCTGCAACGGTAGAAAGGAATTACAGATTAAATTTTAATTAAAATTAATGATTTCAGTTATAAGTTTATTCAAATAAATGAGCAAACCTAAGTAACGCGTTTTTATGTCTTTTGTATGAAAATGTCTTACAAAATATTAAATCATAAAAATGTGATTCTTCGGACTATTTCGGACATGGGCAAATCCAGATATCCAGAAAATATATTATTGTTCTAAAATTAAAACTTAATAGTTAGATATATATTGCTCTTTCATTCATTTTTCAAATTCAAAGTAAATGTCCATATTTCTCTTGACCAAGGCCAATCAATCAAGATTTTTGAAAAAAAAAATACTGTTCTAAAATCAAAATTCAAATTCAAATTGTTTCTCAAATTCCTTGGTACCTTCAGCCAGTTACAGTACAATCACAAAAACACTGTTCTAAAATAAAATGTAGTATCCAAACTCAAATAGCTTTTTTTTAGTCCTCTGTTGCTCAACTTCCTTGGTACATTCACAGCCAGTTACATACAGTAGCTAAACAAACGGTCAATCGTGCCACAGAGTATCGTGATTCGCATACTAACTCATTACGATTCTAAAATGGTGATCCGTGACTTGATGCGCTGTGAAATATACCTTTGAATACGAACTACTTTAGCGAATTGTGTGAGGTAAATAAAACGAGCAATCTAATTACATTTGAGAAGGTCTCTAAACCCTGTTGGTGAATAGTTCAATTCTTCGTGGATAGTTCAAAGTGATTGTTATGATTTTATTGAGTAGACCTCGTTTAATTCACTTTGATAAGCAACAAAAAATGCTAATAGCCAAAATTTTTCAAAACAATATGTTTAGTGCAACACTATCATACGGGGGACATCACTATTTATAGAGCGTTTACTTTGTCTATGGTGGAGAAACTTTATTATGGCGTACTACGATGGAAATTGACGACACAATATTATTTTAGAAGGTAACCGAGACGGAAATTCTGAATAAAATATATTTCAGAATTAAACACAACAAAGGACTTTGACTTTGCTCTAGTTACATATTAAGGATAAAATCTGTGGTCACAAAACCTATCAATCACCCTTTATGTAGAGCGCTTTACGACTTACGACTCTAACACGTAAAACCTAAGAAATATAATACAAGAGCCAGATAAAGCTAAACCTAAGTGCTCACAATGACTGTTAGAATTGACCAATCCTGAGTAAATTGTGCATGACCAACAATATTTAATATCCTTATGTTGTGATTGCAAGCTAAAATCAGAAAGTATGAAAATTGGTATTTTAGTACACCCAAAGGAAAATAAAGCTTTTCGCCCTCCTTTGTACCTACTTGCTACGCAAAACCACAGAATATTAAGTACCTAGTACAAGTAGTGAAACTAAAACATAGCTCTATACAAAACAGAATAGCCACGGGTTATAGCAAATTTGTACCCACTATTGTTATGCAAATCATAAAAACCAATTTTGAAATCCCTATTGATATCCAGTTTGTACCCTGATGTTTATGGTTCAAATTTAAACATAAAAACATAAAGAAATGTACAGTCGATGGGAGAATGCGGTTGACACTACACTTATAGCCAGAAATGTCAATAAGCTATTTTGAAGGTAAATAATAGGTAGGATAGAACGTTTTTTTTGTCAAAAATGTAAGTAATTCTATTTTAGGTTAAGTATTGGTTTAAACTCTGTTTGAAATAGAGTTATTCACGATGAATCACAGTTGACACACGAGCATTGTGTCAGGGATAATCGGCGCATTACTATTATTAGTCGTTACTATAAGTGCCTACATATCTACCTAAAATAACAAGGTACCTACTTTATATGTATACTTAGGAGGCTACATAAGAATATCAGTAGGTATTCTTTGTTCTTTATCATACGCTTTTTTGTAATTCTTTGTCAACTTTATGAAATTATTTATTTACTTTGCTCCTTTTTGTAAAGTTATTCTAAGTACTTACTATAACAACCGGTACCTATTCCGAGCTTTTATTATATTTATATAGTATAGTATATAGTTATAATATAACAAACAACAGCCCCTCAGCCAAAATGGTATTCTACCAAAGGTACCAACTCACTAATCTCACTATGCACAAATAAAATGCAGAGTCAATAGTAGATTAGCAATTCAGTGACAAAAACCGATTAACAATTTCAATTAGAAAAAGATTTTTTTTTAAAAACCAAAGCTATGTTATTTTATCATCTGTGCTGTCACAAGCACCAAACTCTTTTTCTTTTCTTAGACCTCAACCTCACCTGGATGTTGGTACAGATAAACTACAGATGCTGTTCAAAAAAAAAAGTAGAAACAAGTATATCCTAAATAGGTGATACACCTTGTGAAGCTGCAAATACCATAACATGAGAATCAACAAACAATAATCAATAATGTATTAAGTATGCCAGGTGATCACACTCCACTTGCCGCATTCCTCGGTACAAGTAGGTGCAATTGGATGGAACGATTCAACGTAATAAACCTTAAGTAGTTGTAATAGGTGCTATAATTATATTGTATGGATTAATAACTGTAATTTTTTTCTTGTGGTATTGCTATAGGTACTCTGCTTGTTTCAAGATGGATGGTTTGACCAAACATTTACATTTTACTAAGAAAATTGGGCAAGGCGCAAGTAACTTGCGCATTTAGTGTTCTAAGTGAAAAAGTGAAATAAATATATATAATATACAGTGTGGACATTTCACAGTCCCCGGTCCAGACAGCAAGGCTGATAGAATAGGTACATAATAAGTAGCGAATGTTAATATAATAGTAGGTAGGTATATGTGTTAAAATTAGATAAGATTAAGTAAATAATTTGTATTAGTTGGACATGCCAAAGTTATATTATGTAACAAGTTGGTTAATAAATGAAAAAAAAAAAAGCTATTGGGTTAAAAAAGGAATAAAATATTTCTATAATAAATACTTACCTTAGTTTTACAATAATAAAATATTTTATGTAAAATAAGTTAAGTATGCTAGAGAAGTCATTTTGAAGGTCTCATTGACTGATAACAATATTATTGAAGCATCTCATGATCAAGTGGGCTATCTTTATCTCAACCGTGGGACGATAAGATAATTTGACTATCTCCCAAGACTTTCGAAAGAAGAGATGCAGTTTAAACATTAATTATATACGGGACAAGGGTTCCTGCATATTTTAAGGGGGAAATCTGACTACGAACGGAACCCCAACTATTTTAACCCCTTTACTGACATTTTAGAGCAGCTTTAAAAATACTTTCATTGTCACTTGTATGACAACGAAGAAAGATGGCAACAGATTTAGCAGCCATTTTAACTAGCGCAGCTTTAGTAGACCAATATAAAAGTAGGTAGTTATATAAAATGTGCTTTTACAATGACTTTTGTAAACACAGATGTTCACCAAGTTACGAATGTAAGAAGATGACAAAAGTTTTCTCGGAAATCAACTGTTTACTGTATGTTTGTGAGTTACTGGAAATTCGGTTCATATTCATAAAAGTAATGGTTCAGCCACTTATGAATTCGGGGTAAAAATTGTAAACTTACTTCTGCACAAGAAACAGCAATAGGCATAAATCATGAGACTACTCTGGTTCAATTACAACTAGAGCATGGGAAAACTCTTCATAAGAAATGATAATTTATTCGTAGAACGCTACTACAAGACTGACATCTATGGATTGATGTAAAAAATTAGAACGAATTGTACATTGGTAGAAAATGAGTTTTTATTGAAATAGGTCATTGCTCTTGAACTCGGAGCTTAATTAAGATGGTTGATTGCTTTTTTTGAATGGTAAAAAATGCTTAAACGTTCTACCTACCTGTACATACTTAGTTTATTCTAGTATAGTATTATATGATCTGTGCATTAGGTAGTTATTCTTTGATAGCAACACAGATAATTGCAAATATTTTGACATAATGGCATGACTGTTCTATAGTAGGTGCCGAATAACACGGCAATAAAGGTCATTCACCCACCTTCACCACGATGTCGCAAAATTCAATTTATGTATGGCTAATTCTGTCGCTTTCCATACAAACCTGTCGCTAAGATGGTATCGCTGGAATCTCGTTAGTACTGTTTGTTTACCATATATAAATTGAATTTTGCAACATTGTGGTGAAGGTGGGTGAATGACCTGTATTGCCGTGTTATTTGGCACCTACTATATCTTTTTTTCTTTAGCTAAATATTTTAGATGGCAATGTTTGCACGTGTGAATACCAGAGCCATGATTAACACTGCCAAGTATGGAGAGGACTGGACAAAGAGAATTGCAATACGGCAAGTAGATGTATGGAAACTCGGAATTTGATAGCGTCATAATACACTGCCATAATCAGATAAACAATTCTTGAAAGTATTTAAATAATTGTATGTGGAAATATATTAAAAAAATAATCGTAAATTTCAACGAGACATTCCAAATAACTAACTAATAAGCTAACAAAATCCTCTTTTCATAAGTATTACGAAAACTTTTTTTTCCTTTTTTGTACCTAATCATCTTTTTAAGTGGACATGCATGCGTTATGTAGACGAGAATATTGTAGAGGCGCAATAAAATGAGATCTTTTATTATCTTTTATTATCTTTTTTAATTTTTGGCAATTATTTTGGTCGAATTTCAAACGGTTAGCACGAAGAATAAAACGCGCCATACACGGTCAAACATCTGCCTGCGCACGCGAAGAAATTGCAAACTGCTCACCTGCCCACCGTTACTAAATGTCAAACGCTGGAAAAAATATCAATTTATCTAGTACCTACTAACAAACGTTGCAGAAACGGTCATGCGGTCATGCCATAAATAGGTATATACTTGTGACCCCAGTTAACTGCGATTATCAAAATAGTAAAAACAAAGTAACAGTTTTTTTCGAAACAATCTCAATACTGGCAATTGTTATTTCTTTAAAAAAATAATAACAAAAAAGACTTGGCAAAAGGACAAGCCTCCAGTGCCAGAAGAAAAAAAAATATAGGTATAAGAAACTTATGGATGAGACATAGTTTTGACCAATTCATTGCCACCGACCAAGGTCGTTCCAATAGATGATCAAAGTGATCAACTAGCCACTATTACGTGATCAACCATGTAATTGCACGGATATGACTAAGTAAAGGTATGTGGTCGCTATCAATTAGAAAAGGCGACTTATTGGTCACGATCGAACGCTGATTCGCTTGATTGAATAATAGACTAGATAAAATACCTATTTCAATTTGAAAAGAGGACATAGACCTTCATTGATCGTTATAAAAAAGGTCATGTTGATTGTCTTATCACAGGCTCTTGTCGACTTTTCTTTAAATCTTGAGTGACGTAAGGATAAGCTGCACAAAAGTATGCAAAAACCACGCAATATCTCTGATAAACTTGTAGAGTCCTTTTCATGAAAGAAGTCCCGCGGAAATTTCCGGAACAAAATTTTAAAACAAAATTATAAATTAGTTGTCAGGTGCTGTTAATGTGTTCGGATGCTAGTGCGTTTTTATTTGGTTTCTGTGATCAAAGTTTTGTTTTCAATGCCTAAAGTTGTTAAAAGTGCTGCCCGAGAATTTATTTATTTATTTATTTATTTAATTTAATAACTAGCACGGTGATATACCAATTACACTAATTATCATAACATTAAATTACACATTAAATTATAGAACTATATACATACAAATTTACAAGGTATAATTATTAAAACAAGTCAAATTAGGTACACATAAGTCATAAGCAATAGTAATACAATCTAAAATTCATTCAATTAATTATTAAAAAATAAAATGTCAAAGAGTCAATATAGAATGTCAAATACAAAAATAATTATAATATTATTGCCTCGCAGTATTTTAGGCATTCCGCCATAATTTGTGGCCAGTTGTCTGCGAACACATCACAGTTTGGGTTGGCCTTGAGAAGGTTGTTAAGGGCGGTGAGTGTCCGAGGTATTGGAGAGTTAGCGCGCGCGACTGTTCGACTCGACGGTGGAGCAAAGAGTTTGTGCATCCTGCCTCGTACATGATTATTAGGGACAAAGAGTAGAAGTGACTCATTCAGCAGATCGGGTGCGTCTATTGTACCACGAAAAACCTTACAGATGGTAGCGATCTGATCTTGTGCTCGCCTTGTTTCCAGAGAGTTATAGCCCAAGCATCCCTGCAGAAATTTTGTTGGGTACATAAATGGGTAATATCCCAACTTGTACTTGTACAGGAATCGGAGAAACGCCTTCTGCACCTTCTCTAGCAAAAGTGCGTAAGTAACCTCGTGTGGGTTCCACACGCATGAACTACATTCAAGCTTGCTCCGAACTAGAGCACTGAAGAGGAGCCTGATGACGTGTTCACTCTGAAAGTCACGCGCATTCCTTAGAACAAACCCAAGTCTCTGGAAGGATTGCTTAGCAACAGCCAGAATGTGGTCATGAAAGGTTAGCTTTCGGTCGAATGTGACTCCCAAGTCCTTCATCACGGTAGCTCTAGGAATAATATCATTGTGAATTTTGTAATCAAAGGATATGGGATGCCACATCCGACCGAAAGTCATAACGGAGCACTTAGTGGGGTTAAATTCCATTTTATTAATAATGCTCCACTGATAAACTGCATCAATATCTCGCTGTAGTGAAAAACAATCCTAGAGAAATAATACTTAAGGTCGACTACAGCGACGCGTCTGCGGGACTTCTTTCATGGAAAGGACTCTAGTAATTTGTTTAGTGATGATACTGGCATAAAAAAAGAAAAAGCATCAAGCTTGTAATGAGGTTAGAACACACCTCGATTAAAACGTAACTGCTGGCACGTGGCACGGTTTTTTTTCAAAGGCGTGGTGAGTTGCATATGCCACGCGTGCCCTATGCGAGGGCGGTGGATTCGGCCAAGCGTGCCACTGATAAAGGCAAGGAGTTTCGTAACCAGCTGGTAGTGTAAATATGGGGTTACGTAGCTAATTTGTATGATTTTTTTTTTTCGCTCCTAGGAGCAGGCTATAGTTTAGAACCATACCGCCTAGTCTTACGTTATGTTTTTCTCATAAGTTAGTTTGTTTAGTTGTATGTCTTGCGTAAATATTTTTTTTTATGTAGAAATCATATCAGTTACTGATACACATCTGAATGAAAACATACCAATAGCTGGTACACATCTGAATGGTTTCTAATTTGTATGAGTATAAGGCCGTTCGCCATTTTTCAAAGGCCGTTAAGGTGTCCATAATCAAGACTAGTGCTTTGGATCCAATTTGGCATATCGTACCAGGTACTACCTACTGTATATGTTTTATCTATTCTGCCTAGGTCAACGTTCACAGAACTAGGTTTTCATATACGAAACAGCCGAAACAGGGAATTTTGAGTTTTAAACAGTCTTGTACTCTTAACTTAAAAATGCTCTATGCTATGTAATTCTCGGCTTCGATATTCGAGAAGTGCCTCCAACTTCTTGGTTTGTGGCTCTTGTTGTCATACATTTGCCAGTGAGAGCAACCGTTTGTGATTTCTATGTCATCAAATTAAAATTCTGACAGCTGTCAGTGTCAAAGTGTCAATCATAGACAAATAACAATGGAACTATTAATAAACACGGATAATGCAGTAGACAAAACTTTGTGCACTTGGGGTGTTTTATACAATAAAGCATTTTAGTTAGGTTACATGCGGCATTGTTAATTTATTTATGTAAATAAGTTACATAACTTACTATGATTTTTACTATGTTATTCATAGAAAACCATCTGACTGTAGTCATAAATTAAATTTTTAATTAATACTGTATTTATTTTATTAAGTTTGCAGTCAGGATTATGTATTGTAGGACAACAAACAATAATCACAATGTATTTAATTTAAAACGGAAGGAAGGGACGCACAATCTATTGTGTTTGAAGATCAAAGGGAGATACACGCTTTCATCACCTTCTATCTCATTTTCATCCCACCTCACATGCTGCATTGACAGTGACACTGACATTGAATTGTCAAAGCTTATTCAAATATAAGGGCGCGAAAGCTGACATTGAATTTAAATCTATAGAACACTCTGCGACATATGCGTCGGTGGTATTTTTTTATGAGAAAAGTATAGTATTTAAACAAAACGGTTGTATATCTAATTTTGCTGCATAAAATACCGCCGCAACTTCTTAGAAACCAATGTCCAAGTATCTACGAGAATTTAAAACAAAAGATGCGTATCGAATTTGAATGAGATAAAAATAAATTGTGAAACCAGACATAAATAACAAAACACACAGATGCTAGTGTCGAAATGATTTGACCATCCTAAGACCTTATGGAATTCAAAACGGATGTAGTTTTGCAATCAGTTTAAATCCAGGCGTATTTATAATCTGTGCCATACATTTCTAGGCACGTAGACACTTGATCGCCTAGATTTTATATATTAACTAACTGGATCGAAAACATTGAGCTAGAAAATCAGTGTCTTGTCAATCTCTGCCATTTTTTTCGTAGACCGTAGCGCGTTGATGTCTTTGGTACTGCGCACGCACATAATTATGTTATAAACCAATTTTACGTTAGTCTAACAACTTGGAATATTTTTGTCCAAACGGTTATAAATTATCGAACTACTAGTAGGACTGGATGGCATAAACCTTCTATTTTCAGAATGTTGTCGTTGCGTCTTCGTATAAAATGTCATTGGTCTCATCCCATTAAAAACATTCTCTTATATTTTTAGAAATTATCTAATATTTCTACGTATTTATTTATTTTATAGCGATGGATGGGTAACTATTGATCATTACATAATACCTATTACGACTTTCACTGTTGTTTGCATTCCGTGCGGAAGTCCCGTCTCCATCGAGAATCGATATTTTAATCGATTCCGATACATATCGATACTTTCAACTGCATAATCGCATTGTCCGGGCAGATGTTAAGGAACCGGTATTGCATTTGGGGAATGCGATTAAATAAGGGGCGATACGGTAACTTATCTACAGGCTGTGTTCATTTTTTGTACACTATAGGATTTTTTTATTTTAATTATTAGTTTAAAAAAAAATTATAACCTCCTATCATTTGTAGGTATTTTAAACAAATCAATTAGTTTATTGCAGTTAATAACGGCTTGCTTAATTTCCTTAATCGGTTTTGCTAAACTAACAATACATGTTAGGTACTGTAGAACACCATGGAAAATACCATGGAGTTTTTCTCAAAATAACATCAACAGTATGAAGGTCCTGTGTCCTCAGTCTGACACCAATAAAATTATAATTAAAATAAGTACATACATCACTAAGTTGCCATGATTTGTGACTTTGATTATTTCCCGATAAATATCCCGTTTTTAGTATAAATTATTTTAAAAATTATAAGAACTACATATTCAAATAATAAAAATTATAGGTACCTAACTTCCAGGTTAAGCTAGTTGAAGGTAATAAATTGATTTCATAACTAGCCGTCTCCCGCGGCGTTGCTCGCGATCTAGTGTGACAAAATTCCTTTCTTAGTGCACCCCTACACTATATAAGGATACTACCCTCCAAATTTCATACCTCTAGGACTTATACTTAGTTTAGGCTGTGCGTTTCTATGTCAGCTTCAAAAGAGTTTTATATATTTCATAATGTAAGCTAAATAGCTTAGATTATGAAATAAGTTACCTTCAACACATTCATTTCATTTATTTAAAGAAGAAATTTAGCTCTCCCCAAATAAAGTAAAAAAAAATTAAACTACACAAGCAAAGCTGTGTAGTTATTCTACCAGTATAATAAGAGGGGACCGGAAAATCACCAGGTAATTATTTCCTTTAATGATATTCTTGGACAACATAGCTTTAAATAATGATTTACCCGCATGACTCACTCAAACGACAATTAAATTACCGAAAATAACTTAAATGTTTACGCAGCTGTTAATATAACAAATGATTAGATTTACATCATCTTTTATTAATCGACAGTTAGCAACACCTTCACTAATCAAAGAAAACGAAGTCAATTGTAGCAAGAAATTAACATAATAATATATTTATTCATTATATTTACCAAAAAATAATTCTTATATAATATTAAATTTATCCCTAAAATGTGAAGTATTTTTGTTTTGTAATTATTTTAATTTAAATCGTATTTTTTTAATGATACAGCCTGTATACAAGTCGTCGCTCATCAAAATAAGGCCAAGTGCACACCCGGAGTAGGGCGCTAACACCCCTTGCGTACACGCAGAAAAGCTAACACCTGGCCGTAACCATAGAGATCAAATCACTACACTAGTAAAACCCAACACTACTTTGTGATCGGAAGCTTTTGTTTTAAAAGCAATAAGAGCTATTATTGAACTGACGGTAAATCATATTTTGTAATGATGACACGATTATCGATTTCTCGTGTGAATTATAACGGCTTTCTTTTGTTTATGTTTTGACAGCTACCGGTGTAAACTAGTTGGTTAGGTCAGTCGTGCGCTTACGTATGATGTATCTAATGATGGATTATAAGCAAAATACCTACTTATACTATGTTTTTGCGTTTTACATCAGATACACGCTCAATAAACTTATACTTACCTATCTTAAGCAATCTACTGAATAATCTGAAGTAAAAACAATGCTATGATGTTGACTTTTGAGTGTGATTGTGTTAAAACAAAACGTTCTTGCCAGCGGAAGTTATGTACTATTTAAATATACCTATAATACTATTTTTGTGTCAGAGGAAATAGCAGATTTTTTCTGAAACTACAATTTTAACTGCAAAAAAACTCTTTTGGACCCGATTTTGGTCGAATCTGCATTAGATGTAGCAGGATGAGTCGATCTGCATTAGATGTAGTTGGGAATGTTACATAAAAACCATCACAAACTTTTTCTAACCCAGAAATAGAACTGGCAGCCGATATCCGGCAGAGACAAAAAAAACAGTGTTCGATTTCCAAAATTTGACAGAACTTTTTTTTATTAAGGCACAGGGCGCGTGCCACACAGTCATGCGTGGCGTATGGCATGGAAGAAGACAGATGACAAGCGACCGTTACGCCAGGTGCACTTGCCTACTTCATTCGACGCGATAGGAATAATAGCGTGTGCAAATGATAACGATGAGACGTTATTGAAAAGGTTAACTGGTTGATTACCTTCGGAGTTTACGATGTCTGAAATTTAGTTTGTACACGGACCTACCTCTATATAGTCACCTCTCCCTAGCCTCCAAAGGTTTGCTGTAAGAAAACTCTTTTTAGGGATAAGCTCGTCTTTTCACGTGCTATCTATTTCTGTCTTCTGTTTATGTGTTATTTTTGTGTAGGTACAATAAAAAACAAAGAAAGAAACAATAATAATGAAGACTTTGGAAATACCTGTAATATTTTACGCTGGGTTTAGAGAGTCATACTTTTTAAATTACACAGGACGTATGATTTTGTTTTGATTATAGTAAATGACTATTATCATAACCACTATAATTTTATTATGTCACCTACTTTCTAGCTTCCATATAAAATCATAGTAACATAAAAAAATTAAAAATAATTCATAGAATTATAGCTAAGTGTGAAATAATGATTTGTATCCGCGGCATTGCTAATGAGGCACGTCAGATGGAATTATCTGAATAACTTGGTCATGCTTTCGCCGCTCCGTGTCATGCTTTATGATAATACTTGCTTAGTTTGTCAACAGCAAATCTTAATTTGTTTCCAACTGTATATAAATATTCATCTTACTTGACCTACATGAGTATCAGTAATTCAATAATGCTGATTCGTATTTAATTTAACTTACAAATTATATTATCAAAACCTACTAAGATAATGAAAAAATTGTATGCATCACGAACATTCAAAGTCAATGTCTTGTGATGACATTGTTTCCATTCAACCATATCTTTGTACCAGGCGCGCAGAAAGCGGAGGAAGTATACAAAGAGCTTGTCACTTGAAGGTTTGAGATTACGTCAAGGTTCATTCGTTCAGGAATTTGAAATTTGAATAGGTAATGTTTACTGATATTGGTAACTAAATAGAAAGGAATGCAAATTTTTCTTCCGGTGTGTCCGCAACTTAACTTGATAAAGAAATTGTATGGTCGGTAGGACTCAGAGCCCGTAGTCTGAGTTTTGTTATGTTGATATGCGATAAGCGAGAATCGAGAAACTCGCAGTTTTTGTACGCAGAAAAATAGTTGGCAAATCTCGAGGCGCGGGTTTTCATACAAAATACATCGCAAGTCAGAACAAAACTCAGAATAAGGACTCTGATTATCAAAGTACAAGATACGCAATATCGATGACTTCTTAGCATTAGGCACTTAATATACATACTACCTATATTTTTTTTATTTCAAAATATTTATCTTATTTTTCGATATGGCAGGGTATGACACAGCGCAAGTACAAATTAGCAATATTTGCAAAAGATAAATAAGGCTTTTTCACGCTAAAATTCAAAATGGCTGATAACCAACGAAAACATAACATAAAATAGGTAATAATAATTCAACCGTCGTCGTTTTCTCGTAGTAGGTTAGACGTTAGCCCGCATACGGGTATAAAAAAAAACAAAAGAGCTACTATCAGTTTTTTTTTAATTTATTTACAGTGTTCGATCGCTGAGTGATTATATTACCCTATTATATACAACTTAACTTATCAACTAAAAGCAACTTATATACACAAAAAAAAACTTAATCCCTAACGAAACCTACTTCTGCTAACCTATATATAGCATCTCATTGTTTCAAAGTTTTAAACTAGGTTTTATAAATGATAGATTTTTGAACGCAATTTTTATCCAGAGTAACTAAAATCATGATCATCATCAGCCAGAGGAATCAACCGGACAGGCTTCTCCCATAGATCGAGGTTTCTCTATCCGTCGACTTAGATTAGAACTCAGTAGCTAGAATACCAGTTTCCAGATTTCTCATTAAGCAAGCTCATATGAGTTAGTGGCCAACTCCGGTGACAAATTTTTTAGGCCTCCTTAAGGCCTCCGTCATGGCTTAACGACTGCTAGAGCCGGGACCGAAAGTTTAACGCGCCCTCCGAAGTACGGAAGCGCTCAGATGTAAATGCCACTAACAGTCACTCATCCAAATAGTGACCGCGCAGAACGTCGCTTTACTTAGATAACCGGTGAAGATTGACTAAGCAAGCGTAGCCACGAGCGCTTGAGATTTCTCATTGTGAATGGGACATGTATAGGTAATCGATTGGCAAGTTCCAAAACGTAATAAAACGGAGACTTCTTTTAAAAGCATACTATAAAATATCTGATTATCTAGAAGACAAACAAGCTTGGGACGAACTAGCTCCAACTCATCCAATAAAAAAAAACCAGTGCGTGGAGTCCCTACGCGCGGAAGAAGTTATACTTCGAGTGCCACGCATTCACTCTCGCTCTGTGTTTAATGTGAAATTAATTTAGTATTTCTTTTATGTACTTAACCAATATGTAGTACCTAAATTTTCACTTCAAAATAAAAAGTTGCAAAAAGTCTATAACGTCGGTTTGGATTTGAACTCGTATCCCGTTGTCGGTATGACCGCAGTCCGACGTATCACCGGTCCGCCAACATAGCTCGCTCCTGATGGTTGAAATTTACGGCTATGTTTCTTTTGTTTGATGCTGTCAGTTGGAAGTCGTATAACTTCAAAAACATGGGCGGTCAAATGCTGAACACTACAATCTATTAACGATAGTTAGCAGCTAGTCTCTGTCTCTTTCTATTCCCCCGAATAGAAAGAGACATAGACTATGTCCTCCCGTATAACGCAACCTGGTTGGAAGTCGCATTAGAAGTATATCTTCAAAAATGTAATCATACAAAACGTAATGACGATTCAAAGTGATTAGTGAGATTTTATTGAATAAAACCTTTTTGAATTTGTCTTTGTCCCGTTTTGAAATTAATAAGTGGGTAGTTTAGGTATTGTAAGTAGGTAATTAACACTACTCATTAACGACTTCAGACAGTTATTAGTGTTAAACTGTTAACATTTCGACATACATAGAGTTATTTTACAACACAACTTTACTCTGTAGATACAGTTAACTGAATTGTAGAAGAATGATTAAATACTAGTTATTGATCGTGTTATTTACCCAGATAAAAAGTACTGTGTTATGATTACGAAATATTTATATTCCAAGTTTCGTCGAATATCACCACATAGTATAAAGCAAAGTCGCTTCCCGCGTCTGTTCTAATGTCACACAACGGATTTTGATGCAGTTTTTTTAATAGATAGAGTGATTCAAGAGGAAGGTTTATTATGTATAATACATCATCATCACTACATTGCACCCGTGCGAAGCCGTGGCGGGTCGTTATTTTTTTAATAAAACAAAGTTTCCACACTATGACTAAACTAACCTAGCTACTGAGCTGACTGATAGTTCAATTTGCCTACAGACAAATCCTTGAACTTTAATCGTATAGCAATAAGAACTAGAATAAAAAAATTGCAAATGATAAACCAGTGTGTTGTTTGTTTAGTTGTTATTACAAAGTGATTCAACTTGAGTCAGACCGCAGTGACCGGGTTCGGAAGTACCAACCTAACACTTTATGGAAATTTATGATTAAATTGTCTAATGAAATAACGGTCTGAATTGTACAGAAATAGAACATAGGTAGGTAATGTAGGTACATAGAAATATGACCATTTTGAACTTAGATAAGCATACGGTACCTAGTCGTAGTCACAAGATGCTATACCTATTATATCACTCGCGTATTATCTTATAGTACCAATTAGGTATGACAGATGAATATTGGTACCTATTGCACTTACCTACTTGTATGTTTTTTTTTTTAATTTAAGTTAATTCCCGTTTGTCTCACTGGAGGTGGGACGAATGTGAATGCTAGTTCCGCTCTCTTCCTTGTACAGTCTCCAAGTTTCCTAACAAAAGGTCCACTCTCCGTTACGTCTAAGCTTCAAAGTTTAATCGAAGGGGACGAAATCACAGCGAACACCCTTGCAGACTGCACAATAGACCGCACAACGGTTTTTAACATCTGCCAGCTGCCTCGGACCTCCAGACAATATTACAACTCATTATTATTACAGTCGGAACAGCGTCCACATCTTACGATACTTTTTGCCCATTTTCAATTTCAATAGGTGAGCAATCAACGCACAAAAGCAAATTCCCATGACAGTAAAAAACAAACAAACATAGGTAGTTTCGACCTCGAAGACGTCACGCGCCGAAGCACACGCACCTCCTTAAGCACCACAAAATATGCTCATAATGGACGAAATTACGTCACTAGTGATCATTACACAGAACACTTCCCACGAATAGATGCACGGTCAGGTACTAATCTATTGATTTTGTTTCAGGATGTCCAATTTCCAACGAACACGTAGCAAGGTCTGGTGGGGCGATGAACCAGCGGCGGCGGGCAGCCCGGTTGCACAACCCAACTGGAACAACCCAGCGCGAGAAGCGGACTGGGAGCCACAACTACCTCACTGGATCGCAAACCAACCGGAGGAACAGAAAAACAATAGCGACGATAATGTTGCACCACCTGTTGTACAGATACAGATAAACCAGTGGCCTCTGAGGCTAGGCAGCCCCGGCAGCCACAAGAGCCAAGACTCCGGCTTCTCAGATTCTGATAGCTCTCCACCACCTTCGCAATACTTCGCTTCACCTAATAGCAATGACTCGAAAAATAACACTAGCAGCAGTGATTCTAATAACAATGAAAATATAACAGTAAAGCAGGCTATAGGTTTCCAAGATACACCACACAAAGATGTTGTTGATAGCCCAAAGGACCCTGACACTATCAGCGTGGGAGCACCGACTCCAAAGCCACGGAATCGCAGCAGTAGTCTCATACAGACTCCGTATGATTTACAAAAATATTATGAGATCCATAACGACGAAGAGCATATGGAACTCCTTAAAGACAAGGACGCAGTAGACCTGAATAACACAGAACCAAAGTATCCTACTACTTCTAGTAGAAATATAAATAACAAAAATATTAATAAGTCTAAATCAACGAATGTACAGAATACTAATCCTACTAAAAATAACGTTGAGGTGGCAAATAATTTGACACCGCCCAAAATTATAAAGAGGCAGATAACTCCAAACAAAAGTGCAATACAAAAAGAAACCAAAGATGTACCTGATAAAAACCTTAATATTATTAGTCCGAGTAAAAAATATCCTGTGAAAGCTTTTGTGTCTAGCCCTAAAGATACCACAAATGCCATCAAAGTAGCGACCGTCAAAGATCTCGAGACGAGTAAGAATAAATCTGATGAGAGTGTAGAGATTATCAAGCTAGCAGACAATAATGAAATAGCAGTAAACAATCAACCCAGAATGCGCACTCCGATATCAAACGTATCGTATGTACCAACTGAGAGATCCGCTATAGCCAAAAAAGAATTTAAGCGTAGCTTTTCTAATGAAGACGAAAAGCCCATCACGACTACTCCAGTTTTTCAGAGGACTAGGCTGAACAAATCACTCAACTTTGAAGGTCAAAGATTAGATCAACAAATATTGGACATTCAAGATGGTTACCACTCACTAGGATTTATCGATGAAGACGAAGCAGCTTTCCCTGAAATAGAACCTATTCACAAACCTAAGAAGGCTTTATTAGGAAAAAATATTATGGATAGTCTTAATCTAAAGCCACAGAAGAAAGTGGGTCCTAAAGCTAAACATCGAACCAACAAAGGTGACAAAACTAAAGATCTGTTTAGGATATTCCCGAAAAAAGAAAAACCGACCCCCGTAGGCAGCCATGCGGGTGGAACCCTCAGTGGCAGTAGAGTACCGTCTCTAGGACTACCTAGAACCGACGACCATAATTCTTGGGTTTTTGTTGGATACCCAGCTGAGCAGGAGATGCTAATCCCTCACTACAACGAAAGATTAGTAGGAGAAGATGTAAAGAGCGTGAAAGAAAATGATGTCAAAGAAAGATTAACACCAGTCACACCACCTCCTCAGTTCCAAGATGAAAAGACACCTAACGAAGCTGACTTCAAAACTGGTAAAGATCTTTCACACGATTCCAAGAGAGAAAAGTTAAAAGATCGGAGAGATGATGGGAACTTTGCTGAAGTTCGTATGAATCTGGCTTCTACATCAACACCAAAAATGCTGGCGCCGCATGAATACATGAACGGTCTGCAAACTAGCGATAGGAAGACACAGCCTCGAAGAGTTAATTTATTGGACAACTTCAACGGGTGAGTTCGCATATTGATAAATATCATAATAACCAGTTTTCTTGTGTAATATTTGTATAAATTATTGATATAATCTGCAATATTTCATTGCTAACAGGCCTTTCATTATAGCACTTCAAACGGCAAAGCAGTATTTCATGAAGCTTATGATTTGCATAAAATTTTGTGTCACTCCATCCAAGGCTCTCATTCCTCAGATTGTTCAATATTCTGAGTTTCATTCATAAACTCGTACCTACTAGATAATGTAGCGATACCAACTAGATGTCCCATTATTTCTTATTAGTCTGAAGTAATTCAGACGGCTCTTCTGCCTCTTTTCTACGATCACTCAATAACTTCCCTATCTTACAGAGTAATCCTCAATAACCAGAACGAAATCCTTTACCGGGAGCGAAGCATAGACCAGACGAACTTAGAGCGTCTCTGCGAGAGGAGACCAGAGCCAGTACAATACTGGTTATGCGACCTCGTGAGCTCCTCTGACAATGAATGTATGACGACGCTTCAGAGTAAGCCTCTCGGTGCTGAGATGAAGGCGCAAGTGAACGCCAGCTCGGCGACGATCACGGGGAATATTAAGAAGGTTCAAACGCATGGCCAGATTATTGTGTATCAGTACAGCGATGTTTTGAGGTGAGTATTCTATTTTTACCCGACTACGGCGAAGCAAAGAGGGTGTGCCACCTATCGTAACCAAAATATACATTCTTACAGTAGTATGTATGCTTTTAGGGCAATGTGGTAATATATGACCACGACTATCTTCTAAACATTATTATGTATGTACCTAGGTACATAAAAAAAATCAGATGAGAATATTTTCGTGTTTCACACTTTTTAGAGGGTAGGGTTTTCGTTTTTGAACTTATTTTTTTATCATATATTTTTATTGCTTGTCAACTCAAGTGATTGTTTTATTTATTTTTATGCTTACAGTAGGTACCTACCGGACCAAAGGAGCTAAACTTATTTCATACAATGCAAGGTTAACAAGGTATTCAAGATGCGTGTAGTACTATGGTTAAAAATGTGATAATAATGATTATGATGATACAGTAGTGTGAAAGTAAAGGAAATAGGAACAAGTTTTCATCAAATTGGGCATTAATCACGCGTGACGATTACTTATATAAAAATGCAAATAACAATATGCAAATGAAAACATTCACTTTTACACTGTTTATGAAATAACTCACAATCTTGTTTCGGCTCCCGATACATACTTAAATCAGAGGGTAATTCGATAAAATGTAGTAAAAATATTTTTACTAAACAAACGGTACTAATTAAACTGTCATTTTTATGTTTTTATGACATACTCGTACCAACAAAAACGGCAATGATATTTTAACTACAACTTATTAGAGAATTAACCTTCAGATCATTAGTTCGTTGGATTAATTAATTATTATGCATTGGTTTAGTTTGAAACTAGATGACTAGATAGATAAAAGCTATGAGCAGTCATGAAATCGGGTCAAATTGTATGCCAATCGATTTGCTTCTTATCGACTTCTGTATTTTCAAATATGCGGAAAAAATATTAAAGTCTAGATAGGTAGGTACACTAGGTACAATAGGTATCTATCTTTTATAACTATCTTTTGATAGAACAGCAGCCAAAATGTACATAAATTGATTCACTGATCTTATCACTCTATTATTATTATTATTATTGTTTTATTTATGGTATTGTTATTTTGTTTCTATTATGAACTTCCGATAAAAGCTGATAAAAATTTGGGGCTAGAGGTCGTTGTGTGAAATGTCCATCAAAATTTTATTTCATTGTCTCCAGGCAGATAGAACGCAACCAATCCAGCGAAGACCAGATCTGCCTTCTAGTAGCCAATATCAACGAATTCGTCCTAGCTCACAGCATCACACTCAACACTAAACCCCCTGGGGAAACCCCTGAACGATGGGATAAGATCAAGAGGTCCTTACAGCAGTACCTTCAGAAGCTGATAGAAATCGGTGAAGATGTGAAAGTTGAGCTGAATGAGACGAGTCCCGAGTGGAAAGTGGTGACGAAACATTTGGATACTCTGATCGGGATTTTTATGGAGACGACCAAAGCTGTGTTGGTTCAGCAAATGAAGGTGAAGAATTAGGACAAGTTTTGAAGCTTGGTTTCTTCAGGCCTTGTCCCCCTAACTTTGTTCTTTCTAAAAACATCATGATGGCTTAATTACATAATGGCATTAATATACATACCAATTTGAAAAGAACTATTAAATCCGCCTCCGCCACAATGGACTGATAATATTGTCGAAAAATTCTCAAAAATGCCTCACGTAATTCATGGACGCCCCCTAACCGATCATATTTTCCAGACCCTGGTCTCAATAATCGAAGAACCGCCTTCGGACCTGATCCTCAAAAGCACGCTTACATCAATCGGCCACCTAGCGATGCTCAGCGAAGGCCCCGAAAGTGCTATCCACGAGAAATGCTCTAAAATGATGAAGGAAATCACTGAGCCTCCGTTTGTGGACTGCGGAGTCCCCAGGGCTCTTCTGACAGCTATTATAGAGAGCAATAAGAGCTCTATAAAAGCTCTTTCGCTGAGGGCGCTGGCGACGGTCTGTGTTACCGCTGATGCTGTGAAGCAATTTGAGGAGGTGAGTTTTGGGGGTTGGTTTCTTTGGCTCATTCCAGTTTTCCTCTGAGTAAGTCTCCTGCGTAGGGGATTTCTGGAACTTTTGCCCAATAATCCACTTAGCGACCTCAGCGACTGCCGGCAGGGGAAAATTGGAATAAAATTCCAGAAATCCCCTACGCAGGAGACTTACTTTTGAGTTTTCTTTTGAAAGTTCCGCACGTGGGTGAATCAACTGTTTTACCCACACAAAGGCCCGATCCAAAATATTTTTAGGTGCTAGGTACTTACTTGATAACCTTTTTGTATGGATGACTCTAAAGTACATACCTACTTACCTTTATATTTCTTTTAACCTGTCATACAATACCTAAATGTTCAATGTGCCTATGCCGAGCAGTGGGTCTGTCCCACGTACGCAACGTACGTAACGCATTATGAAAATCTGGTCCCTGATATTTGTATGGTTAGAAACATACATGCGTGGGATAGCATTGCGTATGACAAGTACGTTTCTAACCATACAAATATCAGGGTCCAGATTTCATAATGCGTTGCGTACGTTGCGTTCGTGGGACAGATATGTTCTTGCCTTTACTGATTCACAGCGCACCTTTTTAAATTTTATTTTCTCTTTAATTATCGTTTGATTAGGTAATTGCTACTAATGCGATAAGTGCGTTGCTTGATTTACTCGTATCAAAATGGCGTGAGAAAATGCGATACGATTAGTGGTTAATTAGTAATAAAAACAGCATTCAAACCTGTGAAATGTGTCTGTCTACCTATCCCAGATGTTGCCACTAACGGTCACCCATCTAAATAGTGACTGCGGAGATAATTTGTGAAGATTGACTAGACAAGAACGCTTTTTTATTGGCTAGTAGGTACGTTTTTCTTCAGTCACCGAATCACTACCGAAGGTCCCTCCAGATACCACCCTACTTTAACCAAACCTATGTCTAAGTGACATAACAAACCTCAAAAATGCCTAATAGCCTATAGGTAATATTGCACAAGATGAGGGTACCTATAGATAGATATCTACCTACTTGTTTACTGCATTCAAGTTATTAGGTAGGTTTTTGCATAAATTTGCAACTTCGCATTATCTAGTTATTTATTCTCGCCTCTTTTTTACTGAAACTGTATGAAATAAAATTGTATAATACATATGCCCATATTTATGAACGTTACTTACGATTTTACACCGAGTAGGTACCTAGTAAACACCTTTTTTATACTACTCGGTAAATATAAGGCAGACAAGCGTACATCCCGCCTGATGGTAGGTAAGCAGTTACCGTAGCTTACGCCTGCAACACCTAAACATCATCGTCATTGCTAAGAGGTAGAAAAACCCGCAAAAAGACTATTAAAGCTAATGAAAAACTCTTCCTCAGGGTGGCGGTATAGAAATTCTATCGGACATCCTCTCAGACCAATCGAACCCAGAACCACAGATGAGAGAGGCCATCACAGTCCTTACTCAGATCACGGCGCCTTGGCTAAGGGGCCATTACGATCTGATGCAGCTTCACATGTATTTGGACACGATTGTGGAGAATATCACCGGTAAGTTTTCTGAAGATACTGCTAACGCTATCTACTGGTGAATAGCAGAACTAATCGCGAAGGAAGTTACTTTGTACCATAGATAAGAAAAGTACATCGATGACCGAACAAATAAATGACTGACACGTTTCATCAGATCCACAGACATATTAAAGAGATTTTTGGACTCTTGTAAAGAAAACTTAGAACATTTTAAATGTAGATGGCAAAATGGAAAGCATACAACAAAGGGTACAGTACGGCCGGCGGATCTAGACCGGCGTTAAGTTCGTTCGGAACGCTGCGCAGTAGTCACTTTTAGGGTCGAATAGGTGGTTTGTCTCGCCTGTACCTGCGCACAATTTCCGAAAGCGCAACTTCAGACCGGTCTAGATCCGCCGGCCGTAGTGTACCTAACTGTAAAATTAAAAAAATTACCAAATATTTTATATTGGCCCTGGCTTTTGCCGCCATCCATTTCACTTTGCTTTTCGTCATCTCCGACCTAACTAAAAATAACATATAAATAAATAATTATTGTCCTCTCAGGTATTCTGTCCCGCACTGAATGCTGTCAACTCCTACTGCTCTGCACGGCTTGCCTCGTCAACTTGGTCAGAGAATTGGAACTCGAAAGGAATGAGGATACCCAACCGACTTCCGACATAGTGGAGGTCATGACCAGACATCGCACGATGGAGAGGTTGTTGGATGCTGTGAAACGCCGGGGGGTCAACATATCCGTGTTTTTGCAAGTAAGTTAACTTAGCTACGTCTTATATCTGATATTATGCCATAAGATATGCCAAATCCAAACTTATCAAACGAAAGTATAGACCACGTACATTTATATCTATTTCTTCTTTGAAACCTACCTATTCATATTTCGTAGAGCCATCTCTCTTGAGTGTCCCTCTATCATACAAATATTATAAACGCAAGTTTGTAAGGATATGTATGATGTTTGTTACTCTTTCACGCAAAAACTACTGATCCGTTTTGGATGAAACTCGGAATATATATTGTCCGTGACCACATAGGCTACTTTTTTCACGGAAAATCAACAGGATCCAACGAAGTCGCGGGCGAAAGCTAGTATACTTATAAAGATAGGTAGATACTCTATTCTAAACTTAATAATATTTCACAGGAACAAACAGCATCTCTCCTAGTGTCTCTGTCTCGTATTCCGCGCTGCATGGCGATGTTGTCCCGCGTGCGTGCCGCGAGTGTGGCGCTCGTGTGCTTCGCCCGCGCCGCGCCTGCACCCGCACCGCGCCCGCACGAGCTGCGCGCGCAGGCCAGGCTGCACTGCCACGTCACTGAGGCTATATCTAGGTAAACTATACTATTAAAATTGAAGTAACAGTGAAAAGGCCATAGGTATTAAGCTCGCAGAACTAGCAAAACTAATGGATGAAGCTATGCTGCCATCTGTCTTCAGAAGTAGTTTACAGAGCAACCACCGTTTATAGATGGCGCATGTGTTTTTGTACATAGCTTTCTAGCAGGACCGGTGCGTGCACCATAAGCTGAGTGTGCCTACTTGGGCACGAGCATAGTGTGAACACTATCATGCCTCTGTCCCGGTTCCTGGCCCAAGTTCATGACCTTGCTCTCTAATAAGAATAAAGGCGGTGTTGCTGTGGCAATAAGTCTGGAATTAATCGTTTCAGTTTTTTTTCTTCCACAGACTATCAGTAATGCCAGACGTGGCCCATCAAATCGTTCAGTTAGAGGGGGTTCCGCACCTAACCCGGTTGGTTAGAGCACAGAGAACCCGCCCGAATCTCGATGACAACCCCGACCAAACCCTCATCCACTGCCTCAAGGCGTTGAGGGTTCTTTACAAGCAATGCCCCATGGCTTTCAACGATTATGAGAAAGATGTGGAGGAAATGATCAGACCACATTTAATGGAATCGCTTATGCTATTCTCCGCAAAGAAGGAGAGCTATGTTTAATTTAAGTTACACTTTGGAACATATATCTACTTTGTAGGTATTATTTAAGACGAATATATATTATGCGTAACCTATAAGTACTTATAGTGGGCATAATAATATGTAGGTCTTATTTTAAACTAGACTGATTCGAATATTACCTAGTTGTTTAATATCTAAATAATATGTGTTTAATAAATCGAAATTATATACATAATGTAAGTAAGTAAGTAATGCAGATCAACTGGCAAAGTAAACTCGAATAAAAAGCAACGACAACTTTAAAAAAAAGATTTCGGTTATCGTCAATCTACATTCATTCATTCTTTGTTGGTGCTGCCATCTACTAGCAAGTAGCTATAAACTGAATTACATTGATCCGGATTCCGGATCATATTATACCCCCAGGTTACTAACTTCCGCTTCAGTAAAAATGCCATACACGTAAGTATCCCACTTTTAAAGCTAAAAGTGTTCTGTACTATAAAAGTTTATCTAATCTAACATTGCTTTGTATAAAACGCTTTAGTTTGGTATAAGGTACTATATTTATAATTTTAGTTCTCACTTTGAGGCCATGATTATTTACCTAGTCTTTTTAGTTTGATTACACATGTATCCTCGGACTATTGCGTAAGATGATTTGAACCACCAATGTATTTTTAAGCTGTGAACGCTCTTTTCTTTTGATAACCACTCATCATTTTTTTAAACTGAACACTACTAAACCTAAACCCCTTGTAAACAAATAACTTCTAAATATTTTGATCGATTTATTATATTTTTTTTCTGCAAACGTGTTTTAATCTATTAAAAAAATATTTAATTTAAGTAAAAAAAAAATTGCACACTTTTTGTATAACCACCATCAGTTTTATGACAAAATTAAGACATTTGTATAGATTCTTATGAAATTGGAAAATTCTGCAATAGGTATCTACTGTTGGTTTATAAAATAAAATATATTATTCATTAAATTACAGTGTTTATTTTTACCTTACATTCTCTACCTACAGTGTTTTTCAGTATTAGTCTTGTAGTATATTAACCTTGGACCAACCTAATAAATCAAATTGTCAATTTATAAAATCTTTTCAAGAAACTATCGTTTATTTTATTTTGAGCCATTTGAAAGCCAATCCTAAAGCAATTTAGCACCACTGTTTTCAAATCAAATACTTACCTACCCACTGATAGATGGCGCTGACTGTAATGTCCACCAATAACATTGTACCTACATAATTATAAATTCATTTACATTCCTAAAATCTAATTTGATTCCATAATACTTATATAATAAAATTAAACAAACTACCTAATCATCCATTACTCTGTTTCACATTTTTTGAATGCACAATATCAACGGTGGTCTCGTGGCAAGATCGGAGGTCCATGTCGTACATTCCTAGACAGAATTTGTTATCAGGGGCTTTGTAGAAATCTAGACCTCTGCCTATTTTGATTATCCAACCGGAACTTAGCCTGGAATTCAGAAATCATTGTGTACAATTATCTACAAAAGTAGCATCTAACTATTCTAATAAGGCGTATGTAAAAGGCAGACAACCCTCTCGCTCGCACATTTCAACATTTTTGAAGATATAATATAACTAAACGTTTTTTTTTTATTAACCTATTTCGTCCCACTGCTGGGCAAAGGTCTCCCCCAACATCTTCCATTTTTCTCTCTCCCGGGCCTGCTCCCACCTACTCCTATCAAAGGCGTCGAGGTCGTCCTGCCAACGCTTTTTAGGGCGACCGCGAGACCGACGCCCATCGGGGAGCCAGGGTGTGACGCAGTTGGGAGCTGTCGGGAGGCATCCGGCTTACGTGCCCTGCCCAGCCCCATTTAAGCCTAGCGGTCTTCTCTCCCACGTCGGCAATACCCGTTAGTGAACGCAGCATGGTGTTCCGCACTCGGTCGATCCAATTATGTGAAATTGCAGAGCTTCAGGGTCGAGAGAATAACAATGCAAAGATTCAGTAAAAATGTCACATTGATCCAAACCAATTTTCCGACCAAAAAACTTATACCAATGCAATAAATAAAAGTGCACATTTTTTGGTTAGAAAACTTGTTTGGATCAATGTGATATTTTTACTGAACCTTTGCATTGTTATTTTCTCAACCCTGAAGCTCTGCAATTTCACATAATTACATTTAGTTATATTATATCTTCAAAAATGTTGAAATGTGCGAGCGAGAGGGTAGTCTGCCTTTTACATACGCCTTAATTCATTGATCAAATGAGCTTGAATAGGTCAAGATATCATAGTAATGTATACAATGCCTTACCTCACGAAGTTAATTGAGCATGTGGACTATGAAGCATTACTCTCGAGACAATGATGTTACGTGTCATGTAAGGTAACAATATAAATATCTAAAAATACTTACGTAATCTGTCTATCATGCAGTGTATCTGAATATTCTATCCTCAAATTAACATTATACTTCTTCAAGTCGTCAGCCAGGTTATTGAACCCGTCTCTTTGGTCCCGTTCTGTTTTGTTATCTCTAGATGTGAGTAGTTCTATGAGCCTTAAGTTTGGACAGGAACGGACTAATAACTCGCAGAGGCGCAGGAAGTTTTGACACTGGAAAAGTTAGTTGAAAATTCGTTTATATGCACTGGAATCAGATTTTTTTTGTAACTGTTGGGAGTGAGTTTGTCCCACTGCGGGAACAATGCTACAAAAATACTTTACCAGACAGACCTAGTAAAGACATCACTCAAACTCGTGAGTGACTTCGAGTTTTGATTGACTTTGGAGTCAATTGAGTGTCTTCGAGTTGGTTTTAGTGACTTGAAGTCGTTTTGAGTGACTTCGAGTTGTTTTGATTGACTTCAAGTCATGAAATTTTGAGTGACTTCGAGTTGTGTCGTTTTGAGTGACTTTGAATAGGTTGTACTATAAAGGGCCAAAAAATAATATATAAGCTTTAGGTAAATATAAGTACCTGATGAAAACTCCTGATATAAGGGTCCTCAACCAACACAAACTCAACCTCTTCATCCAGAAACCTTCCGAAAAGAGTTTTGTAACTGTGTCCTGTTGATCCGTTCTCTATGTGCACTTGTTCATGGAATAAACCAGCTTCCTTTTGCTGTAACACCAACTTCTTAATTTTTTCAGCCCTGTTCATGTATTCCTCCACTTTCTTACGAAGGTAAGCCCTAGTATTTTCACTAGGTTCATCTGGAATTATTTCAGAATAACATCACAGGACAAGGTCAGGTATTTACCTACTTATGTAAGTTTGTTTTGCAAAGTTACCTTTCATTTTGTCCACTAGTATTTGAAGACCTTCTTGGTAGCATATTAGAGCTTCTGTGTATCGCTTCTTTGTGTCCAACTCAACGCCTCGTTTGAGTATATTTATTGCAGTACTGTCGATGTTCATTGTGCAGTGTGTCTCTACGCTTAAAATAGGTGTCTGTCTACGTATTTTATTTATTCTGTGATCCGCTGTGATCGAATCAATTTCTGTTTCTGTTATTCCCCGAGTTTCCCCACGAGTAAAAACCAAAATAAACAAAACAAAACAAAAGCTGACCTAGCAGAGTCTCAAGTCCACATATTGCGCAGCATGATCATTCGCACCACAATACAGTCTACCACGATGATACGCGACAAATAATCTAAAACATGTTTTGAATACTTGTGCCGTACAGTACGGCCGGCGGATCTAGACCGGCGTTAAGTTCGTTCGGAACGCTGCGCAGTAGTCACTTTTAGGGTCGAATAGGTGGTTTGTCTCGCCTGTACCTGCGCACAATTTCCGAAAGCGCAACTTCAGACCGGTCTAGATCCGCCGGCCGTAGTGTACATAGTTTGCGGTCAATAACATGTGCAAATTGTGGAATCCACATGTAACGATCATCCACAATAATTGGTGATGATCGTTACTTGCTTACACGTGGGTCGTTAATTACTCATGTCAACGCATTGTATTTATTCTGGGACACCAGTGGCGGGAGCCCTCGTTTACGCGCATTGTTCCGCAAATAATGTGTAGCACAATAATTCAAAACATGTTTTCGGTTATTTGTCGCTTATTAACGTGGTGGACTTTATGGTGCGGGAATTATCATGCGGCGTAATATAAGGGCTCAAAAAATGTAAACAGACGATTTGTTCGTAAAATGTGATGTGGTGTAAAATAGTAATAGAAAGATAAAATGTCCTGAAAATCCTAAAAGAGATGCTAAACTGAATTTTCAGGTTAAACTAGCCATCATAAAGTAGAGTTCACAACCCTTGAAACTCGTACAAGACCGAAATACATACAAAAATGTCAAATCAGATGGGACGTGTAGTTTCTGTGATTTTACACCGGTATTTTGGTGAAATTGTGCAGCAAGTGGGTCTTGATTTATTTACTTACGGTACTAAACCTATCGCTTTGATAGTAAAATCTTCAGGACTACCACGATCTCAGGTATGTTTTTATTATTTTTGTTATGATAGGTATCAATCTAATAGGTTATGTTTTTACATGTTCTAATTCTAATGTAGACCTTGTCTTACCACCATCATCATCATCTTTCTACCGTTACCTCCCTATCACATGCTAGGTGGGCTTGGTACAACGAGTTTTTCTCTTCCGCAGCCTTCTACTCTTATCAGCATCTATCAGTCATCTATCACTCCTTTCTTAAATCTTCTTTCATACAGTCTGTCTTTTCTAAACCCAACACCAAAAAATTCGAAATTAGACCTACATATTGTATTCTGCAAACAAGAGTTATCCATCAATTAAACATATTTTCAGGTAATAGAGAGTCTTCGCACTTTATTAAAGTTTGAATTAGCTGCATTTGAACCCTCAGCAAATGAAATCATAGCCGACTATAAGCTTCTGCCTGAAAATGTGCTACTACTCATAAGATACCCAAGGTGAGACTAACTGTAATATCAATTCTTTTACATAATAGACAATTATACATTTCCTGGGCAATAATATAACTTGAATTGAGGGTGCAAAAGCAAGCTTGTATGAGTTAGTGGCCAACCCTGGTGACATAGTTTTTAGGCCGCCTTAAGGCCTCCATCGTGGCTTAACGACTGCTAGAGTCAGGACGGACAGTTTAACATGCCCTCCTCCGAAGCATGGAAGAGCTCAGTGTGTTAAACCAATAGACAAGTATACATCACTTGAACAGAATTGAGTCTGCAAAGCCATTGTAGACATCATTCTTTTTTTTTTTTTTTTTCGCTCCTCGGAGCAGGTTTTAAAACCATACCGCCTAGTCTTACGTTATTGTTTTTTCCCCTATTATGTTCTTAGTTCGTTTGTTTAGGTGTTTGCCTTCAACCAGCGATTTTTCTAGACCCTGTAGACATCACTTGAGCAACAAATTTGAGTTTGTCAAGCACCAATTTGTATGTACATTTCATCACTATCTACCTCTTCAACGGGGTAGTGACTACCCCACTCCTCCAGTGCATAATACCAACATAATAGAGGAGCTGGCTGGACTATAACTATACCTAAGCCTATTTATCTGGTCTTATGCAATTTCTAAGGATATTATTACCACAAACATAGGTACCAGAAAATGGGTTAGGGTCGAATACTGAAACGTCACTCAAATTTAAACACCACTTAAAATTGCTCTGCCTCTGTTTGACATTATTCATTTGTAAGAGATGTCAACAATTTTAGCATGAACTTAATATATAATTAACGTTTGAGTGTTTGCCCGTTAGTTTCATAATCCCCTTTGAGTTGTCCCCTTTAAGGGGATTATGAGACTTTTTGTCTCATTATCCCCTTAAATATCTACTTATCTATTTTCCACCACTTTTTTTAAGATATCTCCTCCAAATGAAGAGTAAATATGGCACGGAAGCTGAGATCCTCATTGAGGAGTTGCTGCAACAAGCTGCTTGCTCAGCCACAGTGCTGCTGGTTACAGTAGCTAATAAATATAAGGATGATAAGGTAAATATCCTGTTTACACTTGCCTCTTGACTATAACTCTTGCCCCATAAAAATATATATTATACACGGTGTAACATAAATACCCTATAAGTCCGAAGGGGGGGTATTTTACAGGTCATGGCGAACAGTGTTTGTTCTGCGACTTTTGAGATTTCGAAGTTTTTCATTCATGAAATGAGCTCGTAACTTTTACTTAAAATGTACCTACACACAGCTAGCGTGTGCGTGCGACGCGGTAGGATGGTACCTACGTGTGCATGCGTGTGTACGGGTTTACGCAAATAGTAAACAAACACTTAGGGTTGTCGCAATTTTCTAAAATAATAAAAGTTTTACTTTTGTGTGAAAATTTCAATTACGATTTATTGACCCTTTGCACACGTCCAATCACTAAGGTGGTCGGTCTGATTACGCCCCCTTCGGGCTTATAGGGTAATTATGTTACACCTTGTATAGTAGGTGCCAAATAACACCGCAATACAGGTCATTCACCCACCATCACCACGACGTTGCAAAATTCAATTTATGAATGGCTAATTCTGTCGCTTTCCATACAAACCTGTCGCTAAGACGGTATCGCTCGAATCTGGTAGTACTGTTTGTTTACCATACATAAATTGAATTTTGCGACATCGTGATGAAGGTGACCTGTATTGCGGTGTTATTTGGCACCTACTATAGAAGTATTATCCGGTCCAAAGGGTTGACACGAAAAAAACCATTGCAACGCCATACTCCGCGACACTGCTCCGTTTATAGCAAAGCAAGGTCGTATGAGGGCCAGCTCTGCTGATGGTGCAGTTTTTAGGCCGCCTTAAGACCTACGTCAACGACTGCTAGAGCCGGGGCCTACAGTTTAACGTGCCCTCCGAAGCATGGAAGCGCTCAGATATAATTGCCACTAAAGGTCACCCAACCCATCCAAATAGTGGCTGCGCATAACGTCGCTTAACTTAGATAATAGGTGAAAATTAACTAAGCAAGCCTAGCCACAGGCACCATCTACGGGATGCAAACATTAACTGTGCTCGATAACTTTAGCATCTCCTCTTATTATTTTATGTTAAGATCTTTTGTGTTTATTCTGTGAAATATTCACTATTGTCCATAAATACTTAATTTTTTTCAGGATAAAGACATCAACATAGTAAAACTGAAAGACACCTTCATAAGTCTAGCAACCGCAGCTTATATCCAACAATCTCCCGTAGCGGAGTTGGCTGAAGGCAGTGAGATCCCGACTCTAGTGCCAGTGGCTACCATAGTACCGGAGCTGGACGCACAAGCACTCATTCAAGCCAGTACAGGGAATATTAGTGAGATTGATGACAGTAAGGTCAATTAATTTGTGAAGTTTATGAAGTGAAATCATCATCATCATCATCATCTTCCTATCCTTGTCCCATGCTAAGTGGGGTCAGTACAACATGTTTTTGTCTTCCACTCTCCTCTATCCGTCATCTCGGTGTTCACTCCTTTCTTACTCATATCTTCTTTCACACAGTCCATCCATCTTTTCTTTGGCCTACCTCTACTTCTACATCCTATAAACGTGAAGTGAAATATTCCTCTGTTTATAAAGTGTTCTAAAAGCGCCAAATTACTGCAAGTGCTAAGTGTGAATGTGGATGGATAGAGAGGATGAGGTAGGCATAAGAAAAGATTGATGGATTGTGGATGCAATGCATAAGAGGAGTGAAAACTGCGATGATAAGAGAGAAAGGAAGAAAAGAACATGTTGTGCCGACCCTACCCAGTGGGGTAAAAGCAGGAAGAAGAAGAGTTTTTCCATATCAAAGTCTTCGATAGGTACTGGACGAATTGTTCTGGTTTTTTTTTTTACAGAAATTTACTGGCGAGTGAACAACGATAGATTCCACCAGGACTTCAGAGATGAGATCATGGTGAAAGCTGTTACGCGGCGGATAGATGAAAATGGTAACTGTTGGGTTATGTAGAGGATAAGATATTTATTGAGAGTCTATTCCTATCAGAAGGTTCGGGGTAGGAATTAAAAAACTGTATAAAATTCACTTCATTATCAGATCTATTCTTACGATTGGTACACGTACATAATTATCGACATGAATACGCGAGAGGCGGGAAGTGACTGCTGAACCGAGTGCGCGGAGAGCTACACATTGTAATGCCAAAACTGCATGCTAAGCAACACTCGGTCCCTACAGTAACAAAACCTATTCTAAGAGCACTACTCATTATAACACACTACCATATTATATTAGTGACTTCGGTTCTGTCCTTATCTACTCATCTTTTTAGTTAGCAAAAAAAAACCACTCTTTTTAAACACAACAATAACCTGGTACAGTTAAATCTCACTAATCCGGCACTATTAAAACCCGGAGGCTGCCGGATTATTGGAATGTTTGGATTACTGGATTATAGTGAAAAAGTCATAGGTAATGAATAAAATAAAGCATTTCATAGAGGGAATAAATGTATGTAATGTATTAAATTAACGTAGGTACATAATATATAATTAGCTAGTTTTAAAATATTCCTTAATTGAGGTCTGCTTTTGTGTAACTTGTAGTCCTTGCTTAAAAACCTTTTCTCGCATGTTGCGAAGAATTATAATATCTTTGGCAGATATGCCGTTTTCTTCTGCCCATGTTATGCAGGTATTGAAACAAATCAATGCATCATCTGGTTTAACTCTTACAGCCGTTGGTGGCTCCACTAGTTCTACAAAGCTTTCTTCTTTTACTGCTTCACGTACAATTTCTTCATCTGTCATAATTTGCTCTGTTTCTTCGATTCCGGACGGACTTCGATTCCGGATACGGATACCAAATCGCTTTTTAAATTTATCCAGCCATCCATCGCTGGCACGAAAATCATCTTTTTGGGTAATTTTTTTATAAAATTCGATTGCTTTGGCTTTCAGAATTTCTCCAGATATAGGAGTGTGTTTAGAACGCCGTTGTATGAACCACATGTAAAGATCGTTTTCCATCTTTGGACAATTGCCAACTTTTAGTGTTTTACGCTTTCCTGGCCCCGATTCCATTGTCTTGACGTGGTCTACTATCTTTTGCCTTCTTTTCTTAAGATCGTGTATAGTAGCACGCCCAACACCATATTCTTTTGCCAATTTGCACATGTTTTCTCCACTATCTAACTTCTTTAAAATCTCCATTTTATTATTCAAATCTAGTGTGTTGTGTTTGCGTTTATTTGACATTTTTAACTGTAGACTATTCTCACTTGAAAAAAACAAATACGTTAAGCACGTGTACGTGTGATAAGTTTTGAGGTTAGATTGCTATTCGACGACGCAGCGACCGAAGCGTATAGAGGGGCGAGGGAGGCGTGGCCGGAGGGTGACGGATTATTGGACGTGCCGATATACCGAAGTGCCGGATTAGTGAGAACTGTACCTACTTTTGATTTCTCAATAATAGTGTAATCAAAAAATAAAGCGATGACTTTATGGCACGGTAGGCGTCCTCTCAGGATACCTTGTTAATGTTTAAGTGGACATCCAGGCACATCCAAAGATTACATTTGCAAATGGCCGTTATTTGAACCAATACAAAACTTTTTATACCATTCCCCCTCTAAAAAGCTTATTTTATTCACTGAAAACAGTGAATAAAAATAACTTTTACTATACGGTGTTTGAATTTAGAACACACTAATATATTTGACCTCCATCTAATTATTGTTTTTGCGCAAGGAGGTTTTATAGCATGGTCTATACAACCTCCAATCTTTCTTTTTCTCGTAGTCATGGTATAAAGTATAGCATGCAACTCTTGAATAAAACGGATTTATACCGAGGGCCATGAACCACTCACGTCGTTCAGGATTCTAACACTTGAATGACTCCCTACGGTCGTGATTCAGTCGTTAGAATCCTTCACTTGCTCGTGTTTCATTTATGGCCCTCGCTTTAAATCCGTCTTTTATTCACTAGTTGCTTAATATACTATTGTATATTTTCAGCGGGTGAATTACTCCGTGTAATGCTACAACATATGTACGCTGCGTCCCCTGCCTGGGCTCCCGACTCAAACGCGGTCGCAGCACTCGACCTGCAGGAGTCATGTCGCAGGCTGGCAGACCGACCACTGCTGGCACAGTACCTGAACCAGTACCTTAAAGTATTAGGTAAGTAGCTATGGGTCACAGGTAAGCAAGCAAGCTCGTATGAGTTAGTGGCCAACTCTGGTGACGGAGTTTTTAGGCCGCCTTAAGGCCTCCGTCGTGGCTTAACGACTGCCAGAGCCGGGACCGACAGTTTAACGTGCCCTCCGAAGCACGGAAGCGCTCAGATGTAAATGCCACTAACGGTCACCCATCCAAATAGTGATCGCACAGAACGTTGCTTAACTTAGATTATCGGTTAAGATTGGCTAAGTAAGCTACGCCACGAGCGCTTCTGCACGAGGTGACAGGTAAAAAAGTCAACACGGTGGAGAGAGATAAAATTGTACACATTTATTGGTAGCAGCACGGGATCTTTTTGATTATTTTAAAAGAAAAAAGGTGTTTAAAATCCGTAAAGTCCTTGAGGCTTTAGCTGGTCTCAAATGAACCATAATTTTTTTATCATAAAACCACACAATGATAAAAATATTCAGCGTTGCTTCACCAATGCCACTTAGGGCCGTAAGATCAAAAGCAGTTTAAACTATGGGTTTCGTTAACTACGATTACATTTGATCGATGGATTAATCTACTGTCAAGTCGCGTGTCAAAGTGCCAGCCATGGTCGATTAACTACCATTGATCTTATGAAATAATCGGAGACTGGAGGTTAAACTCTATCTCGTAGTTTAAACCACTATTGATCTTACGGCCCTTAGTGTTTAATTCAGTTTATTTATACTTCAGACGAAAGCGGCAGCGGGTTCATAAAGCAGATAGGCGACGCAGCGGGCGGACAGTACATAGTGAGAACTAAACTCGCATCAGAAACATTACTAGTGGCCGCGTTAGAACACATTGTCACCGAGCGACTAGGCTCTAAGGCAGCTAGGATATTCAGGTACAACTATACATGTGATGAATAAAAACCTCATGCGGTTATACACGGTGTAACATAAATACCCTATGAGTCCGAAAGGGGGGTCTTTTACAGGTCATGGTGAACAGTGTTTGTTCTACGACTTTTGAGATTTCGAAGTTTTTCATTCATGAAATGAGCTCGTAATTTTTACTTAAAATGTACCTACACACAGCTATAGTAGGTGCCAAATAACACCGCAATACAGGTCATTCACCCACCTTCACCACGATGTCGCAAAAATCTATTTATGAATGGCTAATTCTGTCGCTTTCCATACAAATCTGTCGCTAAGACGTTAATCGCTCGAATCTCGTAGTACTGTTTGTTTACCATACATAAATTGAATTTTGCGACATCGTGGTTAAGGTGGGTGAATGACCTGTATTGCGGTGCTATTTGGCACCTACTATAGCGTGTGCGTGCGACGCGGTAGGATGGTACCTACGTGTGCATGCGTGTGTACGGGTTTACGCAACTAGTAAACAATGACTTAGGGTTGTCGCAAATTTCTAAAATAATAAAAATTGTACTTGTGTATGAAAATTTCAATTACGATTTATTGACCCTTTGCACATGTCCAAGCACTCAGGTGGTCGGTCTGATTACACCCCCTTCGGGCTTATAGGATAATTATGTTACACCTTGTATAGCAGTGGGTTCATAAACTAGCGGGTTAATTAAGTAGATAACCGAAGCTGCGTGAAATAACTGCTTGTAAATACTTGTATGTTTTAAAACTATATGTGTGTCTAAAATATTTTGTTTTTCCCAAACTCTGTCTTTAAACAGCACCCCTTGTATCCTATAATACCTCGAAATCCTATCCGTCCAAGGTTGTCTGGTAGTGATCGCTGATTAGCGATAAGACCGCCCATTGTACTATAAATTTTTGTTTTGTTATTCATTTTCTTGTAATGCCCTAGGGGTTAAGGTGTGCAATAATGTATTTTGTATCTATCTATCTATGTCAAGGAGCAGAGCTTGCGGAGTATTTTATGGTGCCTTGTCTTACTATTATCTAACACTTAAATGTTACCATTTTCAGGTTAATAAGGTCAAAAAAATATATAGAAGAAGATGACATACAGAAAAACGCCATGTTACCCAACAAACTATGCAAAGAACTTACATACAAGCTATTAGAAGAGAATTTTATAAGTTTACAGGTAAATTAATTTGGAATTCGGGTCTAGCCACAAAGATTTTTGAATTTATAAAGCTAGTAATGAAATACTCGACTAAGGTTGTTTTTTTATGATTTTTCAGCCGATGCGGAAGGCAGCGTCCTCTGGCGGCATGGCCAAAGCAATCTACTTGTATCACATAAAATTACACGATGTATGTATTCCTTTATTATTGTTTTTGGCGCTGCTTGAAGTCTTAGTATTGTTACAGCAGCTGTGTACTCATCAGATCAAAATTCTTTCCGAATCCGTGAAAATACCCGAAGTAGCCGTATAACTATTTGTACGGTAGCTTCCGCGCTTCGAAACAGAATATCCGAGATCAGGTTATAGCGGTAAGTTGTAGATCCGTATATTCACAGATTCGGATCGGATGGATGCGTAACCGCTGTTATAGTAGGTGCCAAATAACACCGCAATACAGGTCATTCACCCACCTTCACCTCGATGTCGCAAAATTCAATTTATGTATTTGTAAATTGAATTTTGCGACATCATGGTGAAGGTGGGTGAATGACCTGTATTGCGGTGTTTTTTGGCACCTACTACAGTCTAACCACGGCCTACGGACTTAAATGCATGTTTTGATATCTCGTATCGTTAAGAACTTCATCTCGCTGTTATTCATTTGAGATGTCAAATTAAATACTCTGCATTATATTATTTTTTTAATGCAGTCCTCAGTATGTTTTGATATCTCGTATCGTTACGAATTTCATTTTCACTCACTGACCGTTATTTCATTTGATGTCAAATTAAAATACCCTGTATTAACTGTATTTTTTTAATCTGTTGCAGGTAGCACACACAGTGCAAGAGATGTGCTACCGTTCCCTCCACAATATAATGCAGCGCGCGTGTCACACGCGCGAGGCGCACGGCCGCCTGCTCGACAAGCAACGCCGCGTGCGCAGCATAGTGCACGGCATGCGGGCACGAGCTGAACCACAACAACACATCACCGATGTAAGTGTTACATTATTGGCGACAGGCGTCATGGCTGAGTCGGTAGTAGAGCTCTTGCCTGCCGTGCTGTGGGTCGTGGGTTCGATTCCCACCAAAGAACTAAGATTTGTGTGTGGCTAATATATTCTGATACCCTTCAACTTAAGACGCCTGTACACTCTTCTTACTTCGAGAACTCTTTCACAGTGCAGGCTGCTCGCCTTTGGAATGCATTGCCTGTTGCTATCAGACGTGCAAAATCACTACAGATATTCAAATCGATGGTCAAAGAACACTATCCCTGTCATTATGTTTCCAGATTTATCTTGGATCTAACAAAAAACCGCGTCTCTAACTCGTGTTTTGGACTTAACTAGGTATTACGTTACATATTTAGCACCGTCACCGAGGTCTAACTATAGACTTTCGCTAAACCGACCCCACCTCAGGTTTAACTCGGGTCTAACTTCTCATTTGTCATGAAAATCAATTCAGTGACTGTTTTTTCTCAATCACTTTATATTATTTACTACGTACTGTTTTTTCGAAAATATATTCGTTTTGACATTTACATTGATAAAATCATTAAGCGCAATTACCTACCTACCCCTTTTTTGCCAATAAATTATTTTTTGACTTCATTTACTGATCAGTTTTGAGTGAATGAATGACTAATGTCACAAAAGAACGGGTTTTTCTAAAACTTCGTGGAAAGTCTTACATAATCACGTCTCAGTTTTAACGCGAGCCTAACTTTAGGCCGAGTCTAAACCCTCGAAAAATCCAAGATAAATCTGATAACGTGGTAAGACCGTATCTGTCCTGTTGTCACTAATCATGCTTCATTCTAAATTTATTATTTTCCTAGTAATTTAGGTATATATAATGTTATAATAGTATATGTAGTTTATGTTATGGTATTGTAGGTATGTGTGTAGTTTACACACTAGATAATTTATTTTTCTATAGCAGACTATGAGCAGTAAGTACCCCGGGTAGATTACAACAAATTCCTTTCCATTCAAGGTTGTCTGGTAGAGATCGCTGTTTAGCGAAAAGACCGTCCATTGTATGTCATAGACTTAAGTTGTTATGTTTCCTGTATGTTTAGTTTTTAGTTGTGGTGTGCAATAAAGTATTTTCTATCTATAGTAGGTGCCAAATAACACCGCAATACAGGTCATTCACCCACATTCACCACGATGTCGCAAAATTCAATTTATGAATGGCTAATTCTGTCGCTTTCCATACAAACCTGTCGCTAAGACGGTAATCGCTCGAATCTCGTAGTACTGTTTGTTTACCATACATAAATTGAATTTTGCGACATCGTGGTGAAGGTGGGCGAATGAACTGTATTGCGGTGTTATTTAGCACCTACTATATATCTATCTATTATTTATGCCCAGGTGGAAGAAACTCTGACGCCTCCAGAACAAGCAGTTTTACAAGGCGTGGAGAAACAACTCAAGCAACTCAGCGCCGCTGAATTGGAGCTCGATCGGAACCTGTTCCTACTCAAATGGTACTTTATTATGTATCCACAATAGTTTATCTCTTACCTCAAAACTTGAAAAGCGTTGTGTGATACTAGATTATTGTACTGACCACAGTGACCACGTTAGAAGTGAAATGAAACTTACTTACATTTTGTCTTCAACGGCCTTCTACAGAAGTCAGACGCAACGCCAGAAGACACGAACAGTTGGTATTTTTGTACCTACTAGTACACGTAAATATGCTAATATGTAAATATAAATTCTAAGTAAACTCGTTCCAAAAAGCGGAATTTAAAAAAGTTTATTAAATAACGTTATTTTTCAAAAACCGTTTGTAGTTTCTTCATATACCCAACTTAATACATTTAGAGCTGATTTTATTCAATTTAAATGAATCCTTCGAGTCTCTATTTATATTAAAGACTAGCTGATACCCGCGACTTCGTACGCGTGCGAAACTTTCCACCAAAACATCTGTCAACCAGCATACGATGAACCTCGTGCCAAAGGCGGCTTTTGGTTTAGAGAGGTCAAGCTGTATCTCAGAATCCACGTCTTTGATTTTAATAAAATATGTCTATGTTTCAATCCGGAAAAAGAGCTTCCGAATGGTATAAGTTTCATTGAAATTGGTCCAGTAGTTTAGGCGTGATCCGCGAACAAACAAGCAGACAAACTCTATTTTCGGAATCAGAATCGTTTATTTAGTAGATCTGCATATTTAGTTTATCTTTAATTTAACTTTTTGTATGTTTTACAGTTTTATAGATAGATAGAAAAGGTTAACAAAATGAAATACCAAATTACATTCTTAAAATTTTATTTGACCCCATTGAAACTCAAGTCGTTCAAACAATTTACAACCTATAGTGTCGATTAATTTGTAATTATAAAATACTCTCAGAATATCTACAAAAACTGTCGCGACACAAACAATTATATGGCGATCCTAAGCAAACTTACACTACCCAATAATCAAACTTAAAATGAGGTGGTCTTGGAAATAAATATGGGGATCAAATCTTGTTTCAATAGTTTTTTGTTTAATCATTCCCGATTCTGGGTCAATTGATTCGCCTGACTTTCGGCTGGACAACAATAACTTTAGATACTAGAAACTGTGATATTTTCCTATAAAATCATGTATTTGCCGTATTTGTTTTTAGCAAGATTAATACATTTAGAGCTGATTTTATTCAATTTAAATGAATCCTTCGAGTCTCTATTTATATTAAAGACTAGCTGATACCCGCGACTTCGTACGCGTGCGAAACTTTCCACCAAAACATCTGTCAACCAGCATACGATGAACCTCGTGCCAAAGGCGGCTTTTGGTTTAGAGAGGTCAAGCTGTATCTCAGAATCCACGTCTTTGATTTTAATAAAATATGTCTATGTTTCAATCCGGAAAAAGAGCTTCCGAATGGTATAAGTTTCATTGAAATTGGTCCAGTAGTTTAGGCGTGATCCGCGAACAAACAAGCAGACAAACTCTATTTTCGGAATCAGAATCGTTTATTTAGTAGATCTGCATATTTAGTTTATCTTTAATTTAACTTTTTGTATGTTTTACAGTTTTATAGATAGATAGAAAAGGTTAACAAAATGAAATACCAAATTACATTCTTAAAATTTTATTTGACCCCATTGAAACTCAAGTCGTTCAAACAATTTACAACCTATAGTGTCGATTAATTTGTAATTATAAAATACTCTCAGAATATCTACAAAAACTGTCGCGACACAAACAATTATATGGCGATCCTAAGCAAACTTACACTACCCAATAATCAAACTTAAAATGAGGTGGTCTTGGAAATAAATATGGGGATCAAATCTTGTTTCAATAGTTTTTTGTTTAATCATTCCCGATTCTGGGTCAATTGATTCGCCTGACTTTCGGCTGGACAACAATAACTTTAGATACTAGAAACTGTGATATTTTCCTATAAAATCATGTATTTGCCGTATTTGTTTTTAGCAAGATGAACTTTAAACACACCTCGTTCCAAACAGAATAATAAAATGGGCAATGAATTAACATCATTATAATCATTAATTAATATTAACAAGTATATAGATTATGTACGTAGTTAAACATCTGTTATACAGTGACATCTAATATTTTTATATTTATTTATTTATTAGAAAATTATTGTTAGTGCGTTGACAAAGACTGGAACTTTTAAGGGATCTTGGATCTACGTGAGCTACATTTATTAGTAGATTTACAACAATTTTATTGCGGAAAAGATCTAAAAGTCACAATAGTTGAGCCCTCTAACTACTAAGGCTGCTTTTCCAGCAGAGCTAAGCCGCTAACTGCGTGTTTCGACTAAAAACATTCACAATAGAACCTTCACAACACAATCCTTACAAACAAGTTCTTTTTACAAACAAGAAAATCCTTATAACCATCTGCACATGATTCAAAATGTCAAACATGCACAAGTTTTGGCGGTGGAAACGCAAATCGATATCTTCACAGAGTTGTGTATGTTTTGCAGTGGAAACGTACGGTGAGGATGTGTTTGACATCCACCATTAGGAATCGTTTTATAAGAAAACAAACGATCCCTTTTGGCGGATTTCAAACACATCCTTAGCAGCGGTAGATAAGCTTAGTTCTGCTGGAGAAGCAACCTTACACAAGCTATAAAATCAAGTAAGGTATGTGTACTAGATTATGTCATGGGGCCATATCTATTTAGTCAGCAGAGGTAACTAGTAAAAATGATTCAATCTACTATTCATATTGAGAAGTCCAATTTACAGCAGTAGGTATTCTGAGGCCCGTATTCAAAAACAATGTTTATATCTAAATCAAAACTGAACATATAGAATTTTGGAAACTTTTCAATAAAAGCTTCGAAAAAATCTGTGCTTGAGTTTTGATTCACGCTGAGTAGTTTTTGAATACAGGCCTAATTTTGCTTGAGTCAATGTCAACAACACAGAAAGATATTCACTTGAAGCTAATTAATTCTAATTTTTCTAAATTAGAATATGAATATTTACACATCGAATCGACCACAGCTTGATGTCACAAACACTCATAATATTTGTAAAAGATTCATTCTACACGCAATTAAGATAAAACGAAAATTTTATTCGTCAACAAAAGTAAATAAACTTGAACTTTAAGCCGCTAATTCTATTTGCATCGAATTATAGTTTTTAAATTGAATTTCCATTGTTCGTCCAACTTCTTTGCCACCACGGAGGTAAAAACGCAAGAGCTGGTTAAGACTTAAGAAAAATGTAACAAAATGAATTAAACAATTTTCAATACCAGACAACTTTCACACCAGATTGATCCATAATTTGTGCGTAGGTGATTATAGTAATAAATGTGCTATTCACCTAGATTATTGAAGTAAAGACATCAGAGCATGTGGCGCTTAGTCAGATTAAAACTATTCTATTATATATTAAAATACAATGAAGACATCAATCTATCTGGCCTAAATATCACCTTATGCGAATTCACCTACATATTATCTATACATATCGAATTGTTTACAAAAGCATTATAATTTAAACGTATGGCGAGTTTTGAAATTCACTTCGAGCTACACTTTCCACTTCAGAATTTACTCGCATTAAAACGACATCGATTTACCGCATGCATTATTAGGTACACAACTTTTGAATCCATCAAACTACCTATAGAGCAATGAAAACGGCCTTTTCAATGGTACATCGTTCTGACTTCTTCCGAACGATTTAACCATACAAAAAGAATACAATATCACTTCGCTTCGTTATTCTGCTAAATAAATGTAGTGGATTTATTTTTTCATGATACCGTGATAGAATAACTTTAAAAAACTAAACTTAAATAAAAAGGAAATTAAAATGCAAAAAATAAAACATGCTATAGAGGTTGTATCATTAAATTTATTTATAAACTAGAATATTTTACACAACTTAACAAAATACATACATCAAATAAACAGAGCAACCAAAATGTTCATACTAAAACTGTGAGCGTTCAAATTTAAACAAACTAACCGAAATTTTGTTCAACATTTGCATCCATATTTACCTTGTTCAAGCTGTGTTCAAACGACGAGCGATTTTACTATAGAGCTATAGCGTTGCTATGGCGCATATTTTGCTTGTGGCATAGCACAGCTCGTTATAAAGACAGATAATTTATATTAAAATAGTAGCAGTATTGCTCGAATCACTATTATCTGCCCTTACCTGTGTAAAACAGGCAATCACTTATCGTGAATGCTGTGGAGATAATAGGATAATAAATCTTAGAAAATAATAAGCTTATAGCGGGTCGTTTGAAGACTGCTTCAAGGGTGAACTTTTAGTGCTTTAAATGGCAAGATTCGTCAATTTCTGTGCAAAATTAACGTGAAATAATTTCTTTTTGGACGCCACAGCCTTTTAATTTTATATGATGCATGCAAGAATATAAATACGATTGTTTAACTATAGTATATAAACTGTGGCGTCCAAAAGGTAATGAAATAAAAACGGTTTTATAATACTGGTGAGTCTAACTGACCTTAATTTCAATCGAGAAAATAAATTTGTACTATCACAAATAACATCTCTCAAGTTGGTAATGCTGGGAACAAGTCTCATGGTGTTAAGCTTATAACAAAAATAGGGCTAAGCCGAAATGTGGATGAAAAAACTTAAAAGCCAATTTAAAATTAATAAATTTTACTACGTAATTGCCACATAAAATAGAACTAAATACGCGTCAAAATAAAATAATGTAAAAAGTTGTACAAATATTTACAAAACATCAGGAACTGGTAACACATAACCAGCAGATTTAAAAATGATAAGTAAAAAAGCGTAGAAATGAATGAGGGTTTCTTTTTTTCACAATTCATCTAAACATCACTAAGTACAATAGAATATCGACGGTTGTTCAATAATATTCGTTGCTATGATTTTATTCCAAAAATTCTGTGGTTACACAACTTTATTAGTATTTGATGGGTTTTTCAGTTTTTCATATCTTTTCAGTTTTACTTAGTTAAAAAAAGAAAATATCCAAAGTTCACGAACATACAAACGGGCGGTTAAAATACCCATCCTAATTATTTGACAGTTGAATTTTCCATGCATTATCTGTATTAATATGATAGCAGTTACCAGCGGAAACACAGTTTAGTAAATAATCCAATATTGCATGAACTTATCACAAAAGTCCTCCCTAAAGAATTAAATCGAATATACTATTTACACAGCAAATGAAAGTTCACTTACATTTCGTTACTATATTTAATTTGTCATTTATCTTTTTCATATAAATATACTTTAAATTCATTTAAGATGGCCTAAATAATACTAAACATTTGTAAGTTTCTGAATAAAGAAATGAAAGCCGATCCGAGGAACTGTACACACGATAGGCGATTTCCCTTACATTTAATTTCGACGAATCTTATTCCGAATTCTAAATTTCAATAAAGTACAGGCAGCATGTTTCTAGTCGAACTACAACTTACGCGGTGAGATTAGGTACACTCACAAAGCTATTCAGATATAACGGAAACTAATGAAGTCCGTACAACACCACTTGTGACATTTTCTTCAAATGTGCGTTCTGAAACCGATTTGTGCTTTAAAAATGAATGTTCAAATTGACAATTGAATTCCGAATCCCTATTTCTGCATTTAAAAACATCCCAAGTAAGGTGTAAGTGGGGGCGACGTGGTATCCTGTCTACACTGAACACATAGAGTCCATGGTCGAACGCCGTCTCACTCGCCCGTATCGCCGCTTGTATCGCTCTGTGCCCCTCTAGCAGGCGGCATTACAATATGCTGCACGCTGCTGTGCAACAACTGCTGGAACCGCCTTTACTCTTTTGTCTCTGATCTGAAAAGTAAACACAAAAAAGTTAAAACCAAAACATCAAATGTCAACAATCAAACTACAGGTGGAGGTATTATCACACAGCTGGAAGAGGTATAAAAATGGAGTTGAATGTGTGAGTATCAAGATACAAGACGGAATGGATACAACTTACGCAGAAAGGAGAAAGGAAGGATGGGACAGGTGGGTTAAGGATTTGTTAGCTCCATCGTACTTCTGAAAATGGAATAGAAACAGTTTATTTTTGGTTTCGAAAATAATGGAGTTGAGACGGAGTATATACAATATACATCTCTAGGCATAACTCGCATCCCAACCTCCCAAGCTCCTTCGTGTTCAAATCAACATAAACATTGACATTGAGGTCTAGTCTTCAACTGGTTGGACGAGCTTCTTACAATCGTAACACTAACACAGTTCTAAGGGGTTGGGCTAAGGGCTAAGCTTTGATCACGTGAAGAGCCCGAATAATTGTATTAACACCTCAGTTGCTAATGCGGTCAAATACATACCAAGTGAGTTGAGTTACAAGGTGCATGACAGTGGTAAATCACAGCGAAGAAACCATCCTAACAGAATCAGTCTCAATACCCGATCCTCTAACTTCTAACCCTTCGGTAGCTAGTGGTCAAATACATACCATGTTTATTTATTTGTTTATTTTCAACACATACTTACAACAATTCCAATGATCATTATAGATGTACCCTATAAACCACAGAAGGTTTGTGTGGGTACTCACACTCGTCGCACATACACACATACACAACACACCCACCCTTACAGTAAGAAGGCCATAATACTACTACCACAGATTATATAATACTATACTAGTATACTACCATGCCTTCCCAGTCGCGTAAGCGCCCGAGTTCACGGCAGGAGCGACAGACAGATTACAGTTAGGTTCGGGCAAGTGCTCGTGCGGCACGAGATGCATGACAGCGGTAACCCCAGCGAAAAACGTCCCCGGTATAGCTCCAAGATCTCTGACCGATGTTCTAACGTCTAACCCTAAAGTACTCGTAGCTAAAGTGGTCAAATATATACCATGCGAGCTAAGTAGATCTCCGTCGATATAGCCATGTTGTAACTTCTAACCCTTCTAATTCGTCGTGGGGGAATGACCGGCACTGACATGACGTCCCGCGTTGGGGTGTATTGTGCATTGTCCCCCTGCTGACTTCACCCCAGCCAGCCCAACTCCTTAAAGTAACGGAGCACTTTCTAACCCTTCAGTAGCTAGTGATCAAATACATACCATGCGAATTGGGTTCGGGCAAGTGCTCGCGCGGCACGAGATGCATGACGGTAGTGCGTCCTAGCGGGAGGCCCAGCGCGCCGAGCGTCACGGAGCTGTGCAGGAAACGGCCCTGGTAGATCAGCCGTAAGATCTCGGCGCGGGAAACTAGCTCCGCCGCCCAGTCCGCTGGAATTCATATAATAATACTGTTATTTGGCTACATTTGGCGGGAAGGTTCGAAATTAAACGACGTGCGTGTTGTCAAATGTATTCGACTGACCCTGATGGCGGGCTTTTGACATAACAAATACTGTTATGTTTGGTTGTAAATTCATCGGATTATTAGAATGCATTCGGCAAGAATTTTGCTAAAAAACTTCGAATATGCTCAAAACAAAACATGAGTTTTGGTGTGGTTCATTATCTTACTACCTATTTAAATTCTGTGACGTAGGTCCTACCAGTTTTAATTATGTAGATTTGTATTCACAGACACAACCTTATGCCAAAAACAAGTCTTCTTAAAATAACTTAGGTAGATACACCTAAAATTACAGTTAGAAATAAAGCACACACTAATATCCTATGCAACGTAATGTCGTTCACTGTTTACAGTTAAAAATAACGCTGTAACTTCATAAATTTTACAAAATAACGTTTTGACGGCCAAACCAGCTAAAAGCGTAACGATCAGTGATCGATCGAATAGCAAAACGTAAAAAGTATCGATGCCCCCAGAGAGATTTGAACTCTCGACCCCTGGTTTACAAGACCAGTGCTCTAACCCCTGAGCTATGGAGGCTAGCGACGGATGCGTTGTAAGTGGCAAACACCATATCGGAGCGCGCCAACTCTCGCATACTACCGTAAAATAGCACACAGGCGCCTTGTTTCCAGCTATACACTGGATTATAACTGGAATCAGCAGATGGCGTTGTATGTAATATGTTTTACTTTTCTTTTGAACAAACTTTACTTTTTTGTGAAAAAAGTAGTTTTTCTCACTAAAATATAATGAAGCCTTTGATATTACATACTACCTAGTACCTAGTTTTTCGAATTTTATTCAAACCATGAATTTAATTTGCTTCTCTCATTGTGTTTACCAACATTACATCGATAAGATAACGTTATCTTATCGATGTAATGTTGGTAAACACAACATTCGATTTTTTTTATTTAATTTAGTCTAATGTCTAGGAAATAGGAACATAAACAATTTATTTATCTAACCAAACCTGCCGAGCACATAAAATTACAGTCTGCATAAATCGACAACATAATCTATACCTAGTTCATTTGTTTACTATCTAACATCTAATCTCCAAAAACAATGTCGTAATTCTCCCGAATCCAGCTCATAAAACTAAGTGTGAAAATGAATTCCGTTATCAGCGCGTCGGGGCTGGCAGCAGTACCGAATAAAGGATTTCTGGGGGGGGGCTATTTAGGGACCCAGCTATTTAGAGTTTTCCGAGACAAAACCCTGATCCACCCTTGGGTAGAGTCGGTGTTTTAGAGGGAGGTTTGAACCCCTAACCCCCCTAGGTCCGCAAGTGACCGGCAGTATTTCAGCTGGCAGCGAGCATCCGCGCCACAATGGCCGATGGACTAACAGTCGCGTGAGCCGTCGCACTTTGAATCAGATTACTGATGCGCAGGTCCTTGATAAAAACAAATTACCAAAAAGAACTACAGCTACTGAAAAGGCCCTTTGGAAGGCACAAGGCAGTCACGCAATAATACTGTTTATGCGAAAATTATTCTTTTGATAGGTACAACTATCTAAATGTCAACTAAGAGCTGAGTCTGATTTCCAGATCCACTGGGTAATTCACTTGGTTTGATTGCTAGATCCAGTTTGAGATACTAATAAATATAACTCTTATTACACGGAGTTGGTTTTTTGAACCAATGTAGGTACAGTGATTTGACATCATAGGTTTTTAGGCACACAAGAGGGGCTGATTGACACGCGTCCCTATTGTCCCGACAAGTTGTAAATCAGGCCACTACGCGGCGCCACTGCCGCAGTAACTTCCCGCCAACATACGCTGACGGTAATGGCCGACGTGTTCGAAGCCGAACTAAATGCATTTGAGCTGATGGATCGTCACTGATGCTGCGGGGTTATTAACGGGTAAACGTTATGAATGGGCACATTGGACAGTTTGGACACTAAAGGCCATAGTGGTCAATACTACCGCAACAGTGAGAATGTGCTAAGCTAAAAATAGATTTGCTAATTTGATAAAGATTACGACTATTTTATTACCAACTAGCAGCGCCTCGCGGTTTCACCCGCGTAATTCCCGTTCCCGTGGGAATTCCGGGATAAAATATAGCCTATGTTCATCAGGGATAATGTAGGATTCTAATGGTAAAAGAATTTTTTTAATCGGTCCAGTAGTTTCGGAGCCTATTCAATTCATACAAACAAACAAACAAACAAAAAATCAAACCTTTCCTCTTTATAATATTTGTATAGAAAAGGTTCATATAGTCGTAATTAAAGCTAAAACTGGTCGATTTGACCATTATGTAGGGTGTGGGGTTTGACGCATTAATTGTTATACTGGAGAGTCTGGACAATAGTGGACAACACAATGCAACAGTCCGATGGTGTAAAATTAATCCATAGGTTAATCATTTTTTTTATTCTATGAAAATTGTTATCATAAGGCATTTATTTGTTCTAATTAGATTTGTAATCTCATTCATTATTGTTTAACCAATCCTAAAGTGTTAATAAAAACTACGCAGCATCGTATGCCTATTATCTTATGCACTACGGAATATACGGACCAATTTAATCGATAGAATAATACACTAAAAGTGGTCCACAAAATAACGGGCGGATAACAGTGATAACTGACCTCGCATCGCATCGCTTTAACACGTTGAACGAGGTCGTATAATACGCACCACTTTTTTATTTTTAACACTTTGCTGGCGCAAAAGCTGCCAGTACCTAAATGATTGGTTGTCTTATTTTACCTACTTCAGAAAAAACGGTACGAAGTTTTTTATAGCAAAATATATTTACATCTCTCATATTCGGTAAGTAGGTCCTTATTACCCCCAAATGGGGCTTGTAGGTGACCAATTAGCGCTCTAGGGTAATAATGTAGCTAGAAAAGCCCTAGGGCGGTAAGTAATAAAAAAAAAACACTTCACTCTTTCAAAAAGTTCGCGTACATCTAACCATCATACTGGCAATAGACATCATGCATTCAGCCCAATGACAAAAGGATCACTTCGCTATTCAGCCTTGTCTTCGTATGAGTATAATAGTCATCAATTTTAAATACCGAACGGCGAAGCTCAAGTTCGTTCTGGAAAGAAAAATTAAAAAAAAAAAGATGAAAAAAGGCGGGAATAGAAAACTTTTACTTTAAATATTGTTTGTTTTTGGGATTTTTTTATAATTACGTGCTAATTGTTAGAGGTATCGACCTCTTTAGTAACTTTGACAAGTTTATAAAAAGAAGAAAAAGCTTAATTTTGTTTGTCTGTCAATGTATTGATTTTTACTGAATAAAAACGCTAAAGTTGTGATGAATGTTTCTTTACTTTAACACTAATTAGGAAAAAAACATGAGTTCTGCAAGTGATGAAGATATAAGCTGCACTCCCGATTCAATGAAAATGGAAGCTGAAGCAGCAATTAACAATATTTTATTCTTGTAATGCCGGTTTTTTTCTACTTACCTCACAATCGAGATGTAAAGCAGAGTAGTTAGCTCGGGCTGAAATTGATGCCTTACAGCCCTTAGCTACTAATCTACTATTATTTAACTAATGCCTACAATACAAGTGCTTACAAAGTTCACTTTTTTTGTTTATCTTAATTGCTAGTAAGTAAAGTCTATACTTAACTAAGCAACAGTGTTCTGAAGGTGGTGTTGTAGGTGTTACATACGGTTCACAAAATATTTATTCATGCTATGCAAATAATATTGTTTACCGCCTGATCATCGTACGAGTCATAAATAACTTATCATAAATGATTCACATCGTTTTTGTCGTTTTAATTAGAACTTATCATGCTTTTTGGTTTTATTTCCATTTTTATACTACACGCACGAAAGTGCGTAATGATGGATAACACCAACTCGATGACACAGCATTCCTTTACATAACTCATGAAACAGGGGAGTAAATAATGTAATAAGTAGAATAAAATGTATAGTACTCATTTAATTCCATTCGAATATTAGTAAACGACAATTAGAAAAACACTTGCTATGAGCGCCAGCGTTTATAGAAAAAAAATTATTTTTTCGCACAGGCATATTCAAAGCCCAAAGTCATAGTAGATAAACAATATTGATGACATCTTGGATCATTTTGTCTACATAACATAATGTTGGTATGATATAACAATTTGAATTACTAACAAGTCTAAGCACCTGGCAAGAAGGGAAGACGGAAGATGGACGAAGGCGGTCACAGAATGGTGGCCAAGGGATGCCCGTAGACGAAGAGGCAGACCACCCGCCCGATGGTCAAATGACATCGTAGAACTGGCTGGGAATCACTGGACAAGAATCGCAAGGGACCGGAAAGAATGGCGTAATAGAGAGGAGGCCTATACTCAGCAGTGGGTGCAAACGGGCTGAAATGATGATGATGATGATGAACAAGCCTAGACCCATAAACAAGTAGGTATATTTATTAGTCTATTCGAAATTGTATGAGTAACCCCTACTTCCTACTCCTACTAATATTATAAACATTTGTGATGGCGAACATAGATATTTCTTCTATGATGGATGTATATACACTTTACAGGAAGAACGTTGTACGTCCAACTTAATATCAGTTCAAAACTTTTTGTTCTCATCGAACTGATTTTAATTTAGCTAGAATGCTTCAAGATCGATATCGCTATTTCCCCCACTTTTTATTTCTGAAATAAAATCACGGAGGTTCTTGTGTCCGTCACGTCCGCGTTACGGATTCCAAAGGCGCCTGAGGACAGTATTATTTATCTTGAGACTGTATTATTCCGGACTAGGTAGGAGGCTAGAGGCTACCCAAAGAAACTTGGAAGCTTTTTTTGAGAGATACTTTGTTCTTTATTGTTCATTTGGATATTCATCGCGCAGATGATACGCAGGAGTTTGTATTTGCATAGACATGAAACAAGTATGATTAGGTGCATGCTGGGTAAAGTGGCTAACAACTAGTTGTGCCTAGCAGTTGTGTCACTCACGTGGGATAAAGAAACAAAATACTGAGATACAATCACTTCTAGGTATTTTAATATCTACTCAACATGGTATCAAATTCAAATAATAATATTAAAAATGAACACACAAATTCCCTCATAACTGACGACGACGAAATTGATATTACAGAACGTTTGCTCTAATTCATAAATATAATATCGTGGAAGATATAAAGTGGAAAGTGCTTTCAAGCATTAGTTTAGTTGTACTTGTACCTACATAGTTTGATTCCATCTTATAAGCACTTCGAGAACAAGCTCGTATAATTTGCAGAACTCTCCGGGCGCGCCAATGGGACCGCTATTCTTCCTCGCGTGTCTCTAACTCTGTAGGCAATTAGTACGTTCACGGCTAATTTGTATGAACGATGCACGTACTTAACCGAAAACTTATGCAGTAACTTTGTTTTATAGTTTAGTTTTGCCGCTGGGTAAGCTAAGGAGTGAATTTGGAATATAATGTACTAACTGAAACTACATACAATGTAATGTTCAAGTTTCAAATCATAAGCCATTTGGAAGATCACAGACAATTTTAACAATTTAGTGAACGAACAGTCATTTGCTGCCTACGCTTAGTAGGTAATAGGTATCTTACTTGTTTAGAATACGTATGACGATACAAAGGTAGTGTTTCCAACATAAACCCTGTTAGGTTTAAACAAGACCCAATTTATTGAAGTAAAAACCATAAGCTGAAATAAAGTTTTTCAATTACTTTTCAAATGTATTTAGAACTAATAATGTTCTACTATGTCTATGAAGAAGTCCTTAATTTTCTGATGTCACATGACACAGTTTAAAATCTGAATCCATTAAGGAATATTCAACCAAAAGTCCCAAAACGCATAACGAAGTTTAACGGGAAAACCCATTACATCTTAACGGCGTAAACTGATTTGCATAGCATCACAGCATCCCCCATTGAACACCCCAACACGGCGCACCCTCATTTCATATTCGATATTTATCGACCGTTATGTATCGCATAAATAAAAGTAATGTTATGAAGTTCGTAATTATTTGAAAAAGTCTATTCTTTCGGGGATCCTTTTTTGAAAGCGTATATTTTTTTTCTATACCTATTAAATGTACATGATGGCTACGAAAATATTGCATTTCCACATTTTTATAATAAAGAAGTTGATAAAATGAAAGAGATACATACTAATACCACAGAATATTAGTACCTACAAGTAGATAGGTTTAGACAAATCAACTGCCGATCTAAACAATTAGTTAGATTCTACAGCAGGCGTGTTTATTTAAATTTTAGCTATGCAATTAATCCAATTGCATGCCAATTTCACGCGACAGGCTTTAAAGAAGACCGAAGGTCCAATTAAAGCAATTGAATTTCGACAATTAACTGCAATACAATATTGAGCGTTTGCACACTGGCCGATAGTGACACACACCTACACGATACCGAAATGTCAGTAACTCGAATAAAAATATCGTTGTCGCCACTGTAACCGCACTTGTACCTTGTAGTACTAATATTACTACTTCTTCTCTTCTATATAGCCTCTGTCCGTCATTTTGACAGTCAATTTTGTCAGTGTCAAGTGAAATATTTTGAAATATTATCAGTAAATATTATCGGAAAATGGTGGAATTTTCCCTTCAAAACTTGAAAAGGTAATCTATCATTTCAAGGAAATCATCTTATACACTTTTATTCCAATGGCTCACATATGCTACGACCACCAAATATTATTGGTTAAAATTCCACTAAAAAAGAGACGATGTTTGCCCTAAAAATTGCAGAACTAAAATCTAATATTACTTCTTTCTATACTAGTACCAAAATAAGTGACATTAGCTCCGATATCGTGTGGATGTCGTGTCGATGGAAGTTTGAAAACAGTCATTCGGCCTCAACCTTGTTTTTATTAAGCCAAAAACTACCGGTTAGCAGGAAACAAGGGCGTTCGGTGCGATACTTTTGGCATTATCACTACCACGTGAGTCATTATCGACTATCGTGGTGTTTCCTGAATTGCATGGAAGTTTGTCTAGCCGCCCACACTCAGTTTTGTTGAGTACCTAAACCTAACCTATTTGTTTGTATAGTTCATCACGTCATGATTTCGTCTAGGCTTTACAGTCTAGCTAAGAATATGCTCTACGAGTATCTATACTTTACCGTCAAATATTCTCTAGAAGCCTTTTAACACAGAAGGTCAACATAAAGTTGATGAGTTCCTCTGGCTTTTAGTTGCAGCACATTATTTTCAAGAACTCTCTTTCTACAATTAGTGTCGAATACGACATTACCAGTTTCAGTTAACTTCTAAGTAACATACAAGATAGATAGAAATGTTAATACCTTCGGGCCAATTATCGTAGACATGTAACGCGATATCACCCGCCGAGTCCGTGGGACTGAAGACGAATTCCTTCGATTTGTTCGAGACCAGGATGAGACGGAGGTTGATCTGCAACAAAATTAAAAAATTAGTAACCTCATAATTGTAAAAAAATATCCTCAAAATGGTAAATTAATATAATCAAAATGGTAAGTGAATATCCTCAAAATGGTAAATTAATATCATCAAAATGTTAAAGTAATATCCTCAAAATGGTAAATTAAGTTGTGCCTCGCTTGGCATACAAAAGGGTAGATCGATAAGAATATCGAGACTGTACGAGCCAAAACAGCGAAAAACGGTATAACCAACAGTAGCAGCATTTGTTTATTTTAACTTGGTTTGTGATTTCATTGGCCAGCACGCAATCTAAACGTAGTAACGCATAGTACACCTAATTAAACACGACGAAGATAAGGTTTTGACCTGAAAATAAGACGAAAACATATTTCAATATACGGCAAAGCTCCACAAACAGCAACAGGTGCGAATCAGGTCAAGGAAACCGACCTACATACATATTGGAAGACTCAGGAAGACTTCTCGGGAACTGGACCGTGCCGTGTATATTAATTTTTAAGTTTTCTCACTCCGCTTTACACTTCTTGGCCTCAATAACTTGTATCTTTTTTTCTTGAGATGTTATAAAGGAAGTAAAAGATGGGCGTTATGTAAGTTCTCTTCGGTTTCAAGCTGAAGTAGTCACAGCTTCCGTGATCCGTATAAGTCTTTAGGATTCATTGGTTGAGTTGAGTGGGTAGACAAGTTTGTCTGATATACCTACTATACCTAGTATCAAGAAAATACTAGCTTCTACTTCCTCCGTAGTAGGATCCTCGTAGTTGAGGATCGTGACTTTTCGTGAATCTCTTCAGCTTTTAAATGAAATTAATGATAATAAATAACACAAATTAATAAACAGTAACCATTCTAATGCAAAGTTAGCTTTTTTCTGAAATCATTAAAGATGATAGTTCAATAATTTTACAGCCCATAGAAATCTAACAAACAAAATAATCAAGAAATATCCAGTTTACTAAAATATGTTCGTGATAAATAAAGTTGACGAAGAAACAAAGCAGTATGTGACGACAAAGAAAGTAAGTGAAACTCACGAATGAACTAGTCCATTCGATAGCATTGACCTTAACCACTGAAAATCAATGTTCACTTTGACCTAGAAAGTAACAAAGCATTCTGATACTGAGTCATCAACAACGAATAGTAGTTGGTCCAATCAATTATGTATGACGACGGAACAAGTCTCGTGAATGTGGTGATTAATATGTTATCAACTACGTGAACAAAAACACTGACAAGGAATGATGATAAATTTAAAGATAACGGTCATTGCTCCCTCGCTAAAATTAAAAAAAAAAACACTCTTGGGCATTTCAGAGAACGCCCTCTAGTCGCAAACTAAAGAAAACTTGTACTATGGAAACTAGGACTAAAATGGAAAATAAACTGGACAATGATACTAACTGGGAACGTATAACCAATAACGATCAGCATAGCATATAAAAGAAAACTCTAGTGCAAATCTGTATTTTATATCACCAAAGAAGATGCTACACGACATTGACGATACGACTTTCGTGTTTAGTTACATTGCAAGATATCTAGTTCAAACTGTGACCTTTAGCATTTACCATTTACGGTCCCCGATTAGCACGACAAAGCCACAAAACAAGGTTAATTAGTTGAAACATCTCATCCTCGCCGCATTCATACATGTACAATGTATTCAATATATAAATAGTTACGCGCAACTTTAGTGACAAAATGTAAGTGAGGTTGATGCTATTTTGAATAATAAACAGTATAGAATAGCTAAACACTAACAGAAAATATTCAGTAAAAAAAATTTAATAGCAAAAATGTATGCGACCTTGCCAGGATTCGAACCTGGAATCTTCTGATCCGTAGTCAGACGCGTTATCCGTTGCGCCACAAGGCCTACACGTGCAAGCTTGAAATAAAGCTTCTACTCGAGAGGGAGACAAAGTTTTACAATTTCGTTTTCGTGTACCTATTCTAGTGAATACAACACACGTTTAGATTTTTTTATGCTAGACAATACTAATAAGTCATTTTGGTGATAATAAGGTAATTTTAAAAAACAATGTAATTTTTAAAAAGTTTTGCAATAAAGTTATTACTCTAACAACCAACAAACCCTAAAAAAATCCCAACGACACTTTCACACTTCATTTTAAAACATTTCTTTTCTAACAATAGCTTTTTACTTGTCCCAAATGGTCTTCGAGGTCGTATTTTACACCTACGCGATAAAACTAAAATAAAATTAATGGTGCGAGCGAGACCCTTCCATAGAAAATATTAAATGTAAACGTACTACATTCTGGGTATAAGTATATTATGTATACATTTATTTCGCTCCCAAGGGATGTAAGATCAGAGAAATGATAAGCAAGCTATGGATGAAGAGCATTGTCGATGAACTCAATGATGATGACCATGAGACCAGCGATACAACAGAACTAAACGTATACATAAATAAGCTCGTGGTTTGAGCAAAGTTCTATCTCTAGTTAATGCAAATTTGGCTTACAGATAATGAACCCAATGATGATGACAATAAAATCAGCGATACAACAAAACATATACCTACCTACCTACATCAACAAATAAGCTCGTAGTTTGAGCAAAGTCCTCTCTAGTAAATGCAGATTTTGCTTATACATATAATATAGGTACATCAGGTACAGTACATACTAAAGCTATTATATATGGAGACGCCGGAAACGCATTTCAATATTATAAACAACACACATACAGCCTTATTTCAGTAAAACAAAGTAAACGCTTTACTATTGAATCGATTACCTTTTCTAGTGAAAGTTTCACAAAGGCTACTATTTTATTGTACCAAGGTCTATGAAACAGCTTCTTGTTTTTTGTTGCTCTGGCGTGCGTCTTGCGGCGGCCATATTTCATTTTTCCCGCCAACCGGGGAGCCATCCCGCTATTCTTGCATCCACATCGTGGCAGGAAAATGTTTGTGCTCCTGGCATTTTTAGTTGTTTTTTGATATTGTGATCCGAGATTAGGTAAGTTACGGCGGCCTTCAAAGGGTTCTATCATTACTTTCATAGTGCTTTGGGATATTTATTTAGGTCAGGTAGGTTACCTATACCACTTCAAAAGGTTTCATTAATATTATTGTCTGGTTACTTTATTTATTCATCATGGCAAAGTTATATGTTATCACTATCAGTATCGCACTTATTACCACGTATATTTAGTGCCTGAAACTTTTCGACAGGTCTCGTGTTTCCTTTATTTTCATTATCAATCAGTCACCACTATCTTTGTTTATTTATGAGTGGTACAGTACCAAGCATAATTTCTTTCCACACTTTTCCATCTCCCATCCAATTAATCTCACTAGTTTTGTCGACACTAACTAAACTTCTATCTGTGTTTGTAGATACAATACAAGTGCAAATATGTGCTTTGTTGCACGAGGGTGCATCGCTGTAGGTACTCCTCAGGGGTCGACCCCGAGGCCGGTGTTATTTATAGTATACGTTGTCCAAACAGACGTCTGGGGTGAACCGGGTGCTTCTAATATTTTCCTGAGGTTCCACTCCAGTTATTGAATAAAGTGAGAAATTTATCGCAGTCGCTCCTACTTGAGGTGGTAATCTGTTATTGTAGTTCAAGATTGGTAGGAGCTGCGATGAATAATACAGTAGCTGTTGCTTCTGTAGTATATTACCTACCGCCCGGAACTGAGATCTCGTGATGGTCGGAGGTTAATAAAACCCAAACAATTTTTGTTGACAATGGTTGTAATAAACTTTGCAAATCGCATCGGAATCGCCGTCTAGCCAAGTACCAGTCTTACTTGAACTGCAAAATCATTGAAACTCCAAGAAATGTTAGCTCACGTCGTTATATCGTTATACTGGGTTTTCCAATTTTATAATTTTTACAACAACTCAAAAACTATTAGACATAGAATCAAAATAAAACGGTTTTGGAATGTCTAAACAAAACCCTATGACACCCTACTTGATATTATTGTACGACTTTTTTTTTACTCCCTTTGGACCCTCATAACTTCACGACCCCTTGACCGATTTACTTAATTTAACAAACCAGTAAAACTTAAGAGTACTATCCGTATACCTACCAAATTCTGTGAAGATCGGATAAGCGGTTCAAAAGATCTTGAAGAACAAACATACAAAGCATTTTTGTCCAAGTTGTCACTAAGATCTCGTTCGCTTCGCTCAATCGATCAATTATAGTTATCATGTGCTTTACACCATCTTCACTACATTTTCAGACTAGTTATTAGTAGCTAAGAACGAACTTGGTTTGTGCAGAACGCGAAGCAATCATCCAACAAAGCTAATTGCTTCGAAATAACATACTGGCAGGTTTCGCGCGAAATTATAGCAATTACGTAAAGTCACTAATTTATTTTATCTGCGAACCGTGTTTTATGAATTTCACGCGGATCACTCAATGCCCAGTTATACTAGCTACTGCCCACTGTTAGGTCCCAAAGGCACCCAGCCTCCGGGTTAGCAACCCGCAATGCAGATACCCGAAAAACCAATGTTACATCACTCACAGCGCACTCGTAAATTATAATCTTAACCCGTTGCAAAGAGTTATAGACTGAGTATTGTAAAAAGATGCTTGGAAATGTATTCAAACACTGACCGCGTTTGGCAACCGAAATGCTGCATAGTGCGACCTTGGAGGTGAACCCTAGGAATCGATAATGCAAATGCAGACCAGTTTGGCAGAGTGGACGATAGTTCTTTTGAAGATAACCAAACCGCAACTCAAGCTATTGAACCACCATATACATATTTAATTTCAATATTGATAGAAAATCTTTATAAATATGTGTCATAGAATGACTCTAGTATACCGACTTGGCCCTCGTGAAATTATTACAATATCGTTCATCTTTTGCACACATGTTTTTGCTCAGTGTGCTTGTTAATACACGAGGTCTTTATAAACACCTGACTCTATTTCAACCTAATGCATCTCGGTGTTCTTAACCCCTTAAATATTTATCAGTATCTGCTTGGGGATCCCACTTTCAGGAAGTTAGAGTCAGTTTATGCATGCTTTATGTAATTAAAAAATGCCAAAATTGAAAACAGAAACAAAGCAATTTAGTTCCACGTAAAATACGTCGCTCAGTGTAAAAGACGCATAGTAATATTTCAGCGTGTTTTGAACATAATATAAATGCTCTGGCGGTTTTCGAAATTAAACTTGGCCCAACTAGTTCCTGAAACCTGTTCCGAAACTGAGAATTACTAATTTTACAAGCTGGGATAGAAGCTGTGTAATAAAACAGGTTTTGCAGTTCGTAGCGCATTCTGGGAAACTTTAGCATATGAGTACACAGGAGCGGAATTATGATAAACTTTTTAGCACCCTAATATCACCAGCTTTGGATGTTTTCGTTTATAACAGCGCTATTATTCTGGTAGAATATACACCGGTTGGGTATGATAATTAAACTTTAGGGATACCAAACTTAACGTTTTGGAAGACATGGTGTAGAACGATGGACGAATAACAACAGTTGCAAGAAATGGTTACCTAAACAGAGGTAGTTATACTATGTGTGACATTTTATAATGTAAGATAGAGCATAGATGTTTGAGAATACCGGGAGTGTGGAACTGTCAACACATTGACAAAGAAAATTATGATATGAATATAGAATAGCAAGCAGTAAAGTATGTCCCTGAAGCCACCTTGAAACTTGGCACTGACTCTGTTCTTCGAAGCGTCAAGGCCTTTTGACCTCATCTTATGTCCTTGAATGTCATAAGATTAGTCAGCCGTTTTAATAGGCTCACATCATCTTTTGTGTTATAAAATTCTGCTTCTCTCCATACCCTTATAAGACTTACCAGTGCTTTCAAACGGTGAAAGAAAACCACTTAGTATTCTAGCACCGGCGGCGGCGGTGGGTTTGCGACCTGCCATTAACTAGCACTGCAAAAAGCGGACTATTTTCAATGTGTCTCTGCTTCAACATTTTTAGATAGTCAGTTGACCTTTGAACCATTTCGAGAACACTAACTGACAGTATGACAAAGCACTTTCTTATGGAGCTGCTTTTCTCTTGGTTCCAATCTCAAACTCCCAGTTTTGCTACGTTTTTATATGCATGTTTCCGCGACCTTGTTAAAACATGATAAACCTGCAATCATGTGATGTTTTCGCAAATATGTTTGTTTATGAGTTTGCCTCTAATAATTGTGGACATGCAATGCTCCAACCCAACCCAGTTTGAAATAAAACAAATGAACATGAGTTTATTCGAAGGTCACTTCGGAGTTTTGGCCAAATTCTTCGTCTTTTAGTTTATGCGGAACGTTCAGTGCGATCAAACATACTAAATTCTGATCTGACCTGGGCCCAGTCTGCCATTTAACTTTCTGTCTCGCACTTGGAGCAAAAATGATAATTGGCTCCATGTTTTTATCCCGCTGTGATAAATCTTGAATGTCTTTGTTAGTTACAAAAGAAATGGAAGCCTTTTAACTATTTTGTAATGTGTTTGAAGGTGAACGCAATCCAATAACGCGTGGGCGTACACATATGAGCTAGATAACTAAGTTACCGTTTGAATAGGACTGTAAGTACTTAGTACTATTACTTACATAGGTAGGACCAAATCTAATACCTACCCATCGAAACCAAAAAAGAATTAAAGACGTCATAGTCATTGAATTTAGTTATATTAGTCAAGTCATTGCCATCACTAGCCCAAGGTAGTTCAAAAGGATAGTCATAGAGCTCATGGTAAAAGAATAACCAAGTGTTTATTTGCAAAGCGTACTGCCTACAAGAGTAAAACTATTTGTTGGCCGACAGCCAGGGCGCGGTGTGGACAATATGGACGTACGGAGACGATTCAGTAAATGAGACTACGAATTTGAAGTGACACTAACGGCATTATTTATGATCTGATAAATATTTTTCAGCGCTTCGCTCTTTGATTTATCAAAATAGAAGAAGTACGATAAAACATCACATCAAAATCAGAAAGAATTTCAAGGCAAACTACGTATTATAATTTATAAGTTTAAAAACTGGAAAAACCGACTTCAATTTGATACGCCTTCATCATCAAATGATGATGATGATGGCAGTTCATTGAGACTTCTATTGATCGTAAACACCACAGAAAAAAAAGAATTTTTCAAATCGGTTCATAAATGACGGAGTTCTGAAATAAAAAAAATACAACCGAATTGAGAACCTCCTCCTTTTTTGAAGTCGGTTAAAAATGTTCCTAAACCATATTGGACCTAAAACACTCACCATAAAGCTTTTTTTGCAATGAAAGATATTTAGTGTTGGAATTGCTTATTTTGTGGTGTAGTTGAGCTTTTCACCACACCACATTATAGTTATTTGAATGTTGACTTAGTTGTAATTTTTGAAGCACAGACTTTTTATTTGAGTGTGTATTAAAATAAACCGGCTAAAAATACCGAGCAAAGCTCGGTATTTTAGTACCTATTTATTTTTATGTACATAACCATTAAGCAGTACTTATTTAGTTAGAGGTTCTATGCTCAACACTGCCATCTATTACCGATTAAAAGTATAACTTCAAAAAATAGTATTATTATTCGCCAATAGATGTCGGGAAGAGTCACATTTTGTGTTTACTTGAAAACACAAATAAAACGACATTTTCTGAAAATGAGTCCTAGCTAGATCGATTTATCGCCTCCGAAATCCCCTGTATACTAAATTTTATGAAAATCGTTGGAGCCGTTTCCGATATTCAGAGATAAATTTATATACAAGAATTATACAAGAATTGCTCGTTTAAAGGTATTAGATATGAAGCTTTCTGCATGAGATAATATCGGAGTATGAAGTGATACCTCGGTTATTTATTATTGTCGTAATACTTACAGGATTTCAGAACGTAGAGGTCAAGTCATTTTAAAACCTGACGTACGTACGGCATAATTGGATGCTTGGAACAAAGTATGTTAATTCTGAACTTTGTTTGAACCTGTTATACAACTTTACACTTTTGATTGACACGATTCGTTCGAGGGGGAGAAAAAGAAAAGGTTCATTACGTTCATATTTGAACAGGTGTGCAACGAGATCTTGGATTCAAAGGTCTTTCTTTAGATTCAGATTGCTTCAAAGGGATTTCATTATTTAAACATTAGGTACGCTTTAGAGATTTTACGATGATATAACAAAAAGTTTTTGCCTATCTAAGCCTCTTCTTTGCCTAAGAGTCTCAAACTTTACAATATTAAAGTTTTTACAAATAAAGTCTAAAAAACGTAGGTTTACAATCAAATTTTCAGTGTGCATATAGAAAATCTTTGCATAAAACAAGAAAAAATATATGTTTTCTGCATTAAACTTCTCAAGAGACAATGATTACGTCGCCTAAGGGAAAGGCTAGAAGTTTTTTTGTTCTTGTTTGTGATGTAACAGCTCTAGATTGAGTCCCGAGTCAACTATTTTTAAACCATTTACTCCATGATTTGTGCAAGTAGGTAAAGTGTTTGACCTTTGAAGAAGAATATATCAGAAGTGGGATGGAAACATGGCTCAATGTAATAATTGACTGATTTACGATCACAAACGCTGTAGAATCGGAGAGCCCTCGACCCAAATATGGGTATTACTCCAGAATATTATAGAGTACATGTATTTTGAATTGATTTGTCGTGGGTGTCAAGTTTACCTTGAGCGAGATTGTCGTTTGCGTGGGTGATGGAAATAAAATTACGTTTTCAATATTATTTTCTCGGTTTTCTTCTCGCTTTGATGGTGTTTAAAGACCCGACGACGCCCACATATATAAATAAATAAATAATAAATAAATATTCACGGACATTTAACACAACGCCTTCTAGTCCCAAACTAAGCAAAGCTTGTACTATGGGAACTAGATGGCTGATAGAATACATAATATATACTTTTTTTTGTAAATACATACTTATAATACATAGAAACACCCAGACACAGAACAAACATCTATGTTTGCCACACACAAATGTTTGTTCTCGGTGAGGATCGAACCCACGACCCGCAGCACAGAAGGCAGAGCTACTACCGACTGAGCCATGACGCCTGTCTCCTGTCTGTATATGAATAGGTATATGTTGTTAACGCGTAAAAATCTTCTTGTTATATAAGCTTTATTATTCCTGGGTGTTCATTCAACTTAGCATAATAGTAATGTGCACAATATAGTTATGGTATACACAGACTCACAGTTCCAAAGTCAACTTTTTCTTTCAAGAACGTGTTGGTTTTTTCGCAAACCCTAAGGAGCCTTTCTTTTATCATTGGGTTCCAACGAATATCATAAAGGGCGAATTGGGAACATGGTTCTGGTAATAATTGCTTGATTTACGGGCATGAATGCCTCGGGATCGGGTCGACAGGCACTCGAGCGAGCCTTAATTTATAGACGAAAGTCTTCCGCAGGGTCTAAGCTAGGGGTTTAGGCAGTCTAGGCACAGAATAGTAATAAGAACATCGCCTTGGGGCTAGATTGCTATTACAGGATTATTTTAAAAATACTGTTCTTTCCTTTGATAGTTTGTCATATCCTTTGTTCTGTCTTGATCACCTTGGATTTCATCAGTGAAGACAGATTGTGTATTTTGTAGGTTTTTTGTTTCAAAAAGGATGACATTTCATAAAGGGCCTCGTGATGAGACTGATAAACTATTAGATATGCCAAAAAATGTGCAAAAATACGATACATACGATTACGACGAACAGTAGGAGGGCTTTGTTTTGACCAGTTTTTATACCAGCTCTGACCCTGTTTCATGGTCCTCGATACTTCAGCACCAGATCACTGATGTCATTAGAGCTGGAATCTACGGCCTCCTTTATTGTGAGCCGTCAGGAATTCAGAGTTATTTGGCTTTGTTAGATTTTACAACGAATTGTGAAGCGCTCGTTTTGGAGACTTCATTTGTTGTAGTATTTGTTGCTGAATTTCTATGTTATATCAATCGGAACGCCACACGACCACAACATGCCGTTTGTAAATGGAACGAGTATTTTAATGTATGGAAAACCCGAGAATCAATCGAGTAATGCCGGGCATTGCTGGGTAAGGATGTACAAATAAACGCTGACAAATTCAATCCAAATGTTTGAATATTACTGAGGATGCTAAATATATTTTAGGTCGAGGCAGATTATTTTGGAGAACGAACATAATAAAATAAAATTCCTACCGTACTAGTTCTTCTTTAGTTTCCCTGCCTGAAGTGCTTGTACTATTACTGTCTATAGATAAACCTTTTACAGTACAAATGAACAGTCCGCATTATAAGCAGAGGATTCAATTATTCGAGCAAATTGTGTCGAGCACCGCATCGGTAAGTGGTACTCCGGAGTGGAGTAGAAGTGCACCGCAGAATTATATTATCAACAGCTTTTGCCCACGACTTCGTCTCCGTGAATTTTATATTTCTGCGGTGCCAATCTTACTGCGCGATATAAAGTAGTTTTGAATTGAACTATAAGTTTTTTATGTTTTGCAAGTCAATGCCACGGCAAAGGGGATTTGAATAGGAAAAGGTAACTGCATATTGAAATATAGAAACGTTCACAAAATTCTTTTGCAATGCTATAAAACATCTTTGTTACGTTTTCAACACGCTTCAGTACGCTTCATGGGTCGGACGTTGGACTGGTTGTCATTCTAAAATTTTAAGGCTTGTTTCCTTTTTTATCGGCTTTTACAATGTATTTGCCCTTGTCTACCGTCACAATCGTTTCAATCACCAAGGGCACAGGCCTTTCCTGCTACCAAGTCTGGTGTGACGGTGACGACGACGATCAAAAAGGTCTTGAAAGTTGAACAACGATCAGCGCAGTTGTCTGTTGAGGATAGATGACATCTACGATTCATTCACTAAGCAAACGCATCTGTTCTATGGTCATTAAAGGGCATGTACAATGGTATGTATGAGTTTCGACGTATGCGCTTCGGAGTTCAAGATGCTCTGGTCACTAAAGTAACGACGTGTGCGTGTGTGTGACCTTATAGAGAAAGTAGTATCGACATGAAAGGGGTGTTTGCTATAGTGCTATTGTATTATATCCCTCCCAGATATGCGACCTTGTGCACAACAAGGTCGCATATCTGGGAGCCGACACGTGTGCAACCTTGGTTTATATTATAATAACTTTTACTTTAAGTCAATTATTATAACAAAGGGTTTCAGTTTTACTGGGTAATAATAGTCATAAGCTATGTTTACTATTTTTATTATACTAGCGAGTATTTGTATTTTATGGTGAGAAGGGACTGTGTGATACCACAATACTATATTATGGGTAGAATAAGCAGAGCATCAGTTGGCAGTTTAATATTTTTACTTTGATTAACTTTACGCCCGAATCGTTCCTTTGTTGATCGAATTCCTCCTCAATTTCTTTTAATTCCATTCCTTGCTTTTGTTATGTACATGTACGTTTACCTACTTCTACTTTTTCCAGACGTATCATTGCACTTTTTGTTTTACAACCTGCGTGCATTACAAATACCCACATAGAAAGTGACATGCGAGCATGCGACCTAGGTTATCTAACTGCTGGCTAATCTGCGGCCAGGTCTGATCGATCGCGAGTTACGTCAAGTCACCATACGGTCACTTTCACTGAATCGTTTCGGGGAAAGTCGTTGGGTAATGAGTGATTGGATTCTTGCGGCTTCTGGTTCTGATAGTGCTAATGAGTTGTACCGACTAAACGGCTGAGACGAAAGAACGGCGACAATCATGCAGGTCTGCATAACTAGTACATGTATGTGAAACTGTATGACCCAAGCGAACTGTAGGAGGTATTTAGGTATACCTTCTACCGTTGGCTTTGCAAAAGAACGGAAACTCGCCGAGGTAGACGAGCTGTTGGCAACGTGTAACTAGTTATCATAGGATGTCTATTAGCTAATCTCTAACCACGTAGACTGCCTGGCAGCAGCTGGATTCCAGAGATAGACCACTTGGGAGCAAAAGAGAATAGTGAACTTATTAACATTTGCCGGGACTATCATTGACTTGGCTTAACAACGGCTAAATATTGCGGTTATTATAATCATCTCTCAATTTCTGTCAAAAATAATCACTGTTTGAAATAGTGCCACCTCGTCACCTCGTCTTGTTTATTAGATACTAGCAGCGCCTCGCGGTTTCACCCGCGTAATTCCCGTTCCCGTGGGAATTCCGGGATAAAATATAGCCTATGTTCATCAGGGATAATGTAGGATTCTAATGGTAAAAGAATTTTTTTAATCGGTCCAGTAGTTTCGGAGCCTATTCAATTCATACAAACAAACAAACAAACAAAAAATCAAACCTTTCCTCTTTATAATATTTGTATAGACTGACGAATTGCTTGTGCCAAATATGGCTAGGTAGGTACGTGAATGAGAGGGTTCGCCAGCAACACTCTTGACCTCTTTCTTCGTAACACACGTTTGATATTATTATTACTCATTTCTATAGGATTTGATACAGAAAGAGGATGATAATGTGCACATTTCATACACAAATGCATCAGCCGCACCCTCTAACTAGCGATAATGCCAATTCAATCCAACGGTATTGAAATAGAATTACTAGGCCAAGGGTACCGGTATCTAAATTAATCCTTCGTTCACTCACACTACTACTCTTTTAGACATGCAGCGAATACACTGCTGCTTTTGAAGTACTGACCGTAACCCTTCCAAATTGCGAGTCAGCAGTGTGCTCGATAAACTCATTTTAAAATGTCTGAATTCAAATCGATAGGTATAAACTTAATTCCACGCTAGTGACTCAGTTTCAGCAAACCGTCCAATTACAATGTTATTTCTGTCTGTTACTGTTCTGATTCCATTTCATACGCGGATTGGGGAAATGTCATGTCAGTTCTACTGACAGGGCACCTAATTTACTAAATTGATCTATAGTTGCTGCATTATATCCCTAGAAATTATATAAAACCTTTGAAATCAAACCAGACTTAAATGAGAGGTAGAGTGGGCACACGACAAAATATCATAATTTTAAAAATTGTAGTATTTGCATAAAGTTATTGACCGGGTGAAACTCGAACTGTCTCAAGCCCATGATCTGTGGTCATGAAGACTTCATACGGAGGAGTAGGATTCTTAATAGCAAAACACATGGCACAATTAACAATCATCACACCATCTTTGTATTATTACTCGTCAGGAATCCCCAGGTAAAGAAGACCTCTCAAAACTCTTACCTACTCAAGGTCTTAATATGATATTCCAAGGGATTAACCTTAATATACCCAAACCACGATGCCTACTGTTCATTACCTGTAACAATAACAATCAAGGATTATTAACATGTGCATTACCTTACGTGAATAGGAAATTAGGTTTAGTTCAAGTTGGAGAAAATTACCATTGAAACACGAACATCAGATGTTTTGTTTTGTCGTAAGAAGATTATATTTCATCCAATTATGTTTTCAAAGAGGATTTGATAACATTAAAAATGTTAGCAAATCCAAGCGGCACATTTGTTTAAATGTAATTCAATTTCTTTGATCGACAATTTTGGCTCTTGGTAAGTACTTTAGATACCTCTTACTGTGAACTATACCGTACCTAGACCTACCTAAACATAACATACAAATGTACATGATTCGACGTGCTTCTGAATACCTGCCATAGTTATACTCAAAGATATTAAGGTCCAACAGATCTGCAGCCTTATTGTGTAAGTTCAGTGGTAATCGACATCGGCTTCGTTTTTGACATTTGAAACCTAGACTGGACTTCAACTGTCACTTTCGTATTCGTTTTGTATACAATACCGAAAAAATTCTGACAGAGTCGACCGATGGTAATGGGCTTGAACTTCACTGGTAATGGATTTCAAGTTACACAATAAGGGTGCTGGTGCGTCCACATTGTGGTTGGATCTTACGTGGGCTTCATGATTTTACAAAAATAGACGTTTGAACAAAATACTTTAACATGCTTAAAGTTATTTGAGTAGATATAAAACAGAATATTTTAGGCCAAACAAAACAAAACTGACATTTAAACGATTTATAACCCATAACAATAGAGTTTCCGTGAGTCTATCATAGCTGGCTCCGTGCCAGAGCTACCTACTTTAATTAGGAGTATGTCAGGAAATAATGCGTATGTCCACCTAGAGTCTGACTACGCTAAGTCTGCAATGGAATCGAATAAATAAGCAACCCTCAAAACATACATGGTATAATCTTACAGTAAGTATTATTCACTTTCGTGGTAAGTGTAAGTACCCAAACATAGCAGGATTATCAGGTACCTACCTAACCTATCTACTGCTAATTCAAAATGGTTGTCAAACCCTTTTCGCAGTACAAACAGTGCTTCCAACTGGCAACAATAGGTTTTAAAATTTAACCACATTTTAATTTCTACAGACGCTCAGTCAGACTCTGTCTATCGAATCAGCTGGTAACACTCATTAGACGCCAAGAAGAGACCCAAAGGCCTCGTCTGTACGAAGCCTTGTGCCAACATGATAATAAGATAATGAGTTGAAATAAGGCTCACGAGGTTCACGACGCAACGTTACATTTACTGGCTTTAATAAAATGCAAATACTTACTAGATTAAATAATTTAAAAGCACTTTCATTAGTTAGATTAGATTAAACTTCAACCTAGTGATAGATGGTTCATTATGAAATGCGTTAGACAATTACAAGTAGGTTGTTGTAATTGTCTAATGCATTTCATAACGAATGCCACACGAGTAGACAGGCTACCTTATACTTACTATTAATGCCGCGGACTTATTGCCACAGCAACATCGCCTTTATTCTCAATAAGCGGCATACATGCCGGCAGCGGCATGGGCATAGTGTGCACGCGGTATTATAGGATAGAATAGAAGGTGGGCAATGCGGATGCATTCAAATCAAATCAAATCAAATCATTTATTCCATTCAATAAATTTCAGGTTGGTAAAGTTCTTAAATTAATTATAATTTCACTAAAGTCTGCCTTTACAGGCGTATGAATAGGTTTTGTGTAGGTATACATTAATAATTTTCATTGCAAATAGAATAAATAAAAATGACAATAAATCAAAAGAAAGTAATAATTAGGAAATGTCAAATTATAAAATTAAATTCACGTAGGTATATATATCCACCCTACCTATATTTTATACTTAAAAAATTCATTTAAGCTATAAAAACATTTTTCAGCAAGCCATCGGGTCAAATTGGATTTAAATTTATAAAATGTTATAATTTTTAAATTGTCTGGAATTTTGTTGTAAATTTTTATAGCCATTATAAAGCTATTATTAGAAAATAATGTCAATCTTGTTATTGGTCTAAATAATTTATTTTGATATTTAGGTCGAACGCTATATTTACTCATAGTGCTTGCTTCTTGAAATATACTTTTATGCTGAAATACAAATATGCTTACAGTAAGTATATAAATGGATGTCAATGTCAAAATCTTATGTTCTCGATAGTATGGTCAATTTATCAGTCAATTTAAGCCAAAAATAGCCCTCAAGCATCTCTTTTGCATTATGAATACCCGCTCTATGTCAACGTCAATGTCATTCTAAGTGACTCTATTTCTAAGCTCTAAGAGAAAACTGCAAAAGAGTCTTATTCTTTCCACAACCTATACGTACGCGGCACTTTCTTGCCTACATTATCATCAGCCTCTAATACATATTATGTTGCTGTAAATGTCCATATTGTCTATTCCGGAAACAAACTCGGTGATTCTTCGTGTTGTTTTCTTTGAGCTATTAACTAACTCAAGTGAAGTGACCTCTCCACAGCGCCTGTGAAGAAATCTTACCAACGTAGCCAATGTCAATACAATATCACTCCAAAGAAGGAAGGGATTTAGGGAGTAGCTACAACCTTTGGAGTGCACCTGCGGCGGCCTACGAACACCATCGTCATTTCAAAGATACCACTAACTAGCCCATCCAAATTACGTCATTCATATTACTACGTATCTTATGTATGTATTTACAAAAAAGTATTCTATCTTCAATCTAGTTCCTATAGTAGGTACAAGTTCTGCTTAGTTTAGGATATTTATTTATCTATAATTCTATACTAATATTATAAAAAGGAAAGATTTATATGTAAGTATGTTTGTAACGAATTGGCTCAAAAACTACTGATCCGATTTGGATGAAACTTGGAATATATATTGCCCGTAACCTGGATTAACACAGGCTACTTTTTATCCCGGAAAATCAACGGGATCCAACGGGACGCGAACGAAGTCGCGAGCGGAAGCTAGTTTATTTAAATTGACCTAGCAGAGATAAAACATCGAAAATGCCTTTTCAACGATAAGAATGTTCAAGACACCACACGCCTGCCCATTCTGTGTTCTTCGAGCTGAACGAACACAAAGAAAGGAGCCACGACCATTAATTCCACGGAACCATTTAGCCCGCGATTTCTTTCTCTATGATCGTGGCATAACTTATGTTCCGACATCCACCCCCTGTTACATAAGCTAGCTAGTCTAAAGTATAGAATCGCAACTCCTTTGTAAATTCTGCACTACCCAATAAGCAAAATGTGCTAAGCCCGAACGATAGTAAGAAGAGCCTGTAGGATAAGATGGCAATATTTTACATAGAGATGAGAAGATTATCAGAGATCTTGCTCAGCCTGGTTGTACATAGTATGTTCATCCACCAGGCCACACAAAGTTCACCGAACACCATCGAAAATCACGCTGTATATTGCGTATGGAAGTTCACATCTATACCCACCAACCAGGTATTAGCTAAAGTTATGTTCTGCCCCCCCTGTGCTCCGCTCCATCGGTGGGGTGCGGAAGTGACGTCATGGCACACTGCCCGACAGACGCCAGCCAATGGGGCCAAGGATACCCTAATTATTTAGTATCGTAAGTAGTAAAAGGGAAATTGCGCACAGTGAGAAACGTAAAACAATTACGTAATTTATTGGGTAAAATAATTGTTTGAGCACAATGCTGGTAATAAGGATAACATTGGTATCGCTTTTAGTTACGTAATTGGTATACATATTAGTAAATTGTTATGTATATCCTACAATCTAAAAGGTACATACAATACAGTTAAAGGCGGGTTTATCTCCTTTTAAAAGGCCGGCAGCGCACTAGCATCACCTCTGGTGTTGCAGGTGTCCATGGGCGGCGGTGACTACTTTCTTACTCGCATGCCAGCTATGGCATAAAAAAACAGTTAGTTAGACCATTATTAAACTGGAATTAATACACCTAATTGATGTCATTATATTTTAAAATCTATATACCTACCTACTTTCCCGCATAGGATCACCATACCACTTACCAGAGTTACTTTAAGTTTCAGTTTAGCACTGTAAAATTGATATTCCTCCGCGTACAGCGTCAAATCAAGTGCCCGAACACGTGTAGAAGTGCCTGCAGTGAATACCAAGAATTCAGAAAATCATGGAGGTGGTATGGAATTTAGTAACACCCCGATTGGTTTTTCTGATCTCTACAATATGAATTTATTTATGAATAAGTATCTTGTTTTGTAGAGTTCTAAATCGTCCTGTTCCATCCATCTTCAGTTCCCAAATCGATATCTGGGCGAATTTCTTTACAAAACAGGGAAAGACGAATTAAAAAGCGACATTCGACTCTAATAGAGAATTTTTGAAGCTCTAGCTCTGATTAGAACTGAAAAAAGATCTAGATGCCACATCGTCCCATTTCCGTACTCGCAGATTGCAGATCTTAATGCTCAGTGAACTGAGAAGGCGAACTCCAAGTGTCGCGGAGCGCACCTTCTGCGTCTTTACTTTACTGCCACTCTTAGTGGTCGGGTACCTGCAACCAGTCAAGTGTAGGATGCACTAAGCCAAGGTGGGGCGACGATCGGCGAAATGTAGCGGAAATAATGAAACAGCCGAAGACCAGGGTCAGTGGTGCGAATTGGAAGAAACCTACGGCGGACTGACTGTTACTCGTAGGATTATGATGAATACTTACAACGAATCATGAGTTCACGGAGATCGCGATTTATTCAACCGACGTCGTTTGCTTAGCCTATAGGTACTTACGTCGAGTCAACGAGCAAATATTTGTCGCGCAGCCAGTGACAATCCTGCACTTTTTGCGTCTCAGCGAATTGGCCGCAATTTATGCTATAGAGGTCGAAGGGTCTCACGGCCGATAATGAAAGAGCCAATGTAGTGAAAGAAAGGCACCATGTATGCTTTTGATCGTGTTATAAACTAAAATGCTTCTATCTAGCCTAGCCTTTTAGTTCATAATACGATCAAAAGGTAGTCACTTAGAAATAATAGAGGTAATAGAGGCACCCTACTGTAAAATACTGAAAGCACTCTATACTTATGTAGCACGCATACGCTATTATTCTGTACGACCATTGTAAAACCATGGTTTTCATTACTTCAGTTTGTTAGAAATAAAATATTGTTATTAGACACGTAACGTGGTATTTTTTTATCCTCATCTGTTAGAGGAAACATTTCTTAGTAACGTGCACGTTTTCAAAGCCCTCAGTAATGGTTATTTACGCGAAGCACGAACGATTATAAGTTTCAATTTGAACCTTAATTCGCTCGTATCTCATACTTTCCTCTGGCAGAAACAACAGAGCCTTTACAAACTATCCATTAACCTGTGACACTGTTCTTACAAACTACTTATTAATCTCTGGTGTTTGTAGTTACACATACACCGTGGGTAGAATGGCAAGCAACGGGGTAGCAACCTGATCAGCATTTAGTAATGCAGTTGACGAAAACTTCTGTTTTATAGCGACAGAATTAATGCAGGTTATCAAATTTTTATGGAATATTTATGTTTTAATCTCATTTATGCTTGAACTGCCTTAGCAATGCAGTCACAGTTTTATTTTGACCATATTTTGCGTAAAAGCAGAGACAAAAAATACTCTCAAAGTTCGGACTTCGTCCGTAAGTATTCAAATAGTTCGTCAAAAACTTCGACCAAAAAGAACTACTTCCGGTTCGAAGAGTTCCGGAAGCAGGATGTCCGAAGGCTTTGAACGAGGGAAATAGCCGATCGGAGCCTAATGAGGGCCGCGGGATGGATACCTTCGATCCTGCCTAATGGCTCGATGGCTGGACCTTTGGAAAGTTCCTCACTGCGGTTCCGTTTTATTGGTACTTAGGTCTTTCTTACTCAAGAACAACTTTATCAACGTCGAGTAAGCTTTACTGCAGAAATATAACCTTAGAATCTAAGCAATACTCTCACAAACGTTTTATACGAGCGAAAGGCCCTAATACCTCCTATCCAAGAGAACCCAAGCAAAATACCATGCCAACAGTGATGATTGATGACCACGCGAATTTGTGCAATTTGTAACCCCGCCACGGTGTCTTCCGGCATTCCGCAAGTGATTTGACATGTCAAGCATTGATTTATTGATAGAAACACCCACGTTTTATAAAATAATTTCCGGTAATAGAAACTTCATCCCTCGTTGGATGAGCATCCCTCAAAGGTTTCAATTCTGGGGATATAAATTCATCATTTTCTTAATAGAAACTATAATATGATTAATTATAAATTTCACTTTTTAAACCTCGACAACCGGAATTCAGGTCTTATTTTTCGCAGACAACCCTATACCACCGTGTTCGTAATGAAATAATCTTTATTTTAATTTAACTTTAATTCATTAAGCAGACCGATGCAAGTTTTGACCTGTTTATGTTTATACCTGCCTACAGTGCCTACCCAAGGGTTGTGACGGGAAAAAGTCAACCTAACGTATATATTCTATATCCTATGTGCTTCATACTTTCGATTGGTATGGAATTTGTCTATTAACCAAAGCAGCATTTTTTTTTTTAATTTTTTTTGGACTGAAATTGTTTAGACAACCCATTTGCAATATATTTATTGACATATTTAATTGATAATAAAATAGTTTTCATCCATTAACCAGCTCGGTCCAAATCTTTGTATAGCGGATCTTAGGCTATTAAGCATCCTTCGATAGTGCAGCATCAGCAGACGCTAGTCGCGGCCCTGGTCGTGGTTTGAGGGTCAGAGGCATTGCTTTATAATAAAGAGTTCCAGTGGCCTAGTTGGCGCGCGTCCCGGGCCCTCGAGCACGACCGTGACGTCACCGTGCACTTGCACTAATGGCCGACCCGGGCACAGCACAGCATGAAGGCAACAGTGACGCAACTAAACAGTTGGAGACATAAACCGCCACTTTAAGAACTGTTGAAGCTGAAGCCTTGATTATAAGAGCTTTGGATATCAATATTGCAGAATACCATACATACATACATTATTACCATGAATACAGGGTAGAGAAGAAAATGTTTGATGTGAAGAACCTTGTGTACCTACCACGTTTGGAGATATAAATATAAATCTCCAAGATCTCTTTTAGTTTGATGCCAACGCAGTAAAATATTTCAGTTAAATTTTTCAATCTAGCGGCATCGGTACAACATTTGTCGTATGTCGAGTTGGGACTTCGGACTTGAACCGATCGCTTGGCAACGTAAGAACGAAGCGTTCTCGATTCAAGATCGACGCAAATTGGATTTCAATGCGGCGACGGAAGTGATGATGGAGTGGCCTTTCAGGAAATTGCATTTTACCGGGATCTGAAGTTAAGAAATTGAAGAAGAATTGTGCAATTTTACTGCGGATATATTTTAATAGCATAAATACCGAGCGAAGCGTGTACGGAATCACATTGTCTTGTCGTCTTTAACAAGTTTAGAAATAAGCACCTGTTCTCTGCTTCATTATCATCCTGAATGAAACCCTCAAAACTGTGGTTATTCGAACAAGTTTATAATTCAGTGAACATGAAAGCAGATAAGTTTGGCTGTACTTTAGAGGGCGCCAAGATAGTCCAGAGTTTCGGAGATCTTATCGTCGGTATTGATCTTTTCATAAGGCAAAAATTCTCCAATGGATGATTTTTGCGTTAAGCGCCACAGTGTTGAGCAATCTGAGCATCACTATACGTTTTGCATCGGCAAGTAAAAGCCAAATTCTATGCGCGTACCTAATAATTAATTGCGTTAATGATTAGATTTTCTCGATGGTGACAGGTGAAGAGTGTCCACTCTCTAAGCTTCAGGAAACCCAGCAGTCAAGACGGTTGACAGGTTATTGCACGTTTCCTGTGAAAAATCTATGCATTAGATGCCCGGATGACCGGAACTATTTCCGCAAGCGAGAATAGAAAATAGATTTTGTTTTATCTAGACCTTCTGTACTGGTCATAGTCGTTCCCTTTCCCTGTGGAAAGTAGCCTTAAACTTTGTTCAAAGCTCAGATGATTTATTACGGTGGAACATTATTAATATTCCCTTTCGTTATTATTAAGGCTGACGGCTATTAAGTTCCAAGATAAACAAGCCCAAGTGAGCAGCTTCGTGGAATACTTCTTTGTTGGTTTTACAATGTTACGATCGTTCACACCTGAGAACATTTTCCAGAACTATGTCACTAGGATCTAAATAGGATGAGAAGCTAGGTAAGGTACGCTTTGATATGAGTAAATGTTCTAAGACGTCATTTATGTGTCGTGCATGCTAACTAGCGAACAAAACGAAAGTATGGACCATATAAACCATTTAACTCCGACTACAACTGTAAGAAACTCATATGTGAGACAATATTCTTATGTAAATGAGTACGTTACGCTACATAGCCAATTTCATAACCGTATTTCTTTGATAAAATACCTTTGGACGTACTTTGCAAAGTATTCTCATTTATATCATGCGCAAGGCCTTGAAATAAATCAAACTGGTTGTGTATTTATTTGAGAACTTTGGGAACAGGATATTTTATAAAAACATATTTACCTATGATATATTTCTTCAAACAATATTATGTACGGCTTCAACACATTTCCACAGGCGGGTGAGAAGGTTTTCATCATCAAAAAAATCAGTAATATTTTTCCGGCAAATGTTTTGTCGCTTCATCAAATAAACATTTATTTTGTAAATTTCAATTCCACCAAGCCAATTGAGCCAAGAGAGTTCATTACAAGAGGATAAATAACGTAATAAGATTCCAATTTGAAAGTTCTTTCTTCGCCAATGAAGTTGTTTTTTTTCCTTTTGTTATATACATCTCGTACGTTGGAATAGTTGGAATGTTCTAAATTTTCTTTTTTACAAGACATTTTTACGTGTATCTCTACTACCTACTGTTTTAAAAATGTACATAATTATGTCGTCGTAACAATGTTTTTTTTTAATTAAAACGGAAACTGAAAACTTTCACAATTACGCCATCTGTCCATAATCCAATAGCATCATCGAAACCAACTCATTGCGGATTTGAACAGATACCTAGGTCACAGATTATATAATACTATACTAGTACCTAGGTTTAAGTCATTCTCACTCAACATTATTCGCAGGCGAGATGAGCCGGTGACATAATTGTTCGAATTGCGAGTCACGCGTGAATTGTACTAGCGCAGGATGGAATCGGATAGTCTCAAAGGAAATTCTACACCTAACAGTCAGTCAAGTCAAGCTGGAGAATAAAGATGATAATAACAATGTAAGAGACTCGGAGCTTAGTGTAGGAAATATCAGCACACGATACCTGTCGTGTAACAGAACTACACTACTTACTGAGAAAAGATGCAGATGCAAAAGAAAAAATAATAAAGAAATTAAAGCGAACGTGGTGACGGATTTCAGGTACCGACAACATTTTATAGATTACAGCAGATTTCCCTTTTACATTAGAACAAGGCCTTAGAAACTTCTGTAGCGATGGTATTTCAGCGTTAAAAATCGCATTGTTCACGACCCCGTTTCATGGCCCAGGCGTAATTGACACCGGCATTTTTAATTAAATTTCGGTACGCCCGCGCAGAAATTCTAGACTGCAGGAAATGGATTTCGAGATTTCACGCACAGACAATGTGCGTGATGATTGCTACAGAGAACTCGCCTGAAAGGTTTCCGTTCCATTTGAAGAAGTCAAGACATTGTCATCAGCCACATAAAGAATGCTTGAATCGTTGCGCTACGACCAAGCTGGGTTTGGAAAATATGATTATTTTTTTTTAGATTTTTTGGCCGAATTATTGAAAGCTCATGAAAGTAGTCCATATACAAGTGGTGTAATGTACTTAATTAATATTTTTAAGGAACAATAAAGCAGATTTATGAAAAAAGCATCACGTCGCAATCTAAATGGTCTTTTTGTTAGCTGGTCAACTGTTGGTTGCAGTAATTAAAAATGCATTCGAGAAACAATGTAAAGTCAGGAGGTCTGTTTATACTGGCGCTTAGGAAGTTCTTCAAAACCGCTACTGTTATACCAGATTTATTCGACAGATACGTAAGAGGAAGATATTCGCAACGGGTATTTTGCTATTTCTATTCTAAAACATTTTACCTAGTTTTTGTTAAAATGAATTTCATGGTAGATTGTACTAGGTATCCAGTACGAATATAATTTCTTGCTGAAATGCCAAGAAGTAAGTTAGAAGAAGACATAATTTCTACACATTAATATCCATACATAACAACTAAAACCGAGTCGCAGCACCTCTGGCGCATTCGTTTCAATAAAAGCCAAACAGGCCATTTACATTTTGTCTGAGCAAAAGGCGTAATATAAAGAAGACAGCGGATACTTTATCTCGGACGTAAAATACGGCACACGTAAGTTTCCTGGAACGTTTTCAAGTCGACTGTTGATTCTTCCTGGCCATTAGTGTTTGTTAAATAAAAAAACACTTTGCCGGACATGATGTAGAAGAATAGACAAGGATGTTCTAACTGCCTTGTTTGAATCGAGATTTTCAGTAAGTTTATTTTTGAAATAGAAAATATTTATTTTACACCACAAAACACATAGTATACATACATACATACGTTAAGAATTAAGAGATATCTAATGTAAAGAAAATGCTTTCACTTAACAAAGCCATAGGAACCGTGAGTTGTTCGTATGACGCTGGTTTTCAGCTGGCTCTATATTACTTTTATCAAAACTATTGTAGTTTAAAACAATAATACTGCTTAAAACTACAATTAAAAGCAACATTGGACTTGAACCTTATTTGTACAAGCGTAAATAATGATAGGTAATTGCTCAATCAGCAAGACATTAATTCAATTACATGCACGTATAAAAGGCATCTTATAATCACGGACAAAATAAACAGATCTAAGTCTGAAAGTTAGAAGAAACATTGATAATTAAAGTCCCCGCTTGGGCGCCAACTACAAAACTATTTTTAATACTGTAATAATCATTAGTTTTATCGAAATTTTTACACCAACAACCTGGTACTACATTATGTAACATTCATGAGTAGGTAGGAAGTGTATGATTCTAAGTACATCTATACAATTGTTTAAAAATATCTTGCTTTAAAATCTCGTAGTGATAGTACCGTACTGTCCTACAAACAAATTAGTCCATGTTTACACAGACATGTCCAATTGGCATCGTTTGTCTAAATATAGCGTACCAGCGCAGATTAAATTTACATCACAGCCAGTGTCCGTGCGCTTAATTAGAACTTGCATACAGTCATTTACGAGCCATCCTGCACAAAGGACCAATGTATAATGAAAACTTTCGAACTGGAAAGTTTTGTTTGGAACATGGCTTTTAATTCCAACGTTAATAGATAAAATAAAATACACATAAAATAAATCTTGTGTACCTCCTAGTACGGATTACTTACTTAGTAATCCGTACTAGGATCTTACTTAGTACTTACTTAATTAACTAAGGGCCGTAAGATCAATAGTGGTTTAAACCACGAAATAGAGTTTAACCTCCAGTCTCCGATTATTTCATAAGATCAACGGTAGTTAATCGACCATCGGTAGCTTAAACTGACAGAGCTGACAGTAGATTAATCCATCGATCAAATGTAATCGTAGTTCACGAAACCCATAGTTTAAACTGCTTTTGATCTTACGGCCCTTAGTAAACTAAGTTTATAATACCTGGCGCTGAAGGAAGAAACTTCAGCTTGTGTAACTTGATGCGCTCTGCTCGTAGAAGTTACTTATCGCCAAGTGCAAACTATAGATGTTCTCGAAATATGTGGTACGCAACGCGACGCAGAACTTGGAAGTCTTCAGCAACGTCGATAAACTTAATCGTATAAACGCAGCACGGCTACCGAGTAGAAATTTAAATAAAATAGTAAAAGCATCGTTTATACCAGAGATCGTAGAGCTTGGAAACCGTATCGAGAGGATTTCAAAATTATAATTCCAAATTCAATTTTCACGCTCAATACTCTTGTAATGTCGTCGAGGCATGTAAGAAAACCGATCGCCGATATGAAATTGAGACGCGAATCGTGAACGTAATGTTATTTTCAGGAGAATGAATGGACAAACGGACCGAATGATGTTATTAAGTGAAAAAAAAATTCTCATTATAAAATATGTTTCGTCTGTGTTAGCATAGTAATGGTATAATAAAGTATGAAAGCTTTTTAGTCAGGCTTTGTTCAGTCATTTTAGTCTATTCAGTTGGTTTTAATTTTACTTCAAATTCTGGTTTACTCGGACTACTTTTTACAAAAGATTTGTTTTAGATGTTCCCTTGTGATTTTTAAAATATGTAAAATGTTGTAATATTGCATTGTTTGAATAAAGATCTGTGGTGGAATCCATTGCATTGGGATTCAGTGCAGTAAACAAATCCACAAACAGATTTCGCCTTTTATTTATGCAGATTATTGTGTTGTGTTTGGTGCGTGACATAGCTGTAACACAGCTGTACTTGCAATATGCATACTAAACTGGCTGTGATGACGCAGTGGATGGAGTATCAGTAACGCAGTTTCCTGGTATAGTAGGGGCCAAATAATACCGCAATACAGGTCATTCACTCACCTTCACCTCGATGTCGCAAAATTCAATTTATGTATGGTAAACAAACAGTGCTACGAGATTCGAGCGATTACCGTCTTAGGGACAGGTTTGTATGGAAAGCGACAGAATTATCCATTCATAAATTGAATTTTGCGACACCGTGGTGAAGGTGGGTGAATGACCTGTATTGCGGTGTTATTTGGCACCTACTATAGATAAGCTTTTATACCGGCTTTATCGTTCCTTTATTGTAACTTTTTATTGTAACTCCTTTACTAGGTATACTAGACATACACTGTCGTAACGTAACACGAAGATTTCACCTCTAATTGTTAAAAATGTGATGAAATCTTGTGAAGTTGTTTGCGACTTGAAAGAGCATGTACCGCGCGCGAACGAAGCTAGCGGCGAAAGCTAGTGTCAAATATAATTATTGCAACTAAATAACAAAGGCTGACTTCCTCAATAGGTACCTACTCCAGATTTAGAACACAATAAACTTCCACAACAGATTCGCGCAAGTGTGTAACGTACGTCAAATTGATTAAACGCATTGAACCATACTTGAGATACTGTTTCCCAATTTACCGTCGAGATAAATGGATCGAATACACATCGCTATTGCTGTGCACACCAATATCATATTTGCATAGCTATCATTTGCATAGTCTATTACTTAGTATGGGTTGTCAGGTCTTATAACTGCTAACCACCATGCATCGTGTGCGTATCTTTGATGACAAAAACAACTTCCGCCGTTACATCGCACTATTCGGATGATGATTTGATGAATATATTCACAAAGACAATTACAACTAATACAGTATTTACAATATTCACAATATTTACAAAATACACAATAATGAAACAGTTAAGCCATCCACAAACCGTTGCAAACGAAATTTCATTTACGTTGATTTGATTGTTACATCATTGAAAGATACAAAACACGTTTCGGCAAACGATTATAGGAGAGAAATGATGTCACTGTAACACTTTCATGCCTGCTGCAGACTAAAAGCTAAGCAAACTTAGTTATAGTAGGTGCCAAATAACACGGCAATACAGGTCATTCACCCACCTTCACCACGATGTCGCAAATTTCAATTTATGTATGGCTAATTCTGTCGCTTTCCATACAAACCTGTCGCTAAGACGGTATCGCTCGAATCTCGTTAGTACTGTTTGTTTACCATACACAAATTGAATTTTGCGAGGTGAGGGTGGGTGAATGACCTGTATTGCCGTGTTATTTGGCACCTACTATAGACTTAGTTTGCTACGCTGTTTTTCTAGACATACGAGTAGCTTAGTTTACAGTCTGCAACCAGCATGAAATGAATCATGTTATTTACTACTTTACCGAGTAATTAGTAAAAGCGATAATTCGATTCGCGTACGCAAAGTTTCTCTTCATCGCGAAACTCGAATCGTGCAAAACAGTAATCAAAGCGGAACTAAAATAAAAAGTTCCGTGAGTTTCAGTTATTCCACACACGAATTGCACGAATTTGACAAAGCACAGTTGCGAGAGAAATAAACCAACGCAAAGGATTTTACTGTAAAAGTTTAATAACATCGCTGGGGAGGTGAGGAGTGTGAGGACTGCACGTAGTCCGCTTATCAAAATGAAAGAGATTTTCAAATCTAATATTATTTTAACGCTCCGGAATCCTTAAACTGCACAAAGCTAGTATGAATGGTTTCATATTGAAGTTTTTATAGATAAGCCGGAGTTTTTGCTCTTGGCTGTAACAATCAATTAGCTATAACTGCTGATAATGGTGATTGGAGTGCGATCGAATACCTAGCTTTACGGAGCCGTTCCGGTGGTAACGGCTACCGTCGCCGGGCACCGTTAGTATCCGGGATGTGGTGCAAGTGTGCGGCGGAATGGAACAGGACACGGTAGACTGTGAACCTGATCACCTTTGAATGATGAATCTTTGAGCTCAACGATGCCACGAAAGGGGCCAGAGATTCTGAGATCACTTTCAATTTAGTTGCAAAAATTAGGGAGGAAACTAAATCGCTATATTGGGAAAATTCAAGGTTTATTATTGTCCTCGTAATCGTGATCGATTATGGCCAACCCTTTGCACACTCAATCCTTGTCGCGAGTCCTAATATGGTTGGCTAGACCGAATAGTCAAGAACCCTTCGGCCTCCAAGCTTTAACTTGCAACTCTAAAGTGACCTCTGCGGAACCCAGAGCTACTATACTTCTAACTAAAGATGGTTTGTGAGCCAGTACACGCTGATGGCGTAGAATAATTTAGATAGGTCTTCTTTTTACTCGGACACTCATGATAGAGTTGTCGTAGTTAACAACATCATGAGGAAACCCGCGGCTTAGTCAGCTCCGCATGTATTGACCTGGTCTTTCCTGTGGATATGACTGGCTAGGCTAAGAGGATGGTATAGGTGCTGGGCAACCCTACTCCATCTAAACATTGTTTCAGGCACTGCAGTGTCCCGTTAAGTGCAGGCATAGGTATCCTGACGCTGTATCATCTTCAATAGATGTAAAGGCCTGAGATGAAGGTGAGTAAAGCAGAAGAGTAAGTTGACCCACACTATCTCCTGTGTTTCGGACCGCACTAGAATGGAAACTCACTAGTCGATTTAAGATATAGTCATAACGCCACTAGCCACTAACCCTCACAGTTAACTTTAACGATTGCGATTATAATCCCGTACTGTTCTATCGAACCACAAATGGACCATTAGTATTGTTTAAGTATACATATATGACTTTGTCGTGTAATAACTTTTACAATTACCTTTTTAAAACCTACATAATAATATGATGTCGCGGTCACAGTTATTTGAGTTTCAAGGTACTAAATTGTTCGATATGAGAAGTGTGGTTATTAGCTTTTAGATAAAGTTTTTATAGAAATGTTCTACAGTTAATCCACAAAGTATACTTCTTTGTAAGAAGGATCTTAAAAAAGCGCTAGGAACTACCCAGTAGTTTCTTATCCGTTCTTCTATGCTCTCTTCGTGAGACACTGGCATCTAGAATCCCATAGTTTAAAAGACGATTCTAAATAAATTAATCCTTGTGATTTATTAACAAAAATAACATTTTGTTTTTACTACCGCAGCACTGTTAAACAGTAGTACTGTACTGATAGGCTGTAGCACGACAGAATGTGCGGTAATAACACTTGCGGTTTAAACGTATCCCAAGTTTTTATCTGTGGCCGTTCACAGTTTAATCATTTAGCTAACTTTGTTTATAGCATTTAAAAAACCTCATAAAATTAAACAGTTTAGACATAAAACTTGGATTAACAGAGATTTGGGATCTCGGAATATTTTTATTCTCGGAAAATAAAAAAAGGGGAGTTTCGGAACCGTTCGACTTTAAATCTCTCAAGCGACTCAGCAGTACAGTTGATTAAAGAAATTAATTGTTTATAGTCTGTGAATTAACTTGCGGGGTTATAGGGAAAGTTTTCAAGAAAAACGGTCACGAGGGGAATTTTATTTACTTTATACTTTTGAACTTTCAACGAGTTGGCGACGTGACCTGTCTGGTATGTCGTAGTATCGCTACATGGACCCTCGATAGAGCAATATCTAAGGCGTTGGGGCATTTCAGCTTTTAGGTCAAGACTTTCATACATTTAATAACGTTTTTCATTTTGATATTTTAAAGTATATTTTGGTTGTGACGTAAAAATTACTATTCTAAAAACTGTATTGTAACAAATAAAATACCATCATTGCAATTTTTTTTTTCGCTCCTCGGAGCAGGCTGTAGTTTAGAACCATACCGCCTAGTCTTCCATCATTGCAAGTAAAACAAAAAGGTTAGACACATTTTTTTTTAACTTGCTCCATACCATTTTGCGCCACACCCTTTTTATATAGTTAACCTCATCATTACCGATTTGAATACGTTCTATGGAAGGAGATCGAGATTACTGAAACGGAACACCACACAGATAAGAAAAACAAAGGCCTGCCGTAACCGGCGATCTCAAAAAAGATGATACTGTTTTATTTTGTAGAAATGGCAATGTTAATGTAAGGAGCAATGTCTGCGCAAGGGTCAGTAAATTATTCTTTTAAAAGGTCTGCTATACGTGACTGAAACTTAATCTAGCAATAATGCATTAACATTATCACGCCTGCCTTTGTCCTTATCCTTACAGGCTGTATCGTGTAACTTAATGCATCTTATGTTATGTTAAGTAATGCTGCATTATTATGTTACAAATCTTGGGGCCAGTAATCGTATCTTTATTAATAGATGTTTAATGGTTATATTGTGTTCGATATCACAGAATATTCTACTGGTATTTTACCATTATTGTGCCATTATCATAATATTTCAACTGTTAATTGACCCAGATTATGGTGTCCAAAAAAGAAAACCTTCCGCAAATATCACAAATGATTTACTACTGAGATAAGTTATTTGGATATATGAATCATTTTTAAACTCTTAATAAAACACTAATATTCTGTGGTAAAACCTCGATATTTTAAATATCAAGCTAAGAATTTATAAAATGGTGATCGTCAATTTAAGTTATCTTTTTAGAACAGGAATAAGGTAATGTTGTTAATAAAACAAGATAATTTCGCCTATAAGCAAAACTGCCACACTCATAAATACCTAATCCTCCCTAAACGCTTTTATTACCCCGCAAAAACGCTCATAATCACAGGCGAATCCAGTTAATTACCCTGAAAGTTAATAACAGGGCATTGTCTGGGACCGTCATCAGTACTACGTGCTTACCATCCCTTTTAGCGCAGTCCCTACACATTGTCCTTTTTAGAATTGCAGAAAATGGCAAAGAACCGTTTTAGAACCTCGCTGCAGAATCCTTTTTAAGCCCTTGAGACTGATACCGCGATATACGCATATGGCTGTTGTGAAGACAATACATTTTTTGTAAGTTTTGAAAATGTAATGGGGCGAATTTCGTGTCCGAAAAGCCTTAGTATTCATTCGGAGACAGTCACACAGCCTGTCTAGCTAGAACATGCAATCATTATTCTTATGTTAGTTCTTCTAATTTCATAGATGCATTAACAATCAACTTGTTTTTCTTCAGGGCAGGCTCCTTGACCTCTAGACGTCGACATGCCACCGAGTGTTGTTATTTGACTAGCCTTATCTTTATGTACGATCTTACTTCCTTATTCCTATCTTTATTTTTGCATTTTGTTCCGCGGCCGTAATAGGATTCGCACTCGTCTCACCAGTAAACCATTTGCCAGGACAAGATAATATCTAGAAAGCAACTTTATAATTGAAAAATTTGTGCATTGAATGAATCTTAAACTGGCAAAAGACATAAACCAAGAAGTTGAAGTTGAAATGCCGGTAAGAGGACCCTCTTTATATACGCACACGTCCATGACCAGTTTTTCATTCTTCCTTTGTAGCCATGGCATTGTATTGTGCTGTGTACCGTAGCCGTGTTTGTGGGTATAAGTGACTAGCGTTACGTTACTCTCATTTTGCGCTAGGGGAAGTGAAACAAAGGTTTTATTTTAAGCGTAGTGCACAGCGGGTTGGAATTGCATGAGGGTTCCAACTACCGTTATTGCCAACGGGACAGTGTGACTGTGTGAAAGAATTTGCTCGTTCTGGTGACATAACGAAAGAAAACATCAGTGCTGTGACTGTGAAGTCACAGCACTGATGTTTTCTTTGTAAGGTTATTGTCCAGATTGATAAAATGTAGAAGATTAAAACATGTGCCAGCGCAAGGAGCTTAAAAATAGGGCGGAAAAATTATGGTCATTCTGGCTTTTATTCTAAACTACTTGGATTAACAGATATTTGAAAATAAATACGAATTTATGTAAATTTTCTATATTTTCGGCATGCGCTTATAAAATCAGTATTATAATCGGACCACATCCGACAATTTAAATGAATTTATGAACCGATGAAATATTTCTAATGCTAATAATAAACCTTTAGCACCAATACCTGACATAAGCGAACCGAATGTATAGGTACCGGTAAATTACGAGTTGGTGTGTGATATAGTTTCAAGCTATGCCTTACGTAAACCTTTGTTTCATAGTTATTATACGAGTAGTCTACTGTATACAACTTCGCACAACTCGATAAGCGCTTGGTTCGACTTTTCTCGTACAATTTCTCCACGCTGCCGCTTTTCTACACTCATACCTTTCTGAGCGACAACTTAGTTACTCGTACTTTGGATATTGGAAAAAACGTCAAATAAAATCTAGTGCTAAGAGCGCTAGTAATACCATCAAATGAACCGCACGATAATGAATAGAGTATGTGTAATTCCAAAAGCTTACCACAAAATATGATGGACTAATCCAACCGAATTGACATTTGCTGATCCAAATGTCAGCGGCACGTCGAACTTATGGATTCGCAAATAGCTGTTCTTTGTTACCGTTTTATTACAATATCCAAGCACACAAGTCACATACGCAGTCTCGTAGATGACCTAGAATGTGTAGTGGTTAGTAACTAAAAGTATCGCAATACCCTGTATAAATATTTCCGATATCAAATCGTCATAAGTCGCCTGCTGTGGCACCGAGGTTTTTTGTTAACCTATACTTTCATACAGCTGGGCAAAGGTCTCACCCATATCCCTCCAGAGCGTATTAGTGACCTTCAATCCAGAATTCCTATATTTCTTCGTGTCACTGGCTTTTACAGAATTGTCTAGTTACGGATAGTGGCATCTGCTATGGATCTCCCTTAAAGCCTTGGTAATATTGGTCATTAGCTAGCTGATATATTGTGTAGGTAGACAATTGTTTTGAACGTAGCTTACAAAAGCTGCAAAAACACAATAAAACGAGGCCATTCGCGATTTAAATCACTTGTGTATGTCGTTTCATTCCGCGCGGGCAATAATTTTTGTTCTAAATACAATTTACCGGTTAAAACGGGATGTCCCGAGTGTTTGTTTCACATTCATTATTTAGGGTAATTCTGGATGGCTCGTTTTATTGTAGACATTTTCGGTATTTTTAAACTCGTTTTGTTGAACTATTTGTTTGCATTGAAATGTTTGTACACAAAACTAACGCACACATGGACGAAGCGCTGACCTATGAAATACAAAATTCATAGAATAAAACAATATGTGGTTGTGGATTGATCAGTAAATAAATAAATAAATAAATATTCACGGACACTTAGCTTAACACAACGCCTTCTAGTCCCAAACTAAGCAAAGCTTGTACGATGGAAACTAGATGCCTGATAGAATACATACATACATTTTTTTTTGTAAATACATACTTATAATACATAGAACCACCCAGACACAGAACAAACATCTATGTTTACAACACACAAATGTTTGTTCTCGGTGGGGATCGAACCCATGATCCACAGCACGGAAGGCAGAGCTACCACCGATTGAGCAATGACGCCTGTCAAAAAATAAAGAAAAAAAAGCACATTTAGAATATTATTTATCGTTCTGTGTGGCATGTCAAGTAAGTAGAGCATTCTTGCTCTCTGGAGTACTAAGACTCATGCAACAGCAACTTTGTCAGTTCAAAGCGAATCAGATCCGCAGTTGGCTAAGTCTTGAAGCCAACAATCCCGCATGACCAAGTTGGACAACAGTCGCATAACAAACTGTTACTTTGCTGCAGATCCTGGTATACATAGAGCACCACTGGCTTTGGCTACTGAAACAACTTGCAACTGATATGCCCATTGCAATTCCCAGTTACTAGGGACAGAGAAGGTGATGACAACTAGGAATTACCCCCATTTTTGATGTTCAGCGGTTATTCTCAGTACCTACGGATTTTTTATGTAACATTGAAAGGTTTTTCAAGCTATCGCGACAAACAGTGGTGACAAAATACATAATATAGGTCAGCCACTAATCTGTGAGTCTAGTTCTTGCTTTTTACTAATTGACCGAGCGAGCGAAGCGAGCGAAGCGTCTCAGTTTCCACATTGGCAAAAATTCGTTTGTCCGGATGTCTGTCTGTCTGTCTGTCTGTCTGTTCTCCTCTACAGGTCGCATTTTTCAACCGATCTGGACGAAACTTGGTACACAGGTTATATGACTTATAAGATTTTTTTGTCGTCGGGGATTTTTGACTTCCCCCAAAAAAAGGGCAAAAAGGGGGCTATTTGATATACTGGATATCTCCACCAAATGAGATCCGATTTCGATTATTCTTTTTTTATTTGAAAGGTAGTAACTATAAGTTGGTCTCATAAAAGTTTGGCGAAGATCTGATAAGGATCTTCAGCATGATGAACAGGATAGCTCATGAAACAATCGATGGTTTTCAATCAAATTTGAGAGAAACACAAAGGCCTCATTCTACACAAGATGATGCAAAAAAAATCAAAAAGATCAAAAAATCACAAAACGGAAAAAACACTTGCACATTACATTCCTCAAAAATTTACAAAATTAATTAGAATAAACATCACATCACACACACACATACACAAACAACATTTTGCATTATAGTTAGTTTTCAATACGTGACAGGCTGCAAGCGTTTCTTCGCTGTTAGAATACTAACTGATAATTATCTTCATGATGTTTTCCTTCACTGAATGAGAGCATCAGCATAATATAAGCCTTAAATTAGAAATCAATAAAAGTGCACTTAAAGCCTTTCAGAAAACACCTTACACGACATTGATGATGTTGATTGATGATGTTGAATATTGAAATATTTAGTATGCTTGCGAGGTCTACAGCTCCCAGAGCCACTAGTATTAATATTACTTCTGCGCTTAGACCATATTTAAGATCACACTTCTCGTCAAAGGAATAACACAAGGCACCTGCCGAAAGATATATAAATCATGGTTCACATGATCTGACCACAATGTACAAATAAACCCAACCAGTCAGGCATATATCAAACTAGCTATCTCCCGCGGCTTTGCTCGCGTGGTAGCAGCATACGCTTATTTGGTTCAAATCTTTGATCCTAATTTTAGACCCTTTAGGGTGCGACTTTTCAAAATTCCTTTCTTAGTGCACCCTTACACTATGTAAGGATACTACCCTCCAAATTTCATACCTCTAGGACTTACAGTTTCGGCTGTGCGTTGATTGTCAGTCAGCTTCAAAAGAGTTTTATATATTTAGAGAAGAAGATAGAAGAAGAAGATAATTTTAGCTCCTACTTTGTAATGCGACTCTGCTTATTAAAGGTTTCAAAATAGTGCAACAGATTACGTACGGCAATAAGGAAACATTTAATAAACTAGGTTCATAGGATGTCATAGTTTAATTGGCAACGTAATTGCTTTGATGATTGTGCTCTGTGCTTGGATGATGGTGTTTCTTATAAATGGCTGTATTCATTACAATGCAACTAAATGCTTGTTATTTAATTGAATTGCTTTTGAAATTGAACCTAGGAATTCTTTGAGTATTGTTTATACTTAATAGTGTTTTAAAATATTATGTAGTCGTAGTACTTTGTATGTGGTTATAGGTATGGAGAGAATTAGTGTTTTTGTAGGTATACTGAGATATTTTTTATCAAAAAGATTCAACAATATAACTTATGCATTCTGCCCATCCATATCAATTTAAACTTAGAATTTTTCCAAAGATAGTATACAACTAGAGTAGCCACAGTATCGTTTATATCAACGAAATGGCAATTATCGATAATATCTCGCCGCGTCTCATCGCGGATACAGCAGCGGGAGCAAATTGCATGAACGAACATTAATCATCGACATTTTCGGCCCAGTTCACACGTAGGTTCCTTGTTTCGAATAGGGATGTTCCGTTCATCGAATTATTGAGTAGATAGTTTTAAGCACAACAATACTGTGAGTACTCTAAGTTTTTTCATTTTAGAAAAGCTGCGATATTTTTTCTTAGCCTGGATGTAGCGATTTCATAAATGCAGTTCGTTTAAGCGTTATTCTACGAACTACATACTACTATTTTACATACTACAACTACTTTTACAATACAAGTATTAGGCTGAAATATTACCTGATGATATTGATCCTTTCTCCTTGCTGGCTATTGAATAAAAAAGTGTCATTTAATGAATGCATGAATATAATTACATACATAGTAAGCAAGTAAACACAATGACGATAATCGCTAAAAAGCGAAAATTTGGATGAAGTGGGTACTTGATATCAATTGAATTACACAACTTAATTATCTATTTACATACAATCAGTGTGCGTATATACTAAGTAGCTAGTAAGTATGACAAAGCTATTGAACTTGCAATTGTGAATGTGTTTGCTTCACCAAAAGGCTACGTGATGACAATGAATCTAAAAAGTTACTGCTACCCTTACTACTTTTAATATAAAGAAAATATACTGACTAGGCATGTAGATAACACGCAACAGTCGATAACATACACTCACAACTATTTTCGATAAGTATCGATTAATGACAATCGAGAGCCCCTCACTATCGAAGCCGCGAATTCCGCAATAGATGCACATACATAATTAATGGCAGAGGATCGCGCTCACCGTTATTGTTCTTTTATAGAACACGCGTAAATAACATGTTCGAAAGCCCGGTTTGTTTTGGAAAATAACTGATTTTCACGTATTTATACGACACTAATAAGCTTTTTATTTATTTTTATAGTTTTCGGTTCCTTTGCGACAAATAAGTCTGCAGTTTTTGCGTATCAAGTTCCTTGCTTTTCTGTCTTTAAGAAAACATTTCTTATTCCCTCAGGATTTAATAGTACCTTTTATAAACCCTTGGTAGTTTAATCACAGCCTTACTAACCCGCAAACACCCGAAAACCCCACCCTCAACGATATTAACCCGATGACAAATTTTGGTCACGAACTCGCGCAATGGTCCCTCGAGCCGGATAGCTATTAATTCTTTAATTAACCTACGCTGGGTCATTGGCGAGGCGAATTAGAAGAAATGGCGGGAGATAACTGCGGTTGCGGGTGACATTTGTCTACATTCGGAGGAAAGCCTCTGTGGGGGATGGATGGGCTTCGAGAGAAAACATTCGGCTTTCAGCAGGCCTAAGATGCGCACCGCGAGATATTTGTCATGTCGTTCTGTCAAAATGTAAGCATTTGGTACCAGTTTAGGAACTATTCCATTATCTGTGGTAATATTGTCGAGAAACCGAATAGTACATTAATTTAACTAATCAACGACTAACTGAACTACTATATAAACCGTCAAAACTAATTAACCAACGTTCAATAATTTGAATAACGTAAGTATACGAATAAAACCATGAAAACACGAAACCTTAATTCAATCAATTAGAAACCAAATTCACAGCAGGGAATAATATTATTAAATATACGGTAAAACACATATAATTTCGAATATCATAACTTTACGAACAATTCGAATCGTTAAACAAAATTCAACGATTACTCTAAAGTAATAATAAACCAATATTGATGAAACATTTTAATTACCTTGCATCAGAATCCCTCTGGGGAGTTTTACCGAATTATAATTAGTTGGGAGACGAGTACCATCAAAGGGTTGAAGGGATGCTATTAACTGGATGTATTAGGAAAACGTGTTTCATATTTAAAGTAGAGACAGGTGGTAAATGTAATAAATTTTAATAGTAACTTATTTATTTAATAGTATATAAACGCAAGATGGCAGTTGTTTATTTTAGAAGTCGTAAAGGATCTGATAAACTCATTACGCCCGAGATGTTTGGAAGTGTTCGGGACGTGATAGAGGGCGAGGGCACAGAATCAAGAGAATCAATAGGGATTACGAAGACATTGTATAGAAAACCAATTTAGAAGAGACAGACGAACATAGACTGACCTAGAAGAGTCAAAGGGCATTGAACGTTGATCCTATACCATCATGTTTTACAAATTACGATACGAATTAAATTAATAGTTGTGTAAGGGTTCGGTCGGGGCGTGAATAAAACGCGCGTTAAGGTTGACGTACTTTATTCCGTACAATCAGACGGGGGAAATTTTCGCGGGTACAGGGGTGTCCCAAATGATGGACTGTAATTATTCAGGCTTGCGCCGTGTGTCAGGGTCCGGGAGCCGGTCCGCAAAACGACAGGGGTACAAGCTGAAATACTCGAGTACTGATTAGTCCGGAGAATCCGTATCTGCATCAGTACTCGCTACCTGAGAAAGCTCAATATAAATCAAAATCTGCATCCGAAGTCGTTCAGATGGCAAAACGCAAGGATAGCGCATTCTAATCGACTAGTGGCGACATCTAGTTCTAAATCCGTAAACTTATGTTACATTCTCCCCCTATGTTCATGATGGCGTCCCGACGAATAGAACATTAAAAGGCTTAATGTGTCTTCTTTGGTCTGCCTCGTTGCCTACGCGGAGGGATATCTGTTGGCGCCGACTCTACCTTTTTACGACGTCCTCTCCTTCTAATAGGTTGCACCGGGGCAGGCAGGTTACTGGCATCGCCAGAGTTAGGCTTTCAATATGCTTCTTTTCTCAACGTCAGTGATCCCCACTTTGATGGTCTCTAGAGCGAAGACATTCAGTCCAATATCATCATCGGTGTACCCGGGGAATAGTGCTGTTGTGTTCGGTGAGAGTTCGACGTTAGCACTTTCTATGGCTCTTTCTGCGTCCGCGTACATATAATCAATGAATGGTGAATATCCGTCAAACACCGTGGCTTTGTAGCGTTTACTGGGCTGGGTTACACTCTTGTATACTCCTGGCCAAGCCGGGCACTCGTCGGCCTCTAGCATCATGCATTCTGCTGCATTCGTTTGCTGTGGAGCCGGTTTAGTGATCGGTGCTACTATTTTCTGATCCACCGCGTGCACTGTGGTTGGCTCATTCATTTCTTCCAGAATCAAATCATATTTGTGATTAGGATTCATCGCGAAATGCCAGGAGAGCTGTGGTAAATCGATGATGATACCAGCATCCTGTAGGAATCCAACTCCGAGCAATGTTTTGTTCTCACGAGCCTCAGGAAACACTATAAAAGTGGTTGGAATGACGTATTGGCATACGCGCACCGGGACCTTGGTTGATAACACCTCCTGCCTTCTTCTGACTCCGTCTGCCAATGTAACAGTCACCGTTTGACGTCCGAAGGGTAGCCCTCTTCTTTCTAGGCACCGGTATAACTCATACGATGCCACACTGGATTTTGCGCAGGTATCTAAGTATGCGTTGCCTACTATATCAAGGATACCAATGCCGATTGTAGGCCTTGGTCGTGCATCCGTGTTGATATTCAGTGCGCAAAAATCAATCTTCGCTTCCTTGCTTTTAGCGGCCCTGTTTGCCATGCATGTTGTGCACTTACTTCTTACGACACCTGGGGCACCGCAGCCGTAGCAAGAGAAGGTAGGTTGTGATGGAGAAGGGGCCTGGGTAGTAGCAACATCAGTATCCTTCTTGACCACCAGCTTCTGTTTCTGGCGACATTCTTCGACCTTGTGACCAAGCCGGCGGCAGTAATCGCAGCGTACTTTCTTGGCCTTAGCCCCATCCGGAACCTCTCCAGGCTTGCTAGCGTCATCCTTCACAAACTTTTCAGCTCCCGCTTTCTCCCTCGTCAACTGTTCCGCTCCTCTAGCAGCAGTTAACAGTTCGTCAAAGGTTTGAACTTTTTCACGGGGTACTCGTTTTCTAATGTTTACGTGCAGCTTCCCGTAGATCATATCCAGCTGTTGTTGTTCGGTGTGTGCTGGTGGTGGAAGTTGCGCTAGTAACGCCCGACTATTTGCCACGTACACTTCCGTCAGCATGTCAGCTGGTTGACTTTTTGCAAACAGCTCTTGATATATTAGGTAAGCTGGTTTTTTGGGCGCGAATGCGTGACGAAGACGTTTCTCGAAATCGTTCCAAGTTTCGATGTCGCTCTTCACACTTTGCCACCAGGTGCTAGCTTCACCCTTAAGAATTAACGGTAGGCACATAATTGCATCTGTATCGTTAATTTTGTGGATCTTCTTAAATATTGAGGCAGCCGCCAAGAATTCTTCCACCTGGGCGGTGTCTCTTGCTCCACTGAAGCTTACTGTTGTATCCGAAAATGACTTCTTCGAACCTGCTATCGTTGTTCCCGTCACCGCTGCTGCCGAAACTGCCTGCATTGCAGCCGTTGTGATCGATGCTACTAGCTCCTGCAGTTGCTCCGGTGACATGTTTACGTTGGTGGACGTCATCTTGACACGCTTCTTCGCTGCCGCTTTAGATGACGACGACGACTTAATGATGACACGCCGAGGCCTTGTCCTTAGTGTAGGTCCTTGGGGAGTCCCGGCACCGGAGGCGTCCTGGGACATGAACCCACTGCCGTACGTTGAGCGCCAATGTAAGGGTTCGGTCGGGGCGTGAATAAAACGCGCGTTAAGGTTGACGTACTTTATTCCGTACAATCAGACGGGGGAAATTTTCGCGGGTACAGGGGTGTCCCAAATGATGGACTGTAATTATTCAGGCTTGCGCCGTGTGTCAGGGTCCGGGAGCCGGTCCGCAAAACGACAGGGGTACAAGCTGAAATACTCGAGTACTGATTAGTCCGGAGAATCCGTATCTGCATCAGTACTCGCTACCTGAGAAAGCTCAATATAAATCAAAATCTGCATCCGAAGTCGTTCAGATGGCAAAACGCAAGGATAGCGCATTCTAATCGACTAGTGGCGACATCTAGTTCTAAATCCGTAAACTTATGTTACAGTTGGAATAATAAATCCGCTACTAAACCAGATAAAACATCTTGTTTATACCTATACCATCACGAAACCAATCTTTTTCCAGCACCAGACACGTACGCTTCTTGCCTAAAATACTGTCTAATGCTCATCTTGGTAGCTTAAACTATTGTTAGAGGTGTCAGGGTAATAATAAAGAATGATGACAAGATAAATGAGTTTACTTGGAAGAGATTTCGCTGATTTAAATAATTTTGCTAAAAACTAAATTGGCTTAAGACTAAGACCGACAGATATAGCAGTCATCAGAAAATGTGAGAAAACTAAGAAGGAATATAATAAAAAGTTCTAATTCAATGAAATCATTATGAACAATATCCTAATTTTACTCGCAAGTGGTCGCGAGCGATAAGTCAGAAGAAATATTAAGGGGCATGAATGATAGAACATAATCTTCAACTAGATTAAAATTGCATTTATCTAAAGTCTTTGTGATGTGATGATGACACATAACAGCTTAAGACACAAAGACGTGAATCACGATCCATTTGCCGCAGCACAAGCCACGGGCAAATCTAATACACATCGCGTCGCTAATGGTATGTGCGAACACTTTCATCTGTTCATTAGCCTAATGGCCGCAGGGAACATCGTGAACGTAGCTTTTTCTGTGGTAACCTCGCGTTAAGAAGATATGTGATGAGATTCTAATTGTATGGGATCTACATAACTGGAAAATTGAAGAAACGACAATATTTTTGCTTTTAAATACTAGCCATAATCACTACGAATGAAACCGGCATTAAACTCAAACTATCTAGAAGTTTTGAAGTATATTCGCATAATATATAGCATTATAAACAATATCATACGTGACTATCCTAGATACGATAAACTAAAATCATAAATTAAATGCTCAACGATGCAAATAGTCGGGCGCCTGAGTTTCCTGCACGTGTTCCTGTAGTTACGTTACGTGAGAATATATACCCATTATATGTGAATATATATATATTCGGTATGATACTCCAGAATATGCAAATCAGTATTAAAATGATACCAGCGGAATTGAACAGTCAAGTCTCGGTTAGTTAGCATTGTTGCAATTTAAACAAGATTAATGCATTAGGGTTTTGGTATACAAATTAAATTATATTGCTTCAAAGATTATTATATAACCGAATCCAAATAAATAACAGTGACAATGACAAAACGAAAGAAAACATTTAAAATCGCAATGAAGGTGGTCAGGAAAACGAGGCTATCGTGCCATATACGAAATGCAGTAAATGTAAGGCTACCTAAATAGAATAAGGCTTATTATACTATTTAGCTTGTTGTGCTTATACTGTAAGCACATTTACATCCAACTACGTATAGTAGAATGCTTTTACAGTATGTGAAGGTGTAAAATATGAAAACTTCCAGCTCATCGAAAACCAATCGTCGCGTCGTCTAGCTCTGGCGACATTTGCTCGCTGCATAAAATTCAAATGTGGCTGCAGAACTAATGTCATCGGAACGGTCGACGGCATCTAACGACCTTAGTTCGGATATTGGAATAGGATAGAATTCAGTTTTATGATCACGATTTGCAGATTATTTGGATATTAGATCTGAGGTGAAAATTCTGACATAAATTCTGTCGGACTTTGGTAATTTGGTTTATTTGCTTAACAGTCAGTAGTAATCCAGATTATAGTTTAGATTATAGTTGAAGCTTATTGGGTAATCGATATTTGGACCGAAGTTTCGTACGGCAACCTAATAAATACTAAGAATGTTCTAATTCCTAAAACCGTTTATTAATCTAACTCAGCACTTTAGTGATTTTATGTAAAAGATGAACAGAACGGACGTTCCATTCGTGAGAGGATTGAGTCTGACTTCAAAGGAGTTTAAATCCATTAAGTCTTTTCAACCTATCCATTTCAACTGGACGCTTTGAAAGAATTAACAGGTCTTTGTCGTACTTTCAACTGGAAGAGATTAAGATGGAACAAAGACTCATTCGATGAATTAGAGTACATGGCCGAAAGCATATTGTAGTAACAATTTGAAGTTGTGTACAGATACAGATGCTTTACAAAATCCAACTGCTTTGTCATACTTTTTGAACAAATTTAGCTTGAGTTCAGAATTGGAAAAAATGCGCATGTTTTTTAATTTTACTAGAAGAGTTCATTAAAAAGTACTAAGATTGAGCGATTCATTGCATGCAAATATAACCCTAAATGCCCTTTAAATAAAGGTGAACGAACCCTCAATCAATTCCAATCAAATACTGCGTGCTTAGCGAATTAAGATTGACTCTACGTGCTTGGGGTCAACAGCCAATTAGAAGCCTTATAATAGAAACTTGGCGTATGATTACTGTAATAAAGCTCTGCCAACCTTTCTAATGGTTTAGTGCGGATCACTATCTAAATGAGGCAAGTCACGATACTTTATAGATACCATTCAGAGTTAGAATTTCAATGAAAACATGTGATGACAGCATGATGACAGGCTTTATTGAAACAAATATGAAACCAACTCACAAGGAACAACTCTTATTTTCAAAATTTCTGGTAAAGACAATGTAAACCTCAAAGTGGTCTTAAACTTTACAAAAGTAAACAAAGTCGACAACTTGCATAACACAGTTCTCGGCATCATACACAGTTCTAACCAAAATCGGGATAGTGGAAGGAACAATGTAAAGTCAAAAGGGATTTAGACGGCTATCTAAGAAAAAGATTTGAGAACGAAATTGGGGTGATATAAAATTGTTATCAGGGCTATTCTCATCATGTACTCTTACGTTCAAGTTGAAATCGCCGAAACCGAAACATAACGATGGATAGGGAAACTGTAAAAGCAGTTCCGATAACGTAGGACAAATGGTAGGAAAGAAACGATACAAAAATCTTTTAAACTCTTGAACGTACCGCTTGAGTTGAACATAGAAATTTGTTTACTATACATACTCGTACATACCTAGTCCTTCAGTATCGTATTGATTGATGTATTTTGTTAGCTTCTAGTCTACGGATTTGTTATGAATAACTACCAGCTTCAAGATTATGTGTAATTGATGACTAATAGATACCAAATAATAAGATAATAATTCAGATACTGAAAAGATTGTATCGTACAAAATAAAATAAATGCATTTTGGTGCGCAAGTGTAGAAACGCGAGAGTATGATTGCTGTACCGAATACGATGTAATTTATTTGCAAACAGGATAGGCCGTGACCTGGATATTTCAGCATAACAGTATATTATAATGCCCTAGTTGATGCAGGTAAACCAAAGCAAAATTAATCAAAAGGCACCAGACCCCTCCTGCCTGGTGAGGCAGGCACAGTTATTGTAAACAAGTACGCCATGATAAATTCATACTAATAATATGGTTCAAGGCAAGTTTTATAACGTGAGGATATAAATTATTGCAAATTCTAAATCTGTTGAAGAAACTATGCACCTTTTATCATGAATATCATACTGTTACACACAAATATCAAAGATCGTTACTTACAAATAGTCATGGATAAGACCAAAATAACGCGTAGGTATACAATAAAATTTTATTGATGTTTGCTACCTACATGTACACATACAAATTAAAGTAATAAAAATAGTACTTGTACCACCCGAAGAGGAAATTGCAGCCGATGACCCACTTGGCCACAAGTAGGATTCTTGTTAGGTACTTGCCAAACGGCAATATGTTTCTCCAATTTAAAACGATGCTATCTGAATTAACGCCCAGTTTAGTTTGCTCTATTGATTTCGACAGGACATTGGCAAACAAATTGCTTTCAGTTGATGGGGAGAATGTGTGTTTCCAAGAACAAGTCGGCCAAAACTCCATAGAGCTTGACAACTCGTTGTAACTTACCAGCGTAGATATAAACATAACTTTACTTTAAACTCCGTTGTGCTATTCAAAATTACCTGAAAGCAAAGAAAAAATCATTTTAAAAAACTGTTGCGAAAGAAAGCACAGAATAACGAGAAAAGCAAACAAAATAAAAGTCCAGAACTTATAACTTCAGCGGAAATTGAAAAGGGAGTAAACAGTTCGGACGAAATATATTTTTCGGTTTGTCCAGTAAGTAATGGAAGTATCGTAAAGTCTTGTCAGATGTAATGAAACTGGGGTTGAGTATTGGAAAATTTGAAAGGTTATTTTATGAATGCAGTAACCCCCAATATCTGATAGATTCAGAGTTCTCAGGAAACAATTTTTTTTAGGTTTTCTTTCAATAGTATCGAAATAATTCCGGTTAATATGAAGAATTAGATATTTACTTTAATCTAACTTCAGCTGAATGAAGATCATCATATTTTTTTTTGACAGGCGTCATGGCTCAGTCGGTAGTAGCTCTGCCTTCCGTGCTGTGGGTCGTGGGTTCGATCCCCACCGAGAACAAACATTTGTGTGTTGTAAACATAGATGTTTGTTCTGTGTCTGGGTGTTTCTATGTATGATAAGTATGTATTAACAAAAAAAAAAATGTATGTATGTATTCTATCAGCCATCTAGTTCCCATCGTACAAGCTTTGCTTAGTTTGGGACTAGAAGTCGTTGTGTTAAGTGTCCGTGAATATTTATTATTATTATTATTATTATTTTTTGAAAGCTACATGGTCATACTATATCCTATTCTGCAGAATGCATATTATTAAACCGGTATTATATCTGTTCAACATCAATAATCCAACAAAATAATAACATCATCTCAAAAATAAAGCTGAATCCAATCGACCACCACAGCAGTGCTCAGCTTAATCGAAAAATTTACAAACAACCGAAAGTAGGACACGATTTCCCTCTCAAAGAGGCTCTGCGTATACCGCATCAGCAGCGGTTCACAATTAAACACATTTTCATTACAGTCTACAGAATCCGCTGGCAACTGCGGTTCCGGTAATGTCCTTTGAATATTTTTAAGGATTATCCCACCGAGTACCTCCCAGTCCCAATTATGACTGTTCTAGTACCCACTTGCGGAGTTGTTTTAAATTTTTGCAACAAAATTGGTCGGAATCTCGGAACTGCCTCTGACAAATTGTTGTGCTTAACAGAGCCTTGGAGACTGGTTCTCAATATATACAGAAAAGTCAAACGCTTTGGTTGCTATTAAAAAGAGAGCAGGAGAAATAGGTCATACGGATGTTTGCCCGTATACAACGATCTTTAAATCATTGCCGGTATTGTCTACCAAAATCAGTATTCACCTGTTTTACCTGCACGAATGAAAACCGAGTTGCTCCGACAAATCGGTACCGGAAATCTTTCTAAGCAAGAGTTCTGCTTCGACCACAGCAAACAGTAACTATGTCAGAAATTTTAAACCATACAAGCAGAAAACCTGCTCGCTCCACTCTGGAAACCAGATTCATGTGCATCAATTACTAGACACAAACTTCTTTTGTGCCGCGTTTTGCACGCATTAAAAAAACCCGGTCAGAAGGACTAAAGGTTAGACTAGGCTTCCAGGTTAGCACACGTCGCGTCTAATGAAGGTTGACCCGGATAGTTCTTTGTTCCTGAGGCATGAGGGCGGGAACCGGGTTCTAATTGCAAGCCGGGTAACCAGGGCCTTTGTCACTGAGGGCGATGGCGTGGTGAGGGGAGACTTGGACGAATTTAGAGGGTGGATTAGACTGTGTTTGGTCTTTTTATCTGGACGTACATACGACAGACCATTATGAAGTCGCTTAAAATCATTCTCATTTTTGACAGAAATAAACCATAGCAAATAGTGGCTTGAATAAACTCTGTTCCATTTCGAAATTGAGCGTATGAAATAAACGGATATAGGTTTTAGACAAGAAATTTAAATTGGCTAGAACTAGATCCTTTGTTTGTGCTGAATTGTGCCCTATTCAAAGGACTTTCTGATTAGGTCGTGTAGGTGAAGAGACTCAGAGGCACCCTTACCATTTTCCCGGACAATAGCAGGCAAATTCCTCAAGTCTAAGTATCATCATTGTATGAGATATTCAAAACTACGTACGAGCGCCTTTGTTAAATAATTCATGAATCGTAGCTGGTGTGTCTTGTGTCGAAATTATAGTCTTAAAAGTTTGTATAAAACTATTCTCACAATGTAATATCTAGTAACTTTAATATAGCATGATAATGTTACAGAGTAGATAATTATTATCTTAAATCTATATTGGTAAAATGTTGATCCAGCGGTGATATGCTGGTTAAAACATTTTTAAAATAACCTTTAATGAGGCTGTTCTACCTGGAAGGAGAACAACCCTAAATAAGAGATGGCCAGAGGCGCTTTACCAAACCGAGTACCTAATTTGTACTAAAAAGTACGAAATGGTTAAAGCGACACTCGATAACAAAGGGTTAAAACAATTTCTCGCAAACTATGAACGCTGCCTTTGCCTTTTAAATGCCGAAATTCCGAATTATAATAAATCGAATAACAATTAAGTTAAAAAGAAATACCGTTTACGAAATAAATAACCATAATTAGCTATAGGCCATTAACAAAATTTCGCCTTACCCAGTAGCACAATTATTGAAAGGTCACAACGATAATGCTGCATTATTGCTCCATCACCATAATTTTCGGTAATACCATTCCATTGGTAGCACGAGAAACAGTGATAACTTCCTCACCTCATATATTTATTTGTAAATAATAATTCCATTGGAAAATGGTTGCCTGTCTGTGTTTATGTTATTCTTATTCTTATCGTTATTAGCAACTGGGGAATCTCTTGTTTATCCTCATTAGTTAGCAACCACGTCTCAGTTCCTTAAGCTTGATGCTTTCCGATACAGGTTTCCGACCCATAAGAGTTGCAGTTTCCGAAAATCTGCCCATCCCGAGTTGGATTCGTCGGTTAACCAGGCATTCACGGCATTCACGGCTATTTTTCTAAACCAATACAAAAAACATTTATTGCCTCAGTAGGTAATGTAGGTATAAAGGTACAGTACACAGTTATAAATAAAAAGTAACATCAAAGAGGGCAATAGGGGTAAATTCAGCGTAAGCTGGATGCTAGACATCCAGCGCTGGTTTTCAATTACCATACCCCTCTCGGGTAGATCCTCACCGAGAAGTATGATATAGAAGCGGGCTAGAAGAAAGAAGATTCTATGCCATAAGAAGACCACCACTGGCACTCGGTCTCGGAATATTTTGGTAAAATAGAGCATGGCATTAACCTGATAAGAGGATATTTCGATACATGCGTCGTTAAGAATGAAAGTACCGTAAATTCGGGATTAAGGCGGGAATCTTCCTTGTCACAGTACTGTTGCTATACAGTAACTCAACTACTTTACTGTGAAAAAAAGAAAGAAAGTTCTGCAGTTTAGAGGCTTTGAGTAAAATTGCAACTAGTCCACAAGATTACGGGTAAAATAAATATAGGCACACGGTACTTACGGGTATAAAATAAAGCTGTTGCTAGATCGTTCTCTAAACCGGCATTGAATTGTACAATGATAGTCTCCAAAAGCTATGTTCAAGTTTAGTCTATCGATACTAGCAAATTGTATCCTCAAAACTCATACGAGTAGAACAATATAAACCTGAGCTACTGATCAACGTTACTGTTCGTAAACCACCACTCGATATTGATAAGTGTACAGTATAATCTCGCAGCCAGCTCGTATCACGTTAATATGTTTCGACTAACCGCTATCATAATATCGTATCCCCAGGGAGACCACTTTCCTTGACATAATTTTGTATCATACCATACCAACATCGATTTTATCGCCACTTGCACGTAGTCTATTTTCTATTAGGTGTGATAAAAATTTATTGAATCTACGATTCTAAAATGCGATATTTTCGATTATTTTCTTTCCTATTAGATCTTTATCTAAATAATTCAGTATATCAAATGAAAACTACTTAAGCTCTAGTAAATATGTAACACCACTTTTGCTTCCACCGTTTCCTTCAAGGAAATTTAATCCGTAACGCTACAGAAACAAGTTCTAATTTGCAAAATTAAATAATGTAAGCTCATGCATAAATAAGTTAAATTCCGGCGGAGCTGAAGGCATCAACAAAGCCTACAACTTTCTTTAGAACTTGAACCATTAGGTTAAGTTAGCCGTGATGTCAGGGTGGGTTCCCAACGAGTCACACCAGACCCGGTCACAGTGTGACTCGTTGGGAGTTTTTTCCCATCGAGTTACACTGTAACACGTTGGGAACTCTTCTATAAAAAAAAGTTGCAACGAGTAACAGTATGACTCAATTGGAGAAAAAATGCCAACGAGTCATACCAATTTATTTTCATATATAAATAATATTTACTTAACTAGGTCTATGTCGGAGATGCTTCATTACGAGGAAGTTTACCTTCGATTAGGAAGGCATCTTCAAATAAGAGGAACGTAGATATATCGTAAGTTTGTATCAAAATATAACGCAATGTGAAAAATCAGTAGGTACTTCTCGAATACATTCTTAGATTACCCTTTATTAAAGTAGAAATTGAAATTAAAGTAGAAATTTCTAGCAGATACATAGACAGACGTATTCGTAAACTAAACCAATTGCCACTTTGAAAGTTTATGGGGGCTGCATCTTTTCTCTGCATGGAAATGTTTAATATCTCGTAGACCACCTTTATAAGTTTGAGCGTATCAACGTAGAGTTAAATAACTCTTTAAATTATCATTTTTCCGAATCATCAGTGTAAAATTCCATTTAACTGTAAATAATTTGTGTAATCATCGATCTTTTAGTTCACTGCATCCCCAATCTGACCTACTTCCCAGAATTGTTAGGGAACTCCCCCTCTGATTCAGTCGGCACAGGCATCGATTGAATACCCTTGGTAAGTATTCAATTTGAAATATTTACCCCGTGGAAATATTTAAAAAAGTCGTGAATTTGCAGTCAGGCCCTATATGAACACTTTCACAAAAAAAACAAGTCTTATTTTGTTAATTGCAGTCGCACTTAGTCATATCATAGGCGTACGATGATAATCAATGTTTATATTTAAGTGACATCTCTGAGTGCGGCATAGTTATAGGTTCTTATATTGTGACTACGGCAAAGGCTAAGGTTGTTTACAAATTGTCTAGATATAGAAGGCACTTAAGAGACCCATATTATAGTTATCAAGAAAAACAAACGACAACAGAGTGTACTCAAAGATAATGACCGGATAAGCTGACTGTTAGCTAAACTAAACCGCGTATAATGTATAAAAATAATTACTTCGCTAATCCATGATCAGAAATTATGATCTCTATCACTAATCCGTCGATTCGCTCCGCTGCCTCACACATCTCCATAATCTCACGTGAGATGAGGTATTATATTAATCTGCTCATTATTGGTTTACTGGTACACAAACATAATCACAATATCGCAGGTGTGAGATCGAGGGTTCATTTGTGCGTCTAAAACTCCTCTGAAATGCCGATTGTTTGTTGAAGAGTGACAACGAAAAACGGTCAACACTATCCAATTGCTATTTTCTTCCTTCTAATGCTTTCTTTCGTATTTTTTTCTAGAATAGACGATACCGAAATGTTTTAACTAAGTATGACTCTGCTTTATACCGTAAGATCAGGTTTCAGGACATCCAGATTTGGTTTCAAATATTTGAGAATAATCAGCAGCAATAATTGTAGCGACCAGTAAACAATATTTGTCAATGTTGCCTGATCTGTCATGTCAATCAGATAATACTGAACCTTTCCTGCCTAGAGTTGAAATTGAATTGAAAACTAACACCTTGTTCATTTGCTCTTGAAAAAGCGAGCCAGTTGCTTATCTCCTGACTGTGAGTCTGTGATCCCGTCGGTGAGATCTTTCGATTGCAATTAAGGCTCTATCTTATCTCTCCACTTGCGTTTCGTTTGTTTCTAATACTTCAAAGGGCCAAGGGAGATAGCTCGTTTTGTAGTAATAAAGTATTTTTTTATATTCGTTCAAGGGGGTCTTTGGATGCTCGAGTCGTTTTGTTTAACATTTCAATATAAATTGGGTTGGAGCTGTGATGAATGTTTTGGGAGACGACTAATTTGAAAAACTCAATTTACGACAGAAAACAACTCGGTTTTGGGTGTCTCATCGCATGCCACCAACTCAATCACCAAATAACGAAAAACCCGTTATTTCTTGAAACGCAGACGGATTTTACGTTTTCATAAAGAAGATCTAGACAAAACCAGTGACCCAAAATAATCTAGGCCACAAGAAACCGCCATCGATGTCTCAACACAAGAACAATCATTACTTTTAGTGACAGGAAACCCAGACAGACTGGTCAGAGGCCTGGCCATGGCCATTGGCAGAATGTAGGCCACCAGAGACCGACCTGACGGTCCCAAGAGATAAGACTACCTTCAGTCACAAGACCAGACTATCCAGGAACTCCAAACTTTTCACAAACAATGGTGACCGCGAATGATACGTTGGATTACGCAACTGCTAGAACAATAGCCATTACTCATGCATATTCCTCCATGGGAGTTGTTCTCAGAACTATTTCTTAACGGCTTTATTACTTGTTTTAGACTTTCGCTTTTGTTATTGTTATCATTATTGCGCGAGTTCATAGATGTTATTGTTAGCAAAGCAAGTATTCCAAAGATAACTAAAACAAAGATGAAATAAATAATTGCTGAATATCTGAAGGACGCTATAGAATACTTTGTTTATGAAAAGATAATATCAAACATACGAGTAGACTATGAGACTCTTCGGTAAAAAAACTCTTGAGTCAGACAGCTACAGCGTGAAACATTCAAACACATCGACTATAACATTAGTTTCCCTACAAATATAAATATAATTTCTATGTCCTAAATAAATTTTCCGAGAAGTATTTGCAATTTGACCGTTAGCTCAACTGTCGAGCGCCTGATTCATTAACGTTTATTTATTGGATCGCTTTGGAACTTTGCTCGTTTATATTAAAATTTCTTGGCAACTTTGTAAATTCAAATTTTTCGGTACAACTTGGCAGGGCCTTCGGGTCTCGTGTCGCCAACTTGCCAAATGGTTAGTATTCAAACTGAACACTAAATTGATAATCTTTTATAACGTCAGTAGGCTCTTGTGCTACTGGTTCTTTTTTCTTCAGCTAGTGGCTATAGAAAATAACCCCATTGACACAATCAGTGGGGTGCCAGTCAGCAGAAATTTTCTTTAACGGGTCGCGTGCTGAATAACCCTTAGTTGACCCCGTTGGGCTCCTTTCATGCATATCTGGTTCATGCGTAAAGTCGGCCCTTTGTATAAAGGCATAGAAAACTTCAGCGAACCCCCAACCAATCATAATTAAATATGCCACTCCAATTGGCCAATCAGGAACTGATTCTGGACACAAAAGACTGTACCAGCAAATAGCTCTCGGACATGTTGCAAGCATCTTTACTACAGCCTCGTGTTGCCAAATGGTTAGTGTGAAAACTGAACGGTGGTCCGGCGCTTTTATGGGTGCTTGCGCTAGATTTATTGGGCTTAGTTACATGTTTTAGGCTACAACTAATTGGAGCTATAATTACACGGACCGCGGGAGGGATAAATATAAATCAATAGGCTTTTTGGGATTTGTATGAGGAAAAGCATTTTTACTTAGACTTTAGAAAAAGGTTTATAAAAGATTTGTAGCGCAAGGTTAAGCTTCATGTTAAAAGCTCCACTTGACTACATAATCTTTTGGGTCTTAAAATCACATATTAGTGTTTCCAAATCGAAACGTTTTGGGGGAAAACGATTCCAAACTGGATACTCTCCTGCTAAAGCCATATTACCGCAACTTAACCCGTCAATATTTCAACCTATATTAAGGGAGCGCAATCCTTCTGTGGAACACATACACAGTAATATTGTACCCTCGTCTTCACGTCAATTATTAGGGGGAAAAATAGGGGAACAGGTGACGTGGGTAAAACCGCAACTGAACCTAGGGGACTCTAAGTTAAATGTTTGGAAGTCTGCTGAATGCATTTCGCAATAACTGATTTATACAGAATATTCGAAATATAGAAAGGCAGCCACTCGAGTACCATTTGAATGGTTTATTCAATCGTCGTCCGTCACCGACTCCTTCTTAATGGCGCTCGGTGTCATAGTGGGGTTGAATAATGATAGCCCTAAAAGTGGACCAGTAACCGAGAGTATGCAGGGGCTCTTTAGACTCAGACATGTTGCATCTTTATAAGTCGTCATTGGCATCAGGTTGACTTCATTAAGAACATGTAAAACTACCAGTTTCTGCACGTTTACCACGAGTGGCCTAGAGCTAGACAATGTTTAGTTTTATTTCTTTTTTTTTGTTTGAGAAAAAAGAGACAGTAATAGTTTTAGTCTATTCTTTTGTAAAACGTTGTCAAAGGCGCACGCACATGCTAAGCCTTTCGAGCTGATCCCTTCCCTGACAGATCACAGTAATAATATGCCAACCAATGCTGGGACTTATATCGGTATTGCAGCGGCAATATTCAAATATCCTTTGACGTAACTAAATGGAAACTTGGTTAAGGCAGAGACTAGTAAATACTATAGACTGACATTGGCCTACAAGAAATCGTAACTCGAAATTTAATTACCTGGTACGACGCGAGATGTCGCTAAGTGTTTCAAATCGATTATTTAGAATTGTCACTTATTTATCTGAACCTCTAATAGCTTACTGCCATTCTTAGTGATACGAAAAAAATAGGTAGATGGCGCTATTTCAGATTGTGCTAAAATATAATGCTGCGTTGTCAGTTTGTATTTGCAGAAATACTACGTTGCCGCTCTTCGTTCTCGACTTCACAACTAAACATTAGTATATTTTTGCTTGTTTTGTAATTTTTAACAGTGTTGCCAGAACAAGTAAATTTCCATCAAAATAGGAAACGAAAAACCCTTTATTAATTAATGATTAAATCAATTGATATTTATTCGTATTGTAATCAAATCATTATCACCTATACGTAGATGCGCGAGTATGTTTGTTTGTCGGAAATTCGGAATGCAAATGCACAAGTACTACCTAGAAATATGTTCTTAGCCAGGAGTTTCGAGCACAGTAGGTAGGTATTTAGATTATATTTATAAATATACATAATACCTGTATATTAAAGATAGTAAGTACCTGTTTAAAATATAACATAGGATATTTGATTGAAATTAAATTCAAAATAGGTCGTTTTCAAATAACCTAGCCTTAAATTATATATAATTCATTATATACTTATCATAAAAACCACACCACAGTTTTAGTTACAAATTATTAGTATTATACGAGCTGAAAATGTATACTTATAGGTAAAAAAATTAAAACATTGAATTTTATGTTTTCAAGTGTCACGCGCTGCTTTTGACAAGTGAGCTTTGGTTGGCAACATTAGTACTATGTCTACCTGACCGTTCCGTGTTCCGTAATCCGTTGTTTGTTCACTCCGCGTCTTGTTTTGCTACTAGTTGTCGGAGGTTTCCAAATTTCATTGCGTTTGTTACTTTGTTATTTCATTAGATCTAACTTTTAACTATTCTGCTTGCCTACTGGACTTTGATTATCTACGCCTAACTGTGACCTATGCCTGTTTTACGGATTTCGACTAAGCTTACGTTTCTGACTTCGGATTTATATATTGGTAAAAATGTCGTATACCCAGTGCGTTTATCACAACTGTGATAATAGAAGCAGTGAAATTTCAGCCAGCAGAGAGGTTGCGGGTTCGATTCCCGCTGCGGGACAAATGTTTGTATGATCTGCAAATATTTGTCCCGGGTCTGGGATAAATATACTGAAGGTTGTGAGTTTGAATTCTGGCCATGCTCAAAAGGATTTATATTCTGGAAAAATTAATGTGCTCCACCTGTGAATGAAAACATAGTCAGGAAACCTGTATGCCCTAGAACCAGTAAAAATCTAATGATTCTAGTTAGCGTTCTAATAAATACGGAGTTTTTAATCAGCCGGGCACCGACTATTTGTGTACCGACCGATATTTTGTGTATTTATTCAGAAAAAATATTGTTTTTTTCCTATAAAAACCCGCAATTTAGTAAGAGTTTGAAGGTAAACAAAAAACCGGCTACTAATATTTATTTTAAGCGCCATCTAGTAAAGAAAGGATGCGTTTCTTTGTTGGCTACCTTTCATGCTATCACCACGCCATCTACCAATAAGCACATGAATGGTGGTAAATTATCGATTAGAAATAAAAATCTTTAAAGCATTTTTGTGAACAATTGTGCATTTTAAAAAATACTAGATAATTTTTCAAGCATTTTACTGAGGAGTTGTCTTGAATTTATTGGTTTAAATTGCAGATATGAAGTTTCTCAGGCTATGAGGCAGCGCCATCTTAGAATAATACGAAATTTTGAGCTTTTTGCGAGTTACGATTTTTTGTACTGCAAATGTCAGTCTATAGTATTTACTAGTCTCTGGTTAAGGTAATATTCCTTTAAATTATCAACTTCGAGAAATTATTTGAACAGTTCCTGCAACTGTCAAAGCGGTTAGTAATTGCAATAAAGCTTATGCAGCAATATCTGCAACGAATTTTGCAGATATAATTTGTTCAATGATTTTTAACTTGAATCTCTTAGAAAGTTAAATTTGCAGTGGTTAAACTGCTACCGATTCATAAACTACGGGTGGCGTTGATGTTGGGATTACTTGGAATCGTTTCTAAACTTTATATATTGAATCTTTCCAATATATCATACTTTTTGTGAAACATAAACGTCTTGTGAAAGCTATTCTCAGCTAAGCTCTATGATTTATTTAACTAACAAATCATTTTGCAGTCATTGAGAGCTTTACCAAATAAAAGCAGGTGATTAAATTCCATTTAACAATTTCATCGAGGATTTAATCCTTACGTTTCATGAATGTCATCCGGACTTGATATACTTAGGTAGGTACATTTTAATTACGATACAACAATAATTAGAAATGGAATAGAAAGAGCCTTTGACAGCCTTCCATCAGAAGGCCAGTAACGCTTAGTGTGTTGTGAACTGAACTTCAAGCTCGAATAAATCCGACAATCGCCACCGTATCGTATCCAATTTCGGAAATCATCAGACAGTTATACTAGCAATCTAATGCTGGCCACCCACGCTAGGTTGTGCATGATGGTTAAAACTTTGCATGCACAACCGACAGTTATAACCGAGCTTCATATTACACATACACGTTAGGGTTTGCATGATGGTTATAACTAGACATCGGATTATATGCAATATCAAAATGCCAAAATATGTTTGCAAATATGCACTAAAAAAGGGCGAAATATGCATAAAATATGCACAATCAAAAAACATTTTTTGATGAAGGTATTCGCTTTTCACAAACCTTGCAGAAGATCCCAGGTCAATTTACGACCATCAGTCGTACATTGACCTGGGTATTTTTTTATCCAAGATTCCATTAAAAACTGCGAGTTTTTTTTCACTGGCGGCATTATTTCAACAAAAATAAGATTTAAATATAGCAAGACAAAACAATTGAATTGCGTTATGCGCGTGAGTGAAGCAGCGAGTGCCGTATGCCCCTCTCCCGCGCGCACACCGCACCCCGCCAACGCCTACCTACATAGTACAACATGCCAAACACGTATATCTAACTATTGAAATAAGCACTATCAATGAAAAAGTACCAAAATATGCAATAAACCTATAAAAATAGAATTATATGCATTTGCATATGCAAACATGCAAATGCATATAATCCGATGTCTAGTTATAACCTTGCATGCATAACCGAGAGTTTATTATTAACCGACAACAAACTGAGAAGTATGTATGCAAGCTCACGGACGCCACACACGCTCGGTTATGCATGCGCATGCATAACAGAGCGGAATAAATACCAATTTTGGTATTTGCTTGGTTGCATGTACATGCACGCATGACTGTACAGTTTTCGGCCATACACGCTAGGGTTTGCATGTTGGTTATGCATGTAAGTTCATAACCATCATACAAAACTTAGCGTGGGTGGCCGGCATTATACATCCGAAAAAAAAAAACACAGAATGTATTCCGCGAATAAAAGCAGACAAGAGATGTTTTATTTGCCATACGCACATACGGAATTGAATACATAGTTTGTGTTTGTGCAAACAGATATCGGATTCGTGTTTGGACGGTGGATCGAGATGGTTGCGTGGAAACGTGTGGAAATAACCTGTTTTTCTATGAAGTATTAATCAAATCGAAAACGTAAGACACGTTTGGATTTCAAAAGCTTTGACCGAGGTTGTTTAGTTTGAGCACTTTTAGGACCAAAAAGTAGGGTATACATACATACGGCCAATCTAAATCTGCACGCCGCCCCCCTACTTTACTTAGTTATTCAAAATGAAACGGTAATAGGTATCATCATAAAGATCATTTTGGAATTATGCTGCGATCTACGCTGCATCGACGTAAAGAAAACTATGGATGTGTTCAGATCAGATTTAGACAAAACCATCTCTATACCAGTCGACCTATAGTTATTATAAGTGCAATACCTTCCAGGTTTGAAGCTATGTTGTAACTTTGAATTGAAGTGGTCGTACATATGCACATTACGCACGCACGATTGCCCCTTATTACTCTCCTGTTTGAGAAAGACCGATTTTATCCACCTAAAACAACAATTTGAAACGCCCAAGGCATAAACAGTGGCTGCAGATTCTGCAGAGCAAAAGATAGCAGGGTAGCAGTCTCGAAGCCAAATTGAATTTCCAACAATCCTAAAGTCATCGCGGTGACCCGAAACTTGGCTAAAGCGGAAATTGAAATAAATCGTTATCAGAGAGCCTTATCGCAGGAATAATAGAACTACGAGTAACTAGAAATTTCACTGTTACTATGGGACAGATAAGTGGCTCGCACGCGTGCACTGTAGATAAACTATCCATCAGATTGTTGTGTACTAAATTTCTGATCCGTTGTTTTACCATCATCATTATTAACATGAGGATTACCAGAGTCTTCATGTGACGCGACTAAATAAAATAGCAGATCAGTAAAACGACCCAAAAAATTACCCTTCAGACTTAAAGATAAGTATCTTTTCAAAGAAATTATATTCCCTCTTATATTCCCAGAAAGAAAACGATCTCAACCCAGAGTAAGCCCCAGGAGCCGTTAAGACGGCCAGCCAGCGCTTGGTTAAGTACGCCTGCCTTGTGGTGCACTAACTATGGGTATACCTTTAGTACGCTAACATTGTAGGTCTTTCGTGGCGGTCAGACAGGACTCGTGACCACTGTGCTTGTAAAGTAAGGTGGTGTTTGGTTACCGCGACATGCGACCACGACCACTTTGCGACAGCTGAACACAATGCACCTAAGGGTTTTGCTTCGATACTCCATAGTCCATGGTTATGCAACTCGACATCTACATTCTACATGTGTATAATGTAAAGAGCTTAAAAGTCGATTTTAGTCTGTACAAAAGACTAACATCTGTATTAACTTTTTTATTTTAATCCTGCTTTAATACCTACTACAATATTGTGCGTGTTAATAAGTTCCCGTAAACCCGTTTTCATTACTTACTTATTCGGTGTTAAAGCGACCTTGCACTGTAATTACACCCTTTCAAGTCCAATCCAACGTAAAACGAACTTGAACAACACGAGCTAATTGATCCATGCAACCGGTCTCCAAAAGCTCCACGCGATGCGCAGGAGTTTATTATCACGTGTGGGTGCGCGGCGTATGCCCACTTCACAGCCAGTCAGTGAGTCACAGCTCGTTGACCCGCCGCGCGATCCGGACTTCTCACTACTCGATACAAACAAAGTTTAGCCAGTTGGTACGCTCGCGTGCGTATGCGTACTATAAAAAAATTATGGTACAAAAGATTTACTCGTAGATCCGCGCCGGTTTTACGAGTTGATGATTTAAAAGGGAATCAAGAAACGAAGAAATTTCATGTTCCATAAATCTTGCTCTCATTGTTCTAAACGCAGTCTAGCTATCAAAGATTCACATACATTGCATGCCACAAAACCATATCTTATGCCATAATTCAACTGTACCATCCGCATAGTTACAACAAAAAAACACAGAAAGGCAGACATCGCGTTACGAAGAGATCATAACGATTTACAAACGTGACCACTGTAGTGTAACACTACGCATTGTGTTATTAAAATAATAGTGTGGTACAGCTACACTATAATGTACGTTACGAGTAAATAAATACCGTATTAGTAGTGAAACCTGAACAATATTTGAAATGAAATTTATGAAATGAAATTTATTAAGAACCAAACTTCTGTTACAATGTAGTAGGTAGTTAAGTGGTAATTCTTATAATAGGTAGGGTAGGTAGTTAAGGAGTTTAATCATATTAACAAAAATAAAATAGCATGCAATGATACCTATACCTACGTAGACAAAGAAGTAAGGACGCCACTAAATTTTTTAGGAAAATGTACGTATGAGTATGAGGTCGTATCAAAAAACCACATTAGGTTAATAAAACCTGTGTTGTGGGTTCCGATACCTTCCTTCGAGTTTGTAGTTTAAACATGATCACATTTGTGTTGCTATCGTCAGTGGTTAGGTAGGTAATTGGGTATTGGTAGGTTAGTAGTGTCACAAATCATATAATACTATACTAGTACATGTTTAGGTTTTTCCAACAATTTACATCAGAAATAGGTAACAGTTCATATTATTCCAATTTGAAAGGAGTCAGTAGGTACACATAGGTGCTAAAAAGATAAGTAGGTGTGTAGGTACTTACATAGTTGACAAAAACCCTTCGAGCGAATGATTACAATGTTGGTACATTTTAATAGGTAGGTAGGTATTCTACTCAGTAATTGGTCAGATTAACGGCAAGCAAAATACAGGTAAACACTCTTACATAAACACAAACACCATAACACATTAAAACAATCAATCATAGCTATCGGAAACAATCAGGCTCAATATATAATACCACAGTACAATGCTACGCGTAATAATAGGTACTTCTACTCTGAAATTAAAAAAATGAGGGTAGGTAAAAATACACATAATCTACTACAGATTTTGTATGTGTGAGTTGCAAGGTTGGTATCCGTGTCTGTATTAAAATGTATTAGATGTAAGGGTGCGCTCGGTGCATGAATGGTTCTGTGCGTGTGCGTCGCGTTTCGTGTTTGCTATGTCGTAACAAGTAAAGAGTGGTAGATGTTAGTGTGAGTGGTTATAGTTTATTTGTAGTCAGGGAGCAGGTTGCCATTTTTGTATGATGAAGGTAATTAGTTGAAGACCATTATATAATTTTATTACTATTGAGATAAACTGGGCTGTGGTCTATTTTAAAGATAAAATAAAAGATTCTGTTGTATCATAAGTTTGCAGTAATAGCCATTTACGAATGGTTTTTGTTAAATTGTGGTGATTTAAGTTGTAGATATCCAGAATTCGATTTAATTTGTTATAGATAAAGGGGCCTAAATAAAAAGGATGTCTCCTAGCAAATGACGTATTAATTTTTTTAGTTTTAAAGGGATTGGATTTTTTTCTTTGGGAGTTTTGTATATTGGCGTCAAAAGGTGAAGATGTATGCTGTTTGCTAATTAGTCTATGCAAGAAAAGTTGACGAATCGATAGTACTTCACATTCTTTATGTAGGAGGTGTGTGGGATAACGATAGGGTTTGAAATTCATCACTTTTAGCAAAAATCTCTGGGCTCGTTCAAGCTTGATTATTTTGGTTTTACATGCACATCCCCATATCAAAATACAGTAACTTATTACTGATTGTGCTAGCGCAAAATATACTGTTTTCATCAGTTTGGGTGTTGCTACGTACCTTAAGTGCTTAAAAGTAAAAATAAGACGCCTCGTTCTAGCTGATAATAAATCAATATGTGGGCCCCAATTTAAAGTGCTATCTAGTGTAACACCCAAATACTTGATCGTTTGGACAGTCTCAAGAATCATGCATGGACAGGTAATGGAAGTATGATCGTTACAAGTGTGGGCACGGATGGTCATATCGTTTGCATTTGGGGATTTTTTTATAGAGAATTTTAAATATTTAGTTTTGTCTATGTTTAACGAAAGTTGGTTTTTACGCAGCCACATTATAACTCTTTGCAGGCCTTTTTCAGCATACTCGCGAACCTGGTTCCAGCTATCACCCCAGTACACTAGGGCGGTATCGTCAGCAAAACTAAAAACTTCCCCTTGATGAGGGTTATGTAGGCAGAGCTCGTTCATATAAATTAAAAACAAAGTTGGGCCGAGAATACTTCCTTGAGGATATTTGCGCATAGCATTTGTTATTGTCGTCTAACTTTACGAGAACATGTTTACAACGCAAAACGGAGTTGTGTTAAACGTTAGACTTTCTATTTTGCAATCGTGGTTGGTGGATTTGTGCACGCTTTCTATAAACAGAACTTTAATAGAACTACATATTTGGATAATACAAAGATTACCCGATGAGATCATAATGACACTACTAGACTGTATGTATATAGGCCTAGGCCTACTAGGCCAGATAAGTATCACCCGCCACACCAAGTTGAATTTTGGGCGCCGCTGCGACGCATCGAAATATTGGTCGGTGATCTCTGAGGAACAAGATCGGGGGGTCGAAGACCCGTATAGGGGTTTTCGAAAGTACTAGGCAGTCCTCAAAATATAGCTTTTATTTTGAAAATAAAGACAGAGCTAATTATAAGTCAGTATATTCTTCAATGTAAGGATAAGTCTGGAAAAAGACAAAGAAGTCAATGAACAAAATATTGATGGGAAAATTGAACTAAATAAAGCAGGGGTTCATACGGCGCACTTGAAACATCCGGTAGTGGGGACTACTAAGGACATGTTGAGACATGTTTCATAAGACGGATGTATCAGATGCATCTTTGCGCAATTGAGATAAAATGTACTTATTTATCTTGTTAGACTTATAAATTGAAAGAGACAGAAATAATAGTTTACTCGCAAAACACCAGCAAAGTTATTTAAGGCTGGCAAATATAACTTAACCATTTATACAAAACCTACATATTATATTACGAGTACAAGCTTAGATATTAATATGGTTCACAAGGAACTACTTGAACGTCCAGCGTACAAGATTTAACCGTAACAAAATCTAAACTTGGCCTGAGCGGTTGTGGCTCAATATTTTATACAAGAACAGCTCTATCGCTTGCTTGCACTTTCTAGAATAAGTATAGTTGACTAGGTACCGCCCGCGACTTCGGTCGCGTCACGTTGTATCCCGTTAATTTTTCGGGATAAAAAGTATGCCTATGTGTTAATTCAGGTCACGGACAATATATATTCCAAGTTTCATCCAAATCGGATCAGTAGTTTTTACGTGAAAGAGTAACAAACATCTATCCATCCATACTTACAAACTTTCGCGTTTATAATATTAAGTAGAATTTGGAGTTGCATTGTGGGAGGTCTTTGCCCTACAAAGATATAGACAGACCGAAATAAATAAATAATAACAAATTAGAGTGTTTGATCAAAGGTGGTAAACGACATGATTTCTTGGAAGCCGGATTCAGAAATGATTTTTACTTCCTCATTTGGAACCCGCAACAAACATCACAAAAGTGATATTTGTAAGACATGCCAATAAGGTGATTCTACGAGTTTATAGTCCACTGATCCAACTGATGGCGTTATATACTATATACCACATATATATAACCACAGCAAGTACCAGTAACCAGAACATCTCTTCACCTGAAACTTTTTTACGATACAGCCTCAGCAACCGGCGCGGCGGTCGGGAAAACTATTTTAAAACTTTTATTTCACTATTAAAAACTTTCCGACGTTGTAATAGACGCTGCTGGTAATATCAAAGTATTAGATAGTACAGCTGGCATTTATGTTAGCTTTAGTGGAAAGTGGAAACTAGCCTAGAACATGGCTTAAAAATAAAAACTTTAATAACAATTTGTTTTGAAGTTGGGCACTGATTCTTTGTTACACCAACTTCAAACGTTGGATGGAACAACTAGTGAGTATGTACGTTGGATGGAACAACTAGTGAGTATGTACGTTGGATGGAACAACTAGTGAGTATGTACGTTGGATGGAACAACTAGTGAGTATGTACGTTGGATGGAACAACTAGTGAGTATGTACGTTGGATGGAACAACTAGTGACTAGCTAGACGCTTATGAACTTAAATCGGCACATAAATAAATCAAAAGAAAATGTACAATCGAAACACGTACAACTCATAAAATAATTTTCATTATTTCAGCTTATTTAGACCGAAAAAGACCTTTACGTGATATTGAGACAACAACGAGCTACAAATAGAAAATGGCTGACGTAGTTAACAAATAAAGAATGTGACCCTGTCTGACTCTTAGCATGAAAATAATATTGAGACGAACGAAAATATATATCACAAAGCCCTGATATTAAATACATTTCAGAGGTTTCCCAATACTGATGGAACTTTTGATAACAGATTCAAGAACCCTACAAAGACTTGTCAGCTAAAAGGACCTTTTGATGATGACGAGACGAACGTCATATAAAGATGATCAGCAACTTAACATTTGCTTTGATGTATTTCTAGATAGATACGTAGTTTCCTCTCGGGTTACCTAAAGCTTAAAGGGACTACATCGCGTTACGTTACATATTACGTAATGTGACTTATGTAATCTCATTCTAAGTGAACTGTGTTCTTAAGAGAATATAAATCTTTAAACCGAAATAATTGACGTATATAATACAGTCGTTTACCGCACTGATTTACGGAAACTTAAGCTTCGGCAAAACCATGTTATCATTTCCACGGTTTATATCACTGCCCGCAAATCCCAGATTTTATTAAGGTTTACATCCCGGAAACAGTCCGTTCCATTTATGTGGAATCTATCATGTTTTTATTTGAAAAGCTATCAATATTATTCGGAATTCGGCAGGTTCAGCTAGAGCGCAGCGCCCTAGACAACGATTTGTCTACAGAAGAGCAAACGATTTTAGTTTATTTTCCATTAAACAAAACAAGAGTCGAAGTATGATATGACCTTTCTTTGGTGGAAAGAAACGTCTAGGGCGCAAATATGCTAAGCGTGCTGGTTGGGGTCATACAGAGTACCTTGCAGTTGTAGATAGAACGATATCATTCTAAGCGTACCTATTATGTCTGCAAGGTATTTAAAATACCCGCAAGTTCTCTTTCACGTTTGCGAGCATTGTTTAATCTTGTTTCATCAGATCGCAATCATCTGAAACTTACAAACCATAAAATTAGCTAACAGTCATCATCGCGTACTTCCCGTTGGTTGTATTACTATAGTGCTTTGGGTTTTACTGAAATATCTGCAGTACCTGTAACAAGAGAATTCGATTGAATTTATGTTTGTATTCGCCTCTCGCTAGAAAGCCTACAATAAACTACGGCTAAGCTGTTTAGTTCTCCTTCTGGGAATGGCATAGTATGTTTCTAACAATTTGATCATCTCGTTTACAATTTACAGCCATACATAGGTATTAGTAGAAGTGAAGTGAAGCGCTCGTGGCGTAGCTTGCTTAGCCAATCTTCACCGATTATCTAAGTTAAGCAACGTTCTGTGCGGTCACTATTTGGATGGGTGACCGTTAGTGGCATTTACATCTGAGCGCTTCCGTGCTTCGGAGGGCACGTTAAACTGGCGGTCCCGGCTCTAGCAGTCGTTAAGCCACGACGGAGGCCTAAAAACTCCTTCACCAGAGTTGGCCACTAGCTCATACGAGCTTGCTAGCTTTTAGTAGAAGTCTGTACACAAGTATATGTAATATTAATGACGACAAACGTTGCTGATACAAAAAACTGTTGCGAAGCCTAGGGATATGACTAGCTTCACTAACATATTTTAATGTTCAACTATATAAATATTTCATTGCCACTCACAGGCACACAGCTTTCATATATTCTTTTTATATTTAAGCAGAACTTTCTAATCTTAACTTTTGCAAGATATAAATCGATATGTAAGTTGCCTATGTGTGTATGTAGAAAATATAAAAGGTAAGAAGATAGTCTACTGGTTTTTCAATACCACCATAGAGCGTATACAATGATGAAGTATCAAACATGGCGAAAACGACGAGTATGGAACAAGTAACGAGCTTAATACTTCGCGTGAAAATAAACAGGAAGAAATACAACCAGTTATAGTCAATTAAATACATAAGAGAAAAGAACGTTGTACTGTCTTCGTCTGATTTGCATCGTAAAATAAAATACCTATAAGTGTATGCAATGCACTGTAGTTAGAAAACATTTTTTAAAAGCGACACGATGTTCCAAAATGTAACTGAAAATTTTGTAGGGTAATTCGATCGAAAATATAAAGTGCGTGGGGTTTGTTTGACAAGATCGTGAAACGTCGTCAGTTTCCCCCACACCGCTGTCAGTACGTTGACAAGTTTATCTGGGCTCTGTGTGCGGTCGTCTGGACTCACTGAGCATACAGTTGCGGACAGCAGACTTGCGAACCGACATATTCCTTTCAATATAGAAACACAGTAACATTACACTATTTTTCATTGTACCGATTTTGAATACCAAGCTAATTTGTTCCCCAAGTCATCCAAACTCTTGTTGAGTGGTGCTAGTTCCGTTATAATTTGCTTCGGTACTTCTATATTTTTCAATGAATGCCTCATTTAATCTAATTTGTGTGCAACAACTATCACCTCTTGGTTTATGTTTAACTGGTCCATCTCCTTCTGTATTTGCGTCTTATCAGCAGTACTTATGTAGTGTCTGAGATTTTATTACTAACATACTACAAGCTCTGTGCTTCACCATCCAACCAATTTAATTCCACTATCGCTAGTATCGTTACATACATTAGGCCGGCGCCCGGCGCTTATCTGACACCAGTGGCGTTATGTGCCACTGTACTGTAGCCAGAGTAATGTACTTGATTGCACTGATAAATTTTAAACACGCTATTATTACGTATATTTTATATATGGTAGAGAATTAAATATTTTGGTCGAAAGGTTGAAATAGTTGTGGTAACTGTGGTTGAAGTAACTATTATAAAAAAATTATAACCCTAAAGGTGTTATACAAGACTCATAATAATGTTAAAGAATTCAGAGTAGGTGCCTTAACAATAGCAGTAAACAGGTTTACGGCTATTGTAAAGTCAAAATTATACTTTCATGAATTTTGTGTGATTCATTACACCTTTCAAGTTCATCATTTATTTAGTTCGGTACTTCGGGAAGCCTCAAACAAACACTTAATCAAACTTTGTTTTACGTCCGTATTTCATTCGGTAATTAAGAAGCTTCTAATAATAGAAGAATCAGCAAGTGACCTTGAGAATTGAGTAGTCAAGAATGAATTTAAGAAAATTAATGACCGAAGTTGGAGTAGAAAGCTAATAGCGAAGTAAATTGCCCACATATCTTTACTATAGAAAGAGGTTTTTAAAATATGTACCAGGAGTGGAAGGTAGGTTTAAAAGGTTAAGGTTAAACTCGATATTTCATTGTGATCCGAGTATCAGTAAGCTAAAAAACTTTACTTTTAAATAGAACAAAGGGTTTGGAAAACAATCTAATCGGACAAAACATAATTCACGCCCTGATAACCTTTTAAAGGTTGAAAAGGCTGACCATTGCAAAAATGGAAAGGTCGGATTCATATTACTGAGCACTTAAATAATTAGTGTACAATTAGCACCCAATACACCGACGAGTACAGTTTCCGGTAGCTACGTACCTACTAAATACTAAATCCACTGGGAATGCAAATCCCTAATAAGGTTGGGTCAGGTCAGCCGAATATGTGATTTGAACCGCATTGTAGTCATTTGTAGCGTAAAGCTTATACAGTTATTTGGATTACTATCGGACGGGAAGTTGAATTTGTGCTTGTGGTCACTGAACTTTTAGTCATGTTATTGATAACTTATAAAAGTAAAACATCAACAGAAGTTTGTAGAAGATTCGGAATTACGACTGCCGTGATAATTTTAGATTTCTCAAATTAAAATGCCGTCTGCCTTAAAACTTTCGATCGTATAACAGTCCATTCATTCGTAAACTAAGAGCTATGAGGTCTCACACAAAGCCCTAGGGCCCGCACCAGCCCAAAGGATACCTTAACTGTACTGCAGACTCATGTAAATAAATGAAGATGGAGTGCATAGACAATAGGCTTTCAAACCGCCAGAGGAATGACAAACAGTCTGAGATATAGCCAGGATTAATAGTAAGGACGGTCATTTGCTTAAGTGGCTATTCAAGGACAGAGCATTCAATGCGTATAATTCACGGTTTGGCTACCCACTGTACCTTTGGACAATGCGTCGGATATTGCGTGGCACCGGACCATTACTCCATGCCTGGACAGTATCATCCAATCTGTGGAAACCATAACCAGTTGGTTTGATACTGCAAACCACTGTCGTAAGTAGTCCCCACTTGAATATATCGTTGAGAACGTAAGTGGCCATTCAAGGACACAAAGCTTCAATCGTAATTCATGTTTTGGCTCGTTCCCAGACGGTTGGACAATGCGTCGGATACTGCGCAAGGTTATTGCTGTGTCCAAGCCAGGATATGACGGTGCATGTGCAATCTGCTGCCTTCTAACTTGTTATTGGACCTGCGTAGCTTTGTGCGTTGCCAACATATATTTACAAACCACTCATTTTTGGCGGACGATGATTTGACAATAAGGAGGATCGAAAAAAGAACACTAGTTCAAGGTCACTCTTCATCATGTTTGCAGCAGCTATGGTCTTCCTCTTGTCAATAATTATCAAAGCCTGATAGTAGTCAGTATGTTTTCTGTTAGACGACTTTCTTATTATCATATCAACTGAGAATTTCATTATTAAAAGTGGAAAAGCCGCCTATGAATTATGGGACTGCATTCATCAATTTAACGATGTCGCTGGACAAAGCCACATAAACCCATAAATCGACAGCCTTATGAACGGAAATCTGCATTACGGGGTTTTGTTGGCGGCTAGCGGCGGGCGATACAAAAACAGCATAATAGAGACACACGCTCGTAATAAATTACGTTCTACTAGATAGTAGCTGGTGAAATAAGGTCAGTTCGCAATATCACTTCTAATTTAGATAATGAACCGTCAATTAACACTAGGGGCATTTACAGCGTCCAATCTCAAGCGATGTAAAAAGGAAATTCCTTTAGTTCGGCTAGAATATCCGTCACATGGGTAGGCCAGTGTTTCACACGAACTTTAATCAAAGCCAATTGATCGAAAAGTTTCCGTGCCGTTACCCATGAGCTTAGCAGCTAGACTGCTAGTTACGCTCAAGAAAGCTGCTATCTTTATTTCACAAAGCTCTTCGATTATCATGTCAGCCCCCTATCCATTATCTAAGTTGACACTACAACTGCTAGAGAAAAAAAATATGTGATGGATGTTACGAAAAAGGAGAATAGAAGGTACGTGACTGTTCCCAAAGATTTTTAAATTTTTTACACATCTAGCGATTATAGAGTCAACTTGGCTCTAGCAGTTCTGTTATGGAGCTTTGTGAGCACAGCGCCGATACATGGAGCCATTATAATCAATGCCCGAAGGCCGTTTGTCCGCTGAGGTTTAATCTGCCAAATGCAAACTGGTAATTGAATGCATAATGAATACTCAATTGTTTCGCATTATACGGCGGTGTGTCGTGTGGTTCAATAAATAACATGGTTTTATTAATTAAATTGTTAGCAGTTTGTTTTTTGGAAGCATTGAATTGAAATCCACTTTTAAAAAGAGCTAGATCATTAGATCCCAAATCCCAAGGTATTTAATGCAACAAGACCAGAACCAGGTACACTGATAAAGCTGTGTGTGATTTTGCTGATAACTCGGACGACAACGACCGCCAGTAAGTCAAATTTGGCCTAAGAAGACTAAGCCAAAAAAGTAGAGGCTTCTTCAGGCTGCTGAAATTATCTGAATAAACAGCAAGATGGCGCTGCGTAAAATCAAGTCTTAAAAGTGTATCCACGTGAAGCGTCAGAAGTCGGAAATGCATGCAGTAGTGCACGTCAAAGAAGTCTTTATGATGATAATGTCGAGACTAACGTGCTCTAGACCAGCAATCGCAGTCATCCAAGTATACTATTACATCAGATAATTATCATGATTTCACTTCTTAGCCACAGTTTCGTTTAACACCTACATAAGAGTCTATATCCTTTCAGTTTACAATAATTAGCTGAGTCACGAAGACTCACACTAGAAAATGATGACGATTACTCTAGTTAATAAAGGTTTCTTGTAGGCCGGAACCGTAAAAACGTATACTTAGTGTAATGTAGGAGAACCGAAGTTCTCGAATGGCAAACCCGGACCTGAGTACGAAGCGCATGAAAGCCGAAGCATCGGCGGCAATGATCGGCATAAGATCGCGGAAGTCATAGGAGGAAGAAAGCCTATTTATAAGCTAGTTTAGAAAAACGAACTAGTTTTCTTTATTTTTTCTTTTAACTAGTACAAGAACAGGCTGATACGATGATGAGTGTAAAAATGTCAGTCTCTTGGTACGGGACAAAATATTATCTTTCACAAGTTGAATCTTTAAACATTCTACAGTAAATATTCCTCCTTCGCAATCTCGTTCCGCCTGTCCTGTCCGTCCGACTGTCACAAGTTATTTCATTATTTGCTTCACTGCATTCTTGGGCTTTGAGAATCTCTGGTTTTAAAAGCACAATGGAAATATATTGGCTGTTTGGTGTTATGTAAGCTGGTTTTCTGAGTACATTTAAAATTCTGGGCAATTTCAAATCTCTGCTTTACATTTTATAACCCCCGAATTCATAGAGAAGCAGTCCGCCAAAATGTTTAACCAGCATTCCACCTGAATCCGCCTTAACAAAGAGATGCATCTTAATCGTGTATATGCATTCTAAATAAATAATGATGGAAACACGCTTAGTTTTTTCAAGAAAATCTCTAAAGTTGTTCTTTTTTTTTAAATATATAAATTAAAACTCTGTGTGCTGGACGTTTTACACTGGCTCTTTACACTGCAAACTCGTACTCGACCCTCTGAACTGAAACATAAGCAAACACGGTTCAAGCCTTTTAATTAAAAAACGGTGAGAATTCCTCATATTTGATTAAAAACTTATTCGCATCATGCTCATTGAGTTACAGGAACAAACACAGAAGTCTGGATCTTTTAGCACAGTAAAGCTATCGCGCAGTAGTACAGACCTTCATATACATCATATACAGATCTTGAAGAACGTATGATTTGTCCCACCCACTGCGTTGTTTCATTGAGTCGTCATTATGACTGTAGTCTTTAGATTTTTTATTCCGTCTTCTTAAGTTTTGATTTATATTTAAGGATTTAAGCAGCTTCGTAACCTTACCTACTGGTTTGTGGGAGACTGTACTGTGTGAAACTGTAGAAGCTCGAACGTTTACACACCCGCCCACATATTCAGGTTTGTTTGAACGAATGCAGTCTCCAGTTTTCAATATTTTACTTTTAGATTTTGCTTAGTTTTACAACTTAGTTTAAATATTTACCTCTAGACTGATTTTATTAATCCAAGTTGGATTTAATCGTTTTAAATTTTGAAGTTGGTAAGATGTAATAAAACATTTTACGTTCTCAATTAAGTTCTGCAAACAGCCGATCTACAAAAATCTAATTTCAATGTGTCAAGTAGGATATCTAATCAGCCTTTGCCTTCCCAAGGCTAGAGTTCACCAACAGGATAACCGACCTTCCAAAAGGTTTTGGTCTCAACTACGATAGGTGTAATTGCATACTTTGCAATACACGCCTCGGTATTTATTGAATTTGGATGATAGTTCAACTTTCGTAGCGTGGACAGTTCTTCAGCTTTTTATTTTATTGTCATGTACCTACCTACTATGAGCCCTATCTTTTCAACTACTTTTGCATGAACGAGATTGTTTTAAACTCCACCATGATAACTGAGTTTGACACTTTTAATCAAAGGTTGTTATAACCGCCCGTAAGCCTGTGAACAGTGGACCAAGCTTCCTGGGCTCGTAATAATCGCCGGCTCTATTCCGTCCCCCAGAGCAAACAACGTTAAGAATTTAGATTACTCTCTCCTCTCCCGGTGACCCAATAAGGAATTTGTCCACATCGATTAATTTGCTAGCCATCCGTACATATACGTAAATATACTATGGCGTACCAGAATAATTAAACCAGTTGGATAGGCATAAAATTTTCGACTTATTTGGAATAAAAGTTGTGTGTAAAATAGTCCTAACCCATGTCAGTCTAAAGTCTACTGAAGCTCCCCCTTACATTTTCACGAATAATTATTTTGAATTTTCTCCATGCATCCACAGATTTGCCGCGATTTCTATAATGTTGGAGCGTCGAGGAATTAATAAAACGTACCTTATATGTTTAAAGAGAAAAAATTTCATCACAGTATATTAAAAAAGCACACAATTTTATCACGCAATCTCAATTTGGATTTCTCATACACCGCAACGGTAGTTTGAATAATTAAACTTCGGTCAACAAGGGAAAAAAGAAAAAACTGCCTTATTTTGGTTTGGCAATTTGTAACTAATCTGCTGCGGACTTGTGGGCATTTGGGAATTAGATGAGTTTATCTAACAGCTCCGGATGTTGGGATGTTTCGGCTTGTATTTTGCGAATTTGGAACAAATTCAAATCAGCAGGAAGTGGGCGGACTGGTCAATAATAATGTCCCAATTTTTAAGCGAATTAAAAAATAGGTATTTCTTGATTCGATAATTCCTGAATGGCTGGTTCGAATTTCATGGCGTTTCACTGATTTTGTAGTCACGTAAAGCTGCAATACACTACCAACAGTACCACCAGTGTAATTATAAAAAAATCTTAAATTCACGATAAAAACATTTACTATGATACTAAAATCATTTAATAGTACGAAAATTACCTACCGTACAAAATCGATGTAGAATATATATATGACAATAAGATGAAAATATGAAGTTGCAGAAAATGTCTGAACAATAAAATAACTATAAATTCCTACACAGTAAAATATACTTACTGCGGCGCGGAAAAACCACACAACAACACTTTTAGAACAGACCATTTTACCGCTGCAAAAGGACGAGTTACGATAGCATTACAGCCTTGCAAAAGAATGGAGAGAATAGGCGAATTTAAATTCTTTTGTTTTAAAGTCTATCTTTATTCAAGCTTATTGAAAGGCAGACTTGGGCTTCGGGCTTTGCCAACTTATTTAACTGACCCAGTTCAGTTAGATCCCTGAAGTCCAATACATCGCATAATTTACTGAAATTTGGGTTGAATTATTTGAGTTTAGAGGTTTTCAAGTCGATGAATTTAATGTTCACTGCGAAAACCCTTGTCACTTAATTTGTCCCTTATCCTAACCCTTATTAGTCTAAACAGGTCGCTATTAGCCTCGAGGGAACGTTGGAATAAGCGTTATTGTATCTTGCGCGTCCTCCTGATCTCCAAAATGAGAGGGTCGAAATGGTATTAAAATTTTATTTGAAAATATTGCACCGGAATTGTTCTCACTGAGGAAGAGAATAAAGGTAAAATATATTTTAGGAGTAAAAAAGATCAAGATCAACGCCAGAAACCAAGCTTACAAAATAAGGAAAGGGTAACACTTCTTTTATGCAAGGATTTGCTACAATATGCTGTGAAGTTAATAGATTGACTCAGAAAAATGTCGGTTGAATTATATAATCAATTTTCGATAAAACTTTCACATCAAACAATAAGAGAAAGGAATCGAATGACTAAAACGGTACATGACTACTACCCACCGGTTTAGTCATTCGAGTTTCAACAATACTCTCTATTGTTATAACTACAATTCTTTCGAAATTCAGCGGCCTAGTACAACAGACATGTGGGTAATAAAGTTGATGACGTGTCAGATACAAATCAGATGATGTAGTAATCTTGAATGTCAGTCAACACAGCTTCGGAGTAGTTTACATTTTTTGTACGACTAGGTACACTGTTTCAAATCCAATCAAATCAAAGAGTTTATTTGCAACTAGGTAATTAACATCATATAATTATTACATGTTTACATCCGTTCCATTCAATGCGCATATAAAATACTGCCATATGTTATATATACAGGTAGATAGGGGGTATAAAATTGGCCGTTTTCCAGCAACAACAAAAATTTTGACGCACCTTAATTCCGAACAGGGCTGACCCACCTTCGGGAATACCGCGAACTATTTGCAGGTTCGGTCATCTATAAATTATGCCGCAGCTAAATGCTATTCTGTGGTCATATTGAAGGTGGGAGTCTACTAACATCGGTATTTATGGATGACTCTTGGCATTTATTGCGTCTTCAGCTGTTTCCCTATTTAATTATTGAGTCTCGAATTGCGATTAAGTACCGTATCTTTTCTACTTTAATGTCTCAGAAAATGTCGAACTATACAATATTCAGCAGAATTTACGAAAAATATGTTGTTTTTGTATAGTTAAGAAGGAGTAATGTATCATTTTGAGACAACCCTAAATGAATGATTGTCAAAAAACTACAGCATGATTCTATTTACAGTTTGCTAGAATTGCATAGATTTAACGTGCTTGACGAGCGCGTGGAAACGAGTGTTTTAATATTCAATTAACACATTAACAGGGTGTTTAAGTATGCATATCGTTCATAACTGCACGCGATTTACAATAAACACTTTGAACTGTATTCGATTGTAATAGAATATATTTTTGTTTGCGGTGATAAGACAGAATGAGAATGAAAGTTGTGATGCGTGCATCGAATTTCAGAATCAATACAAAAAGTTATTCATATCCGTTTGCTAATTGCAGGTCGTTTATTCTATTATGCGTAGATAGCTTTATATGTGAACGTGATTGAATACTTTGATTGAATACTTTGCTTTCGAATACTATTGCTCTAACAACACTCTACATAAAACGTACCCTGAAGAAGTACCCTTCTAAAAATGGCAGACATTATTCTGATGCAGCTCTGAAGATGACGCGACCACGCGATGTTAGCAGTAGGCAAAAGGTTGAAAACACTTGCTCTAAAATAGTCTATTTAGATAAAATAGACCCTGAAAGTATCCTACAAAGCGCTCAGTAAAGCAAATCAGTAAAGAGATAATCCACATTCAGAACTGAAGATGGCGCGACTATGCGACGCGACGTACCTAATAGATAAAAGTCGTCAAAGCCCTTTGAATTTTAACTAGATTTTCCCACACAATGTTTTAGAAACGACTTTAGCGGAGATTACTTTTGTCACTCATGAGATCGTTTTACTGAACCCTAGCGAAGTCATTACAGGTATAGGTAGGTACGTGCCATTAATGGAAATATCTCACACCTACGGAATTTCCAGAATGGCAACCAGCTTACTTTTACACTCGTATATAAAAATGTCCATAAAAATACGTAAGCGTAGCTCCTCCACGTGCGAGATGGATTCATGTATTTTTCTGCAAACTTTTCCTGTGTCACCTTTAAATTTCCTGTCACGTAGGCGGCCGCGATGAGGTGACATCGGTTAATATTGATCCATCTCTTGCTAGGTACTTTATACCTGATACAACCTACGTAGTTAAATATATTTGGCGTTGTGCTCTCAACCGAGAAAGGAAAAAAACCTAAACTTTAGCAAGCTTCGCAGGAATTTAAGCAATTCGCAGGTATAGTATCGATGATAGATGTATTCTCCTTGGAACGAAATACATTATTAAGCTGTGCTGTCCATTCGCGCGCTGGCGCTCGTCACAGTTAGACGCGTAATCTATTTGTTTGATTCCGGTCCGGTTTAAGCTGCGAGGCGCCTCGCGCGCCTTGCTCGTGTTTACGCGCTATTAAGTTACGTTTCCTATAGCGTAATAATCTTTCTACAATGAACAGATACGCGATTTTGAACACCATACAAGAGGACGATGTGGAACAGGGTGTAACTATTGAGCAAAACGCAAGTGAGATGACAAGGAGTACGGAAAATACTAATCCGACGTTATTGAGTACGAAAGAGGGTACAAATGAAAATGAAGTATTAGAGTCGGGAAGACCCCAAAAAAGAAATCGTGAGGTGGACCATGATGAAATTTGGACGACGATGATACGAAAATCAAAAGTATATGGCCGTGAAGAAGACAGTTTATCTACGATAATTCCGGAATTTAAAATCGAGATTAGCGTAACATGCACCGAAAAACTGCCAAAACAGTTTGGTTTTGCAAAAATGTTAAAATCTGAAAATATTAGAAATGTGGTAAAAATTAAATATGTCAATTCATATAAGGCGTTGATCCACTTTAATAACGAAGAGAGTGCTAATCTGTTTTTAGTGTGCAAGAGCTTTAATGAGAAGGGTTTTAAATGCCAGAGAACCTTGGAAATAAACCAGTCGTATGGTGTCATAAAAGATATTGATCTTGAACTCAATGAAGAGGAGATATTAGAGGGGCTTGGTTGTGAAACTACAATTTTGTCAGTAAAACGACTGAAACGCAAGAATACTCACGATGGCCGTTGGGAGTTGAGTGAATCTGTTAGAATATGCTTTAAGGGGTCCTCCTTACCATCGCATGTATATATCTTTGACACAAGGGTGAATGTGAGTCCTTACATATATCCAGTGACACAGTGCTCCCGTTGTTGGCGATTTGGTCACTCGCTTAGAATGTGCCCTTCTTTGAAAGTTATTTGCCCCAAATGTACGAAAAGTCATGTCAACTGCGAGACAACTAATTTTAAATGCAATAACTGTAGGGGTAAGCACATGGCAATGACTAAGATATGTCCAGTTTATCTAAAGGAGAGAAGAATCAGAGAGTTGATGGCAGAATTTAATTGTTCATATAAAAAAGCTCTCATCTTATATGTGCCTCCACCAACTAGACCACGGGATCTTTCAGAAGACCCACCGCTACCTAATTCGTCAGCAGCGCCTCAAAGCGAGTCTACATTTACGACCTCACAACGCCAAAGCACGGAGTACAGCAGCGCGACATATGCGAAAGTAACAAAAACAAAACCAGAAAAACCGAAAAAGAAATCAAAGGGTGAGACTAAAAGAGATTTTAAAGAAATGGAAGAAGATATAGTATTTGAGTGTGCTTCAGAATCTAGTGACGAGGATAGAACGGAACATCAGCCAGAAGGTGAGAGTAAACCGAAGGAAAAAAGACCACAAATGTCTTGGATGTTATTATTTAAACAGTTAAAGGAGAAGATGATGGAAGAAGGAAACTGGGAGGATAAAATCAAAGGTTGTAGAAGTATAGTGTTTGAAGCGCTTTTATCGTTCGTTGTACAGTTCATTGCTGATCAGCCTTGTTGTAATTTCATAAAACAATTATGGATTACAACAACTCACAGTCTGTAAACGTGTTACAGTGGAATGCGCAAAGCATTCGTCCTAAAAGTACAGAGCTCGAATCATTATTAAACCAGGAGAAGATACACATTGCCGTAATAAGTGAGACTTGGCTGGACCCGGGGAGTCGTTTTCAAATAAGTGGATACAACGTTTTTAGAACAGATCGCGCTGATGGCTATGGAGGTGTGGCAATCTTGACTCATAGGTCGATAAAGGCACAACAATGTAATGTTGAATTATCCAACTCACGAATAGAGATACTTCATGTTAGAGTTTTGAACTGTAATCAATTAGAAAATGTTTATTCTCTATATTGCTCACCATCTGTCAACACTACACTAAGAGATTGGAACCAAGTCTTTTTGCTGGCTAGACGAAGAACTCTTATTGTTGGAGATTTAAATGGACATCATAGTAATTGGTCAAATAGGACTGATCCAAGAGGTGAACAGATTTTGGAGTCTATTCTAGATAATGATCTTATTTCACTGAATGATGGAACACACACACGAGTCAAACTAGTCAATGGCATAGTACAGAGATCTTCTCCGGATCTGGCATTAGCATCTTTAGATATCGCCTTAAACTTTGAGTGGATGGTCTTAAACGAAAACTTGGGAAGCGATCATCTGATGATTAAAATGAAAACTACTATCAATACACGTGGTAATTATAAAAGAAAACGCAATTTCAAAAGGGCTGACTGGTTGAAATATAAAACTAATATTGAGAGGCAAATGGTGGACTTGATATTACCAACTAACCACCAGGCTGCATATGATGTTTTCATTGAGATGATTAATAAGGCGGCTAATGATGCCATTCCATCTACAAAAATATGTATGAACCCTCTTCGCTTGCAGAGTTTTACTCCCAGACCATACTGGAACAAAGAGACTTCGAAGGCTGTAGCTGAAAGACGACTAGCGCTCTCAATTTTCAGGAGAAACCCGACCCCAGACAATTTAGAAACTTTGCAAAATAAGATCAGTGCGGCACAAAGAGTGATACGTAGTGGTAAGCGTAGATCCTGGCAAAGATTTTGTGATGGTATTGACACAACAACATCTCCAAGTGAAATGTGGAACAAAATGAGATGGCTCAAGGGACGCAGGTTCGTGAGGAACAATATTAACCGTGAGACAGCTGAATCTTTACTTTGTAGTTTAGCTCCTGATTATGCAGCTCCTTCTTGCCCTTCATTTTATGGTGAGAATAATCATCTATCATCGCCAATTTCAGTTCAGGAACTCACTAATACAATTAAGCAAACCGATACAGCACCAGGTGTAGATGAAATATCTTATTCTATGATTAAAAACCTTCCAGAGGCAGCCAAATTTGTACTAGTATCGCTATACAATAGGTTTTTATCATCAAGTTTCGTACCAATTCAGTGGCACGACGTTAAAATAGTACCTATACCAAAACCTAATGTTCATGGTGGTTCAATTTCAAGTATTAGACCCATTGCCCTAATGTCGTGCCCATGTAAAATACTACATACAATTCTCACGCGTCGACTTGAATGGTACCTTGAGAAAAATAACTGTTTCTCAGAGGAAACAGTAGGTTTTAGAAGATCGAAATCGTGTATGGATAATTTGACTAGATTAGTTGCACGAATACAGTGCGGCTTCAGTAAAGGATATGCAACGGTTGGTTGCTTTATTGATATTGATAGCGCATACAATAATGTTGATATAACAAACCTTTTGATCGGATTGGATAATCTTGGAGTGGGTGCGGTTATATGTAAATACATATGGCAGTTTTTGCATTCAAGATGTTTATCTATTGAGCTGAATAATAATGAAGTACTTAGTAGAATTACAGGAACTGGTATAGCACAGGGTGACCCTCTGTCTCCATTATTGTTCAATGTGGCAACTATCAACATCTGTAAGAACTTGGGACAAGTGTCCGTATCTCAATACGCTGACGATTTTGTAATTTATGCTAGCCGTAAAAGTATAAGCGATGCGGTTGATGCCACTCAAAACGCTTTAGTGTCTTTAAACGAAATGGTAAATGAGCTGGGTTTAAATATTTCGCATAGGAAAACCAAAGTTTGTGTATTTACAAGGGGGTATACAAGAAATTTAAATAGGTACAACGTTTCACTTTATATAAATAACGAACGTATTCAACAAGTTGATAGTGTTAAATATTTGGGTATGTGGTTTGATAGAAGCTTAAGGTGGGGTAGGCACATAAATGAAACGCGAGAGAAGGTACTTAGATTTTTAAACGTATTTAAAGTATTGGCTGGTTCAAAATGGGGGATTCATCAAAAACATTTGAGGCGCCTTTATATTTCATTAATTAGAAGTAGATTAGATTATGGATGTATTTTGTATGACATCAGTGTAAAAAGTCATCTTAACAAGCTGGATAAAGTACAAAATCAATCAATGAGAGTGATAGGAGGATTTATAAAGAGTACACCCATACACGTAATGGAGAGTGAACTGTGTCTCCATACGTTGTTTATTCGTAGAAGGTATCTCGCTGCTAAGTTTTGGCTTAGATCTAAATCAATCGATAATAATATGAATATACATGTCTTAGAGGAATTAAACTATTTATGTCAGGGTGAATATTGGAGAAGAAAGAAATTACCTTTATTGATTCAGATACATAATGAATATGAAAACCTCCCTATTCACTCTGACCCGAAATTAATGCTATATTCTCTGAGTGATTGGATTAGTAGGTATAATGCATCAATCTATATCAGTACATCAATTGATGAAGTAACATGTCCTAAAAAATGTATTAGCGTGAGTAACCTTCGTAATTTGTGTAACAGATTTCTGAATGACAAATACCATACCCACTATGAGCTTTACACAGATGGATCAAAGGATGAGTCGGGATGTGGATCAGCTTTTTTTGACCCGCAAATAAATACAGGTGTCGCGTTTAGTATTAGCGCTGATATTTCCATAATGCACTGTGAACTTATAGCCATCTCTGAAGCGTTATCGTATGCTGCATCTTTAGATTACAGTCAATTTGTCATATTATCCGACTCTAAAAGTGCCCTTTTACATTTGGCTCGGTTACCTTCGAGCATTCGAGGGTTTCCGATAGCCTATAGTATCCTTGATTCAATGTGTAAGCTTCGTGCAATTAACAAAGAGGTGATCATCCAATGGATACCCTCTCATGTAGGTATCATGGGCAACGAGGAGGCTGATAAGGCCGCGAGACAGGCAATAAGCAGCGGTATTAGTTATGGTTGTTTACCATTACATAGCGAGGTATTGTGTGGGGTTAAAACAAGATGTAGACAGTTGTGGCATGAATACTTCGATGAGCGCTCACGCACAAAAGGTATATGGTACAGAACTATCCAGTGCCAGCCTCCTCGTTTCCCATGGTTTGACCACCAAACAATAAACAGGAGGTATGTTGTCGCGATGTTAAGGCTTCGGTCTGGACACATCCCGTCAAACAAATTTAAATTTTTGATGCGTATATCAGAGTCACCTAATTGTTGTGAATGTCATGTTGAGGAAGACGTGCATCACGTATTGACGGAGTGTGTGCGGAATGAGGTTTTGCGCAGAGAAATTTTATTTATAGGTAAAGATTTTAATGTGGGTATGTGTAACAGCATTTTGGCTTCCCCACTATCTGAGGAAGCCAAAATGCTGGCTAAACTTTATTTAAGGTTAGGTTTTTAGTTGCTTTCTTTTTTGTGTGTAATATTTATGTTTAGTCTGTACGGGGGTGGCATGGTCACTGTGTGACAAAACCTCCTATAATAAATAAAGATTAAAAAAAAAAAAAAAAAAGCTGTGCTGTAAGTAAAAAAATATAAGAGTACACTTTTTAAAATATTCTGATTTAAAATAACTGTCAGCAATAATTAAAGTGAGATGTTCCGAAAACCTCTAGCGAAATTTTCAAGTTTAAATCAAAAAAGTATTCTAATTTGGGGTTTAGCTCAACGCTCAAGCTCTTAATTGATTTAAATAATAGTTATACGTTCTTTTGGCAACTTTTTAATTAAATAAAACTGGTTAGGAGTCGAATTTGCGTTCCATAGTCCAATATACAGTATATAGATAGAAAAACGTAGAAGCACAGAATTACCAAATTTAACAAAAAGCTTAATTCAACGGAATCACAGAACAGCTCTAGTAACAGACAATTTACAAGTATGTAAATTTTTAAGTGCCAAATACTAGCTTTTAGGTTAACTTTAATTTTAGGAGAAGACACGACACGCGGTACGAACAATTTATTCATACTATCAAACAAAAGCAATCGAATCAATTGCATGCAATAATGAACGTTTGTTGCTATAACAGAATAACCTTGACCTGTGCTGGGGTCAGACATGTCTGAACATTAAACCCAGTAAGGATCGGTTGCTGTCAGTTTAATTTACCACAACACCTACATAAGCCACGTCCAGACTGGAATCACATATCCGTAAGCACTCCTTATGGAATCGATGTTGGGAACTACAGAACTTACCTTAGTCCTTATCCGGTAGACTAGGGGTTGGGTTTTGTGAGTGGTTATTTCATGGCTGACTAGGCTGAGAAGATGGTATAGGTGCTGGGCAAACCTACTCCATCTAAACATTGTCCCAGGCACTACAGTGTCCCGTTAAGTGTAGGCATAGGTTGCCTTGCCTCCTGACGCTGTATAAATCATCTTCAATAGATGTACAGGGCTATTTATTATTGCATGGTCCATTTATTCGTTATAGCCTTCTGAGATCGACAGATAGAGGCAAGATACTATACGACCAGACCATACTCTGGAGGCAAATGAAATCCTGGTATCCAAATTCATCAAAATAAAAAAGTAAGTCTGTATGCAGCTTTTCATCACAGGAATGGCAAGGGACCGAAAAGAATGGCGTAATAAAGAGGAGGCCTATATTCAGCAGTGGGTGCAAACGGGCTGAAATGATGATGATGATGAATGGCATTCAATTGGTATCAGCCTCTATGAATAGCCTTCAATTAAAGTTCAATTATTGCACTCGGTTGACTCGCTCGCCCGATAGCTGATAGCTTTTAGATTTATAATTAGCGTTTGCGATGCGAAAAGGAAACTCTCAGTGGAAAATGCAATAACTCAACTGTTCTCATACTTTGACAATTTGGTACATTGATTTTTCTGTCATCTCTTGTTCAAAAATAAGCGTATTTCTGCGATAACTCTGTTATAATGAACCATTAACTACATCGCATAATCAACAACAAAGACCGTTTTCCACCGTCCATGTGATGAACGATTTGGAGAAGAGCGAGCTCAGTAAGTGGCTGTTCTGGAGCCTGTTCTAGATTCGACATCAGAAGGAATAAACCAACTATTTGATATACTATCCTGTCGGTGACAAAAGCGCGTCTACTAAATGGGGAGTTCTAATGAATTCGGGAGGTCCTATGTAGTGGAAAACAAGAGAATGGAAATTCAGTTCATGCAATTTTGTGCTGCGTGCTCGACCTAATTCCATACAGTGTGAGTTAATGAGAATCAGAATCAGCTTAGAAGTTCGGCTGAGAAAATTGAAATACGCATCTGGAGAGAGCAGGGGGTCAGCAGGAAATAAACCTGTTTATTTCCTGCTGACCCCTGTTTTGTATCTGACGTCCACAGTTGACGACAAATTCATGTTTGGTCAGATATAGATACGCAATGAATTATATACCATTTAAAATGGAGAACCACAGTGTTAATAAAATATTATATTAATTTCGAGCAGAATACTTGTTTACGGCAAACAAAATAGTGGTCGGTCGAAGCAACCTCGCTCGTAATTAAAAACTATCCCCTTGAGCGAAGTCCACTCGAAGATGAGGAAATATCTAGGTAAGAACTGTCTTGATTGACTTTTTTCATCTCCAATTTGTTGAAACTTTTTCTAAAGTTTCGCAACGCCTCTGGTTCTATCAGTTGCATAATACAAACAATTTAGGCTTATATTACAACTTTAGTATTGTAAAGTTCAAATATAAATTCGCGTGAACTGCCCAACACTGGTGAAAATGTTTTAGGGCCACGTAAGTTTCCATCATACCTTCATGAAGGCTGTCGTTCATCGTAAAGAGTTCTCAAAACAAACGTTGAATTGTTAAAGACAAAGTCACCGATCCAAAAAACAGTCACAGTCACTACGCACGAAACAAAGCTCCAGAATAATAACGCACATACCAAGAAAACCGGAAGACGAAACAAAAGACCATTTAAAGCTATGCAAAAATGGTCTTTATAGAACTGTCTCTGCCGCGAAATTTATCCATTTGTATTCAAAACCTCAACTAAGCCTTAATAAAAAATCCACAGCCCGCAGTTCCCGCACCCCAGTACCTGCAACAAACAATACGCACGTAAACACAAACAGATCGTTAAAGGAAAACAACTATCCTGCCGCAGAAACACGCTGGCCTGTCTGGTTACACGTAAAATGGGCTTTATTTGTTTATTTCTGTAGCTTTTAGTACGAATAGCCAGCAATATGAGTTTTTAGGAAATAAATAATGCATGATCAGCAGTTTTGATAGCCTCCAGTTATAATATGTAGGGTGTAATAATACCTGGACTTAACTCAGCAGAGTTGGACAAATGATTACCCACGCTCTCTAATTCGGATGCAATAAAAACGAGCGCGATCCAGAAAACGCCTCAATTGTGCGACCAATAAGTAACATTTCAGAGTAAACATTCTATTTGAGTGCTTCATTTTACTGTGCAACCAATCTTTCTAGACCCTTGCTTGATTATAAGAACATAGAAGTAAAGCATTAGGATATGCCTGAAAGAGGTCTGGTGGGACTGGTCGAATGAAGACCAGGGTAAGTCAAAATCTCCGTTGTTTTATAGAAATGGTAAATACGAAGCGTGCTTTTGTCTTTTCGATAATTGAGATGAACTGTATAAACCCGGAAGCGTGGTAGAGAAAGAAAAAGTAATTAGGTGGTGCGTGCATTTCGCGCATAAAAACGTTGGGAATTGTGAATTAAAAATAAGTTGCTATAAGTTAGATAAGCAACGCGTTCCTTGTTTCTCATGTAAGAGTTTTTAAGGCATGGTTCTTTCTTGCTAATTTTGCGTAACATCCGTAACCGGATTAAGAGAGCCCCGACATACTTGGGCATTTTTATGATCTGGTGAATGATTCAGTGTGTCCCAGTATCATTCGTGGACATTTGACAATAGCAATAAAAACACATTTTAAATTAACAAGCAAAACTCTCCAATTTATCAGCCTCGTACGGCAATTATCACATCAATAAATCCACTCCAACAATATTTTATTTATTCATTTAATAATTTTGAAAGTTTCTGCGCTTTCTTTATTATAAAAAAAATACGTCGACAGCTTTACGTTACGGTCCTTGCGCTTTAGACGATTAATCCATCGGCAATTGTATAAAGAACATTTGGATAGCAGCCCGACTGTTTCATAACTTCATAATTCGCTTTTGGTATCAAAGAGTGTTTCAAACCAACTCTCTGAAAGTTACGCGTTAATAGCATTTCTAAATTATAATATGCTTCGTCACCAATTTACATGTGAAGAATAATGTGCAAAACTTGTTTCATAAAATTACCTATGTGGTCGTTGCTCGTATAAACTTGAACTAGAACTTGCTTCTTCACCACATTTGTACATCTTGACAATCGCGTCATAGGATAGGAGGCTCTTTACAGGCATAACTTACAAAGGCATTTCACGACTCACGTCACACCGGAGTTGATCGGAGTGAAACTTGTCTGCCTGAACGTACTATTACTTTAGCTGTGATGCCACCTCTTTGGCCCAATGACCTGAATCCGGTTGAATCCAGCCGACCGTTCCAGTTACCAAAACCGAATAATCGAACTAATAGTAAATCAGCACTCAGACGGCTTTGCTTTCAGAAACCAGGTACTTATAAATGTATGGACTATGGACATGGCTAAACTTAAGCTAAGTACTACATAGTAACTGATAGTGAAGTTACTCTAAGATAAAGCTATTTTATGATAAAAACCTTACAAAACTTTGGGAGTTTTTAAAATCTAGTCATCAGACATACCGATTGGTTCATAGTGAGCTCGTATATGTTAGCTTGTGTGCAAAGATAGAGATACCACTTCGATACAAACCAAACTATGAGTGTGTTTTTAGAGAACACACTTCTAAGTGGATCAATGTCGAGCGGATCTACAATGTACTTATTTAGCACAAAATTATCATCAAAAGTCTGCCGGCTCTGGATATTCAAGTTTATGGCTTGGAACTGGAAAGTTTGTCGTCATCCGAACAAAACAGTCGGGATTACGAATTGCTTGCCATTACAACAAACAACAGTAATTGCTGGAAACGGCAGCGAGGACATTACGCGAAAGCAATCAGAACTATCGAACGATCGGATACGAGGATTTTGTTGTTTTGGAGTTATTCTTTTTCTTCAACTGAATCCTACTCTTTTGCGGGCTCTTATAGACCGAAGGAGAATGAAGAGCGTATGATTGACGACCCGACAGACGACATTATTATGATGGCAGGAAGCAGACCGGTGGATGGGAGGGAAAGGTCCAAAACCGTTTTCTGGAAATCTATAGGGTTCTATTATCCAGCAGTAGACTGAAGATGAACAAGTAAGTCTACCGACATGATCCAGCACAGAACGGTGGTAATAACTTGTCCATATTGCACAATAAATCTATGTAATACCAAAATACTGTAAATCTTACAAAATATTACGAGTTTTTAGTTCAAAGCCGGTAAAAACTCTTTAATTATATTACCGAGTACGCTAAAATGTAGCGTGTTTGCAGCCTACCTACATAGTCTACACACACACCCTTTAGCGCTTCGTCGACAGAGCGGTAACACAATATGGAACCAGTAACCTGCCACGTAAAATGTGGCAGCACGGCAACGATTCAGCGGAAGTTGGGTCTTAGTGCGAAGAAATTACAGGTCTATATCGCCTACCGCGAATGAGCGTATTGTTCAAAGCGTTTTGCCTTTTTCAGGCGTTCTAACGGTCCGATGGGTTTGAGTTGCTCTCGCTTTGAAATCGCTCAAATCCTGCATTCAATCAACGATGAGGCTTACGCTGACTAAGGAGGGGTTAAATGGGTTTTGTTTTTCGACGAAATTTAGAACTGGTAAAGTATTTAGGTCTTTCAAAGAGCTTTTCGATCGTAAAGTTTCTTATTTACAGTTCATTACTTCAGAAGATTAATTCATTCATTCTTTGCTTTGAAGAGCAAGACGCGCAAAATATATCAGACTGTCTATGCTGACATTGCTGGCTGATTTGCACTTACCAGTATTGGTTAGCTGGTAAAGCTCAAGTTCAAGTAGCGTCCCTAATTTAAATAATTAAGCCGTGACTGTACGAATAATACTATATTGATTTCAAACGACCGCTTATGTCGGACAAAAGTAGGGGCTCTCTTCAATAAAATGGGACGCTTGTAGCGACGTATAAATTGTTTTTTTTATTAGCATAAGGGCATGCGGAAGGCATAGATAGAGCGACATAAAATGGGCGAACGATCGGACGACTAATCTATGAGATTGGCTTCGAGATAACAAGGGTACTCCGCCGCATCAGTAAGTAGGTACCTATTGGAATAAATGGGTTGATATTCGTCGTAATATTCTTTTGGTTATGTATCTAGAATGCAATGCAACCAAGTACTTTTTTTTATCGGATTAATTTATTATCTAAACTAGATCTTATAACACACGAGCGACCCGCCCCGGCTTCGCACGGAAAATTATCAACCCCTAAAAATCCTTACAAACCCGTAAATAAAAAGTAAAAAGTTGCAAAAAGCTTATTGCCTTGGATTTGAACTTGCGTCGGTCTGACCGCAGTCCAATCGTATTACCCTTTGGACAACAGGATGTATGTTATACTAGTTGAAATTACGGCTGTCTCTTATCAATTTCCAAATGTCAAATTTTAAACATTACGTTTAGCTGTCAGTTGTGTCAGTTGTGTTTTGCTATACCATTTCTATTTTTTACACCTTGGGTTACATTATTGTAAATTTATCAGTGTTTCTCTACAATATTAAGCATGTATTATACATATAAGCCTTCCTCATGAATCACTCTATCTATTTAAAAAAACCGCTTCCAAATCCGTTGCGTAGTTTTAAAGATCTAAGCATACATACAGACAGACGCGGGACGCGACTTTGTTTTATACTATGTAGTGAATATCAATAACATTTGATCCATTTCATGATTTGTGTCACATCTTACAAATAGAATTTTTGTTTCCAAAGCGGTTGTAAATCAACTTGTATTGCCAATATTTCCCGTTGGATTGGAGCAAATCGAACTCCGAGCTGATAGTTTCACTTCTCTTCCGAGATATGATAAGCTGTAAAGTTTCCCTGAAAGTTCTGGAATGAGTTTGAAATCCTTTAAAGTGCCAACATAAGCCTGGATACAGTCGAATAGAAACTTACCGCAACTTTCATATAACTTTCATAAGCGAGGAGAAATCTCTTCATTCAGAACTCATTATTGTAATTTCTTTTTGAAACAAGAAATTACAGCTGAAATTAATTCAACCTCTAAAATAAGACTGAAAGCTTCGCATGCTTTTACGTAAATATTTTACTAAAATGTTTACCAAGAAAAATTAAGTAGCAATTTTCATGAAAGGTCCTAAGAGGTTTTACTCTCATTCAAGATGACATCTCGGATATTTCGCTCGACGAGTTGGTCGATTGATCTGATGTGTAAAGAAGGTAGATACGTTCTTCAACTCGGAAGCTGAAGCAGATTATTTTATTTCATATCGCTTCAGCAGTTTTGATTTAGTTTTTGTTTCGACTGCTGATGTCTCTTTTATTTATTGCTGGTAGGTACCGTAATAGGACCGCGTTCGACGAGCGCTTCTCGGTATCTCTAGTTAGAAGGCCTTTTATGTTTTGGATCCATTCCACATTTATGTTGACATCAAGTAAGCAATCAGTTATTACAACAGCTCCATTAGGTACATCTGGTACCGCTTATAAACCGTATTTGTATATATGAAGAGTATTTAAGGAGTATGTTGCAGTAATAAGCTTTATAAATGTCCTGGTCCTGACCCACTTCTAAAACGAGGCATCAGGGCATACAGAGCAATCGGATAGTACGCAGCTAACAAAGTGGTTTTGTTGAACATATATCAACAAAACTGCATCATATTTCACTATATAACTTCCTGCATAGTTTTGTCGATATTTTTCTAGATTCTACTGACACTTTGTATGTCGAGTCTAAAAATCAGAGATGGTTCTTAGGTTATGTGACCCAGTTTTAAAACGGGCCACCACTACTGTATACGATACTGTATTTTGGTCGTTTCACGCACATGTTGATTTGTTGACAACAGTGTAAGTGGGTTTTAGTAACTTTTTCGCTATTTATGCCTGAAGTTAAAATGCGAAAACAAGCTCTCTATAGTAGGTGCCAAATAACACCGCAATACATGTCATTCACCCACCTTCAAAACGATGTCGCAAAATTCAATTTATGAATGGCTAATTCTGTCGCTTTCCATACAAACCTGTCGCTAAGACGGTAATCTCTCGAATCTCGAAGTACTGTTTGTTTACCATTCATAAATTGAATTTTGCGACATCGTTTTGAAGGTGGGTGAATGACCTGTATTGCGGTGTTATTTCGCACCTACTATAGTTATTATTTTAAAGATATTTCTTAACAAGTTGCTATTTTCAAGTGTAGTACGTTTTCGACTAATCTAGTAAATAAAAGTTCAGTTTAGATCTTCGTCACCAAACAGACTATTTACTATCGCACGGTCTACAGCTATGAATACAATATAGGATGTACGAGTGAGTATGTATTTAAATAGTAAGGTACACAATTTGCAGGCGGTTTCTACAGCTTACCTCCAGCCAATGTGAAACCTTGTGCCACCCTCTTACAGCTATTTTAATTTGTTACTTCACAAGAAGCGCGACTGTCATTTCATCAAGTTCTTGCTACACATTTTAATCTAGAAAATATAACCTTTCCACGACAACGACTTACGAGAATTGTTATCGTGGATAATAAACGAGACAATGGAAGATGGCTATTCACTTTATAACGATCCGGGAATTGGTGCTATGCTTCGAAACCAGAGAATAAAAGAAGATATAAAAAGTGACAATAACCAGTACATAGGTTCCTCGTCACTGGTGTAGGTTTAGCTGCACGGGAAAAACACTATCTTGGTAATCTGTATGTATCTATGGATTGGTTACTGGTCAGATATAAGCGACATCGCGCGACCTTGTACCCGACCTGCCGTCAATCGATACTGCGACAGCTTGATCCGTGCCACCACATTATGAATCGACAAATTTTTCTTTATCGAGTTTACCTTGAGAGACATTATTAGAATTCTTTTACGAATGTTTAAAAAAGACGGAGACACGAAAAAAAAAGGTGTTTGGTAAAATCAACTTTTGTTACCAAATATTGCCCACTATTTGGTACCGTATGGTCTGATTTGTGGTTATTTGGTTTAGTTAGTTTAGTATTTAGTAAGCAATATTATGCTAGCCAGCACCTTCGCCGGTGATAATAATTTCATACTAAGCTCGTTAGTACCACACATTTCAGGTATGAATAATATTATAATGGAACTGGAACATGTAAAGCAAAACTTGTAGCTACTACTAAACAAACAGAAGGTACGATAAATGATTAAATTAAACAACTTTGCGGTCAGGATCAATATAACTCATCAAACAATTCGTAATTTGCATAATTTTACCTGCGCTGCGCCTCGACATCTCGAAATGTTTCTGCCTTTAATAAATTAATTCATAGGGCCCATACAAAGGGTCTTCTCGGAGTATCTCATTAATCTTGGTCCAAAGAAATTCTCTTTATGACGCCCATAGGGCAGGAGCGGAAAAATGCGGGAGCCGCAATTTGTGAGCAACAAAACCACTTCTGAATAATGTCTTCCAATAAACAATGAAACGGGTCAAGAGGGAATTATTTTGATACTCGCGTTTTTTCGCGGTTTATAGTAAGGCTTTCTAAAAAGGAAAACATTGCAGGTTGGGTGAAAGATGAGAAAGATATAGAGCATGCATAATCAATAATTTGATGAATACTTTGAATACGCCTTCAAACCATTTGAATATTTATCATCGTCTGGAAATAAACCGAAAATGGCAAGCGAAACGTACAACGCAAGACGTTTCGGGACGTGTACCGTGTTCATAAATTAAACCAACCCCATGAATTATGCTATAGGCGTCGGAGCGAAAAGGCGCGAAGGTCCATGACGAAGCCAAGTGACCTCCTGTTCCGCTACGTTTGATTCGAGATCACAGATTTACAGGGGTGCGAATTTACAGGCTCTTGTAACAAATGGCGTGTTCAGACTCGTAATGCAGACGAATATTTTATTACCAGAAGGGTCTGCCTGTTGCCAGAGAACAGGTACTATAATAGCCACTTTTAGACCTCAAGAGTAGAATGGGTTTTGTCTGTCAAGCATCTCGAAAATCTCGTTTACGGATCGTATCGATACGTAGACTAAGGTGACGCTAATTTTGGAGCCAAAGAGACCTCAATTAAGAAATGGAATATTTTCGACTGCTTCAAGTAGAATAACTAAGCAACTCAATTATAATCAAAGGATTACTAATGTCCAGTATGAATATCAGGACAAAGTAAAAGGTTAGAGATTATTTATTGTCTCAAAAGAAATTTACATTTCACTTATATGAGAAATTATCTAAAAGGTAGGTTAAACAAGCACTTTGAACAGTACGTCTGCTTAGTTCGAGTGCCAAAGCACGATTAATAAAAGATTAAGATCTTTAGCCTGAATCTAGGATCATACGAAAACAACAAGTCCAAGTCTTAGTTATTTGGTAGGACACGAAATCCCAACATTTCACCATTTTGAGTAACAAGCTGAACTTTCCTTACAAAGTTCCACAACACCATCCGTCGCGAGATCGCAACAGAATCGAGTACACAAGTGCAATACACACAAACGCCGTCGAAAGTGGATCTAGAGAGGGCAAACCAGATAGTAATACCGTTACCAGATCGCAAGAATTGCATACTCGAGAACATGTTCGTGTTGTTCCATATAGCTTGAAGCTTCCGCGCTACAATTCTCTACGTACACAACCCAGCAATAGCGTTGTTACACTAAATATTGTCGAAGTTAGGTATATTATACAGATAAGCCAAAGTAGAATTTGTGAGGATTCAAGTGGAATTTACTATTTACCTACCTTTGTTTAGTATGACCCATATGTTTTGCCTTTATGGTACGACCGAAACACCAAAAAAATTGTAGAGTCAAAGAACATTGAAATTAATAAAAATTCTCGACAACTCTCGAATTTTCAAGCTACCCGTAAATACAGACTCATCCAAATACACTACTACCAGTGTAATCCTCAGTGTAGTCTCTGTGATTTGGTAAGTATTTTACTGGAAGAGTCATCCAATATCTAAACAATTTGTATGTGCATCTGGGCGTGAAACGTCGCTTTGTCCATGGTTCTGGACAGACGTCATGCAAACGGAATGCTCCGAGGAATTGAGTTTACCAAGTTAATAATGCGCTATTCGTAAACAAAGAGCGGAAACTGGAGAGTTCTAGTACGCTGTGGACCGTACGAGCATGCTCTGTTTTGATAACAGCGTGGACAATGCAGAAGAAGTTCAATGGTTTCTGTGACGTTGACGTAGAAAGTTAAGACAATGACTATGCTGAAAATGAAAGAAGAAGATAAAAGAATAAACTTTTCGTTTCTACCTTTGAAAATGTCGCAAACTATATTTGTAAGATTAATAGAGACGATTTAAACAGGAAATTACTAACAATTTGTAGAGCTCGTTAAAGTTTTCAAACCACTTCAGCACGTTAGGTAAACGAAACATTGAAAAATTACTAAGCTTGCCGCACGAATACCGAATGAATGCTAACGGTAATATATCTTCGGAAATTACATGACATAGCAGGGGCAATGTTACAGGCATTAAATCAAGGAGATCTTGTAATGTAAACGAACTAAATACTCGAAGAACACGCATGGCTTACGTCGCCGGAAGCGTAGTTAATGCGACGAACCGAGATACATCGTTGTGCAACTCTGCAAGTGAAACACCACGGCTACGAATGAGATGGAATGGAATAGCTAAAGATCCGGATCAAATCTATCATAGGGTGACTACAGATGTGGACCGAAGGACCAAATCAATCATTTACATGGTGCATCAGTTTGCCATTAATACGAAGTACGAAGCTAAACAGTGGTTTGATGAAACACAATAACAGTTTTGGTTTGGTTATACTATACGCTGTAGTGAAGTGTTTAAGATTTGTCCGAATAATCATTAAAGTTGAATGAAGATTAGTCTTAATCATATTTTACACACATCAAAGTCTATTTTGTTTATGTAGATGAGTGATGGCTTGAAATCTAAATATTTAGAGAAAGTTAAAAGGAGATTCGACCTATTTCCAATAAAGTTTGGATATGTACATTATACCTACACGAAACTGGGAGTCGCGTCTCCATCTATTTCCATGAGAACGCCTCCTGTTCAGTATTCATGAGGTGGCTTGTGTAGTCTCCGTACATTACCCTGATCTGGTAGCAAGTAGTTTCGGATTAGGAGTTCGGCCTCCACTCAGAAATGCGTTTTCTCTCGGAATTAAGTAGTTCAAGTCCTCGTTGGCAATTTTCTCGGGTGCGTGTCGGTGGAGCGGAACTTACGTAAGCCGTACGTACATAGTTAATGAACCGTAGCGTATTTCCTATGGCCGGCGGATTACCTTCTTTCCTATGATTTTAGCATTTTGAATGTTTAAATTCAAATCTACGTTTAAATTTTTGCAAAGACCATCAAAAGTATGCATTTCTAACCAATTCAACACTCTTTGTTAAGAAACTTCGTCTTCCACTGATTCACTGTAAACCAGAGAAGTAAATATTATAGAGCCAGTTAAAATACACTTGTCTTCACGTAAATTTTGCAGTAAAACTATGGTGTCACCGCCATCATTGTGAATAGTTCGTTATCTCGAAACGATGCAAATAGGGTGTCTTTGCCAAAACCCAATCAGTACATGGATTCGTTGCTGGGGATTACGTGACACTGAAACATCAATATTCATTGGGAGACATCGTGAATGCGATGAATAGTCGATGAGTGCCGATGTTCTGTCGATATCGTTATTGTCAAATCGGCCCTGTCAGAGAGAACTGGTAATCGGTTTGGTTGACGTTCGTTCTGTAAAAATGGAAATGTAGATAATCAGAATAGGCCATGTACGGTAAAGTTCTTTTACTAACATTAAAAGCAGTGATTTTCGTGTTGCACAACAATAACACTTTCTCTTCGGAATTCAGAGTGAAGTTTCTAAAAATACCTACGCAACAAAACAGAGCTCAAAAAAAAACTGCGGTATAAAACCAACCGGCTATTACGAGAGTCCCTCCAAAGCTTTGTTACATTTGTATGTAAATTTTTCATATCTACCCTCGGCGGATGGTCAGACTATCAATCTACTGGCCAGGTGTCTGCGTGTTGTCATGGTAACAATGTTCTTTGTTCCTTTACCTTTGATAAATGTAGTATAACTGGATTTAAATAAGCTACTTTAGGGGCCTGTAGTTTTTTTGGCAAGGGTTAGTTCGTGATAAGAACACCAGCGCTTTCAGTTCACGATTATTTTCCAGAATTTTTCGAAACCATGTACAAATAAAAAACGTTATTTTATTGTCCTCCTAAATCAATTTATCTTCCTGTATTTTCGGTCACCAAAACCCTCTCACACTTCCGAGCGGTTGGCAAAAAAGTGACAAATTCACAGATGGTCCGGACACAGGGCAGCGATTACTATAAAAACCGACTGTCCGTTTGGTGGTTCGCATCTCGCCCCACTTTTACCTTCTAATTCCGTATTCCTAGTTTCGTACTACCACAACCTATATATACTATAGCCTTACCTAGAATAATATAATGTAAAATGTTTTAAAACAAAAAATCGTGAAACAGGAGTTGGTTTTTATTTGGTTCTCTGCGATGGCACAATTTGGGCCATTGAGCGGTCGAGTCTCCCAATTTGGGCGATCGGTCAATAGAGACATCTAGTTTAAAGCAGCCTGACCTAGATTGTCTAATAAATAAAGCTTTTTGCCCTGATTTTCAGTAAGCCCGTTCCAAAAGTATTCATGAGCTGGAACGGATCAAACTTTACGACATTGTTTATCGGACAAGAATAATGGCATTTATCTATTGACATGAAGACCCGTAAATAATAGCACCCGAATTGAAAAGTTTGAGAATTGATGGCAAACAAGAGCAATAAATTGAAAGATAACTCTCGAGCACACAAATAAAAGCAAGTATGTAAAGAATTCGAAGAAAAGCTGATAACTTAATGAATTTTTTTGAATCTTCAGGATGATCTAGCTAAGTTTCAAAAATTGCTAACCTAGAAATAATAAACGAGCCTTTGTGTCTAATCTAGATTAACTATCTTATCTATATAGCGTCAGAGAGCCACATGTCCCGATAAACTGGATGCTGCAGAGCCCGAGTCATTTTTTTAGATGGAGTAGGTTTGCAAATATTCTAGGAACGTCCCTTAAAGTGACACCCAAGAGTTGAAAAAAAGAGAAAATAAGCTGGATAAGGTCTTATCGATCACACAATTAGCAGTGTCTAGAACGGTGCCACCGTGATCTATCAATGTCAGAATCGACAACGTATGTTCGTGATTGATTGTTAATATCAGGAGGGTTCTTTGACAAAGGATCTTCGACATACTTGTGAATTGTTCGAGTTGATTGCAGACTCCGAACTTTAAGAAGACTAACTGAGGCAAGAGGCTGAGGCTAAAATCGTCGAACTGGTACCAGTCTTCAGACAAGACTAATATAAAAACTTGTGATAAAATTGGAATTGTCCTATAAGTTTACATTAAGAAACAAGTCACCGGTGGTTTGTTACTTCTGGTTGTTCTGTTGATAGGTATTGCACTTAGAAATCCTGGATTTCCAGAGTAGAAACTGTCGAAAGTAGGTCTTAGAAGACTATGAATTTCTAAGTGGAGTACTAACTTTACCAGAGCTTGCATAATCATTACACGGATGGATTAGGCTGGGAAATCGGTATTCCATCGCGGGTGACAATTTTTTACGCCACCACGACCACTGGTGATTGTTACTTTCTACTCGTTAGCCTGTTTTGTGGACTTTGTGGTACAGATTTCACCGGTATTAACCTGTTCAAGTGTCTTTGTTACTAGAAATATAATCATTATTGTTTCTTTGCATAATAGCTAGCATTCGCTAAGTGTTTGACCTTCCTACCTGTCTACCTGTTATAACTACGTATATAGGCCCCGACAATCCGGCATGGTTTAATAGCTCTTGGCGAATGTCGAGGGGAATATCTCTTTCTATCCTATTTCATCTTATATTTCTTTCACTGCGCAAAGCACCCTCCCACATCTCCATCATGGTCAGAGTTATCAAACCGTGTCGGGACCACGACCCAATAATATATTCCGAGTGTCTGTGTTACTATGGACATACCTACATCATTTTTGTTTCTTTGCATAGTATTTAGGTAGTACCTTCTTCTATTCTGTGGTAATATCTGCAGTACCTGCACCTATCTGCCTGTTTTATGTAAACAAGTAGGTACTTACAAATATACAAACAAATAATATATTTACAGTGTTTGTGTTCTTTGTCATTTAGCACTTAACACCTCATTGTAAGGACATACAAACAGATATAAAATTACACTACCTTACCTACATTTCAATGTATAGGTATTTCACCTACTTAAATGTGCTTCATATATCATACTTTATACCATTATTTATCTTACGCTTGCAGCTTATTATCCAGTTAGCTATTTGTTTACACTCGTTCCAGTTTGTTTACACCAAATATTACCGAAACAATACCGTGTTTACAGTTTTCGTTATGCTGTTAGCTTGCTTTGTGAACCATATCGTTTTATTTACAGCACGAACTATTTCTTTAACCGTTGTTTTGAAGCTAGTGCGTGTGAGAATATTTTTAGAGCACAATAATGTTGTGGACGTGGGTACGCGAATCGCGAAGCTGAAGTGGAGATGGGCAGAACACCTGCCAAGAAGGGAAGACGGGAGATGGACGAAGGCGGTCACAGAATGGTGGCTAAGGGATGCCCGTAGACCAAGAGGCAGACCACCCGCCCGATGGTCAAATGACATCGTAGAACTGGCTGGGAATCACTGGACCAGACTCGCAAGGGACCGAAAAGAATGGCGTAATAGAGCGGAGGCCTATACCCAGCAGTGGGTGCAAACGGGCTGAAATTATAATGATGATGATGACAATAATGTTAAGTGGATAAATGAACAGACTTTAATATTACGCAAAATATTCAACGAACTATCAATGACAACAATACAGACGTCGAGCCATTACTTAGTTAAAATGCTCATTTAGTTAATGTACTTGGCAATTATCAGCTGGTATTGTAGAATGTACTAAGAAGGATTGGAAAACAAATATTGTAAATAAATTAAGCTTCCCCTAGTTTCAAATAAGGTAATGTGGTAATTGGCAACCAAGCAACCGCAACCTAAGCCAGAATTCCGTGTTGGTTTTTGGTGGCAACTGAGAGTCATCGTGAATTCAAGCAATTTCATCCTACATTTCAGTTCCAGTGTGAAACTACAAATCGTACGTAGCGGAACTACGACCGGCCTTAGGTATACTCGAAGCATAAACTCATACGTACGGTGAGCGGCCTCGTCTGACTGAATGTTTGATGAAGATTCTAGTGCTCCGGATTTACTAATAGCTGTAGCTCCATTCGTATCCAATTTACTTAACAATCTTCACGTCTTGTATTATTCAAGTCATGTGACTTCTCATTTGTAGTCTGATTCTAGTGAACGAATTTGTATTGTACATTTAGGTTAGGTTAGAGATTAGAGAATGCGTTTGCCTTTTTTCTGTAGATCTGATGTCTCGGAAACCGTATCTACTCATTCTGGACTTCTCGTTCCAAATGAAAATCAAGAACTACTTTTTTAATGGCATAAATCTTAATTTCTATCGTGTGGTGCATTGCACACCCATTTTTTGAATTATCTGAACGCAATAGATAAGCCATCTGAAATAAAAAATAAGGTACATTACACTACACAAATAGTGTAGAGTTTCACGTAGTAAAAATCGATTATGGGTAGGTACGCCTTTAAAATGTCGGGAAACGTGACTCGACTCGAAACGGGATCGGCAAGCTATCTGCGGGTAATCGCACGAAAAATGTAACTATCGATTCTTACGCATTCGTATCAGTGCGACAGTTATGTTCGCGTGATACGTCACTATCCTTCTAGTCTAGACTGTTTTATTGAATGAAGAAATAAATCGCAGACGCTACCTACTATTGATAGTAATGAACGTAACGTGTATTGCTTTCATAACCTTTTGTATGATGGCTACGTCTTGCTTGGTAATAAATTATGAAGCAGATAGGAATATCATAGAATTCATAAAATGATCACGTCACTAGCATTCCAGTTTTGATCAAGGTTGTGTTACCTAAAAAGCAAGTGTGAAGTGTTCGTTCCAGAAAACAGTTTGTATTATCATTTCCAACTAATTCCTGTGGATTTATTGTTACCAGCTGTTTGCATTTCATTATCGTGTCACGCGCTTTAGTCCCTCCCAAATGAGATTTCATCCGACATTTCCGTAGTCACAAAATCAATTTACTAAGCGATGATTGTGACGACAAAATGTGTTTTATTGTTCGCTTCTTTGAGTTCCTTCTTGGGTGTCGGGGCGGTGGTGATGTGAATTGTGAACGTCTTCACAAATCTGCCTAACACATCGTTTAGGCAGATTTGTGAAGGCGCTGCCTGGCCTGACATAACGAAGTGTTTTAGCAATGCTTTGCGGTAACACGGTTCGAGACGAGGCGGTAACGAGGGAAGTAAAGTTATGAAGTGTCAGGTAAAATAATGCCGGTAGCGAAATTCTGGTATAGTCGAGATTCGTGCCGCGTCATTTTGGGGTGACGCTGACGACGTCTATGTTGGTAGCAAGCAACTCCTGCGTTATTGGTAAAAAATTCTCAATTTGTTCAAAACTACCCTCTAATATTTGAAATTGATTTCATACGCAAATTCCGCAAAATAAACGCGTTATGCGCGGTTACAACACGTCCTTTGTCGGTTTTTTATGAAACTCTAAAGTTGCTATCCGGCCTTACAGCAATTATGGGTGTTCAATGTAACGTAAGCTATGGTATCTTTTGACAAAGTACTAGATAGACAAACAAGTACTTACACAAGTTAATTTTCAACCATCCCAGATAAATCTCCTTTATCACCTTCACAAAAAAAACTGCATTCAATCAGAAACCTAATTTCAGAGCTATGAGGGCTCAGCACAGACAGACACACACCGCCGTCAATCTTATAACTCCCGTTCCGTTTTCGGTCGAGAGTTAACAATACAAACCATTGACCTCCTGATTTCTGCGGCACAACAAACACCTCCAATTAGGTACTTTCAATATTACCTGAAACAAAAAATAAGTTTATAAAACCTAATATCACAAAGAGAGTTCGAAGAAACGCTCCAGATATTCAAGTTAGTCTAGAAGTTAGACTACTCCTTACAGGGGATAATGTAAAGGAGATTTGGAGACTAACCCAAAAGAAGCTAACAGTTAGATAGATTAATAGAAACCGCAGTACTGAATATAAAAATAAAAACGAAACTAGGTACGTATTTAAAGTCAGTAGTCCAGTAGGTTAGGTACACGTAAACTATTGAAATTGACCAAATTCACACCAACATACCGAAACAATGGTGGGAGAGATACGCGTAACATACCACATTGCGCAAATACACTCTCAAAGCTTTTCTGAGCTCTATTTGCGAGGAGTTAAGGTCTAATTCGGGTCATTGATGGAGTGACTGTCATACGGTGAGGTTATGCAATGCTTTCATTACATTTTACGAGTTTTACAATTAGGCCTGATGTTTAATGGCGATAACCAGACCAGGATAGTTAACCTATTAGTTTTGGTAACTCTATGTAGATTTGGCAGATTTGTCATTGCAAGAAATTGGGGCTAAAGTTGTCAAATAACGAGTACGGTATACCGTATGGGTAATACTAACATAGGTCTCCGAACCGAGACAAATGATAAAACTAGAGTTGGACACATTTGCCTTTCTTGATCTTTAGCAGTCTAGCCTAGTGGATTCAATACTGATAGTCAACTATGAAGAACTTTCCGATGCAACTCCAATGTAAAACCACTTTACAATAATGGTTTCAAAACGACAAGTTAATCTCTATCCAGAGCATTGCCAAGACTATTTCTCAATAATTCAAATTGTATAATGCAATCCTAGAGTGTCTCAATTCTCAATGTTGCGTGCCAAGCCAACACTTTTGCTTGAGATGAGAAATTCAGTTCCGAAGATCAAACAGACAAGTGCGAGTAAGACGTACGGTCTTGAAGGTTCCATACTATCAAATTCTAAAGGTACAAGTTGGAAGCGGGCGACGTGTCGTCGCTTCATGTCGTGGCGACATGACACGTCGTTACGTCTTTTTCTATGTATTTTTAAGAAATTCCCTCCGTAGTTGGCGACACGGAGCTAGCGACGCGTCGTCGAGCGGCAGACGCCAGTTTCATAGAAATCCGAGAAAAGGACGTAACGACGTGTCGTGGCGACATGAAGTACCTTAATTCGTAATTTCAGTTTCACTATAAACTTCATTCTTGGGTAAAAGATACGCAATATTAGACTTTTCCTCAGTGTCTCACAAAGATGCTTTCAAAAAGAATAAAAGAAGGCTCTCAGGTACACAGCGGCTTTTATTTTTTAACATTTGAGAGTACTAATAAAACTCTTTTGAAGCTGACATAGAATCAACGCACAGCCTAAACTATAAGTCCTAGAGGTCTGAAATTTGGAGGGTAGCATCCTTAAATAGTGTAGGGACGCACTAAGAAAGGAATTTTGAAAAGTCACACTAGAACGCGAGCAACGCCGCGGGAGACGGCTAGTTAATTCATAAACATGCCTCTTAATGAAGTTATGCCGTAGTTTATTTACGGCACACAGACAAATTTAGTATTAATAAAATGTTGGTTTAAAGAATTTGACAGCCGTTTCTGGTGAAAAATTCAAAACAGACGCATTTTCTGTCGAGTGACAGACAAACAACAAAATGATCCTAAATAAGGTTTACGTTTTTTTCCGTTAAGGTACTACGGGATCATAAAAAGATCAATGGTACTGTTGGTTCATTGCCGTTGCTAACTCAAATAACTACGGTAATGGATAGGCATTATCCATCTTCATTCACAAACCCAAATTAGGCACCTATTTCAAAGGTTTCTAATAATAACTCCGTTTTATCCGAAATAGTATCCATACCATATTCATCACGCTTCCCTGAGTGAATGTGTAATTTCATAGTAGGTATGTATTACTCTGCCTTTATTCCGGGCTGTTTAATCTTCATAAACAAAATTATCGTTTTTATCAATAGATATCAGATATACTTGGATTAAAGTTATCAGAATAGGTTTATAAAAATGAATCAGTCGTTTTTGTTGTAAAACAATAATATCCAAATAACTTGATAGTCGGTAATTTTGAACCGTGGTCCAGCGAAACCGTGGTCCTACGGGATGAAGCCGTCGTAGGTAGGTAATTTTTTTTTTATACTATTAGTCCATCAGAATGGGACATGGTCACAGGCAGAACTTTAAAATTACAGATCAGCGGAGCATAAAAAATCTACCAAGAAATGTTTGGAAAGATCGTATATAAATTAATGGTGTGACAACTATGTTGGGTGTGCTGTCCCCATCGATGCATCCTGCCTGAACCATTGGCGTTTGCAGCTGCAAGTTGTTTGATTTTCAAAGTTAGTCTTAGAATCGTTTTGTAAAAGCTGGTGCAGCCGTTCCCAAGTTCTGAGGATATTAATCATAGGCATAATTGCAGGTTCAAACATTTCGTTCATCTCAATACATTCAGATTGGGAACTGGAGTCCATACTTCAGGTGACCAGCAACAATTTCGATGTTCAAGCTTCAACTTAAATAAAAATAAACTTACAGGCAAAAATAAATGTTTGAGGGATGCTCCAACAAGTTCAGACGTTACGCATCCTAGTAGAGAAACGTGTTATCCACCGGCAATATTTTGAACTAAATCCAAAATAGGTGAAACAACAGCTTGCTCGTACACAATACGGCCGAGTCACGACGCGTGAAACTTCTCTCGTTATACCCATACCCTTGGATTGTGGAGATTAAACGCGTTCTCCGTCTGTCGGTTCTGCAATCGCAGTATTTGCAACCTTGATGTTTTATAGCGTACGGTACTAAGTGTACTGACGGGTTCAGCACGTCATGCTGTTTTCTAAATTATTCAGTACCACCACACTCCAACCTGGTGGGTTACTCTCGACCGCAGTTCCAATCCGAATCCATAGATTTTGACAGAAGTCGTGTAATTTTTCAGTACACAATGACACGAAATCTGTCAAAATACGGTTCAAATTGGGAACGGTGGTCAAGTGTAGTCCTACTGGTTACTGAGCGAACGCAGGCTAAGCCTATTACACTAAAATGTCCAACTATAGAGAACGTAGCTCGGGTCGGGTCCCCAATCAACGGGAAATTTCGGAAGGAAAATAAGTTACTTATTGGGAATTGAGTGACCTAAATAATAATTCATTCCTTCATTCATAACATCCGGAGATATATTTCAATCTAAAGTTGACAACATTTATGTCATCCGTGATAATATCACTTGGGTTAAATGTCAGGTCTATTTCTAGAGAAAATTATTCGATTGATAACCCAAGTCAGAACCGAATGACTGGACTTAGAACTCGATTTTGAATAACTTTGTCAAAACCTGGTAGGTGGTGTGGTAGGTGTAGTGTTCTCTGGTGTATTTAATGTACTAATTAAAACACATACGTTAGTATTGAAAATAAAGAAACTAAACGAAAGCTTAGCCCTTAGTAGGCGACTTTTCAACGCGAGACTTTAGCAATCTATATTTTATTTTTATGAACATGACTAGATTAGTTAGATATGTAGAAATTACTGGTTTGGTGTACTGTACATGTGCAAGTGTCACGTCATCTCCAGTAATGACCGCCACACATGTCGTTGCCATGTAGTTTTAACGAAGGGGAAAATAAGGGAATGGTGAAAGCGAGGAGCTTGGTGAAATATCGATGTGATAATTTGACGATTGAGATACTTTCGTCACTTTGGAGAAAAGCTTTAGAAGATGGTTTAAACTATTATGTATACCTACTATGATTTTATGGGTACCTAGTAGGTAACTCGAGTGGAGACCGCGTTCAGGCAAGCGTAGTGTAGGACGCCCTCCGGCTAGGTGGGGTGACGATCTGAGACATGTAGCTGGAAACTGGATGAGAACAGCCGAAGACCGGGCTCAGTGGCGCGTCTTGAAAGAGACCTAAGTCCAGCATTGGACCGATATAGGTTGATGATGAGTAAGTAACCAAGATACGAATGTAGGTAAGTATGTCAAGATCCGAGGAGATTCGTAGTTCGAGATGAAAATCCATTTTTTTTTATGCAGGTAGAGAGGTTAGGAAATATTCAAAGGTGTCCGTCCGACGATAACGATCCACCGAAGAACTCCAAAATTAACTCTAAAACGTGTTTATTGGTAGAACGCTGTTTGTAGAGGACAGTTTTTACGACTTGACTTTCAATATGGCGTAAAAGTAAATATTAACTTTAAATAAAATGTTGAAAGCCGTAAAGATGGTCGATATAATGCCGTAGGTAGACTTAGTAGGTAGTAAGAAGTACCTAGTTGTAGAAGTAAACTTGAAAAGGAAACCCGCTAAAGTTACGGATAAGTTGGAAATACTGGAAATAAAATAGTACGACTTCAACCCACTCAGACATTCATTGCCGTTTTTGTTTCTTTTCCTTATAAACATAAACTACATGTAAAATATTGCGTTACCATTTCAGTATGTGTTTATGAAAAAAAAAAAACTATTTTTAACAAGCCTAAAGTAACATGCGTCTATTCAAACATTTATGCTACTGATATGAATAGAGGAGTTTGAAACATTTACCCGCGCAGCGTGTATTTATTTGCGTACTCAGACATTAGTAGAGGTAAAAATTACAGAATTTGCTGTTCGTAATAAAATTAGTATGTCTCGAAGCGACGAGACAAGGTTTCATATTGACACACACAAATAACTTGATCGCAGTAGTATAGCAATCAACTTTCAAGTTTCAAACGACAGTATACTCTACATCTTTAAAGCTCATTTACTGATCATAATCAGCCTATAGAAGTCCACTGTCGGACATAGGCTTCCATAGAATTCCAGAAGGAATTTGAAATCTTTTCTATCTACCGATTTCACGCGACAGCATTATTCTGTGGCAAATGAAGTCGTTACCACAAACGAACAGGCAAAGGGTCGCAGGTGCCACGCACACGCACCATCCTCCTATTTAATTCTATCGATCCACACATGTTTCCCTTTATAAAAACTGCCGTAAATAGACGTCCCTAGATGTTTTATTGGTCATAAACCCACATGCGGACTTTTCTTCGTCGATACATCACGTATACCTACTTTTCTCAACTTATTTTGTTTCGAGATAGCGAGTAAACTTGGGGTGTGTTTGCGGAAGGTGAACTCAGCTAAATGTGAAGGTTAGTATGGCTTACAGACTCTTTGTTTTTCATTAAAGGGATCTTTGCTTACTAAGTCACTTTGTACTTTTTTGGGCATTCTTGATCAAACAGACACGCTCGATGCGTTAGAAAACTTTTTTGAATTTGTGATAGAATAGGGAAATTGAAACTGTTCGGGTGCATTTTGCAACGATTTACGCGAAAGTCGTAAACTAGGCGATAGATATGTGTAAGTAAATGGATCACTATTCTAAGCTACCTGCCTAGTTGGCACAGGCTTCTAGAGAATACAAATGACTTGGGCGACGCCCCTTTCACTAAATCATTACAGTTTTCACAGACCTACGTTAATTTTGACTTCGACTATCCGTTGTAAGAGGATATCATAAGGCGTGGACGAGATTTATGGGCATAGGCCGCCTGGGACCTATCACTTAGGATTTACCGAGTAAAGAATGATGTATACAGATAAAAATAGCTATGAACGAAGAGTAAGGATTATGTGAAGAATTAAAATTACAATTAGAAATCCTGCGGAGGAAATTTTACCGATGGCCACCTAACGTTATCATTATCATCATCAGCAACCGACTTCACACACTGCTAGGTATAGGACTCTTTGCTTTGCCATTTCTTAAGGTCCATGCCAGCCAGCTTTATCAAGTTTTTGCCTGCTACACCAGCGACATCGCCTGCCCATCTTGCCCTAGGATGGCCAGACCTAATTTAGTTTTTTTAAGACAAGAAGAGAAAGTTAAAACAGTCGTAATTATGACACATCACATTATAAGTCCGCGTCGCCAGGGTTCTCCAAGGTTGAGATGTAGGGCAAACCTCTGAAGTCGTTTCCAAACATCTATTTCGGTAACGTGTTTAAGATTCTTTATTTAGTGTTTGAGGTATTTTAAGCACGCGTAAAAACACCCTTTGGTATTTATAAGTTGGTAGATCGTTGTACTAGAAATAATCTAGATACCTACAAATATTATAGGTACACGGTATATGTATGTATATTAGACGATACTGAGTATCGAAAAATAAACATCGAGGAATGTTATTTGGCAATCATCGGGTTTAGTTTTTTAAAAGTAGCTTCTACTTCTGCCAAATTAACACTGTATTTAACTGAATTTGTAAAGAATTAATCTGGGCCTTAGACAGAGGCAGAATAAATCAAGGATTATAATATTATCTGCAAAGGTTTATCCTCAGCGGCTCCGGCTGCACGTGATCCATTTCGTTCTAAGTCACCATTATCATAATCTCGTTTTGCAAAAATCAAAGACCCCTCGCAATTTTCCCCTTCATTTAAATTATAACATCAGCATCTCTTTTGGGAGACATTTCTTTGAAACGAGTATCAATAATACGCGTGGTAGTGACTTGTATTGTTATTGTAACTAGATCTAAGTAAAGAATATATATTAGGTAGGTATGTATGTATTATATTTTAAATATTAAACTGAGAGAAGAATTTATGAAAGAAAATCTCAAGGGCGATAATTTTAACTTTAAATGGCGCCAACTCTCGAAGAACATGCCCCGAATGTGTATGATTTATAAATTGAATTAGCAAGATGGCTGCTTATCCGAATAATCTGAAATTCAATCAAACATCTGCGCCAATCATTGTCTCTGTATCGCAACTCGAATCTCCTTTGTTCTCTGTAAATTTTCTTTCCAAGTTCGCCTGAAGGCACCATCTGAATATTTTATACGAAGCAAATTGTGTAAGAACCGCGTCACCGTCAATTAAGGTCTACCGAGAAAGTCTTGAAAGGGGTTGTGGATAATTCTATTTGCTTGTCTTCAGCGATGCGGAGAGCAGAGCTACGTAAGTAGTTGTCCAATTAGATGGGATTCTGTAAGCATGTTTTGACTACCTGGCTTCATTATTATGTTTGGAGCTGACATAAAGATATTAGGAACCCAAACAAAGACGACATTTTACGTCGTATTAATCAAAAAATAAAGCTACTTATCCTTGAACTTTACGATGCTTCAAATGGAACAAACAATCAACCGTATCAATAGCAGTAAGACGAATAAGATTAAAATATATATATATAAAAGTACTCCTAGGTATATCTATCTAAAGCAAAGTTGGCGTTGGTGCACGGACAGGTTAAACAGGGTCTTCCATTGCACGAAGTAGATCAACTAGATATCGGTGGAAAGTTTAATGACTTCATAGCTGGTTAGAGTTTAACTGTAACGTATGCCGTTTGGGAGTTTCATCGACAATACCAAACATGCGATGCGCTCGTTGGTGCCGGATATTTCATTAGTCATCGTTCTGAAGGGGTTCAGCTTGAACTATTCAAAAATTTTATTACTTCTGTAACACTATCAGGCTTTAAGAATAAAAGACGCCTGATTTAAGGCCCCCTGTCGGCGATAACGAGCGAACAGGCCACGCTACCGGCCGCTCCATAAAACTTCCAACTACCCACGTTTTATCGCTGCTCGCAATCTGCCCGCATCTTGGCCGCATTCGGACGGCGTCAGCGTTGGCCGCTGGACGCGAATTATGTTGCCATTATGCTTGATCTACGATTGTGTAACCGGAGGTAGTGATAAATTGAAGCCTTATTTATACGGCATGCGAACTAGTACGAATTAATATGGTAGTTCATTTGAATAGGCCATGTTTGCAAAGTAGTAAAGCATTCAATCTATGTCGAACCAAAGCACACAATATAATATACCTACAAAACGACATACTACCTTACTGAGTAATATTTTATCGTATTAGTTGGTCCAGCTAGCCTTAAATACAAACTCAGGATCTGCCGGAATTTTAAATTCTGCTTAAACAATAACAGTTGCCGATACGATAACTTTACCACTATAACGAAAACGTATTCCCCAGCGAGTCAAAAGACGAGGGCGAAATAAAATTACGCAACGAGCGCAGAAGGGTCCGATCGGCACGCGACATCCACGTTATAAGGGATTATTTGCCCCTGCACTTGAGAATGCACCCTCGACAGTACCATAACGGCACATATTGGATAAAAGAGGACGTTAACCCCGAAAGCATTAAAGAGGATTATTGGCATATCTCTTTACAAGCTTTACGTTACCCGATAAGTCACTATAATCTTTACGAGGCGCTTTGTCTGAGCGTTCGATTGTTCGAACAATGCTGTTTACTCAAAGCCCAACCAATCTAAAAAATAAGAATTACCCGTAAATGGAAGGTTACATTTCGAGTCGAGACGATATATTGCCATTCAATCGTTTATGATCTGTCATCTGGTGTCCTTATTAATAATGTAGATTAAACTGAACACTAAATGCTCCCTCGACTTTTCGCTGAGTCATCGGGACGGACGAATGTTCGCATGACGAGCCTGGCCAAGGGCTCGTGTGTCAATTAATTCAAACAGTTCAAAGGCAGGTTTACGATACGATTTGTCTAGACTGGCCCCTTTTACGTTTATTGAATAGAACACTTTGAGAAACTATTTACCAACGTTATTAGCAAGAAAGAGCATTTGAAGTTCAAATAAATGCCTCAACACAAGTACTTATGGGTCAATAGCTTTGACCAAACTGACTGATAGAGAATTTTATGAATATAAATTCGATATAATCCAGCTTAAATTTATCACCGATAACGTAAGATGCCTTTGAATATTTCGAATTTAATCCTATAATCGCGCATCGGCACAAAGAACCGAAATCGAGAATACCAGAGAAAATACCAGAGGTTTATAACATATTTTACAAGGGTCATCATTTATGTAGGTAAGTATTTATTGATTGATTGGGTGAAAAATATTAACATTTAGGTAACGTACTAGTAGGTTTTTTTTGGAAAATAAAAACTTCTAGATATCTAAAACCTTGTTTCCTCTATCCTAGCCAAACCTAAGTCATTATAATAAGCTCTTTGAGCATCAAGCTTTGGGAGCATCAAGATCTTTTCAGTGGTTTTTACTAAAATTTGTTAAAGAATTTATTAAAATTAACATTGTATTGCAAAGGTAAGTAGGTATAACTTAAGGCTGTTTCAGGAGGACCTTGTAACATAAACTAAAGACAATGTATCTCGTAGTCTAGTTTTTGTCTGCAAATTTCCAGGTGTCTAAATTTAGTTCAGGGTTAGATAAACTGTCGAAAAGTAGTGTCTCAATGTCAGTTTCAATAGAGATGTTTATTGAGGAATTAAATATGCAAAGTATGTCACTTCACTATCACTAGACCCTAGCTTCAAGAATACAGATCAACAAAAAAATTTGAAATGAAAAAATTTTTTTAGTTTAACATTCGTCACATCTTAGTTCCATTTCTTTAAAGCAGAAAAAGGCGACACGATCAATAGTTAAATTATACTTTGTAATGTTTTACTTGGCAGTTAATATTCGAGTCACGATTTGGTTTCATTTCAACTCTCTCATCTCAGATAAACAACGTTTCAGATGACTACGCTCGTATGCTCAGTCGGAACAGAGTCTAAAACAAAGTCTTTTATTCGAGTCTTGAGAGCAGCTTGAGTTTGGAGGATACGAGCCTGATAGCCAGTAAATATTACTCAGTCCATTCACCACGATCAGTAATTTTGCAAGCATGTGAAATAACTACTCGTACGTGCTCGTACTCAGATGCTATGAATAGAGTAGAGGTAGGTACTTTTAGCGAGCCATTTGAAAGGTAATGGACCGGGGCTGCCATCTTAATGTAAAAACGTCTGCCACCGATCCGAAGAGACTCAGCGTCGAGCTGCTCGAGTAAACATGTTGGGAAAACTGAAATATTAGTTTTGAAAATAATAATTTTAAAAACCGGCTTCAAAAAAGTCTAATTTGCTATACTCACTACAAAAAAATATATGAAAAAAACATACATTGATTGACTTGGAAATTGGAATTAATTCGGGGCCAATACTGGCCTGACCTGATCTGACCACGAAGTAGATTACCAAATAGTAGCAGAGTTGAGTACTGTTGCAGCAAGAGCCTAAGCTCGCACACATAATAATGACCAATTACGAATTCATCAAACCTAAAATAAAACTTTGACAATGAAAAAATCACCGCCCCATTGTAAAAGCTACACAGAATTTGATGTGTTTACACGCATGTGTAAGATTACACGAGGGTGAGTGTAAGCTAAGGGTGCAACGCTCTTATTAACGGCCTGTCAAACGTGTTATACCCTAATCCTGTTTTAAATCATACTTCAGACAGGCTTGGGGACTGGTGCTACTGGCAAATCATAGGTATCAGTCATTGCGTCTTTTGTTTGAGGCAATTCTGACAAACTCGTCTGAACTGCGCTGCGTATAAATAAAAACTTTGCATCGATCTTTTGTGCTTGCGGAGAGCTCTTTAGTTGAAATGAATTAAAAATAAATACAATTCAACGTTCGACCGCATAATAGGTTAATAACTATTGTCCGGGTTCACTGGTCATATTCTCAGAAACGATAAAATAAACAAGGAATGTTCACACTTTCTAGGAATTTTTGTTTGAAGATACGCTACTAAGTACACAGCTTTTGTGTTCAAGCCGACCAGTACAAAGGAGTATTGTGCACATACTTAGAAATGAATAATAGGACAACCAAATCAAGTGGCTGAAGTCTTGTTAGAATTAAATTTGAAAAAAAATTTGCAACTAATACATATTTCTGTCCAATAAAATGACGTCAAACGTAAATCCCTAGAAATTTATTCATTTTCATTATAATGTTTCTGGCTCATTTGAAATAGGATTTTTTTTAGTCTCAATTTTTTCTCATCTCAGGCTCATCAGAGAGTTTCCGTTTCAATGTTAATTACCTCCAAAAGGAATCTAAGCACTCTAAAAACAACGAAAACTTGTAACTCACTCATTCTTAAAAGGTTAGAAAACAAAGCTGTTGTCGTACAACACTTTAAAGGGAAAGGTTTATAAAAACAGAGGGTGCTTAAGGTGCTCTTTTTGAATTAACCGCAGACGTCTTTTACCGAAAAAAGTTTGATAGACTTTATCGGTACGCTTGAGAGCATCGAATGAGTTGAAAACTGGAGGGGTGCATCATCCCTTAAGTTTAGGGGAGGCGTCTCTCCTGGGAGGCACCCGAGGTCGCCGTAAACATTTTCTGGAAAAGAATTGGGGGCGCATCCTTGAGAAAACAGTCAGGAATATTACGACCAACCACACGTTAAGGAGCAAGTTGTAAGCAGCTTAGCGTTTTGGTACGTCGTGGTTTAGTACCAATTAAAACTCAACTAGGGTAAGCTAAGTTAGGTGATGTGATGATGGTGAAACCCGGTATAAAGCGCTTGTGGTGTTAATCGTTCATCAAAAAGTAACTCGAGACATGTGCTGCGCTGAACTTTGTTACAGTCTTAGTGGACTGTCAAGATAACTGAACTAAGCTACTGTTCAGTTATCTACTGAACAAAGATCTCCTGATGGCTTGGCTCTAAACAACTAGATTGGCCAATAGCATCCAGAAACACTCCAGATGCTAACCATTTCCAGTAAAATTCAGTGTTATTTTAGGGCTGAGCTGATAAGATGTGTGGAACGGTGGAATGCTTAACGCAAAGCACGTGCAGCAGACAACCTAAAACATCGTCTGTTGGTCAATAGAACATACATACTTAAATAAAAACCTACCTACTCTAATACTACACCTGTTTACTAAAGAAACAGGTGTTCCTTTTCAGTAAACTTATCTTTATGGACGTTGCCGTGCGTGTTTAGATACACATTCGTGTGACATTTCATGTCTAACCTTGAAAACAACTGAAATAGATACCTAATTAATTACCTTTTATGAACCAACTTGTTTAATTGACTAAATAATAACTAGATACTTAGCACGTTAAGTCTGCAATATGAAGTACAACACCAAAAAGATTTTGTACCTAATTTCACCTAGTTACTTTGTCATGGGTAGTCAAAACTTTTTCGCAGTAGGTAGACTGTTTTCCAACTACATTTTCAAATTCTGTTTGTTTGTTAAAAATGCTGCATAACGTGGTCAGACTCTAATGACGGCATTTCCTTTTGCTTCACTGTCGGTTGCTATCTTTTGTTTGGTTTCACAATTTTCGATTGTCTCAATTTGTGTCGTCCCTCCCGACTGAACAGCGAAGTTGAGGTTCACTATAACTTTGTTTCTGCCAGTCATCTAACTAACAGAAATTAACAGAATGGATTTAGGAAGTTTATTTTAGTCTCAGAATCAAGCGGTGCCGATAAAACTTCCCTGTTTGTTCAAAGTTAAGATTTCCAGACGGATTTAAATGAATTAGCGTCAGCATTATAGTTTATCTCTAAACAGCTCTTTAGAACTTGATTTCGCTTCAACGATGGATAACCAAATTATTTAAATCAGTCGTATCAATTGGAACCTTCCGGAAACTTTACTTAGTAGTATTCCCGGCGTTGAAGTTGAGCGAGAAAATGTAGAATGACGAAATAAAAATTCAAGGATGTGGCGAGGCGTGGACTGGGTTATTAGACCTTGAACTGCAATGGTCACGAAAACAGAAAATATCTCTTTAATAATATTTTTTAGGGTTATACGGAAAACGACTGGGTAGGTCTAGGCTATGTTTAAAATTTATATTGTAAAAACACCTTGCCTTATAAATTGCAAGATCACAATAATTTCAAAGATCACGAGGCGTTAACTTATTGCGCCATTCAATGTTTTTCTACACCATAATTACAGGTGTTTTCACAACTCTGATGATACGCCATCGATTTGTAATACCGTCAACACAATGTGCGAACGTGGGCGAGTTGCAACATCTTTGGTAGCGAGCGCCATGCAGTCCGCCACCATGGAATTATGAGATGACTGATATGATAGTAGGTGTAATGTAAACTATGTAACGGTAAAAGCCCCTAATGTAGGTATTCGTGTTTTTTGTGAAGGACAAGGGACAAAGAAATGATGATGAGAATCGTCTGACGCCTTCGTTACTGGGATACTGGCGAGTACAGAAACTGAAGGCGCTCTCTAATGCAAAAATTGTATTCTAGGTTACAGAAAGCTGTAAGCTAAGTACGGATTTTGAACCTCTGCTTCGGCCGTTGCCAGGTAAAAGTAGCAAAATTAAGCGGCTCGGATACCGCAGCAGCGCCAATGGAAAATGTTTTAATGATCTTCAAATATTTTCCAGATATCCATGATGGGCCATGAGACAGGATCCTAATGTAGGTAAAGAGAAACCGGACTTAAAGTCACTAGATAGCTTCTAGTGACTTTAAGTTGAAGGAAAACACCGTAAAGAAACACGCGGCGTCAGCTCAGCACGCTCGTCTTTCTTGTGGATATGGTTGAGATGATGGTATAGGTGCTACGCAAGCCTACTCCATCTAAATTGTGTCTCAGTTATGGCAGCATCCCAGGAGCATGTGCCTGAATTGGCTCCTGCCGCATAAATCATCTATATTAAATGCAAAGGTCTGATTATTATTATAAGCCGTTTATTAGTTTGTAGTCACTGGAGAATCACTGGAAGGAAAGAGGTCACGAGGACGAAGCCGTGGAGCGATCAAGTTCGCTGGATTCCTCCGTGAGTGATGCCATCCGCTCAGCAGTAGAGATCCCGCTAGAAGAACATCATCCAGAACAAGGTCTTACATAAAGGTCACAACCCTCAACCCTGAGGATATCGACGCAAGGAGGAGGAGAAGGGATTAGTTTGTAACTTTGAAGACAGGAATTGCGCCTTTGTTACCGTAACGTTACGTAATACATAGAGCACCGTGAGGTAATTTGCGCCTAAATCTCACCTTGAAGGCATTAATCATAATAAACAAAAGGCATCATTATTCGTCATAAATTACACCTGCTCACACCTATTCAGGGCGCACACCGAACAAGCATCATAATTATGTGAAGTTGGAGGTGCAGTGGAACTATTCGCGTTGTTACAACTCTTATTGCCTCTTGCGTGACAATTAACTGAGCTACCCTTCAACATAGATAGAAGAATTATATTATATTTTATTGCACATCTTAACCTAGGTATTACAATAAGATAAAGAAAGAACTTAAATTAATAGTATAAATGGCGGTCTTATCGCTAATCAGCGATCTCTTCCAGACAACCTTGGACAGAATGGACAAGGGGGGTATAAAAATAAAAAGATTGGAAAAAAAAAACATTACACAACCATAGGTTTAAGCCAGAAATATTAATAGAAACTAACAATTACTAACATACCATAAACGGAGGGAATCTTAAAAGTAAATAATGCAGTTATCTTGCCCTCGGGAGAAAGATGAAAGTTTATTTGTTGCGTGCGAGCCGAGCATACGGTCTGGCGACTGTGGCGAGTATGAAAATCATACAAAACTTGATGTGGCACGCGCGCAGCACCATTCATAGTGTTGCTTCGGTGTGCGGCTTTAAAATTGCAGGTTACTGTAATTTATAACGCGTTGCAATGAAGTATTTTAATTGTGTGTGATTAGGGGAACTGTAATTATTTGGTTTTTGATTTACTTCCAGCTGTGATTGATGTATTCACACTAGTTACATTGGTAGTTCTATTGATGGAACTAATGAATAAATAAAGGCTAGATAAAGGGCTTGTTTTATTGGTAGAACTTTGGTTAGTTTCGTAACTATTTCTCGCCATAACCTGATCGTGACTAGTGACGATAGCAATCTAGCCATCACAACAGACACAGAGGCCTATATGGACCCTAAAACTAATCCGTAGCTAGATTTGGCACGTAACAAAAACCACTTTAGCTGGTCATCGCTCGTTTGACCCTTTTTGGAATAATATATCTAGTGTTGGGACGGAATGGGACAGACATACTGCCACAGTCCACCTGAATACTTTATACCGCGTTCACACTATGCCCATGCCGCTGCTGCCGGCATTATTGCCGCGGACTTATTGCCACAGCAACATCGCCTTTATTCTTATTAGGGAGCAAGGGCATGAACTTGGGCTGGGAGACGGGACAGAGGCATGTTCGTGTTCTCACTATGCTCGTGCCCACTTCCCTGCTCAAGTCCCTGCCGACTGCGGCATAGTGTGAACGCAACATTACAAACTACTTCTTCAGATAATCATGGAACTGGAACGCATCTAATTCTGTGGTCTGATTGAACCCCTTACCGATCACTGGTCGGTCGATCTGACCGATTCGATGCGCGAAAAAAAGAAAAGTCATGGTACAACCACAACTGAGGTCACCATAAACCGTTATGAAACACGCTAAAATTGCCACCATGAAGCGGAAAAACGTAAATCCAGAGCGGCAAAGTACGGTACCTGTTAGTACCTCCTACTTCTGTTTTGAGGTAAGTACAGTTATTTGGAAATACTCGTAGTTGAAGTTTGGGAAGAATAAGAAAAACGAATGGACAAATTCGGTGCCGTCGACTTAATTCACCAGGGCTAAGTCACCTAGGTGAATTAAGTATACTATTTAGTAAACTTAAATACTCTTAGGTGACTTGCGAAGAATTAAGTACACTAATTTGAACACTAGCCTAGCCAGGGTATTCAAGTCTACAAATTAGTGTACTTTATTCTCCGCACACAAGTCACCAAAGAGTAGTTAAGTCTACTAAATAATATACTTAATTCACCTAGGTGACTTAGCCCTGGTGAATTAAGTCAACGGCACCACAAATTCACGAAAAAATGCCATTTACTTCATTAAATTGATTCAATAAAACACAATTTATGTTATAGGTCAACAATTAGCTAATAATAACCTGTTGAACAAGGTGTTTTTTAAATATCTTTAGATTCGTTTTGTAATAGATATTTGTTAGGTAAATATTGCCATCTGTTCACGTTATTGAGCGATGACATTTTCGCTAACATTCATCATTGCTTTTCGCCTTTTTCTTTTTGAAACAACTAATTAGACAAAGAAGCCAACGGCCCGCCGCCGGATGAGAAGCGGTTGCCGTAGCCAATGGACGCCTGCAACACCAGAGGTGACACGCGCTGCCGACCCTTGAAGAATTTGAAAACATCCTTTTTAAGTGTCCCATACTGTAGTCACTAATAGATAATTTTAAACGAATTCCTTCAATTAGAAGAAACTTTTGGTCACTAGAATCTTAAGATAGTCATATTGCTAGGCCTTGTCGTCATTTAGCAACGGCAGGTACAGTCAGCGTGACGAAACAGTACAGTTAAATGTTCATTGTTGGGATGAGAGAGCTCTCGTCATAATTGCTGATCGTTAACCCCTGGTCGTTTGTTGAATAATAAGCGCGTGGCACTGTGACCTACCTGGAACTAACTGCTGTTTTATCTGCGATTTTATACTATACACATTTTTGTTCGTAGCTGGTACTCATTAGTAAATGAAGGCCAGAGCTATTAAAACGTGCCGTGATCTTATACCACTGATTAGCTGGTTTAGCTACTTAGGTTTGTTACAAAACCCAACTACCTTTTTACTTAAAATCTCATTACGCTCAAATGCCTTATTACCCCTGAAAATTCATTTTAATAGAAAATTCCACTCAATGAAAAGGTTTTCTTAATTATGAACACCACTCACAATTTATCTTCCTTTAATTAAAAAGATTGATGGCTTTTAATTTATTCAAAGAAGAATTCTATTTAATTGCTATTATGAGGCAACATTCCTTATTTCACGGCAACTTGAAATGCAGAAAAATAAAAGAAGTCGTCGACTTGTAGGTCAAATGATGAGGGGTATGGACAGAGAACTTTTCAAATCTCTAGACAACCAGAAGTAGTGTAGTGATATTATTAGTAACTCTGAGCAGAAGGGTCACCAAAATGTTAATATTGAAATTTATTTTTTAAGTTTCGGTGTAATTTTGTAATTATTACCTGTATTGAAACTTCTGATACTTATTCAAAATCGCGTAAGTTCAATGGGTAAGAAACCTATTTGTTAGACTGTACGTACATTTCACTACCTTTTTAATTTTGCATGTTTCTGAGGTAGCTTAGCCAACACAACAGTCAGCAGTCAGCGCTGACCGTCGGTCGGCGTAGCTATATCTATGCAAGTCTATGGCTAGAAACAGTGCTCGACCGACCGTACGCGCGTACCGTCAGCGTAGCTGTGTGCGCATTCATAGACTTGCATAGATATAGCTACGCCGACGTACGGTCAGCGCTGACCGTCGGTCGAGCACCGTTTCCAGCCTTACTTTGCGAGTTGCAAGATAGCATCTAAATCGGGTATACAGGTCCCTAATTGTAGAGAGGCCTATTGATTTTACAGAATTTACAGTTCATGACATGTGTGTATTTTTTCTAACAATTAAGAGTAAAGTATTTTTTAATTTTTTTAGAAAGCGTAAGGAAATTTAAAATATCCCATGTACCTGCATTACATTATCTAAGAACTATATTAATAAGTAAGTCAACAACTCGCCTATAAAAATAGTGGATTGTTACAGGTACGGTCATGGTTAAACAACTTTGACCTGGAATGGAGGGATGTAAAGAGGTGTTATGTGCAGCAAACAACATTATAGCATAGAAAAAGATAATAATATAGATTGACCCATCCACTTTTGATACTTATATTACGAGTTTTAATTTAATAGATTTTGCGGATGTTACATATTGTACCTGTTTAGTTAAGTTTTAATGGGTTGTCTATAGACAACATGTGCTTTTAAATTATGTTTGTTTTTGGTCTGTATTCACATTTAGGCCCAAGCACTGATCCGGTCTGAGAATATCTTCTCAAATCTATGCTTTTTTTCTTTATGATGCTGATTTACTGCTCAAACACTGATCTGTATTGAAGCATAGATTTTTGTATGAAAAACTCTACTCAAATCTATGTTGAGTAACAATTTCTTTATCAGCCTGCGGGCTTAAGTGTGCATTTTAATGGTAGGTTTTCTGTGTTATGCCGTGTTTATCATAGAGGAAAATGTAGTGGTAGGTACCTACTACTCAAAACAGATGTAGGTATTGTGGGTCAGTGACCTACATCATACCAATCTGAAGTTGGTAATTAGGTAGGTACCAATTTAGATGAAATGTGGGTAGTAAGTAGTTTTAGTTAAATTGTAAAGTTGATAAAAATATTGTAAACAAAAGTAAGTACCAAATTAACTAACTTCACAGTCGACTCATGCATTGTAAACGTGAGTGAATAACATTCCTAGCGATCACACTTTGCCCACGCCTCAAGAGAAAGGAGACGGACCTAAAAAAAACGAATGACCTTTACTAGCAACGTTCAAACTCTGAGCAAAGACGTCAGGTCATCAAGAATGCAAACTGTTTACCTTATCTCCTGGTATGTTTTTAGCAGACATCATGGGTCACCTTCCGTTGCCGAGGTTCGACGTCTTGAGGACGATTTATCCAGGGAAAGGATCTCACTCTTACCGTGAGAGCCCAGCTAAACACAAACACTACTACACTTAGCCAATCACTTGGCCATTATCACTGATCAGGAGATGCATTAGAGCCACAATAACAATAACCGACCCATCGTTTGGAATCGTAATCAGCACGATTTCCCATTGAGACTCATCAACACAGATAATTTTTCACAACACCATACACAAACACAACGACTGACAGAGGCAAACTTGATTGAGTTTCGCTTGACAGAAAATGGCGAGGCGAGGGTCGAGGGGTGGTGGGTGACGTCCCTTGCCCCTCCACTCCACCCGCGCCGCGCATGTCATTTTTGAAAGGCCCTACTTAGTTCTAATAAAATCACCTAGAGGGTAGTACTAGTCTATAGAAGATTACGTAGTCGGCGTAAAATGTTGTAGGTAGGTAGGTAGGATCCCTCTCCGTAGGACCTACTGAATAATAACATAACATACCTTGGTATAGATAAGTTCTGCTTAGAAATTACAGATGGCGTTGTTTGGTCTGCAAGACAGGCGTGTAGCTTATTGTTCTTCTGAGTTTTTTACCACAACGACGACGACGTCGGTCAATACTGCCACTGCCCTGCCATCTATTATTTGCCATCTTCAACAATATTTTTTTTTATTAATTTTGTTGGCACTGGAGGCTGGTCCTTTTGCCAAGTCTTTTTTGGTTTTCACTTTTTGACTTTTTTGTTCAAATCGTTTCACTTTTTTTATTACAACCTTTTTTTTTTTTTGGTGCTGCCATACTCAATCCCAATACCTAGTAAATATTTTTTTGTGCTGGAAAGACCTTTATCTATGTTAGCATTTCGGTTTCCGGTGCTGGGTCAGTGTTGTAGCACAGAATTTAACAAGGTTGTAGCTTTGTTTGGCTGTTACACAAACTACAAACATTACATACAGCTTGCTCCAAAGCGTTATTCTATAAAAGACCAGAAGTTGAAGATGCTATCTTAATTCGTTTAGATGGACACAAAGTTACAGGGATAATCCTAAGCAGTCTTAAAGTTTCTCAACTCTAACACTGATTAGGTATCCCGGTTTTAAGTAAGAGGCAGGTACTAATTGTTGGCTGACATTGATATTACCCCATAAATTTGATGTTATCTACTGATTTTTTTTAGTTCACACTGACAGGTACATAGGTATTAGAACTATTATGATCGTGATCGTCGGTGGTACCGAGTTACTTAATTTTTAGTATATATTTATTTATCGAAAAGTAAAATAACAGACTACTTACTCACATATAATAAAGTAACTCAGTACCTAACACAAAACAAATCTGAATCAAGACTATATTTTTGTGATGTTAGTTTTATGAAATGAATAAGACTGTATTTACCTATAATGTAATATTATCAATAAAAATATCTATTTGTCTATTTGTCTATATGCCTAGCTTACTGGGTAATATAACAATGCGCTAGCACCCTTGTAATCTTTAAAAAAATTATAGCTATAAACTAGCGGAAGTGGCTCATCACTAGTAAGAAGCTTGCTGTTCATCGATCGAAAAAACAAAAAAAGAAAGAGTCAATCAAACGCGGCGTAAAATGGCGGACGGAGGAGTGGATATAGATTTGTACGCCGATGATATTGAATCGGATTTCAATCGCCAGGTGAGCATACTTAGTTCTTTATTTAGTTTATACAACTTTCATTATTTGGAGCCATAATTTTTGAGTGAATGTCTGAATTTGAGACGGTTTAGGTGTATGACGACGCTTGTCCGGCATTTTCCAGGATGAGTTTGGCGGTGAAAACGTGGATTTGTACGATGACGTGATCGCAGCGCCTCCGGTGAAGCCTGAAGACGACGGGCCGCCGAACTCCGGCGGAGGAAATCACCACCCTCCAGAGGAGCAGAACGGAAACAACTCTTATCACAGCAATGGCCCAAGCCACGGACATCATGGCCGCCGCTTCCAACTCTACATCGGCAATCTGACCTGGGTTCGTACTCTATTTTGTATTATTTATTTGTAATGTAAATATAGAACGATATTTGTTTTGATCTCTGTTTTTGCCCGGAGAACAGAAAGGCAAGAGCGGATATCCTAAGCCTGCTATTGATCATACTGGTAGGTAGGTAAGAAAGAATATTGATTTATATATTCCCTGTAAAAAATTTACGAGTCTGCTTGTTTTTGTTTTGTACAAATTCAAATGTGCTACAGAAATTATAACATTGTACCTACTTTTCGGGAGGTTTAATCGGTATTGTAACATAGGTAGATAATTAAGTGAACATATTCATGGTTGATAATTTTGGTAGGTTAATATCAGTTTGAGTGTAAAACAAAAACATCTGTATTAACAGTTACTTAGATAAATAGCAGGTTTTTATCTCGCTAAGTTGTCCTCTGACTCGTCGATGGCTTGTTATGAAGTAGATATTCTGTTTCTCATACCTATTTGAAAACTTAGCTGCTCAATTGAACATTGAACACGCTAACCTATTCGAACCTTTTACTCAATCTGCGTAACCAACATTTAGACAGATTATAAAATTTACAATAGTATTATAAATTTCAATAACACCTAATCATTTAGCGATCGATATTAAATCTGACAATTTTGACCAGTTTCAATAGCAGGCTTACTCTTAACTTCAAGGAAGCAAATGAAATAGCTTGTAATTGTGAATAAATACACCTCTATTTTCAAATTTACTGAAAATTTCATTTGGTTTCTTCATAGATTACCTACCTACATCTAGAAGAGTAAGGTTTATTTTAGATCTTCACTAGTAACAGAAAATAATACAATATTATCGAATTTTCACCTATATACATATTGAAACTTGAGCCCACAAAATTATACTTAATAAAAATAGAGCAAATGAAATTTCTGGATTCAGTATATTTTCTGTTGTTACTGTGGAATTGTACATGTGCTACTTCAAGAATAATAAAATATATCAGCAGAGCCTATCAAATGTGTTATTTACATAGATGTTAACCAAAATATCTCATAAGATTTATTTCCAAATAAAATATTAACAACTTCGATGAAACATATCCCATTTCTAGTAAAAATTATGTTTATAACTGATTGTGATTATTTCAAAGGTTATATTAATATATTATGCATAATAATAAATTAGAATTACTTAGATGTTTATTTGCATAAATAACTTACAGTCACTTGGCAAGACAAATGCATGTGCAGTTTAGCGTTTTTGAAAATATTGTATAAAAAATTTGCAAGTGTCCCCGCATCTTTCTTTTATTTTTCAGACCCATTTTTAAATACCTAGTTAACTTGTAATCATACCTGAACAACCACTAATTTACAAAAAATATCAATTATTGTTACGAGTTTCTTTGGTTATTGTTTTTGCCTCAAAAGAATGTACCTAATGTAGTAGAATGTATTTACACTTATACTTGAAAATTGTATAAAACATCCTAAAATTGTACATCCTTGTTTTTGTGCAATTAATTACAATTTATCAACCTGTTATCCATCTTTAATAAATAATTTTCTTTGAACATAACATTACAGTTTATGTTAGTGTAATATCTGTTATATCTATCAAAGCTCTACTGTTTATTTCACCAAATTGTAGCAGCACATGTACGATAACATAACCTTCCTTTGTTTTGAAGTAAGGTTTGAAATATAGGTACTGAAAAAATATGGATAAAGCTAAATCGTTGGCATACATCTTCAATCAAACATGGAATGATTGGAACATAATTATTAGTGTGATGGCACATCAATGTTAAGCTTGTACGTTATTCGAACAAAGTGCAAGAGCGGTTTCATTTAAAGTATTGGAAGTTGGAATAAGCACTCTGCCTCTATTTCAAACAAACACTGATGTGATATAAGTTCAATGTGTAGAAAAGCGATAAGATACAGTTTGATTCAGGGTGTTAAACTCAGATTTAGCTTTATCAAGATCATTTCTATAAGCAAAAGCAATTATTTCATTCTTTGATGTTAGTAATCCTATTCTAGGCTACAGTTGTAAGTTTTACCCACGTTAGTAATTTACGTAGTTTACTGACCAGTAAAACTTACAAGTGAACTTGCTGCCTAAGAGATGTTAATCCAATATTTTGTTTCTTTCATTCAAACCACAACAAGTTGTGAAAAACAGTTGTGAAACATAATAATGAGAATTTTAATAGCATTTAGGTACAATTATTCTATGAAACGTTGCTTTTCTTTATAATCTTATGTCACTAAATCTAACTTATTGATAAATTTTTATTTAATATCATAAGACACATTCCTATTTGGTTGTATGCCTTGTGCTCGGATATCAGCTGTTGGGAATACAATTTATGTATTTTCCAAATGATGTTCAGTGATAAATGCGTTGTACATAATGTACATTAATTTTATTTTAGTACTTTGTTTTCATTGGCTTAGGCCAATTCATAAACAGTTATTAATGTCCAAGCTGGTTACAGATTGTTATTTTAATGAAATTTACTCATCAAACAACTGTTTCTTCATAGTTTTTTAAACTATTATTCTAGTGTAACTATCTTATATCGAAATTATGGTAACCCTGACTGGACTAGACACCTAACAGACCAATAAATTGTAGGCATATGAAATCCACATGTTTCATGGATCCATTTACGATGCTCAAGTTAAACGGTATTTGTTTATATTTCTGCACACGACAAAGATGTATATTGTTACCAAGAATTATCCACAATTCACGTTGATTCTATTAGCCATCTAGATTTTGGCTAGGATCTGTAGAGGTTGTCCAAATTAAAGGAAAACATATTTTATTTTTATTTATACTTATTTGATCAGTAAGAAAGAAGAGATAGTCCCGACTCAGAAATATTTTATTTATGGTTTGTACAACTGTACTATGTACTGTAGAATACTAGAATATAAATTTGGTGGGCCTTTAGATAGAACTAAACTGTATTTAATTTTTAACCATTATAAGTGTAATTCAGACTAACACCAGATGTTCCACTTTATGAAGTTTAACTCAATTTTGGGAGTATTATTAGTATTTTTATTTTTTATTAAAGAAGTATAAAAGAACAGGTGTATTTAGATCTACGGTAGATTAAGAACGGTTACAGATAAGCTGATTTTGCTGCTCGTACGCGCGTGAAGGCAAGAACATATCTGTCACACGTACACAACGCATTATGAAAATCTGGACCCTGATATTTGTATGGTTAGAAACATACATGCGTGGGATAGCATTGCGTATGACAAGTATGTTTCTAACCATACAAATAATAGGGTCCAGATTTCATAATGCGTTGCGTACGTTGCGTTCGTGGGACAGATATGTTCTTGCCTTAAGTTTTGACAACCACCATACACTCACACGCGTTTTTTTATTTTTTTGAAAGGCGCGTGTTTTCACTAGCTTTAAAACTCAATGATTACGCGGTGCAAAATTGACCAATCTATAATCGCTCTTTAGATGACATCCCACTGCTAATAAACCGGCACCGCGTACAGAAATAAATGTTTGTGTGGAGTACCTATCGCCCAGAGCACACAACACAACACTAACGTTTAGTTGGGCTGCAGTGGGATTTGATGTTAATGTTTTTATTTTCATCATTGTATTGTCATAGAAAGTACAGACCATAAATAATGTGAATATCTTTTCAATAATTTTTTGTTCATATTGTAAGAACTTACATCAATGTATTTATTATTCTATGATTTTGCATAATATATACAAGGCTAGAATGAATGCTTGGTTGAAATTGATGTAGTATGGATGGTGAGTGATAGTTGGTAAATAGAGGTCAAAATATTTGTATTTAATTTATGTATAAAGTATTATATTGATTCTTTTACAAAAGATCTACTGTCCGAAACTACCTACATTTTAAATGGCTCAACTACATAAATTTCACACGCAGAATGATCTGAATAAGTACAAATTGACTTACTTTTATGAATATACTGTGATTTATAAGGGTTCCGTTCTCAAACGTTTTGTTACATGATGTAACAAAAAAACATTTAAATACCACGTGTAGTGCAATTAACTTGCTTGTCATATGCTTGTCACAGAATCAACATATTGGGTTGATATCGCATGATTTTACTGATAATAATATTTCACCAATATGCAGATTATCTTGATTGTTTATATTATAACTAATGTTTTTTCCATCAGGTTCAGAGGTAAGGTACTTTTAGATTGATTTTGTCTGTAGTTATGTTCTTTATTTTAATTTTGTTGTTATTTCACTGTTTTCTTGATTTTATTATTATAGTGAGAGTTGTATATGACCACATTTCTCTTGTGGTATTGTTTATTATTGGTATTATTACTAAGTCAAGTTGAGTTTTAGATGGACTTGTTTATCGGGTTGGAGTAGCTTTAAAATTCTAGTCAATCAAAATTTGTTAAGGCAAATTACAGCATAAAAAGCCGAGTTTATTTATGCTGTCCCTGGTTGGTGACACAGGTCATTTAATAGGATTTTTCTTTAACGTTTATAAAATAAAAAGCAAAGGTTTTAACATTGTACGCGTAAAAAATGGTTTGTTATTATAGAGTACGAATGTATCGGTAATCATCGGCCTAATTGTGCTATTATTATAACGTTAAAATTGCGGGAGTATGTCGTATGTCACATTTTCGCATAGGTAAATTCCGGTTATTTGTACCTACAAAGTGTTTTCCTCAGAAATTAATATCTCATGTTATGTAAATTGGCATATAAAATTATTTAATTAGAACATAATGCTAAATATTATCATCTATCTTTGTCAATTTTACTTCTATAAACTATCGTAAAAATGAAATGTACGAAGAATTTTCTTATTTAATTCCATTTTAATGCGATTTTGCTGTAGTAAGTAGGCAAATAAAAACACTGTCAAATTAATTACTTAAATCTTCTCAATGTTGCGAAGATTACTTCTCATTTTGTAAACGAGGGTCTTTAGCAGTGCGTGTACTGCTTTATAACAATACCTACCTATATTTATGATGGTGATTGAACTGTGATATTCTTAAAATAAGATGACAATAAAAAATATGGCTGCAAAGAAAACTCTTTCTTTTATCCCAACGTCATCATCACTTCACGACACCTGCTGCAGGTAATTAGAAACCAGTTCGGGAATGGCGGGGTAGATTGTGAGAGGGATTATAAAAGTAATTCAACGATTTTAGTGTTTTTCATTTTTCATATACACAAAATTCGCGATTCACGAGCCACGTTTCGTATTCCGACAACTCTGTAATTAAGGCTGCGAGTTCAATCTTGACTATTTTGAAGTTATAGGCGTAAGATGCAACTCTAATAGGTTTCGGTTGATCAGTTTTTGGAACAAACGAGGTATGTAACTCAGCATGCGTATTACTCGAATGGACCGCTCATTCAATACGGCTTGACCAGTTGGTTCAGTTTCGAATAACACTTTTCAGTGGGCCACGGATCAAGACATCGCCAACGCTATACAGGATGTGGGCGTGACCGACTTTCAAGACGTTAAGTTCTTCGAGAATAGGGCGAATGGACAGTCCAAGGGTTTCTGCGTCATATCTTTGGGTTCGGACCAGTCCCTGCGAATGGTACTGGACCGGCTGCCAAAGAAAGATATACATGGCCAGCACCCCGTGGTCACCTTGCCCACGAAACAGGTAATTTTATTCATTATGAGACTATCTGATGTAGGTCATCGTTTTGTTGACCTTATCTCGTATTTCGCGGAGTCGGCCTAAGACTTACAGCCCCACTATGGGGTTATTTACGTCCACCTCATGAGACCACCTGGGTGAATCAGTGGTGGGATCGTCTTAAGACCTTGGGCGATTGGCTGCATTTATTACAGTCAGTAGGATGCACGGAAACGTTTACCTACGCAAACCTAACTGCAGTAGGTTTACAACATGATTGCAATACAATGCATTTTTACAACTAATTAGTAGGTACTAGGTACCTAGTTAAAGTCACGTAGTCATTACGGACAAGAAACGATCGCGGAATGTCTTAAGAGTTAGGTATTCAGGACAACTATTCCACAGGCATTGAATCAGTTTGAGAGCCAGTCGAAGACACGGTCTACCCCACCAGGGCCTAACAACGGCCCCGGAGGCATGAGGGGACCCCCTGGACATCCCGGTGGACCGCCTGGAAGTCACCCTGGAGGTAAACATAACATTTGAGCTGGCTACTGTTAGTAAATAAATAAATTCTTTATTTATTTATTAAAAAGGAACACCAATAGTGTAGTATACAGAAACATTCCCTAATATATATTATCTAAGTGGTCCAGTACTGGTACACGCACCAATGACAGGTGAACACAACATTAAATTTAAGGGCAACCGTTATGAAACTTATAATTACTAATACTTATTTATTGAAAACTAACATTGAGATATACAGTTTAGGCAATACCTAATTTATGGTGGACTAAAATCAAAATTGTGCATTTAGCAAAGAACTACAGCACGCAACTGTAAATATTAGCCCTACAATTGGCGGTCTTATCGCGCACGTGCGATTTCTCCCAGAGATTAAAACCCAATAACTGAAGATTCTTTTGAATATCAATGTCTAGATTTTTTAAAATAATATCGTCTCTGCGAACTTCGCAATTTTGACTCTCCAAACTAGATAAAGTAAACGCTCCATAAAATAGTGATGTCACGCAAATGCTATTGTATTGCTCGTTGCTTTTATAGAAAATAGAAATATAAATTATTTATTTTACGCAAAAACACATACAAAGATACAATGAAATAAACATTAAATTATAAAGAAAGATGCGTAAAAAGGGTACTCACTCAGCAAATGCTAAAGGTACACGGTGGCTCCTTTAGCGCTGGTTTTCAGGAGTGCCTAGAGTGAAGTGGCGTACTTTTCAAGAATCGCCTATACTACGTAGCAATATTATTACTGTTTAGGTATATATATCGCGCTTGAAGGTTATCGAACCTTACCTTTCGTAGGGTTATAGTTTCTTAACATTTGTAGGGGTAAAGTTAGATTAATTATAAGACAACGCAATACGTTAGTAGGTACCTACTTAGGTGTTTTAAAATGAATAGAAAACACAGCAATAGAAATCAGAGGCTTTCAAAGTAACTGTGACTGCTTTCTTTGAAAGTATTGACAAACGTGGACACATGTGGTATTACGTCAACTCTAGTAGGTACTGTATACAATCCATCAAGCCTTCGCTTTCCCATGTCCGGTCTAAGGGTCAATTTATACTATAGTAGGTGCCAAATAATACCGCAATACAGGTCATTCACCCACCTTCAAAACGATGTCGCAAAACTCAATTTATGAATGGTAAACAAACAGTACTACGAGATTCGAACGATTACCGTCTTAGCGACAGGTTTGTATGGAAAGCGACAGAATTAGCCATTCATAAATTGAATTTTGCGACATCGTTTTGAAGGTGGGTGAATGACGTGTGTTGCGGTGTTATTTGGCACCTACTATAGCGCAGAGTCGAAGCGCATCGAAGAAACTTAAAAAAAAGTCGAATTATGCGCGTGAATTCGCGCGACTTTTGTTTGATATAAGAAGAAATATGTGCATTAAGCTGTGGAGATAAGGCTGAATTTGCTATGTTAAGTTTCTTCGCTTCGACTCCGCGCTAGTATAAATTGACCCTAAGTAAAATCATTCGCATAGAATTCTTCGGCGGCCCCAACGGTCCCGGCCCGAACGGCCCCCGGATGATGATGGGTCCAGGCGGGGGGCCTCACCACCAGATGCGCGGACCGCCTCAAGGTCCACCGCACCATCCACCGCATCACATGCAGCACCAGGGGCCTCCGCCGCCGCATCATATGCAGCACCAGGGTCCGCCTCCGCATCAGGGCCCACCGCCAGGACATCGGCCTCCTATGCAGGTAAGTTGAGGTTACACGTTGGAATGTTATTAACTAGGTAGGTACCTGCTGCTGGAAAAAATTGGACACATGGTACAGCATAGACAAAAGGCGTATTCTTCACTATAGTAGGTGCCAAATAACACAGTAATACAGGTCATTCACCCACCTTCACCACGATGAAATTCTGTCGCTTTCCATACAAACCTGTCGCAAAGACGGTATCGCTCGAATCTCGTTAGTACTGTTTGTTTACCATACATAAATTGAATTTTGTGATATCATTCTTCAAAAAAAAAAACTTAAAAAAAAAACCGTAAATCAGGAATTCAGAGGTTGGGACGCTGTCTAATTTGTTTTCTCTGCACCTGCAGACCGCGTAAGGCCAAGCGGGCCTAGGGCAGCAAACTATCTGTTTCAAGATGATATGTCAATTCTTCTCTCAACAAACTAGTCTGTTAATCTATATCCATTCCTTAACCCACTTACGATATTATATTATATAATTTTAGTGTTAATCAAACCTTTCATGATATTTTCTCTTTTATTTGATGTACATATATTTTTTGTTAGTGTCCTATGTTTGTGGTTTTTTTATGGTAATCTGTTTTGTTCTCGGCCTCCCGCGATACAGGCTAGACCTAGTGCGGGGACCATTGGTATTTTTAATGTATTATTATGTAACTACTGGTTTGTTAATAAATGGATTTATACCATTCCCCCCCTAAAAAGGTTATTATATTCACTGAAAACAGTGAATAAAAAGCACTTTTACTCACTGTTTTGGTGTTTAAATTTAGAACACTAATATATTTGACCTCCATCTAATTATTGTTTTTGCGCAAGGAGGTTGTACAGCATTGGCTATACAACCTCTAATCTTTCTTTTTCTCGTAGTCATGGTATAAAGTATAGTATGCAACTCTTGAATAAAACGGATTTATACCGAGGGCCATGAACCACTCACGTCGTTCAGGATTCTAACACTTCAAATATCATGAATCACTCCCTACGGTCACGATTCAGTCGTTAGAATCCTTCACTTGCTCATGATTCATTTATAGCCCTCGCTTTAAATCCGTCTTTTATTCACTAGTTGCATAATATACTATTGTATTTGTATTTGATATCGGATGTTTCTCTCAGCAGAACTTCCGGCCGCAGTTCCAGGGTCCGCCGCAGATGCAGCGGCCCCCAGGCCCGCGGCCGGGGCCCGAGTGGGGCCCGCGCGGGCCGCACATGCCGCCGCAGCAGCCGCAGTACGGCCCGCCGCAACACCAGATGCCGCATCAGATGCCGCCGCCGCACGCCGTAAGTACACTACAGAGGGGCCTACTACGAGTTTTCAGTGTATATGTATAGTGTGGGTGTGAAACGTCTGACGCCCAGCACACCAGTAAGCGCTGATTTGTATGGAGCGGATTCTTTGAGAAACTCGACATGCGAGTACGGGCTTGGTGTATGAGAGAGAGAGAGAGATAGAGAAATATTTATTTGGCACACAACACAACACAGGTACAACACAGTAAAATAATCACACAATAAGAAAACAATACATAATTAATTAGAAAATAAAATAAAAATAGAAGAGAATAGCACAGAATACGTAATATTAACGCTACTAGGTAGTTATATGTTTGTGGGTGCTGACCAGCGCTGATATGAGCCAAAAAGGTCCTGCCTCAGTTTAATGCAGCTCTGCAGAAGCAAAGCGGCGCTGGTTTTCAGTCAGAACCTGAGAGTGGATGACATCACAGCTACAGCTGCTCCGATTTAATGCAAATTATATTAAGTACATAACTCACTACAAGGTTGCGCGATAAGGGAAGAGTTAGTTGGTAGGTGTAGTAGGCTTATAATGTTAAACAACTAACGCATTAAAGAATTGGGTTCAATGATACATTCCAATAATTTTGAAATTGTATAAGGCGAAGAAACGCAGCGAAGTTTGCTAGTGAAATAATGAAACTAGGTACTAGAAGTAAAGTAAAATGTTATATATTTAGCAGCCGGGCCAAGGTATGCCGCCGCCGCATCAGATGCCGCCGCACCAACAAGGGCCGCCTCGAGGACCCGCGCCTATGCCTCAACACCCAGGTAATTATTCTGTACTAAAGTCAAAGTCAAGTCAAGTTTCTGTCACAAACGTGCAAGTTCCAGAAATCCCCTACGCAGGGGATTTAGTCAGGAGATTTCCGGAATGAGCCCAAAATCCAAAGTCTCCCGTACCTGAATACAAAATCATACTTATCTATATTATAAAGAGGAAAGATTTGATTGTTTGTCCGTTTGCATTGAATGGGCTCCGAAACTACTAGACCGATTTCAAAAATTCTTTCACCATTGAGAAGCTGCACTATCCCCTGGTGACAGACTATGTTACATTTTGAAAAAAAATTAGGAATAATTACTAAAACTCCAATAATGTAACCCAAGGTGCAAATTAAATCACCTAAAATACCCGTGCGAAGCCGGGACGAGCCGCTAGTACTTTATTTGACGTATTATTTGACGTTTCTCCAGGTGTTGGTCCTGGTGCGCCAGCTCCTCACGTGAACCCAGCATTCTTCAACCAACAGCCGCCCGTGCAGCCCACGGCTGGAGGACCGCCGCCCCAGCAAGGACCACCTGGTAACTATTCTTATGGAATTTACACTAACCCTGGTAACAATGTTAACAATAACTACCTAATTGTATTCATAAATAAATTTCCACTTAATTATTCCTCAATTTATATTTACATTATAATCACTCGGAATTTACCCTAACAAAGTATAGTAAGGTAAATATTCTGACGGAATTTATACTAACGCGTACCTAGATGGAATCAACTCTAACCCGTAACGTTAGGTTTACGTAACGCCACAATTGTAAGCCAGCAGTTAAACAGTTTACTCATCAATTTCTAGCTGATACTCAGACACCTAATAAAGTTCATAAAGTGTTATAATCAGACGCCAAGTTACATCCCACAAGACAGGATGCCTTGGTGTGTGCTCTAATTTAAACTTATTCATGGGGTCTCCAGTAAGCTTTTTGTATGTGATGATGTGTCCTAGCCGATTTCGGCCATGGCGACTGTGTTTTTATCTGGACAGGCATAATTAAGTACTTATACAGGGTGTAACATAATTACCCTATAAGTGCGAAAGGGGGGTATTCTACAGGTCATGGCGCACAGTGTTTGTTCTACGACTTTTGATATTTCGAAGTTTTTCATTAGAGAAATGAACTCGTAGCTTTTACTGAAAAGGTACCTACACACAACTAGCGCGTGTGTCAGACGCGGTAGAAGGGTACCTACGTGTGCATTCATGCGTACGGGTTTACGCAAATTTTAAACAAGCACTTATGGTTGTCGCCAATTTCTAAAATAATAAAAGATGTACTTTTGTATCAAAATTTCAATTACGATTTATTGACCCTTTGCACATGTCTCAGCTCTCAGATGGTCGGTCTGATTACATCACATTCGGGCTTGTAAATGAGCTCGGGGGAAGCTGGCATTATAAGACAGCTCTTTTGAATTAATGTCAGTATTCCCGGCAGGGCCGGCGCCGTACGGGCACCCGCACGGAGCGCCGCCGCCCGCGCAAGGCCCGCCGCCCGCGCGACAGCCCTATGGAAGACCCCCACAGGTAACTACACATTTACTCTAGTGTTATATCTTACGAGCGATCCGCCCCGGTTTCGCACGGAAAATTACAAACCCTAAAAATCCCTTACAAACCCTTAAAAACCCCTAAATAAAAAGTAAAAATTCAAAATAAAAAGTAAAAAGTTGCAAAAAACTTATCGCCTTGGATTTGAACTTGCGTCGGTGTGACCGCAGTCCAATCGTTTTGGCCAACAGGAAGTCTGTTATGATAGTTGAAATTACGGCTGTCTCCTATCAATTTCCAAATGTCAAATTTTCAAACATTACGTTTAGCTGTCATTTGTGTCGGTTGTGTTTTGCTATACCATTTCTATTTTTTACACCTTGGGTTACATTATTGTAAATTTATCAGTGTTTCTCTACAATATTATGCATTTATCTATACAAATATTATAAAGAGGAAAGGTTTGATTTTTTGTTTGTTTGTTTGTTTGTATGAATTGAATAGGCTCCGAAACTACTGGACCGATTAAAAAAATTCTTTTACCATTAGAATCCTACATTATCCCTGATGAACATAGGCTATATTTTATCCCGGAATTCCCACGGGAACGGGAATTACGCGGGTGAAACCGCGAGGCGCTGCTAGTTATACATATAAACCTTCCTCTTGAATCACTCTATCTATTTAAAAAAACCGCTTCAAATTCCGTTGCGTAGTTTTAAAGATCTAAGCATACATACAGACAGACGCAGGAAGCGACTTTGTTTTATACTATGTAGTGATCTTAAAAAATTCTTAAAGTTCCTTAGATAGAATAATATCTTCTACCAAAATGAAGATAAATTATACTTCGGTCTTTTTTTTTGCTTGATGAAAGAGCTAGATTTTGTTTTAGTCTACATTTCTGTAGACAAAAGGCTGTAAGACGTTCATGCTATTTGAATTTTAAAATAACAGACAAAATAAACTATTTTTCGGCCATTGATCAACCAACCTTGTAAAATGCAATAAACAATCATGCAAAAAGTACTTGTACATATTATGTTTGTTCTAAGTCAGAGTGTTCCTATAAGTATGTTTACAAAATAAGTATATAAGTATTCTATCAGCAATCTAGTTCCCATAGTACAAGCTTTGCTTAGTTTGGGACTAGAAAGCGTTGTGTGATATACATAATACATGTCTCTGAATATTTATTATTATTATGTTTAAACCGCAAGTGGAGTTGGGCAGGAGACCTGGCTAGAAACGTGGTGATGGCCGGTGGAGTAAAGCCTTGACGGAATGGTGGCCGAAATCAGACCGTAGGAATCTGTGTCGTCCGAAAGCGCGATGGGTCGATGACATCGTAAAGGTCGCAGGAAACATTTGGTTGCGACACGCACTAGACAGAGGAGGCTGGCATAACATGAAGGAGGTCTATACCCAGCAGTGGGTGATACTGACTGGGCTGAGATGATGATGATGATGATGAGTTATTATGTTTGGTTGCAGGCATATCCGCCGTCTCTGGAGGTGGGTCGAGCGCACCACGCGCCTCCCACCCCGCACCCGCACCCGCACCCCGCCCTGCCCGCCATCTCCGAGGCGGAGTTCGAGGAGGTGATGTCCCGCAACAGAACTGTATCGTCCAGCGCCATCGCCAGAGCGGTTAGCGACGCCGCAGCCGGGGAATATGCATCTGCTATTGAGACCCTCGTCACTGCTATATCACTCATCAAACAGAGCAAGGTACGAATATAAACATGTTGTATAGCGCTGTCACTTATAAAAGCGTCTTGCATAACGCCATCTCATGAGCCAGTGACGCCGCTGCCGGGGAATATGCATCTGCTATTGAATTCCTCGTCACTGCTTTTCACTCATCAAACAGAGCAAGGTACGATACTAGTATGAATAGAAGCATTTTGTCTAGCGCTGTCAGTCGAATACGTTTTGCCTAACTTACCAGCCATCTCAAGAGCTGACGCGTTGGGAAATATGCGTCTGCTATTGAAACATTGGCGTCAAGCAAAGCAAGGTACAAGGTACACTTATAACCTGTTAATCAGTGTTAGTAGTATTAGAAAAAAACTCAAGGCAGTCAACCGAACGTCGCTTGTTGTAACATCAATCTACGTGGTAGGAATGAATACTGCTCTCGTTCTGCCACGAAAAGGTTTGTCGTCTATGTCACTAAAATCTTTCTCAGTGTGTCATCTCATAAATGTTTTGAACCGCGTCATGAAAGTGCACAACGCCACTGTGTGACGGGTAACTCCCATTTGTTCTATAGGACTGTTTTTAAAACCTTTTTTATCCCTGTAGTTCCATGGTAGGACAATTGAAACTAGCCCATTAAGGCTAGTTTTCGTTTCAATAGTCCTACCCAAATGGAAGTTACCAGATATTAGGGATAAAAAAAGTTTCAACAGTTCGAGACGTAACAGTTCTATAGAACAAATGGGAACCACCCTGTGTGACGTTTTACAAAAGTTTATTTGTCTTATTACAAAGGTGTCTAGATGTGCTATGAGTTAAATATGTTATTATATTTAGGTGGCGCACGACGATCGCTGCAAGATCCTAATCTCGTCGCTGCAAGACACGCTCCACGGCGTGGAGAGCAAGTCGTACAGCAGCGGCGAGCGCGCGCGGCGGTCCAGGTCGCGCGACCGGGACGCGCGCAGCCACCGCGCGCCGCGGCGCCGCGACCGGTCGCCGTCGCGCTACCGCGAGCGCAGCCGCGACCGAGAGGAACGCGACCGGTCAGTCTCATACCCACGGTTAAGGTACGAGTTGGCAGCGGACGACATGAGGCAGCAGCGGACGACGTGTCGCAGCGACACTACTGGTTTCTATGTATTTCTATGAAATTCCCTCCGTAGTTAGCGACAAAAAGCTAGCGACGCGTATTCATAGAAATACATAGAAACCAGTAGTCTCGCTGCGACACGTCGTACACTGCTGCCTCAAGTCGTCCGCTGCCAACTCGTACCTTTAACAATACTGCGACTAACATACATACATACCACTTTGCGCGCAATCGATACTCACTTGGTGTCGGTACATCGATACTAAAATATCGATAAATTCATCAAACCTGTTCGTAAAATAATATCAATATTTGCACTAATCGGCAACAGGCGAGCAGCCAACGCAGCGACACGACAAATGATTAAATTTGAAAATACGTATATCGTTATTAAAGTCCTTGGAACTTGAATAACGATACGTAGGGAGTAACGGTACGCAGAAATCAAAATTAAAAAATAGTGTTACTTTAGCTACATAATGCTATTTGCAGTAGCAAGCCCCGATCGCACGAGCAGTATGAGCCAGGTTACGCGCAAAACTAACACCGCTGCACACACGCGATACATATTATTATATATCCTTAGATAGATCTCAGATCAGCTCATGACATCCGCCTTCAAATAAATCGTTCAACTCATTATACAAACCATTAGCCCTGTGATTTCCTAGATGACCTTACAAGCGTCGAGCAAATACTGAGAACAAATTTTTTGTTTATTAGGTGTATTGGTTACAGGTTAGGGGAACGTTCGGCAGGGCGGGATCGTGAGCGTGACGCGTAAGTTATGCTATTGATAGATCTTACATACCGTTGTCACAGTACCACTTAGCCCCAAACTAAGTAGCTTGTACTATGAGAATCGGATAACTGAAAGAATACAAGTTATTCACGCAGTGCCATCTAGCCCCAAACCCAGGAAAAGCTAAGGAAACTAGATAATAGATATTATCACATAACACAATAAGCATTTGAATTTGAACGACCCTCGACATAGTTTATTGATTTAGTATAGATTAGTTCGTTATTGATTTATTACATTGTTTCTTAATAATAATATTTTTTTTCTTTTTAGCAAGTATTATTGGTTTGTACGAAATTACTGATTTAATAATTTTAATATTTGAAATATCCATTTTGGTTTGAATTGTTACTTCCTTTTTGTATTTCATTTGTACGATCTATCAATACATAAGTATACACGGTTCGCTTAAAGTCATACTTTTATGAATCTGTTTTAGTTTTATCGAGAAACAAATGTGCTTGCTTTGAAAAGCTTTGCGAGATTTTATCTTTACTGTTTCACTTTCACTTCACTTTCAAAGTTTCAAATTCACTGATCTAGTACCGAATTGATTTTATACTAGTTTAGTTTCCAAACATAACAAAGAATATTGGGTAACAGTAACTAACCTTGTAGACTTGTGTCAATATTGTGATACTTTCGTCTACTCAATTTCTCGTTTTATATTCAGCCAGCGCGGTTGCTATACAAATATCTGAGTAGTTTGGTACGAGTAGATTCTTATAATTTTATTTTATCGGTATATTTGTTTATTTTTTTCATGATTTATACGTTTTTGCAACTTAAAATACTTTCACTGTGTAAACATATTTGAATTGTCCATGTAATATTGATCTTACTTTAGGGTGTACGTAGACCATACAGGGTGACATCTTCTGCTGATGGGCATTTGCACACTGGCATGATAACTACACGATACTGTAACGCTCGAGCAAACATCGTTATCTAAATGTATGAGTTTCAGTACCCACGATATCGTGTAGGTGTCGTGTAGTTGTCAGTGTGAAAACGCCCAATGGCCAGAGGAGTCAGTCAACTCATTCATTAACGATTATCTATGTTTTGTTGTAGGTATTACAGGGACTACCGTGAAAGGGAAAGAGAACGCTCTCGCTCCAGGGACCGCGAACGCACCGACCACTACAATAGAGGACATAGTCGGGAGGAGAGGTGAGAACATTGCCTAAAACTGTTTCAGTCTAGTTGTAAAATAAACTATATCTGGCTAAATAACGCGATCATGTATAATTTCCGATTTCAGAGTAAAATCTAGCTCTCTCCCCAGGCCCCGCAAGTCGCCAGTAGAGCCCGTCGTAGAGAGCGGAGCGGGCGACGCCAGCGCCGCTAAGCGAGCGGCGCCGTACTATGACGAACGTTATCGCGAGCGACGTGACAGAGAAGCGCCCCCGCCTGAACGGGAACGGGAACGGGACCATAGGCGAGATGCCAGGCATTAGCTAATTGTACTAAAGTATGTAGCTTAGCAAGCAAACTTCAATGACAGACAATATGATAGCAAGCAAACTTCAATAACAAACAATATAACAAAAAAAATCTGCTCTGAGACCATAGGCGAGATGCCACTGTCAGGCATTAGCTATATTGTACTATGTAGCTTAGCAAGCAAACTTCAATGACAAACAAAAAAAATAACTCCATTTAGCAAACAAAGTACAATGACACAATGGTCCGATCCGATGTAGCGCGGGATCAAAAGATGATATTGATGATGAGCTGATAGAATGAAGCTTTGAACTTTCTACATATTTTTATTCTATAGAGATATTTATAACGAACATTCAGACGATCAGAAGTTATTAGGAGTATTTCGCTTGCATTGCAACAAGGCCAAGGGTGAAACAAATAATATAAATTTGACTAGAAACTTCGTAGTTAAACCTAATAGTGGTTAAACTTTCAGTGTAGTGTTTAAAATGTTTGTGTGACCGTAACCTTTAGTTTCTTTTTACGAAATTTGCTTCTTTCTATGCAAATTCTATGTATAGTTTTTTTTTCACATTGTAACGAAATGTGAGGTTTGATTTTTTACTTCGTTTGATTTGGGGTTTTTTATGATTTCTGATAACTCGTTACCGTACGTTTCCACTGCAAAACATTCACAATAAAACATGCACAACTGTGAAGATATCGATTTGCGTTTCCACCGGCAAACCTTGTGCATGTTTGACAATTTGAATCTTGTGCAGATGGTTTTAAGAATTTTGTTGATTGTAAAAACAAATCGTTTGTAAGGATTGTGTTGTGAATGTTTATTGTGAATGTTTTTAGTCGAAACACGCAGTTAGGAACATTCCAAAATATAACGAGTGTGTTATATTTCTAGATCTCTTCAAAAAGATATCAGTTTGTCAAAGAAATTGCTGAAATCCATTTTTGGTTTGTTCGTAACATTTTTCCTATCATTCAGGAACTCCCGTTTTCAAAAGAAAATGTAAGTTTTTAGTCATAAGTTTAAGATTATTAATATGGATTGTTTCCATATGATTAGATTATGATGCTAGAATTTAATGTACCTACTAAATAAATTGATGTATCGACGGTAAATTGAATTTTATTAGAACTTCTCATGAACTTAATATATTCTTAGGTTAGGTCCAGTTAATATTATAGGATTTAGATAAGATCATAGAAAAAATGTAAGTATACATATACAAGTTAGTAATATTAGACTGAATCTATTGGTCCCAGTGTAACTCTTACAAGATTATCCTATCCTAGGGAGTTTGGAGGAAACTTAGTGAAAAATCAATCAGATCCGTCAGATCTTGAATTTATTTCGTATTCACTGTAGCTGTGCTGTGTCTCTGAAATAACTTCAGTATTTAGAAACACCTGTGACTTCAATCATTTTAATTTATTTTCTTTTACTACATCAAAGCCACAGTTAAAAAGGTACATACCCCTATAAGATACATAACATAAAGGTACATAAAGCTAGATACATAGGTATACATACGAGCGTATTGTAATCTATCTATATAGTTGTCTAGAATTAGACACGATGGCTTTTCTCTTGTGTTTACTCGTACCTTTCTGGTTTATTGGTTATCTGCTTTTATTTTCTTAGGCACTACCGCTTGGTACTACTAGCAGAGTGAACGGAAATTTTACTTTCCCGTGACATTATTTGGCTGATTAAACCTGGGCTATGCAATCGATGGAGTAGGTACTACTAGACCTATAGTTTAATATGATTACCTACCCATGTCTCGGGAAACTAATCCGCAGGTAAGTGGGTACCTATATAGAATACATACTGACATACCTACCTAACGTAATAAACAATGTTACAAAAATCAGAGTTAACGATGGAAGCGACCTTGTGCCAGTTCTCTGTCGAAGTCGTAACTCTTAATAAATAATGGATCATCTAAATTTATTACCTACCTTACTGAGCATTTGAGGTTTGGTGGTAGCGACCCTGACTTCTGATCCTGAGGTTTGGTCCCTTTTCTGCACTTAGAGATCTGCGTGCAATGTCTAAAAAAAAAGAATAGCTAGTATTCTTGAGCGGAGGCGCTTGCAACACGGACGCATTTGACATAGTAACTTTTTACTTCTGACTACTCTACACCTAGGTACTACAATTGTCGAGCAAAAAAATACGTAATATAACTAGGTAAAACCTTACTCTTGGCGTAGGTAATTTATAAAGTACCAAGGCCTAGGTATCTAGTACCTAGGCATCTATTTTCCCTATTATGCGAAGCCATTATGGGGTAAAATATCAAATTACTTTCCTAAAAAAACTAGCGTCACCTGTCCCATTCTCCTTTGACGAGGGCCACATTTTATGTAACAGAAACCGTTAACCCTTTCATCGTTACTTTCACCTTTGTAACGTTAGAACTTATTGGTGATGGGTTTTCTGGGTTTTGGTGCCACTTTATTTTTAGGACGCACCTCTTGGCTGGTCTTTTTGAGTATTCTACATAATTGCTCTAACCAAAGCTGCAAAGTAGATAGGTAAGAAAGTGCCTACCTCAATGCGTAGGCCGATTACGTCTTCGAAATTGATGACGTAGATATGGTACCTAATTAATAACAATAACTCTGAGGGGCCTCGAAAGTCGCCTACGCTGACGTCTACCACAGCTAACAGAATGAACCCACGCATCTGCCTATCAAGGAAACAGGAGTAAAATGGTACCTAGTAGGTCACCCAGTCATGTCAGTAGGTGTATGTTACAAACAGAATATACTGATAGGACTCTTCGTATCGTAACAGTAGTGTAATAGAATCTTTATGATCTTTATATACTATAACTATAACTATAACTCTAGGTACATAATATCTATAAGATCTCTCTTTACACAGTTTCACAATAAATGATTCTTATTCTTATTCTTATTCTTATTCTTATTCTTATTCTTATTCTTATTCTTATACCTACTACCTTGACTAACAACGTTTTAGATAGGTTTTAGATAAGTACAATATTAATGTAGGTAAGTACATTAATTTTGTACTTCACATTGTCATGCTTTCTAGTTTCTAGTCCCAAACTAAGCAAAACTTGTACTGTTATGTTAGTGTTGAGATCAGAGATGTCTGCTTTTGTTAGGTATTATTGTCGCTGATACGACAGTCGATTCAGTTTTTGTGTTAATTTGTTTTTTATTACCATTTCCACTCAATAAGGGTTAAGTGGTACTGTAAACTAGCGAAGTAAGAACGAAAATAACAGTTAGTTTATACCACAAACCTTTTAATTAAAATAAAAGTTCTGAAGAAATGTTTTCCAAGTTATTGTTTTTGGTGTGGGCGAATGAACAAATGAACATCGACAGCAACGCTTGGAGTGTGATGGAACAGAGGCATGTTGGGAGACTTCATATTAATATAATTTTTTTTTTATAAAATATAAAAATTTGGTTATTTACAATTTAGCTGCTAGATGCTTCAAGGCCTATCGACCGGGTTTCCTCACTTTTTCTACCCGGTCGGTACTACTGAAGTATTCCATGAATTCCCAAAGTGATTTCCAGCAAAAAAGAAAAGATCGTGTCTACGAGGAACTAACTCCACAGAACACCTAATAGTATCAAGTACGGTATCACCCACTATGCAAATGAGTGGGCTCGATGGGAATAACCCACTCGCAATAATATCAACTGCTACGAGTTTGTTGCCTACGTTGCTACGAGTTTCGCATACCACGTGCTACGTCGTAGACTCGTAGCGCGTAGAAATATGCTTACCTACGTGTTTATTCTTTCCTAGTTTTTTTGATTTTCACCTTTTGTACGAGTCACGCACAATTTAATCCCACGAACGTATAGTAATGGTACTTAGTCAAGGCACGTCTAAACTTAATTACGATTTTATCAAAATACTATAAAATAAAGAACGCTGCTTGTCTCTCCATTCATTTACTATTCCACCGATTGGTTCGTTGATAAATAAAATATTAAAACACGACTGGCAACACTCATCAAAGAGTCACTCCACTGGGCATTTGATTTTAACAATCCAATGCAGACGTCTATTGCATATTCTGGAAACGAGAGGACTACTTATTTTACTGGGTTTTTCCCATCGAGCCCACCGGCTGGCTCACTGACTGGTGGGGCCGATGGGAAAAAATTCCCAACGAGCCCACTATGCAAATGAGTGGGCTCGATAGGAATTTCTTTCCCATCTGGCTCACCGTGGGCTCGATTTCTTGAGTTCTTGGGAGAACTGCGCACTTCATTTCTCGGTAATTTTAAGTTTATTATTTTTATATTGTATCTAACTACCTAAATGCTATGTAGGTATGTATAAATTCTGAAAGAATTATTTGACTAGATTGATAAATAAATAAATTAGAAAATAAAATTATTCACTGACTGACTACGCAGGTAGAAGTAGTATAGGTAGGTAACCTACCTAGTATAAGTTGGGAATATTAATGTCCTTTAACCCGTCAAAGGCGGATTTTGAAAGGTCAAAAAAAAAATCACCCAATCCGCGAAATTTCGCGGAAAAATTCGCGCTTGCGAAAAGTACCTACTTCACATAAATACTTATTTAGATAAAACTAGACTTAGATCTTCGAAAGTAATATGTATTATAATTTTGGTTAAAGGCTGGTAGCTAAAGAAAGTAAGAAGAGAACTACATCTATAGATATTGCCACGGATCATATATAATACTATAGGTAATTGCTATGCAGATTGCTGTGGTTAGGTAGGTACCTACTCGAGTATTTTTATAATACTCAAACTCATATTTCAGCAGTAAAAAACCTACCTCAGCAAAATGAAGTTTACATTCACATATTAAATACATATTTTTTCATCAAAATCCAATTTCACCACAGAATTGTGATGGACATAAAAGATAATTCGCAATATATTTGATTCGCGCCAAAACACGGTTTATTTGAAAGCGGAAATGAATGTTTTAAACTGTTTATGGACGCAATAAAGGGTCGCGGGTTCGCTTCCTGTTTCCACGTCAACGCGTTGTGTCGGGCTGACAGCGATTGGGAAAGTTTTGAAACATTGAAAGTGAAGAAGAAGAAAACCTTTTTAGACCGACTTTAAAAAACGAGGAGGTTCTCAATTCGGTTTTATTTTTGTTAAAAAATGATTTGGTTTTTACTGTTCAACATTATGAATTATTATTACCTTTGGGCTATCGAAATGTTATTATTAATAACGTTAGCAATCTCTAAAAATAATTCGCAAAGCCCAGCTATAACAAAAGCAATATAATACCGTGTCGTTATTGGAATAATAATTAAGTTACCTACTCTGGCGATTGCTGGGATATTATTAACCAAGGCTGGCAAGAGAGTACTCAGGGTAGGGGCAGAATACGGTACAGAATAGCATGTATGCACATGCAGAGTAGAAGGGCACTGCATGCGACTGGTATGTGGCCATTTTACAAGCGTTTGAGAATAGAACACGTCAAAATTTTCTTGAAATGGTCACGTGACTATTACAGTACAGTCTTCTATAATCTAAAAAAAAAAAATTCACAGTTACAATTCACAGTTCCCCTTTATAATATTAATATTTAACGGTCATTTTAGCGCGGCTTTAAAAATGCTCTATCATTGTCACTTGAATGATAACAAAAAGAGATGACAGCAGATTTATTTTAGTTAGCTCAGCCACATATCATATATAACAGCTTTAGAAGACCAATATGAATATACCCCGAGCATTTAACCTCTAGTATGCTTGGACTCCAGACACAATAGAAAATTTGTGCCCCACGTGGATCCGCATTCCAGCATCTCTACCAAAGGTTAAACTTATGACACCTCTCGTTTTTCATATCGGGTGTTAAAAAGGTAACCCGAGGTCCTAGACCTAATACTTACCTACTAAATTTAGATCTCAGAACCAGTGAAATGTGTAAGTCTTCGGAGTCGCCTGTTGACCGAGGATGCCCAGAAGATATAATATTGAAGTATCTCGAACTCTGTTGATAAGTATAGAAACGGCTTGTTTTAAAACGGTCTCACTCTAATATCTTGGCCTCACACACACTAATATATTTTGGCCAGCGGGCCTAAGATGCGCACCGCGAGATATTTATCATGTCGTTCTGTCAAAATGTAAGCATTATGTACCAGTTTAGGAACTATTGCATTATCTGTGGTACCTAATGGTGTCGACAAAACGCGCCATAATGTACACTTTTGACACTTCTTAGTCGTCGTACCTCTCTGAGGACGAGATAATAGTCATGCAGAAATGTCAAAAGTTGAAAATTCAAAGGCGCGGTTTCTCGACAACATTACCACAGATAATGCAATAGTTCCTAAACTGGTGCAAAATGCTTACATTTAGACAGAACGACATGACAAATATCTCGCAGTGCGCATCTTAGGCCCGCAGGTCACAGATCATATAATACTATAGCCAGGGTAAACAAATCTAGCGCTGGTTGGACGTGGGTATACCTGCTTCATAGATTTATTGGAAGAACAATATAAAGCCTCATCGTATTCCACGCGATCTTCTTAATTCTAAAAATCTCATCAACTTCTTGACCACGCTGTTTTTTACTTAGGAACTATTTTTTTAAAATCATAGGTAAGTAGCTAAGTAGGTAGATACCTACTAGATGTACCTAAAACTTGGACGAATTAACACACAAAACTAGCTAAGACTTGAATCTTAAAGCTGACTCAATCTAAAGCATTATGTGTAAGAAATGATCATCCACAGAGTATATCAACATCGTAAAGCCACAGACAGCTCAAACTCGCACTATGTCCAGCAGTGGACTTCTACAAGCTGATAATGGTAAAAATAAAAAGTCTGTTCCTTATTTAGTTACGCACGTGGGCGCCAGAGTCCATTGAAGCGACCTCTACATTAATTGCTTGCCTAAAAACCGTGAAATTCTTTGAAAGTGCTCACTCTATTGATCGTGACATGGGACTTCTTAGAAAACAATAAAATATAACAAGTCTAAGGCCTGTATACTGGTTTATTGCTCAACCATTGATCTGGACTCAAGCATAGATTTTTGTATTAATAAATAATAAGAAGCATGTTGAAAGGCCTAGGCGCACTTTATATAGTAAACAAAATCCTATCGAGCCTACTCATTTGCATAGGGGGCTTGTTAGGATTTTTTTCCCATCGGTCCCACCAGTGGACTAGCCGGTGGGCTCGATGGGAATAATCCTAGACAATGGGTATCGCATTCGTGAGAGTAACCCGTTGAAGAAATACATTTCAAGTACCTATGAGTACCTTCCTTTTTAACTTGACTACTTAGATTACATTGTATGCAAGATACGAGGAAGACATTGTTTTTAATCTTTATGTATTTCATCAAAATCAGGATACGATTACCGAAGAAATTTTCAAGGCTAGCTCAATAGTCACGTGACGGAAAACACCAGCTGTGACGCGATTCATGTTTTCCCCCGGGATGCTTTAGTTCTCCCAGAAAGACTAGCAAACAATTTGTTTCAATCAAAAATTATTTCACCAAGAACTCTCTGAAGCCTACTTACGTTCGGTGCGATGTTAATTGATTTTTGATTGCTGTTTAATTCACGCGACCTACTCTGCTAAACGAATAAGTTACACTATTGTCATTTGAGTTACATCGCGCGGTAACATGCTAAGTTTCACGCGGTTGCGTAAAAATAACAAGACGATCACGCAATGTAAGGCAAATATTGGTAGCAAAACTTCGTGTATTGTTACTCGGAGTAGATCAAAAGACTTGTGAGGATTCGTTGGTGCTCTCAGGAGCTTTGTAATTGATTACTGACAGAGAAATGGACTACGAAAGAAAGAGAAAAAGAGATAGAATGGTTGAAATAGAAAATATATATGTATTTAAAATTTCTTACAATATTACGTACAATCGTAAAAAAATAATACAAACTAAGCCCCCTGGGTAAAAAAGGGCGTGATTTGAACATGTGCCTGACTAAATAGGTATACCTAAATACCCCTTTTGAAGAAGTTCCAGGAAAGGAAAATGTTGTTACTCTTTAAAACTCGATTTATTACTCATTTAATATTGTTGACTGTACAACCGTGTATCTACAGATTATATCAAGATTTATTTAAATCGAGCATTTGATATAAAACTCACATTTTTTGTGTTAGGAATGTAATCTACGATAGTAGATTTTAAAGAATTTCAGTTAGGTTTGATTGCATTCCTTAAAACCAACTCGCATGTTCTGCCGATTTTACTATGTAGGTAGAATTTAAATATTTAAGTAACTTACTTAAATCATTAAACAATAGTTGAATTATGATTATTTTTTAAAACTAGAATGTTGCGTTCAAATAATATGTTCTGTAATGTTATTTCTATATTGTGGAAAGAATAAACTAGTAGTTCGCCCCGAACTGAGATCTAGTGATGATCGGAGGTTAATAAGACCCAAGCAATTTTTATTGACCAATGGTTGCAATAAACTTTGCAAATCGCATCGAAATCGCCGTCTAGCACCAGTCTTACTTGGACTACAAAATCATTGAAACTCCAAGAAATGTTAGCTCACGTTATACTGGGTTTTCCAATTTTACAATATAGGCAACCGTTAGTAATTAATAATTTAATAATAAAATTATAATTTTTACAACAACTCAAAAACTATTGGACATAGAATAAAAATAAAAACGGTTTTGGAATGTCGAAACTAAACCCTATCACATGACACCCCACTAGGTATTTTTGAAAAAAAAAAATTTATACTCCCTTTGGACCCTCATAACTTCACGACCCCTTGACCGATTTACTTCATTTAACAAACCAGTAAAATTTAAGAGTACTATCCGTATACTTACCAAATTCTGTGAAGATCGGATTAGCGGTTCAAAGATCTCGACGAACAAACATACAAAGCATTTTTGTCCAAGTTGTCACTAGGATGTCGTTCGCTTCGCTCAATCGATCAATAAGAGTTACGGTACATTAGTGATTAAATTACAAATGATTTCAAAAAAAAAGCATTAAATTAACTTATCCCAGGTGACAAACAGGAAAAGCTTAAAGGTCACAGTAATCTCGACTTAACCTAAAAACAAACAATTGGGGTAACGAGCGTCCTTACTCTGTTTAAAAAAAAAACATTTACTACTGGGAACTCGCGATGTCCTTCTCTTCCTACAAGTTCTACATACCTACTTATACAAGACCACTTAAGATTATTAAAACTGATTTGGATCAATATGAATTTTTTACTTAACCGCATTGTTATTTGTAAGTTTTGTTGTTGTGAGCTTTCATAGATACATTCAGTTATTTTATATTTTCGAAAATGTTGAAATGTGCGTTTGACAAGTTCTTGGCAGTTTTTTTTTTACAGATTTTATATAAATAAAAAACAGCCACATAATTTTCATTTTCACATAATTTTCATTTTGCAAAATTTTTTATACAGTGAACGTCTTTTGATGTACTAAAGGTAGCCCATACGATTATACCAGCTTTAAATCGAAAAAAAAACACAGCGAACTGGGAATACCTACCTACCTGAAAAATATAATATCACCAATTATTCAGCTGAGCGAGTATAAAACCCTTTAGTATGCCTCACTCAGTTCCAGGACTTCAGTGCTTCTGTAAATACAATATTTCACGCAGGACTCATTTAAAAACTGTCACATTCTGGGAAACTTGTATAAATTCACCTAAAAATTCTGCGGATGAATTTTATTTTATTTTCCTACTTTTACCTACTTTTGTTTCGCTTGTTCTATTTTTAACAGATTTTATTAAATAGATATGTTTAAACTGATTTTATATACATAATACAGAATGTACCTATTCAAGATAATATAGGTACAGGTTGTCATTAAGACCACTCCTGAAAACGTCGAGCGACTTTAAGCCCCTGTACAAATAGGTGTCACTTTGGCAACATAAGACTGTAAAAGATTCAACCTAATTCTCAAATCATTATCATCGTTATCAGACTGTAGAAAGAAGTCGACTGATGGACAATGGACATAGACATAATAGACGTCCTCCATTAATTTCAGAAATAACGATTCTGATCCTTCTTCATCCACCGGTTTCTCGTAAATACAGTCGAGATCAAAAATTTCCGGGTCATCTACTATAAAAACTGGAATATCGTGGAAATCATAATAATATTATAAACTGTGTTTTATAGATAGTTTTGCACTCCTTAGTTAAATAACAGCCATTTATCATCGTATTATGCGATAAATACCGCCGTTTACAGGACATTTGCATGTTCTTACGTGACTGTACTTCTCCTCAATAAAGTTTTTAACTATTATTTTTTAGCTTGCATAATTTCACTAATCTAGTATTCATGATTTCCAAGATATTTAAGTTTTCCTATAAATGATCCGGAATTTTTGTTCTCGAGTGTATTACTTACATCTGTATAAAAAAATCCTTATGTTGACCGTTATCTTGACCTCGCTTTTCAATACCTATTGTATAATATTCAATAATGGCTATGAGTAAGAATTGTCTTTTGTGTTGTCAAGTATACAAGAGTATATCTATACTATACACATATATATATATATATATATATATATATATATATATATATATATATATATATATATATATATATATATATATCTGGAAATCGCCGGATCAAGATCTTGTCAAAAACATCATGATTTGAAGAGATGTATTACGTATTCTACCTTTGTGGCTAACTACTAGCTACCTAGTAATAATAGGCATTTACATCTATTGAAGATGATTTATACAACGCCAGGAGGCAACCTATGCCTACACTTAACTTAGCTACCTACGTACCTAGTATCTTGGGATTTGTGACGAACATTTATACAAGATAACTTGTGTTGAAATCAAAGAAGACAGAGAAATAATTTACTACTATAGTAGGTGCCAAATAACACCACAATACAGGTCATTCACCCACCTTCACCACGACGTCACAAAATTCAATTTATGAATGGCTAATTCTGTCGCTTTCCATACTAACCTGTCGCTAAGACGGTAATCGCTCGAATCTCGTAGTACTGTTTGTTTACCATACATAAATTGAATTTTGCGACATCGAGGTACAGGTGGGTGAATGACCTGTATTGCGGTGTTATTTGGCACCTACTATAGAGAATAAAACAAAGTAAAATATTTCAAACTTGGTATAACTACCTACGTACTTAGTACAAAAAGTTGGGTAAATCAACATCGCTAGTTACTATATATATATCTATAAGTTTCGTAAATATTACCATCAATACAAATAAATAAAGTAGAAAAACTATAAAAGCTTGCTAAAAAAAATCTAGAATAATATGAAAAGGCATTTTACTTACAGTGTAATTAAGAAAATTACTTGCAAAACACCAAATGAAAATCAATCAAGTACGGTCAACAGGGTCCCGTCCAACCACTAATTAACTTTCTGTCAAACGTGTGATGCGACCCGGTTTTGTTTAGCATTTTAATTTAATCTTCCAAATTGTTTAAGGCGTATGTATAAGGCAGACAACCCTCTCGATAAATTAAAGCAAATTTGCAAAATGCAAATTTTTTGGTTAGAAAACTTGTTTTGATCGATGTGATATCTTTACTGAACCTTTGTATTGTTATTCTCTCGACCCTGAAGGTCTGCAATTTCACATAATTACATTTAGTTACATTATATCTTCAAAAATAATGTAATGTGCGAGCGAGAGGGTTGTCTGCATTATACATACGTCTTAAACAGCTTTTAGAGGTACGCTCGAAACAAAAACTTTCCTATACTTTTTTGAAAACATTTTTTATAGAATTTTTGAATTTGATTGTTATTCAAACACAAAAAAATCCTAGTTCGGAAGAAGAAGACTAGTAGAAGACATTGCATGAAATGTCCATTAATATTTATTTTCAGAATTCACAAAAATGGTTTGTGTGTGAGTTCTGACATGAGTGTCCAAAACTGTGAAGAAAAACATCAAGGAATAAATAAATAAATATTCATGGATATTTTACACAACGTCCTAATCAAAGCTAGTTCATACTATGAGAACAAAGTGGGCCGGCCGGTGGGCTCGATGGGAATAAGCCAAATTTTTAAATACTTTTTTTAAGTACATACTCGTAATAGGTACCTAGCAAACACCCAAACATAGAACCAACATCTATGTTTGCCGCACACAAACTTTTGTTCTCAGTGGGGATCGAACCCACAACCCACAGCATGGAAGGCAGAGTTATTACGACTAAACTGTGACGTCTATCGCTATGTAGCTATATTTGCTTTAAAAATCCAATTTTAACGTTTAGTACGGCGGTTATTTGACTGTCGACTTTCACCAAATCAAAGGTTATCAACAGTCCGTGTGTTTTCATCACCATTGATTGTTTTCCAATAAATGAAAGCCTAACTACGACCACTCAACAAATACCTCCCATCCATCTTCCATTCTAAATAATACCTTGCTTCTTGTAATATTATGATGGTTCAAGTTACACTGGACAATCTGTTTGGTGCTCTGTGATTGAACGAACACTCGTATTGAGCTTTGATTATTTATGCATTATTTTCATATTCATTACTTTTAGTGAGTTTTTTATTGATAGAAAATGTTTCAAAAACCAATGGTTTTTTAATAATACGCACTGAATGTTTTACCCGACTTTTTTTATTTATAGATGAAACATAATATCACAAAGGAAAACTTATAAGTTAAACAGTAGATGTATTTAATTAAAAAGATTAGGTATCCATTGTACCAAAAATGATTTGATTATTTTTTTGATGTCGTGACACAATTACATACTTTGATTAATTTATATGTACAAAGACGAGGCCTAGGTTTCCGGGTGGTTAGGTCTGAATGTCAAAATTAACTCCAGCTTCTAAACCACAAACTAAAAGTCGAAGCGTAGGACAGGCTCTCACCCGATAGACCGACGACATTGTCATAAACGGTGGAGAAGGCTGAGAACCGTTCTTTCTACCTCATTATTAGTATACCTATTTCATGTTCTCGTAAGAAAGTTAAACAGATGAAAAACGACGTAGCGTAGCGCTACGAGACACCGTAGCGTCTCAGATTGGTCTACGGCGTAGAACGTTTGTCATGATTGCAGGTGGCTAGGATGTACTTATAACTCGTACTATGATTATTTTCAGACTATGAAAATGACATACCTTGTTCAGGCGTTTACACATATACGATATCGACATCGACAAGTCAGCTGCTCGAACATCTGCTCCAACATTGTAAAACTTATAGTAGTGAATTATGATTATATGAGATTAGTTTTGCACCGATATCGTGTCGTGTCGTCGAAAGTGTGAAAACATTATCACGTATCTAGTTCGATTTTCGCGTCACAAATATCCGCCTTTTTTTGTAAAAAGCGTGTAGTCGTTTGAACTCACTCGTAAAAGTTTTTCCCGTCAACGTAATGTTAGTGATATTCTTGATGGATTGCGACAGCGCTTTCATGTTTCCAAGGGCACGTTATGAGTTTTATTATAGCTTTTTTGCACTTTTTATTTTATTTTATGGCTGAAAAGTGAATACCAACTGAAAGGGGATTATCCTACTAATATTATAAACGCGAAAGTTTGTAAGGATGGATGGATGGATGGATGTTTGTTACTCTACTGATCCGATTTGGATGACACTTTGAATATATATTATCCGTGACCTGGAATAACACATAGGCTACTTTTTATCCCGGAAAATCAACGGGATCCAACGGGACGCGAACTAATATTATAAACGCGAAAGTTTGTGAGTATGTTTGTTACTCTTTCAAGCAAAAACTACTGATCCGATTTGGATGAAACTTTGAATATATATTATCCGTGACCTGGAATAACACATAGGCTACTTTTTATCCCGGAAAATCAACGGGATCCAACGGGACGCGAACTAATATTATAAACGCGAAAGTTTGTGAGTATGTTTGTTACTCTTTCAAGCAAAAACTACTGATCCGATTTGGATGAAACTTTGAATATATATTATCCGTGACCTGGAATAACACATAGGCTACTTTTTATCCCGGAAAATCAACGGGATCCAACGGGACGCGAACGAAGTCGCGGGCGGCCTCTAGTTAGATATATTATTATAATTGGCATTTTGTTGGAAAGTCATAAAAGTCACAAAGGCTGCCATTTTGTGACGTGACATCCCAAGAAAATAAATGCTACGTATATGAGCCACTAACATAACACACGCAGCACCCACTCTACTACCGTGTTCACACTCAGCTCATGCCGCTGTCGGCACTTATTGCCACAGCAACATCGCCTTTATTCTTATTGGAGCAGAGGCATAAACATGCCGGGACAGAGGCATGATCGTGTTTAGACTATGCTCATGCCAACATCCCTGCGCAGTTCCCTGCCAACTGTCAGCTGAGTGTAAACGCAGCATACTGTAGCCTGCTCCCATAGCTACTTGAGAAACCAATGCTAGGTTCTGGAACACTCGCTAGAGAAGATTGTTCTGTGGATGAGACGCGCAGTACCCACACCACTGTAGTGTGTACCTGTTCGTTGCAGCAAGCTGCCGTCACTCGCGCTCCGACCGCCGGCCGCGATGGGCGTCTTTCGGTACACCACCGCCTCAGCGCCTCCGCGACCTCACCTGTTGATCGTGGACGCTAGTGACACGCGCCCGCTCGAAGGTTAGTGATATTTTTTTTTCTAAGTGCGGATATGTAAAAGACAAAATTGCCAGGATATTTACAGTGGTTAAGAGATGGCAGGAATTTGAATGTGAATCAGTTTTTGGTTGGAAAGGTATGTTATTTACTTATTATTAAATTAAGCAATAGAAGAGATGAGAGTGACTACGAAAAAAATTGTTTTTAATATGAGGGAAGATTGATTTTCACTAGAAAGGTGTACTTTTACCTATTTTCTAATATAAACAGCGTTCATTTTTAAGTTTACGAAGTAATTGTTAGGACTTTTAGAGTGGATTTAAATCGTGTTAGACTAATTTGTTGCTTAGGTTTCTTTTATTGAAATTTTACAAAATAAATATTAATATTTTTTAAAAATATTTATTCGGTTATTTATATAATTTGGTAGACCTATTTATGTCTCTTTCTTCTATGTTTTTTTAAATACTAAAATGAGTTGAATGTAAATAAAAGATACGATTCTTGTACAAATATTCCAGCTTTATTATTATGTTTTACATCAAGAAATTATTTTAACTTAATACAAACTCACTTTACAAATAAATGCAGGTACGAACGCACCGGGAATACTTTAATTAAATAAACGCTGAGTTGAGAGCAGTATTTTAACATTGTAATTTTAATTAAGGTGTAGAGTACGTGTAAAAACAAAACGCTATTATTCAAGGGAATTTGTTCAACGCTTGTAGAGCACAGATGCTTCTTGATAGAATGTACTTTGTTTTTACAAACAAATGCATTCATTAAGGTAGGCAAATTAGAGAAAAAACACAGTTTTTGGAGTTTACTAAAGATCCCGTCTGTACTTTCACCCGGCCGGTGGGCTCGATGGGAATAACCCCTTTCACCATTTTTTTCCCACCGAGTCCACTCATTTGCATAGTGGGCTCGTTGGGACTTTTTTCCCATCGGCCCCAACAGTGGGCTGCCCGATAGGCTCGATCGGAATAACCCGTACTTTCGATAAAAAAATAATCGTCGTTTAAAATATGTAGGTGTCATCTCGTTTTGTTAGATAGTGTTGAGATAAAAATCTAAGAAACAGCGTATGCGATTTATATTGTAATTAAAGCTTTTTGGGAAGAGAGATCTAGGAAAAATCGAGCTTTATCAATCATTCTGCAGCTTTGCATTGCGGTTTTCTGAAATACAGGCAAATGAGACTTAAACGCATCAATGTTGGATACATACATGAAGCACGTTCTCGGTGGTACTAAGCTTAAAGTGGTCCATCAGGTGATCACTTGAGGTGATTTTCTTATATATAAAATTCTCGTGTCACAATGTTCGTTCCCGTACTCCTCCGAAACGGCTTGACCGATTCTCATGAAATTTTGTGGGCATATTGAGTAGGTCTGAGAATCGGCCAACATCTATTTTTCATACCCCTTAGTGATAAGAGTTGCACGCGAGCAAAGCCGCGGGCGACAGCTAATTTTAATATAAAATAAACACGGATATTTAGATGTGAATAGTTATTTCATCTGAATAGATTGATAGATAATTCGATTACGCAAGGTTAATGATATTATTATGGATCAATTGATATTGTATCCTTATTAACCACGAGTATTACGATGGAATATCGTTACTGACATTGTGATCTTGATTAGTTCCCAAGATGAAGTTGTATAAGTAGGTATTTGTAAATATGAGTATTAGTAAAGTGTTTGCGAATAAATACAATTGTAGTGGTTTATTCAGGGCCATGTTAGGCCCAAATTAAGCAAATATCGTACTTATGGGAACCCGATAGTAGACATCGTAATACCGATAGACACCTGTGAATATGAGACTGCGGGAATCAAACCCACACCCGTTTGTTTTATGCCATAGAAATCGTTGATTTAATGAACGTTTTAAGTGTAGTAGGTATTTGCCATAGGTTGGGTGATTAGTTTCGGTACTAGTATACTATTATATGATCTGTGGTTTCGGGCAACAACGTTCCCAAAGGGAAAGCCTACGCCGTAGATTCTACGCAGACTTGTACCTCAAGACCATACCCCTATCTTATAAAAAGTTAGAGTACACATAAATGTCCTGTATGAATGGTAAACAAGATCTAATGCCTACTGTAACTTTTTATAAGATAGACCATTAGGACTGTAACGCACTAGGCGACCATGGTCGTGGCGATCAGACAATTTCGGTCTCATTTGAAATGTTTTTTTTTGTAAATCTAAATGAACTTGTTGCCGCCAACAAGTTCTGCTATATACATATGCACTTTTATTTGATTTTTTATGGGAATACGGGGTTAGCCACTTGGTGCTACTTTCTGTACCGCGCGTAAGCAAGGGCAAAAACACGGGCGTAAGCAAGTTTTACTTTTTGCAGGTTTTCAATTTACTATCTCGAAAGGGTGAATTATTTTAGTCTTAAATCATCGTGAAACAAGCGGGTCTAATTAATTTTCTGTGTATCTCCCTTGGGAGGTAATGTCGAACTTTCGTAGAAAAGTAATGCTAACAATATAATTTTCCTCATTCAAAATATTGTTATTTTATTATATTGATTGGTAAAAAATACTAGGTACTCATGGTACAGTCAGCGCCATAAATGATGTTTCAAGTAAGTTCAAACAATATTTTATGAATTTTAGTGTACCTACTGCTATTGTACAAACAGATCTACTAAATAAACGATTCTGATTCCGAAAATTGAGTTTGTCTGTTTGAATGAATGAATGAATGAAAATACTTTATTGTACGTAGGTACACTTTACAAACAAATATGCGAGACAGCTTACATTATAATACATTACGTACAATGGGCGGTCTTATCGCTAGGGAGCGATTTCTTCCAGATTTTTTTTTGTTTGTTTGTTCGCGCATCACGCCTAGACTACTGTACCAATTTCAATGAAACTTATACCATTCAGAAGCACTTTTTCCGGATTGAAACATAGGCTATATTTTATTGAAATTAAAAACGTGGATTCTTAGATACAGCTTGACCACTCTAAACCAAAAGCAGCCTTTGACACGAGGTTCATCGTATGCTGGTTGACAGATATTTTTTGGAAAGTTACGCAAGCGTACGAAGTTGCGGGTATAACAGCTAGTTTGAAATATTATCAGTCAAATCAAGTCATTCGTGAAATCGGCTGTCGTTTGTTTTGGGGGAATTTTCCCTTCAAAACTTGAAAACGAAATTTATCATTTCGGCTGGTGGTGGGTTACCCTTTCGGGGCTAGTATACGACTTATACACTTTGCATATTGTGAAGTCGAAATTACGCCTAAAAATTACATCTTGCCATCACTTCGTAATTGTGATATACCAAGTTCAATTTCGCTTGTAGACGCATTCAACATGGCCGATCAACAGGCGTCTCGTTTTGAGGTTACTTACCTAGAGGGGTGTGTCTTGACGTGAATTAGGGAATGAAGTTCAGCGTCCCTTTCAGGGTCATGCAACGACATTGGACCAATTTTAAAAGAATAACAAATAAGTAAGTATATTATACTAATAACAGAGTTAATGCAAAATTTTCAGTTATTTCGTGACTACTTAATATTCTTTAAACTATAACAACTAGTATAACAAAAACAAAATAGTAGGCAAAACAGAATACGAAATAGTACGCGTGTTTATGTTAATTTTGAGATATTTTGTGCGTGATAAACCTTTTTTTTTTAGTTACTTCTAATCTTAATAGACTCGAATCGGAATCCTTTTTTTAGGGTCATCAAGGGCTATAAAACGAACATTAATTTTATTGTAGCACAGAATATATTTTTTGCTTTGTTTTTGATATTTTTAAATTGTATTTTTTTATCTACATTCATAGGGTTGGTGGCGTAGAATGCTTTATAATCTTTTTATAAATACATAAAGCTTTTTAGCAACGTTCAGCGTGGTTAAGATTTCGATGGGGATCGCTCGTGACGAGCGCTTGGCTTTAGCGGCTTTGGCTGTTTCAGTTAAAGCCAAGACGTTGTCATAGCTTGACCACTGATTTTGCATTCAAGTTATTCCTGAAGTTATTCCTGCTCAAAAACTATGCATTGTAAAAGTTTAATCGAAATCAGCTCAGCTGCTACAGAATGTTTGAGTTTGTCGTGTATCATTAACCTAACGCAAAATACCAAGGAAATAACTACAAAGCAAGTAAGAAGGTACTACAAACGCCCGGAGTCAAAAGATTAAAGCCAAAATGAATAATTACTTTTCCTTGACTAAAATTTATCTTTTTAAAGCTTCTAAACGGAATAATCGGTCTTAATTAAACGCTTAGAGCATTATATAGAGCCCGAAAGAATCTAAACAAAATACCAATTCACTTACTAAAGTAAAAAGGCGAGCTCTTAGGATAATTGGTGAGAGTCCTTGAGCCTCGTCAAAGAGTTACCAACTTCTTTTCAACTGCTGACTTAGAAATATTAATATTTATCTATACTATAGGGTAAAATAGGGATATATTCCAGAAATCCCCACAAAGAAATACCTACAGTGGGGATTTCAGTTCTTTTTTTTTTAATCCTCACTGCTACGACGTAGCATGTCTACAACGTAGCAGTGTACGAGTGAATAATAGGGGTAGTAGTGAAGCGCTCGTGGCTAGTCTTACTTAGTCAATCTTCACCGATTATCTAAGTTAAGCAACGTTCTGCGCGGTCACTATTTGGATGGGTGACCGCTAGTGGCAACTACATCTGAGCGTTTCCATGCTTCGGAAGGCACGTTAAACTGTTGGTTCCGGATGACTGAGGCCTTAAGGCGGACTAAAAACTCAGTCAGAAGAGTTTTGCCCACTAACTCGGGTTAGGTTGGCCTGACCCCATATTGGGCTTTCCCTGATGTAGATTACCAAATAGTATGTATGTGCTAAATGAATGCCGATACTGTTACGAAAAAAAGTGAAATGGACGTTATTGTACCTTAGGTGCGAGCTTATTTTTTTATCGAGGTAGAAAAAATAACTAGTTATAACATTGTGACGCTATTGACCAACTTAACCTTTGGGTCGACACTCGACATGGATAAAACACTCATGAACAACAGATTAATCACATTAATGAGTTGTGATTTAATTTGTGGTATCGCATGAGCGGATGTCCTATCACGCTACTTCCCGTCGTCATTCATCGCGGTCGATGTTATCGAATGTTGTCATTCTAAAGTTAAAAAAAAACAGCCAGTCTTCTTTCAGTGTTTGAACATATTCATTCACTTTATTTGGAGCAATGATCTTTGGGAGAAAAATAGATTAACCCTTTGTGAATTTAGTGAAAGTTATACCATTTTTCCATTTAAATAAAAAGTGAATTTAAGGAGAATTATTATTAAGGTAAGTGCATATAATTTAAGGAATAAATAAGTAGGTACGTACTAGTAGGTATAACACTTTTTTTCGTAACAGTATCGGCATTTATTTAGCACATACGTACTATTTGCACAGTCACATGCATATAACTAAATAATAACTAATAAATACGTGTGTTCAAAAAACCAGAGTCCAAAATGTTTACTTTTCAATTTCGCTATGAATCTGCAAAACCAAAATATAAAACTTTTTCAACTACCAATACTAGACCATGGTTCACCCAAACCAGAAACAAATATTCGTAGAACGCCATAAACTGTATTTTAAAATTCTTGAAGTCTATGTCCATCAGTGGATATCTTTAAGATGATATTAATACAATATCTAAGTAGAATATTATATGGTACTACCAAGTAGTACCTAATTAGCTTCTATGTAACGCCAGCGGTGCCGCCAAGCCAGACATGTCTTGGTATAAATGGGTTAGGTATACTTAATAATATCAAGCACCTGGGTCGAAGAAATAAGACACTTATATTTGCTATAAAGAATCTATCCCACAAAACGGTAAACAAAAGTTCATATTAAACGTTTGAGTTACATTACGCGGCATGCTCGGTAGCGACAATATGATTGCGGATTGTTGCTATATCACCGCGCAGTGTTCATAAAAATACCAATATACTACGCAGTAGACCCACAAATTGTGTCAACCCAAGTATCGTATATCAGACACTGTAATTGGCAATTACTCCGTGCTAGGGCTCTAATTGTCTCACAATGGCCCGTTTGGGCCCTTTGGGACCGTTTTACGCCCATACAGTTTTGTGAAAAGTTACACTCGAGAACTAATTAAATTCCTTAGCTTTAAATCAGTACGACTAAGAAATAGACACTATTTTCAAAATAAATAAACATAATATGTTTTTAAAATACTTACCTATCTAAAATACCTTTAGCAAGGGTTGGCGAAACAAGCAGATGAACAATCTCAATGCATTGCCTCGCGATGAGACATCGCTTTGCGTCCACCACTTTGAAACCCATGTGCCTGTAATTGCACCAGCACGCATAGCCATCAAACCAGAACATATCAATGCTAGCATCATTGCTTTGCGACAGAAATAGGTAAGGTGGTAGTACTTCCCCGGACGACCTCTTTTAAAAAAACCTACACTACATGTAGTATGTAGTGTAGAGGTTTTTTGTGTAGTGTAGAGAGGTCCGAGGTATAGGTATTGGCCAAAGATATTAGCTGCTTTTTTATCCGCTTTTTAACGTTTAGCGCGCTTTTTTGGCCTTCTAGCGTTAATATTATGGTCTAAAGTTTCTGTCAGTCGTGCACCAATGTATTTTTATACAAACAGCAAAGAACCGGGTCGCTTCCTAGTGTCCTTGCCGTCGCCCGGGTTACTTCGAACTTCGCCTTGAAACCCGGATGAACTTGGCCTGGTTATCTCGTTCACGTTATTTCGTGTGAACGGCTACTACTTCCACAGATGAACCCTTGTCTGTGACCAATTGAGTATTTGAGTAGTTAACTTTTGAAGTATTTATTTGGAGATTTGTGGCCGTCAATGCTCAGATTATCAAAAAGGTTTCAATACTCTGAGCAATAGTGTTCCAAAGACAAAAGTAATGAGACGCCAACCATAAGGTTTTATTGTTCTGAAGTCCGATAGCTTGTTTGAAGACCTTTATTGTTCTGAAGACCTTTAGGTGCTCTACACGTGTCCTAATACAAAAGTCTTATTGTGACATTTGCGACTTCATTTGACGTTTAACACGTTCAACGACTTTAATGCACATACAGTCATGAATATCTACGTTATAGTTACACTGGATTTGATGGAGAAAAGAGTCTGAAAACTACTTAAATTGATGTCTATATTTATTTCTTTTTCATAAAAGTGGCAAGAAAAACAACCAAAAATTTGATATTAATTTAGGTAGCCAAAAAATAAGGCGGAAATGAAAATTTCATTAGCCCAGTTAAATATGTTACTCAAATATTCCCGGGATTTGTCAAGGTTTGCAACAGTATCCTTCATCTTAGAGGGACGCTGTATTTTATTGTGATTGCAACCCTTTTATTTACACTAGAAGAACCTTGAAGATCCTAACAAATAGATACAAAGCTCTGTTTGATGTATAACCCAACCCGTGTTGTATTGAACGCAGTGAGATTTGCTTGTAAATTCGACTGAATAGAGAGAGAGGTAGAGTTAGGTTACATGCGCGGAAGAGATTAACCCTACAAAGTACGACTATGCTTTTTTATAAAAAAAAACATGCAGATTTAATATAGGACTTATTCTTATAAGTGTTCATATTTGTAGTATTAGAAACACTGATTATTGCAATTTATTTTTTATAGACTTATATGTTTACGGCCATAAATGGGTTTGGAAATGAATATACATATTTGGTTTCATAACAGAAAATTCAAGATTCTTGACAAGAAAATAAATGAATGATCTGTGCTTCAAGGCCAAAGAAAAATATTACCTTTCTTGTACGATTTCGTTAGTGATATTTGACGTTTTCACAGTACCCTCGACACGAAATTTACACAATAGTCGGAGACCTAGTACCATACATTTAAGTCACTTCTACCAATGCGGTGTCTAATGTCCATACAAAAATGAAAAAAAAAAACATACATTGACTCCCAGCCAGTGCGATGACGATTTAGCAGTAGACTCTCACTTTTATATCAGCACGACATCGACACCGACATGTCAATGTCGTGCAGGTGTCCGTGCCATTGTGAAAACGCTCATTGTCGGGAAGGTTATTAAAATAATGGTGTCTGGATCCACATCCCCAAAGTTCCAAGGTCTGTTTGCACCTGGTCTCCGTCATAAGATAGATGGCATATTTTATTGTAACATTCCTTTGTTTATGGCTACAAATGTAGCACTTTGACGGTTCTCTTACCCGACTATTGTAAAACGTGGGTTATAACAATTTATTACGTATTGTAAAATCTGCTATTTCATGAAAGTGGATACTTTGTAGTAATATATCAGTTGCTCAAATATTAGGGCGTGTACCACAATAAACAATAAACGGTAGATTGGTAGTGCGATTTTGACACTGAGTAAGTGCGTGGCCTCTCAAAGAGAGCGCGTCGCTGCGGAGCGTATCTCAGAATGAACCTTCATTTATTGGTTTGTATAGATATTGTAGATATCCACAACTACGGATTTTAGATAATTGCTTTGAGTTCGTGTCTCAGGTAATATTGACTCGTTTTTTCCATGCTTACTAGAGTTAAAATATGCTTCTTACTTTGTGTAAATCATTTAAAACGTGTTTTGAAATAAATATTAAATAAATGGGAGCCTAAACCGCAATTTAATAAAGTTTCGCAGACGTCCATTATATGCTTTTTTAATCTACACCAAATTCAATTTAAATTATAAACATTTCTTCATTTTCTACAGGTATTAAAGGTATGCTGTTCAAAACTACGACCGTTATTTTACGTTGCTACTACGCTATCTAGCTGCCTACTGGAGTTTTAAATGAATACTTTTAATTTTACCTAATTATGTAAAGCATATTATTTTCATTTTCATCCATGTACGTGTTTTATTAAAAAAAAAGTACAGTCATTTCAGTAAATATTTCCCGACATTATGGACTGATTCAGGTGTCATCAATTCGTCATCTCAACACGCACTACATTTAACCCATAATATTTTGTTTACAATTGCTGCCAGCTGATTTGATACTGCCGTTTTTGACGCTACTACACCTTAAGCCAAAGCTTTAGGGAGAAAGAAACTCATAAGTCTTTGTTCGCGTAAGTCACCTGTCTTGGGGCTCTGCGTTTGAGCTGATGATAATATTGTAAAATAGACAGCTAATCTCTCTGTGGAAGCTTTATAAAGGCTTTGTTAGGCTTATTACGTGATACGGCGTCTGTACACATACCTAAGTGGAAATCATACAAAAAGCGCTACAAACCGGGCTGTAGTTTCTTGCCCGTTTTTCTAATCTCAGATCGCGAGGGCAATTCTAAATAATCTTTGTGATTTTACTGTATAAAAGATGTTTTTTTTTTTTTTTTTACTTTTTTAAGCGTATTAATGTCGCGTGCTTTTTTGGTGCTTTTTAGGCGCGTTGTTTGATTTTAGTGTTACTGCAGTAAAATATGTAAAACACACACACACACACCCTCGCACCAAGCCAAGTGGCCAGCGCCTTTAGGCAAATTTACATTTTACAATTTCTTTAGATAATACGTCAAAAAACTATAAAAATGTCGCAAGAATGTCCTAATACTGTACTATGTTGAATTTTTTTTCTAATGTCTAGTAGAAACCTGGCCGGCTGCAGTCGCCTAATGCGTTCGTGCTCTAAGTCAACATTTCTCGCCACTGTAATGGAAGGAAGTGCGAGGAACCACTTTATATTCCCAAGTCAACTTTCATTATGTCTTGTCTGAGTTACCAATTACAACTAGCAGTTTATTTAATAGAATTCTAGACATTATATTTGAAATATTTATTCAACGTTGGTTGTTCTACAGTTTGTCTTGTTCTAGTGTTTTAGTATAAATAAACTGTAATATTATGACTACAGTTTCGGTTTTTGAAGCGGCAATAAAAATATAATATAAGGCGAACTATAATGCAAAGTCCTGTATTTTTACTATAATAATATATAAAAAAAAATATTACCGCCACACATACCATCCTTTTTTATGATGACTGCTACCACAACCGATTGTGTTCGGGGTATAAATTTCCACGTGGCGACTAAAGCCGTGGGTTCATACAACAAGCGTAGTGCGTAGGCGTGGCTGGCGTACGGGAAAGCTGGAAATTATTTAATAGTTAATAAACAGACACCTACTAACTTTTACGAGTATACGCAGTATAATATTACTAGTTGAGTGCTCGGGAATTCGTTCGCGTCGTATTTTCTTACAAGCTCAGGGTAACGCAGTAGGCGACCGGCCCAGCCCTCTAGTATCTGTCAAACTGAAAATATAATAACGAAAAGTCTTCTAATAAAACTTCCGGTTCCGTCTGACCGCTTAGTGTGCAAGCAAAGTCTTATCCAGTTTGAAACAATATTTCATATTTCGAATCGGAACTAAAAAATTTAAAGGACGAATAAGTACAGACCCACACACCTTCACCTTTTCAAGAATTGTATGTCTCGGTAGAACACTTTTCAATTTCATTCCGTGAAAGAAAAATCCGTGGGCATTACACACAACAACCTTTAGTCCTCTAGTCCGAACTAATCAGAGCTTGTACTATGGGAACTAGGTTGCTGATAATTAATACACTTTTTTTTAAATACATACTTAGATAGTAACATTATATTTAATAGAACTCCTCTCAGTAAGACTGTTTTAATCATCTGACAAAATTGCTTAATTTTTAACCGAAATATCCAGTTTCTAGATGAAATTAATTAGATAGTTACATAAGTACCTATGCAAAGAGATATGTGATAACAGGATAATTTGTATCTCTGGGATTTACACAGTCGAAAAATACCGTGATGTTCGCGAAGCTTCCTTGCGAAGCTCTCGAAGGATTTAATCAAAGTTCGCAATGGAAGGAGGCTGCGCGGGACTCGCTATGACCCACAGCCGGGTCAAGAGCAAACTGTGACGTCACGCGCATGCGTACAATAATGGTTAGTATGGAAATAGATAGACGCGACCTAGAACTTATTGACGCACTGACCATAGATTTGAACTAACTCACTGAAATAGCCGTTGACTGGCCAGGACACGCAGCTCAGTTGGTAGAAGCTCTGCTTTCTGCAACTCGATTCTTACAAAGGAAAAGAAAATTTTGGTTTTGAAAATTATGTTTTTTTTGAAGAAATAGCGTGGCAGTGCGTCAATACCGTGGCAGAATGTCTACAAATGTAGGAATTTGCAAAAAAGTTTTGAAGGTAACAAATATTTAAGCACTGGGGTTGGTGATTATTTCTCGGTCTTCTTGAAATATAAACACCGATTCTCACTTTGAAGTTTTATCACAAGTTTATTTTGCTTTATACAACTTTATTCTCAGATTCGAAACATTTTAAATGAAAATGTATATTTGCACAAGAGAATATTTATTCTGCCATCGTTAAACAGTAAGACCTCAAACGCACTAGCGGTTAACCGCGGGGTAAGCAACCGCTGGTCAACCGCTTGTGATTGTACGCAGCGGTTGCATATTAAACTGGAAACGCGCGGTTAGCCGCCCCCGCGTTTAACCGCTAGTGCGTTTGAGGCCTAAGTAGGTAATCAAAGCTTTCACTTATGAAAATAACAAAATTTCAAGAAAGTTCCTTAATCTTTTCCATAAAAACTTTTTTAATGTCACATTTGAAATCACACTGTCAGTTGTTTGACAGAGTTTGAATAACAGGACAACGTCTGTCGGGTCAGCTAGTATATTATAAGTATTTATTTACATGAAAAGTAACCCATTTGGGACTAGAAGGCGTTGTAATAAGAAATGTCCATGAATATTAATTTATTTATAGCTCGTTGACTATATATAACTAATTATTATTAATTTATTTAATAACTAGAATAACGTCTTGCTATTCAAGGAGCGTTTCCCGTTACAAATGCACCTTGAACCTCCAATATTCATAACTGAACTTGGGCTTACTACGCAAAACGATAGAGGGTTCGTTTTCTTTTTTAAGTTACACTACTCGGTGCCCATGGCTGTCTACACAAGCTCGCACGGATATATTATAACGTGTTCGCGCAGTGTAGCCGGAATTTGTTCCAAATGTTTCAGTTTCGTAGTAGACGCCCTGGTTTATTGAATTCTGTGCTGGTCCAATTAACTGGACGAAGTGAATTCCGTAGAAACGATCAAATTGGATTACACGGTACAATGCTTCGACAGTGGTTTTGCGAGAGTTGGTTCATCTCCGATCTAGAGCTTTAGACAATTGGACGATGACTATAAGATGAAGATATTCTAGGTTCACGTGCTTCATCGTCGACCGCATAATAATAAACAAACAAAAAACACATCAGTGACATAGGCTTGACTATTATGATTTGCCCTGATAATCCCTAGAGAGTTTCTTGTGTGTGGAAAGTGAGTTAGTAAGTTAGTGTAAATATTGATGTTTTTGCTTTAGTCCTTCCGCAATTCCTTGGATCCGCCAGTATTTCTTAGTCTTCTACTACCTATTATAAAACTGTAAAAAAGCCAAAAATTCAAATTAATCAAGATACGGATAAATTCAATATGCAGATCTACTAAATAAACGATTCTGATTCCGAAAATCGAGTTTGTCTGTTGGTCTGTTCGCGGATGACGCCTTAAGTACTGGACCAATTTGAACGAAACTTACATCATTTGGAAGCCCTTTTTCCGGATTAAAACAAAGGCTATATTTTCGTGGATGGACCAATTTCAATGAAACTTATACCATTTGGAAGCCCTTTTTCCGGATTAAAACAAAGGCTATATTAATTTATTTAAATCAAAGACGTGGATTCTTAGATACAGCTTGAACTCTCTAAACCCAAAGCAGCCTTTGGCACGAGGTTCCTCGTATGCTGGTGACAGATATTTTGGTGGAAAGTGTCGCACGCGTACGAAGTCGCGGGTATCAGCTTGTCCTTCATAGTAACAGTTCTCTTCAGCCGTTTGGTGGTGAGCTGGCCCACTTTCTGTCGTTTTTGTTGTTGTTAGATTTTGGGTAAAATGGGCTCTTATCTAAACACAAAAGGTAATGCGGGCTGCTAAGGGTTAAATGTTCTTTTACCATCGAAATTATAAACGATGTTAAGGCGGGAGCCAGAGGCGGATTCTACCTTTTATACTTTGGCTTTGGCGGACTGTTCAGCGTCTGTTTCTGTTTATGAATTCGGGGTTAGAGACGCTTGACGTTGATACAATTGTTTCAAAAAGGTACAAGATTTGCTTAGTTTGGAACTAGAAAACTAAGCAAACCGTGAAATATCCATGAATTATTTTAATTATCATATAATTATTTTTTTGGTAAACCCATACTGTCCCACTTCTGGGCAAAGGTCTCCCCCATATCTCTCCAGTTTTTACGATCACCGGCTGCCTCCCACCAATCTCTGTGGAATGTGTCGGGGTCGTCACGCCAGCGCTTCTTCGGTCTGCCCCCAATATTATATGAATATTATACATTTAATATAATATTTATTTATATGAATTATATGAATATTATATATTTATTTTATTTAAATAGGTGACTTTTTCGGTCTCACTACTAACTTATGTTGGTAAAGTTGTATGTTTGTGACAAGGATATGAAAAATTATTAGGTAAGTAGGTACTTAGCCCTATTTTATTTATCTTTCTCTTTGACGTCACAACAAATATAAAAAAGGTAAAAAAAGCGCTATCATGTATTGTAGCTTACTTATAATGTTTTGCGTAGAAAATGTTTAACAAAACCCTAACAAAGCAAACTTTTTATAGAAATAAGGACATAATAAAAAAAAAGTTGTTTCATTATTTTTGCGCTAAATTATGTTAGATAAACGAACAAGTTCGAGTTTCTTTATAATAATTATCCGTTTAAACTGTTGTCGACCTTGTCCATATTATAGTCTTAGTTCCTCTTCACACGTCCCGGTTTCCGGGTAGCTGGTGCCGGGTACCCGGCGAATTTTGTACGCATATCTACGTATGACCTACTTGAGTTATTCTAGTTTCGGACTACCGTTATCTCGTCCCACCGGGACGAAACAATAACTTCAATTTTATTATTATTACTATTACGGTTTCGTCCCAGAATTCGTTTCGATATAAACAGAAGTGAAATATGTACTTTACCTTTAACATACGTACCGACGTAATTTGGATCGGCTATCCCATACACTGGCACCGGCTACCCGCAACCGAGATATGTGAAAAGGGTCCTACATTTTGTTACTTTGGTAAGACGCTGAACTTAATTTATCTCAATAACTTATTATATAAAACTTTTAGGGATAAGAGAAGGCCAAACAAAAATAATAAAATCAATTACGCTTTTCATTCATCAAACAGAAGGTATGGGAAAGTTAGCAACTTTATTAATTATATTAGTCTGCAAAATATGAAATTAGTCACGAAGTTTATTTAATGGGACGTTTGCACATTGTCCAACACCGACACCGACACGATACGGATGTGTCATGTCAGTCTAGACCCTAGGCATAAGAGGTCATCCATAAATTAGACATAGACATAGACAGGCATTTATTTGCTTATAAGGTAACACACAAAGTACACCTACAGAACAAAACTAACAACACAACAAATAAACAAAAATTAGAGAGAAAGAAAAATTTGATGAGTGGATTGAGTAGGTAGCTAAGTAAGTGTTTGTGTGCTGCAGCAGCAAAAGGGTTTCGGCTCAGCGTATGCCTCACCACCCAAAGGTAGTTTGGCGCTGATATTCTAACGAAACCATCAGCCAATAGGCCCTATGAAAAACCATTGTGTAGTGTTCGTGAAGTAATGTGTGTCGAGGTTTGAAAAAATGTCAGGGTGTGAAAAGTTATAGTGTGTGTCTGGAAGGTTCTTCTAGAAGAACCGTAGAAGAATTATAAGGAGTCGACGAAATGTGCATTGTATGATGTAACGTTACAGAGCCTGTTGGTCTACTGTAAGCCACAAGTTATTTAAGATTTACCTACCTATCCTAATTTTAGAAGAAAACCTACCAAGGAAGTAAGTCTAATAGTATAAACAATTTATTATAATTAATACCTAGGTAAATGTCTCTAATATTTCACTGAAAACACTGCCGCGGAGGTGGTAAAGGTGAGAAGCTGTTAAGAAATTTCAGAGAGGACGAGAGGTCGATGGTGAGGACTCGCCGGAGGGGAAGAGGGCGAGAGGTCGGAGTGGTTTGCTTGTAAGAGAGGAGTGTCCCTTGGTCGTGGCGAGGAGCGGTGATCAATACACGCTCCTAGGCTCCTAGGCTGCTTGGAGTAGGCCGCATCTGTAAACTTTTGTTCCAGTTTAAGATGTGTTTCGAGGATCTAGGATTTTACCAAGGTATACTGCGGTTTCCAGATTCTTTTACATCAAGCTTAACGAGCCATGGGCTATAAAAATAACTGTTTTGCTGCGTTCACCACCAAATTCAAGACCAGACTGACGACCGTCTCCCATCCGAATTTTGACAGCCATTCTTTCGTTCGATGTTTGTTTTGAATGTTGCTGCCAGCTGTGTAGAGAGCTGTGTGAAGAGGTCCGTTGCAACTGAAAATCTGAAAAGATCCTATATCAAATAATTTAGAAGTTAGCAGCCGAAAGGAATGATAGAATTAGTAAAAAATACAGTACAGAAATAGAAAAATAATACAATGACAAAGGGTGGTAGTGGTCCTAAGATTTGTGACGTCACATTTCAAAATCTATTCTAGCTTATTCTTATCAGAAGTGTTAAAAAAATGTATTCAAAAATTATTTAAATGGAAATAAAACTAATTTTGGAAGTGCTGTTTTAATTTAATAATTTCTAGATGTGAAATTACAAGGTATGTGACGTCACACTAAGGACACACAAGGGGGTCTCACAAATGTGACCAACTGTGACAAGGACGAGGGAGGGGTCAAAGAGTCACGAAATTATTGTGACGTTATATGTATGACCCCTAATATCTATTCTGTGTCCTAGACCCAGGACAGAACCACTGTGACCGATATGTTATCAAACAAACAAAACAAGAAGCGTGAAATGAGACTCACTCGACCCGACCCATATCAATGTGTAAATTCTTTTTTGTCCTTTATACAATCGTTTTACATTTTATTCGAATAAAACACATTTTATCCGGGGCCTGTAAAACCAGTATTATTTTGCAATTTATCAGGATAATTCTGAATATACGGGACGTGTGACTCTGGGGTCAAGAGCACATTTGGGTATGACCCAGTTTTGGGTCATGATCACGGGTTCCGTTTTGCGCGCGCACATCCTTGGACTCTGACATTGAACATTTTAGAACTTTCGCTCTAAAGATAGAATTCTCCTTGCAACAATATTGCTGGATGTATAATAATTTACATATACCATGTATATACCTACTTACCTGTATACGTTGGTTTTTTTTAAATATTGTCAACTCTCAGCTTGTCATCTCGTATGTGAGTAGAGTCGTTAATTCATGGTTCTAATTCTTTTTTTTTCCTTTAGCAAAGATTCTTCTTCTTCTCCTTTTATTTATGGTCTTCATTTTATTTTGATAGACAAAATTGTGCCAGTGCGTCAAGTGAGTTATTTGAAATAGTATTTAGTTAAGCCGAGTCATTTAATTTACTTTTCAAAACTTGTAAACGAATATAAACACATACCTGCACGCATTTATTCCAATGTTTTATACTTTATGCTATGACTACCTATTTATTGATTAAACACCAAAATTAAACAAAAAAACTCAGAATAACACAAGAAATAACACTTTAATAGTTTTTAAAGTAAAAATGCTAGTGTTGCTCCCAAAAAATGACAGAACTCGAATCATAGGTTCTTCTTTATTTTCCAATTTTTCCGGTTACATTAGTTTTGTTTTGTCAAAAGCCTATCTCTTACGTGACGGAACTTCTAAGCCGTACGCCCTAGACTTGTTTAAACAAGCCACGTTTTAACCATTTACTCTCGCGTTAGGCCAAATGTGACTATAATTAGGTGCTAAGTTACGTATAATGAAGCTAATTGTGTTACAAATGGTAGGTTTTTGTCAAAAATAACGCTAATTTGCAGACTTCCACAATTAGAACGTGATAATGCTATTATGCGGCGCTTATAACTAAACTGAACTAAACCAAAGAATATGTAATACCACAGATTATATAATACTATACTAGGTAATACGTAGTTCCTATTGTTAGCGCCCTACAAAAACGAAGGTTTGTCCCTTCAATTATTTTAACTGTAAATGTCAAAAGTCAGTCAAATAGCGCTTAGATCTGTCATTATGACAGAAGGACAGTGTGACGTCTCGAGCACTACGCGGGAACATGGAAAAAGAGTGTATGGTGTTGTAATTATTGTATTTCTCATGGTTTACAGTTATTATGTTATTAAACACAGGTAAAGTGGATTATGTGAGTCTTATTTACAATCTACAGGAGAAACTTCTTATACTATGTAAGAAGAAGCGGGACTCCCATTCTACCAAACTACACACTAAAAATCTCGTTTTGTATGAAACGTGATCCAAATTTTGACTCGCGTTTCGTACATTGTTCGTTTTCAAAAGCACGAGTCTAGTTCGAGAGTCTGAACTAAACAAGCGACTATTTTATCAAAAGGCATAAATTCTATGTTCTAAATTTTAAACCTAAAGGGCATTGACCTCACTCAAGTCACAAAAAAACCGGGTGTGTACAGGTTCAAGTTTTTCCCTAAAACTTTTAGCTTTTCGAAGTTTTTATTGAAGTCGTATATTTCTTAAATACACAAAGGAGTTAATCTAAGTTCTTCTTCCAATGCCAAACGTGATTCGAAAGCTGTGCTTTCTTCAATATTTGTTAAGGTCAATGGTCGGATTATTTTTTTTTGTTTGGTTAGATTTTCTTCAATAAAGTCTTTACGTTAAAGAAAAAAGTAATTTCTTTTCCTTTGTGATAAGATGCTAAAGAAATGCGATTGTCGTCGATCTTTAGAAGTTTTCAAATTACTAAAAGCGAATAAAAAAAATCTATACTTACTTATATAAAACGTTGTTAGCAACTTCCTATGAAATAGCCTATTCTATTCCCTGAATGCCGGGAACTCATCATTTCAACTTGCATGTAGGTATGTAGAGTGACCATAATCATTAAAAAATTTTGGTGATTTCACATGAATCAAGCTGAATTTATTCTGTATAGCAATATTCTGTAAACGAAGCGACAAATAATTGAAGTCTAACTTTTTGAATTTGGAATGTGAGAAGGCTAGTTTAGATAATCAAATTACTTGCGTAAGTATGCGGTGCTTTCCTATAACAGTTTCGAAGTAAACAAAAAAAAAAACCATAAAATTAAATGAATGAAAAAATATCGTCATTTATAAAAGTCCTTAGAAATCAGAAATAATAGCAACACCGGCGAATCGTATAAAATAAAAAAAAATCGTCAATTATAGTCCTTATAAAAAAAAAATATTCACGGACATTTAACTCAACGCCTTCTAGTCGCAAACTAAGCAAAGTTTGTACCATGGGAACTAGATGGCAGATAGAATACATTATTATATACCTACTTTGTTTTTGTAAATACATACTTATAATACATAAACATTTATGTTTGCCACACACAAATGTTTGTTTTCGGTGGGGATCGAACTCACGGCCCACAGCACGGAAGGCAGAGCTACTACCGACTGAGCCATGACGCCTGTCAGTCTTTGGAAATCCAAAATAATGGCAACACCTGCGAATCATTGTCAGAGCAAAATCACAGCGATAAAGAGGTTCAGAAAGGGAAGGGAACTCGTTAATCATTGCCTCAGCTCGTATTTCTATTGATTTATGTTTCTAAAGGTCTGTAAGGATACTTTGTGAAGGTAGTCTGTTATTTGCTGAATAACGCGGAATCGGGATGACGATGAACTAAATAAATATGAATTATTGAAGATATTGAGTTTTCCTTTCTTCTTGTATTGTAAAAATTTTTGGTTGAACGTCGACATACATACAAATTACTGCACAAAATAAATTGGTGGGTACTGGGTACCTACTTTTTTTTAATTGCAGTCTCCAATGCTCTTGACAGGTTGGTTATGTAGGAGCAAGATTTACTTTAAAACTATTTTTTTTAGACAAAGTGTAGAAAAAATAGGACCCACCTAAGGATTACTCATCTGAGAAAATGTACCCAGTAAAAAAATATCAATCAAAAAAATATACCAACTCAATAATATCTTCACTACATTTTATAAAGAGAATTATTCCTTCATCATCAACCTATATCGGTCCACTGCTGGACGTAGGTCTCTCTCAAGACGCGCCACTGAGCCCGGTCTTCGGCTCGTCTCATCCAGTGTTTGCCAGCTACATGTCTCAGATCGTCACCCCACCTAGCCGGAGGGCGTCCTACACTACGCTTGCCTAATTGCTGTCTCCACTCGAGTATTAGTTTGCTCCAACGATTGTCGGTTCTGCGGCAAACAGGGCCGGCCCACTGCCACTTCAGCTTACTAATCCTCTGAGCTATGTCGACCACCTTGGTTCTCTGTCGGATAACCTCGTTCCGGATTCTATCCTTCAGAGAAATTCCGAGCATAGCCCTTGTAACGTTACAGAGCCGGTCTACTGTAAGCCACAAGTTATTTGAGATAGACCTACCTATCCTAGTTTCAGAAGATCCTATCAAGGAAATAGGAGTCGGTAGGTGTGTACAAATTTATTATTATTAGAACCTAAGTTAATGTCTCTAAAAGTTCACTGAAGCACTATTACGGAGATGGTAGAGATGAAAGGTTGTTCGGTAATTTTAGAGAAGACGAGAGGTCGGTGGTGAGGTCTTGCCCGAGGAGAAGAGGGTGAGAGGTCGGAGTGTTCACTTGTAGGAGAGGAGTGACCCTGGACCTGGTGGTGGTGAGGAGCGGTGATTCACACACGCTCCTGTACTCGCTGGTTGAAGTAAGCAGCTTCTGTAACTTTCGTTCCAGTATAAGAGAGTTTCCAGGATCTAGGAATTTAACCAGGTTTTACCACAGTTTCCAGGTTCTTTTACGTGAAGCTTACTGAGCCATGGGCTATAAAAATCCACTGTTTTCCTCCGTTCACCATGAAAATCAAGACCAGACTGATGAACGTCTCCCATCCGAATTTTGACAGCCATGAATTCGATTTTCATGGCTGTCAAAATTCGGACGTTACGTCTGAAAATCTGAAAAGATCCTATAACAAATAATTTAGGAGTTAGCAGCCGAAAGGAATTATAGAATTAGTAAAAAATTACAGTATATAAATATAAAATACTACACCCTCTCCATAGCTCGCTGAGCGACTTTCAGCTTGTGGACCAACCCTATACTGTCAGTGTCCCCGTTTCGGCAGCATAGGTCATGACAGGTAGGACGCATTGGTTGAAGACTTTCGTCTTCAGACATTGAGGTATGGGTGACAAGAAGACCTGTCGGAGTTTCCCAAACGCTGCCCAGCCTAGCTAGATTCGCCGGTTTAGCTCTTTCTCAAAGTTGTGCCTACCCAAACGCAGGGTCTGCCCGAGGTAGACAATTATTCCTTGGTTTCACGAAAAACTACGCAAAACCAATGTAATAAAATAAAACCAAAAACACTCAGTAACAGTGACTATGAAACTTTTTCGCTCAGTGTGTTCAGACGACCTTAATACTAAATGTCCCGAAAGTAATATAATATCACGTAATATCATAAATACTGTTTATGATTGAGGACAGAATGTCAAGGCAAGCTGTAAAAACGGAATCATAATTTGACTAACGTTTTGGAAACTACATTGTCAGTATATTTTAAGCTCAATGTCATCTACGCACCCATAAATCCTACATCACTTCCCACTATTATAAATACTCAAGTTTAGATGTTTGGATGTATAGATGTTTGTGTTTCAATCACGTTGAAACTATCTGCCCGATTTGCAAGAGTTTAGGTAGATGTTAATATAGTTAATACTAATTTCAATTAGAAAACTGCAGCACATAACATTTTTATTTACTTTTGCCAGGTGCTATTTTACTTAGATTTTACAAAGCCAAAAGATTGTTGTCAAAAATATTGATTGATTAATGTTGTTGACTTTACCTATTTTGGCATAACTAGACTAATTAATACTGATCTCATATTACTTGTAATAATTATTCTACGATATCCTAATATTTTTATAACAGGTATACCTAGGTACTCTTCCTTCTTTATCGCCTCAAAAGTACCCTAATCATAAATATCGCTCGTCCCGTCGTAAATACGCTTCGCAGTAAATTCAATTCCGATAGTTTTTCCGGCAAATTGACGAATAACATATTTTTACCGAGCGACCATGAATTCATGAATTTAACTGTATGTGGCATACATCATAACTTGGTGTACCTACTACCGTCATTCGTAGACCACATAATGCTTGGGCAACTAAAAAAATATAGTTAAATACTACGAATAATACTGAAATATACGGAAAATTTAAAAAAAGTATGAAATTAGTCATCAGCCTTTAAGAAGATAAGCTGCTTTTCCACCGGAGATATGCTACGTTGCTAATCAGTGAGCTATATCAATGCTATGGGACAGATTCCACTAAAATATGTGTTTATGAAGCTGCGTGAGTTAGCTGTGCGAGGGGGATAGCATACACAACACGTAAGCATAAACAAACAAAAACCTGTGCGTGGGGTTCCTACGCGCGGGAGAAGTTATACTTCGAGTGCCACGCATTCACTCTCGCTCTGTGTTTAATGTGAAATTAATTTAGTATTTCAGAACTAGATGGCGCTGCTAAGTTTGGTCGGATCCTAGAACGCGCTATCGAAGTGTTTTTTTGGGTTTTGTGTGGGTGTCCGTATGAAGTAGCGTTAAACGCATAACGCAACCTTGTTGGAAGTCGCATTAGAAGTATAACTTAAATAACATACCTTCGTTGAATTCGCTTCCACCGGTTGTAATCGAAGCTAAGTTATGAAAATAAACGATCCCTATGGGTGGATATCAAACACATCCTTAGCTACATAGCATAGCTTACCTCTGGTGGTAAAGCATCCTTGTTTTGATTGAGGTCTCTATGCTCTGTAGGGCTACTCTTGACCACCGCCGTTTCAAATTGGGTCCGGATTTTGACAGATTTCGTGTCATTTTGTACTGAAAAATGACACAACTGCTGTCAAAATCTATGGATCCGAATTGGAACTATGTTCGAGAGTAACCCACCTGATCAAGCTTAAATTACAGCAAAATGTCTGTCATCAATGCCAGGATAGGTGATTGACGTTTGCAGAGTTTTTCAATAAAGCGGTCGTAAAAAGACGCTTCCGTGTTTAAATAAAGCGGGATCTAACTGTAACATGTTCCACTCAAACCATGCTTTGTGGAATGTTGCTTAATTTATCCAAATTTTTGTTGTGACATTCGTTATTTTTGTCTCTTAATTTAAGAGCTTTTTTCCACAAAGGCTGGGCTTAAAAAATGAGTATGGCTGAGGCGTGAGGCCTGAGGCAGAGCCGGAATGAGGTTTCAAGGATTTAACTGAAATGTATTTTTAATGTCAATTGTAAAAGGTGCAATTGTAAATTTTATAATTCCTGAATTATGTCTTCAGATAGTTATGGAAAATTAAAAATAGAAATTAGCTAATAGAATGTGTCCCTAGACTGCTTAGATTCGATGGTAATTATTAATAAATAAATATACTAGGACATTTCACGCAACGCCCTCTAGTCACAAACTAAGCAACGTATTACGCGGACTAGATTTCTGATATAATACCTACTACTATACCATTTTTTGTTAATAACTACATACCTATTATAATACATAGTAATACCCAGTTTTCTTCGCCATCTTGTTTCCTTACTGACCAACCAGACACGCATCATGAAGCGCATGTACCAAATACTGACCGCTTCCAGTATCTTCGTCCAGTGTTGTTTTAGTGCTGGTAAATAAGATGTGTAATAATTAAAAAAAAAAAAACGATTCAAATATTTTGCCTTTCATTTCTTGTAGGTATAAAAAAAATATTGTTTTGTTTTACATTTTACATAAGTTTCTAAATGATTTATATGCAACATTAATGTAAAAAATGCTGATTACTATTTTTAACCGACTTCAAAAAAGGAGTAGGTTCTCAATTCGGTTGTATTTTTTTTTATGTTTGTTACCTCAGAACTCCGTTATTTATGAACCGATTTGAAAAGTTCTTTTTTTATCTGAATGGGTATGCTTCCAGATTAGTCCTATAAATTTTTTATCAAAATCGGTTTAGTATTTAGGCAGTTAAATAAGAATAACTGGAAAAAACACGTCATACGCGTACACGATATTGCATATTTTGCTTTTCTGTGACCTTTCTGTGACGTTTACGAGCAATGGAACGTAAGTACTCACGACAGTCGCCGCGTTAGCGTATTCGAGTTACATTGCGCGTCACTGCCAGCTCGACTGCCAACCGTTGTAGTGTCACCGCTCAGTATATCTCGGATACATTGCGTATTTTGCTTTTCTGTGGTGTTTACGATCAATAGAACAGTCTCAATGAACTGCCATCATCATCATCATTTGATGATGAAGGCGTATCAAATTGAAGTCGGTTTTTCCAGTTTTTTAAACTTATAAATTATTATATGCCACTTTACATGTATAGCACTTAATACGTCCCTGTGCGCCACAATAACAATGAATCAAACGAATGCTACATAGCGGTTTTTTTACGACAACATATTTCACAATTTTATACATTACTTACTGCAATCACTTGCCTGATGGGATTACTTTTTTTAATGAGCATTATGAGCATTACTCGTATAAAACTTTTTCATGTACAGAATGTACAGATATTAAAAAAAAAAATTGTTCCACCAAAGGCTATTCTTATTCTCAGTGGACGTGCTCAGTTAGATATAGTTATAGGCTGTGATTATCAATTAACATCAGCTTGACATCGGCATGTTCCATTAAATAGAGTTGTTTAACAAAACACTTTGTTCCCTAGTGACCTCAAATACCTATGAAACTTGGACGAATTATAAAAAAATAATACTCATAGGACGTCAAAACGGGGCAGATAGGCGTTTTTACACTACCACTGACATGTCGGTATCGACCAATGTGCAAACCCTTTTTTCAACCATAGTTTTTTAATTCGCAATTCGCAACTGAATAATAAAACGATTCTAGTATAATTCGCGTCTTATTTTATTAATTTACGAGTTTTGATTCACTGTTGAATCATGAAATACGATCTTTAATAATTTAGAGCAACTTTATTCTACAAAGGGAATTGAGACAATGAATTAGTCTGAGAAAAGAAAGTAGAAGTGAAATTAATTGCTTTTCTCAAAGCGGTTTCTTAAATAGTTTAAGCCTGATGACGGCCATAATGTCTGTAAAAAAATACTAACAAAACTGTGGAATCGACGTCACAGCTCAATTAGTGGCTTTAGGTTCTGCGCTGTGAGATCGAGTCAAGCACGAACAAAAAATTTTGTGTTGGTATAGCAGTATAGTCCCACGGCTAGTCACCGAGGGAGCTCATGACTACCACCCCCCCCGAAAACCAAGAACCACCACAACTGTCCAAAAACAAAAAGGAATACTACTAGCCTCACCAGCGACCAAAGAACGTGGACAAGTAGGGGGGAAACCTTTGCCTAACAATGGGATGACCTATAACAGAAAATTAAGAAAGAAAAAAAAAGAATCGATAAATGGAAAACTAAAATGAAACGAAATAATTTATAAGTTTAAAAAAACTGGAAAAACCGACTTCAATTTGATACGCATTCATCATCAAATGATGATGATGATGATAATAGCAGTTCATTGGGACTGTTCTATTGATCGTAAGCACCACAGAAACGTCACAGGAAAGCAAATACGCAGTGTCGTGTAAGTGAATGACGTGTTTTTTCGAGTTATTCTTATTTAACTGCCAAACTGCTGAACTGATTTTGATAAAAAATTTATGGGACCAATCTGGCAGCATACCCGATCAGATAAAAAAAGAATTTTTCAAATCGGTTCATAAATGACGGAGTTCTGAGGTAACAAATATTAAAAAAAAAAAAAAAACAACCGAATTGAGAACCTCCTTTTTTGATGTCGGTTAAAAATGAAAAACTAAAATGAATTTTTTTCTACTGTAAAAAAATAAAATATATTCAAAATAATAATAAGTCAACTAAAATTACCTAACTATAATAATTAATTCGATTATTATTAGATTAGTCACAGTTATAGGAGGCTAATAATAATAAAAAAAAGTAGCAGTATAGTATTATGATCTGTGTTTGTGCTCTCAGAGTGGGGCCTGGTGACCTGTAATACAGATTCTCACGAATCTACATCAGGCACCAGTATCTCACAAAGTTAGTACCTACCTAATCCATATCTTTTACTTGTATAATTGTTTATAATTATGCTTTGTGAGACAAAAATAAATACATTATTATTATATTATATATTATTATTATCTGTGGTATAGCTAAGTTTTTTTGCGTACTGAGCCCGTAATCTGAGTTTTGTTATGTTGTTTTGCGACAACCTAGAATCGAGAAACTCGCGTTTTTATGTAGAAAATACTTTGCAAATCTCCCGTTCATCATCATCATCATCATCATCAACCTATATCGGTCCACTGCTGGACGTAGGTCTCTCCCAAGACGCGCCACTGAGCCCGGTCTTCGGCTCTTCTCATCCAGTGTTTGCCAGCTACATGTCTCAGATCGTCACCCCACCTAGCCGGAGGGCGTCCTACACTACGCTTGCCTAAACGCGTTAATCTCCCGTTAAAGGCGCTTATTGAATTTTCATACAAAATATCTCTCAAGTCGCTTCTTGATAGCGTTTCGATCAATAACACAAAACTTGGACTACGGGCTCAGTACAGTGTTATGACGGTGGCCACATCTTAAAAATACTTACTCTGGAGGTAAATGCACTGCAGTTAGAAACAAATAGCCTGACATGAACTAACCAAAATAATTAAATTAAATTAAAGGAGAGATAATAAATAAATAATTATCTTTGGGCATTACACACAACGCCCTCTAGTCCCAAACTAAGCAGAGCTTGTACTATGGGAACTACATAGATTGCTGATATAATACTTATATACATTTTTTTTGTTTGGTAAATACATATTATAATACATAGTAACACCCAGACACAGAACAAACATTTATGTTTGCCACAGAAATGTTTGTTCTCGGTGGGGATCGAACCCACGACCCACAGCACGGAAGGCCGAGTAACTACCGACTGAGCCATGATGCCTGGAATACATTGGAACTATTTTTGATATTTACGTTTTTGACATTTTTTGCCACAAAAAAGCGCTCGTAGCTAGGCTTGCCAATCTTCACCGATTATCTAAGTTAAGCAACGTTCTCTGCGGTCACTATTTGGATGGGTGACCGTTAGTGACATTTGAGCGCATCTGAGCGCTTCCGTGCTTCGGAGGGCACGTTAAACTGTCGGTCCCGGCTCTAGCAGTGGTTAAGCTACGACGGAGGCCTTAAGGCGGCCTAAAAACTCCGTCACCAGAGTTGGCCACTAGCTCATACGAAATTGCTTGCTTTTTTGCCACAAATTAGTGGCCACCATTGACAGCAGTGTGCCTGCAGCCTTAGATGTGCTCTACATACATAGAACACACTCGATTGAACGAGAAATGCAATAAATACCGCAAATGGTCTCGCTACAATGCACTCCAGCCTTTACACTTAAGCGGTTCGATACAAACACTAGTAATATCCAGTGGTAAACGAAACTACATGTGTTTCAGCTTAGAGGGGACATCTACACTTGCCAGTGACATTTAATTTTGGCGTTCCTCCTCCTTGCGTCGATATCCTCGGGGTTGAGGGTCGTGACCTTTATGTAAGACCTTGTTTTGGATGATATTCTTCCAGCGATATCTGTCTGCTGCAGAACGGATGGCATCACTCACAGAGGAATCCAGTGCTGAGCGGACCTGATCGCTCCAACGCATTGGGCTTCGTCCTCGCGACCTCTTTCCCTCCACCTTGCCAGTGACTACCAGTTTTTCCAGGTTATCACCTCCTTTCCTGGCAATGTGACCGAAAAACTCAAAGATTCTACGAAGACATTCGGTAGAAAGTCTGGATTTGATGTTGAGCTCCTTTAAAATTGATACGTTGGTGCGAATTTTGGCGTTAGTGGTTTTTAATTGCTCAGAGTGGCTACCACGAAAATCGATATTCGTAGGTTCGTCGTATCGTTTTGAGTTACACTGCGCAGTGACGCTGTCACTTCGCAAGAGCCTGCGTCGACACACAAAGCGGCTGCGTAGTGTAAGACAAGTGTCGCTATCGAATCTTCGTTAGTCATTTTTCAAAGTAGAGGCCCTTGTTTTAAGCTATGGCGAGTGACTGTAGCTTGTAAGATTGATGATCGATAGTGCTCATAAATAAATAAATAAATATTCATGGACATTACTCACAACCAGCGCTAAAGAAGCCACCGTGCACCTTTAGCATTTGCTGAGTGAGTACCCTTTTTACGCATCTTTCTTTATAATTTAATGATTATTTCATTGTATTTTTGTATGTGTTTTTGCGTAAAATAAATAATTTATATTCTATTCTATTCTACAACGCCAGTTGCAAACTAAGCAGAGCTTGTACTACGGGAACTAGATTGCTGATAAAATTCTTAAATACATTTTAATTATTGTAAATACATACTAATAATAGATAGTAGCATCCATCATGATTTCTACAGTGTATTTGAAAGCGGATGATGAAGCAGCAATAGATTACTAACTGTCAAAAAAAATATCTATTTTTTTCAGATTACCAATGCAGATACCATTGTAATTTTAATTTGATTGATATGTGCTGACGATAATGATTAATACAAAATGAAATATCACAAATTGACAATGCCAGTAAAGACTACATCCCCCGTATCGCAAGCTCTGAACTGCTTTCGCTGCCCAGCATAATGTCAAGTGACGTGGCTACAGATATACGAAAACAAGAAGCTTTTGACGGCAGAAAACTCGCTGAAATGCTCTAATGTCACTAATTAGTCACAGAATACCTATGATTTAGTATGAAAACAGTTCAGAAAACCTGCCAGGCACACCGATCGCAGCCCAGCACGTGTAGAAGCCCTAAGGGTCGTTCACACTTACTAAGTTTAAGGTTACCTCTTAGCTAATGAACTGTTACACTCAACTCGAGTGAGATATCTCACGGTTTTGATAAGCTCTTAGGAATTGGATTACTTTGAACTGTGCAGTTTATCGTCTGTTACGATGATAGGATAAGTATTTAAGACGTGTTGAATAAAATTTTTCTTTTTTAAGTTTACGTTTTGAAGAATTTTTAAGTATGAATGAATGAATGAATGAATACGCTTTATTGTACATAAATAACACCGAAACATATTCCTATGATATAAAAAAAAAACGTGTTGCATTAAATGTACAATGGGCGGCTCGATCTCTTCCAGGAATCCTTTGGATGGAGAGGATTTGAATAAATTTAGAGAAGGGGTCGGGGTGCTAATAAGAGAATTTCGTAATTAAAGTATTATTTCACTCAGTCGAAATATTGTGATTTTAATGTTTTTTTTTAATAAGATTCATAAATTATGTCACACGTTAAGGGGGTGAGAGGGGGTCGACGATGTGTGACATTGTGTGACAAGGGGTGGTAGGGGGTCCTAAGTTTTGTGACGTCATAATTCAAAATCTTATAGTATTCTAACTAAATCATATGTAAGTATTTAAATATATATTTAAAAAAAAATATAATAATTAAACTACTCGTAATTTCGGAAGTGCTAATTTAATTTTATAAGTAAGGCCAACTTGACATTGCGTTTAGGCCTCTTTAAGGCCTCTACTATGGCTTGCTGCACCGAAGCGCCCAGAAAATGCAAATAGCCACCCATCCAACTAGTGACCGCGCAGAACGTTGCTTTACTTAGTCGATCGATATTAGCAGCTAAGTATGGTTTTATCCTCAGATTAATAAAATCGGTTTTATCATTGTTACGGCTGAATTGATTTTGATAAGTATAATATGAATATGATAAGCTCGTGGTTTGGTATTTTTTAGGTAAGATTCAAGGACATTAGTAAAGGAAAAAATATATTCAAAAATATTCCACCATATTTTCGATATTATTTTCACTTATACAATAATGACAACCCTAGTATTTTTCTGTTCGGGGAAACAATGTTAGCCCCGAGAGCTACGGCGTAGCAACAGCGCTACGCCGTAGCAACTCCGTAGCTATGGCGTACAGTCACCATCATTAAAAACTTTTGAAATGTTTCGTGATAACTGATAACTGGTAACTTTCCATTTTAACATTTTCATTTTATAAATTAACAAAAAATATGATAAAAATAATAATTCGGTAGCGGTATTTTTTTTTGGTTGATAAGGCAAGTACTTTTAAACAATTTTGTAATTCTGAGCCCCGAGTCTGTGCATTTGTGTTGACTTTCGACTCGAGTATAGCTCACGCAAACGCATTCGCAATGCGAGCCATTTTGTTGGGAATTGCACAGTTCCCAAATCTCCCGCTAGAGGCGCTTATCCGGTTTTCATACAAAATTTCTCGCTTTGCGCATGCGTTTGCGTGTGCTATACTTGAGTCGAAACAAATGCACAGACTCGGGGCTCTGGTTATTAAAGATCGTCACAAATGTATAAAACTAGTCACGTGACTGTAGAAATAGTAAATGTACCACAGATTATATAATGACTGTACTAAATCCTGAAATGTTTTTTGTCGAACCCACGACCTACAACATGGAAGGCAGAGCTTTTACCGACTTAATCTGACTGATCTGTGATGCCTGTTGAAGCGCTCGTTGGCTTGCTTAGTCAATCTTAACTGATTGTTTATGTTAAGCGACGTTCTGCGCGGTCACTATTTGGATGGATGACCGTTAGTCGCATTTACATCTGAGCGCTTCCGTGCACGAGGGCACGTTAAACTGTCGGTCCCGGCTCTAGCGGTCGTTAAGCCATGACGGAGGCCTTAAGGCGGCCTAAAAACTCCGTCACCAGAGTTAACCACATAGGCGCTTGCTTGCTTGTGATGCCTGTAAAATTATTTTCAGTTATTCTGTGGTTACATCAAGTAAACACAAAGACAAAGTAACCAAACATTAACGAACCATTTCTCACGTCTCACATAAGCCAACTTTAGCCCATAAGTTTGTCGATAAGTCCGTAAATCTAACCACACTGTGTCTTAAAAGTTTACACGACCGTAGTATTACGTAAAGGGCAGTAGCGACAGCAATCAGTCATAGTTTGTTTTTCAATTTTTGCCAAAAATTTTGAGTTTGTTTAAAATTAATTTATAACCTATTACATTATTATTGGGATTAGAAGGCGTTGTGTGTAATGTCCAAGGATATTTATTGTTTTTTTATTTAGATACCTATTAGGCAGGAGTTATATTATATCATAATTTGCTTTAATTATATTAACCTTTGTAAAAATAATAGAATAAATTCATTTTATTCTATTATATTCTATTCTACTTATGATTATTTAATCGACTCTTTTAAAACGCAATTGAACAATTTGATAAATCACTAGAACTTACCATTTAGAACTAATAAGATACCAAGAAAAAAACATAACATAAACCTACGAGTAAAAGTTTATTGATAAAACAAATGACTCTCAAGTTCATAATACAAATGACTCTCAAGTTCATAATACAAATGACTCTCAAGTGCATAAAACAAATGACTCTCAAGATCAATTCGTAACAGCTTAATGTCGAAAAAAAAGTATATAATACTTACCGAAAATCTCATACTTTGATTATCTGTTGCCTGTAGGTTTGTCGCATGATACGTTATCAGGGAGTTGCCAGTCATTGACCCCAGCTTAAAGGTTTTGTTACGTTCTTATAGTTGTTGAGGAATTTCATCAAAGTATTTAGGGATCGTATTACCTCTGAGATGAGATTGAGCGGAAAGGTAGCTCAAATAAAATAAAAAAGTTATTTAAATTTTTTGTGTAGGTATTTTAATGGTGATTTAGTAGTTTCTTAGATAAAGATAAAGATAAGGACATATTATAATACTGTATGCAGTACCTAGTACTTACTCACTATTATTAGTAGAATTGTATGTATAAACTGTTCTTTGGATGAAATTTTATTTTTATTTAAATATCTTTTATTAAAGAGGACGCCTATACTCAGCAGGGGGTGCAAATGGGCTGAAATGATGATGATGATGATGAAATATCTTTTTATGAGAATAAATGTTGAAACCAGCGGATGGTCCATCTAATGTTAAATGGTAAACATCTGATAAAAAGTAAGTTCGTATGTAACTCATACGAACTTAATTTTTAGCAGATGTTGCCGATTCTGGTGACGGCGCTTTTAGGCCGCCTTAAGGCCTCCGTCGCTGAGTCGGGAGCGACAGTTCGAAGCACGGAAGCGCTTAGATGTAAATGTCTCTAGCGGTCACCTATACAAATAGTGACCGCGCAGAACGTCCCAAAACATATCCTCAGTAACGTTGCACAAAAATTGATCTAAAGTGACAAATAAGCAAATTAGTATTTTTTTTATATTTAGATACCTATTCTAGTTTATTTCTAGTGCTACAAGATGTCGTATCAAAACTACTTTCAATTTCGTAAAAGGCAGGCTACGGTCTACAAGTGAAGTACCTACGTAATTTCAGTATGTTCACTTTCCTAATGAAAGTTTTGTTGCTTTGACTATTCTAATGTGGCGGTGACTATTTTATTATAAGTAGATTTGTTTGTTATATCTTTTTGTAATACCTATAATTTAGTTAATTTAGTGCTAGTTTTTAAATAGAATAATGCCTTGGAGCATTCCGTAATTTTATTTTAGGTTTTGCCAAACAGAACGCGTACTTACACCGCGTCAAAGTGCTAAGTTGACGGCGCGCTAGGCGCTGGACACACAGAAAAGACGTAAGACGCAGACGGGGCACGGACATATTTTGTCTCTTCCGCGTCCCTTTCATACAAAATGTATAGAAGCGTCTTGGTTTCGCGGTCGTAACGCACCACGCAGCGGTATGCAGCATGCAGCGCCGGACACAATTGTATGGAAAATGTCTAGTATGGTCTTTTGTTACGTCGACGTCTGAGTCAGCGGCGAGGAGCAAACGCGGTACTCGGCGTTGTGCTGCACACCGCAGTGTTGTGCGTTACGATCGCGAGACCAAGGTTAGAGACGGGGCGCGGGCGCGACGCGACGCAACTGCCCTGGGGCATTATTCTGTATGACTTAGGAGATTCCTTGCCGTAACCGTATGACGTCACCGTAAGGAATGACATTTATGGCATAGGAAATACGGCATAGGCATAGGGTGATTTCACGCCGCTGTCTTGTCGTGCTGCGTAACGCGCTTGTATTGGTCATAGTGAATAAGGCCCCTGTCCGCGACGCGTCTTCGTCTTACGTCTCTTCTGTCTGGCTTGCACCGTATAGCTCCGAATTATGTTCAAATTCAAGTTCAAGTACTTTATTAGTTGAAGCGACGCGTGACCCGAGGGCTGGTGATTATCTAGGCCAGCGTATCAGCATTGCTAATCAGCGCGGCAATGCAGCCAGTGTCTTGGGTACGCGGAAGCATACCCAAGACACTGGTACTGATTTGGACCAGTAATTGAGCTATATATAAATCGTTTGCAACGGTTTGTAGATGGCTCAACTGTTTCATGTGTATTTTGTGGGTATTGTGAGTGTTGTAAGTACTGTATTAGTTTTAATTTTTTTTATCTTCATAATTTTTATTATTTTATTCTATCTCAAATACGAAGTACTTTATTGCATTCATATTGTGAGTACATAACATGTTAGAGAAAGTGTAATAGCTTCCAATATGAACCCTGAAGGGCACGACAATATTTACCGCTAGGTGGCAAGTATTTATACTATAGTATACTATATATACTACCCTTAGGTACTTATGTTATGAGAACATGCTTAAATTAAGTATTAGAGTTAAATAAAATTTAAAACTATAGTAGGTGCCAAATAACACCGCAATACAGGTCATTCACCCACCTTCTCCACGATGTCGCAAAATTCAATCTATGTATGGTAAACAAACAGTACTACAAGATTCGAGCGATACCGTCTTAGCGACAGGTTTGTATTGTAAGCGACAGAATTAGCCATTTATAAATTGAATTTTGCGACATCGTGGTGAATGTGGGTGAATAACCTGTATTGCGGTGTTATTTGGCACTTACTATAACAAGACTTATTCAAAACAAGTGTTTAATTTTTCTTCAAAAAACTTTTGCAGAGAATTTCTACTGTGTCGGTATTCTAATACGTCGTAAATGGTTACGATTCGTTTGCGATTGAGGCATTTATTCGCGATCAAGGCACAGTTTATTACGGTCGCCGCTTATTAGAAAACTTTACACGGAAAGCAACGGAAAATGGTTGAACCCTTTTTGTATAGAACTTAGTTTAATTTAAAAAGGTTATTTGAATCGCCCACTTAATGACTATCTTTTATCGATGATGCAATCATCGTTTTACTGAAAAGTTTGGTAATTTTCTTTTATTTTTCAACCTTTTTTATCCAAACTACGAGTACGGTGATTATAATATCGATTGGGTTTATTTAATATTATGTAACAAGTTAAAACTTTTTTACTTTTTTAACGTTTATGGTAAGTGAAAAAGTAATCACACTCTCGCCTAATGGTAAACGATCATGAAGATCTGCCCCTGTATCGTAAGCTCCGAACTGCTTTCGCTGCCCAGCATAATGTCAAGCGACGTGGCCACAGATATACCAAAACAAGAAGCTTTGGACGGCAAAAAAGGCGGTAAAACGCGCTAATGTCAATATAAGTAAAAATATAAATAAATATAAATATTTTAAATATTCACGGACACTTAACACAACGCCTTCTAGTCCCAAACTAAGCAAAGCTTGTACGATGGGAACTAGATGGCTGATAGAATACACACATACATTTTTTTTTTGTAAAAACATACTTATAATACATAGAAACACCCAGACACAGAACAAACATCTATGTTTACAACACACAAATGTTTGTTCTCGGTGGGGATCGAACCCACGACCCACAGCACGGAAGGCAGAGCTACTACCGACTGAGCCATGACGCCTGTCAAGTCACAGAATACTTATGATTTAGTATAAAAACAGTTCAGAAAAAGACATGAGTTTTGAAATTTTTTGAAACGACACTTAGCACTTTTATTTTAATAGTTTTTCTTGTGATATTGTGAGTATTGTTGTTTAATTTTGGTGGAATTTTAACCAATAATACTTAGGTCGTAACATAAAGTGTGAGCCATTGGAGTAAATGTGTGTTTTTCTGAATGTGAAAATTCGTGTTAGGTTTTGAAGAGAAAATCCACCATTTTCTTTTCAAAACAAACGACAGCCGACTTGACGAATGACTTGACTTGACTTATATTATTACAACTAAATCACTTGACATTGGCAAAATTGCCTGTCGAAATGACGGACAGAGGCCATTAAATCATGAGAAGAAGAAGAAGTTCAGAAAACCTGCCAGGCTTCGGAAGCTACTGATTTCGCCGTATTTTTTTAAAGAATAATTTTAAGCTTTCCATTCACCTACGTATCACGATTTGTACCATATCATCGGTCCATCCTGAATTACCTGGACCAACGTCTTTTCAGCAGCTTTACCATCCAGCCCTCTTATGGAACACGAATGTTACAGAAAATGAAAATCCGGCGTAGTTCGCCGGTCTCTTAACTACCCGCTATTTAATTAATTATAGGACAGTACGAGTATTTGCATAACTTAATCTAACCTGTGTAATCAATTTGTAAGGTATCCAATCGAGCTGCGGTAATTGTGTTCGGGTCGGGTTAGCGACCACTTAAGCCTAGAGGTTTCATTTAGTGGTTCCTTCCGTTACCAGTTGATAACTAACTAAATAAGTTTATTTTTGAAACCGAATTCCATATGAAGTAACAGTGGTAATCAAATACACTAGTTTAGAATTTCGAATTATACTCATTTTTATTTGGAATGCAAGTATGACAGGTCTCTGTCATAAACAAAACTACGAATAAGGTTTACTCTCTAATACACTATGGAGTTCATTCTCCATTACCATCATCAACCTATATTATTGGTCCACTGCTGGACGTAGGTCTCTCCCAAGACGCGTACATTTCGCCGATCGTAACCCCACCTAGCCGGAGAGCGTCCTACTCACTACGCTTCATAACTTTTGCAATATTGAAAGTGGAACCACGATAAATCGGTATAGTCATCATCAAACGACTTTTTAGGTTATTTCTCTGATACAATAAAAAAAAATGATTAGGATTTTTTTGAGATGTCGTAAAAGTCACAAATTGGCAGCTTAATTACTAACTTTTATGACTTCCTAACAAATCACGATGGCGCGGTATTAAAGGTATTAATTATTAAAGGACCTTTTATAAAAACAGTTCCTTAAATTCCAAGGAATATTACAATTATGTCATACTGATTTTTGAATAAGAAACAAAAGAAATCTACGATTAGCAGGTAAGTAGTCTGATTTCAAGGGTCCTTCATATATTTTTTCGAGGGAGTGGTGGGCGTTTGACTCCGTCTGTCTCTTGGAGCGATTCCGAACAATAAAATGTTTGTCGAAGTGGAAATATCAGCCTAGTAGTATTTGAAAAATAAAACCACTCCGAGACGAAAAATATATGGATGATTTTTTCTCCTGTTTAACTTATATATTTCTGTAAAAAAAAATGTATATAAGTAAGGTACATAGGCATCACTAATCTAATAAATAATGATAATAAAAACGATTTTAGTGTCTATTAAGTTCTTCATGCAAACAAAAACCCCAAGCTTATAAATAACTTAAAATAATAAACTTACGAAAAGTATTAGATTTTCTCTCTATAATTTTCCATTTCGTCGAAGCGACCTCTAAAAACAAACATTATAAGAGAATCCTACACCTCGTCCTCCAACTAAAACAATTAAAAGTTCGTGTTATCCTAATATATTAATTATAAACCATTATAACATTATAAGCCCCTATATCGCAAGCTCTACCCCCCGATTTCTGCTTTCGCTGCCCAGCATAATGTCAAGTGACGTGGATACAGATATACGAAAACAAGAAGCTTTTGACGGCAAAAAACGCGCTGAAATGCTCAATGTCACTATTTAGTCACAGAATACCTATGATTTAGTATGAAAACAGTTGAAAACCGAAAGGGCAGCACACCGATCGCGCCCCATGGAAGCGAATTCGATAAGGAAAAAACGATATCCGTTTCTTTAATAATGAACTTAGTTTTACAAAAATTTAAAAACCCTACTATGAAACTCATCTTAGATGGCCTTCATCATTGCTGGTCATCATCAGAACTTATGAACGAGTTTTATGAACTCGTTCATCTAATCTAAATACATTGAGATGAATTTAATGTTTCAAACTGGTATTATATTTGTGCCAATGATGCCAAAACAGTTTAATAGAACCGATGGATATCCTCATATCTTGGAAACAGCTTCACCAAATTTCACTAAAGCACCAAACTAAGAAGTAAGTATCTACGTAATTACTTAGGTCTGTTTGTCGCAAACACTAGCAAATCCAAAGGGGGGCTAGGGGGCTCAATCTGCCCCCAAAAGCTCCGGGTCTACCCAAGGGTGGAACAGGATTTGTCAAGGAAAACTCTAATAAGCCCGGTCAAGTCAGTCAGTCCAAAATTCTGGATCAAGCCCTTCCCAAACAAAAATCCTGAATCCACTCCTTGTTGTTTCTTCCGAATTGTTACGTAATAGTAATCAATCCCGTGAACGGAGGTGTGTCAAAAGCATTATTTCGCTAATTGGCCAATAACACGTGAAACCAGATACACCAATACTGGTTTCATGTGTTTCGCCCACGGTTATTAGGTAAGAAAGTTAATTACTGCGAGGTAGGTACCTACCGTTACAGTACAGTAGGTGAACAAGTGGGCGTTCAATTTTTCAAACAAAACGGTATACCTAAGGTGAGCGTAATAACTCACGTTGCTTTGCAAGCCGACGGTAATTCTCTGCACAAATACCACTGAGGTTTTGTGGTGTCATAAAAGTCACAAAATGGAATCCATATTTGTGAGTTTTATAACCACTCAACATATGACATCTAAAACCAAAAATTGTTGAGTTAAGCTTGACCCAGGTTCGGAGGAGGCTCAAACCAAAATACTTGGTTAAGCCCCGCTGAAGTCCTATGGATCCAGCAATGTACATGGACCTTGAAAGTTAGATTTTAGGTTAGAACGGAAAAACACGTTGTTTGAACACACCTTTAGGTGCAAGTAGGTGGTCCAATAAAGGTGCGTAATAAACTCAGATGACAGATGAGTTGTTCAGTAGAACGATGAGTTGAAAAGTACGTGGGTGCTAAGCTGTTCCGTGAAGCTGTACGTACTTTATGAAGTCATTTGCAACTTTTAAAAGCAATCATAGTTAGCTAACTTTTTATAATCGTTAAGTCGTTTGAACCAGTTTATTAGGTAGGAAAAAGTTTTTTTTAACTATGGTGCTAAAGGAAAAAATTAAATAAAAAAATTAGCAGACACGCTCATCAAATGCCAATTCAATGCAAATTCATTAGGAACACACACACCACATCGGGTACGTGCTCAATGGACGTGCTTAGTGATACCATGCATTGTTACATGATTGTTCCACCACTTACCCTCATGAAAAAAAAAACAAAAAACACCTTGGTATATTCCACCAAGTCTTTTGCCACTTCTAGAGCTCTTAGCAAAAGATAATGCTTTCATCATCATCATAATCAACCTATATCGGTCCACTGCTGGACGTAGGTCTCTCCCAATACGCGCCACTGAGCCCGGTCTTCGGCGCTTCTCATCCAGTGTTTGCTAGCTACATGTCTCAGATCGTCACCCCACCTAGCCGGAGGGCGTCCTACACTACGCTTGCCTAAACGCCGTCTCCACTCGAGTATTACTTTGCTCCAACGATTGTCGGTTCTGCGGCAAACATGGCCGGCCCACTGCCACTTCAGCTTACTAATCCTCTGAGCTATGTCGACTACCTTGGTTCTTTGTCGGATAACCTCGTTCCGCATTCTATCCTTCAGAGAAATTCCGAGCATAGCTCTCTCCATAGCTCGCTTAATAATCGATTCGATAATGCTTTACTCCAAAACAAATGAAAACAATTCTTGATTAATTTTGTACTGATGAAGTGTATTTGTTTCAGCCGTGTGGCCCCCGGAAAGCTTGGAGAGGCAGCAGGCCGCGAGGGGCAGTTCCATCGACTACATCGCGGCGCTGCTGCTGGCTGCAATGGCAGCTGTGCTTCTTGCAGCTGTTGGGTACCAGTGCGCTGCGACCTGGAGGTGGTTTGTGGGCAGGTAAGCATCCAACAATTTCAGGGTAATTTAAGCGATCTTAAGGCGTAGGGTAAAAGCAGACAACCTTCTCGCTTGCACATTTCAACGTTTTTGAAGATATAATATAACTAAATGTAATTATGTAAAATTGTAGAGCTTGAAGGTCGAGAGAATAACAATGCAAAGGTTCAGTAAAAATATCACATTGATCCAAACAAGTTTTCTACCCTACTGCTAGGACGTAGCCTGTCTACAGCGTAGCAGTGGGTATTACTGGATTTTTTTTCCAGATGCGTTAATGCATCTAAATTTTCGGTGACAAATTATTAGAGTTTTGAACTTATGCTAAGGGCACTGAATAATTAGAACTGTTTCAGCCATTGATCTCATTGCGACTGCCTATTTATCAAGTGGTAGACAATTTAACTTCTACTTAAATATTCACTTTCGAAACTAAATCCGATAGAACCTTTTAGCAGTAGTGATGGCCACCACATTTATAACCGCTTAGTAAACTCTTGTTAGCTAGCAGACGTTTGTAGATAATTTTTTTTTTCGTTATTCTTTACCCTAGAGTTCATTAGTTAAACAATATCACATGTCCAGTCACATTATGGCTAAAATTAAACCAATTTTCAGATTATGATTCTCACTAAAAACCTTGGTTGATGATGATTTATTTACGTGATTAGTAAGTTAGGTTTTAGTGAAAATTATATTTATAGCCAAAAACTTAAATTCCCTCTGATTGCTTCTTATGCTCGTATAACTTTGCTAGCCTTACATACCAACCTACACCACGTTGCTACTTGTAAGGTGTCGGGTCCAAAAAAGTTTCAGATGCCCTAGCGATAGAACATATTGTTCGAAACTGTTCATACGACATCGTTTTAAAAGCGACATCTGATAAAATACAATTTCGACACCGATAAGTAATAACAGGGTCTTAGAGGCACGCAGTAACTCTATAGAACCTTCACTAGTACCTTTGAACTCCTCATTCATCACTCACCGTCTGATAGGTGCTGGTTTCCCAGGGCGAGGCGCGACTCGCATCAAAGCAACAGTGACTCCCTGTCCCGGCAGGCTGCTATCAGGATCAGCCACTCCCTCCCTGACCTGCAGACGGAGCCGCTGAAGCAGGAGTACGTGCAGGAGCATAAGGACCCGGCAAATAAGAAGGTACTAAAGTTACACACTGAAACTAGCGACCCGCCCCGGCTTCGCACGGGTGCAATGCAGTGATGATGATGTATTATACATATAAATCATCCTCTTGAATCACTCTATCTATTAAAAAAACTACATCAAAATCCGTTGTGTAGTTTTAAAGATCTAAGCATAAATACATACAGACATTAGGACAGACGCGGAAAGCGACTTTGTTTATACTATGTAGTGATATTGATAGATGTTTCTTAGAGTGGAGTCATCAGCCTACTCGTATCAATAGTCGCTTCGAAACACATTATGATGCCTAAGAATACTGAAGAAAAACATGAGAATCTATGCTTGAGTCGATAAGTTCGTTTGACACTTCCTACTAAAAATCATTGGGCCTTAGTGCGTAACAGAAAAATACATTAGCAAAATAAAAACGTGACCATTTAACCCAAGATTTACGACATTCCACAAGAAGTAATCTGCTTAAGTACTGGCCTTAATTCTTTATCCAGAGATTAAGAGTACTCTAAATAAAACAACCTTTAGGAAGTGCTAACTTATGCGTTAATTCATTTTATGAGGTACATTTTGAGTTCCATCAAAAACTAGTAGTCTATAGTAGGTGCCAAATAACGCCGCAATACAGGTCATTCACCCACCTTGAAAACGATGTCGCAAAATTCAATTTATGAATGGCTAATTCTGTCGCTTTCCATACAAACCTCTCGCTAAGACGGTAATCACTCGAATCTCGTAGTACTGGTTGTTTACCATTCATAAATTGAATTTTGCGACATCGTTTTGAAGGTGGGTAAATGACCGGTATTGCGGTGTTATTTGGCACCTATAGTAAAAATATTAGGTCTTTCTTGAGATGTAATAAAAGTCACAAAATTGAACGACATTTCGTAACTTTTATACCATCCTAAAAAACCAACGATATTTACTAGACTTATTACTAGACATTTATTACTAGCTGATACCCGCGACTTCGTTCGCGTCCCGTTGGATCCCGTTAGTTTTCCGGGATAAAAAGTATCCTATGTTACTTCTAATACCTCCAAGAATATGTGTAAAAAGTTCCATGATGATCGCGCGGTTAAGTAGTTTTCGCGTGAAAGCGTAACAAACAAACTTACATTCACATTTATAATATTACTTGCTGATACCCGCGACTTCGTTCGCGTCCCGTTGGATCGCGTTGATTTTCCGGGATAAAAATTATCCTGTTACTTCTAATACCTCCAAGAATATGCGTACAAAGTTTCATGATGATTGGTTAAGTAGTTTTCGCGTGAAAGCGTAACAAACAAACTTGCATTCACATTTATAATATTAGTATGATACTTTTACAAAGAGGTAGAAAGTTTCAATAAATATATTAAGCGTATATAAAAACCAATCTTTCTAACCCGCTAGCAGGTAGTAATAATATAGTACTTACCTAAGACAGTTAGCAACGAAAGGGCTGAAATTGCCTCACAGCGGGTAATACTGCAAGTACGGATGGCAACACCATAAAGCTTTTACTTTAAGTGGAATTGCAAACATGGCTGTTTTCTTTACCAAAGAGCTCATTGTACAAGAATATCACATTTTATTTACTTACCCGAAATTTCGGGTATTTTTTATGTGACATGACAGGTGTAATATGACAGGTTGATAAAGATATTATAAAATTATCAGTTCAATAACCTTTAGAAAACAAAAAACAATACAAAAAATGCCTTACATATAAAATTATTAAAAAATTTGCTTTCATGAATATTAAAAGTAACAAAAAAGCTCTTAAGTTTCTACTCACTAGATGGCACCACTGTCGACTAATTTGTATCTTATCTGCGTTGTTCTTATTGTTTACGTAGAAAATTTTAATCAGACTCTTAGCTTGGGTAAATGAAACTTGGAAACGGGCATAATTAAAAAAACTCTTGTGTTAACTCTTGTAACTGGAGGTGGAAATAAACTGTATTTAGTGCTGAGGTTCTTTAGAACTTTTAATTTCTGACTAAATAAACAAATAAAGAGATGACTAAATATACGCATTATATTAAATGGTGGATTCTTGAAGCAAAGAAAAAATATTCCCCAGTATTTTTGGATTTGATCAAATATTTTTATATAAAAGTTTGATAATGAAAATTTCGGAAAAAGCGCTTGAAATTCTGACTGTTTCAAGTGATTTTTTTACATTTTTTCTCCTATAACCACTAAATAATGATGCGGTCTTACAGTATTGTACCTACAATGGCTTTTTTAGGTACGATTGATTCGGAAAAGTAGGTAAATCTTTGCTATTGTGGGTGGATTTTTCATACGAAAATTTTAATTACAAATGGGTACAGTTAAATAAGTACGCGGTCACTTTAAATCTTCGTTATTGTGGCAGGATTTTTCAGGCGAAAACGTAAGGTACAAATGAGTACAATTATCCACTGAACCATCATTCAGTGACACTGTGATTAATGTTTCAAGGGACCAAGTTCCATCCGTTGCTCTGGTTTCATCTAGAGATGAATGGTAGCATGATTTTAGAGCTTTGGACTCGAGCTATTCGACAGCTGGACAAAAATTTTGAAGCGAAATATATTGCAATGGTTTGTTTAATATAATGTTTGTTTTATTGTGTTTTTGTAGGTAGTTGCGTAAAATAGATAATTTAATATATGTCTTTTCGTACCAATTGCTCAAAAAAGTGACATTCTATGCCACAAAAAGCGAACATAACAATAGTCATTTTTAATCTGTTAAAAACAGGGAGAGAAAATTGTACTGGATTTCTTTCATCCTCTAGGGGGAGAAAGTGATTTAAATTTGGAATACAATTTATACTGAACTACATCTGTGTTTACACCATTGAGTTTGTATACAAAGCATTATACATCTTTTTGAAAAAGGAATACGCATTTATTATGCAGGCCGTATGAGCTTGATGCCTTTGCTTTTCCGACAAAAAAATATTAGTCTAGGAAAATGCCGCGTTTTTGTTTTCTTCAAATACATAAATGTTAAGTTTATTTTAATTTATTTTTATAAATAAGTTAATGTTCTAAAATGCTATCTCATATTATTATTGTGTTAATTTTTTCGCAAATGGTACGAAAAGTAGAGTATTTTCCTCGGTGATAAAGCTGTCTTAGTCTTGGGTGAACTTAAATCCCTCGCTACACTCAGGACTCGTCTTAAATCCCTCGCTTCGCTCGTGATTTAAGTTTTTAACACCCTCGCTACGCTCGGGAGTAAACTTCGAGTCCTTCGTTACGCTCGCGATTTAAATCGTCACCCGCGACAGAAGACACTGCTTTATCCCCTTGTATAATAATCTACTATTATTGTCCCTAACTATAACCTAAGCATTTTGAAAACTAATAGATGCAAAGCTGAAAAAATCTTCCAAGACATCCATCACACGCACAATTTCAAATTTATAGATACTAAATTTGTTCAAATTTACTGATGTACTATAATTACGTATTAAGTATGCATCGAGGAAAAAAAAAGAATTTGGCAAAATATCTTAGCGTCCTAAAGGTCCAATGTTATTTCTTACCCACGGGGTACATCGAGTCATCCGTCACAGCTGACTTAGCGGTTAGGGGTTAATGAACGCCATTTAATTTTTAGAACTCGCAATTTTTCAGCTTAATTTACGTCTAGCTCGTTTATTAAGACAAATATTTCAGGAAATGTTTCAAAACTATCCTCAGTTTGGGCCAATTAGGTAATAAAAATTTGCCCTTAAAAACAGTAACCAGTTTTAAAAATTAATGCGGGTTTGCCTCTGGATAACCCTCAAAGTACCTAGAGAGCACAATTATAATTCTCTCAGATTTTTTGCTTCTCTTATTCTCCGCTAAAATACAATTTTATCAAGACTATTGTAGGAAGTGTACTATGAAATAATATAAAAAGAAAACACTGTATTTTTTGTTCCTATGTTTTTGTGTAAGTCAAGTGGATGATTTCATTCAATTTAACACTTTAGCGTTTAATGTACCGGAGGGTTCTCGGTTATTTTAGGAGGCGTCTAGCTTAGTGAAAGCTTTTAGAACCTTTTTATTGTATGAATAAGGTGTTAAATAGAGCTAAAAATATCAGCTAAGACTAACAAAAAAACTATAAGAAAATCCAAAATGTCTTAATTCTGCTCACTGTATTGAAATTCATAAATTATAACACCCTAGGGCAATTTCTTAGTCAATAGTATTTATTATCGTTGAGCCAAAAAGTGAGTAAGTCAGCTTAATTACTTTTTTAATATTCTCTTGTCATTTAGCATGGCTTGTAAAGGCTCTTTCATTGTCACTTGCATGACAACAAAAAGCGATGACAATAGATTTAGCAGTGCATTTTTAAAAGACTAATGAGAATATAATGAAAATTAGATTCTACTTTGACTTAATTTAAAAAATATTAAAATATGCACTTAAGTTCGTTAAAATGCAACTCAGTAAACAGCTTTACTTAATTCAATATCTACTCCAAAAGCGATAGCGTTCTTTCAATACAGAAAATATTTTATTAAGAATATAAAAAGGGGAATGACCCTACATTTTTTACATTATAAGAACTTCGAGACAAGATTTCTTTGCCAAAAATATTGTCATACAATTATATTTCTAAACGTATAAAATAATACAATGCCAATTAATATTTTAAGATTATATAATTACAACATTTTCTCTCGCGGGAATCTATTTTATGTTGTGGCAATAGTTTTACTCTCTTCCTGTTTGATTACTGCTCCTAGTGATTGTATTTCCTGCCTGTAGTTTACCCAAAAGTACATGCATTTCATTTCTTACAAATTGTTTTTTTAGTTTATTACATAATTTTCGATAACATAAAAATTATCAGAGTAGTCCATTTTTTGTACTAGTACATTTAGTCCTGAAATAATCTAAAAGAACTATAGGTACTTATATTATTTACTGAAATGTTGTTTGCTAAACGAAATAATACCGTAAATGCGTCGTCAGCAAAGTGTTATTTACAAAGCTTAAATACTAGGTGCTACAACTTTTAGGGTTCCGCACTACAAACTACACTTTATACTGGCTCTTTGTTCCAACGGTTTTGTTTCAACGACACTACCTAAACATTATATTGGTTTGATCATAGAGTTGTGGTTTTCGCAATTATTTCGAGAACCTAGTCCAAACTAGTCTTGTAAGATTTTTATCAAAATTTGTTAATGTTCGAAATTCAATAAAACAAAAAAATGGATTTTGTCCATTTTTCATAAATCAAAACAAAATCAAATCAAACGATTTCCATAATAAAGCTTTCAGTGAAAAGCTAAAAAAGTACTCAGTTCATTCGCGTTTAAATTTATTATTCAATACTTTTTCATGGCAAGAACTATAAAAAAATAGAATCCATTTCAGTTGGCTTCAGCCTTAATACAGGGAGTTCTTGATTCTCTGACACTTACCCCAACATAAGATAGCAAAGTCAGCTTACTGCAATAAGTAAACATTACTAAACTTAATTTTAAATGAATTTCAGAGATGGAGACATTCTGTGAACATTTTAGCAACAAACGGGTTTTTAAAATGGTCGGTAAAAGAACGTTGAGCTTAGTCAGAATTTATAGTTGCTTAAATATAATAAGCAAGATTTTAGTTGAAATCTTAGAAATAAGAAGGTGGTGTTTCACGAATAATATAAATGAATATCTAAGATTGTAATACATTTTTTAAAGTAAACAGCTTAAGGGTGAACCCTAATAAAATTCTTATAAAGTTACACGTTAATCTTAGCCCTTAGGTATTGACTGTTACAAAAACGAATATTAGCTTAGAATATAATATTCATTTACGACTTCCTGTAAGAGTTTTTATCATGTTATAAAAAGCTACAAAAATATGAAACTCATGTTAGTGAGCTTTGTTCCAAAATATTATTTTACTTTTCAAGACTATTTATTTTGTAGTTGGTACTCTAAAAGCGATAAAGTTACAAAAATAAATATACCTACTGCCGAACTGAGAAATTCCTCTTTTTCTGATGTAGGTAAAGAGGCACTTGCGGTTTCATTAGTGCTATAGTACAAAATAAGTTACAATGTCTTTTTAAAAGGATAAAAAAATTAAAAAAAAACAGGCTGTTAATTGAAAAATAATTACAATGTTGAGGAAATGTGACTGAATTATAAAAGCGGAATCATTATCTGCGACTAAATAAATACTGATACACGACTTGAGTAATTTATTGCCATCTCTTAGTAATTAATAAGGTAAAAAAGAGGCAGGGCAATTTAAAATGGGGTTTAAATTTCGAGTGACGATGTATTTGAATGAATGAATGAATGAAATGAATAAAATGAATGAATGAAAACTCTTTATTGTACATAAATGACACCGAAACATATTCCTATGATACAAAACAAAACAGGTTGCATTAAATGTACAATGGGCGGTCTTATCGCTCAATAGCGATCTCTTTCAGGCAACCTTTGGATGGAGAGGATTTGAATAAATTTAGAGAAGGGGTCGGGGGGCTAATAAAATAATTATTTGACCTGGATGCTAAACTAAACCACCCGATTTACTTAGGTCCTTCGTCAAACTACATTGCCCATCGTGCCGACCCGCCACCAGACCTTCCAGCGTCAGCTCTCCCATCGCCTGGAGATGCCATCCATCCAGTTCAGCATATGCAGCTTGGAGCGTGCTGACTCTTCCATTGGGCTTATCAAGGTTAGTTTGCTTTACTATGCTCCGTATTTTTTGACGGAATTAAAAAAATGGAGGTGATTTTTAGGTTTCGTATAGCCGAGTGATTATCTAAATAAAAACGAAGTAAATACTCTTATTAAAATGATATTTACCTGACTAGGGTGGACCAACAAGGAGGTTAAGTATATGATTTTTTGACACCGTTGTGTTTTTGTGTACAGTAAATAAATAAATTAAGTTAAGTTGTGTTTTCGTGTACAGTGATGTTGGTTTAGCACAGCGGATATATGATTTTAATAAGAGTAGGTACTAAAAAAGAAACATTGTCAAAAAATCATAATACCCTCTTTTTGCTTCGCCGTAGTCGGGTAATAATGTAGCGAGCTTTTTCAACTTTTTGCGATTTCAGTAAAAATGTCAAAGCTTTTAATCACTGTTTTAAACCTAGAGAAAAATAAGGATCTAGTTTTCAATTAATTTTTTGTCTTTGTGTAGTTTTTTAGACGTTTTTGTATTTTCGCTACTAATTAAACGGAAAATGGCGAAATATTTATTAGCTGTTAGACTTTTCAATTAAAAAGGTGTTCTCGATCCAAGTTATAAGTATCTGAGTCTTCTACAAAGCAGTAATCGCAATATGACGTCCGTAATTTCATTGTCACTAATATTCGTAATACATTTTACATGAACAAAAAACGAACATACACATGAAAAAAAAGCAGCACAAGTAGAGATAAAAATATATACATACAAATTCAATAAACACGCAACTACACTCGAGAGGAAAAACCCGATTCATCTATAAAAACTTGAAATAATATCTTGGATACCGTGAATGCTTGTTTAGTAAAATATGCAAGCTAATATTGTAATTAAACAATTACTTTAATTTAATAAACTGTCTGTCAAACACAATTTATTTCACTAATTTTACATTCATGGTTTCCACAATGTTCAACTTTTTAAATGATCCGGAGTTTTTACTCTCGACTGATATTCCAAGAAATCGAAAAGAAAAAATACGATTGGAAGATTTATCACAAATTACTAAGAAGCAAACTCATCAATTACTTTTCCCGATAATATTATGTTACGATATGATTGAATGTACTATTGATTATATTCAGAGTTATCTGCTCGGTCGGAAACATGACGGTCTTTTGAGAGAGCGACGAGCGCCGTACAAGATAGCGTCAGTCAATCTAATGGCGTGATTTTGTCGCATTGGTTTCCATTTACCGAACCGTTATTGGTCTGGCTTAATAGCCATGCGGTAATAGAAAAAAATGTGTAAACAGTTCTAAGGTACACTTAGGCACAAATTATATAATACTACATAAATCATAGACAATACTTTGAGGTATGGATACAAAAGGTTTATGCCGACCCAAAAACAAATTGTTTTGTTTCACAAAATAAATTTTAATTTTTTTTAGTAATTATTAGGTAATATTTACTCGGAAGTTAATTATTTTAATCTAGCTTAATCCTGGACAATAATATTGTTTTTATTATTATTATACGAAGAGTTATTGTACGGTTGTAAATTTTTTTATATTTGATCTTATTGTTTTATGATTTTAATTGCTATTTATAATGTTTTGTAGGATCGCCAGTGTTTTTTTTAATGAGCTATAGCTAATCATTTGGCTGGCTGGTGGTAAGTGTAGCTGCAGCCTAAGATGGAGCACGCTTAGCTATAATCCACCTATTTACTCTTTTCTTTTTTCTTTGGGAAACAAAAAGTACAACATACTTTTAAATTAAAAACTATGTGCGATAATGTATAAACTAGTGAACCAATTACACCCCTACATGACGTGTAATGTATATTAAAAATAAATACTAATTTGACTATTATTATGACTAACAAGAGAACGATATTTTAGGTATTTATTATTGTGGTGCATAGTCTATAGTAGACAGTAATAGGCGATGATTGATTAAGGTCTCGTCCGGCGAGGCGTGGTGACGATCAATACCTTCGAAGTCTACTCAACAAAACCACAAACCACAGTTTCTACTAAAATTATGACATACACTGCGCGGCAACACGGCAGCGCTCTGTAATTAAGTAAAAAAATCCGTACATATCACGCGGTGTAACTCAAAATGTAGTTATGAACCTTCGTGTATCGTTTTGAAGGGTAGACCTCATTCGGTCCACTTGCGGTGATTTTCAATGAGGCATGCGTTTCTGTAACAAGCAGTCAACTAGGTTAAACTTGTATGTTATGAAATAAATGAATATTATATTATTATTTTGTATGTTCAAAACAAACGACAGCCGACTTAATAACTCGACTTGACTTTACTATTTCAAATTTTTCACTAGACAAAATGGTCTGTCATAAGCCAAATCTTCTTCTTCTTCTCTTTATGGCCTCTAAGAAGACTTCGTCATAAATAAAATAAAAAAGTAAAATGAAAGATCTATATGCACGGGATGTTCGGCAAAGCATACTTTTATTTATACCCTGTGTATATTTTCACAAATAATTTTGACATCCCTAAATAAATGTTCAGAAATTTATATGGTTTTCCAGCTTCATTTTCAAGTCTGTAACACTGACCAGTCTAGTTCATTCGATATTCTACGTTGACGTCTACCGGGTACCCGGAAGCCATTGTCCTGTCAGTTAGACATTTAATTTCCACAGTGGCTTCCGACATGTCAGCACAAGTTTTAACGTAACGTAATTAGAATCGAGTGGTTTAACACGAATTTTTACGTAAACGAAACGTAATTGGATTCATTGGTTATTTTATATCAGAAGACTCTTTGGAAAAATAGTGGTGTATTATTATTCTTGAACATTACACACAACGCCCCAACGTCGCAAGCTAAGCGCTTGAACATAAGTTACTCGAACTTTGTGGCTTTTACTATGGGAACTATATTACTGATACAATACTTGCTTGCTTGCTCGTATGAGCTAGTGGCCAACTCTGTTGACGGAGTTTTTAAGCCGCCTTAAGGCCTCCGTCATGGCTTAACGACTGCTAGAGCCGGGACCGACAGTTTAAAGTGCTCTCCGAAGCACGTTAAACGAACGATAGAATACTAACTGTCTTTTTATGTTTTTTTATTGAAGAAAAAAGTCCAAAACCTCTCACCATTCCCCTACTCGAGCTCGTACGGCTAACGAGCACGTTAGTTCTGCTAATAATACCATTCCTATTACGTGGCTCTACCTAGTCCCTGCAGTTGGGTTTGACTAAGACCAGTGAGAACTGGACGCACCTTCCACTGTAAAACATATTCAGGGAACTTATAGGTATTTCCTTTGTTTACTGCTCGAGTTTTACAGCGCTAGAGACACTTTTTACGGTCCACTACCTGAATTTTTAGTCTACCCTGAGTTTTACATACAAAACACATTATTTAGAAACTGTTACCGAGTTCGGATATTTGTGGGATTCAATTTTAATATGTAACTCAGTCTCGACAAAATGATAAATGAATGTCAATTCGGTACATAGAGATGTTAGATGTCTACTGGGTGAATACTCAAACGCCAGTCAAACCCCACTCAATTTAAGTCCCGCTTAAATTATTGCCATCTTTTACAAATGAGTAATGTCAAACAGAGTAAGAGCAACTTTAAGTGGTGCTCAAATTTAAATGACTTTTGAGTATTTCAGCCTAAGTCACTCGTCGTCTACGGTTTCTGATAGAAAAATTGTACGTATTCAATTTATTTCAATACACATAATAATTTGATGCGTCTGAGTAGATAATCTTTGTATTCAATTATTTTTACTAAGTATAAAGTATTATGAGTTTTGAATTTTTTAGTCCATGGGTATAAGCTCCGAGGCTTGCACAGAGCATACTCAAAAGCCTTGATGGGATTACTAGAGAGGCTGCTTCTAGGTAATCCTCTTCAAATATCTGCAACGTTCATCTATGTGTTATGTTAGTTGCGAGTGCCTAGTGCATATACTTTGTAAATCGGATGAAGGTTTGTATTGATTTTCGTGTTACATTGCGCGGGGTATACGACAGCTATCACGCGAATGTGGTTGAGTTGTGGAGTTGGCGCGTAGTATAACTCGAATTCCAGTGGAATGAAGCTTATGATAATTTTGGCTTTGTTTCTGTGATTGCTGGTGTAGTTTTCTTTGTGCAAATAAAGTTTTCATATATCTTTCTTTTAACTTTGATATAAGTAAAGATATTATTGAAATGAAAATTGTAATGAAAAATTGTGATCCCAAAGAAACAATTCCTAATTGCTCACAATTTTCTATCATTCTTGTTACAAGCATCAAAGTTTATTATTTTCTCAGCCCTAACCCCAGTTTTATTCAAATAAAAAGCTACCTTCAAACCACATAAATAAATCTTATTTTACTCTACGTTTTGTGCCCTATTTAATGAAAACATTGTAATAATTGTTAGCCACTGAACATTTAAGTACTTACATGAAAATTTTAATTATTTTGTAAATGAAGACTCGTACCATAGTTCAAATTGTTATCTCAATATACTTCAGTGGTAGATATTCCAAATATTTCAAGGAAAAATTAACTTTATGACAAATGTTTTAGAATTCAATTACGAATTCCAAAAATGTTTTATACGAAACTCATTAATTATGACCCTTCACGTGTGAAATTGCCTTGATTACGAATAAATGCGACGATCGTAAACGTATCGTAACGCTAGCGTATCTAACATACACTGCGCGGTGACGCTGCAACGTTTGGCAGTCCAGCTGGCGTTGACGCGCAGTGGGACTCGAATACGTTAGGTATACGTAACCCAGTGACTGTTAGATTTGTTCGTGATCACTTCTTCTGTCCTACCTAATAAAAGAGTCCCCAGTAAACGAACGATACACGAAGGTTCATTTTGGCGTATTGTGTTACACTACACTGTGATAAGGTCACTTCACTTTGCAATAAGCACAACGCAGAAGGCGACCGCGCAGTATATCGCAAATGTCATGTCACTAGTACTGTTTTTGTAGTACGCGCCTTTCTGATATCGTTCTCAGTGAAATGACGTTCGCTATAAATAAACCATTTGAAATTCATGACCGTAATAAAAACCTTAAACCACAAAGTAACTCTTACGATTATTACCAAACCATTAAAATAATTCATGTTATTCTCAGCTTTATCGGTTTTCATTGAAATTCGTGCCTTTATAATACTTTGATACATTTTCTTAGTAAATTACATTGAAATTGAGCGACTTATTAGTGAAAGTGCTACCTAATAAACTTGGTAAACAAAAATGGTGCCTAGAAATACATAGTTACTCTCCGTAACTGATTAATATTAAATGTGGTAATTAAAATCGTTTCTACCTTGTTCTTTTCTCTTTTATGTCCGTCTGCTGATAAAGAAATTGTTACTTAACAATTACTCATGCATAGATTTGAGTAGAGATTTTCATACAAAGATCTGTGCTTGTGTGCGATCAGTGCTTGAGCTGTAAATCAGCATACGGGCCTTAGGGTTCCAAAGACGATGATGATGATGATGGATGATGATGACTAACATATCCTTTGTTCCAGCCGGAGTTATACAAGAATGAGTTGGTCCGTCAGCCGTCGACGGACAGTGGAGACCTCGAGTTCTGTGGGAAGCTACACTTCTCCCTCAAGTACGATCAGGAAGTTGAGGCGTTGGTGGTCAAGGTGAGAACTATCTCAGACGATATATTTATATTGCACTGCCACATACGGCCCGTCCTATGTTTACGATAATAATAATTTAATCAGTCAATTTGCCTTGTGAGTTAAACCAATTTTGGTGCTTACCAGTATAATTTGAAGCAAGCCATCTTTCTACTTTTCTAGAACCAATAACTTCATCTGGCCCTTTGAAACCTCGATTTCAAGGGACAAGAGGTCAGTTGAGGTCAAGTAAATTGATAATTGTTAATTGATACCTAGCCACAGATCATATAATACTTTACTGGACGTAGCTAACAGAGAAATATTTGAAATAGGTTTTTCAATCTTAGTACTACGCCGTAGCAGAGAGCTACGACGTAGACAAGCAAACAGCGTAAAGCTACACCGCTGACTGCGTTCAATATCTCCCACGGCCAAGATGTTCCAAAGGTCATTGGCGTGCTTAATAAGAAGTCGCTGACCTCGTGGAGAGACCTTTTAATATGAACTTTACGCACATCTATCTTGGTTCCGGGGTTTCCGGATGAGATTTGAGTTCATGCGTCAAAAAATGTCCACATGTCATTCAATAAAATTGTGGTATACCTACGTATTTTAGAATTCGGCATAAAGTAGATGGAAGAATAAAATAGAAAAACATTTTTTAAATTTCTAGTTTTAAAAAATAACGATTTTTCAGCAGTAAAAGAATAAAAAATATATGCTTGCTATGCGAATGCGTTTGCGTGTGCTATACTCGAGTCAAAAGTCAAAACAAATGCACAGACTCGGGGACCTGAGTTTGACAGCATCTTAAATTTTTCTATTTCCCTCAGATATTTGAAGCCCGTGACCTGCCTATCAAGGACGTCACCGGCAGCAGTGACCCTTACATTAAGGTGTTCCTGCTTCCAGATCGGAAGAAGAAATTCCAGACCAAAGTTCACAGGAAGAACCTAAACCCGGTGTTCAACGAGACCTTTTTATTCAGGTTTGTCAAAATAAACACACTTTAGATATGTTTTAGTGAGACGTACGTAAATCATAGTGTAGGTATACAAGACATACTTATATTCACAGACCATGCTCATATTCTTTGTAAAACGAATAAAATATAAAAGTATCCAATAAATATCCGACTAAAGAAAGAAGCATCTCTTTTTACACCCGGAACAAAGAAACGGCGTCTTTTCAAACTTTCATTTCAGTATTTCATTTCTTTGCACTTCTTAGTTCTTTGAAAGCACACGTAGGTATATTATATGTTCTAAGATCAGCCTCCAGTATGACTGTGTTATGTTGCCACCGAGACACGTACTTACCGTATAGTAGGTACTTACCACCACTACGAGCATATATTGAAGCTTTCTTACTAATTTGTATGTTTGCTTATGTTTTATAGTTTATAAAATATATTTTTAATGCTTTTTTAAATGGTTATAAATGTTGTTTTTTCTTTAGTACTGGGTCATTACTTCACTAATATACAACGTAGTCTTAGCGTTCAATTTAGTGTTAGCAATGGTTCGATCGATCTGCTGCTTAGCTGAAAAATGACCTAAAACAGATAAAAAACTATACGGCGTTTCAGCCGTCAAGTTTGTTAATGTGAGCTGCGTTTCAGCTGTCAAGTTTGTTAATGGAATTAGGCTCTCTGGACACGTTCACATTGTGTCAGCGCCAACACGGATAATTTTGTTCGCGCCACAGTGAAATGTCGGCATCGTGTGTCAGTATCGTATGTCGATATCGGGCAGTGTGCAAACACCCTACAATCGGACTTGGATGAGGAAAACAAATAAATTGTTCAAAAAGTCATAGAAAGTTTTAATAATGGTTCAAAGACCAGAAGGAAATAGAAAGAGAATTTGTTTTTACGAATTTCGAGCTCTATAGCAAAACATAAAAGGCTTCCGGGTGAATAAACGAAATAATTAAAAAAAATATGAAAAAAGAAAAAAGAAGGAATAAAGTTTGAGTTTTATTGAGAAGCTGTTATTCACGGTCTACATTCTGTGTCTGACTACTAATTAACTCATAACCCAAAACTAAAACACGAAACTAACCTTCTTATAGTTGGCACGTCGCGTGGTACCTCTCGGTGCAGATGCACTTTTATTTTAGTTTTTTGAATAATTCGGTGAGTCCACTGCTTAGGGAATAGATGTAGTTGAATTTTGTATCATATTTGCTGCACGAAGAAGTGCTACCTACCTATATTATATCACTATTTTACCTATTATTAGGAGTTCCAACTATCCTTACATTAAACGCGACATAATCTCAAAATTCTTATGTATAAACAAAAAATTTTTTTCAAACAAATTCGTATATTTAAAAAAATCCCTTATTATCTCTTTTTGCTGTTGTACCGTCCGCTGACGACGTAGTAACTATTGGGTTATCTACATCGGGGCTAAGCCTGAACGGGGTCCGGCATTTCCAACCCTATTTTTTTCTTAAATTATAATTTAAGCTCATTATAAGTAGACTGTAAATTGAGTACAAAATTGGCCTATAAAACCACATGAAATTTACCAGTGATCTACAAAGTACCAACCACAGAGAAGATGGCATCCAATTTGAAGCACGGAGTGTTCTGATTGTATTTTATCAGCATTACTTTATGTATGAGGGAGGGTTATGTTCTGGGATATAATAGGTAAAGATAATAAATCGCTAGAATTTACTAAGTGAACAGGGTCCCATCTGGGTGACCACTGTGACCAGCCTAAGTCGGTATATTCCAGAAATCCCAACTATTTTTTTTTATTTTTTTTATTAGCTTTTGCGATGGATATCACTGCGGCCTGAAAGGCCTATTGTGATCGCCGCAATCCCAACTAACAAATACCTACCAGTGGAGATTTCATTTTTTTTTTCAGAAATCCCCACTGCCCACGTCGTAGTTCATTCTACGGTATATCAGTAGACATTTTTTATCCAGAAATCCCCGCTAAATATGTAATCCATATTAATTCATTACTTGTATTCATCAACGCGCTGGCACCAAAGGGCGTTGTGCGTGACGCATAGCTTTTACTAGTAATGCTAGTACCTATAATTTGCCGCTAAATAAGTCGGTAGGACTTCCAAGCAAACTGTTTTACAATAATTTATAAGTTTAAAAAACTGGAAAAACATTAATTTGATACGCCTTTCTCTTCAAATGATGATGACGCTGATGGCAGTTCATTGGGAGCGGTCTATTGAACACCACAGAAAAGCAACATACGCAATGTCGTGTACATGGATGTCGTGTTTTTCCCAGTTAATCTTAATTAACTGCCAAACTACCGAATAGAAAATCTCCTCGATTTTTGAAGTCAATTAAAAAGCTCTACTACTGTACTGAGGTATGGCAAGATAAAACTCTCTTTGTTTTTCAACAGCGTACCTTACGAAGAGCTTCGTCAGCGGTACCTGCAGTTCTCTGTATACGACTTTGACCGGTTTAGTCGACACGATCTGATCGGTCACGTGGTGCTGAAGGGACTCCTCGAGTCTGCTGATCTGGAGCAGGAAATAGAGTATACGATGAACATTCTCGCACCGCCACAGGTAACCTAACTTACTTTCCTTCAATATGATAATAAATAAAAATAAATATTATTATCCTAACTAACATGTTGAGCAAATAAATGATGTTTATCTTTATCTTCAACTATTTAGGCCCTATTATTTGCGCACAAAACCTGCAATTCAGCGGTATACTTATAATCGGTGCATAACTTAATCAGCTGTTTAAATCATTGCTACGTGTACAATCCGTGAAGCGAGAGCACCTGGTGTCTTGTAATACAGTTTTCACAAACCTACTTTAAGCACCAGTTTCTCACAAAACAGGTTTACATTGTAACTATATCATCTAAACTTGTACCTAACCCTTATTGTTGTATTTGAACCTTTTGTGAGAGAGAATAAACGTTTTTTTTTATTATTGCTATTTCCCACTAACTGAAAGAGTGGATAAACGTGACCTCTCTGACAAAACTAATCTAAATCAAATGAAATCATTTTTTTTTTGGTTTTTTCCATTGGTTATTGATATTGTAAAGAGTGTTTAATCCAGATTAAAACAAATCAAAATAGTGCATGATCGTGAAAAGTGGTACAAACAAAGTGAAGCCTATGCCCAGCAGTAAGTGACGTCCGGCTGCGGATGATGATGATGAAAAAAGTAAAGAAAAACAAACAACAAATACTTCCTACTTTAGCTCATCTATAATTCACCTTATTGACTTGATGTCATAATCCTCCTTCGAACCATTAATCCACCTTACCCTACTTTCCGTCCCTTTTATTTAACGATCGCTTGAGCCTCAAGGGCGAAATCTTAGCCCAAGGCCTTCATGGTGGTGAATATTAAAAAGACTGTCATTTGTTTACGTGCACTATAACTTGATCTATGTACCAGACTGATCAACTCTTCAACTACAGTAAAGCTCTGGAACAACTAGACGATCTTTGAAAAATGTGTGATGAACTATTGTGTGTGACTTTCTTGCTTCTTAGAACACACTGGTATGTTCTTTGGTAACATGCCTTTATAGTTTACATACCTCAGTTATTTTAATTTAGAAACAGAAATGTTTTGTAAATTCTAAAATTGAGCTGTGATCTATTTTAGATTCTATCTATCTATTTCATCCAATTCTTTTTATTTGACAAAAATAATGGTTTTTGAAAATTTTGTTATTGACTACCGATAAAGGCCCATACTTATAATAGCTGAATAGAATACGCTGAAAACAGAATAATTAAACAGTTAAATAATAAAAGATAGCAAAAATTTAAACAGCTGAATAAAGTTATGTTACGATTATAAGTAAGCATTATTATTAATCAGAATTTAGCAAATGCTAAAACCGGATTAACAAATTCTATTTTTCAAACAATTGAAAGAGATAAAGAAAAACACCGGAGGAGAGAGAGACCGACGACTGTATCAAGCACCCCTTGTATTATACCTTGATTCATTCATTCATTCATTCATTCATTTATTTCATCTTTACACATGTAACATGCTCTTAGATATGTCAGTATAGGTATACAAAACAATATTCAAAGTCCATTCCGTCACATTGTACAATTAATTTGAGTTCTGTTTTTCATTTTATTGTATTCCCTAGATTAAGGTGTGCAATATAGTATTTTCTATCTTCTATCTATCAAGTTACATAGTAGGTAATGCACTGAAATCAATTGTACACATATAACACCGTCTGAAGCTCATTTTATAGCAGCCATATTTTGAGCTGGGCAGTAACACAACTTACTTATGAATATTGTATGCACTATAGACTTTGAACGTGAACTTTCAAATATTATATCTATTTTCAAGCATAACTTTAAAAGTTGTTGAAAATTTTTAAATCAATTGAAGATGCGAAATGTTTAGTATTAATAGATTACAGTATAGAGAGTAGATTACATTCAAATATCAGATAAGATCAGTTAAAAGGTTAATGCATGCGACCAAAGAATGTAGAGTAGAGATATCGTTTTTGGAAAATACAAAGCCCCTGATGAAGACACGGCGACCTAAAAAGTAATCAGGCATATAGATTTGCCCTTGAATATAAATAAATAAAAAAATGTCACTTGATAAAAGTACTTATCATTAAAAAAAAATTTGTTATTTTATATTGCTTCTAGTAATATGTTGAAATCAAAAGTTATTAAGTCCAGCTAACTATTAAAATGAATTTAATAAATATAAAAAAGATAAATGACTAAAAATAGTTTAGTACATCGCCTCTTATGAATTCTTGACTGCATAGTAAATCTAAAATTTTTAAAAGTTAAAACTTACTAAGGTAATACGTAATAGTAATTCAAATCAAAACACTAATATAAGGAAAATAACTACAGTTCTTTTAAAACAGTTCGTTTCTGTACTTTGAAGAAGATGAGAGATTTGAGCCTTTGTCATTGTCAAACTTTTTCATTTTCCTTATTTAATTTACGAAAATGGAAATTTGTTTGTTGCTAGGAGAAGAAGGACCTTGGGGAACTGATGCTATCGCTCTGCTACCTACCCACTGCTGGCCGGCTTACCGTTACAGTCATAAAGGCGAGAAATTTAAAAGCAATGGACATCAACGGATCATCTGGTGAGTTTATTATACCAGTACTAATTAAATAAATAAATAAATAAATATTCACGGACACTTATCACAACGCCTTCTAGTCCCAAACTAAGCAAAGCTTGTACGATGGAAACTAGATGGCTGATACATACATACTTTTTTTTTTGTAAATACATACTTATAATACATAAATACATACTTATAATACATAGAAACACCCAGACACAGAACAAACATCTATGTTTGCCAACACAATTGCAACGAATAATGATGAACATGTTTTTATTTGAAGGAGGTTTCAATTGTTTTTTTTTCTAATTTCTGGCCTGTCATAGTTATAATTAAAAAATCAACAAAAAAAAGTTTTTACAAAGATCTAAAAAACTGTCATAAAAATGTGTCAAGGTTATTGTGAAAAAAAAATACTTATTCGTCATAGACAAGACTTAAGAGAAATTATTTCCAAATGAAAGCTATTGAAATTGAACTAACCATTAGGGAGTGAGTAATCCGTATACTTACGTAACAAAAATACTGGACTGAATTGAGGTTCGACTTGATTTATAAATTAGTAAATTTTTTACCCGAGTACGGCGAAGCAAAGAGGAGGGTTATTACTGAAAAAACTCAAATGGTTAGTGGTACTAGAGATAATGTGCGATTACTAATAGATTTATTTAGTTAATCTTTAAACTATACGCGTTTAGGGCACTTACACACTTTCATATTACACGGCACATAATACCGATTTAATTTCTTGTGAACTTGTTTCTTTTGTTTTTCACTATCTAACTAGTTTTTATTAAAATTATTAACTATGTATTATATTTAGAAAAATCTGTAATTGGCTAGATAGTTCGTTTTAATTTAGCTTATACTTGCTTATTATAATTGCTGTTGGTTTTCTAATAAAAATAAAAATGAAATAAAAAAAAAAAGAATTCTACTGACATTTATTTAGCTTGTATTGGTTTCGGTTCTAGGTATATCTTCTTTTTTTCTGAGACAACACCCACAGAAAACAGAGTTTAAAACTAGAGTTACTCTGAAGTGGCTTAGATTGGAAACAATAGTGTATTTTACAATATACAAACATTACACACACTAAATACATTTATTCATTATCCCGTATCTATCTAATGTCCTAAAACAATTTATCTTTCTCAAGATTCGCATAATTAACTTTAACGTGAGTAGAATATGACCTTCGTTCGGTTTAGACGTTTTGTCTGGCTCTGATGTAGTTATTTACTGTTGTTTAATATTTCAGATTCTTTTCACTTCGAAATGAAGATTGTAAATTATAATACAGATGATATTTTACAGTTTTAGGATAGCTAGTAATACCTAACTTAAAACTGAATACAAAACAAGTTCGTAACAGTGTCTTTCTCTAAGTAAAGTTTTAAAAGTTTGATAACTCAAAACTATGGAAATTAGGCGCCTTTAAATGGCAAGTTGCTTGCTTTTCTGATATAGTTTATCCAAGTGTATAATCATGTTTCTGCTATTAAAAAGATAAAATAATGACTAATAGAAAATACTATGATACATTATAATCCTTAAAATATATTTAGTACTTGCATATAATAGCGTTGGATGAGATTTTTATTCTAGTGGTTTTTTACTGTTTATTTTTTTTACCGTCTGTATTAATTTTCAATAGTCAAGCTCCCTTATCGCAAGCTCTGAACGGCTTTCGCTGCCAGCATAATGTCAAGTGATGTGGCCACAGATATCCAAAAACAAAAAGCTTTTGACGGCAAAAAACGCGCTAATGTCACTATTTATTCACGGAATACCTATATGATTTAGTATGAAAACAGTTCAGAAAACCTGCTAGGCTGCTTAGACCTGGCAGGTTTTTATGAGACAACGATTGCCCCCAAGGTATCTCACTTTTCTTCTTACGTGGGACATCTGGGAAGGTCCTTAAGGAAAATATTTGCGATTCTGAAAACATTACCTATTCTATGTTCGCGGTCGGTTTACATTTATTCGATCCTACATTCGTTCTCATTTGGTTCTCATTGGTAACCCGCGCATAAACCGAAATTGAAATTGCCCAAAATCGTTCACAAGTGTTTTTTGTTTTATTTTTATCGCATTATGTAAAGACTTGAGCACAGGTTGAATACAAAATACATAATCTGATGTACAAGTTGTACCTTTGAAAGTCTCTGCAAGGACTTTGAGCTATAGGGGTACTAAGGGATTGAAACCATGAGATTGCAGCCTTAAGCATTGGAAAACTCATGAGTCACCCATGCACTCATAATTAGCAGCTTAAAGAAGTCCACTACTACAAATCACTGGCCTACTCATTAATATTCTGGATGAAGGATCTCAGTCCTCTCAATTTCACAAAATAATTGGACCTTCGGGGCATCATGTAAGTACTTTATCTTCAGACAGTTACAGAAAATTGAAACACATATTTTCCACAGATCCATACGTGAAGATTTGCTTGATATGCCAAGGGAAAAGAATAAAGAAGAAGAAGACTACTGTAAAGAAGAACACGTTGAGTCCAGTTTACAACGAAGCGCTGGTGTTCGATCTGCCCGCGGTGAACGTATTCGATGTTACGCTGCTCGTCAAAGTTATTGATTATGACAGGTGAGAAAAAAACACTTCAGGCTACCTCTTATAGACACTGGCTCAAGGATAAGCCATAAGTTATTTAGTGTCTCCTTGGTTTATTTCCCAAGAGTTCGAAACTTTGAAAATAATTTGTGGTCTAAAAGTTACCATATTTTTTGGCGGAAATAGTCTCGGGTAACGACAGCAGACTTTTATAATACTATGCCTATTCTTGATTGCTAAGATCTTACTTTCATCTGCTCTCCCACTCTCACTACTATTATATGTATTTAACGGTCCAGTCTTCATTTGTCTCCATTTTTATCCGCAAGGTTCTGTTAACCCTAAGATCTAGACGCTCAAAAATTCCGTCACCAGAACTAGATTCTAACTCTTACTACTTTCTTCCATGCACTAATCCATCATGTTACATCAACACTATATCTGCTATCAAATAATCTGGTGATTAGAGTATATTTTTCACTTGCTATTCAAAATTATTAACTGTTGAAATCATTTGAAAATATTGAAATGGATCATTTACCTGAAATACCAATCATTTATCGATAATTCAGTTATTCGGAGAATTCAGCTCTGGTTCATTCGAGGTTAACATACGGAAAATTTGTAGCAACTTTTTGTCGGTTTCACGGTACTACGTAATATCCACTGTGTAATATTGTTGAGATATCAAGAAGCACAATACGTAATGTAACCTTGTCATGTTTTATGAAGTAAGAACTTCTTTTATCTAACTTTTCTTTACTTGGGATTAAGTATTGCTGGATCTATGTCTACCTGTTGCTACTTATATCTGTAACTTTATGCTTATGTGTCTTATTCTATTTTGTGAAAATGAAATAATAATACTCTACATTTTTCCACTAAACCGTAGTTTCCTCTGATGAGGATGATGATGTGTCCTAGCCGATTTTGGCCCTGGTGACTGCGTTTTTATCCGTAGTTTCCTATAGTAACGGGATATTAAGCTTCGCAGTTCGATAGAGTTTCATAATGAACACGTGTAAATTTTCTGGTCAAGGGCACGTATATAATTATTATAATTTCGGTTTCAAATCGGTTTTCTCTTTGTCATGTTATAAATTAATATGTTTTGTCTTACAAAGTTAAATTCAGAGCGTATTTTGCTGTTCTTTTTCAACATGACAAAAAGAATGATCGTCTTTTAAACTGGTGATATTTGTAAAGATACTTCTACTTCACGATTGTCATAAAGTAGGAAGATATCTGGATTCTAGCGCTACTGTATCCTAGGGTCCTACCATTGCGTGTAGGTGATCATCAAAAGCCTTTGTTCTCAGGATCGGGCCAAACGAGCTGATCGGCTGCACAGCTATAGGATCCACCCTCATTGGCATCGGTCGCGATCACTGGCTGGAGATGATTGATAATCCTAGGAAACCCGTCGCTCAGTGGTACCCGTTGAACAAGAGTCCACCTTCGAATGTAGCCCTGCCGACAGCTGATCAGAACAATGGTGGCTTGAGTTGCTTAAATGGAACGTGAGTTAGAGATTTAGATCAAACTGAGGGTAGTTCATGCAGCGAAGATTGTTAAAAGGATGAAATAAATGAACGCAGTATTCGTGAAATTCTATGAAGGTGTAGACCAAGCATTAAAACAGGATGCAATCACAAATTATAATCTTGAAACAATCTAGCTACATAGGTTTTATCTTCCACAGATGAAGGGACAATATTCAAACGACTGAAGCAACACAACACGGCGTCAAAATTATGATGGATTTTGAAATACGTGAAAGGCACGCGTAGATACTTAGATCTCATGTTGCCAAACTATATAATGAATGTGATTAGAAGACGGTTGTATGTCCATTTACTGTAGAAGAAACATATATAATCAATGTAGATTATACCGTAGGAGATGTTAGAATAGAAGTTGCTGGTAGGGGAATTGAATTTATCCCATAGTTCAGATTGTTTAACTTTGTTGGTGTATCATTTTAAAAGTAGCAGATTGAAGTAGAAATATTCGCGTAACCATTTTTATACTTTCCTATATGTACCCTATTCCTTTTCTATATCATGTACACTGTTACTATATTTATATCTTATACGCACACTTCAAATTCAAGACTTGATCGTATCATGTACATACATAAATATTTAAATTGATGTTGTATAGTTGTTGTCTTTATTAGAGAATAGTTATTTAACGTAATGTTTTAGAATACATAGATATAAACCAAGTAGCCCTTCAAGCTTCACAACCTACAAAGTGTTGAGTCAAAATAGCTAACTATTGAAATCTATATCAAGAAGTATTTCAAATGTTCCCTACGGTCTTAGAAGATGTAACTGGTATCAGTAGTTAAAAAGAGCTTAGTATATATTTAGTATCATATGTATTATGTGCCGCTTTTTATGCAAAATATTATCAACATAAAATAATATATCACTAAGTACAAAAATCTCCTTCTTCACTTTCACTTATTATAATGAATGTTGTGAACATTCTTTAGTTAAAAACATTATTCGACAATAATGTAGATGGGATTATTCCAAGTTTCTTTTCAGTGCACAATATAATATTCTATTAATCACATAATTGTTAAAATATTGTATGTTATGATCTTTGTAAGATAAAAAACGAAGCTTTAAATCGTGTTTAAATATAATGTTATATATTGAATATAATTATGATATAAACGTATACTCGGATCAATATAACTTTATATAAACTGTTTAGTAATTTTCCGCATAAAATCAATGCAATTTGGATACCCTCTTATGCCTACTTAATGTACTCGTATGTAGAAAGGCAACAAAAATATGCCAGAAGTTAATATTTTTTTTTAATATAAGCCAATTTATGTACCTATTTTTTTAAAATAATTTTAGTATTTTTCTTGCGTTGCCCTTTTTCGGGCAAAGGCCTCCTTCGAAGTTAATATATTTAATTTAAATTTAAGAAAATTTAAGTACTTATGTGTTTTTTTCTGAAAATACTTTGACTAGAAATATTAACTGAACAAATAACTCTATTAAATAAATTTAAATCAAAAACTTTGTACTGGCACTATGTACCTATTGCTGCCCCAATTTTCTATAACTAAGTATAAAATTTTATTGAAAAACTTTAAATTCAATATGAGAAATATTTGAGTTTATTTTATAAATCTTTTAGCATAGACCGTATGGTTCTTTTAAATTTTCAATGGCAATGATGAACAAATTTTTTAAGAGCTCTATTTATATAAACCCTTACAACTTAATTGTACACGTGAAAATCTTAAAAATAAAATTGCATGGAAATGTTTGTCTATACGGTGTAAGATTAAGTTTCTATATTATTGTATATAAATGATGTAAGATTGCTATTAAGTTTTCAACGTATAAATTGGTTTAGAAATGAACTCATAGATATCATTTCTTACATATCATAAGCGCTTTTAATATAAAAATTTAACAGATAATAAATATATCTCTCAAGAATATTTAATATTGAATGCTTAGAGTTTTTGAAATGGAGGCTGTTGAGTGTTTTTCTGTAAGACATTAAAACAAAATTATTATCTATTTTTGAAAAAGCTACGCAAAAGATATATTTTATCAAAAAAACGTACTTCTAATTTAATATGATAATTTTTCGTGTCAAAAAATTTAAATCGCGTTGCTTGGATGTGAGAAGATATTTTTATATGTAACTAAGCTATTTGTCGTATGTAGTCTTTATACTCTAGCCTGTACTTGTAGATAGTTTATAAGTTGATGTGAAAACTGATTTATGAATAAAATGTTGACTTTTTTAATAACGTTTGAATTTTATTCCAAAAAATTGTATACATGCTTGTTTTTGGTACATTATCAGCATGTTACGCAGGCTACACTATATATGCTAGAACAACTATATATAATATGAAAATAGTCAAAAGCAATTTTAGAATATCATCAATCAATCAATGTAATGTATATAAAACTCTCTTGAAGCTGACTTAGAATCAACGCACAGCCTAAACTATAAGTCGTAGAGGTATGAAATTTGGAGGGTAGTATCCTTATATAGTGTAGGGGTGCATTAAGAAAGGAATTTTGAAAAGTCACATTCTAGGGTCTAGAACGCGAGCAACGCCGCGGGTGACGGCTAGTAAGTATATAAATTTTTTAAGTATAAAAAAATCGTATCCATCATAAAAATGTAGAAAAAAATATAATGGAATTTAAATTGAATCTTACAAGCAATTTTACCCGGTTTCCAAGACTGGCAGATAACGGTGAGGAATTGAATTCATATTATTTACAAAGTTACATTATTTGACAAGCGTAAACTCAATTTCTTATCTTTCCTTTTTACAAATTTTTTATTTCAAAACATTTACACATACAACATACCAACATGAATACATACCTATTACATATTAATAATACACTGGCTTGTATCTTCAAGTGAAGAAAGGTAGGTTTTGTACGAGGTACCTAATGAGATTTTTTAAATATCGTACCTTGGGTTTTACACCGGTTAGGTTTTTTTAAATACTTTTTTAAACTATTAAATCTAGTTTAAAATAACTTCCTTTGTTCCTTGTACCTCATTCGACACACCCGTACTATTTTTAAACGACATAAAAAAGGTTATGGCCAGCCACAGGCGTTCTCGTTAGCCACTGGATCCAATGTCAAAGAGGAGTTCATTACTGGCTCTACTTACGGAAGCGAATGAGAATAGTTTTGCTAGTTTTAAAAACAAAAATATGTTGTAAAATGTCGAATGTAAAGTTTAAAGGCCCAATTATACCATACCATTTTCTTATACGTACCAGTGCAATAAGTAATTGAATGCAATAGTTGAAGCGCCGTAATTGAAGTTCAAGAATTGTAAGCAACTGTTTACACGCGAATATATTAAACAAAGTTGAATGCAATTATTGACCACCACCAAGGAAAGTTTTGAAGAAAAACTTGTATACCAGATCAAAAATGTTACGTGTCGTTTACACCATGCAATTAATTTATTGCATTCATCGGTTGCATTGGTATGTACAAGAAAATGGTATGGTGTAATTGGGCCTTTATTCTCAAAGAAAATTACAAATAATAGAGTATTTACAATATTCACAATATTTACAAAGTACACATGAAACAGTTGAGCTATCTAAAAACCGTTGCAAACGATTTGTAGATAGCTCAACTGGTCCAAATCAGTAGCAAACGGAAGCGTGCCCAAGACACTGGCTGCATTGCCGCGCTGAATAGCAATGCTGATGCGGCGTAAAATGTTATTTTGGGGAACTTTGGTGTTGGAACAGAGCTGATTTTAAATACATTAAATACACAAAAAAAAATTACAGGGTGTAAGAACACTCCCAAAAACTGCGGGAGGTTAAAGCTTAGAATTGGTAATCTAAAGGTTAAAGTACAATATGATTAACTTTTTTTTGGACCGATTCTCAAAAATAAACTAGTCAAAGTTAACTCAATCTAAATTCTAAAAGGTTTTAGTTACTCTAGTGAAGTTTTCAGTTGAAATGTAAGTAATAAGGTTATTGTTTTAAACTTACAATATTCTCGTACATAAGAAAAATAAAACAGAATATTTTCTATAGCATTTTAAGCTATACATGTACCTACGCGTATAGTATAATGATCTGTGCCTACGCAATACGCATAAGGTACGAATATAACAAAGACATTTTATCAACGTTCAAAAGAAGACAACAAAGCGGGCTGTGACCTACCCGAATGGTCCATTTGCTCCGAAATATATTGCGGAAGGTAACCATGAAACAAGATGTAGGGCAAGGTCACCTTCAAGTTTTCGCAACTCTCCTTTAGCCAGAGGTCCAGTCAAGGACAATCTGCTGTCATAGGCTCGTATTCAGAAAAGGAATCCAAATGATTTGATACTTGAGTGAAAAACTGTCAAAATACTATATTTATCAAAGACAGATGAAGCGCTCGTGACGTAGCTTGCTTAGTCAATCTTATCCAATTTATCTAAGTATCGTTCTTCGCACTATTTCAATGGGTGACCGTTAGTGGCACTTACATCTGAGCGCTTCCGTATTTCGGAAGGTACGTTAAACTGTCGGTCCCGGCTCTAGCAGTCGTTAAGGCGAGGTTATCCAAGAAGTTTAGGACGAAGACGTCTAGACGAGCACTGGTCGCGAGCGAGCGAGCAAGGCGCGAGCGCCTGAACGGGCTGAACGTATAGATTTTCATAGTTTTCTTTCACAGAGATGAATAATAACTAATATTATAATAAAAAAAATTACAGTTCCCTAGTAAATAATAAGCCCTTTCTTTTGATATAACTATGACATGATTTCAAGAAGAAACATCGTAGTATTAACCGTTTGAAATATCGATTTAGTGTCATCTTTACGATTTTTTTATCGAGAAAATTATTATTATTCACGTTTCTATCTTTACAAAGCTCAAGGATATATGTTCAATTTTAATAAAATATTTTTTTCGCGCAACTTTTCACTTCAGTAGAGATACAGTTGTTAAAAAACCTAAAAGTTTCGGATAACCCCGCCTTAAGCCATGACGGAGGCCTTAAAGTGGCCTAAAAACTCCGTCAACAGAGTTGGCCACAAACTCATACGCGCTTGCTCGTTGGCACAATGCATAGTTATAGGCAGTGGGACCATCATCGGCTTGATTCATAATTAAGTTATATAAAAAACTCATAACATCCGAATCATATTTTATTAGGTATTATTGCGATTTATTCCTTTGTTTGTAAAACTAACATAAGCTTTATCAGATTACGATATTTCCAATCAAAGTAACCAAATACAAAAATAATAATAAACTCCGATATAACTTCTAGAGTCTATAGTTTTCTCGAAGCATTAAATGAGCTGAAGATTTTGACGGTCATTATTCTTAGAAAGGAAATATTTAAGTAGGTATTAGGGAAAGCGAAGTTGCATTACGTTTTTTTATTCTTTTGTTTTGAAGAAGAGACGAAGTGAGATAAATAAAAATATATAAGTACATACAAAATCGTTCTATATTCAAAACTTTTTATCTTAAAACCATTTTTATTATAAAAAATGTAAGTTTCGAACTCCTTAGGATCTAAAGACCGTATTCGTGCAATTTGTAGTTTTAAAATCTTCATGAAAGCTCCCAATACAGATAATCTTTGTAAAAGTTTCTAACCACGCATTCAAACTTTTACCAATAATACACGTTCGTTTTATAAAGTAAACAAAATAAATTTAAAAAGTTTTCCAGTAAAAATAAAATTACTGTATTTGTAGATTAGGTGTGGGGCCACGAGAGCAGACGAAATTACAGCAGTTGCATATTTGAAATATTTTCACCAACTCCAGTGAACCATAAAGTACCATGAGACTCTGGGTCCGAGGGGAACCGAGGTATTCATAACTCTTTAGCGGCGTCTAGTCAAACATAATGAGCTTTTTTTTTTGAAAAATGATCCTATCTGCTGCGAGCGAAGTAACTTTGAATAGGTAGAGTACGGATATATCGTACAGAAATCTGTATCGGAAAACAAAAACCGAGAAGAGCAGAAAGAAAGCTATGTATATAAAGAAAAATCACTGTGCGTACGTGCAGTAGCTATAGCTCTGTCCTCAGTACTGTTGGTTGTGGGTTCGATCGATCCCCGCACCAAGAACAAACAGTTGTGTGATGGCAAGACATAATAATGTTAGTTGCCAAAAAAGTATAATAAGTAAGGTCTATTATCTACTTCCCGTAGTAAAGAAGTTTACTTAGTTTGGGACTAGGTAGTGTTGTAAAATGTCCCAAAATATTTGCAAATTAGTAAAATAATGCAAAACTGCGACAGTATCATTTTAGTGTTCTGACAGAAACGGCTAATAACACCAGTGATTTTGTATCAATAATTTAGAAATAAGCAACATTACATACACCGGCTATAGGTAATTTGTACACTTACATTTGAATAAATGAATTGAAAACATTCATATTGGCAGCAACAAAATGCTTTGGAAAACGAACGTCCTAGTGAATCACGTTGCAAAAATACGTTGATAATTGATAATTTCAAATGCAATTAAATTATCGTGATTAATTAATGTTTATTTAGTTCACCTCAGCTCGGTAAATTATGATTAAATTAATTAATATCAATAATTTATGGATACAGCTAAGTCTAGACTTACATACAAATACATTTACATTTATTCAACCCATTGGGTACAAACACACAGAAGGAATAAATGATTCGGCTGACCTCACAGCTACTGAACGTTGAGGCTAGTCAAACCATTTATGCTTTTGGTTGTAAGCAAGCGGGACTTTCATTCTACCAAAATTACACACTGAAACTACCGTATTGTATAAAACGCATTTCAAATGACCTCCATTTCCATACATTGTTAGTTTTTCGAAAGTCAAGTCGAGTTCAAGCATTACTTTCTGTGCAGTAGGTTGTGGGTTTAATTTCTACCAAGATAAGTAACATTAGTTCTATAAACTGGTTGAAGAATTTCACCCAAATATATTACATACATACAGTTTTGAAAAATTTAACCCGAGAAACTGCTGCTATAGGTGGCTTATTCCCATCGAGCCCACCGGCCGGGCCGGCCGGCCCAATGGTGGGCCGGATGGGAAAAAAAAAGTTGACTTAGAATCAAATCATAAATAAAAAGCATAACTATTAAATTTTTTAATAATAAATGAATTAATTGTGATAAAAATGGTTTTTATCTCTTATACCATAGTTATAATAATAAGTAGGCAAACTTATATTGCATAGCGTATAAATAAATCATATCGTGTGTTAAATTTATTAATTCAGTACTACAAATATAATTAGGTATTTGTAAGAGCCATGCTAGTAAAGTTACCGTCATAAGCATGCGTCGATTAAAGGCGTTTTGCTGAAAAGTGGGCTACGGCCGCTACGGGTCCATAACATAATTATAATATTCTGCAGCAGTTACCGATATTTCTTCGGCGAAACATTCATCGTCAAAAGGGTTAAAAAGGGAATCATGTTTTGGAAAAACTCAACGAAGAAAAATTAGAGTCAGTCAATGGCGACAAAGAAGAGAATTAATTAATTATAAGTATCTATAGTTAGGTACTTATTACAACCGTGAACATTTGTCTCTGTTTCAAACCATAAATACAATTCTAAACGAAATAATCTAAACTTTAATGCCCTCAGGTATACGAATTCGTAGTTTGTAATGTTGGGTTGTTTCTTTGTTGGATTGCGCCCGGGGTGATTAAACTGTGGGGTAATTTAACAGTAGCTATGTCTGCTTTGTCATATCTATTGCAACTTTGAACCAACATAAAGGAAAAAAGTTTTTAGATAAAAATATATTCATTGACTTAATACTATTCCTTTTTTACACTCGGTTTCAATACTGTACTCTTTTACACTAGCCTTAAGCAAGCAAGCAAGCAGGCTATGAGTCAGTGGCCAACTCTGTTGACGGAGTTTTAGGCCGCCTTAAGGCCTCCGTCATAGCTTAACGACTGCTAGAGCCGCCTTGCCTATTAAAATCTAAATATATTAGATGAACAGATTTAAATCTTAGTAAGTATTCTTAAGATTAATTTTCGATTAAAGTCTGACTCATAGTGACACATCCTTTACCTGTATTTACCATAAAGGACCTTGTGTAAAATCCTAGCGAATCTGGGGCTAGCTTTGTTTCTAAGAGACGTAGCGGAGACTACTAGACGTGGTAATGTACGACAACGAGACAATGTCCCTCGCACGTTTGTGTATGCCAATAGCTTTGCGTATGGACAATTCGTGACAGCGGACAATTCGATGACATTGAAACAGTGGAGTCTACGAGACGCAGCAAGGCCCATTTAGATGGAGAGAGTTTCTCGCCTCGAAGATACGATTATCGAAGGAATATAAAACTTTTTTTTCGTCTAAACATTCGCTCTTTTCGCTCGTTGACTTGGGCGACAATTACCTCGCAATGGAATATTATTGTGTCCGCCTAAACACAACTTCAAAGCAATAATCGTATTTCGAGATTTTGACAGTTCCACAGAAACCCAATATACTATTAATCACTAAACTCGAATGACAAATCTCGCACTGAAAGCAAGAATCTGCTTACTATACTTTCGTCGTGTAAACAAACATAGGCAATTATCGCCTAGCGATAAGTCATAAGCGAGTCTCGTATGACATAATCGTAGGTGAGATTTTAGTTCTTGCCTGTATGTAAACATTTTGATACGATTGTGTCATGGCGATTATTGCTTGCGATAGTTGCGTATTTTCTCGTACCGAAACGTACGAGAAACTCTCTCCATCTAAATGGGCCTTTAGCTAAGCGCAAAAGGATATCAGTTTATGCCAATAAAGGATCACACATGGGATATTTTGAAGTTATACTACTAATGCGACTTCCAACAACGTTGCGTTAGGGGATGACATAGTCTCTGTCTCTTTCTCTTCCCCCCGAATAGAAAGAGACAGAGGCTAATAGGCTGCAAATGCTACAATCAAATATAGATGGCAGTGTTCAGCAATTCAGCATTTGACCGCCCGTGTTTTTGAAGATAAACTACTTTCAACTGACAGCGGGGCGAATAGAAAGAGACTAATACGCTTCAATCAAAATATAATAGAAGGCAGTGTTCATGCAACTTTTTTACTTTTTATTTTGAAGTGAAAGTTTAGTACTGCATATTGGTTAAGTAAGTACATAAAAATAAATACTAAATTAATTTCACATTAAACACAGAGCGAGAGTGAATGCGTGGCACTCGAAGTATAACTTCTTCCGCGCGTAGGGACCCCACGCACAGGTTTTTTTTTTATTTGACGGACAGCGTTAGAAATGGTGAATCGGTCCTAATAATTATAACATTACTTTTGGCTCTAACTGTACTTACTATGGTTCGTATATAGCTATACTGTAGGTATACTTACGTTCGGAGTTGTTCTGCGTAATGCGAGGTTTGAGTTAGACGGAGACATGCTGTGAAAGTCCGTAATTTGCAGAGTTAGAAATAGTTAGAGCGAAAATGTTGAATTCATTTATTGAAATTGCTGGTACATTATCTAAGGAGCTACGAGTATATTCAAGAAAAGTTAAAAGTAGTCGTATTATATTGAAGAAAAGTTACGAAATGTAACCGTACAGTTTATTTGGTACTTTATAACTTTGGAATCATTAATAGGTGAATTCTTCGTTCTTACAAGCTCATCGTTAAATCCTGACAAGGGTTTTATTTTTTTCATTTATTGTTTTAAAAATACATAATAACTTATTTTGTACTATAGCACTAAAGAAACCACAAGGTTTACAGGAATAATGCTACATGAGTCTTAGCATCGATAGCCTTACATTAGGTAGGTATAGCTACTAGATTAGATAGGTATGGGTAGGTAGCTGTAAGTATGACCAATCAAAGAGAGATAATTTGAAGTAACCAGCTTTGAAATAACGCTGTAACATCCAAAGCAGCCTCAAAATCTTTCTAGTTGAGATTTCGAAACTTGAATGCCAATTCTACGATTTGAGGCCAACCCAATCGTAAAGCTCAGTATTCTTCCGATCAATGTCTTCACCTGGTATTCCAGTCACGTTCCACCAGCCGATTGGATCCCGATTCCTTGGGGCCTGGGTCGAAATCTACAGCGTAAAAGACATCCGAAGTAGGCATGTTTTGCGTACTGTTTAATTTCCTAAGACGTATGTAGTATACCTACCTAAATGAGTTTCTGTTGCCCGTATATTGTTATTATTTAGATACAGGCGCTTGGTACATATTGGATAACTACGTGGCCCGAGTGCGTAATTAAAAAAGTCAAAACTTTGTTTGAGATTTCGAGTCATAGAATTTTTTCTGACTATAGTAGGTGCCAAATAACACCGCAATACAGGTCATTCACCCACCTTCACCACGATGTCGCAAAATTCAATTTATGAATGGCTAATTTTGTCGCTTTCCATACAAACCTGTCGCTAAGACGGTAATCGCTCGAATCTCGTAGTATACTGTTGGTTTACCATACATAAATTGAATTTTACGACATTGCGGTGAAGGTGGGTGAATGACCTGTATTGCGGTGTTATTTGGCACCTACTATAGCTCCAAAGTTCTCCACACGCATTCGCACGGATTTATGTACACTGTATAGTTAGTGTACAGTGTATTGGACATGCTGTATATTTTATGTAGAACTAACTAAAATGGCCTCTGTCCGTCATTTCGACAGACAAGTTTGACAGTGTCAAGTGAAACATTTGAAATATTATCAGTGTCATTCTTCAAGCTAACATGAATGAATTTTTATAGTTCCACTTGCACTGAAGCGATACTTGCATAATTAAAATGGACACCGCACTATTAAAAGGATCATACAAAAAGAACGGTAGCAACCAGAGGCCTCTCTGTGTGTACGTTTGACGATTACTTGTAAACTACCCGCTAGGAGCGTTGCTCTGCAAAAAAAATATGCATAGTCTTCGTCAACTTTTCTAATATACTTACGTAAAACGATTACACTGTTTGCAGACCGTAACTTTACGCTTTGTAAAAAGTTGTACCTAACGTAACACTAACTACGCAAGTCATTTACAATAGTGTTTCAAAATCCAACACAAAAAAATCTATTACGCACAACTCTTTCTACTAAAACTTCTAAGTACATTATATGAATAAGTTACCCGAACCTGCAAAGATGACCTGTGCCACCCTGTGCTAATAGAGTCGAGTGTAGTTTCCGGGCGTATGCTGAAAACGCTGAATATACGTCTGAGGTTGAATAATACTATTGTGTTAGGAACAATAGCAAAGTACAGTCACAGGTTTAGCTTTCACGAAAGGGCGGGGTGAGGATACGTTTGCGTTGGGATTTTTATGCAAAAAATACTATTTGTGATACGATTTTGAACCTTATTAATTCAGATATTGGGTTCTTGCTATATTCACAACGGCGCCGTCGCCAATTGGTTATCTTACGTTTTGTATTTTTGTAGTTCTCGTGATTTCTTTCGGAGGTTCAGTGAAACTCTGGGATATTTCACACTACGCCTTCTAGCCCCAAGTTAAGTAAAGCTTGTACTATGAGAACTAGATTGCAATCAATCAGTATTATACCTAGTTAGAAAATAAGAAGAAGAGACATACATCTGTGAAGTTTTTTCGTAGCTTCGTAGCAAGGCTCTTCGTAGCCACGTCTACGAGTACAAAGCTCTACAAACAATTATTTCGTAGTTACATTCGCCTGTTGATTTCCTCTGAGCATTGAGTGCCTACAACCAAATGTAAATACCTACTTACATTTCTGTCGTGTGGTCACTTGATTTTATTTTCTCGTGTTACGTAAGGGTTATTCTATACTGGCAAGGAGCCAGCAGTGTTGAATTCTGCTGACAGTTTTTAGGTTTTTAAGATGCTCTTTTTCATAGTTTATTGGACGCGAAACATTTATTTTGATTGTAATTTGTATCAAAAGATAAACAATCGGGCCGTAAGTGAAGTCAAATCCGTAACCAATCCAGTAGAACAATTAATGTATTCAATTGATGACTAATTTGAATTTACCATTGCGACTGTATTATGATAGAGTTTATAATGATAATGCCATTATAAGAATAAAAGTTTTGACCTCTTCGCTATAGTAAACATTTTTATTGAAGAGAATTGGGTTTCCAGATTGTCAGTGCGATCACGTAGTCTTTCGACCTCCGGCCGGTTTAGCTGGATTGTCCGGATTGTCCGGATTGTCCGGATATAAATAAATGCAGCCCTGACAAGTCCGGGACATGTTTTTGTGAAGGACTTACATCAATTCGTATTAGTTACACTGTGTTCTTCATAAATATAAGAATTTTATTATTAGTGCGGTGATCGGATTTCTTACATGTTATTTATTGTGGAGTACTTTATACAATAAAATACAGTAAAATACTTTTTTTTTGTTCATAGGTATAAAAAACATAGGCCCATATTGATAAATACCTTTTATGTAACATACATAATAAAATACAAAAAATACTGATTCATTGGACACGTAAAGACGACCACTATTTAGAATAATATATTACCTAATACTATTTATTATTTAGAAAATAATGGACTTTGGTTTTTATGATTTGCATAACAATGATAGATTATTATTATTTTTCTGAGCTCCATCGCGTCTTTGCCTCGCGGTAGGGGCGTTGATCTAACAGTGGCGGGTAGGTAATTTGGTACCTATAGATTTTTGCCACGTAATTTCTTAGTAGACCTACTTACTGTAAGTGCTGCCTACCCTGCCGATTGGTACCTATTTATGTTTATGTTTATTATTTTTACTGATAGCACTTAACTACACCTATACCTATTTCTTTTTGTCTGTTTAGTTAGCGCAGCAATTTCTTGTCCTGTATATCAATCAACTGAATATAGGTACAGCCCGAAAATTAGCAATTATTATATGAATGCAGTTTTGGGCATTATTTTGTCTTTAAATTTATACTTTTACTTTAAGAATAATTGTACCTTAATGACTGTTTGTTGCCAAAAAATAAATAAACAATGGAAGGTACGAATCAGCTATAACCCGTCTATCTGTTTTCATTTTGGAAAACATAAATATAAATAGTAATTAGGTACACACGCCCATACGTCAAGTAAGACATCTAATATAACCATAACTACATATACAATGCAGAGAATCGTTAGAAAGAGAGAGAGCAATATGTATAGGCGCGCGGCGCGTACGCAGAGCGTCCACACAAAAATACATCGTCCCTCTCGCACGATTCGCAACGTACCTATCAAGTTCATAATTCAAACTACATAGTTCAAAGCTCAAAAAGTCTAGGTCGATCTGTCGCCGTGTGTAATTGTAACTGTTGTAACTATAATCTGTGTGTACTTGAACTTGAATTAAAAACAAAAAAGAAATATAGGTAAATCTGAACGCCCAACCAGCGCGCATAACAATGATAAGTATAGAATGCTCTTTAAAGCAATGACGTACTCAATGTCAATACCAGGGGATGAGTCACGTGACAGACACGTGTGTCTGCAGCTGAGATCCGTTGAATGATTATTTTCCAATTGTTTGTGTCAAGTTTACATAGTGGTTGCGCTGAACTGATTCGACTATTAGCACGTGTAGAAACTCCATTTGAAAGAGCGTTGGAAATTAGTTTAAAATAAAAATTATTACTTTTTTTGTGTTTTTTATTCTAAATGATTTTTGTCATGAACTAAATAAGTAGCACTTGCCCCACTTGCCCCACAAAATATCTCGTGCGAACCACAGAAACCACGTTTTCTGTCACGTTGACGAACCCCAGTCAATGACAGCACTATTGCTTTTATATCTATAGAGACAAGGTTGAAGTTCCGACGACAAAAAAGTTTCATTATCCACTGGTGCTTGCTATCGGTAGCCCACGTGTTCTCAGATAAAACGGGACTTTTCAGTTGGATTTTGAGCCGTATTTTCTTTATCATAAAGTAGGTAATAGATATAAAATGTGAAGTCTATTTTAAAAGAGTAATGAAGCGTGATGAAGGGTAGTCAATTTGCTTTTAGTTGGTTTGTCAATCATTTAGTATTTGATATAGGAAAGTTACTAGGAAAATACAACCTTGATCTATCTAGGTCAAACGTAGGTTAAAAATTAAAATAAAAAAACACAACTGACTGAAATATCAATAAAATCAAAATGCAAAAAGAATACTGGCAGCGGTGGGATTCGAACCCACGCCTCCGAGGAGACTGGTGCCTTAAACCAGCGCCTTAGACCGCTCGGCCACGCTACCCTGTGATAAGCGAGTTAAAATTAAGAATCAATTCACCAGTGTCGTTTTTATCTAATAACGTGCGTCACGCATCGTCATCGGTTGACAAATTATCAACCTCCTCATTTTTGAAGTAGGTCACTGTTAATAATTACTGTGGCTGCTTCTAATTGGAAGAACACTACATACTGTACTATGTAACATTGAAACTGTAAGTACTTAATTAATCCATCTTTTTTATTTTACAAACCATAATAATTAATACCTACGTGGATTTATAAACACCTACCAGTTTTTTTTTCCCATCGAATCCACTCATTTGCATAGTGGGCTCGTTGGGATTTTTTTCCCATCGGCGCCACCAGTGGGCCAGCCGCCGCGCCGGTGGACTTGATGGGAATAACCCAATATTTTTATATTTCAAACGCGGTTTCAACCACAGAATAACCAATAGGTAGTACCTGAAGCTAAAGCTACTGTTTCGACATAAAGGTCTATGCAGTTACCTTACCGTAGGGCTGGATGGAGAAAAATCGATATCGGATTACTTCTCAAACTTTTATCGTTAAATTCGGATTATCGGATTAAATGTTGCGCGACTTTCGCGAATCGCTTGAACGCCTACAGCTACCGCCGGATGATATGTGGCTTTAACTGTTTAGTTTAAGCCACATATCAACCGAGATAAGCTAATTAATGAACTGTATTGAATTTTAATATTATTATGTTAGTCATTTTTACGGCGAATTCTGGTCTCTTATTGTCACTTGCATGTCATAATTTATAAGTTTAAAACTTGAAAACCTTCATCATCAAATGATGATAATGATGGCAGTTCATTGAGACTGTTCTATTGATCGTAAACACCACAGAAAAGTCACAGAAAATCAAAATACGCAATGTGGTGTACGTGAATGAAGCGTTATGAAAAAATAACAAGAATCTAGTGAGAACTTCACAAGAAGTCGACTGCGAAATCAATCGTTCTACCAAAAATCTTAATGTGGGAGATTTCTTAAAAAAAGTGGAGTTTTTCATGCAGAATATGAAGTATATGCGCAATGCTAAGGTATATGGAATCCTTGAAAACCCCGTGCCAGAAGCCCCTGCTCGTAGTCCCGGGTTTGCTAAGGATTTTTGGACAAAAAGTACAGAAAACACCATCACAGGGCCAATTCGCAGGGGATTTCTGGAATTATTAGCGGAGTTTTTCGGGCATGATACAGAAAAGAAAAGCTCTCTCTCTTCCGGACTATTCGTCTTAACTCTGACTCCACTTGGCTCTATTCATGACGTCGTCTTCAGAAACGTCACATGCAGTATTATCATCATCATCATGGAGGCATATCCTCCTTCATGTTATGCCATCATGGCTGGCATAACATGAAGGAGGATATGCCTCCTTCATGTTATGCCAGCCTCCTCTGTCTTGTGCGTGCCGCAACCAGCGGGCCTAAGATGCGCACCGCAATATATTTGTCATGTCGTTCTGTCAAAATGTAAGCATTTTGTACCAGTTTAGGAACTATTGCATTATCTGTGGTAATGTTGTCGAAAAACCGCGCCTTTGAATTTTCAACTTTTGACATTTCCGCATGACTATTATCTCGTCCTCAGAGAGGTTCGACGACTAAGAAGTGTCAAAAGTGTACATTATGGCGCGTTTTGTCGACACCATTAGGTACCACAGATAATGCAATAGTTCCTAAACTGGTACAAAATGCTTACATTTTGACAGAACTACATGACAAATATCTCGCGGTGCGTATCGGCCCGCTGGTGTTTCCTGCGACCTTTACGATATCATCGACGACCCATCAATATTATTATAGATCAACATCAAAATCAAGTCATACACCCAAGTGCAGTATTATAATATGACTAGCTGATACCCGCGACTTCGTACGCGTGCGAAACTTTCCACCAAAATATCTGACAACCAGCATACGATGAACCTCGTGCCAAAGGCGGCTTTTGGTTTAGAGAGTTCAAGCTGTATCTAAGAATCCACGTTTTTTTATATCAATAAAATATAGCCCATGTTTCAATCCGGAAAAAGAGCTTCTGAATGGTATAAGTTTCATTGAAATTGGTCCAGTTGTTTAGGCGTGATTCGCGAACAAACAAACAGATAAACAGACAAACTCGATTTTCGGAATCAGAATCGTTTATTTAGTAGATCTGCATATTTAGTTTATCCATATCTTTAATTTTAGTTTTTGGCTTTTTTTACAGTTTTATAATAGTATAGATGTAATAAATGTCGATGAAAAATTCTGTTGAGTTACGGGATAAGCAGAACATCACTAATAAAAAACGACGAAGCCATTACAGCTCGCCCAGACGTGGCAGCTGCAAGGGACGCGTCATTTTGTTGTACGTACTTTGTATCATGATAAAGTGTTCAGCCACAGTACTGGCTTATAGAAACGAAACTAAACCTCAACCAAAAAAACGGAAGGAGTTTATTATTGACGGTGTTGTTTCTATCCGGCCGAAAACACGGGTGTTATAAGATTGACGGCGTTGTTTGTCTGTGCCTTTGCTCATCTAAGGTCTGTGCCTTCGTAGCTCTGAATATATCAGGGCTCCGATATGTTTGGTGAAAATTGGTGGAGCTATTTCCAAGTTATATATTCATCAGCTTGAATACCAAGTTTGAGGTATCTCAGGCTAATAAGCAGTGCATGGGATTTAATCTGATAGCGTAGACAAGTCTGAACCCACGATCTTAGGAAAACAGCATTATCGAAGGCCTATATCAAAAGGCTGTTAAGGTTCTTATAGATTGAGGTTTCTGGATTCAGTATGTTATGTCAATGTCATTTATTCAACGGATACTTCAAAATGACGGACAGAGGCCATAAATAAAAAAAGAAGAACATAAATAAATAAAATAAGAAGACCATTACTATTATTGTCAGGATGAGAATTTGTGTGAAAAATACTATCATTATGGTTTCTATAGGTCTGTGGTAATTTCGGGCACGATAGAACGAGCGTGTGAATAAAGCTTTTTTAAATCGATTTAAGGAGTTTCACATCTATGTTATGTAGATAAGTGAATGACATTATGGAGTCCCGGCAACATTGATATCATTTAAATGTTTCACCTAATAGTTTGTTTACTTTGTGATTCAGACATTCTGAGATTTAGTTTAATTTGTGAGCTGACTCAGACCATTTTATTTACTTTTTGCTTATCTTCCGAGGTAATGCTGTCTGGGATTTAATTGAACTCTTGCTGACAAGATACTATTTTGGTATGGCTTATACTTATCTAGGTATCTGTTTTTATTTTGTTACGTGGAAATGTTGGTAGTTGGCAATACATAATTATATAGTAATATCTGAGGACCGTATGCTGATAAAGAAATCGTTACTAGTAGGTATAGTATTAATTATCTGTGCTGAAGCATAGATTTGAGTACCCTAGAGATTTTCCTACAAATCCGAGAGACCCGATCCTTGAGCAGTAAAATCGAACACCTTTCTATACAAACGTGGAAGGGTAACTACTCCACTGTTTGACGTTAACCAACCAAAACTAAGGATTATATCAATTTATCTCGTCATAATAAATAATAAATATTCACGGACACTTAACACAACGCCTTCTAGTCCCAAACTAAGCAAAGCTTGTACGATGGGAACTAGATGGCTGATAGAATACATACATACATTTTTTTTTGTATATACATACTTATAATACGTAGAAACACCCAGACACAGAACAAACATCTATGTTTGCCACACAAATGTTTGTTCTCGGTGGGGATCGAACCCACGACCCACAGCACGGAAGGCAGAGCTACTACCGACTGAGCCATGACGCCTGTCACAATCTATGGCCTGAGTTAAACCTGGGGTGGGGTTGGTTTAGTGAAAGTCTATTAGGTACTGTTACACATGCTAGAAAATAGCATGCTAATTAGCTAATTAGCATGCTCAATATTAGCATGCTAGTGAGGAGTTTACATTTGCTAGAAATAAGCATGCTTCTGAATAAGCATGCTAAAAGCAAACACTCCAATACACATGCTATTTTATAGCGTGCTCTCACGCTCTCTGTGCACGCGCACCTGCCGCAAACGACTGATCGATCGATACAAGTATGCTCAATAAGCAAACCGGTTCACACGCGCTAAAAGCACGCCCCTCTTCACCCGCGCTGCAGGTAGCATGCTCAAAAATGGACGGTCGAGCGATTTTCTAGCATGCTACAGCGGTCGTGCGATTTTCTAGCATGCAGCAAGGTTTCGATACACATGCTAAATGAGCACGTGCTCGCTAATAGCATGCTTTATTGGCATGTGTAACAGTACCTTATAGTTAGACCTCGGTGAAGGTGCTAAAACATGACATGTTTCGTATTATGAAAAACCCTAGTTTAGCCCAAAACACGAGCTAGAGACAGAGTTTTTCGATAAATCCAAGAATACTTTTTTAAATGTCCTTATTTGCAACTTTATTACCAATCTGCAGTTAGTTTCATAGTTTGATAGAGATAGATCATAAAACCATATAATTTTCAAAATAAGCCCAAAACATAAACCCTTCAATCTTAAGACTTTTTCAATCAAAGTTGTTGTATAAGCAATGAACTGTTACTATCAATGTAGGTAACCAGTATTTTTATATAACGTCTAGAAAATAAGTAAAAATGTACTTACTCTAATAAATTGAGCGAAATATTGAATCCAAAGAAGAATGAATGATAAATAATCACGCGCATCAGTAAATGTCTCCTTTACGGTCACATGAAGCGTTGTTTTTTTCTTCAACCATCTAATTTTTATTCCCACTAAGTAGGAGTACAGATAACAAAATGCTTGCTATACTAACTAAACATAGGTACTACCTAGACATACTACGGGAAAAAAATATATACGGTATTTTATGGTTTGTAAAGAGCTATTTTTGAGTACAAAATATCTTTACATCATTTGCCCAGGAAGACTGGTAGATATTACTCTTAGCATTCAAATCTCTTAGCACGGGTTAGGCTCATAATCCCCTTTGAGTCGTCCCCTTCAAGGGGATTATGACTTAGCACTACTTGTTTGTATGAGATTTTAAAATGTATTATAAATCTAACTTATAAAATACAAAAATACAAAAAAAATACAAAAAACATTTATTGCCTCAGTAGATATTATAAAAGGTACAAGGTTATAGTTAACAGTAACTTCAAAGAGGGCAAAAGGGGTAAATTCAGCATAAACTGGATGCTAGAGCTGCGCTCCATCCAGCGCTGGTTTTCAATTTACCCCTCTCGGATAGATCTGCACCGAGACGTGTGATGTGAAAGCGGGCTACAGAGTAGAAACTACATAAAAAATTATATATATAATAAGAGCAATTTGTAATCAGATCATATAAAAATATACATATTTTAAGGAATATAATAAAAAACAAAAAAAGTGCTATAAATAATGCTACCCTACCAATTTTTTTTTTATTTAACCTAAATCGTCCCACTCCTGGGCAAAGGTCTCACCCAAAGACTTATCTCTCGAAGGCGTATAAATTTTATCATTTCTTTTACATATTTTCCTACGACATAAAAAAATCGGCTACTCAAATCTCTATTATCATAATACAAAAAGTTCATGTAGATAAGTACACACAGTGTGGATAAAACTGCTGTCGTCAACCTCGATTCATATTTAAATTACGTCCATAGAGGCTGAGAATCGATATTGACTGGTGTTGCTTCATGGGAGATGAGAATTTGTTTGACTCTCACTAAGTATACGACGTCGGTGATAGGGCGGTAAACCTCAAGTAGAGTTGGGCAGGACACCTGGCTAGACGTGGTGATGGCCGGTGGAGTAAAGCCTTGACGGAATGGTGGCCGAAATCAGGCCGAAGGAATCTGGGCCGTCCGAAAGCGCGATGGGTCGATGATATCGTAAAAGTCGCAGGAAACACCTGGTTGCGGTACGCACAAGACAGAGAAGGCTGGCATAACATGAAGGAGGCCTATACCCAGCAGTGGGTGATACCGGGCTGAGATGATGATGATGATGATGAAGCTACTTACTACCTATCTACAACTAGATACTAACCGCTGGGGAGTAAAAGTTCTCAAATAGCAGCATCCAAGATTGCCACCCACCGGAAAAGCCGGATAAGCGCCTCTAGCAGGAGATTTGGGAATTGTGCAATTCCCTACAAAATATCTCGCTTTGTGAATGCGTTTGCGTATGCTATACTCGTGAGTTTTGTTTCGTTGATCGAAACACAAATTGAGAAGCGACTTGCGAGATATTTTGTATGAATACCCGATAAGCGCCTCTAGCGGGAGATTCACAAACTATTTTTCTGCATACAAAAATTGCGAGTTTCTCAATATTGTTTGTCGCAAATCAACATAAGACTACGGGCTCTAATGACAAATGACATTGTTAAAAAAAATTGTTTTTGCCCATTTCGTACCCGCCAGATCGTCTCTATTCTATAGTAGGTGCCAAATAACACCGCAATAGAGGTCATACACCCACCTTCACCGCGATGTCGCAAAATTCTATTTATGAATGGCTAATTCTGTCGCTTTCCATACAAACGTGTCGCTAAAACGGTAATCGCTCGAATCTCGTTAGTACTGTTTGTTTACCATACATAAAAATAATTTTGCGACATCGAGGTGAAGGTGGGTGAATGACCTGTATTGCGGTGTTATTTGGCACCTACTATAGGCTTATTTCTATAAATAATTTTCAAAACCTTTGGTGAGTCTGAGCCTCACCCAAGGAGTATAAGGTTTAGCCAAGGTGTTTAACATCATTTATTACTGATAACTTAGGCACTGTAAGCCAGGCATTAGCCTAAATCCTACTCTAATTATTAATCATAAATCTATGCCTAATAATTCGAATTTCTGATTAATGGCGGTTGCTAAGTCTGAACCCATTAGCAACACAATGTAAATAGTTAAAATGCTTTTAAAACTGGAAGGCCTTTCCACATGTACGAAGCTACGGTTATAATGCCGTGACGTGAACGCTGAGTGAGCTTACCGATACTCACTGAGTCGTTCGTAATAAAAATACTAAGCTTGACATCAGGCATACTAATAATAAAGAGCCTTATTTCTGACAGAGGAATAGTTAAACAGTTGAATCATAGTCTAGCTCTGTCACTGTTTGAAATTACCTGTTAGTAGGTGACAGCAATAATTGGAACAGTTGAATAAAGTTATGCAGCATCGTAAGTAAGGGGGAAAGTCTTCAGGAGAGCGCCACTCAGTTTGACAGGGATTAACGACGAATGTGGGCCGTGATGCCATAAGGTGTGTGTATTCTTCGGACACGAGGTCCCTAGGGGAGGACCTCATCGCTCGAAGAGATTCCTCTTCAAGGGTTCCGTTATAGTGTCATGTGCTCCTGACAGGCGACGGAAGTGGGCCGTAGGGCCGAGGGCCTTAAAGCCATAAGAGGGATGTATGAGTATACAAGGAGATTAGAGTGGAGGAATGGGGCGGGGTGATGCGCGTAATACTTGAATGCGTCCTACCTGTCATAACCTATGCTGCCGAAACGTCAAAGAAATCGACAGTAGGGTTGGTCCACAAGCTGAAAGTCGCTCAGCGAGCTATGGAGAGGGTTATGCTCGGAATTCCTGTGAAGGATAGAATCCGAAACGACGTTATCCGACAGACAAACAAGGTGGTCGACAAAGCTCAGAGGATTAGTAAGCTGAAGTGGCAGTGGGCCGGCCATGTTTGCCGCAGAACCGACAATCATTGGAGCAAACTAATACTCGAGTGGAGACCGCGTTTAGGCAAGCGTAGTGTAGGACGCCCTCCGGCTAAGTGGGGTGACGATCTGAGACATGCAGCTGGCAAACATTGGATGAGAAGAGCCGAAGACCGGACTCAGTGGCGCGTCTTGGGAGAGACCTACGTCCAGCAGTGGACCGATATAGGTTGGTGATGATACTAATAATAAACAAATATTATATACCTAAGTATCTATCGAACCAGCATAAATCCTATAAAAAAACTCACACTTACACGCTCGTATAGACACCCTTTACATGTGATAGAACTCGGAAGCCAGCAATATGGCGGGAAAATTACTATTACGCCATTACAGAACGGAAAGAAAAAGAAATTCACGAAGCCGAAGTACCATCCTTACTTACACAAATGTAAACACGCACACAGTTAAAAGCTTGCAATTCGAGTTCCAGACGAGACGAGTCGAGCCTGCCGTCAGAACGGGACGAGAATACGAAACTATTGGAGAGAGATAGAGACGAATAGGTGATATTGACCTTGCGCGCGTGTGACGTCATTTGCGACCTAGCTGCAGCCTTCCTATGTATACATGTGTGCGTGATCCAGACCCTGAAACGCTTCAGTGTGCGTAGTGTCTCGTATATCTCTCGTCTGTGTTTTCCCGGGCTTGGATCACTGTGTGTGCGTATTGGTGTAAAATGAACTGTATATCTTAGAATTTTAAGCCTTTATTCATGATACCCTGTCATTTTAGAGCGGCTTTAAAAAATGCTCATTTGCCAACTAAAAGAAAATGACAACAGATTTAGCACACAGGTATTTTAGCTAGCGGAGGTTTAGAAGACTAATAATGTACAGACCGTAGTTGTTTTGTAGATAGAAAATACGATTTCCCACATAAAATAATAGATAATCTTTTAAAATGTTTTAATGGTAAATCGTATTATCAACTCTAAAAGAAAGAAAATAAAGCACTTTCTTAGTTGAAACGGACTATGAAAAGTTGGTACGAAGTATTTTTCCAATAAAAGCTACTGTGTATTCTGTGCCTATATACGTTTGTGTTAACGTCCTCTGTAGCCCCTGTAAAGCACGCTAGTGTGCGTGAATTTTCCGTGTAGCAACACAAACTCGTGCAACAGGTATGCGTGTGTTTGTGACATTGATTTCCCATAGCAACAGGCGAAATTCGTAGTTATCTGAGCGAGCCTTTGAAATAAGAAGTGGGGTGCTACTATGATCACAGCGTTCAAAATCTTTCAAAGCATCGTTTTTATGCAACACATTAGGGGCCTAATAGAAATCTTATCTCATCTACCGTAGGTACAAAACACTAGATGGAGATTACCTCTTGCAGAACTGGGGGGCAATCGTTGTGTCAGTTAAAAACCTGCCAGGTATAATCCTGGCAGGTTTTTTGAACGGTTTTCATACTAAATCATAGGTATTCTGTGACTAAATAGTGACATTAGCGCGTTTCAGCGCGTTTTCTGTCGTCAGAAGCTACTTGTTTTCGTATATCTGTAGCCACGTCGCTTGACATTATGCTGGGCAGCGAAAGCAGTTCAGAGATTGCGAAATGGGGGCTTTTCTGCAAGCACTTCGAACCACTAAGGGCTGAATCCGCAGTGAGATATACGTATTCTGTGACAGTAGTCATGTCATGTCTCTTCTTCTACTTCTTCTTTTCTACCTATATGGCCTCTTTCCGTCATTTCGACAGACAAATTTTGCAGTGTCAAGTGAAATATTTGAAATATTAACTGTCAAGTCATGTCATTGTCAAGTCGGCTGTCGTTTGTTTTGAAGGGAAAATGATGGCATTTTCCCTTGAAAATTTGAAAACGAAATCTATCATTTCAAGGAAATCACTTTAAATATTTTTATTCCAATGGCCCACACCTTACATCACGACCACAAGTAATATTGGTTAAAATTCCACCAAAATAAACAACAATACTCACTATACTACCATGAAAAAAAAGAGACGATGTTTCCCTTAAAAATGACAGAACTCGAATCCATGTCATGTCTCAATTATTATTGAGACCGTAACATCGATTAGGTACTGACACATTTACATAGAAAAATCAAGAAATCGAAAAAAACAAAATCTAATTATATACCAAACCAAGTTTTGTTAATGGTAGCCCTTGTTCGCAAAGTTAGAACGAAATTGCACGCTAAATGTACGCTATATACGCTAAATGTACCCTTTTAAAGGGTTATTAGTAAACTGAGTGGGTTGTTTGTTAGTTGTTGGAATAATTAATTTAACACAGTAAGCGAACGTAAAAGCTATCTCTTAGGAAATTCGTTATAATATGTTTTGTGTTGATATTTTGGATAGGAGATGTGGGCAATCGTTGTTTCATAATAACATGCCAGGCTGTTTTCATACTAAATCGTAAGTATCCTGTGACTAAATAGTGACACCAGCGCGTTTCAGCCATGTCGCTTGACATTATGCTGGGCAGCGAAAGTCAGAGCTTGCGATATGGGGGCTGAGGGCAACTCTGTTAAACTTTGCTTATCTACCTTGATGCTAGATGGCGCTCTGTGAAATGTCCATAAATATTAATTTTATGTAGGAATATCAAGCAGGCCCATTTTTTATAGGATTCAAAGATGATTCTTGAAAAAATCCGAGTGTGTAAGAACTCATACACAAAATAAAATGCCACAGATAAAATATTTTATTTTTTATAGGAATAATTTATCTGTGGCTTTTTATTTTTATAGGACTCAAAGATGATTCTTGATAAAATCCCAGTGTATGAGTTCTTACACAGTGGATTTTTTTCAAGAATCATCTTTGAGTCTTTTATAAAAATTAAGTTCATAAACTAAGGAAATGTCATCGGGTATATTAAATTAATATACCGAACTTAAAGATTTAGAAAATAACTTTCCCAATCTAACTTTGGATGAGAAAAACAATATGACGCAATAATGATAAAGGTCATTCAGGAAGTACCTCGTAAAATCACGATCTACTACCCACTCTGTTAGCTCAGAATGAGACTCGTGGAAAACTCATTCCTCGTGCCAGTCGCCCACATTCTGTGAAAATAGTAAATAATCTCGGTACAATCATTAACAAAAGTGCTTTTATATTTCGAAGGTCTATAAAGATGCTTTTCCACTATCAAAACACTGAGTGTAAAAGTTTCAGCGTCAAAAATTTATCTCAAACTCGAATACTTTCTTCACCCTTTGTACACACGTTTTCAGGCGGAAATGGAGGTTCACTGTTTTTGACCTGTGAGATCCGCCATTGTTTTTTTTTCAGGAGAATTTATCAGAACTTTTATCCCACTGTAAAAGAAAATACTCGTACCTACTCATCATTTCCCTGCCCTTATCCCACGCTAGGTGGGGTCGGCACATATTTTCTTCTTCCACTCACTCCTATCGTTCAACTCTGAATCTACTCCGCTCACATTTATAATCCTTTTTCACACAATCTAACCACTTCTTCGGCCTTCCTCTACTTGCGTACCAAAAAGTTACTACTAGCCAAAACTATATAACATGGATTTGAATAGATATTTGTACCTACTACAGGTTGTAAAAAAACAAGTTTTATTATTCAAATTATGCTGTTATTTTATCAAATTCTATTTACAATGCCCATACAATATTACTAATATTACTAATATTGCGGTACTCCTATTTACTATTCGCTATATATATTTTCAAAATCTTCTAAGAAACAAAATATTAATACTATCACAACTGAGTACCTGGAAATATGATGCTTAAAAATCTTATTTAATACGTAATAGAAATTAAAATATCTAAGAAAGAGATTGTATAAAAAAAAATATTGAAATAATAACATTAAGTGGAAAGGTACATGAATTTAAGTACTAAGAAGTGAGAAAAACAGAATTTATCGTAAATGAATTTAATGGGAATGAATTTTTAATAAAATATTAATTAAGGAATTACATAAAATTTTCTACAATTTTAAATAATATTTTTTTTATTGTATCAGCTTATCGGTTTCATATTTATCAACATGCATATTTTTCTTAAGTTTTCTTACAAACTAAAAGTACAAAAATAATTTCTACGAATTAAAATATTATTTTGTAAAAAACATAAAATCTCAGTTTATTATGGTTAAAATTCATTTATGGCATAATAATCAACGTACACATGATAAAAAGTAATATATTTTATAACACATTTGCTCGTAAAGGGTCTCTTATTTCACCAATTTCAGTATCGTAATGTATATCATTACGCATACATTACGATACTGAAATTGGCGCGGGCGGGGGGCGCGCGCCGCGCTCTACGATAAAAAATAAGTATTTAATTCTTTTACAAATTGTTCAAATTTTTCTAACTGCTTCAACAAGTGAATAAAGATTTATTCTTTGAAGAAAGTCCGAGTTTTATTTATTTCCTAGCAAATGTGTTATAAAACGTCGTATGACATACGTGCGCTTTGAAAATTACAGCCTCTGCTTTCTTGTAGCCCTCGCCTACGGCTCGGGCTGGCAATATCGCCTCGGCTGTAATTTTCAACTTACCGCACTCATATCATAATGTACTATTAGACAAAAAATAAGTGAGCGTGCACCTAATTTTTTATAAAGACTAATGAAATGTACCTACTTAAATTATACAATTTTAGAAAGAACCTTAAATATAGTTATTTGTTTCATTTGTTGTGATCTAACGAAGAATATCGCTTATATAAGAAGACATAAAATATACGAATTTGAGCTTAAATAACGAACTAAATTCTAACAAAATTTACAAAGACTTTTCTTTATACTACTTTGATCATTTGCGCAACACTTTTCAGTGCAGTTTTAGGTTACCGCACGTAGCGGATGCAAAAGCTTATATAATTATATCTAGTTTGTAAACTCAAACTTTACTGATGCAATGACCAAAAACCTGTAATTTTAAATATTACTCTGAGACTGAATCAAAAAAATATTACAATCTAATGACAATTAAATATTATGTAAATCTCGTCGAATCTTCGGGAAGAGGTAAGTAATGGTTTTATTGCGTCATTTTGAGACTCGAGGCAATTCTTTCTGTGACATTGCGAGTTAATTATGTGGCTTCAGGCGCGACGAACGTGAAACAGCTACAGTGTAAGCTTACGTTTACTATTAGCAGACTCTGAATTTACTTAGTAGAATACAGCTGTGTAATATGCTTTCTACTGTAAAATTGGATGCTATTGGGAGTTTGTACAATAGCAGATACCGATACCTAACACGCCGATACCAAACGATACGAACATTGATGGTTTCAGCGTGCCACGGTATGACAGCGTCCATATGGTGAATATCGTGCCAGCAGAAGTGTAAAAACAACCAATCAAATCTCAAGAGCCTTCCTGTTCTTATCCTAAGCTAGTCTGAAGAGCAAGGACCACACCAAACCTTATCTCATTGTAGCAGTTACTTCTCAAGAGCAAAAGGTCGCACCGAAGTCCGAACCAATACTAACATCTGTTTACACGTATTTACTAAGTGGAGGTCTCAACAGCAAGCACTCAAAAGTGGCTACATTTCAAGAGCAAACGTCACACCGAACCAGCCCAACTTCATCGCAGTTCATGCACTTGAGCGCGACGAATTCCGCCGTGAAGTGATTTCGGTGTAAACTCTTCTTGGAGCCGTTGCAGATCCGACACGGTAAGAGTCGGAAGCCACCGCACATCTGGCAGGTGGTGCATGCGTCTGGACTCTGGAATTGAGATGAATTTGATGAGGAAAAAGTGACGGAGGTTTAACATTTAGAGGCGCTCATTTTACATCTTTTGGGATGCTTAATTTTACACCTTTCAAGGTATTTTGCTTATGCCACAGATCATATAATACTATACTAGTACTTATGCTAAACGGGCAGACGCTTTGCATGAGGTTTTAAGACAAAATTTTGTCAATGGAAGAGAAGGCCACGGTAAAACTAAATGTCTAATATGATTTTGTATGTCTTTGGATTCCGAGTTTCATCAAACTTGTCAGCTTTGTTCGTGATAATTTATCTTTATGTTAGTCATCTTTATGTTTTTCTATGGAAAAAAATCAAAGGTGTCAATACCTACAAGTCTACTTCTCGCTAAAATGTAAAAGCTGATTTTTTCTTCGCGCAGTGACACGTAACACTGATAGTTTTATAGAAAAAAAGTTGTTCTATATTGCTGTGTACTTTAATCCGCGAAATTTTATGAGCAGTATTATTTCACCCTGTATAACAAAGTATTTGAGAATTAATTTAGTATCACCACGTATTCATCGTCCATTTCAGGAAGTATTTCTATCATCGCGACCGCAACTTTCCCTAAATAATTTTGAGTTATAAATCATTTAAAAATTACCCAAACTGTACATTATCTTACATTAACATCAACGCGGCGCCTTTTATGGAATGTACAAGTGAGTACATAATATAAAATTATGTGGTAAGTTATTTGCTATGGTTGCAAAAGTCTCCGAAATAAGTGGGTGATAATAATAATTCTGTTGCGCAACGTCTACCGCACCTTGTGTTGCTTCATTGAGAGTAAATGAGATGACTACATTGAATACGTGCTTTTAACTAAATAAATAATTAAATAAATATACACGGACATTCAACACAACGCCTTCTAGACCCAAACTAAGCAAAGCTTGTACTATGGGAACTAGATGGCTGATAGAATACATACATAAATATTTTTTTTTTGTAAACACATACTTATAATACATAGAATAGAACACCCAGACACAGAACAAACATCTATGTTTGCCACACACAAATGTTTGTTCTCGGTGGGGATCGAACCCACGACCCACAGCACGCAAGGCACAGCGACTACCGACTGAGCCATGACGCCTGTCAAAATGCCTGGTTACTTTACTACACGAGTGTTCATTAGTAGTAGAAGACTTTTAACAAGAGTTGGGGAAGTACTACTATCGTTGGTACTTATTTCTAGCGTAAAGCATTGCCGACAAGTATCACAGACATGTCTCAGAGTGGTGGGCGCAGTGCAATACATAACAGGGCAGTGGGTGTGCTCAGTGAGCCAATGCATCGAGGCAGTGCAGTAGGTATAGATATTACTGAGCCATTGTGGGCCATTGTGGGCCATTGATTGGCCATTTTGTATAAATAATAGTAGCATCGTCGTCGGCTGGAGTTAATTACAAAGATGAAAAATATTGCAAACGTATTCAATTAATAAATGCTATTCACCGCGCCAATGCATCCAGTGTGTATTTACAGTGTATTATTACATTTAATTTTCTTTGTGAATAAAAGTATACTAACAAAATTAAATAATCTTGAACCAAATAAGCAACATAATCAAAAGGTTACAGTCAGTATGACTCACAAAAGTGTTTGACGTGTTTTGAATAACGAATTTTGAGTTATGAAATAAAACTACTCGTATTTTGACAACTCGACAAAATATCAATTCGACTTCTGCTGCTGACTGTACATAATCTTTTTCTTCTTTTATGGATGGTCTCTGTCTGTCATTTCGATAGACAATTTTATCATGCCAGTGTCAAGTGAATTATTAAAAATTTCTTTTTCTTATAACGAGAAGTACGCATGTTCATTTCAACTTATTCAAGTCTCATTACAAGCACAATGTCATAGAAATCCAGCAGAAAAATACATTTCCCACGGGCCATATACAGCTTCGCTTCATTCATAGCAGAAAGGGCCTGTCATTCTGTCCGTAGGATGCTTGCTTCCTGTTCTCACAACTCCAGTGGGGGTTCCAACAGTCACCGAGAGGGGGTAGGGGGAGTTTCTCTGCCTCTTCTTTGTGTCACAAGTTTTTTGGTTTATTTGTGTTTACAGGGGGAGATAGGAGTGTGCTTCGTGTTTGCTTTTCATGCATTGTTTTTTGGTTCATATGTTTATATTGTGGCTTGAATTTAAATCGCTTGGGTTGCAAAATTTAAAAATAGGCTGTAGTAAAATTTTCTTTGCAAAGTTTTATAATAATATGTAAGTAAGCTCCAAAATACCTGCAAATATTTATTGCTCTACCGCGGAATCGAACCCCTAATAATTTGAGTCTTCCATCTATCCATCGCACGATCTTTGTTGGCATCCAGTTGTCTGACCGCCAAGTGTATCTAATAGTTTTTTTTTAATTGAGGTAATGGATTTGGTTATCTTTTTATCTTTTTTAACCGACTTCAAAAAAGAGGGGTTCTCAATTCGATTGTATTTTTACAATATTAATACAATCTTGATAGCCACTAAAAACTATAGGTACTCTATTTCTGGTGATTTATGAATATCTAATGTTCTGAAAATTGAAGTTTTAGATTTCCGTTTTAAACTTGGCGGTAAAGCAGCAGTTTACACTATCGAGCATTCCATCTTGATTTTATTTCTACGACCAATAGTCAGGGCAGCTCGTCTAGACGTGGAATAACCTATAAAGTTGTGAATATATTTTCAATGCCACGACCAATATACTATCAGGATTAGGATTAAACACTGGAATTTTCAAGGTAAATTGGACATACGTACTTAGTTTGGTCTTAGATATTAAACAATCGGCGAGACTTCAATATCGGTTATTGGTAAATATAATCTTCCGGTTTCAATAAAGCTTTCAAAAATTGTGTAGGTGTATCTTTTGTACCCAACTGAACTTACTTTCGAAACTCACAAATTATATTTTCTGCATGTACTTATTAAAAATGTCTGAGTAGGTTTATGTATCAATGCGTCTTTCAGTACACAGCTGAGCCAAGATTGATGGATTGAATGTTTGGGTCCACTCCATCATGAGATGATAGGTAGTTTGTCACAAAAAAGGTTATTGAAAACTTTCGTAAAAAGTTTTACTCATGTTCTTTAAAAAGTATTTCTTTACATAATTTTATGGGTTTAGCATGAATCTGAAACAGCGATTTGTTTACTAAAACGTAATAAGAAAACTATTTCTGTCTCTGCTTCCGTCAAACAAAAGCAAGAGATGAAGAACCGTAATTTCCTACTAAGCGTGTTATATATTCATAATTTTATCACCGCCCATTTCATGGTTTCACAACGTAACAAAACAGGTGGGAATAGATGGGATTGAAGCCAGGTGTAGAGCATAGTTTTATAAGCAAGAACGAATGGTTAATTCGTCCATGTCACAGAACTACTGGGATTTTTTTCATTACTTCTGCTGACAGAACTAGTCAATAGAACCTGTGGGAATAGAGACATACTTATTCCCGATACAATATCATTTATTGCAGATTATGCAGCCATAATTTGTCTTACCGCGAGACTCAATCCCGCTCTTCTCATATTTCAATCAAGTTTCAATTCCACTCGAAACATAGTTTCCGTAAAATTAGTTATTGATTTTACTTTAGTAATACAAAGTACGGTTATACATACCTTATACGGTTTAAGCATTTTCCGTAATTCCCCTGCTTCGTTCAGTTTCTCCACAGTGTCCGCGTCCTGTAACCAAAGAGATCAAATTTAATTAAAAGTTCTTTATTAAAAGCTATCTTTGTCAACACTTTCCTTTAGAGTTGCGAGTCTGTTTGTGGTTCTATACTTTGTACACTGTAATGTTAGCGGTTTTGTACAGTCATGCACATAGAGCTCTTTGTAAAAGAGTTTGGTCTGAGAAGTACTTTGTCAAGCAGTGATGCTCGCATTGCCTGTTCCTTCTTATTTCACAAGCCTCGTGGTTTGTACAGTCGCAGTCATAGAGCTATTTGTAAAAGAGTTTGGTCTGGGAAGTACTTTGTCAAGCAGTGATGCTCGCATTGCCTGTTCCTTCTTATTTCACAAGCCTCGTGGTTTGTACAGTCGCAGTCATAGAGCTATTTGTTACAGAGTTTGGTCTGGGAAGTACTTTGTCAAGCAGTGATGCTCGCATTGCCTGTTTCTTCTTATTTCAAAAGCCTCGTGGTTTGTACAGTCACGCACATAGAGCTCTTTATAAAAGAGTACTACGCCAAGCCACAGATCAGCCAAGCTTATGTATTTTATGATCTGTGGCTTCGTATTTCTGATAAAAGAATGATGTGCTGGTTAAAATTATAGGCACATTTTAACCTACATCTTAGGGCACAGAATAACACATGTTTTTTTCTGTTATGTGAGGGCCTGTTTCACTATCTTTGAGTAACGCAATCCGTGAGATAAAAATATATGACAAGTCTAAACTTAAGAGATATTTGTAATTGACGGATAGCGTAGTCATGAGATGTTGAAATAGACAAATTAGACAATAAGACTAATTAACGCAGTGCAATGCTTCATAGGACAATTCAGAAGACGTGCTCTTCGAAGTAATGCACTACTACTAGAAATATTTTTAAAATCATCACCATCATCATCATCATAAACCTATATCGGTCCCCTGCTGGATGTAGGTCTCTCTCAGGACGCGCCACTGAGCCCGGTCTTCGGCTCTTTTCATCCAGTCTTTGACAGCTACATGTCTCAGATCGTCACCCCACCTAGCCGGAGGGCGTTTTACACTACGCTTGCCTAAACGCGGTCTCCACTCGAGTATTAGTTTGTTAAAAATACTTGTAGGTAATAAAGAGCAACAGATGCTTAAATAAAAACATTATTTTTGTTATAGTGTCGATGACTGTACTTGTATTTAGCTGGGACAGGAATGAGTTCGTTTTGTTGCAAAAAGAAGTTATTTCAAAGCAAAATGTTTCAATACGGATCAATACGTTCGTGAAGGTTTTCTGGATAGTTTCATGCAATATGCTTTCGTTGAAACGAAAAACGAACGTTTCGTAAAGAACTTTTAATGCATTTCTCATGGAAGTTACGATTTCACAGAAACTTACCATTGGAGGGTTTCGTGCAGTATGCATTTTTCTAAGAATTTATTATTTCTCAAAAGCTACTTTGTTTGCTCTATGCAAATAATCTTAGTACCTAGTACGCATCGCGATAACATTGAGAGCAAATGAAAAATATTGATACCTCTCCACTCCTTCCTCTCCTCTCCTTCTCTTCCACTTATCCCGGTGGAAATGAAAGCATAAACTAAATATTTATTGATTATACCCGTATCGCAAGCTCTGAACTGCTTTCGCTGCCCAGCATAATGTCAAACGATGTGGCGACAGATATACGAAAACAAGAAGATTTTGACGGCAAAAAACGCGCTGAAATGCGCGAATGTCACTATTTAGTCACAGAATACATATGATTTAGTAAGAAAACAGTTCAACGATTGCCCCCGGCCGAAAAAAAAACATGATAAAACCTGTAAAACAAACCAATTGCAAAGTATACCTCAGATAAATTACAGTGGAAATGAATCGGATAGGAATGAATAATGCATATAGATTTCCGTACCATCTGTCTCTGTCACACAGCCGGATTTACTTGTCTTTGCGTATGGAGAAAAATTATTCTATGACGGTTCAGATTTAAACGGAAAAATGTATTTTGTATGCAACAGGAAAATGCTAGGTGTGAATAATAATTTTAAAACTGATACTGTTTCCGCTTTTGCAATGACGTCATATGGGGTAAGTAAAAAAACTCCTGAAAACTTCAGAGTACCCAAAATACAAGATACGTTTATTTGCTAAAGTAAGTAAATGTAATTTCGTTTAGAAATAGGAGACACTTTAAAACTTATTCCCCTTTTGCGGGTAATCGCAAGAATGTTGACAAAATTATGATCAATATAAACCACTTTTCCATGAAGAAAATCACAACTAATACAGTATTTACAAAACACACTTTTATATAGAACTGTTACTATGAGCGGGAAATTGAATCACTTATTCCATATATTTTTGCCAAGGACACTTATTTGGTTGTATGCACTGCATTGTAAGCTCTGAGATATATACGAAAACAAGAGACTTTTGACGGAAAAAACGCGCTGAAACGCGCTAATGTCATTGTTTAGTAACAGAATACGGATGATTTAGTATGAAAACAGGAAAACAGACAACGACTGCCTTCAGATTGTACGCAATGGCTTTTTCGAGAAGTTATTGACAGTAATAGCCTAGGTAATAGATTATTTTCTTTAAAACAATGTCTACTTCAAGCAAAATACCTTAAACCACTCGATAAAATATTTTGTAACAAGAAAACAATGAATAATAGCGAAAATACTCAGAAGCAAGTGAAGCCTTGGCTTAGAATTTTCCACATAAAATCTATTGTTTGTCGCGTGGTAAAACTTCAATAACAATCAGACGATTGTAATAGCGAATTCAGGGGGGTTAGGGGCTGGGGTGCTAGGTCGGGTAACCTCCAAGAGGTCTGCGCTGTTACTTGTCCCCTGGGATTCGTCCTGGGGGAACGGTAGCAGTCGCGGATTGGTGCACCCTGGTAAACACCGCTAATAACTTCTCACTCGTGGGATCTTGTTAGCGGTGGCCAATAACTCGACACGGTGGGCCTCTCCGCGTGTCCCTCTGAGTAGCAGAGGGCACAGTGTGATGAGGCAGGGTAGACTTCGGTCTACCCAGGTGGGTCCGGGCCCCCTTGTTTGGTGGCCCGGACGACCTTCTGGGACCTGGTCCCAGAAGGGGGCGGCGAAGCGCGCGCGGGGGGACGCGGAACTCTCCTGCGCCGCTTCGTGGGGGACGAGCGGTCCCATAGAAGGCGGCGAAGCGCGCGCGGGAGGACGCGGAACACTCCTGCGCCGCTTCGTGGGGGGGCCTTGGGCCCCCGAGCGGGGAAGAGCGCGCGGGACGACGCGGAACTGTCCCGCGCCGCTCTGACGCATGGTGGCGAATGGCGGGGCCGACATGGAGCCCCGGCCCCGCATTGCACACATTCGCCACCTTTGCGGGCGGACGGGAACGGCCGAGTCGCTTGCCGTTCCCAGGCCCCACCCTGCAGGGGAGGGGCGTGCGGGCCCCGCTGTAATGGCGGGCTTCGTCGGGGAGGGACTGGATGTAAAGGCTCTGCCGGTTTCCCAGTCCCCCCCACTAAGACGACGCAGGAGCGCCGCTGGGTTTTTAGTGGGTATACCGGCCTTGGGGAGGCCGGGGAGTCCCACATACCCCCCTTGTCACTCTCCAGTGGAGGGGGGATGCGTCATTTGCATTTTCCCAGCGCAAAAAAAAAAAAAAAAAAAAAAAAAAAAAAAAAAAAAAAAAAAAAAAAAAAAAGGGGGGTTAGGGGCTAAGCCCTTTTCCAGCACAAAAGTACCGTGTCTGTCTAAGGGCGGACCATGATTCGTCAGAGAAAACCTTAATAACTCCCCCCCTCCAAGCCAACATCAGGATTTTGGCTTGGTAGGGGGTGGGGTGGGGGGGATCAAGCCCCTTCCAAACCACCAAAATTCTGGATCCAGCACTGCTTAGGCTGGTGTTTACTAATACCAACCCGGTGGCTATTGTTTCTTTAGCTAAGCTTTTTTAGTGATGGATAAAAGCAGATGAGCCCCCCTTATCTTGAACGGCTATTTCTGACTATAACAATGGATACCTTACAGAGCACGTCTTGTGAGGATAGGCTCTGTGAGGTCTTTTGCTTTCATTAGCTTTTCCATACTTTGGATAACACGTCAAAAACTATTTCGGTTATAAGTTTTTATTTTATTTTATTTTATTTTATTAGGGAAACAAACAGTACAATAATAATTAAAGATATAAAACTTAAAATAGCACAGAAACCAGTGAAGCTTCCACCATAACATAATACATACAAAGCATGTGAACAGACTTAATACAAAAAAGCATTACCCTAAGTTATGAAATGACCTAAAAAAGAAAAATACAAAGAATTAAAAATTTAAACTAGAAAACAAACTGGCTAAGTAAACTAAACTAAACAACGACTAAATATTGGCCAAACTACCTACAATGCTCTTGCGGAACTCAGTAGCAGTCAAGTGGAAGATATCAATATCTGTGAATCTGGAATTATATGTCTCGCAAACTCTATTAATAAACATATTTTTATTATAATTCGTTTTAGAAGAAGGCGTCCAAAAGGTTTTCTTTTTTCTTTTTGATAGTCGTGGGCATGACAGGTAAATACTCTGTAGCAACAGCTCAGAGTCAACTTTATTAGATAATATTTTGAATAAAAACATTTGATCCCTTACTACACGGCGATCCTGAAGGCTGGTAATAGGACTAGTGGAGTTTAGAGGAAAACGATACCCTAAGTGCTTCAAGAACTTGTTTTGTATTTTTTCAATTTCCTGAATGTGTATAGGATATTGCGGATTCCATACCGTTGACGCATATTCCAAAATAGACCTAACAAAGCTATTAAAAAGAAGAATCAGAGTATGAGGATTTCTGAATTCTCTACCAAGCCTTAGCACAAAGCCGAGCATTCGATAAGCTTTGGAAGTGATAATGTTGAAGTGCGCGTTAAAAGTCAGTTTATTATCCAGATAAACACCCAAATCTCTTACCTCAGAGACTCTTGGAATAGTTACATTATCAAGATGGTAACCAAAGACAATGAAATTGGGCTTTCTAGTGAATGAAATAACATTACATTTACTAGCATTGATGAAAATAGAGTTATTTTTACAGTAAGAGTAAAGTCTATTGAGGTCATCTTGAAGTAACTGACAATCAGAAATCGAGGTGATTTTCATGAAAATTTTGGTATCATCAGCATATATCAGACATTTTGAATTATAAAACTGTTTAGTAACATCATTAATAAAAACTAGAAAAAGCAGGGGTCCCAAATGGGATCCCTGCGGCACACCGGAAGATATAGGCATAAATGTAGAGCAATAACCTTTAATTGTGACAGCCTGGCTTCGGGCACGGAGGTAGGATTCCAGCCACCTCAGGAGATCCCCATGAATACCTATATCCTGAAGTTTGCGAATCAGTATGGAGTGTGTTACTTTATCAAAGGCCTTAGAGTAATCCGTGTAAACCGTGTCAACTTGAAAGCCCTGATCCATGGCTTCAGATACTAAATGAGTAAATTCACACAAATTACTCTCAGTTGAACGCATACTAATGAATCCGTGCTGCACTCGGTTAATCATAGGTCGTAAAACAGGAAAGAGGGTGTCATAAACAATTTTCTCAAACATTTTAGCAATGGTACATAGCTTAGAGATTGGCCTATAATTTATAACCTCGTGTTTGTCGCCTGATTTAAAAACAGGCACAACATATGATTGTTTCCACAACTTAGGTATGGAGCCCGTTTGCAGGGAGTGCTTAAAAAGAAGATAGATTGGAAGATTAAGGACATCATGATGCTGCTTAAGGAATGCGGGCGGCAAATTATCGGGTCCACAGCCCTTATTAATATTAAGGCAATTTAAATATTTACCTACTAAGCCGACCGATATCTCAATATTATCCAGAGTAGTTGCAGAATTAACGATATCATTATTCGAGTTATGCGGAACATTGCTGGAAGGCTCAAACACAGATTGAAAATAATCATTGAACATTTCACAAATATCATTTACATTTGAACTTGTCACGTTGTTGTAGGTCATTGTATCAGGAAGATCCCCAGTTTTTTTCTTAGACTTAACGAATGACCAAAAGTTTTTACTATCTTGATTTATTTTCAATTCGGAATAAGCTATGAAAGTGCTATAGCATTCATCCTCTACCTTTTTCTGTCTCTCTCTCAATATTTTAAACGTGTCAAAGTCACTAGAGCAACCGAATTTTTTCCATTTTTTATGAAATTTAAGTTTTTCTTTTATAATTTTAATAAGTGGTTTGGTGTACCAGACAGGATACCGGTTATTTGATTTAATAACCGTAGTTGGTACATGCTTATCTATGATCTGATTGACAATAGAATAAAAAGTGCTAGTCGCAACCTCCAAATCCTCACAGTCAAGATACGAGCGCCAGTCAATATCAGAAAGAGCTCTACTGACTGCCTCATGGTCAGCTTTATGGAATAGACGAACAGACCGTGGAGCAGGGCGCAACATCTTATATCCAAGGTCAAGAGACTCTAATTCTAGAGCAGGGTGGTGGGAATCTTCAGGCAGCAGTGGTGAGGTACACTTAACTAAGTTGTATTTTTGATTGCAAATAACTAAATCAAGTATACGGTTATTTATATTATAAACATTATTGTACTGCCGAAAACTAGTGAAAGTTAAAAAATTACCCAGTTCAGACGCAAGAATATCATCATTCGCATTCTTAAGTGTAGGTACAGACTTCGAGCAATCCCAATTCCCATTAGTTATATTGAAGTCTCCAACTAGTATAAAAGAATCGTTGGGATGATCCATGGAGGATTGAGCAGTTAAATCAAAGAAATGAACCATGGACGGCCGATGATCTGAACCTTGAGGAAAATAACAGCAGTAAAGTCTAAGCTTTTTACTATGGTTAAGGTCTATTAGCAATTCTATGGCTTCAGCATAGTAATTTCTAAACGGAATACACCGTGAGGAAGCGACAGAGAGCTCACGATTCACGGCGACAAGCACCCCACCACCCATTGTATCTCCTCGCAATTGATAATTGCGATCACATCTGTAAACATTGAAACGACCATCAAACAGTTCGCTACTAAAAATACCATCTAAAAGCCATGTCTCACTAAGACAAATAATGTCATAGTTAAAATTAAGCACATTTTTAAAAAAAGTTGTTGTCTTAGTTCGTAAGCCACGGACATTTTGATAATAAATATGCAATTTCTTTATGGGATCCATTGATTACAAAATGTACAATATACAGCTAAATAAAATATTATGTAAAGACGCCATACTAACAAAACGATAGCCAAATAATAAACAACAAGACCTATAGCGTTCCGAAAGAGCAAGAAAATAATAACATTAAGAGTGAAGTTATAGCAAATAAGCAAAAATATAAGTATGCATTCAAGAGCACAAATAAGCAAATATAAACCAAAAGCCATTGAAGAAAACTTTAGAAACGTAATTGCAGGTGTATCAACGACAATATTAGCACCTAAATGATCTTTTTTAAATCATCTTCGCAGCCAATATGCAGCACTGGACTGGTGTCCGAACAGCGAGCCATTATAGAACAATTTTTCACCCAGACGTACCTATAGTTTTTTTCTTTTGCTATCTTTTTAACACGCTGCAGAAGAGACTTGTTGTACTTCGTCAGGTGCTCATTGAAGAACACGGGAAAATCTTTGCCAACGTACCCTAAGTCAGAGGCCCTAAGCCCGCGAAGCTTCCGCAAAACATGCAGGAACTCGTCCTTTCTAGAGCGACACAGCATCTTCAACACGATTGGTTTGGGCTTGTTGATTTCACCAGCAGACGGTGTAACACGAGTGACGAAGTCCACATCCGACGGCAACAGCACGAAGTGTGTACGCTTGGCAAGATCGCGCACTAAGTCCATCAAGTTCTCACTTCGATTTTCAGGAATCCCAAAAATCTCAATGTTGGAGCGACGAGCCCACTGATTTTTCAGATTAATGTCGCTCTGAACCTGTTTGACAGCAGTCTTTAAAACCTCTACCTCAGCGACCGCAGTCTCACATTGCTTGATTTTTACATCCATTTTATCAATCTTTGAGTTTAATTTATTATATTCTTGACTCATGAATTCCATTGATACCTTGATGTCCTTTAGTTCCTGCTTAAGGGAAGAGATCTCGCTAGCAAAAAGCGCCTTAAGTGTGGTGCTTAATACATCCTGCATTCTGCTTACTTCACTTTTAATAAGCGCTGCAATATCTAGGTTACTATACGATGGTACTTGTAATTGAGGTGAGATTTGAGTTGATGATTCCCCCATACTTGCAACATCCAATGTTAGTGGGGACTGCTTAGAGCTCTCCTTCTCATCCCGGACACCAGAGCGTACCGGAGTACTGTCAGATTTGATTCTTCTCGACTTCGACTGACAATTAGGGCACACCCAAGTAGCCTTAAAGTCCTTAGAGACCTTTTTGACTTTATCTGGCAAAATACATTGAAGGTGGTAAAGTATTTTGCAGCTATTACATTCTAAGGCGCTTGCACTATCGCCATCAGTTGACCGACAACAACCAAACTTAGTCATGGTATCTGGTTGTTAATTTCACAGCGCAACGTCACTGAGTTCGTGGCTAAGTTGGTTAGGCACCCGACCGCAACGCAGGGACCGCGGGTTCAAGTCTCACCACAGGTAGCGGTTTTTGCACGCTCAGGAAGTTTCCGGCTCCGCCTACAGCTGTCCTTGACTCCTCCTTGACTAGCGTCGTCTCTGTCGAAGCCGATCACCACACACCCACTGGGAGGAGCGTCACGTCCAAATTGACCAGGAAGAAACGAGAAATCTCCAAATTTGAAACTAACCAATAGTAAAATAGATAACAAATAAAATTATACGAGAGCGACCGTACGTCTGTTCACAGGCAGCGATAGAGCCGAAGTTGCTAAGAAAGTCACATTTTAGTACCCGACTTCAATTTGATACGCCTTCATCATCAAATGATGATGATGATGGCAGTTCGGGACCAACCTGGAAGCATACCCTTTCAGATAAAAAAAGAATTTTTCAAATCGGTTCATAAATGACGGAGTTCTGAGGTAACAAACATAGAAAAAAAAACATGCAACCGAATTGAGAACCTCCTCCGTTTTTGAAGTCGGTTAAAAAAGTTATCAATTCAGTTGTATGTTTTTTATGGTAGCCTAGAACTGATCATCAGACTGTTACTATAAGTGGTTATCCCTCATAAAGATTCTATTATGAGAAAAGTGTTGGAACAAGAAGTATAAACTCGCTGTAAAATCTCCATGCGTTTTATAACTTTGTAATTCTAACATTCTTATCAAAACTAACTGGCTAAATGATAAAGTGCACATTTTATAACAAGTGCAACGTATATTGAGCTAGGAGCGAAACTTATGATACCATTAATACCGCTACTGCTATTAACCATCTTATTCTTGTAGCTATAGAGTCGCAAATCGCGCGCGATTGCAACTATAATTTTCCTTAGAAGACTGTCTTGAATTTTCTCGTTAAGCTAAAGAAAGTAGGTAAAGTAAAGTAGAGATTAAGATCTTGTAGGCTGAAATTGGTTTTTTATCTATACAGGGAATCATTTACCAATGCGGTTTTGATACAAATTGGTACCAAAAGCTTTGTCCAAAGTCTCAGTAAGTAACTTTACTATACAATCTATATTTTATCATATTGTCTTTTATACTATGATTAAAAAAAAAACCTAGTTATACAGAGTGTAAACGAGAGAAAAAAAATTGTAACAACGAGTTGGTCTACTTGATTTTCAACGGTGACTAACAAAGTAGCCATTAGATCTATCTATCTATCTATTATATCAGCCCCCGTATCGTTAGCTCTGAACTGCTGTCGCTGCCCAGATTAATGACAAGCGATGTGGCATGTGGTTACAGGGACTCTACTGTGAATAATAATTACCGAAGATTCGGTAGTGACGTTTGTGCTACACTGCGCAGTAACGCTGTGACTTCGAAAGAGCCTAGACCATCACTCGAGGCGACCGCGCAGTGTAACACAAACTTCACTACCGAATCTTTGGAAATCAATATTCGCAGTAGAGGCCCTGATATACGAAAACAAGAAGCTATTGACGGCAAAAAAACGCGCTGAAACGCGCTAATATCACTATTTAGTCACGGATAACTATGATTTAGTATGAAACCTGGCATGTTTTTATGAGTACTAAATGCTGCTAAAAGAACAAAGAGAACAAGAACAAGGGAAAAAAATAAGCGAAAGGAATTTAACACGTTCCCTGCCTACTACGAAAATATACGTAGTAGCGTATCTAGGATCCAGCGCCAGCTACGAGTTTATTCGTAGATGTTTCGTTGAGGCTACCAACAAAATTAAAAGCGTTGGCAGTGTAAACCGGACGGGAATCGATTAGTTGGCATTGGAAATAAAACTTTCAAAATAAAATGAGAACTCTACCATATATATTTTTTTTCATGGCAACAAAAAAATGACGTATATACTCGGGATGATGATTTTGTATGGATGGCAATAGGTATAGATTTTTTTTACTACGAATATATTCGTATGGCAGGGAACGAGTTAATGAGGCCTTTGCTTAGCAACAGAATATAAGAAACAACTTCAAAGTATCAATATTCCAAAGCCAATGAATCCTACAAATTGTAAGTATTTACTCCATACAATTGGTTCTTATACTCAAATACCAATCCAATTTCACCCAACGTACTGACGAAAATGCAAATAGTATTTTTTGCCAATACCTTAGCCACAGTATAAATCATACTCAGTCCGTAAACTCAATAAAAGTTCGATCGAGTACAATTACAACAAATTATAGATAACCAGACACCAAGATCTCTGAAGCTCGTGGCTAGACTCACAACTATAAAGCGGGGTAGGGGTCAACTGGAACTGGACTGGACTAGCATATGTAATAGGGTTGTCAACTTTTCTGTACCTATAGTTGGAGAGAGAATATGAGATAAAAGTATTTTTTTTACCATTGCAAATAAGAAAACGAAACTAGAACTCACTTATCTGCTTGATTTACTTTGATCTACTTTTACACAACTGGAGTGTTGTTTTCGTTTCAAGAGACACTTAATTTTTTTCACTTATCAACATTTTTTTATATCACATTTTAAAAATAAATCTGTTTGACTGCGGAGCTGTTTCACAGGTATTAGATATACGTCATTTAGTACGGAGGTAAGGCTACTATGTAGCTTTTTCTCATCAAAAATCCACAAGAAAAAAATGATTCTTCTTAAACACGAGAAGTAGGTATGATGCAATCTACACGCGCGCAACATTCTTTGGTTTTATTCCAACTGACCGCTGCACTCGAAAACAATCCTTCAGGCGAGTGGCAACCCTAACGAAGGTCATTCCCGCACGTGTATTGCACAGAGTAAGAAAAATACAGAGGTTTAGTAATTTTAGCATACAATAATGTCACTATGATACATTGTCTGGTTAGTTTTTGAGGTGCAGGCGGCTAGCCATTTGAGTTGAAATGCCAGAGACTGATGCGGTGTTTAAAATATCGGTAACGGTTGATCATGATGATGATGATTAACAAACTTTAAGCACGACCTATTCCGCTGTCTCTTTACCAATGTCTCTACTAATTTCACATTGTCTAGACACCAGAAAACGTTTGCAACGATTTCTTTATACCTACCTAGAGAGCCCAACTGTTTCATGTGTATTTTCTAAATATTGCGAATATTGTAAATCCTGTATTAGTTCTTTTCTTTGTGAATAAATTATTTTTTTTGCCTTTGTATGATTTGGACTGATTTGGACTAGTTGAGCTATCTATAAATCGTTTGCAACGGTTTGTAGATAGCTCAACTGTTTTTTGGTATTTTGTAAATATTGTGAATATTGTAAATACTGTATTAGTTTTAATTTTCTTTGTGAATAAATTTATATACTTTGTATGTAATTTTTTAATACAGTTGCTCAAAAAGTGGCGTATTGCAGGGAAGTATAGGGTTCGGGATGTGGGCTATTACATACTCGTGCTTTTTTTTACCTTTCCCGAACTAGTGCGTTCTCTTTCCCAACTGTCAAAATAATGTCTATTAAAAAGAAAAACCAACCATGAAGTTTTTACTAAAAAAATTCATAGAAGTTTTTATGATTCATGCAAATACGTATATTTCTAAAAAGAAGCCACTAATTTGTTTCAATATCAGATTTAATGATTTGATTGAATGTGTTAGGTTAGGTTTCATTTCATTTCATCTCATTAAATTTCATTTTCATTTCATATCAATAAAAAATTCTACTGAAGACTTGGCTGTATGGGCATAGTTCCCTTTGCCTACCAGAATGAGTGAAGAAAAAAAATCTCTGCTTATATTCTACGGTTGGCGCCATTTCTCAGAAATTTTCTTTTTATTAAATTGCTTCATTTTTTCGCAACTGTATTAAAAATAGTCGTTCAGTACACGTGCGGAACCGTCATTGCAACTTGTTCCGACTGTCAACCCCCGCCATCGGCTGCGCCTCGGCTCGGGTAGACATTTATCGGAACTCTTTGCAATGACAGCCTTTCCGCACTTGTAATGAAATATACTATTTTCACACATTGTTATCAGGCTGTCTCTGTACGATGTTTACTCTATGGATGGGGTTAGCAGACGCGTGGCTCTGACGGGTAGTTGCGGAAAAGAACCAAGATTTTGTTTTCGTCTGCTTCTAGACACCACGTTCATCATGTACCGTAGTTTTTGTAAGCAAAGTCGTAAACAAATCGGGAAGCAAGCGGATTTAAAAAGAAAGGAATAATTGAACTAAAGTGGCAGTGGGCCGGCCATGTTTGTCGTAGAACCTACAATCGTTGGAGCAAACGAATACTTGACGACTACTTACCAAAAAATGTGCACTTTAATTTAGTTTTAAAAGTTTTTTGGTCGGAAAACTTGTTTGGATCAATGTGATATTTTTATTGAACCTTTGCATTGTTATTCTCTCGACCCTGAAGCTTTGCAATTTCACATAATTACATTTAGTTATATAATATCTTCAAAAATTTTGAAATGTGCGAGCGAGAAGGTTGTCTGCCTTTACCCTACGCCTTAAAAGCCTTTCTTTAGACCTGTTTTGAAGGTTTTAAGAACGTGACTTACTTCGTTAAGAGTGCCTATCTCAAAAGATTACATTTTCTGGGAATTCTAAACTAAGCGGAACTTTTGTATGAATAGTTGGGTAATGTTTGTTTTTGATAGGTTAATAAGAGTTTTCTGATATCCTGCCACAGGGCATGGTTTTCATATAGTTCAGTAAAAAAAGAAAGTAGTAATTATAAAATTTGACATAGTAATTTTATTGGCTTCTAATTCAAATTCTAATCCAAACATTTATGTGTGGCGAACATAGATGTTTGTTCTGTGTCTGGGTGTTACTACGTATCTGTATGTGTTTACAAAAAAAAAATATCACCAATCTAGTTCTCATAGTACTAGCTTTGCTTAGTTTGGGACTAGAAAGCGGTTGTGTGATTAGTCCAAGAATTTATACATAAATAGAAACTGTGTTCATTTCGCGTAACACTTGTAAATCCTAATAGCAATCAGCGCTTAGCAACACTCGACAAACGGAGGGAGGTGCCACAAATTAATTGAATTACCCACACCTCACCGAGGTGCGAACTTTTATGGATTCTTTTATAGATTTAACGATTTCTAAACGTTTTATGTTAGGGGCTAGTTTGTTACGCCACAGAACACCTAAATAAGTAGATAGCTTAGGCTTGCACTTTGAGGTGGTGCATTCAAAGTCCGCGAGTTCAAATCCATAGGTGCCCGTTTAGACCAGTGCCTATAGGAATTAAAACCGAAAAAATAATAGTAGAATGAAACCCATTGGAAAAGGAGGAGAATATTATAAAAATGAAAGGAAAAATAATTTACGGGCGATTTGAGGTCGGGAATGGGGTAGGAGTGGTGTTTTATGGGTAAAAAATGGTTTATCTCGAATTCCGGCAAAACTAAAAGTCCTATGGAAGAAAGTCAAATGGCAAAGTTGTAGGTAATAAATAGATCTACAACTTTTGTATATACACTTTTTTTCACATAACCTCAAAATTTATGTGAAAAATTCAAAATACCTTGTTTTTGGTTTTTTATTTGTATCTTTTCCAAAAAGGTTTTTTTTTTCACGAAATTTTGTGAAAACTTACGTTTTTATGTATGTAACAAATACACTGTAATTTATTTGATTTGAAATATGTATTTTTTTACCTTATTTTGACTTAATATCCGAAAAATCACCCTAATTTTCAATCGAAAAATCACCCGTCAAAATATCAGCTTTTTTCAAAAAGTTGGTGTGCTATCTGGGGGGCAATTCTCGCCTGATAGACATAAAGTCTAATTCGACATTATCTCTAAAAATGACATTTTTGTCGTGAGAAAACTGAAACCGGTATTCTCGCATTTTTAAACTAGACATTTGTCTATACTTTTGTACACGACATTGTCGTTTGCAAGTCGACCGGTAAACATCAATCGACATTACGTTCTTTGACAGACATTTTGTTTATTTTTATTGCAGTTTGTGGTTTTGTGTTTTGTTAGAACAGAAAATGGATGAATACGTAATTCAGGGTCGGAGTCTACCAACTCCAACAACCGCCTTTTTTGTTCAGCTGTTGGGTAAGCTTTTTTGGAATTATTTCCAACACCGCCACTGATCCCAGAACTCATTTTCAGCAAACTTTAACTTAAAGCAAAACAAAATCACCAAATGATGGAAAAATTTGAAAGTTTAATTGAAGTTTTTAGAAAATATAAAGTAAACAAACAAACAAAATCAGCCACATTACTATCAATCACTTCTTAAACTGTCACACAATATGTCAGTTTTTAATAGTTTTTAATTGCGTTCCTCCCACAGAGTAATAAACTTTACCTTTTCAATAGAGATTTTCAAATGTCTATAGTAGAATGTCGAATAGGCGCGAGAATAGGTCATTTCCATTTTAGCGACATTTTTGATAGACTTTTTACCAAGTGACATTATGTCGTCATAGAGATAATGTCTATTTTGTGAGAATCGGCCCCCTGTTCGTTGAAATGTCTACTTTTCGATGGTGTAAAAAAAAATATGTATTACTATAGTAAATCTTCTCAGAAAATGAATCTGCGTGTTGAAATTGTGTTTTAATTTTTTTATGCCGAAGTGAATAGTGAATAAAGTAGACCTATACAAGCACATTTAATTTACATAATTTATTAAAATTATTCAATGTTTAAAGGAAAGCTCTAAAATGTCGTACACAACTACACAACATGTACAGTACAAGTATTAGTACAAGGTTCCTCGTTTAATTAGCGACTATTCATCTATTGATACAACGTCCTCGAGAAGGAATTACAAGAAATACGTTTCGTAGTACGCGGAAGGTCGTTATGCTCAATTCCTTAAATTCCCAATATTCTTAACTAGCTGTCGCCCGCGGCTTTGCTCACGTGGTAGCAGAGTACGCATTACTTTGGTTAAAATCTTTGATCCTAGTTTTAGACCCTTTAGAGTGCGACTTTTCAAAATTCCTTTCTTAGTGCACCCCTACAGTATAATATAAGGATACTAGCCTCAAAATTTCATACCTCTAGTCTAGGCCTTATAGTTTAGGCTGTGCGTTGATTGTCAGTCAGCTTCAAAATAGTTTTATATATTTAGATTATTTTTTGTATTATTGAAATAATTGAGATGAAACTTGAAAATAAAAATTCGACATTATTCTGTGGGTTTTGTCGTCCAATAACCGGCTATTTCCCACATTTGAGCCACATTTATTTACTGTTTTTCTTAAAATAAAAAAGAATGTTCATGTTATGTTTGTTTAATTGGTAAACAGTACTGTGCCCCATCATATTTTGAATTTTTATAAAAAGGATTCTAGTTTTTTTACAATCCGAAAACCGCGATGTATGCAATAAATCATGGTCTTTTGTAATAAGTTTTTACAAACAAACAAAACAGTTTGAGTATAAATCTAAAAGTTTTCAAATAACAACTGTATGTAGATACCTTTGATGTACGTCACTAGTAGTTTCCGAAAAACAGGACAAACTGTCAAACGACCTGATCCTAAATCAAAATATCCAGACTACCCAGACCTAGACTCCCCAGACCTTATCTTCAGATCAGAGGGCTTACTCTCGACCACCGCCGTTCCAAATTGGATCCGGATCTTGACAGATTTCGTGTAATTTTGTACTGAAAAATGACACGACTTCTGTCAAAATCTATGGATCCGGATTGGAACTGTGGTCGAGAGTAACCCACTAGACCTTATCGGAACCCACAACACAGGTTTTATTAACCTAATGTGGTTTTTTAATACGACCTCATCTATGTTACCCTCTAAAGTGAACCGGAAAGTGTATCTATCCTCCTAAGTGGTACATTTTCTCAAAAATGTTAGTGGCGTCCTTACTAATTTGTCTACGTAGGTAGGTATCATTGCATGCTATTTTTGTTAATATAATTAAACTACTTAACTACCTAACTATTATAAGAATAACCACATAACATAGTACGAAATAAGATTAGCTGCGCTTTGGTCCGGTAGGTACTGTAAGCCTAAATTGTAAATTAAAAAAAAAATTGTAACAGGCGTTTGGTTCTTAATTTTCATTTCATTTCATTTCACCTTATAGCGCGTGCAGACTATGCCCATGCCGCTGCCAGGATGATTGCCGCGATTAATTCCGGAATGATTGCCACAGCAACATCGCCTTTATTCTGACTAAGGAGCTAGGGCATGAACTTGGGCAGGGAGACGGGACAGCGGCATGTTATCTCTCACCCTAGTTAATCGTAGCTTTTTCAACCATTGTATATATTTGTTTCCAAAATACTTTTTACGTTCCATAATGTTTTACGTGCGTTAGCTGTGGTTGCCTTTAGTGGATAAGCACCAGCCATGATATGTTCTGTTTGAGTTTAGTTTTAAGTTATGTGTATTATTCTTTGGCAATCCTAATAAATAAACAAATAAATAAATGTTCGTGTTCACACCGCTTCCCTGCTCACTTCCCTGCCCAAGTCCCTGCCCACTTCGGCATAGTGTCATCGCGCTATTATAGTATTATATGATCTGCGCCTAGACATTGACATAGGAGGTCTGGGGTCTGGGGTAAGACTATAATTTTGAGTGTTGTTGAGGAGCTTTGCACTAGGCTTTTAGACAAGCGGCCGTCAGATTATTATTATCATCTAAGTGTGTTTTTTTGTTCGACGAAACATTAGTTTTTATCAATTGTTAACCGTCCAGACTAACCTGAACCGTATCGTCATTAAAAATCTTACAAATGGCAGCATTGGTTTTTGGTAGTAAAGAGCTGGTTTTTTTCCCGTCGTCTTCATTATGACAGCTTTCAATAATACTGAATATTTGAATGAACATACATTGAACGCGCTACGAGTTATTAGGGAATGGTGTCCGGGCTGTTTGCCGCAACCATTTAGTTAGCCGTCAGTGCGTTAGCGCACTAATGTTATTCAAAGTTGCCAAAGTTTACCAGCTCGTATATTAATTTCAGTCAAAAGGCCCAGGCAAAGGTTTAATCGAGATTCTAGGGTGTTTCTTTATAGGGTCGTAAAACTGAATTAAGATAGCAGATGGCATAGTACAGATTACATGTAGAGAGTCAAAAGCTAAGTACTTTAAACTGAGTGACTTAGCGACTGGTCCCAGTGATGATGGACGGAATTGGGACAGTCAAAACATTCAGAAAATAGTATTTTTCGTTACTCAAGCATAGATTTCAGTAGAGATTTTCATACAAAAATCTATGCTTGATTCCGGATTAGTGCTTGAGCAATAAATCAGCATCTTAGTGCTCCTTTACTCTGGAAAAATCTACAAACAGAAATAACTCAAAAGATATAAATGCATAAAGATGACGTTTTATTTGTTACTGATAACCAAATTTGGGTTTTTATGACAACTAATTTACAAGTTGAGCTTAAGAACATAAAAATTATTCTACCACTACCACCAGAATAACGTGCCGTACTCTACTTGTAAGACAGCATTGCTATTATGAGTAATATTAGATACTGTTTAAGTTTTACTATGTCGCTGTGGACCCGGAAATGTTGCCAGTATACCTTTCTACCGTATAAGGTTGATAACCTTGTAACGGCAAGGACCCTTCGATCCTTTTCACAACACTCGCCTAAAACTGCTCCTAAATCATTAAAAATTTATACTGAGGGTGGTATTTTCCTTAGGTATTTTATTATCATTATTATCTACAAGCTTTTACGAGTGTTAATAAGTCTTTTATATAAAGCTAGCTGTCGCCCACGGCTTTGCTCGCGTGGTAGCAGCATACACATTATTTGGTTAAAATCTTTGATTCGAATTTTAGACCCTTTACGTTCCGTTCATCGCAGCACGGGTTATAATAATAAGTTAATGGGTTATATTAATAAGTTTAAAAACTTTAAAAAAATTAGCCTCAATTTGATACAGTTTCATCACCAGATGATGATGATAATAGTTTATTGGTTTTTTTCTATTGATCATAAACACCATTGAAAGGTCACAGGAAAGCAAAATACGCAATGTCGTGTACGTGGATGATGTGTTTTTTCCAGTTATTCCTATTTAACTCCCAAACTAATGAGCCGCTTTTGATAAAAAAAGTATGGGAATAATCTAGAAGTATTCCCTTTCAGATAAAAAAAATCAAATCGGTTCATAATGACGGAGTTATTAGGTAACAAACATTTACAAAAAAAAAAACAACCGAATTGGGAATCTCCTCCTTTTTGAAGTTGGTTAAAAAGAACCTCTTGAAGGAGCTGTAGAAATCATCTAAACTTACCTATACAATACATACTAGTCCGCATCTTCAAGGGTCGGTTCATTATAAGTACCAATTCGCCTAGTACGTACGTAAGATAGTCTGATGAGTTTCAACACTTCAGCATAAAATGTTGGTACTTTTAATGACGCAGGGCATTAGCTCGCAGGGCAATGGAAACTAAATGAGAATAGTTTTAAGTGCACTTTTTCGTAAGAAATTAAGTAGGTACCTTATGCAGGTATATACAGGTGTAACTTCTGAGGGTTAAAGTACTCATTAATATAAACCACTGTTCCTATAAAAACAACAATGCGGACGCAATTTAAAAGTTTTCTGGATTTGCCATTTTACACCCGGTATCGTATTATAACTATAGAGGATTAGCTTCCGCCCGCGACTTCATCCGCGTTCCGTTTGAGCCTGTTGGTTTTTCTGGATAAAAAGTAGCCCTTGTGTTAAACCAGGTTATGAATTATATTATTCCAAGATTCATCCAAATTGGACCAGCTATTGCAGAGTCATTGGAAGACATCCAAATACCTAAAAAAACTAAAAATTACAGTAAACTCTAATGATTTTATCACTAAAAGTTATCTCTACCAATATGTTATGATGTACCAGATATTACCTACTTTCCAACGAACTTATACACAGAGTGCGTCCGCTAACGCCTTGTGAGAGGCATTGCACTCCGTCCATACTCTCAGTATAGACAAACTTACTCCAAAAGTAAATTCAGTTTGTATTTGCACCTAAGTTGTAAGTAGGTAATGTAGGTATATGAAAAAAATCCTCACATTCGAGGCAAGTATCTTCATTTTTCATACCATTCAGATAAGTGAACCCATAAAGAATCGTTATCCTCGTAAAAAACCTCGTAAGTAGGTACATCTTGTAAAAAGGATAGGATGTAAAAATGTCGCCAACCAACCCTCACGCTGTGCCCCTTTGTATGTATAGTTCTTGTGCGAGTTCAACAGGTAGAGGTCATCGATACAAACTAGTAGCTATTCTGTGGTTGTATCGATTCGCAAACTTTGTTTTGCACAGTGGTTGATAACGACATGTCAATGGCTCGGAGATATAATACCAAGGCCCCGAGTCTGTGCATTTGTTTTGACTTTCGACTCGAGTGTAGCACACGCAAACGCATTCGCAAATCGAAAAGTTTTGTTGGGAATTGCACAATTCCCAAATCTCCCGCTAGAGGCGCTTATCCGGTTTTCATACAAAATTTCTTGCTTTGCGAATGCGTTTGCATGTCTTAAATGTATGGTATTAGCTCTCCGCCAGTATCGTGTCGGTGGCAGTGTGAAAAGTTCATCTTTGTGTGCTGTCGGTAGTTTATGGGTTATAATAATTTATCGTAAACTCGATATTTGTAAGAGTTTGGCGATATTTTTTTGTTGTTAGGGCATTGAACTCAAATAAATAAAACTGTGCGTAATTTGTTTTGTTTTTGTCTTTTTAAGCTATTTTTATTATTCTGTCCCGTGTTTGTTTTATACAAAGTGTAAATAAGACCACTTCTCAAAACTTCGAGGAACCGAAGCTTTACCTTCCTATAAAAACAAAGTGTAAATGCGAAAAAAAAACTCTTTCAAACAAAAAGCAATAGGTATGTTTATAAAGCAAGAATGAATACAATTGTGTTCAGCATTGAATTGGTATCAACCCTATCACAGCGACATAGAAGTCTGAATCAGTCAAACGGAAAAAATGCGATATCGAATGGCAATAAAAGTAAGGGCCCTTGAATATGCTTGAGTTATTCGTCAACTCGCGAGCGTGAAACTTGCGAGTACAAAAAATATAGGTAAAATCGAAATGTGCCAACTCGCGCGCACTCGCAAGTTTGACGCTCGCGAGTTGACGAATAACTCATATGCTGAGGCTTGATGTTTTGAAATCCAAAAACTATTTTTTATCTTTTAAAAAAACTTTGTACAAGAGTGGAGGCAAACAAAGTTGCCCTTTGTCCAGCAGGGTTCATAATAAACCGTATTATAGAAAATAAGTACATAGATAACTATTAAGAAAAAATAGAAGTAAATGCGGTATTTCCTGTTTTCACTTCACGTAGTGTTTAGAGCAATAAAGTCTATCAATGTGTGTGTATACCGTACTTATAACGTGAGTCCATGAGAAAGTAGGGTTCACAATTTAATTCAACTCTTGCTAGGGTTAACCTCGACTTTGTACATGTTATCTATTGTGTCATGTCTTGTTTTGTGTAGAATTATTTAAGGCGTAAGTAAAAGGCAGACAACCCTCTCGCTCTAACATTTCAACATTTTTGAATTTTCAATATAACTAACTAAATGTAATTATGTGAAATTGCAGAGCTCCAGGGTCAAGAGAATAACAATGCAAAGGTTCAGTAAAAATATCACTTTGATCCAAACAAGTTTTCTGACCAAAAAACTTGTACCAATGAGATAAATTAAAGTGCAAATTTTTTGGTTAGAAAACTTGTTTGGATCAAAGTGATATTTTTACTGAACCTTTGCATTGTTATTCTCTCGACCCTGAAGCTCTGCAATTTCACATAATTACATTTAGTTATTTTATATCTTTAAAAATGTTGAAATGTGAGAGCGAGAGGGTTGTCTGCCTTTTACATACGCCTTAATCGATTATGAAGGTTGGTATATTAATTATATACTGCTTTATTTAATTTTGACACCGATTTTTTTTATATCAAACGTTCAGAAGTAGATATAAGAAGAAAACAGAGTTTTGGAAGAGCTTCTTTATCAAAGATAACCTAAACATCCAACCAAGCAAAAGAGATACTCTCTAAAACTCATGACTCTTCTTCTTTGTCGTATCACTCTTGGCAGAGTGGTCGTGGTCGCCATGTTGGAGCAGTGGCCCGTCTCACAATCTTCCGCCATTCCTCCCGAACCACTGCTCTTCTGGCACATTCGTTCAGAGGAACATCAATTGCAGCCTCATGACACCCTTCTCTTTATTCGAAGGTTGAAACTATATCATGAAATAAAATTAAATTTTTCAATTTCTAAAAATAAATTAATCATATTAAATAGATATTTTCACCCGAGTTTTGCAGCTTAAAAACACTCCAAAGCAAAAATATAAATGATCATTAATAACATCGAAAATTAATAGTCCTTGCAAAAAATATTAATCACTCTTAAAACATGATTCTGTTAAAATTCAAAATGGCGTTGCCCTGCGTGTTATTGCTTACAAATCATAGCTTATACTTTAATCCATTGATTCACAGATAATCCCATCATATCGAAAGATAGACGACCTAAGATCGTAACCCCATCAAAGTGAAGTCTTTGTAAACTCATGAATTTAGATTACCCTTGCCATTAGTTATTTTGGGCACCCGAAATGTAGTTATTTTGTTGGCAAAACTGAAGCTACGTATGTATCAGTGAAATAATTTACAGAATTCTGAAGAGTACATACATACATTAGTCTTAAGGCAAGCGTCCACAGGCCCGCATCGCACGCATCGGACGCATCGCACGCAACGGATTTTAGTTTGCCTTGTATAAAAACTCATACAATTGCGTCCACTGATCCGCACCGTACGGACGAGTTTTTTTACAAGGCAAACTAAAATCCGTTGCGTGCGATGCGTCCGATGCGTGAGATGCGGGCCTGTGGACGCTAGCCATATACATACATCTATACCATTGTAAAACTGTAAAAAAGCCAAAAAGTTAAAGATATGGATGGATAAACGAACTATGCAGATCTACAAAATTCACGATTCTGATTCCGAAAATCAAGTTTGTCTGTCTGTTTATCTGTATGTCTGTTTGTTTGTTCGCGGATCACACCTTAATTACTGAACCAGTTTTGATGAAACTTATACCATTTGGAAGCCCTTTTCACGGATTGAAACATAGGCTATATTTTATTGAAACCAAAGACGTGGATTCTTAGATACAGCTTGACCTCTCTAAACCAATAGCAGCCTTTGACACGAGGTTCATCGTATGCTGGTTGACGTCATTTTTAGGTGGAAAGTATTGATTATTGATCAACTTTAATTTTAGTTTTTGGCTTTTTTACAGTTTTATAATAGTATAGAAGTCGGAAGTGGAATCAAGTTAATGTGTACGTTCCTCGCAACCAGAGACTTCACGAACGGGCAAGTTTGCCCGTTCCAGTGTGGTGCTATTTCAACCTACAAAGACTTCAATGCAACATTGCCCACCCAAAAAATAATGCAAAGTTACCAAAATGACCAGTAAATAGGGCTAATTTATGAGCCCTAAAGTGCAATTCAGTGCAGCACAGTTCAAAAAACGTAGCAGAGTGGTTACCAAGCCTTCCTTTGTCGTAATTAAACCTGTATCCCTGCCTTTATTAAGCTTTCCGACGCTGCTGGTCGGAATATTACCTACATTCATCTTTATGAAATGCGGTTGCTATGCTATTTCTAAAAGCCTACGACCGTCTTATTGTCGTACTGGGATCGTATATATCAGGCAGTAAAAATACCTCTTATCATATTCTTTTCTTTTTGGTTTCTCTCTATTTGATCAAGTTAAATGTTTAGATCAAAAAACAAAAGACTATCTAATTATTTGCATCTGTCGTTCTAATCTTGAACGATTCGTCCGAGGTTCTGATCAAGTCAAAACTGTACCTAAATCTAAAAATTACACAACTCAGTTTATTTTGATCAAGTTACGAAGGCTTGAAAAAACTACTAAGGGTTTTTAGTCAAGTACATCGTCCATTTTGGTAAACTATTTGAACAAAAAATCTGTAAGCTACTGATTTCAACGCTCGACTAACCTAATAAAAATCATTCTTTCTACACCTAATAGGTTCTACAAAATTGGTATATCTCTCCAGTCGGTCATAGAAACTAATCTCGACCTCCCGGCACTGTTTGAACGGCTTTGTGGAAGTTTGCTCGAGTTTCAATGGCTCTAGTCCAGTTAACTGGCTTCTGTGTTCATCTACTAATTGCAGCTTAGGATTCTAACTTTTCATACGTGTGTTTTCAAACGCTAGGGATAAAGCTAAATCTGGTGGAATAATTGTAGCAAAATACGCTTGGATATTATAATAATATTAACTAGTAAAACCTTCTTAACCATCCTTGCTGAAGGAGCTTTGTTTTATTGTTTTTACATCTAATTAGACATGATTGGATGTATCTACCCCAATATTATGTTCACGCGGTGGATCGAGTACTTGAAAGTTCTAGTAGTTTTGAGTTTGGTATCCTCCAGTTTGGGGTAGTTTACGTAGAGTTTCAGGTTCATAGAATCTGCATACTGACGGCGAACTTGGAGTTTGAGGGTTTACATAAAGCACGTATCGATTACATTTTCGTGGAAGATTAGATAGAATTTAGCATCCAGAATGATCCAGAATATTAAGGGATGTTGATCATACAAAACCGACAATTATTGGAGCAAACGAATACTCGAGTGGAGACCGCGTTTAGGTAAGCGTAGTGTAGGACGCCCTCCGGCTAGGTGGGGGGACGATCTGAGACATGTAGCTGGCAAACACTGGATGAAAAGAGCTGAAGACCGGGCGCAGTAGCGCTTCTTAGGAGAGATATAGGTTGATGATGATGTTGATGATCATACAAAAAACCTTAGAAAACTTTTGCCAGTTTTTCACGATAGCAAGCTTGGAGTTGCTACACCGTGTTTTGTTTTTTCCATTGACAAGCAGATTCAAATTCAATCGAAACAGTTAAAATACAGTGTAACTACGCCAAGCGTACATCGAGTTTATTAAGCAGGGCTATTTTAAACAGAGCCCCGAGTCTGTGCATTTGTATTGACTTTCGACTCGAGTATAGCACACGCAAACGCATTCGCAAAGCAACAAATTTTGTATGCAAACCGGATAAGCGCCTCTAGCGGGAGATTTGGGCATTGTGCAATTCCCAGCAAAATTTCTCGCTTTGCGAATGCGTTTACGTGTGCTATACTCGAGTCGAAAGTCAAAACAAATGCACAGACTCGGGGTTCTGATCCTTATGATTTTACTTAAATATATGAGTATTTATAAAATTAAACTTAGACTTTGGATTATCTTCTTCCTACATACATGCGTAATGTTAACTTTGTAAAGTAAACCAAGTAACAAAGTTGCCTAACCAGTACAGAAGTTACTGATTTTAGAAGTGAAATAAAACACATCCAAAGTCAAAAACGTGCCTTCATTACGTAATACAAAGATTAAACGCACGTTTTTCGTGTACGTACCTATACACGGTGTAACATAATTACCCTATAAGTCCGAAAGGGTGGTATTTTACAGGTCATGGCGAACAGTGTTTGTTCTACGACTTTTGAGATATCGAAGTTTTTCATTCATGAAATGAGCTCGTAACTTTTACACACAGCTAGCGTGTGCGTGCGACGCGGTAGAAGGGTACTCACGTGTGCATGGGTGTGTACGGGTTTACGCAAATAGTAAAATTATAAAAATATAAAAGTTGTACTTTTGTGTTTAAAATTTCAATTAAGATTTATTGACCCTTTGCACATGTCCGAGAACTTAGGTGGTCGATCTGAGTACGCTTCTTTCGGGCTTATAGGGTAATTATGTTACACCTTGTATAGTCTTATGAGACAGCTTTGGACAAAGTGAAGGTATAGTTCTTGAATCTTGATAAATCGATGGACTGTCCTAACTAATAGGCCTAAAGGGAGCTTCCAAGCAAAACCTTCAAATGATATGAAATTCGGATCATTAAGCGTCTTAAACAGGCATGTACTCAGGCTCTTTGTCTCGAACTTTTACGTTGGAAATTTCTTGATTGGAGAGACCATGCACCAGAAAGAGCAGCATAAAAAACCCTCGATTAGGTAAAATAATGACATAGTAAAGTTTTTGGTAACCGTACCTATAGGGCTAAAAAAAAATTCAACTTTCATATTTCTTCTCAAATCAAACGTAGAAGAATTTTATCATTATATCTATCTATATTAGTACGAGGAGAGTGCTAAGTATGATTGTGGATGGATATAGAGGAAGAGGTAGGCCTTAGAAAAGATTGATGGATTGTGTAAAAGATGATATGCATAGGAGAGGAGTGAACACTGAGATGACGGATGATAGGGGAAAATGGAAGAAAAGAAAATGTTGTGCCGACCCCGTCTAGTGGGATAAAGGCAGGAAGAAGAAGAAGAAGATCTATCTATATTAGTGTAAACCAAAAAAAAAACCTCTTTTGAAGAAATTTAGGATTTATTTTAAGTATAAACATTTGAAACGTGGAACTTGATGATAAAACCTTATAGTATCACTAGCTGTCACCCGCGTCTTTGTTCGCCGGGTACGCATTATTGGTAAAAAAATTTGATCCTAATTTTAGGCCCTTAGGGTGCGACTTTTCAAATCTCCTTTCTTAGCGCACCCCTACACTATACATAAATATACTACCCTCTAAACTTAATACCTCTAGGACTTATAGTTTAGGTTGTGCGTTGATTGTCAGTCAGCTTCAAAAGAGTTTATTTAGATGTAAACTTTTCAGTTATTTTCTACTTGCTCTAGTTACCGAGGTACCAGCATCGCTACCAACGGCTGAACAGCTGGTTTCGGGAAAAACCGCATTAAAAGTTCGTTTAGAAAATATGCAACAACAAATATGGTACTGATTTGGACCAGTTGAGGTATCTCTAAATCCTATGCAACGGTTTGTAGATAGCTCAACTATTTCAAGACATGTGTATTTTGTAAATATTGTAAATACTGTATTAGTTGTAATTTTCTTTGTGATTTATTAATAACAACATTGTGATTTGTTAATAAATTGTTTAATTTCTTTATCCATCCCTGCTTACTACTGCCACCCTGGTACCTTTAGCCTTGAATTATCGTATTAAAGACCTTGTTTTGCATTTATGGGATCCCGTGTAGCCTTGAGAAAATATCTGTTATGACTATGACTTTTGTGGATCAGAGTTTCTCTGAATAGCTTATCTTATCCGGGATGATAAATTCTAAGAATTGACATTGTTTTATTTACAAAGCCTTGAGAGTTGTACCCAGCTGGTTTTGTCTACTAATGAGATTTCTGAAAATATTAGTTACAACACTTACAACATGGTTACAACTGATTGAGAACCATTTACCATTAATATTTAAAAGTCAGTGAAAAAAAGTAGTTACGTTAAAAAGTAGTTAGAAAATTGCTTTGCTAGCTTGCTCTGTGACAATGGGCCCTATTCTGTTGGTGCATTTTTCATAGAAAAAGTTGTTAATATTGATGGAGTTTGGTGTTACTGTCTTATGTATGTGTAACATGGCTAACACGCGTAGACTAGCTATCAAAGCATCGTACCATGGAACTACACCTATAACCTCTCGTCATATAGGTAGGTACACGCACACAGCTAAAATATAGAAGCACACAACTGAAGTTATCTGCTTTCCTGGTACTTTTCTACCTACAAATATTTTACTTCGACTGTACCACAGATTATATAATACTATACTATTAACTGTACTGACACTACTGACCTGCGTTGTGCCACAGAATAACACAACAGTACTACCCAAGGTACGATGTGGATAGAAAAATTCGCATAAAAAAGGAAAGGTACGAATTGGCCACAAGCCTCTATTCAATTTCGTTTTAAGTTAAAAAAAACTAAAATAAAGTTAAAAAAATTTAAGCTATAGTCACATATTCTATAGTGTACTTACCCCAATATGAATGCCATCAATAAACAGCTGCGGAACCAGGATATCCTCACTCTTCATGCGGTCCCTGATCTCATCCTGATACTCCGTGCTCATGAAGACGTCTCTCTCCTCATATTTGACGAGGAGGTTCCTGAGAATTTTCTTCACGAGGACACACCGCTGGTAGGTACTCCGGACGATGCCCATTGTGGTGGAGTACAGCACCACCTTGCCGGCGTCTTTTTCTCTGTAGCTCTGTAAGAAGAACAAAAAACGTTTTAATTTCTATAAGTACACTAGTTGTAGCCCGCGGCTTTGCTCACGTGGTAGCAGCATACGCATTATTTGGTTAAAATATTTAATCCTAATATAGACCCTTTAGGGTGCGGCTTTTCAAAATTTATTTCTTAGTGCACCCCTACACTATAGTATAAAGATACTAGGTACCTACCCTCCAAATTTTATACCTCTAGGACTGTTTAGGCTGTGCGTTGATTGTCAGTCAGCTTCAAAAGAGTTTTATATATTTAGAAGATAGATAGGGGAATATATTTTATTCTTCAATTGTGCTGGATAAAATGGCTGCTAAATCTTTTTTCATCTCTTTGCGTTGTGATGCAAGTGGCAATGAGCAATTTTTAAAGCCGCGATGAATATGAAAATAAAGGGTAGGTACCTATAGGTATATCAGATCAGTAAAAAAGAAAGAAGATGGAAATAGTGGGTATCACCGTATCAGACTGCAACCTATGTCCTAATAAAGGTTGATCAAGTAGTTTTATTTTCCTTTCCCGTAAATTTGTATAATTTTCGCGATAAAACCGCTCACTAGTATAGTATTATTTATGATCTGTGTCTTTAGTAAATCTCCTAAATAAGTCCTAAAAAAGGTAGGTACCTTATTTTAACCAAGAAATGAAAACTACTGACATCTACTGATAAAGCTGATAAACTATCTTAGAAGCGAGAATTCACCAGTTGTAGAATTTAGAAAAGACGGAAAACCGGCATGTTAGTTGGTTTGCGATCCAATAGATGGCGGTTATCATTATGCACTAAATTCATTATTATTTTATTTTCGCGTCCCTACCTATAGATAGAATACTGTGGTATGGTACATTTTTTTACGGCCTTGCTTGTCCCGGGGTGGTGGTATGAAAACTCGTGTGGGTTCGCATCTATTTAAAAATGGATAGGCAGATAAGTACCTACTTACTAAAATTTTAAGGTGGGTGGGTACCAAACCAAAGTATTTCAAAACGATGGACCAACAAGTGACCTACTAAGTAACTCGTAGACGTGTCAACTACAAATTCACATGTTTGTGCTATGTCTATTTATGCGATTTCTTATGTACAGTCTGGAAAATAAGTGTTAGGTACATCCATGTGATGAAATTTCTACCTACCTTACCTACGTATTATAACATTCCTTGCGCGTAAATCATTCACCACGCGGTGTAAAACTCTCGAGTTTAAAAAATACAATATTATTGTACAATAAAATATATTGAACTTGTAAATACATACCTACATAAGTAATTAATAAAATACTTAGGACTTTTTTTCGTATAAGACAAGAGGCGCTACTTTCTCAACGCTGATAAAACAATACTTACGGACACCATAACTTCTAGGTAACAATTAGCACCAAAAAACAAGCACGACTTGAGAATCTTTAGTTTGGTAGTATTATATGACCACAGATGGTTTGGTAGTGCCACAGATCATAATAATATATAGGTATAGGACTGTAGTGCTATGTTTTTGGATGGTTACAAAAGTCATAAACCAAAAAATTTAGTTGAGTTTTTGATAAACGAAAAATGCCAGCATTGAAAAAACACCGAGACCCTTTTTTGTAAAATATTTCCAATATTATACATAGTAAAATGACTGTGTACGTGACTGTACCTACAGAATTCCCTGACTGAATGTTATTACAGTGTGTTTACATTATGCAATTGAATATTACGTTAATATTGACAGACGCTGACGAGTTGTTATGCGAATCGTAAATTGATGACATGGAGCTGGTTATGTTGTTTGGAGAAAGTTTATTTTACCCTCAAAATTTGATATCATACAAAAAACCGTAGAAACCAGACCGCAGTTTTTCCTCGTTCTTCTAGGCTTTGGTCACTAAAAACCTAGAATTAATTCAAAACGCAATTCTAAATGATCCTTGGTGATTTTACTAAATAAAAGATTTTGGGCTTTCATTGAAAACATCATCATTATCAGCCTGTAAAAGTCCACTCAACATAAGCTTTTCCAATGCCAAGAAGAACGAGATATAGGACTTCTACAATTCTACATCCACCGACGTCAAACCACCATCGTCCGTACCTACCACAACCTACCATTTGTCGCCTTTGGCATCTTGGGCATTTTACTTATTTTTATCCAACTGTCAGCCAGAGCTCCTTAGCTGCTGTTACTGAACAGCCGTTACGTGTACTGGTACTGACACGTAGCGCCAATAAATAAAAAATCTTCTATTCGGTAAAATCAAAAGGATAATTTAGAATGGTTTTATAAACTACGAAATTGTAGAAATTCTATGTTATGCTCTTTGTTGTGGGTTTGAGTTCTACTAGCTAAAATGGCCGATAACAGTTCCATCTCTTCTCGTTGCCATGCATAATAGGTACAATAGCAAAAAAATTATACAGCCGTTATAAAATAACAAGAGGTTATAAATATGAATAAATACGTAATTATTTCGGTAACTTTATAGCATCATTCTCACATGATAACACAATAACATTATATTGCAAAAAATCTCACGACTCTTGCGGCGTAAAACATTCCTAAATATTTACTCACATGGCAAATATTGAATTAGCCACACCTACGATGTTTTGTAATGTATCGGGAAAAACCACAACTTTACAATTGGTAAGAGGCATTTACCAACACTAATTTACCTACATTTTTATTGTAAAAGTTGGTTAGTGTGAAAGTTTGTAACTAAAAATACGATGAATCAAAACCTTTTCAAGAAAGACTGTAATGATTGTGATAGATTTGTATTGAAATTTTCATATGAATTTTAGATTGTGATCTGAAAATAAAGCAGTAAAACTGTGCTTATATGCGGGTGTGAGCACAACTATCTTGATTATTAAACACATGAAAGAGAGCGGTAATGTATACCTCACATTATACTTAGTATCCAGTTACAAATATTGTAGCGTTGTTTATCATCTCTAAACACTTGCTTGCCTACGTTTAATATACTCTGTGGCAATGGATCAAAAACCCATATATTTTGTAATGTAAGTTCTCTACTTCTGTGTACTGTGTCCAAGCAGCCATTAACTTAAACTACGTTGCATCATTTGACATGAAAACGGTAACTACACGCAGTTACTCAGTTACTTAAAAGGTTTCTGAGTATTCTAAATAGATTTAAGCAGTTTCCAAAGAGTGAGCTGTATCTTGAAATTATTTTACTACCCTAGGGTTGAAATTAAACAAAATAAAAAGCAAAATGTGAAAAATGAGTGTGATAGATATATTAAAAGTTAAGCCAGGTTTTTACAGGGTCAGTGCGCAAGTCAGTATCGGCGCCGAAACTGCCGCCGACACAGGGCCTCTACTGCGAATATTGATTTCCGAAGATTCGGTGGTGACGTTTGTGTTACACTGCGCGGTCGCCTCGAGCGATGGTCTAGGCTCTTTCGAAGTCACAGCGTTACTGCGCAGTGTAGCACAAACGTCACTACCGAATCTTCAGTAATCATTATTCACAGTAGAGGCCCTGACTTCATTCGTTTACATGGAGTCAGTAGTCGTGGTAGCGCTGACTTCCCGCCGCTGTACTGACTTTACTTACCCTGTAAAAACCAGCCTTTAGAGATGTGTGGCGTGGCGCGTATGGCCAGGGCATTCCAAAAGATGTCAGCAGTTTTCGGTTTTCTGTATTTTCATTATTAGGTATACTTATCATCATCATCATCATCAACCTATGTGATCTGCTGGACGTAGGTCTCTCCCAAGACGCGCCATTGAGCCTGGTCTTCGGCTCTTCCAGTGTTTGCCAGCTTGAAAAAAGTCTTGCTGGATTGAGTCAGGTATATACCTAATACCTGGCTCAAACAGTCAGAACGAGTTGGTAATTTATCTATTATTGGACTCAATCACAGATTTGAAAAGTATGCAATTATTGTTTGATTTGAATGTCAAGTGGTTTTTAATGAAATGTTTTCAAACATGTGGCCTTGATCGGGAACCTTGAATTTGGTTGAACAGGCAATTATTTTAAATTGCAAAAGTATTGTTTTTAGGGTTCCTTTTGTTTATTTTTAACTTATTGAATCAGCATACATTTTGTTTAGATTGGTTGTGAAATTATCGCGAAACTCACGGTTATGATTTTTCCAAATATTTATAACTACATACTTGCATGACGGACATAACAAAGCGACTAGATATTTTGAAATAAAATTCTGATTTTATTGGAGCATTAAAATAAATTAATGGCTTTATTTATTTCGTTTTATCACGAATGAAACTGTTTCAAAGGAATGGACCACAATATTTAATAATAATAAATATCCTTGAACATTACGCACAACGCCCTCTAGCCCCAAACTAAGCAGAGCTTGTACTTTGGTAACTAGATTGCTGATACTGATAGAATACTTTATACACATTTTTTTTGTTGTAAATACATAGTTATCATACATAGTAACACCCAGCCATAGAACAAACATCTATGTTTGGCACACACAAATGTTTGTTCTCGGTGGGGAATATTATGGTGGATATTTAACCCCTAACATACTAAAACGTATTTGGTAAGAAAGAAACCTTGATTCGTAGAGTATAAAAAAAATTGCACTAACTCTTCAAATTAGATGAAATTGCAACTTTATTACATTAGTGGTTTGGAACTATTTGTAACGAAATGTTCTTAGTCGTAAGTTATTTTAGATTGATATTGAACAGCTCATTAATTTGAAGTACCGTAATTGCCCGTTACCACAAATTATAGTAATACGCGTAGACTGCCTACTATATCGTAAGAATACCGAAACGTAAGTTGAGCGTAAGTGGGTTCAATAGATAGGTAGGTACATAGCGTTTTAATTTTAGCTGTACGAGGTGTTAAAAGATTGACGGCGTTGTGTGTCTGTGCCCTTGTAGCTCTCAAAGTAGGGCTTCGATATGAATGCGGTTTTTTTATAAAAACAGTGATTTATCTAAGATGGTTCTGTACTATGTATTTGGTAAAAAAATGGTGAAGCCGTTTCCACGGTATATTGATCTGATCTGAAAACCAGGTTTGAGGAATCTCAGGCATTGCAATTTGATACATTTAGTTAATCTTAATGTGTGATGACGATGACCATCAATGACGAAGAGGATTTAACACGTTCCCTGCCAACTACGAACATATACGTAGATACGCTAATCTAGGATTCAGCGCCAGCTACGTGTTTATTCGTAGATGTTTAGTTGAGGCTATCTACAAAATTAAAAGCATTGGCAGTGTAAACAGGATGGGAATCGATAAGTTGGCATTGGAAATAAAATTTTCAAAATAAAATGAGAACTCTACCATATATATATTTTTTTTCATGGCAACAAAAAAATGACGGTCTACTACGTATATACTCGGGATGATGATTTTGTATGGATGGCAATAGGTATAGATTTTTTTTACTAGGAATATATTCGTATGGCAGGGAACGAGTTAAGGAGATTTTTGTGGAAACATCCTCACACACCACTCATCCACCTCTCATATATCTATACCCGCAATTTGACAAAAGTTCCATAGATATTATGAGTTGGCGATCAGCTATTTCACGCCAGAACTTTGATACAAACTATTAACTGTTCCATGGCAAAGCTTACTATCTCAATACCATCACGATCCCGGCTCGCGACCTTGTGAGGCAAACCAGTATGCGTTCCGGCCGTACCATTCATTAGTCAACCGGTTTTTACCGGTTTCTATTGGTGTACCGGTCGGGTGGAAACTGGACGATTCTTGGTCCACTTTCCAATGCTGTGAATGAGGTGTACTGAGTTCAGGAGTTTACTGTTTTCGTGTAAACTTTCTTTTCTCTGTATTTACTTCAACACTCAAAAAAGGATGTGACAGATAGAAACAGCGACCACATCCTATGCCCGTACTAAAATGTCATAAAATAACACGTATTTATGGTTGTCTAATAACATAACATATTGACATCTTTACGTTTCACTCAACGTAAAGAGGAAGAAGTGCATTGCTTCACATGCCACGTTTTCAACTGACGTGCTTTGTGAGACAATGCAATAGGTATAGGCAGAGAACTTCTTCACATGAGGGTGTGCTTGTACCATCACTTTGCTCTTAATTAAAAGCTGTAAATGCACGCTGGCTATAAGCTACTGAAGCCAATTCATCTGATAAATTAAGTTTTTGCAATAACGTATGCGTGCTAAACAAACACGCGTGTCTAAATAATTTTACTTCTATGACCACCGTTCAACACGAGCGTATGCAGTGTGGGAAGGACTAGCAATTCTTAGTACTGTGGATTTCATCATTGTAATCATAATTTTATGGCTCATTTTGGAAATTCGTGATTTGCAAGACCTCTAAACAAAAGGTACCTAGATTCCCATATCGTTCAATGACCTCATCTTGATTCAATCTAAAGGCTACTAGGCAGCAAGTTAAGCAGTAAACGCACAGGGCCGTAAAATCTTATGATGTTTCTGTTCGGTTACTTATTTTGTGTCACTCTCAGTTACGTAATAAGGAAGTGATTTTTGAATTTATAAATTAAAATGAGTTCCTCTTTTTTTAAGTGAACAGTTTGTAGGTCACGTTATATCTATTCTGTGGCAGTATCATTGTATTTATTTAAATATGTAACGAATGGAATTTTGTTGCTTATGTCATGTTTGCTATAACAACTTGGTATAAAACGATAGCAATATTAGCAATTATTAATAGTAACACGATTGTTGAGCTCATTTATAACAATTACTACTTGTAAGCAACTATGATTATTACACAAGGCGATTAATTAATAAACATTGGCTTAAGCGCATGATTTATGCTTTTTGTTGACTTTTTAGCACCTAAAGACTAAATATTATTTATTATTGATCTGGTAAGGACAAGGTCAGGGTCTTATGGTTTTTGCCGTGCGGCCCCAATAACTTTTATTTTTAAAATAATTATGAGGATGTCAAGACATTTCTGTCTACCGAATACCCAGTTACTAGTAAGTCATGCTCATTTTTTAACATTAATATTATGATTTAGCTATTATAAAATAAAAGAAAACGTATGTGCTGCTTTTAGAACTCCAATGCTCTAAAAATTAACCCGACAACGACGAGGAAGGGGTAAGTAAGTATGACCCAATGCGATTTTTTATTTAAGCGTTATTGAATTTCTTCAAAGAAATTCTTCTGCAATTTTCTCGTCATCAGCTAGCGTGTTGGAACGCAAAACTGATACAGCGGTTAGAACGCTTGGTTAGACAATATTGATCAATTGCTGTGATAAAACTATGCTAATGTGGTGATTCCTACTTTGTATTGATTGTAAGATCTTGTGACAGTAAATAACCAGATCGAACTAAACATAGTGTTTACTTAGAATCGTCTCTGATCTTGTATAAAGTTAATCACCGTTTAAAATAGTACCATTTCGTTTTGTTTAATTAGTGGCAGTAGCTACCAATAAACATCAGTCAGGTGGGTCATCCGCTCGTTCCATCATTAAGTGGTATAAAAAAAAAATAATGACAGGGTAAGTGTTTAAGTTGAGAGGCGATTCTAAGTAAGACCATCAGCCTGAAGACATTTCGGAGCAATTTTTATTCGCCCTGTAGACTATTCTTGATTTTTATACTTCCTGTTTGTTCTTTGTATAAAAAATAATTAGTCCACCATAGGCTTATTCTAATTGGACAGTAAGCGACTATACTATGCGAGGCACGCGGCTCGCCTTGAGCCCACAGAGCGCCTACGCTGTGAAGAAGTGATAAACTTGATCCAATTGGCAAGGATGCACGACTTGACAGTTTTGGATGTGGCATTTTGTGACAAACTAACATTGTCACTGCTCTATTTGACTGTCACACACAAACTTATCGTTCTGCTTTTTGTTTATGTTTTGTGTGTTTTACATGCAAATGAGACCTACCACCTTTTCAGAGTGATAAGCGCAGTTCAATGCATCGCAAGGCACGTCAGGGTAGCAATAAAAAAAAGAGTGAATAGATGGATTATGGCTAAGCACCTATGGCTGCAGCTACACTTACCATCAGATGTGCTGGTACTGGCATCCAATTTATGATTAGCCAGAACTGAAAAAAGTCCATATTGGATGTGCTCAGTGACGCAATACATCGTTATAGGCTGTGGTTACTACTAAACATCAGGTTGGCCATTGGCTTGTTCCATTATTTGTTCCTTGACAGGCGTCATGGCTCAGTCGGTAGTAGCTCTGCCTTCTGTGCTGTGGGTCGTGGGTTCGATCCCCACCGAGAACAAACATTTGTGTGTGGCAAACATAGATGTTTGTTCTGTGTCTGGGTGTCTATGTATTATAAGTATGTATTTACAAAAAAAAGTATATAATGTATTCTATCAGCCATCTAGTTCTCATCGTACAAGCTTTGCTTAGTTTGGGACTAGAAGGCGTTGTGTTAAATGTCCGTGAATATTTATTACTATTATTATTATTATTTAGTATAGTATACAAAAAAATAAGACTTCTCCTTTGCCTCGTTCACTTGAGATCAATGCGCGTTCATTATTACCTTGTGGTCAAGCGTGAGAAACGTCCTAGTATCCTACTGTTTTCCTGGTAGTATTATTCCACGGGTGATCAGCTGGTATTATGTTACCCTTTAGATTTCCCATCTTCAATACTCAATATATTTTTTTATTTTCACATGAATTTACATAGTTTTTGGTTGTAAAGAGGTATCTAATGGACCCTGTTTAGGGTTTAGCAATATGGAGGCAAGATCTTCAACGTTTTCAATCAAAAAACAAGAGAATCTTAATAAAAATAATATGTTTTTGACGACATCGTCATTTTGTGCGGTTAATAATGTAAGAACACTTATAGACCGCCCTATTTATTATCGTATGTAGCTTAACATGTGAAAATTCACGCGTTTCAAAAAATGAACAAAATGTATGGCCTAGAATCCCGGTAAGGTGCATTGGGGTAATTGCGAAAATGGGTATATTCCGAAAATCCATAAAATCTAGTAACATAATGCGATATTTTCCTGTTGGCACGAGGATATATAGGCCTGTCACGGCCAGTCTAGACCAATGTTGCCAACAGGAATATATCGCATTATGTTACTAGATTTTATGGATTTTCGGAATATACCCATTTTCGCAATTACCCCAATGCACCTTACTTCAAATGATAAGCATTTGGCAACAAAAGCTTTTATTGTTTACTTTGTGGGTTATTTCGTATTCCGCTTTCGGCGCTCTCTTGAAATGTGTGAGGTTAGCACTAGTTTTTTTTTGTTAATGTAGATAAGATGCAAAAGCTTCTTTATTTCTTTATTATTTTAGTTTTGTAGCTGTCTGTCTATGTAGTTTAGTTTTAGATTTTATAGTCTCTGTTTTAGTAATCTGTTGAGAAAATATTTTCAGGGACTTTTATTGGTACACCATTACACAACTACTTCAATCATCTTATATTGACAACTTGGACAAAAATGCTTTGTATATTTGTATGTTTGTTCGTCGAGATCTTTTGAACCGCTTATCCGATCTTCACAGAATTTGGTAGGTATACGGATAGTACTCTTAAGTTTTACTGGTTTGTCAAATGAAGTAAATCGGTCAAGGGGTCGTGAAGTTATGAGGAAAAAAAAGTCGTAAAATAATATCAAGTGGGGTGACATAATGATAGGTTTAGACATTTTAAAACCGTTTTTATTTTGATACCGGCCTAAGTTAAGTTTTTGAGTTGTTGAAAAATTATAACCCAGTATAACGTGAGCTACCATTTCTTGGAATTTCAATGATTTTGTAGTTCAAGTAAGACTGGTACTTAGCTAGACGGCGATTTCGAAGCGATTTGCAAAGTTTATTACAACCATTGTCAATAAAAATTGTTCGGGTTTTATTAACCTCCGACCATCATGAGATCTCAGTTCGGGGCGAACTACTAGTATAATATGTTTTATCTAACAGTCTACTTATATAATGGCCTTATTCCTTTTGGTCACTAAGAATTGAACCTTGTTGCTATAATGATTAAAGTCTCAAATCTCCTGCGAACTTTGTTCAGTAAATGCTGGCACATTTACGATTTATACAAAAATCTCTTTCTCGAAGTCAAAAGTCATAGATCAATTGGACCACCAGATGGCGCTTCAATACCAATTAAAAATGCTTTCGTAAAATTGAACGACTCGCCAGCAACTTCAAACGGTCTTATTCCAGAACGGGGACTAAAGAAAGTCACGGTTTAAACGTCAAGGTTTTTACAACCCGGGCGAATTAACATGATACCTGACTCGGAACTCGATACTTCCCCCGCTACACCGCTTAATTCGCCCGGGTTGTATAAACCTTGACGTTTAAACCGTGACTTTCTTTAGTCCCCGGTCTGGAATAAGACCGAATGAGTTGAAACTAGTGCTAGCCACTGAACTTTCACACTGCGGTCTGAGGTTTAGGTACATGTCGCTGGCATTCCAAACATTCTTGCTAAACTTATTTGTTTTTCGAAATTTGACTATATAAAATTTTTACAGGTGGTCAGAAAATCAAAAATGAAAGCTGATATGACCAGTACTGTGTGGCCCTACATAATGAAGTCATAACTCACATACACGACATAATAAAGACAACTCACAAAATATATTGCCTCCCACTGCTCAAAGTAAACGCCTGAAGTAATTTAACCACGAATTGAATTTTTCAATAAGCCATAAAAATTATCTTTGCAAAAATGAAGCATTATCATACAATTTGAAGTCTTATTTTTTTATGCAGTAGAAATTATATTTTTTTATGGAGAATATAGCTGCTGATGCAGTTCAGAGCTTACGATACGGTGGCTTGGGTCTCCTATTAGTTCCTTAACTTTCGTGAATAAATCATTATTTAATAAAATTTTCACGTCTCAAGTAAATTGACTACGAATTCCTCAGCGAACCATAAAGTGTGTTGAAGAATGAAGCAACATCACAGTACCGTAAGAGTGCAATCTTCCGCGTTCTTTCGCGCTGAGTGTGCGACGGGATTTATTATAAAGATCATGTTATAAATTGGAGCTTGGAGTTGGATAAAATTGTCAGATGTGCAGATAATGATGGAAATAGCTAAATATTTATATGCCTGGAATATTGAACAAATGTGGGTGTCATGATTTTATACTTGAATATTTAGGTACGCTAAATAACTATTCGCATGCAAGTAACTATTGTCTTTTTGTAAATAAATTTCTTTAAACCTATACTGAGACTTCTTAATATAACTCGATCGGACCACAGAGCCGTTGAAAAGAAAAGAAACATATATTTTGAAAAAACTACATGGAGAAATAATAAATAGGGCTGGTTATATTACTAACAACCGATCTTGACTTTTTGTAACTTTTTTTTTTTTTTTTTTTTTTAGATACTTTGCAATAAATCAAGATGATTTATTAAGCGTCATGAGCTACTTTTTACCCATACCCTGATGAACAGAGCCCTGAGTCTGTACATTTGTTTTGACTTTTGACTCGAGTATAGCACACGCAAACGCATTCGCAAAGCGAGAAATTTTGTTGCGAATTGAACATTTCTCAAATTTCCTGGTAGAGGCGCTTATGCGGTTTTCATACAAAATGACTTGCCCCATATCCTGATGAATCTGATGAATAGGATGTTGTAGGGCCTGGGACATTTAGATACTAGTATTTCGTATAAAACGTAAAAATCCAATATTAGAGTTTATTTATCAAAATGTATGTTACTTTACCATATCGGTGAAACTCGTCCGTCGGTTCTAATCTGTACGATCACGTCTCATTTTGCTTATCGATAAACATAAACCACAGTGTTCTATTTACCTACATTAACCTGACCATGTGTTATTTAGCCTATAAAGAGTGAAAACTACTGATTGTGCTGTGGTTTTGGAAGATATTTTAGTTTCTCATCATTTATGTATATTAAGTTTATATACAAGGTGTAACATAATTAACCTATAAGTCCGAAGGGGGCGTAATCAGACCGACCACCTTAGTGCTTGGACATATTGTGTAAAGGGTCAATAAATCATAATTGATTTTTTTTTACAAAAGTACAACTTTTATTATTTTAGAACTTTGCGAAAACCCTTAAAGTTTGTTTACTACACATGTATATGTAGGTACCCTGCTACCGCGTCGCACGTACACGCAAGCTGTGTGTAGGTACATTTTCAAATGAAAGTTACGAGCGCTTTTCATGTATGAAAAACTTCGAAATCTCAAGAGTCGTAGAACAAACACTTTTCGCCATGACCTGTAAAATACTCCCCTTTCGGACTTATAGGGTATTTATGTTACACCGTGTATACAAGTATATTAAGGGCTTCCGGAAATCGCCAGGGCATTTTAACTGACGGGTTTCTGCTAAAATCTCATTTAACTTTGGTAAACATAAGCCACGGACGTAGAGGTCACTTTCCAAAACCCATTCCCCTACTTTTAGATTGCATTTTGAACTTGACCTTGCATTTATACGATTTTTAATCAATGAGCCGGTTTTTATAAATATGCAAGCCCTCTAATAATTAAATCATTGGGCAGGTGGTTACATTATAAAATATGTTTTTAAATATATTTTTGTTCATAAAATGCTGTTACTATGACAGTATGATCCAAAATCGAAAAGCTGAGATATTACTTTTGATTAAACGAAAGGATAAGGAATAAACAATTTTTAATTTTAATAATTTATCTATTTTACTATTTTAAATTTTGTTTCCCAAATAAATAAAAAATAAAATAATCAAATCCGTAGATAATCACTCTCACACAAAGTTTCGTAGGCCAAAAGAAGTCTTAAGATATTATTACCTATGGAAAAATTGAAAACTTCATACCTATTTAACCCTTAACTGTATACAGAATTCAGGCTAAATTTACAACTTTTAACTGCCTACTACATTCATGTTAAATTAATAACCGTATTAATATGAATGCCCTCGTAAAATCTTATCATTCTATTATGCTTGTGTGTCACACTCACTTTCCTACGGAAACTTCATCAGGTAGAAAGTGAAGTCGTTAAAAATTTACATATTTACAGCATCGGAAGCATCTGATGTACAATTACATTGTCAATATCAGGAAATAATTGATTCCTGATTGGATGGTTATGGACGATTTCAAATAAGTATTGTATTATTATGTGCCCACAGTTTATAGTTTGATTTGATAAATAGTCTTGAGTTTGAAATTTTTTTTGAACAATGTGTGGGCAGTATGGGCGTCATGCAAACTTGAACAAAGTCTTGTGGCACTATTTGACCTATTTGAAGGGTGATAAATTATGGCTATTTCCATGTTAAATAAATTGATCTAAATTGTAATCATATTAAGCAAAAGTAAGTAAGTTCGTATGAGTTAGTAGGCAACTCTGGTGACGGTATTAATATTATAATTATCCATCTAAATTGTTATTAACTAATTGTTTTCCGTTTGCGAGATCTGGTGGGCTATTTTGAACATAAGTGCAATAAACGATTTGAATTTGAATTTGAATTTGATTTGTACGGAAAGCCTTGTTGGATCAGTATCGGACTTTTCGAATTTGAAATGAATGAATTATTCTGTTTTCATTTCATTCTAGAAAATAACAGTTTCCCAATCTTTTATTTATCACAATTTACAAAGATATTTTTCCAGCTTCCAATCCCTAATACAGTCTAATTTACAACATACCTAATTACAAACGAATACGAATCAGTTTTGAACGAAGGTGGTCTGCCTCATGCTCGACTGTAAGCTATAACAAAACGTGTAGCAATGCGGTAGAATGCAAATACTTTTTTGTACACCACATGAAAGTTACTTATAAAAGTCAAGGTTGTTCCGCCTGGCGATCGAATTGTTTTGAGAATGTAATTATATTTATTGCTTTTGACTTTTTTGGACTACTATGTAAAAATATTAATTAAACGTACAAGTTGGCAGCGGACGACATGAGGCAGCAGCGGACGACGTGTCGCAGCGACACTACTGGTTCCTATGTATTTCTATAAAATTTCCTCCGTAGTTAGCGACACGAAGCTAGCGACGCATGTTCATAGAAATGCATACAAACCAGTAGTGTCGCTGCGACACGTCGTCCGCTGTTGCCTCATGTCGTCCGCTGCCAACTCGTACCTTCAAATTCATATTGCTTAGTATTCCGGGATCGTGTTTGAACGACGACGACAACGGAAAAGTAAGAACGACGACGGAAAATCTTTTGGTGGTACAGCGTCTATAATAAACCAATCATGATGATCATAAACAAATCTGCAACTGTCACCGCGTGACGTAAACCTAACGTGTTCGAATCATACTGAGCGTCAACACCAGCTCGACTACCTTTAATTGTAGCGTCACCACGCAATGTATCTCGGATACGCTAGTGTTACGATACGTCCACGATTATCACGTTCACTCGAGACAAAGACACTGTTCCGTTCATCTGTCTTACAAAAACCATTGGAAGTAAAACCTAGAACCCTTGAGCTTACATTGTATGACATTTGATTATATGAAATGCCAGAATGATAGATAGATAGATATTTTCTTTATTGCACACCAAGAAAAGAAGAAAAACTAAATAGAGAAATAAGTTTTAAGTATGAGGTACAATGGGCGGTCTTATCGCTATAAGAGTAATCCTTATTACATGGGATTTGAGGTTACTCTAAGGCCCGTATTCCGTAGCCTTACTCAAGCACTGATCCGTACTCAAGCATAGATTTTTGTATGAAAATCTCTACTCAAATCTATGCTTGAGTAACGATTTCTGTCTCGGAATACGGGCCTAAGACTGAGATTTGTATATACATACAGACATAACGAATTACAATCAATAGGTAGTATACATAAAAAAACTATTTACACTAAAGTTATAATTTAAATTCGCAATGTCTCACAGTAGTTTTTCTATTTGCATAATATTGCACGTACTATCAACGGTTAGAAACTAGGCAATAAATCCATCAACACGTCACTGATGCGAACAACTTACGAACACGCGTTTGTCAATGCAGTTTTAATATCTGATGTGTTACATACTCAATACTGCAAAAAATTGGTCGTGGGTTCAGTACTCACCAATACCGACATTTGTGTCAAAGTCAAAAATCTTTTATTCAATAAAATCTCACTGATCACTTTGAATCATCATTACGTTTTGTATGATTAGGTATGATTACAATTTTTTTTTAATTGGATGAGTTGGAGCTAGTTCGTCCCAAGCTTGTTTGTCTTCTAAATAATCAGATAATTTATAGTATGCTTTTAAAAGAAGTCTCCGTTTTATTACGTTTTTGAACTTGCCAATCGACAACTGAGACACATCACTGGGGATTTTGTTAAAGAAGCGTACACGTTGCCCTTTGAAAGATTTACTAATTTTTGTGAGCCTAGTGGTGGGAACAGCGAGTTTGTCTTTGTTTCTAGTGTTAACATTATGATTATCACTTTTTTGTTGAATAGATTCAATAGATTGATGGCAAACATAGACATTTTGTTCTTTATTAATGTATGCTGTGGTGTTACTATGCAAAACAATGAATTTTAACAGCATCTCTGTATAATAACTACCTCAGTATTTTTATAGAGGGCTGAGCTATTGTTTTCATTGGTGGGATTCATATTAAGTAAATCAATAAAGTGACCACTTTTACATTATCCCATAGAATAGATATCATAGTACATTATACGCCGTCTGAATAAGTCAGAGCTTAATTTGTAAACACACGGATTACCTAACCATCTAAGCATTGAAGCAGTATCATAATCTCTATAAAATTCTTTTCGCCTATAATTTTTTATGAAGACATATCATTGACACTTCGTTGTATAATTACCGAGAGTTTCCGCTTTTCTCGACAAGTGTCTATTAAAATAAGCATTTCCTATAAAGAAGGTCCCACGTTATCGGAAGAGCTATTGAAGCACAAGAAATGAGAAAGTATAGAAAATGCTCTGATTGCTGATTGATGTGAAATTGTATCGATGTTCCAATCGATTTTGCAGCTGTTTGCAATGTCGGGAAAGTAAACATGGTTTTAATTTGTGACAGAGTAAACGGCTAATTAATTTAACATTTTTTATACAAAGATTTGTTTAAGATACACCTATCAGCCGTGTACTAAATCGAAGGCGGAAGTTTCTTTAGTTTGAAAAGACCAAAAACCCGAATTTTTTACTCTCGACTGGTACCAATGTTATATTTGTACCTAGCAGACGTTGAAAAACAATTCCGTAGTTTATACTAAGCAAGATGAATACTTAATTTGTTTAAATATTCATGAGTTTATTCGTAGTAGCTTTTAGAAAATATATTGTTTTCAATACAAATCTAGTCAGTGGTCTAATAGCAATAAGAATAGGTCAACCAAAAACAAACTGTAATTTTCTTCTAATTCAGCTCACACAAAATTTAACCAACAAATACAAATCACATCGATCCACGCAAAACTTCACATCACATAATTCATAATAACGCCTAGAACTCAGTGTAGTAGAAAATCTAGTTAGTTTCATTGACTCGCTTGTAAAGCCAGAACTCATAAAAAGCAGCTCTAACGCTGTTTCACGGCCGTAATACGATGCATTTGACGCAGCAACTGTCACAGAGGTATAAAAAATGCTAAATAGATTGACGATTTTACAAAAAAACACCGGAGTGAGACCATAGGTGGATAGATCAATGACCAGGAGTATAAAAATAGGTCTACCTGTTTATAATTTACTAGATACCACCCTAAAACTTTGCTATAATTGCACATTAATAAAATAAACCTAAGCTATATCAATTGTGTTAGTGTTAAACAGTCACTGCTTTATGAAAACCTCGGTTTAACATTTTATATAGAATATCTGATAGTCTCACGTGAACAAAAAGATACGTCGATTTCAATCTGAGCTCACTGGGACGTTCGGTATTGCCGATTCGTTGATGAAGTCATTCATCTGGAACTGCATTCATTAGCAAACTTTATGAAGTAAAGACGATACAGGTACGATATAACGTTCGTGGTAAGTGTGCGCTTTTGCGTTAGGTTAGGTATACGTTTTAGTATTATTATTTTGTGGTGCAGTCTGAAAGGTCTATATTGTGGAAAACTGGTGGAAAGATGAAGCCCGAAATGGTACTGCCTGATTTGTAGAGGAGGCCCTATGATGATAATGATGCTATCTTGCACACGCTGAGATTATGGTATCTTCATACAAATTGAACTAAATGCTAAAACCCATGCAAAATATATTATTATTCTAAGAATAGACTGATTCAAGCAGACAAAAAAAAGATTTTCAAATTCTTGTTGGACACTAGTAATGACATGTATTTTTTCTGCACTGTAAGTGCCTATTGAAAACATAAATACTGGATTAAAAATACGCAATATAGCCACTGTTTAGAACCGAATACCGGTTTTCCAGTAACTAATTAAACAAACGACCAACTTAAACAAATGTCATTGTTGTTTATTGTTAAACACCTTACATAAAGGGACTGACAATTATTCTGTGAGCTTACGACACGTCCGTTAAAAATTCTGAATGTAATTACAAGTCTCAATTGTTCACCTGTTCCTTAGCAATTCTTAACTCCCCATGAAGGTTCAATTTTCAATAACACCGTCAAGCCAAATGTTAATTTTAATAAACCAGACAACGCGCGGAGCACTTTCGAAACTGACCTCTAAAATCACTACGTGTGTAAGAACATAAAGACTGGTAGTAAAATTAAAAAGTGTGACAATTACAGCTGTTTTACCTTGGTCGTTGTCTGCATTTGTAGAAACGTTGCGATCCCGGCTCGGACGCGGTTTTTGACACCGCGGATGGTGCCCTTCGAACTCCGAATCGTCGAAGTCCCATCCTCGTTCTTATAATCCTTTATTCCCGCGAAAAACTCCAGTTCGGACACCTCACTTTCACTTTTCACACTAACACTTTTCACTGTTTCATCGAACTGCTTCTCGTTTAGATGGAAATCGTAAAACTTGTCCGTATCGAAGTAATGACTGCTGTAACATAACTCTTGCTTAATTTTATCCTGCTTACGTTCTTCGTAAGTACTCTCGCTTATGATTGAAGTTTTTGAAGTGTTTGACGTTAGCGAGGGTAATGACGGTAGAGAATCTGAGTCAGAGTTTCTTTGCTCATTATTTAGCTGCGACACTAAACGGAAAGAAGTTAGCTGTGCGCTTTCTTTTGATATCATATTAGTTTGATCATTTATATTCTGGCACGCGTCCTCATGCTGCTCGCTCGATTTGCTTTCGGTTTCAATCGTGCTGAGTTTCGCCGTGCGGTCTCTAATGTCTTGGAGCAGACCTTGCGGTAGAAAGCCGTCGTTGTTCGGTTTGATGGTAAAAGATGGCATCTCCGGTGCGACAGGTGGCTCCACGCTTTTTTCTTTTTTATACTCGCCTTGACTTTCATCGGCATGCACGCTGTTCAACTCACTGCTGTTGAGCGAATCGCACGATATGTTCGAGTCGTTATCTTCGAAATCTTCGCTCTGACAGCTCCCATTTCTCGAGCTTATCATTGTGACCGAGATGACTTTCTTTGCACTAGATTTGGAAGTCTTTTTTTTGGGCAGCGGCTGCGGTGTGCCGTCAAGGTCACTGCACGTTCCCGAATCCAACGTGTCACTCGGCGAGCACTGTCCGCTCGACATCACCATATTTGTCATGGAGTTCATGTAGGAGTTGCAATAAATATACGGTGCTTTATCTGTTTTTAAAATGTCTTCGTTTTCTATGATTTTTGGGCGGTCGTCGACGTTCAGCCTGACAAGACTGTTCTTCTTGTAGAGGTCGTTTATTTTGAAACTGTCGAAGTCGACGTCACTTTTGAGATGGACACTGGATATTTTCGGTTTCGGTTTATCGGTATCCGTGTTGATTCTGATTGTGACCACATGTGGACCGTTGAGAGCGTCCGCGCTAGGTGTAACCGCGGGTCGGTCTGACTGGGTCGCCGCTATGAATACCGTTGCAGATGAGCTCTTCGTATTAAGGACGTGTGAGTGCATCGAACTTAGAGAGTCCATGTTTCGTCTGTCTTCGTACCCGTTAGTTTGCGCATCATCGGTTGTGATTGTTGTGAATGTGGTGGAGCCCCTCTGCTTCACCTTTGGTGGTAGTGGAGGGATGTATTCGATGCTCGGTCGGGGAGTGACGTCTTCCATCGTGGCTGGTAGAGCGGCTAATGTGTTGGCATAATTAACTGTATCCTGTTTACAATGCTGCGCGTTGTCTGGTGGATGTATATGGCATAATAGTTCCGGTGTGGCCCTGACTGGGTCAATGATCACTGCTCTCTATTCCAGTACCTGTAAAGAAACAAATGGACGAATTTAGCTAATATTTTGATGAACACAATTAACCTTAATTTAATATTTTATAATGTTGCAAACGATGTCAGGTTGTAAGTTGACAGATAAGGCACATAAATTGTATGCCACTGCATTTTATCATAGCAATGTCATTTCAAATGTACCTATTGACCGATAGACCTACATTTAAAAGCATAAAGTCACGTATTGTAAAAAATAAGACTGCGTAACGATTTCTTAAATTTTACTATAGTATTTGCCTAAAAATATAATATTCTTCGCAACTTGTTACTTAATTTGAATAGATAGAGATGTAAATGTTGGGCAAACCCTGGATTTCTTAAAAAACGGCAAACGTAATTTGACAGTCGTATAAAGGCAGACATTTTAATACGCAATAATTAGTCAAATATAGTATTTTGTTGTCTATGTATGTATAGAAACTATTTAACAAAGCAAGTTAAACTAAAATGTTTTATATTACAGGCGTCACTTTCTACGAATACTTTTTAAACGATAATCGCGCAAATACCAAACCATTTTCTCGAGATCCAAGTCCAATAGTTGATGAAGCATAAAATTACGAAGCATTATGAGAACATGGCTTCCTATAATTGCAACAACCGTCATTATATAAAAAAAATCAACACTCTGTTCAGTTTCAAATTATGAGGGTTCCATCAACTTTTTATATTAAAAAAAAAAAAACATGTGGTGTCAAAACTTTTTGTAGGCCAGTTTCAGTGGGTCAGTGGGCCAGAACAAACTAGATCATCAGAAATTGTTATTCAAGTATAGATTTGAGTACAAATCAGTTTTTTCATAAAAAATCTATGCTTGAGTCCGGATTCGAGCTTGAGCGTTAAATCAGAATACTGGTCTTTATGCGTCAGCTCGTGTTTGGATAGACGTAGGTATATCACGGTCACCGTTCTGTGAAAAATCAAAATGCTTACAAAATTATATTTCAAGACGATTATCCGTGGAAGTGACGGCTAATTTTATTTTGCAATTGAACAATCAAAGCGACACGGTTTCGTCTAAATCTATGGTAATTTTAATGGTCGCATTAAAATTATGTAATTGTTCTTCCGGAATACCTACATCTGAATCCGACCGTGCAATGAATACTTATCAAATTAATAAGGCATACCTACATTTTAACAGTTGGTAACTATGCAAGAACTCCTACAAAATGACTACCTAAGCGATTGCAATGCGGAATGCGAGACGCGAGACGCTTTGTTAATTTTAGCAGATCTTTGCAATTTATTCAGTGTATATTTTCGTAAGCAATGTAGGTAGATAGACTAGACTAGGTAGGTATACAATTTACCCGGCACAACAGGAAGGGTATGTTTCTACGGAATACAGTACCCTGATTATATCCTCCTTAGTCCCTGTGGCCTTTATATAGAACAAAATCAGTGATGGCTGTCGATCCTGACACCCGACAGTGACCAGATGTCCTTTATATAGGTTTTAATATTTTTGCACTTGCCAGCACAATTCTGGATGTCCTTTATAAAGAACAAATGATAGATGTTCGAAACTTAACTCAATGTATTCAGTAATAAGTCCTATAATATCTTTTTTCTAGCAAAAATCCATAAAATAAATTATATTCCTTAAAACCAGCGCGAAAAGGTTCAGGACTGAGTGGTACAAACGTATTTGTTCTTTCTATAGTACATCCGGTCTCAACAGCAAGTACCTTATTCAAATGTCAGGACTTAGGAGGATATAACATTTTTTTAACATTAGTTAGTATAATATGCATTGGCTAGCTGACATTTTTCTAAATTTTACCAGTGTCCCGTTTACATTTGAAAATTTGAATAGTATTTAGTCAAGTCAGTCCACTAGTCAAGTCGTCTGTCATTTGTTTTGAAGGCAAAATTGTAAACTTTCCTTTGAAATAAAGTAAAGTGTTGTTGCAGCTACACTTACCACCAGGTGTGCTGACAGCCAAATGCCATAAAAAACAAGTTTTAGGAACGAATTTCATCAAATAAAGAAATTGCAATGTACGTTTTTTTCAATGGCTACTTTATGCTACGACCTCAAGTGTTATTGGTCAAAATTCTACCTATTGGTAGAATTTTGTACTTGTACTAATATTCTCTGGTAGTGCCTAATTTTGTAGTGCTTTTGTAGTCTTGTCACACTAATGCCAGTCAATAAAACGAGTTCGCAACAGACATTATTATGCAGTAGGTATTTTAGATTATGGCGCCCTCAGCGACCAATATAAAGTACAAATAATTATATGACTTTAAAATGCATTGTGTACTAACAATATTATACAAGGTTGTGTCCCAAACGTAATACAAGCCTTTCGAAACAATAACGATATTTATTTGTCAATTGACAACGTACCATTAACAACGGATATGGTTTCATATGCAACACCAATTACTGAAGAACGGAAACAAATCAACCACCTTTAGCAATTTTTAGCATTAGCCTCTGGCATATTTGTAATACAAAATTATAGTTTGTCCTAATACGGTTCGACACTACTAGGACAGACAATGATAAAATTAAAGATAGCTATTTAATCAACAACGTAGATTGATTCATCATCATCAACCTAAATTGATCGACTGCTGGACGTAGGTTTCTCCCAAGACGGGCCATTAAGTCTTCGGCTCCTTTTATACAGTGTTACCACATCTAGCCGGAGGGCATCCTAAACTACGCTTGTCTAAACCTAAAAACCTATTAGTAGATGCTACTTAGTAGGTAAGTAATGTGTTTGCAATGATGACGCTCACCACGCATAAGATAAACCATATAAACGAGACCGCATTTGCTATAAAGTTTTCAGAAGCACGTGCGAGTGATTTATTTGACAAAACTGACTAATTTTGTTTAAGAAGCTGTCTAAATATTCGTCAAAACCCCACCTGCTCACGTCCCTTGCCCTTGTAGAGAGTGCTGGACTGAGGTATTTGGTCTACCTATCGATGTGCGCTGGGGAAAAATATAGTAGATAATATACACTAGACACGATACTGAAAATGTTAGTGCAGACAGGAGTTTTCATGGTCATACAAAGAGTAAACCACGCTAAAAAAAAACTTGCGCACGATACATGAATAATGCACATTTTAATAGTACTTCCTAAAATGTCGTGACAATCGATCATCGTGTTAATGTAACATAACGTCTGGTAAATGAATTTGTATGTTAATGTAATATTAATTAGGTAGTAAGTGTGTGGTGTGGACTTATAAGGGAAATAATCGCATTCTTGACTTAAGGTTGAACAAGTCGCACACCTTTCCATACAAACGTGGAAGGGTAACTACTCCACTGTTTGACGTTGACCAACCAAAACTAAGGATTATATCAATTTATCTCGTCATAATCTATGTCTGTATACAGCCGAAACCGTAAAAAAAGTATTAGAAGCTTGTATTTTTTAAACGAGTACTTTTTTATTAGATTCGGCTATATACAGACATAAATTATGACGAGATAAATTGATATAATCCTTAGTTTTGGTTGGTCAACGTCAAACAGTGGAGTGGTTACCCTTCCACGTTTGTATGGAAAGGTGTGCGACTTGTTCAACCTTAAGGTACGAGTTGGCAGCGGACGACATGAGGCGGCGGCGGACGACGAATGAAATGAAATTTCCTCCGTAGGTAGCGACACGAAGCTAGTAGCGAATCACGTCGGATTTCATAGAAATACATAGAAACCAGTGGTGTCGCTCCGACACGTCGTCCGCCGCCGCCTCATGTCGTCCGCTGCCAACTCGTACGTTTACCGCATGGCCATAAATCTATATTCTGTGGCATGGTTTCTCGCTCGCACCTGTCAATATTTTTGAAGATTAACACCCGAATACTCAAACGTCATTCAAATTTGAGCACCACTTAAGATTGCTCTGCCTCTGTTTGACATTACTCATTTGTAAGAGATGGCAATAATTTAAGCGGGACTTAAATTGAGTGGGGTTTGAGTTGCGTTTGAGTATTCGGCTGCTAAAGTCATTAATAATCATTAAATTATGCAAAATCCTAAAGCTTTCCAGTCTAGAGAATAATAATGCAAAGGTTTCAGCAAAAATATCATTTCGATTCAAACTAGTTTTTTGACCAAAAATAGTGCACCCAAATTGGTCGCATTGGTGGAAAGTTTTTGGTCAGATTGTAATTTGCTAGATCGTATAGCTTTTTAACTTTGTATAATTAAGTGCATTCTGCGCATTCATATCTTCAAAAATGTCGTGACGGTTATTTGATATGACGTTTTTAGCACAAATCGATATAATAAGTACCTAGTAAAAACCATAGTATGTAAGAACCGTGTAAGATGTTACCATGTAATAACTCTTGACTTTCAACATTTTGCCGACCGTGGTCTTGGAATAACTGAGCGTGAAGCGCAGCGGGGTTAAAAAAATTATCAAATTGCATAAAAAAATTATAGAAAAAGAAGAATATTATTATAAGTAAGTAATGAATATTGTTATCAACCGTTCCGTGCAATACAAAATCAAACCCAAAACTATATTTAAAAAAATATGCGTTTTTAAATTATGCTAAAAATATTACAACTTTCGGAAGTCATAACGTTTTACAACAAAAGGTAAAAAGTTTGACCGTAACTTTACAGTCAAACTTACCATTGAGTGTGCAAATAGCGTAAAGCCACTTTACGCTTTTTTAGTAGCTCAGTTTGTGTATTAAGCCTACCATGCCGAAGAAGTTATAAAGGCATTACAGTAGAAACTTGGACAGGGGTATCTAGTGAAAGTAAAGACATTTGTCAACAGTGTAATGATCTGTTGTATAACTGAAGAATTTGATTGCTGATTGACAATAATTTGATATCATTACGCGTTGTTTTTTTTGATTTATATGAGTATGTTTTAGGCCGGTTTCAGAGCTCGACCGACCGTCGTCGGTGCGTACCTACCTCGGTCGCGCTTGTCATTTGTATGGAAATTCACGCGCGTACCGTCAGCGTAGCTGTGTACGCATTCATAGACTTGCATAGATATAGCTACGCCGACGTACGGTCAGCGCTGACCGTCGGTTGAGCACTGTTTAGAGCCTTACTGGTAATTGACCGAGCGAGCGAAGCGAGCGAAGCGTCTCAGTTTCCACATTGGCCAAAAATGCGTTTGTCCGGATGTCTGTCTGTCTGTCTGTCTGTTCTCCTCTACAGGTCGCATTTTTCAACCGATCTGGACGAAACTTGGTACACAGGTTATATGACTTATTAGAATTTTTTTGTCGTCGGGGATTTTTGATTGGAGGGGTACTTCCCCCAAAAAAAGGGCAAAAAGGGGGCTATTTGATATACTGGATATCTCCACCAAATGAGATCCGATTTCGATTATTCTTTTTTTATTTTAAAGGTAGTAACTATAAGTTGGTCTCATAAAAGTTTGGCGAAGATCTGATAAGGATCTTCAGCATGATGAACAGGATAGCTCATCAAACAATCGATGGTTTTCAATCAAATTTGAGAGAAACACAAAGGACCTCATTCTACACAAGATGATGCAAAAAAAATCAAAAAGATCAAAAAAATCACAAAACGGAAAAAACACTTGCACATTAAAAATTACAAAATTAATTAGAATAAACATCACATCACACACACACATACACAAACAACATTTTGCATTATAGTTAGTTTTCAATACGTGACAGGCTGCAAGCGTTTCTTCGCTGTTAGAATACTAACTGATAATTATCTTCATGATGTTTTCCTTCACTGAATGAGAGCATCAGCATAATATAAGCCTTAAATTAGAAATTAATAAAAGTGCACTTAAAGCCTTTCAGAAAACACCTTACACGACATTGATGATGTTGATTGATGATGTTGAATATTGAAATATTTAGTATGCTCGCGAGGTCTACAGCTCCCAGAGCCACTAGTAAAATAAGAACTAGGAAAAAATAATATTATTGTCATGTTTGATAACTTTGGGACTTACTATTGTCAACACAAAAGAATATTATTTGAACTGATTGGTTAGTTACCCCATTATTCCGTTTGACAGATACGATGACTTTTATTTCATTGTGATAAGGTCCATTTGGTCTATTATTTTATGACAGCTGCAGTTGCTCGGTGAGGTTATTCAATAGTGAGTCAAGTCGAACTGCAAGTGATATAATTCATATTATTTTAGGTGATATAATATTTTATAAAATAATATTATCGCATAATAGTAATATTTTTAAATATAATGAATATCATCATGTCATTGTGGTAATAGTTTTGACAGGTCAACGCTAAATTACATAGGTACTTTTATATAAAACTTTAATACTTACCTATTTATGCTCTTGTAAGATGTTATGTGACAGGGTATTGAGCAATAACATATTTTCCAATTGTGTTTATTAAATCAATTAACCAAAGGAAGTTATGAATTAACTTTCACATTTTAATAGTGACTTTGCGGCTTCGTTTCAGCTTTATGGTCTTAATTTGCTATTTAGTGTTTGCAACTAGTTGCATAACACGACGATTAGTCATATCAGCAGCTTTTTGCGTTCACACGGTGTCATCATGTAATATTATTTTATAATAAATAATTATATTTATTTGAATGAGCAGAGTTCAACCAGTTATATTAAAGATTTGACCTACTTTGTTCATATTACGATTTAGCAAGTTTATATAGTTTGTAAATAAAATGAATAGAATGCTTATTTTTTTATTTCATTATTGTGATTCTAATTTTACTTACAATGCAAAGTTTCTGAATATTTGTGACGAATGTAAGTGAGTATCCACACAAATCACGTGGTTTGTAGGGTATAAAGTTCAAAATTTATCTAAGTAAATAAATAATAAAATAAAAAATATCGTTTAGGTAAGCAAGCAAGTTCGTATGAGCTAGTGGCCATCTCTGGTGACAGAGTTTTTAGGCCGCCATATGGCCTCCGTCGTGGCTTAACGACTGCTAGAGCCGGGACCGACAGTTTAACGTGCCCTCCGAAGCACGGAAGCGCTCAGATGTAAATGCCACTAACGGTCACCCATCCAAATAGTGACCGCACAGAACGTTGCTTAACTTAGATAATCGGTCAAGATTGGCTAAGCAAGCCTAGCTACGAGCGTTTAGGTCAGCACTAGGTACGCATTACACAAACGTTTTGTATAGTATTTGCGGACCTACTAATTTTTTCAGCCATTATTATAGGTAATCAAATAGTCATGATTTTTAGTTGGCGGTACTTTTTCCGGTGATAAGTTAGTTTGCTTATTGAATATCGGTTCAACGAGGCATAGGTACAGTTTCTTATTACAAAATAAATGAATGAATGAATGAATGAATGAAAACGCTTTATTGTACATAAATAACACCGAAACATATTCCTATGATATAAACAAAACAGGTTACATTAAATGTACAATGGGCGGCCTTATCGCTCAATAGCGATAAAAAAAAAAAAAAAAAAGTTTTTTTTCCAAGATCGCTAGCTTCATTACGTCCGCTATTGACGGCTGCTGTAGCCGTCAATAGCGGACGTAATGAAGCTAATTTAAAAGAACACATAATTTTGTACACCTACAGAATTATTTTAAAAACTCAATTATTTAGGTCTGTGGGTTTTGAATGTAAATAAAATAATTTGCCGAAAACCATAAAGCACTAACACACACCTTTATTACACATCACACAAATAACGAAGTAATCAGATTATTTTTAGAAGTTTTAATGATATAATAACCATTATAAACGATTTTAATGACCGGATGTTGTGTATGAAATCAAGTGGTTACTTTAAACTTTATTTAATGAATATAAGTAAAACAATCTGTATTAATGGCGTATTGTACTAATAAGACGAAGGTTAACCATAAAATAACATCAAAAACTACGCTTTATTAATATCCGGTCAATAATTTTAATTATTACAAACAAAAACTAAGTTTGATTGAAAAATAATTTGACTGACTCGCTCTTGCTTGACCCTGACCTTATTATACAATTTCGTTTGTTTTGAACTGTTCTTGAATAATTCCGTCTCTTCTCTACTGTAGGTATATTTGTTAAAAAAAGGAAGAAATGTTTTTATTTGGCGGATAGCGTTACTCAAAGAGGGTGAAATTGAAATTGGCTCTAAATCAAACCTAGTCCAGACAAGTTTATGTAACAAAATAGCATTCCGAACAAAAAGCCACGTGACTTATTCCATATGGTTTTTGATTTCGTTTTCAGGTTTTCAAGAGAACCACCATTTTCTTTTCAAAACAAACGACAGCCGACTTGACGAATGGCTTGACTTATATTATTTCAAATAATATCACTTGACACTGGCAAAATTGTCTATCGAAATGACGGACTGAGGACATTAATTAAAAGAAGAAGAAGACATTTTTGTTCTCACTACAGACTTGGCAGGCGGTATGCATAATGCACTTACCAACATAAAAACCAATAATAAAATTATATTTTATCTACTGAGTTCCAAGACTCATTATTACCAAGTGCGTAAACGACCCTGGGTACAGAGTACAGATTCATTTTGAAGGTGTCTCACTTACACGGATCAACACTATGAGATAATGTTATCCATATGATTATTCTAATGATCGTGGCCTTTCAAATGATACCGACATTTAGTTGAATCTTAAAAGTCACTCTGTCAAGGCCGTGCTATAGACAAATAGAGATGAAACTCGACACTAACCTAACATCTATCTATCTACACTATTATAAAACTGTAAAAAAGCCAAAACCTGGAAGAAAAGATATAGATAAACTAAATATGCAGATCTACTAAATAAACGATTCTGATCTGTTTGTTTGTTTGTTCGCGGATCACGCCTAAACTACTAGACCAATTTCAATGAAACTTATACCATTCGGAAGCCCTTTTCCGGATTGAAACATAGGCTATATTTTATTGAAATCAAAGACGTAAATTCTTAAATATAGCTTGAACTCTCTAAACCGAAAGCAGCCTTTGACACGAGGTTCATCGTATGCTGGTTGACAGATATTTTTTGGTGGAAAGTTTCGCATGCGTACGAAATCGCGAGTATTAGCTATCTATATAAATTAACAAAATTATGTATATAACAGTATAACTAGAAAAAACAGAACAATTACAATATGCGTTGTTAGGTATTAACAGGCAGAGAGTTTACTGTACGAGACAGATGCGCCATCTGCTTGTTCAAAAAAAACCACACGTAGCAGCTGCGGTCATCACTAGAGTGCTAGTAGCTTTGCCGTAGTCGGGTAAAAAGTGTGTTTCTATATACGCTCACTGATGATTACCTATCCCACGACCTGCGTGCCTAGGATTGCACCGCGAGATATTTGTCATGTCGTTTCTGTCCAAATGTAAGCATTTTATACCAGAGTAGGAACTATTGCATTATCTGTGGCACCTAATGGTGTCGACAAAACGCGCCATAATGTACACTTTTGACACTTCTTAGTCGTCGTACCTCTCTGAGGACGAGATAATAGTCATGCAGAAATATCAAAAGTTTAAAATTCAAAAGCGCGGTTTCTCGACAACATTACCACAGATAATGCAATAGTTCCTAAACTGGTACAAAATGCTTACATTTTGACAGAACGACATGACAAATATCTCGCGGTGCGCATCTTAGGCCCGCTGGGGTTGCAGCCGTGGTATGTACTACTTCCTACTTCTATAGTACAGGATCCCGCTATACAACGATTTGGACCGAGCTGGTTAATGGATGAAAACTATTTTATTATCAATTAAATATGTCAATAAATATATTGCAAATGGGTTGTCTAAAAAAATTTCTGTCCAGAATATGATTAATTAAAAATTTCACTTTTTAAACGTCGTCAACCGGAATTCAGGACTAATTTTTCGCAGACAACCCGTGTTCGTAAGTAAATAATCTTTATTTTAATATAACTTTAATTCGCCGATGCAAGTTACAGTAGCGATTGACCGGTTTATGATAATACTTGCCTACCCAAGAGTTGTGACTGGAAAAAAACTAGTCAACCTAAGTTTATTGTTTATTATTATTATTATGTATTTGGACCTGTTGCCTATAGGTAGGTAATCTACGACAGGTAAAAAACGCTCTCTATTTATAAATAATCCGTTTTGTTTTTATCTATATCAGAATCACTCATTTGACCTTTCGATAAATCTTGCATTTTTTTAAAGAATCATTATTAATACCATTTTTTTCAAGAATCAGGGTGCCATTTCAATATCAGCTCTAGTACGCCTACTTTGTGGATATAAAAAACTATAGACCAGTGCCTTGATCACGAATAAATGTGACAATCGCAAACGTATCGTAACGCTAGCTTATCCGAGATACGCGGTGACACTACAGACTGCCAGTCTAGCTGACATTGACGCGCAATAGGTATAACTCGAATACGCTAACGCGGCGACTGTCGGATTTGTTCGTGCTAGAGGTAACGTTTCCAAACTCTGAATAAAAATTTATAGATACAGCAAAAAAAAATCTTTGCACTATTCGAACTCACACGTCGTCAACTCATCTCATCCTACTTACGCTGTGCCTGAATGAAGGTTGATTTGATTTTTTCTGGGTCACATAAAAAACAAAACACGATCTATCTAGTTCTATCTAATCTATCTATTGAGATTTGAGAGGGACAAAACATTGTTTTTGTAAGCCGGTATAGTGTTATCTCATGGTAGTAGGCCATTAGACCCGTCTTTAACGTGTTTTAGTTGTTCAAACAAGATAGGCACTAAAAGCTATTTCTTTTTTTATTTTGTTGAAAAGCTAGAAAGGCACTTGTCTTAACACTACGTCTTCTTTGACAGGCGTCATGGCTCAGTCGGTAGTAGCTCTGCCTTCCGTGCTGTGGGTCATGGATTCGATCCCCACCGAGAACAAACATTTGTGTGTGGCAAACATAAATGTTTGTTCTCTGTCTGGGTGTTACTATGTATTATAAGTATGTATTTACAAAAAAAAAAATGTATATGTATTTATGTATTCTATCAGCCATCTAGTTCCCATAGTACAAGCTTTGCTTAGTTTGGGACTAGAGGGCGTTGTGTTAAATGTCCGTGAATATTTATTTATTTATTTATTCTTTGAATTTATGGTCAAAATTGTGATGTTTTTTACAGGGTAACTAAAAGTTCTTAGACCATTCGTTGTACCTAGAAGCTTGGTCCAAATAATAATAGCACATTTTTTTTCCTCGATACTACCTTCTCACGATTTGTAATTTTTATTTATAGGTTTTCGTTTTAGATGTTTTACCAGTAATCGATTCGTGATTGTTTTTTTTGTTATAATGATTCTGTATTCGTAATTCAAGTTTATTCCGAATCAAAACAACTGTTTTTTTTAAGGTTATCGATTCGACAGCAGCCATTTTGAACCTATCGAGTAAATTTTTGCAAATTTTTTTTTACTTTGCGTACGTAATATCACATCTACTGATTCTTAGAAACTCAAAGCTCTATTGGCATCTACTTTCCAACCGTGAACTAAATACCCATAAACAAGTTGCAACGGATGGACCTGTCCGTATTTGGCACCTTGGGCTCCAACGTGATTTATTTATTGATTTTTCCAATCGCTTCATTGGTTAAATCAGTGAATTAGAGAAATTAATGATTGGAAAAGGTGATTGATTATTATGAAGTGGTGAAAATAGTGATGTGAAATGTTTGAAATCTTAATTAAGTTTTTGAATTGTATAAAGCATTCACTGTTTTTTTAACTAGGTAGGTAGGTATTGTAATATAATAATATGTTCAGATACTGAACTGAATAGTTTGACGTTAGTAAACTAGGTATGTAATGTAGCTACCTACCTGTTAAATAGGTTGCTATTTTCATCTTAGTTGATGGAAGAGTGGTCGTCATGAATCATTACGATACACGATATTTCAACACTTTTTTGAGGTCGGTGGGTATAGCTATCACGGTGTAAATTGGCCTCAAAACGATTTTGTACCCTTGATTTTAAAACACCCAGGGGATTATGAGACAGAAAGTCTCATAATCCCCTTGAAGCGGACGACTCAAAGGGGATTATGAGACTAACCCGTTATATCACCGTTATTTTGATGTCGATATTGCGATCGTAGCTTAGGATCGTATCCTATGGCATGGATGGTAAATGGGAGAGTTTTAGCTTTAGATGGTGGTCAATGGTAAGTAATTATTAGGGAGATGGTAAAGTGCAGCTGGGTATGATGATAATTATAATGGGTATACTGGTACGGTACATCATTAATGGTAAATGAAATTTTATAGTAAAACATATTTTTTTGTCAATAAAAAGAGATGATAATTTTATGAGTAACTTGATCTACTGTAGTTTTCAGTGACGTCAGAATATCTATTTCAGCCCCCATATCGCAAGCTCTGAGCTGCTTTCGCTGCCCAGCTTAATGTCAAGTAACGTGGCTACAGATATACTAGAACATGAAGTTTTTGACGGCAAAAAATGCGCTGAAACGCGCTAATGTCACTATTTAATCACAGAATACCTATGATTTAGTATGAAAACAGTTCAGAAAAGCTGCCAGGCTTAAACCTGGTAAGTTTTTATGAGACAACGATTGTCCCCCCAGAACAGCTTGGAATTAAATATCTGTTTTTTCTCGTACAAAGGTAAGTAGGTATAAACAAAGTAGATACTTTTGACATGCAAAGAGTTAACACTTCTTTGCAAAGTTGCGCTAAAAACCTTACTAATAAAAATGGCGGACCACCAACTGAGCTGGAGAGCACCCATGGCACAGAATCAACAATAGTAACACCCAATAGAAAATTCTGATTGGAAGAAGAAGAAGAAAAATAAAATATAAGTAGGTACCTGGAGATATACCTAATATCGGCTTCATCCCGGACCAACACGGTTTCGAACGAACGCTGCTTAAAAATAACTAAAAAGTTCTGTTGGACTCAAGCTGAAATTATATCTAGAATCTTAGTTTTTTTCTACTAGGTAGGTACTCAAATAAGTAAATTAATAGCAAATAAATATTCCTATAAATTACACACAGCGCCATCTAGTTCCAAACTAAAGCAAAGCTTGTATTATGGGAAGTAGATTGCTGATGGAATAATTGTATACTTTTACTGTTTGTACATACTTATAAAATATTATACAGTAACACCCAAACACAAAGAAAATATAATATTATCAAATCCTACATTTACAGGCATAATATTATTCGAACAGTTAGTGACATAGGCCCGTCCAATGACTGCAAGCATTAATAGGCTGCGCACGCGCAGCTTTCAACTGACCGATTTGTCTGTGTGCGTCGTTAGTCAAAGAAGTGATTGAGTTGTTGGTGTACGAAGAAAGATAGTTAACTGGTTAGAATATACTTCGAACAAGTTGTTTTTGTTTATCAATGAGTATGACCGATCCTGTTCGAATTTCATTTTAAGTTTTGTTTAATAATATATAGTTTAGAGTTAATTTAATATTTTTTTATTTAATTAAGAAGTTTTAACTAAGCGATTTATGATAGAAAAAAATACAGTAAGGCCCATGAAAAAAACGTACTAACTAACATCTGCTCAAAATTCCCGCGATTCATATATTTTTATTTCCTGTGTTTGTATGCGTGTTTTTGTGTTTGTATCGATGGTGTATGTATGTGTAATAGACCGGAAGCGTCTACCTGCGCCCGCGCCGAAGCATAACTTGATCAGCATTGATTTTCAAAGAAACAGTCTGCGTCATAAGACGGCGATTGATCAACATCATCTGATGATGATGAAGCCGGAACGTAGTCAAATCGAAGTCGATACATAAATAAACTAGTGGCTCTGGGAGCTGTAGACCTCGCGAGCATACTAAATATTCCAATATTCAACATCATCAATGTCGTGTAAGGTGTTTTCTGAAAGTCTTTAAGTGCACTTTTATTAATTTCTAATTTAAGGCTTATTATTATGCTGATGCTCTCATTCAGTGAAGGAAAACATCATGAAGATAATTATCAGTTAGTATATTCTAACAGCGACGAAACGCTTGCAGCCTGTCACGTATTGAAAACTAACTATAATGCAAAATGTTGTGTGTGTGTGTGTGTGTGTGTGTGTGTGTGTGTGTGTGTGTGTGTGTGTGTGTGTGTGTGTGTGTGTGTGATGTGATGTTTTTTCTATTTAATTTTGTAAATTTTTGAGGAATGTAATGTGCAAGTGCATTTTCCGTTTTGTGATTTTTTTGATCTTTTTGATTTTTTTTTGCACCATCGTGTGTAGAATGAGGTCCTTTGTGTTTCTCTCAAATTTGATTGAAAACCATCGATTGTTTGATGAGCTATCCTGTTCATCATGCTGAAGATCCTTATCAGATCTTCGCCAAACTTTTATGAGACCAACTTATAGTTACTACCTTTCAAATAAAAAAAGTAGGACAATCCTGTATATCAAATAGCCCCCTTTTTGCCCTTTTTTTGGGGGAAGTACCCCTCCAATCAAAAATCCCCGACGACAAAAAAATTCTAATAAGTCATATAACCTGTGTGCCAAGTTTGGTCCAGATCGGTGGAAAAATGCGACCTGTAGAGGAGAACAGACAGACAGACAGACAGACAGACATCCGGACAAACGCATTTTTGGCCAATGTGGAAACTGAGACGCTTCGCTCGCTTCGCTCGCTCGGTCAATTATTTCTGATGTCTTTAAACGATATCATTTTTTTAATGCACCATAGCAGCAGATAACATATTTTTGTTACTACAGCGTCCTCTACTTCGTACGTTAGTCCCAAACTATATAACACTGGTATGGCAGCTCGATTATTGTTTTTTTTTTTCATTTATTATTTCATTTTGTTGTTGGCTGTGGCGTTCAAAGATGAACAATGTGGTTTGAAGAAATTTTGTAGGTATGCCCGTCATTATGACGTCACCGTGTCTCTTGGAACGATGACTTTAATCCCTACATTGTTGTTGGTTAGGTGGCAAAAAATGGTTTCTTGGTAGTCAGGATATGTTGTCTGTTTTGTAGAACATCAGAAACGCTTGTGGCTTTGTAAGCCTAGCGGATAAGTAGGTAGGTAATAAGTAAGATAAATTTTTATGACGATTTTAAAACATATCGTGACACATTAGCTAACAAGCAAGAAATTCTAACAACCTGAACCAATTAACCATAAACCTTCGATCAAAAAGTCGATAATTGATCGAAGGTACCGGATCGCGTGTCCCATCCCAATCGATACAATCGATACTGTACTGAGTATCGTAACACCTGCACCAGAACTTTCACTTTGGGATTTATCTCGGAAGAAATCGATTATACAACTCGTTCGTGCGTATTACTGGTACTAATTCTAATTAATAGATCTTCAATTATTGATAATTCTTGTGATGCGTGAACGCGTGAGTGCGTAGTTGAGAAAAATAGATCTGTTGAACCTATAACGAACACGAATGCAAAATAACTCGACGTGCTTATTTTTATATGACTGCTAAGTGTTGCGTATTGACCTTGTCTTTCCTGTGGATATATCTGACTAGGCTGAGAGGATGGTATAGGTCAGGGGTCACCAAATGGCGGACCGGGGTCCGCATCCGGACCTCCGACCCATTTTGTGCGGACCGCGGCAGTGATAAAGCTAGGTACTCTGCAGAAGGCTGTCTCTGCTGTTTCCAAGAAAACAGTTTTAAAACACAAACAAGTTTCCAGAACTACAAAAATTTGCTTTGAAACTTCTTACATACTTTGTTTGGGTCATAGGTTGCCTCCTGACGCGGTATAAATCATGTTCAAGCTGTAAAGGCCTAAGTAAGTGCTACTGATGAAGTTTAGCTGGGGCTGGGATTCGAGGTGCAGGTTTTATAGCAGTGGAACAAAATGTTTGTATGATCTGTAAAAGTTTATTTTGATGTTCAAAATACGATAGTAGTAGGTATTATAAAATACTCAATCATTTTAATTTAACAAAGTTTAAAAAAAACTGTCTTTTTTTGTAATTAGGTATTCTTTGATTATAATGAGCTTAATGAACCGAATGAAATAGTATTTTTTATTATTAAATACCGGATACAAACGCAGTAAAAATATCCATTTTCGTGGAAGAGCGACGCAATGCGATCTTTATCATCGTTTCTATTGAGCAACTTTAAATAATTAAGTAGATTTTAGTATTTATCTAAAACATTAGATCATAGTTTAAATCTTTACGGGGTATTTTTTATGAAATTTGATGCTTTGATAAACAAACATAATTAAGTACTTACAACAAATTGATTTATTTAACCAACTTACGCTAACACTGCTTCGAGGTTACTTCACTTTTACATTGCTTTTACAATCACAAATCTGGCTAACATCTCAAAAGTACTCTATATTTGTCTAAATAATTAAATTGAATCTTTATTTTCAAACGGTAGGCCGACATTAGTAAAAACTATTTCGTAATAAACTGTTATTGAATTTCATGAATTATTTTGACAAGCAAAAGCTGGGTTTCAAAAGGATACAAAAACCAGCAGAAAACTAGAATTTATTGTATCGAATAGATAAAGTCTCTCAATCTGTCTGATCACCCGTCACTATAGACTCACGATCTACCAAGGTTCAGTATGATTGTTCATAAATAATAACAGTTGCTGGGAATAATATTATCGTGCATGCTTCATCTGCAATTTTAGGCTTGTAAGTTGAATAACTCAGAGTATGACTCAAGCATAGATTTTTTTTTCAATGAAAATCCATTACTCTCTCATAAGAACCTTAACTTACTAGACTCTGGTTGTGGCACTTAGAATCACCTAGAAAGTTTTAAACTATCCTTGAGATTTTACAGAACAAACGAATATTATTAAATTTGACAAGTGTCATTGTAATTAAACATTCTGTTTGACATATTCAATGAAATTCAATAAAATTGGCCAATTTTATTGCATAGCTGCCAATTTTTAGCATAGGTTGTCGCTGGCAGTGATAAATCGTTCCGACGGCGTATCAAAGACCAAACGACATGTTTAGAAACTTGAACATACCAAACGGTGTATTAACTGCAGTTTTGGATAGTCCGGTCAATGCAAATAAATAAGTCCATACTACATACATCTGCACCTATACTATTTGATATCTCATATTTCTTTTAATAGTAAGTAGGTGAAATAATTATATTTCTCACTATTAGCAGTTAACTATTAGACTATCGAAATATCTCTGCCCTCTATTTTTAGACGTCTCCGTAATATTACTTTGTGACGGTTTCAATAATAACAAAAAAGAGGCTTTACAAATTTGAATCATTATAAAACCTGATTTACCAATAACGTTTCACCGAAACTTCGTTACTGATTTGGAGATTTTGAGGATATGCACTGAGTCATTCTTCATCCGGCAGTTGTACATTCTTATTCATACTATGATTTCGGTAGAGTTATGTCTGTCTGTTACGTTATACCTACGAATTATTGCCGATTTTGAGAGAACTAAGTTTGGGAAAAAGTTCGCAATCGGGAGACTGGCGTAGGGTCCTATTCATCATGAGTTTATCATGTCTTTAAACATCAATCGGGTATTGTGCAAACTTGTAATAATAAAGTTCTAAGTTCAAATGACACATTACAAAAAATAACAATTTCACAATTGAAAGGGCATTGACTTTAAGTGTCCACTTTGGCACATTGGAAATTGTATATACGAAATGAAATACGTTTATTTTGCTTGAAGTATGGTTACAAAAGTAAACGAAGTACGTTCAGAATTCTCACACACTTCGTTGGAGACTGACATGTAAAAATAGTGGTTGGTACATAGCACACAAATTACTCGAAAATTATTGGACAATAACATACAATTTGTAATATCACGGGGGTCAAATTAGTTCTAATGAGAGTTCATAAATATTGATAGAAATCATTGTTATAAATAGATAGGTAAGTACAAGCCAACACAAAGACCACCAAAGTACGAAGTAATTATCTCGCCTTCATGACCAAAGCTTGTACTTATTTAGTCTATGGCCAAAGACACAAAATGCTTCTTTATCCGTTACAAATTTTCATTAGTCATATATTCCGCTTGCATAGAATTTCTGATCAGTCATAGAAGTCCTCGGTTTCAGATGTTTGTTTTATCACCGAGTGAATGACCTTTCGACCAGCTATCGCGTAAAGTCTGACCACAGGCATGGTAGAAGATCTGGCTCAGTTTATTTTATTGACGACGTAATACTCTGATATCTGTCTCAAGTTTTATCTTCGTGATAAACTTTTTATAAATCTCCAAATGCTGACATCAGTTATGTTTCTGTTTAAGATTTTTTGACGCTGATTGTAATTTTTTATTTCAGTCATGTCTACGTCGTTTTTAATAAAATCTATTTTACATGTGCCTCGGCTCTCGATTCAAACTTGGGCTCAATTTTTAAACCATGCCTTTTGAGCCTTTTGATAATATAATGTAGTGTACAATGAGAACACACATCCTACCGCGCCCTCCTCATAGAGACTTACTAGCCAGCTATCAGTTTTTTGAGCTGTGTCTTGATGAGGTGGATAGTTTGCTTCCAATATGGCATTGCAGCTTTCATCTTTATTACCTATCGTATAAATTTTTGTGTTGACTTGAATGGGTAATTGAGTTAAGAAGTCTTTGGAAAGTTATGAAACTGTGGCGTAAGATTGTCTGTTTTTTTGACGATTCCATATCAGTAAAATTAAAATTTTATTTTGATCTTCTTCTTCATAAGTATAGGCAGTGGGTCGGTGGAAAATTACTTTGGAAAGTATTGTTAAATCTATGGTAGATACGTAGATAAGCACTTGTGACTATTAGTACATTGAACGTTCGGTAGCAAAAGTCAAGTTACAGATGAAATAAGGTAACTTCATCTGAAATTACACTACGATAATAATGGTATATTAGATTTATTTAATCTTGGACATTTTATCACCGAAACCATAAAATTTCCCATCATAGAAACCTTACCCAACAAAAAACTACTTCCGCTGTTAAGTAGGAAATTATGGTGACAAAACATTTCTTAACAAACAAGGCACGTTAGTAAAATGACAGTCACTTTCACTGGAAAGAATGAATAATAAGCAGTAGCCATTTAAAAAAAACTCCAACCATGCGCAACGGAGTGACAGACGAATAGCATAGTGTAAATAAAGACAGAATACTGGAGCAATGCTATCTACAATGATGGTTAGATAGGATAAGGTGATGATTTCCAATAGAGGATTCCAGTTTCAAATTTCTATTAGTTTATTTCACATGTTTACAAGCGTTTCACTACGATCTTTTTAACAGGCGATGCGACCAAAAAAGTGTTAGAAAAAGCATCATATTTTACAAAAGATAAATAGCCCCACTGATTTATATTATAAACCTACTTTGTATGATTAATTTTACATTAATGAAGAATTTACAATTTAAACCATTATTTTGTAAACTTATTTTTATTAGGAGGTGTTGAGATCATATAGAGAGGTACTACACTAACTTTTTTGGGTGAATAAAGATTTTTCATCGCTAAAAAGCAAGCTCGTATGAGTTAGTTAGTGGCCAACTCTGGCGACGGAGTTTTTAGATCCGTTCAATCAGCTAAGGTGAACTCGAGCTGGTTAGTTCCGCCGGTCATGGGTGCATTATTGTAACGATATCCACGTCCACGGTAATTATCGTACCGTTATTCATGCACTGTTTTAATAGGTGTAGGTGTGGTTTCCTTGTTGTCGTATACTAAGAGTCATCTATACACTTCTGTACAGCCTAGAAAGAATAAAAGAAAAATTGCGCATGCGCCATAAAAATATAGTTAAGACTGTTTTGAAAACATGCTTTAGTTTTTTTTCTAAAAGACTTCGAAAATGTTTTTACGTTTGAAATAAACACTTATGTTTTAAAAATAAACATATCTAAGCCTACCTATTTAAGAGGATTTTTTACGTATAGTATGTAGTCTAAGAAAACCTCTTATATACAATTAAGATAAACCAAGTCGTAAATCGATATTCCACATATCACGACTCGATGTTTTGCATCGATTTAACTGTATAATCGATCACGTTTGAACGTCAATGAACTTTGCATGTTATGGGCATGGTAAAAAATATTTGCAGACAGTAAAAGAACTCGTTTGACCAACATGATAATAACGATTGAACTTCTTGGTAAAATAAAGAGGCAAGGAAAAAATAAATATGAACGAAAAAAAAAATCGTAAGGTGAAACATAAATTCGATACAAGTTATAGCATGTAACAAAACTTACAAGATTCCTTTACATGAACTATTTTTTGGTTTCACCCTAATAATATCTTTCAGCAAAATAAGAAATACCTACTCAAGAAAATTAGCGGTTTCAATTCAAGTTAGCTTCGCGCAAGTAAAAAAGTCAACACTCTGATCTTTTTGGATCGATATTTGAAATTGCTTACTCAAAACTAGAATTTATAAATTCTTTTTTGAAACAGTCCAAACAATGATAAAAAAAGCATTCAATAGGTTTCTAAAGGTCAATGTTGCCAGAAAAAATCGATGGCCGAGCGATTGTATTATAATTTGTGCTTATTTTGATTGAGAACATGGTGAAGTATTAGTTGGATGTTATTTATGCTAACTGTACTTTGACCGAGTTTTGGATCGAGTTCAGGACATTTGTTTGGTACTAGGGTCAATAATCTTAAGTTGGTATTTTTCGGCATGATTTTTTCTCAACTCATCACTCTTCGTGCATCGAACAACGCTTTTTACATTAACTGTAATATATTTGAGGACAAACATTTTTTTTAAATTCACGTCTTTCAAGAGTACCATGTGTTAATCGAGTTTCACTTCTCGGCATTCTCAATACCATTGGGGTGCTGGAACATTGCTGCCAATCCAATCAATCCAAAGTCTTTCTTCGTTACTTTAAGAAGTTGGGCAGGTGTGAGGCCAGCAGAGGGACAATGCAGAATACATTCCAACGCGGGACGTTAGTGCAGATCTTATTCTATTAGAATTATTTTCAGCTGTTAACTTTCCACTTCCTCACTTCAGGGCAGTCCCCGTATCGCAAGCTCTGAACTGCGTTCGCTGCCCAGCATAATGTCAAGTGACGTGGCTACAGATACATATACGAAAACAAGAAGCTTTTGACAGCAAAAAAGGCGTTGAAACGCGCTAATGTCATTATTTAGTCACAGAATAACAATGATTTAGTATGAAAAGAGTTCAGAAAACCTGCCAGACTTAAACCTGGCAGGTTTTCATAAGACAACGATACAACCCCCACAGAAGCAAGGAAGGAAACAAAGGCTTCCCACGTCTCCCAGTCACATTACCACTGAACCATGATTGTCTAATCATAATCTATTGAGTATAAAGTAGCACTAAAAAGAACTTCATGACTGTATTTGTATCAATTGCTCTCTATTGCCAGATCATATTTTATAGTAACTGTACTTCGCCCGAGATTGTTCTAGTTTAGAGTATTTGGTTTTACATTTAGAAAGGGTCCATAACAAGCTGATAACAGTAATAAAATTAACTGTTACCTGGTATTCTGATAGGTACTTTAATTTATAATACGCTTGTAAATAATTCAAATTATATATTGGTATCGTTTTGTAAGATAGAGATATTAATAGGAAGCCTGTAAGCCCGTAAGCCTGTAGGTGGTTAATAAAATGTCTCTTTTTACTATCATAATGGTTAAAATATTCCAATATCATAACACAAGTAAGTAACAACCATAATATAAATGATGATCTGAATATAAAGAAAACCGTTACAGAACTGAATAAAAAAAAGTTATAGTTATGCATAATATGGTTTCTCGCGTAGTAGCGTAGTGCAGGACGCCCTCCGGCTAGGTGAGGTGACGATCTGCGATATGTAGCTAGCAAGTACTGGATGAGAAGAGCCGAAGACCGGACTCAGTGGCGCGTCTTGGGAGAGACCTACGCCCAGCAGTGGGCCAATATAGTTTGATGATGATGATGAAGGTTTCTCAGATACTCTCAGGTACTCTTAGATCTCTCAGTGGTTGACGGTACTAAAAACCTTTGGTGAGAGGTTAATTATTGTTTTATCCTTTTATAATATTGTTTTATGTAAATATTTTATAATGTTTTTGCTAGAATAACGCCTTGGAGTACTCTGTAATGTTATTTTATTATGAATAAATTGAATTTAAATTTGAAAATGTCTGAATATGACTATCAAAGAGAATGTACTATCAGATCTCATAAGTACAGATGTACATACTCTAGTCTACCTTCAACATCATCAAAGGTCTACAGCCTAGACCTTTGATTATCTTGAAGGGGGTAGTCTGAAGCATTTCCAAAATAACTTGACTATTCCAGAGAGAATTTACAATTTACCCCAACAGTAGAACCACCAACAAGCATTCTCAGGTAACTGCCTCATAAAAAAATACCCAAGCGTCAATTTCAAGAAACTCAAACCCGCACCGACATGTGAAACCAATCATCGTAACTCCCCGAACCCATTGTAAGTGGGTAGGCAGTAACAGGTTCCCGGGGGAATGACCCTGTACCCTCCAGGACTTTCTTAGTCCTTGGTTTGGGATAAAAAATGGACAGACTGATCATTTGTAGCCAGAGTGATGTCATCTTTCAGAATATTCTTCGCTTTAAAATATTCCGTATAAGCTGTAATTTGATGCCAAAACTGCATGCTATTTTTGACACAAACTTTGATTTACTCTCAGTGTTCAAATATTCTCAGTTTATTTATGCTGATAAAGAAATCTTGAGTAGAGATTTTCATACAAAAATCTATGCTTTAGTCCAGATCAGTTCTTGAGCAGTAAATCAGGCCCTAGTGTCTTTTGATTACCTTAGTTTGGTACAAAAACTCCAGGTCTTTTCTTAATTTTATTCTAAACCTCGTTTAAATGGAAAAAGAAAAAAAATCGAGTTATTGATTTCTTTAAAGGAAAAAGAATCGAGTAATGTCTCGATTTATTTAGCTAAACTATCGTAGCTACGTTTATTTTAATTCTCCAACATTTTTAGAACAATAATATATTTCAAAACAAAGTTCATTGATTGATTTTTGGGGTTACCAGCTTTTTGTGGTTTTGTTTTTTAAAAAAAAGTCACCTTTTTCAATTGCAAACCTATAGAAAGGACAATAAACCTATGAACCTCAATTGAGACGCTTAGAAATAAAACTTCTAAGAAAGTCGGTACATATCCTGAGAGTAATATAAGTAAACTAGAGCCTGTAGCAGTCACAACGATCTATCTCTCTCCGAACTTAGATACAAGTAGCTCTGCATTCCCTCTTCATGGCTCGGATTGAAGTCAATCTTCATAGAACAGTATTTTTACCTGTTGTTTATTTTACTTGATGAAGACAGGTGGCTTGTATCGCGTTTTCACAGTCTTTTAATAACTACTTGAAGTTTTCTCACTGCAAGCAAGTTTGCTCAAGTTTGAAACGAGACTCAATCATATTATTTTACACCTCTCAATCAAAATCTAATAGTAAATCTTGTTAGCATGCAAGCCTTCCGAAGTATCAAAATGTCACAGTATAATTTTTTGAATAAGTTCACACCATAAATTACAAAGAAAATAAATACTCCCGTCGTCCGTAGTTCGCACCGCGGAACCATAATATACTACGCATTTATTATGAATAGTTAGTCTCTGAATTTGTTAACTTTTACTATTCCAACGAGATTGAACTGTTTGTGGTGGCAATAAGTACTATCACTATAGGTATAATGAATCGCCCACAAAGAACTTGAGGTGCCACATCAAATTCTTTTCAAAATTGTTTTTTTGCAATATTATAGCTAGCGTGAATTTATTTGTTAAATTTTTATTGTTGGATGCGATTGGTTAGGTGTCTATATTATTTATTTGTTTGGCGTATTATATGATCTGTGGTCGTAGGTGCATACCTGTTTTATACAAAAGACAGGGGTCACGAACTCAAGTTTGTCAGCCTTATCATGGTTTTAAAAATAGAATTTGTGAGAAATACTGAAACTAATATTTTTAATCCGCGGATGGAGAAGGACTAGTTGAAGTTGATCTCACTAGAAATCTGTGGGAGAGTCCTATGTCCAGCAGTAGACACAGACAGATATATGCTCAAAATAGATAATGATTTTTTTAAAATCATTTTATGAGTTACCGAGATACCGAAAAAATATGAAATATGTTTTCTCGACTTAAGCCATTGTTTAGTGTAAAAGTAGGTAATTCTGGCTAACTTTAGGTGTGGCCACATCCATCCTTACTCAATAACATTGCGTGCTGTAACAATAGGCGAGGTGCGGCTCAAAACCGAAAAATGTACAACAATTGCACGTAATCAGCTGGAACGAGAGAAATTGTGTATAAATACCGTTTATGAGGCTTGTTTGTGATCATTGTGGTTCTTTTTTTGTCACTCTGGTAGGTCAGTGGTCTAGTTTTGGTTATGATGTACTCATAAACTGAAAATAACTAGATATTAGATCTATACAAATATTATAAAGAGGAAAGGTTTGATTTTTTGTTTGTTTGTTTGTTTGTATGAATTGAATAGGCTCCGAAACTACTGGACCGATTAAAAAAATTCTTTTACCATTAGAATCCTACATTATCCCTGATGAACATAGGCTATATTTTATCCCGGAATTCCCACGGGAACGGGAATTACGCGGGTGAAACCGCGAGGCGCTGCTAGTAAATTATATTTTTAAAATAAAAATGTTGTGCGTGAAAGAAACACAAATTTCAAACTAAAATTACGATACCCAATATAATTTTAATTCAACTCTAATTTTATTACTTACACCTTAAAAAATTATAGATTGCTATATACTAAAAGCACCCAGTTGGAATTAAGATAATACTAGCGATTGAATGTTTTTTTTCTCTTATTATGTAGGTTCATAAAAAGAAGAAAGAGAGGTCCTACCTGTCAAGAACTAGTTACTACACATACCTACATCACAGCAGTTTAGAAGTGAAAATCTATAAACCCATTAGAAATCAGTGACTCTGCCGTAGCATGACCAAAAACCCATAAAAATCTAGTTAAGCGTCAATAACAAGTTTCGCAGTCGACTTTTACATCACTCTAAACTGGTTCCGCAATCTACCGTAATTATTGTAACTGCTAAATTTTTCCTTTAAAATATACCTCTACCTCGTTAGGTAAGTTACGCGATTAATTTACTCCGGCATCGATTAATATTTTCAGAATAAGTCCATACGCCAGAGGTTAGGACCAACGGACAATAGTCAAATCTCTATGGAAAGTGGTTCTTGAACCAATAGTAATAACAGTGTGGTATTTATATTGGGATGCCTTAGTTGTGCAAAGAAAACATACCTCAGTGGTGCAAAGATGCATCAAAATTAAAAACATGAACGCATTATTATAAGTAGTTATAGAAGGACATTGTGTTCAGCCCTAGCTCTCACTAAGATGTCATAGTAACAGCATTACATGTAAAAAAGAACTGAATCACGACGCCATAAAAGTTATTGAGAGTAGAAACTGTTGAACTGAAATGCGATAAGACTCTCGCTGACCACTTATTTGGCAGCCTAATGCGCATACAGGCATGCAGTTCTGACTGTGACGGAGGTTTGCACCAAGATCTTAACAGCCTTTTTAGCCAAGCTACAGTCGCTGAGGTCTGGACTGGACTCTGGGCAACTACTATAAAGAGATCTGAGGAAAAATTCCAATTCAGCAAAAAACAAGTAATTTTGAATCAATTAGTCACATGTCAAGGTATGCAAAAATGTCGCATGAGCACGCTTTGAATTAACTGGAAAAAAATGTATTTCGCAAAGAGAATTGAGGTTAATCATTTATTTTTTTATGCAACTGCAAATTGCGAATTTTTGAAGTCATTAGTCATAAAGTACGGTTGGCGCTGATTTATTATTCCAGCGTTCATTATTTATTACAATTTATTAAATTAATAAAAAATCTAAATATCACGAAAAAGTGGAAAACGCAACTCAACTGAAAAGACGGCTCTGTTTCTAATTCAAAATATCGCGTCTCAATCTCGAAGTATTTTTTAATCTAGTTAAAGCCTAGTAAACCCTAGTCTCATTCCTTCTTGCCCTTGATCTCAGTCCTTGCCCACAACAGGTTCGAAAGCAATAACTAACCGACGCCATTGAGCCATAAATATGCCTGGATGTGCCGATTTTTTTTTTTTAATTGAACCCAGTGATCAGGTTTGTCTACATTGTTAAATGTCTTATGCGCCTAGTTATTAAAACAATTTTAGTATTTTATTGCAACTGTATTTTTTTATGTAGAAATTATGCGTGCTAGCTGCTTTATTTTTAGTGTTTTTTTTTCATTAGGTATATTTTTATGAAAATATGACTAGAAAGTGCTTTGGATTAAATAATTGGCGCAGAAAAACTGCAACAAATCTCCGTGCAAAATGATTATTTAAAAAAAGAAGTCACAATGCATTTAAATAAATACAGATGGTTAGAAAGTGCTATAAAATCTTCAAGTGTGAACAAAAAGATTGAAAAAATAGCGAAAACTAACGTTTATGTTTGATCCAGTTGAATTTTAAAACTTGCATATAAAGAATAGGATCAACATTCTTAAATATTAAAAACTGAATTTACATAGAAAGTTGACCATCAAAAAAACTAGTAATTCCACTTTGGTTAGTCGTCTTGTGATAGGTATACACACGCTAGACATACCCGAGCTTTCATAGTGTTTAATCTTACAGAAAACAGAGATAATTGCATTAAATTACCTGCAAAATGTATGGAAAAATGTATCTGTTATCCCGTATGTAGTTGCCGCATCTATATTTTCAGTTGATTCTTCGTCCATCAGGCGTAAGGGGCGTTAGCCATTAAGGGCAAGGTGTAGTGAACTCTGTTATATTGTTTTATTTCGGTCCAAGAAAGCAAGAAAGGCAGAATCATACAAAAAGGTTTGATAAACTTTTTAACAATTTTTTCGATTCAACAATTAAAACAAATAATAATTTTATCGAGACTTATTAGAAGAATGTTACAATTCACCTATTTTTTATTTTTGATGCAAATTCTGTAGCTCGCCCGACCAAGTTCACATTCCAAAGTGGTTTTACAACAGAAAACTAACCTTCAGAAAGACTAAGAAATACAAACACAAAAGTTTATAGTTTTAGAAAACGATGAATCACTCGAGATTCAGGTTCCATGCGTTTTATATTATAAGTCAAAGTCAAAGTCAAAGTCAAAAATCTTTTATTCAATAAAATCTCACTGATCACTTTGAATCGTCATTACGTTTTGTATGATTAGGTATGATTACATATTTTTTTTTTATTGGATGAGTTGGAGCTAGTTCGTCCCAAGCTTGTTTGTCTTCTAAATAATCAGATATTTTATAGTATGCTTTTAAAAGAAGTCTCTGTTTTATTACGTTTTTGAACTTGCCAATCGACAACTGAGACACATCACTTGGGATTTTGTTAAAGAAGCGTACACATTGCCCTTTGAAAGATTTACTAATTTTTGTGAGCCTAGTGGTGGGAACAGCGAGTTTGTCTTTATTTCTAGTGTTAACATTATGATTATCACTTTTTTTGTTGAATAGATTGATATTTTTTTGAACATACAATAAGTTTTCATAGATGTACTGGCAAGGTACTGTCATTATATTTATTTCCTTAAACTTATTTCTTAGTGATTCTCTGGGACCCATGTTATAAATTGCACGAATAGCCCTCTTCTGCAACACAAATATGTTGTTTATGTCTGCAGCACTCCCCCACAACAAAATGCCGTACGACATAATGCTATGAAAGTAGCTGAAATAGACTAGTCTTGCGGTTTCCACATCTGTAAGGAAGCGGATCTTCTTGACTGCATATGCTGCAGAACTAAGTCTCTTCGACAATTTATCTATGTGTGGGCCCCATTGAAGTTTATTATCTAGAGTTATGCCTAAAAATACTGTGGTGTCCACGAGATCTATATTATCTTCTTTGATTTTTACATTGGCATTTATTTGTTTGACGTTTGGTAGAATAAACCGAATACATTTAGTTTTCTTTTCGTTTAGTAATAAATTGTTTACATTAAACCAGTTTACAACCTTAGAGATTGCATTATTTACATCGTCATAATTAGTTTGTCGTCGTTTCACTTTAAATACAAGTGAAGTGTCATCTGCAAACAGTACAATCTCATGATCGTTTCTAACCACTCGTGGTAGATCGTTAATGTAAATTAAAAACAAGAACGGTCCTAGTATTGATCCTTGTGGTACACCCATTTTTACCACTGACCCCGGAGAACGTTTTCCATTAACATCAACTCTTTGAATTCTGTTACTTAAGTAAGAATTAAGAAGTTCAAGAGCAATCCCTTTCACACCATAGTGGTTTAGTTTCCTGACTAACGTTTCATGGTGCACACAATCAAACGCCTTAGATAGGTCACAAAAAATGCCTAAGGCGTCATGTGACTGTTCCCAATTTTCAAAAATATGTGATATTAACTCAACACCCGCGTCGGTGGTTGAGCGACCCTTTGTAAAACCGAATTGTTTATTGTCTAGTAAGTTGTTTAGTTCAAAATGTCTTTGCAGTTGATTAAGCATAAGTTTTTCAAAGATTTTACTGAATGTAGGTAGCACTGATATCGGTCGAAAGTTAGTAGGGTCAGAATGACTACCTGATTTAAATAAAGGTGTTATTTTACTATGTTTCATTAAGTCAGGGAACTCACCACAGTCAATGCATTGGTTGAATATAAAAGCTAGATCTGGTGCGATAAGATCAATTACGGATTTTACAACGGCAACAGAAATGCCCCAGAGGTCCGTGGTTTTTTTTACATTTATCATTTTAAAAGCTTTGACAATGTCATTTGGTTGCACATAATCGAAATTAAACAATGTTTTGAACTCAGGTACATTTTCTTTAAGTAGTGACTCTGCGATTATGTGCGAAGAGTTCAAAGACTTTGTAGTAGAGACTGGAATGTCGGTAAAAAATGTTTCAAATGCTTTGGCCACATCATCATCTTGGTTAATGATTGTGTCGTTAACATTTAGATTGAATACATTGTTATGTGTTTTGACTCTTCCGGTCTCACTAAGAGTTTTTTATCTTTTAGTGATTTCAATCTGACCGGCGACAGGTTTCTTTGTGTGATTCGAGTTTATCATCCAACTGTCTCTAAGAATTGCTTATTCTCTAATGCGTGTCAGAGTGACACATTCGTCCCTTAAATAAAGGACAAAGTCCAAATGAGTCCTAATTTTTTTAGGAATAAGTTGGACTTTGTCTTTTGACCAACCAGCCAAGTTCGCTACAAGCGTTTATTTACTAACCCGGAATCACCCTATCTTACCCTGTTAGCATATATAATTATGATAATCGAAAAGAAGCACGCAGCAGCTGTCAAGTTTCGCATATCTTCATTTCTATTCACTAAGCCTCATCCTGTTTTGCTTTCCCTTATGCCAAGTGGATTGTTTGTCGCCAATTTTGAATAATTCATCGGTTCTGAGATGTTGGCACCATTAATAATGTTTGTAGACATTTAGCCTGGAGCGATGGATAGGCTTAAAAGACTATTTTTTAAGTTTAAAAATTTGTTGTTGAATTTTTTAATAGGTGCTTTTCTGCGCCCATAGCATGTTACTCGGCCATTATAGTCATTGGCCAACAGGGCTGGGATCGCGGAAGAATGCTAACGCGCCCTCGCGTCCCCCGGTAAAAGTGCCCACGGACCGTGAGGTTTTAGTCAGTAGAGTCTGACATAACCTACCGCAGTAGGTATCCATGATGGATTTCCTCACGAGAAAAAAAAAAAAAGGGCTGGAGACTTTATAAAAATAGACTAGCTGATACCCGCGACTTCGTACGCGTGCGAAACTTACCGCCAAAATATGTGTCAACCAGCATACGATGAACCTCGTAGCAAATGGCTGCTTTTGGTTTAGAGAGTTCAAGCTGTTTCTAAGAATCCGCGCCTTTTATTTCAATAAAATATAGCCTCTATATGTTATGAAGCAGTGGTTGGTACATAAAAAAATTATACAGTCAGCAGTTTTTGACTTTATCTATAAAGGTGATCACCTGACTCAAAATGTGATCATCGACACTGAATAGAAACCTGACCTCACACGGCCTCACAGAACCGTGAACTCACCGCAATAGTTATTTTAATGTTGAAATATTAAAAAGTTATGTGAAAATTTAATCCTTTAGTTCTCTTTAGTAATATTTTTTCTTTAGTGCAGTTTTTGTTTATTTATTTATTATTATATTTTAGTGTTATGTAAGATAGTTAATAGAACCACACATTTGTGACAATCTATTAAATGTGTGATCGCAGTACCAGTACCTACCGCACGTACGCCACTGGCGCCACTGAAAACCAGCGCCTAGGCAGGGTACTAACATATCGTGCCCTGGCACCATGCTGAGTGGTGGCCATTTTTGTTATTTTTAATTATAGTTCTAAGATTTAATTTTGTAATACCTCTGTAAAATAACAAAATAAAAACATTATATTCTATTCTATTCTACAAAAGCAATATTGGTATGGTAGTTAAATCGCAAATTACAACTATTACTTTGATATGCAAGAAAGTCGAGAAAATAACATTTTACTGAGATTGCCATTCTTTCTGATTTCTACTAGGCACGGTTAGACATTGTCATATGACCTTGGAAACTTAGCCTAGTTTTATTCCCCGACTCTGCTTAGTGCACGTTATAAAGCATTAGCACACATTTCACATATAAATCTTTTCTAACTACCTGTGGTTTCTTGTGATCTCACTATCTCAGTTACACAGCAAAAAGCGAGTTTTCCAGAGATATTGGTACCTATGCACTTTATTTTTACTTTATAACAAACTCTCGCGTGTTGTTATAAGGTTCATTTTGTGTTAACTGAACGGATTTCTTATAAGTTTAATGAAATGGACTGAAGTTTAGCGATAACCGTTTTATGAAAGTTCAGCTAATGTTATTACGTAGGTACAGTCAACACCATTAATTAATAAATAATAAATAAACTGTGAGCGCCTTGAATTTTTTTTTTTTATTTGAAAGCTCAAAATATATTTTTTACACTTAGGCTAAGCTTTAGAATTTTTATTATTAAAATAAATTAAAAATAATAATAATAAATAAATAAATATTCTTGGACATTACACACAACACTCTCTAGTCCCAAACTAAGCAGAGCTTGTACTATGGAAACTAGATTGCTGATATAATAACTTATATACATACTTTTTTTTTGTAAATACATACTTATAATACATAGTAACACCCAGACACAGAACAAACATCTATGTTTGCCACACACAAATGTTTGTTCTTGGTGGGGATCGAACCCACGACCCATAGCACAGAAGGCAGAGCTACTACGGACTGAGCCATGACGCCTGTCAATCAAAGAAAAAAATATATTTCATGATTATAACTTAGTGTTGATACTTATGTTTAAGTGACGACTTTGTCTGACGACTAGTGCAGCTCTAAGTAATGTTAGCTAACGTTCTAAAGACTTACATACCTATCCGACATTGAAGATCGCAAAGGATAAGACTAAAGGTGGATTCACACATTGTGTCGGGGCGTGTTGTGTCGTATTAGATTAATAAATATTTTTCAGATGATGCCCCGACACAGAAATATGGTGCAATGAGGTGTTGGAGATTCATACATTTTACAGACGCCAAGGTACCTAAACTGACGCCCAAAGAAGGGGTAGTCTCATAATCCTCTTTAAGCTGTCCTCTTCAAGGTACGAATACACTAAGGCATCGGCGATGACTAAAATACACGGCTCATTGTATGCTGCGACCTTACTCAAGAATTAATACTCAACCCAGTTGGGGAGAAAGTGTCAAAAAATGTATGCTTGAGTCACGTAGGTATTTCAGATTTTATTGTGAGTATTTTTGAAACATACTTCCAACAAGAAGAACTGTTTCGTGGCTACATAAAAGTGATAAAGGCAAGTCCGAAGCTAACTTTGCTTTTTTTTTTTTTTTTTAATAATAACGTTTATTTTCTTATACAAAAGGTTCAGTACCATATACAAGTGAAGAATAATGTGACAAGCTATTTACATAGTCAAGTGGGTACTTAGAGTGTTACTTAGAGATTTGCTTCAAAGCAAGTACCCGCTTTGAAGCAAATCATGCGGTATCGTGCCAATTTAGTGTCGTTCTAGCGCGCCCGACATATCCCGACACAATAGCGTGTAGCTGGCATTACCTCAGCTATGTTGCTTGTGTAGATGGATGATAATTGTCATAATTATGATTACCTAGTCTACGAGTATCGTAGTCTTTGTTAAGAGGACTTCACTATTATTAAAACACTTCATTGAAATAACATGGTATCACTGATCTCATTTAGTTATTTAAGTGACTAACGTTATGTTATTGGCCAATATATTTGTGCATTTTAGTTTATTTTTTACCGACTTCCAAAAAAATAAAGGAGGTTTAACTGTCTACTCGATTATTATTTTTTCCGTCACTGAGCTTAACTTCTAGTAAGTATAGCTGGATTCCAGACGCAATAAAAAAAAAACCTGGGCGTGCAGTCCCTACGCGCGGAAGAAGTTATACTTTGAGTGCCACGCATTCACTCTCGCTCTGTGTTTAATGTGAAATTAATTTAGTATTTAACAATATGCAGTACTAAATTTTCACTTCAAAATAAAAAGTAAAAAGTGCATGAACAGTATAAACACTGCCATCTATTATATTTTGATTGTAGCGTATTAGTCTCTTTCTATTCCCTCCGCTGTCAGTTGGAAGTCGTATAACATCAAAAACACACGGGCGGTCAAATGCTGAATTGCTGAATTTGATTGTAGCATTTGTAGCGTATTAGCCTCTGTCTCTTTCTATTCGGAGGGAATAGAAAGAGACAGAGACTATGTCCTCCCGTATAACGCAACGTTGTTGGAAGTCGCATTAGAAGTATAGCTTCAAAAAATTGTGTCTCGGTTTCTGCATTTTGGCATACCAGGAGCTTAAAACATATTTTTTTTTAATATGGTGTACCTAATTTTTTTAATAAATTTTCTAACAAATTTGTCTTACTTTTGTGTGGCAATGAAACTGTCACCTGTCACGAGAGTGAATGTTCAGAAATTGGTAGCAAAAACAACTAATATATCAAGCAAAAAACAACGTTTTCACGATGTGGTAAAGTTGAAAGTTAATGAGTGAATGACCGCTATGTTCATTTTAGGTTGTTATAGAACTGTGATTTTTGGTGTCGTGTTTTTCCTGGTTATGAGTTTGTGTAGGTTTATTAATTTGTTTTTTTGTATGAAATTTAAGGTCGCCCATTGTAATAAAGTAGGTGCCAAATAACACCACAATACAAGTTATTCACCCACCTTCACCACGATGTCGCAAAATTCAATTTATTTATGGTAAACAAACAGTACTACGAGATTAGAGCGATTACCGTCTTAGCGACAAGTTTGTATGCAAAGCGACAGAATTAGCCATTTATACATTGAATTTTGTGACATATTTACTAGAATTTTACTATAATTTTCTATGAATGTCGACTGAACCACAAAAATTAATCTTCGTCTGGATTCGAGCTTGATATGAGTATAGGATCTCTCAATCCAGACGGAGATCAAAAATTATTATTCAAATAGTATTCGCTACAGGATGATTTATTTTACATCTGTCAAGAATACTACACGAGTCTTTACGAGTACAATATGTCAAGGCTTCGAATCGATCGACTTTTATTTAAACATAAATATAAATAAGTCATTCCGGGTATTACACAGCCTCTTTTGCTTTGCTAATACAAACACAGGTATTGCAACTATTTCGTTATACTATATCGTAATAAAAATAGAACCGACATTGCGTAGATATATAGTTTACCTACATTTATGCTCGTATGCTGATACAGTGGTCAAGTATGAGACGAGACTCAAACATATTTTTTTTAACCAACTTTTGTTTAAATTAACCAAAAAAAAGCTGAGTCACGATCTGAGTCTACATTTTTTTAACACGATATGAAATTATTTTCTAAACACCTGCCATGCTAGATGTATCGTTAGGTATTTAGAACACAAAGTCTCGTCAAAAACTTATTTAAACACTAAAGATAAAGAAACACAAGTTTTTATTTACAATAAGTATAAAACTTGTGGTAAGAAGATGTCAATAATGACTGGTTTTCCCCCAAACAATGTGACACGCCTAAAATGTATTCTTATATCAATACCTACGTGTAGTTTTTTGTATTAATACATACATTTAGTTCCCATCGTACAAGCTTTGCTTAGTTTGGGACTAGAAGGCGTTGTGTTAAAATGTCCATGAATATTTATTTATTTATTTATACATACAGTTAAGAATAAATTATACCTTAAAATAGCATTTATTTCTGCGTAGGTTGTTAATTTATTGACATATTATAATATCAATAGATAAGGTTTTTAAATAAAAAAAAAAAATAGTTGTATCTCTCTAAAGATTTAAAAAGTAAATGTAAAACAGTAAAAAGATTTGAATTGTATTGTAAGTTCAAGTAAACACAAAAATTTATGACACGAAAATGACCCCATCTGGGTACATAACATTTTTTTTGTTACTATTACACTATGTGAAATAAATTTCACAAAAACAATAATGATTGTTACAATAAAATTCTAGAAAATTATCTCTTAATCTTACCAGAAATCGTGAGAAATTATCCGACCTTCTGACACGCAACACACAGTCAATGTCAAATCACACACACAACACAAAATTTAACACACTCTAGATTTAAAAAAGTGGTCGTGAAAAAGAAATCAAACAGATCGAATGCGATTGGCCGGTTGGTATTCGACCAACGGAATCAAATTTGAATGGACCAATGGGAGTTGAGCAATTCACGCATGCGTCTGGCGACGACAAGTGCTTGACGCGGACTGAGGTAATTTCTCAAAAGAGTGGCAGTCGAGCCTTCTCCATTCACGTCAACTTGCATCATTTTACTACAGTCGAAATTCATTTCAATTCTCAAGGCTTTACGGTTTATATTTCTATGACTTATTACAATGTATTTGTGTTGTTTTATTTATTTCATCTCATTACCACCTCGGTTGCCTTCACAATGCGCACAGGCACAATTTTTTGCAACGTCTTATTTTTTCTTTATTTATTAATAGTTCCCATATTATTTTCTTAGAAATAAAAATATTTTATTTTCAAGTACCTACTTTTATACAAATTAGTTATTGCTAGTATCTTTATTACTATTTACTATGTAGTAAACGCTTAAAAAATAACAAGTATTTTGAACACAAAAAACTTATAATGTAGAAACTTAAATAAACATAAGGATAACCTTCAAAATATCCAAAAATGTACTACTTATAAATAAATAAATAAAATAATCCTTGGAGTTCTCGTGCTATCCATACAAAAGACATCAACGCGCTACCTGCTCTTTTGTATGAAACCTTTATTAAATACCGTTTTTGATAATAATAATGGGTTTTGTATATTTCAAGGGTTATAATAAACTTTTTATTCATAAAACAGGTTTTCGTTATTTTAATTTAATCTAGGCTTTCTTTTTCGCAATTTTTCATACTTACAAGGCAGATTTTAAAATTTTCAAAAATGGGGAAATGTAGCGTAGGGTTGTTTAACACTTGTTATGTTAAAAGCAATTTCAATTCCATTTTGTCTTAATAAGCCCAGGATTGTGATCACATCTGTTAAGGAAAAAAAAAGGCTTGTTTCGTGAGAATCGATCCTGCAGCTTTTGTGTCGCAGCAAAAAAACTGTTCACTACACTTACAGTCGCCCATCATAATATTTATAGGTCTTCTTCATTTTAAAGTTCAGTTACATACATTATTCATGTTCTAAAACTCAATGATGTATAAAAACATATTTCTACAAGTCAATGATGTCATCTAGTTAACACCATCTCTTACCACGATATACAAACATCCTCAACTAACGACCAAAGCATTTAATAACGTATCCCTTGACGGTTTTCTTAGCAAAATATACATGGGAGTCTTCATAAGCGTGTAATGGATAACATAGTTTGAAAAGAGACTGATTCTATAAAGGTATTCGGACCCTGACCGTTTCGCGAACAAAAAACAAATAAGAACCTTGTTTTGCAAGTATGGAAAATATAGCTTTTGATGGCTTGGACTGAATACTCAGAATGGAAAAAACTACTATTTATTGACATGGACACTTGGATAGTTATTAATGATGTTTGTAATACAGTTAGACACACAATGTGTGAGGTTTCTTAGTCTCACTATAGATAAATATTTTGCCTTTTATCAGATTTTTGATCGAGTGAGCGAAGCGAACGAGATTTTAGTGACAACTTGGACTTTGTATGTTTGTTCTTCGAGATCTTTTGAACTGCTTATCCGATCTTCACAGAATTTAGTAGGTATACGGATAGTACTCTAAGTTTTACTGGTTTGTTAAATGAAGTAAATCGGTCAAGAGGTCGTGAAGTTATGAGGGTCCAAAGAGAGTAAATAAAAAAGTCGTACAAAAATATCAAGTGGGTGTCACATGATAGGGTTTTTTTTGACATTCCAAAACCGTTTTTATTTTGATTCTAGGTCTAATAGTTTTTGAGTTGTTGTAAAAATTATAAAATTGGAAAACCCAGTGTAACGTGAGCTAACATTTCTTGGAGTTTCAATGATTTTGTAGTTAAAGTGAGACTGGTACTTAGCTAGACGGCGATTTCGATGCGATTTGCAAAGTTTATTGCAACCATAGGTCAATAAAAATTGTTTGTGTTTTATTAACCTCCGACCAACACGAGATCTCAGTTCGGGGTAAACTACTAGTTATTTTATATTTGGTATGTATTATAATGTTTTAGACGACTTTTGTCATGATTGTTTTTTATTGTAAAACATTTTAGAAACAAATCATTTTGAATTTTTAGGATTTCGATTTGGACTTAATTTTAGACAATACAAAATCTATCGTTTCGCGTAGACCTGCATTCCGGCATCCTAAAGATTAAGCTATTCGTTATTTTAACATATATTAACCAATGTCAAAAAGCCATTTTGAGTATCGTATTTTTCAAGAAAACGGTGCATTTTTTATTTTTTATTCAAAAGAAGAAAATAATAAAACGTTATGCAGAAACGTTAGCGACAACATTTGGCATCTCGAACTTAAATAAAAACTGATTTGAACGATGTTTTTTTATGTTTTTAGGTACATACAATACGCCAAACAATATTTATTTTCAAAAAAAATTACCGGCCATATTCCTATTTTTCCCTACCCTCCATCTCGTGACACTAGAGTCAAAGTCAAAGTCAAAGTCAAAAATCTTTTATTCAATAAAATCTCACTGATCACTTTGAATCGTCATTACGTTTTGTATGATTATGTATGATTACATATTTTTTTTATTGGATGAGTTGGAGCTAGTTCGTCCCAAGCTTGTTTGTCTTCTAAATAATCAGATATTTTATAGTATGCTTTTAAAAGAAGTCTCTGTTTTATTACGTTTTTGAACTTGCCAATCGACAACTGAGACACATCACTTGGGATTTTGTTAAAGAAGCGTACACATTGCCCTGGCAGAATTGTTACAACAAGTCGCGAAAGCCATAAACCAAGAAGTTGAAGTTGAATAAATATCATAGTACGTGTGTAATTGGTATTCTGTGGTCGTACTTCGTAGTGAATTTCTTACTTCTTCACAGTAATTGTACAAGACATCTCTTCACACTCACTTGGTAGAAAAATGTTGACTGTAATGATCAGTTTTCCATTTCTCCCGAGTTTCCGCGTCACAGACGAATAGGTGGGTAAAGTGTTTCATACCAGGAAGCGTTCCCAGCGTGTGCTGCCAGTGTTGCCATAGAACTATGAAATTAATTCTTGCCGGTAATATTAGAAACAAAGTTGATAATTGGTTTCTATTTTTTTGTTTATAACCCTTTTTTTTTCTTTGCTGTAATCGGATAAAAATGGACAAGAAGGCTGCGTAGAAAAAGAGAGAGCTATACAGAAATGTATCAATGACACTGCCAAGAGCCAAGATGAGTAATGAAATTTAGCGTTGCACATTGTTATAGATAGATAGAAAATTCTTTATTGCACAACTTTAAAGTAGTGTAATACCAGGCAGCCAGTTATAATATTTATTTTACTTAAGAAAATGAGTTTAGAGAAAATCACAAGCTTATTTAATTTTATTGACCCGAGTCTACACAACATACTTTTTTAAGACCTCAATTTTCAATTCCAAATATCAACAGCTAAGGAGTGTCTAGCACTGTTGTCGCCTCAACAAAACCTCTACTCCAAAGCATCGCAAACATTCTTCCATGCTCTGTGTACGAAGTATATCCTAGGCTAGGCTATTGTACGACGATTTTCTCGGAAGTGAATGGAAGCATCATCTATTTTTTTTTATAGTAATTACCATAGCTATCGGTTTTCACGCGTTATAGTTGCGATAAAATGCGCTATCGAGATCATGTTTTTTTTTAAATCAATTGGTGTGATATTGAAAGAATTACGAGCTATTAATAAGCATTAACACGTTTAAGGCCTAACACGCTCCGTGTAAAAATTTGATTTCAATGCACGGCATAGAATGTTGCGATCTCATAAACGAATTTGTTTTATCTTGAAATTACAGTAAAAAGTCAATAAAACCCAATTGTCTGAGGTGGCTACAAATAATTTTTATAACGTGATTTTTGTTCATAGTTTTTCAAATGCTATGAACACAGCTGTTGGTGAACATTTTGTGTAGGTATTTTATAAGATCCTCCAACGCCATCATAAAAATCTTGGGGAGCATTCAACGTGTTAAAACATAAAAAAACTTTTAATTACTATAAAAAACATATTCCAAGTTAATAAATAACTTTAAATAATCACCTTTTTACCTACAATAAAAATACTCGAAGTTATCCGTTATAAGCTAACGCATCGGTACAAATAACAGTACCCGGTATTTGTCGGCTAACTGGTCATAATCCGGTGTGCTTCGAGTACCTACTAAACTTGCGCATTGACATACCTACCCTGCCTACCTACATTGGAACGAGTACCAGGGCCACATTTATTAATAGATAGTGCAGTTTCGAAGAACTGAGATGTCTATTTATCGGTGAATAGGGTATACTTCAGTTTTGGAATATCTAGAAAGGCATATCAAACCGTAACTGATAATAATGATGATGTAATAGGTACTGACAGTACAATGAACCTACTGTGTTTTGATATTCGATAATTTTGTAGCCTCTGATTGAAAATGAGTCATTAAAAGCGGCGTGTAAATTGTCGAAGAGACTTAGTTCTGCAGCATATGCAGTCAAGAAGATCCGCTTCCTTACAGATGTGGAAACCGCAAGACTAGTCTATTTCAGCTACTTTCATAGCATTATGTCGTACGGCATTTTGTTGTGGGGGAGTGCTGCAGACATAAACACCATATTTGTGTTGCAGAAGAGGGCTATTCGTGCAATTTATAACATGGGTCCCAGAGAATCACTAAGAAATAAGTTAAAGGAAATAAATATAATGACAGTACCTTGCCAGTACATCTATAAAAACTTATTGTATGTTCAAAAAAATATCAATCTATGTACGCTTCTTTAACAAAATCCCAAGTGATGTGTCTCAGTTGTCGATAGGCAAGTTCAAAAACGTAATAAAACAGAGACTTCTTTTAAAAGCATACTATAAAATATCTGATTATTTAGAAAACAAACAAGCTTGGGACGAACTAGCTCCAACTCATCCAATAAAAAAAAATGTAATCATACCTAATCATAGTAATCATACAAAACGTAATGACGATTCAAAGTGATCAGTGAGATTTTATTGAATAAAAGATTTTTGACTTTGACTTTGACTTTGTGTAAAAAGTTAAGAGGCTTCGGTAAAAATAGACAGTAATGTTTTCAGAAAAATGTAAATAACATCAAGAAAGTACGAAATGTTTGATACACCTTTTTAAGTCCTAAGCATTTGGTTTACACAACAAGACTTCTTTATGATATTCTGTGTCTCTAGTAAAAAAAAATTGGCTGCGATACAGCCAATGTTTTTTTTTAATTTATAATAAAATTTATACGCACAATTTCCATTGGAGTCAAAATCGAAACGAGCTGAAACCGGTCGCAGCCAGTGGCCAGTCTGCGAGGTCGTCCGGCAACATTCCACTTATTTTTAGGTGTTCGCTAATTGTGAGATGAGACAGGTACCTTGATGTTGAGCTTGATGTATAAAATAAATAAATATCCTTGGACATTACACACAACGCCCTCTAGCCCCAAACTAAGCAGAGCTTGTACTATGGGAATTAGGTTGCTGATAGAATACTATGCACATTTTTTTTGTAGATACATTCTTATGGTACATAGTAACACCCAGACACAGAACAAACATCTATGTTTGCCACACACAAATGTTTGTTCTCGGTGGGGATCGAACCCACGACCCGTGGCACGGAAGGCAGAGCTACTACCGACTGATCCACATCGCCTGTCAAAATGACCGTATAATACAATCAAAAGTTGTTTATCAATGTTATCGATTTTCATAATGTCAATGTCAATAAAATTATTACTTTATTGACATTGGTACATATCGATTACTTTGTTGCATTTTTCTAAACTTGACTTTGACAGCTCTAAAATTATAGCCGTCTCTGTCGTTTTAGTTTATGAGAAAGGGATATCACGATTTTTTATGCTGTCGAATTAAGTTAGTTTAGAAAAATGCAATAAAAGAATCGATACCAATGTCAATGAAATATTGTCGACGACGGCTTAAGATTTGTTTTTTATTTACTGTACTTTTTATTTACGGTCTAAACTTCTTATTTCTAGGTATGTCTATGAAACAATATCAACTGAACAGAATACGTCTTATCTCAGATTGTCGTTCATCATTCTTTTATGCTTATCAAGAGATAACAAGAAATTCGAGGTGCTATTCTTCGGGCGAAGCAGAACCAGTGCTGAGTGGGAGGTGAGACATTGTTAAAACCGCCTTTGAAACTACCGATTTGTCAAAACAGCTGTTTTTCCGGGTGACCGGACCAGTGTATGTTTTCCCCTGACTTCCGTTTCCGTGACTGGTTTATCCGGACCACAGGCAACGCACGTATTTGTCGTAGAGTTGTTTGCGGAAGAGTCCTTCCGGTAGTTCTTACCACTGTTTATTTGCCACCAAGCATTGACGCTCGCACTGTTGTATTCTGATTAGAAAGGTTACGGATGCTGGTGAAATAGTGGGCAGTCTCGAAATGATGGACGCAGCACGATGCCTAGGGCACTTTTTCTAGGGACGTGCTGTTTGAGGTACTGTAATTTCCTGGATTATTTTGTTCGTATTTGAAATAAAAATCTTAATTATAAGAATAAAACTATAAACCACTAAATAATACTTTTAATAAATAGACATTTATCACAATACGAAGAGTGTACTTATATAATTTCACTAAAAATACAGAAAATTATAGATTTTCTCAAATTTTAAATTAATTCTAAGTGTAATACTAGGTATATATTATGATTCAAAGGTTACATTACATTTAAAATTAAGACTAAATTAGTATACAATAAGTTTTACCCAGCTATGAATATTAATTTATGACTAGAATTAACATTGCACATTTACTTCCACTTATTTTTTTAAAGAACATACCGAATTAAAAAAAAACAATAGTATACATAACAATAGAAGGTACAAATTGGCTATAACCCAGTATACGTACCTGCAAGCAAATCAACATTATATCTTTTAAACCTAGATTTCTAGGTTCAAATAGGCCATGTTGTTATATAACAAAAATGATCGTACAGTGACACAAAATTGTTAGGTACCTACACAAATGTACAAATTAGGCAGAGAGCAAAAATAGAAGTTTTACATCGATTTGCTTGATACTATTATCATCTATTAATCAGTGTCTAGATCTTAGGTCCTATACGACGAAGTACTGTTCTGTGCCGCAGTGCCAGCGTAACATGATACTAAAACCCAACGCCTATTTTTAATAAAATAGATTCTCAACCTCCCAACTGATAGGAAACGTTGAAACTAAGTAAGTAAATCTATGATTTATTTTGGATCACGCCACTGAAACAAGCGATGGAAAAGCACGGCGAGCAGTGTAATAACGAAGACTAAACAGGTAAGGATGCATGAAGGGTCATGCTACAGACATTGGAAGTAAATCAACTATGACATAACAAACAGGAAGAGGCAAGTCGACTATCAATTGTTTTCTATAAAAAAGCTGTGGGTAAGGTAAATACAATTTACGCTTAGTATCGTGAACCAACTGCGGTCTCTGTGACATGTCTCAATTGCGTACCCTTTAAGCCGTTTGTCCACCAACGCCGGCACCGGCACGCGAATGACGCGAACCTGGCCGTTACAACTGCCGTCACACCGTGTGACGGCAGTGTGTGGTCAAGTGTTTTGTATGAAGCATTCCACTTTTGCGCACCAAGAACTTCAGCACCTACGCTATTCCACTCGATTTTCACCAAGGATAAAGAAGCGTCTAGTGAAGGGGTATGAACTGTATTTAATTATAATGATTTTTGAACCGATACCTGTCTTCATTAAATAATACAAAATCAATAAAAATACGGTGCAGTGCCGGTGCTGGCGTTGGTGGAAAAACGGCGTTATAGAAAAAAATATTGGTTTACTCGACGCAAGTTCCTGAATAACCAGTCTTCCTGGTCAGGAACCAGGTCTGCATGGGCTCTGCCTTGCCCTTCATGGAGACGTGGCCGCGGTACGTCAGCTCGAACTGATCATCGTGGTTGTCTTCGCGCATTAGCCAGCTGGAAAAGAAATAAACAAATAATGTTTATATGTGGAACCAGTCAGAATAATCAAAAGCAAGGATTATAGTGGGATTCGTGTATGATTCGTCTGCATTAAAATCTTTTGTGGTGACTAAAATCCTGAGTTTCTTTCCTGTGTATCTAGATGGAAGCTTTTTTGCGTAGTTTTTCCAAAAACAGCGAGATTCTTACGAGATAAGGGTTTATTAGTGACTGTGAAGGTACTATTTGACTCAAATTAGTTACCAAAATATTCTGAAATATGACCAAACTTACTAAAGTAATGGTTGAAGGACATTTTTGACTTGTTTGATTGCATTTGTTTTAAAACGTTGACCAAAGAGGTTGTAAATATAGAGCAAATTAGCTTAGCAATTTAAAATATTCTGATAATTATAAATAAATAAATAAATAAATAAATATTCACGGACACTTAACACAACGCCTTCTAGGCCCAAACTAAGCAAAGCTTATACGATGGAAACTAGATGGCTGATAGAATACATACATAATTTTTTTTTTTTTTGTAAATACATACTTATAATACATAGAAACACCCATTATATTTGACTAAGCTTAACACGATGGCGTGATGAGCTTAAAAATTTCGGCAGGAGTGGACCAGTGCAGCACAAGACCGTAATGAATGGAAAAAATGGGAGGAGGCCTTGGCCCAGCAGTGGGACAAAGAAGGCTCGTAATTATAAAAAGTTTAACTAAGTAATGGTTGAAAGACATTCTTACATTTTTAATTCCATTTGTTTCAAAAAATTTGAACAAAGAGGTTGGAAAAACGGAGGTCAAATACTCTGTAGACACGTGGATGATAAAAAATTGGTGAAGTTCAAGATATTTGGTTTGAAAAAATATTATGGTCACTATGACTCGACGATAAGAGATACCTCTATAAAGGAAACAGCTGAATACGGCTTCCCAACATGACCAGTGGTAAGTAGATTAGCACTTGAGGGTCGTCAGTATGAGGGGAACAACAGATTTTAATCTATTGTTGTAAAGATTTCACTAGAAACTGGTCGCTTAGGAAAAAAAAGTGTGTCATCATAATGTGATAAAGTTCTAAATTCAAAGAAACAAGAAACTTTTTAAAAATATATCGAACTTTTTTTAAGTAAATACAAAATGTCATTTGGAAAATTACGATTGTGTTTGTAAATAGTATTATTTAACTAAAATTATAGTTTTTCGATTGTTGAAAAATAATAATGGATACGTACATGGATGTTTATTTTGAAGAAATATTCAATAATTTAGGCAGAGATTCATTAAATGAGAAAAATAAACGTCGTGAGCTCGTTGATTACTTTTGCACTGTGATTGCTGGGTGTGCCAAAGGTAATTTGTTTATTTTTGACATTTTTTTTTAAAAGGCTGGTTTTTACAGGGTCAGTAACTGACTTCGATTTCGAGACAAGTCAGCGCTGACCCGAAAATACCCAATGTAAACTGATTTGAAGTCAGCGGCGGGAAGTCAGCGCTACCACGACTACTAACTCCATGTAAACGAATGAAGTCAGTGTCGGCAGCAGTTTCGGCGCCGATACTGACTTGCGCAGTGACCCTGTAAAAACCTGCCTTTAATTTTAGTCCGTGTACTTCACTTTCAGAGGTATTTATCACAAATGAAATGAAATCCCTTTATGGCGTAGTTTACGTAGGAACTACGTATTGCATATTCTTTGGGCGTAGTATGTAGCGGGTAAGTAGGTATAAGTTATGTAGTTTCCCTCTAGTTTTTTTTAGCTAGGGTTCATGCCATAGTTATTTTAAGTTTGAACTTAGTTGAGGCTTAGTTAAATCACTGTATTTTTAGTAAGTGGTCATTAAAACCTGAGCTTAGATATTTTTTCCGTCCGAAACTTTATCCAACTGTTTTGTTACGGAAGTAAGACCTACCTAATATTAATTTGTTGGTCGGAATAGGTAAGAAAGTAATCTTTATTTCCCAGGACAAAACCTATCCGACAGTGCAACATGCAAGAACTTCGTGATGTCAGCTCTCCGCTACCACAATGCCTGCAAGACCAACAACGGCGATGTCTGTCTCATGGGGAAGTACCACAACCTCCTCTATATCGCCATGAAGTTGTCTTTTGACTGGAGCCTGCAGGATAACGGGGTCGTGGCAGCATTACTAGATGAGCTCTATGCCTGTGAGAGAACTTTCGAGAGGATATTTCTGGGTAAGAACAGTCTCTTATAGTCCGTCAGAGATGAATATTTCTACCGGATTTTTTGAACTTTTCGAACATTGCACCTATTTAGTATTACCTACTAATTTTTACTTTTGACGAACGAAAAAACCCATTAAAGTAGGTATACATATTTTGTAGAATGGTATTTTTTATTTCTTATCACATATAATCTTATACAAATAGACTTGAATCTAGATTATAGAAACAAAGTGAGATCAAATCTTATGCAAATAGACCCAGAATCTTTGTTAGAAAGACAAAGTTAGATATTGCACTTTCTAAACCCTTTTTTTTCTGACTTTAAGGAGCAATATTCGGCACAACAGCACCTTACTTCCTAGCGGGCTGGAAATCAGATTTCACAGACAAAGAAGAGAATATCCACGCCCTCGTGTTCTTCCTAGATCATGCTACTAACGCCAGCCTCGAGTACAAGGATGGAGACACTTCCTATCGCTTCATAGACGTGCCATTAGAGAGTTGTGGCAAAGCATCTCCTGTCAGAGTTGTAATCCAAATGGGATCTTCAGAAATGCTCATGATACTACTTAGATTTGGCGCAAGAATCACAGCTGATAAAGTATCGACGAATCCAGCTGAACCTATTCTAGACAGACTTCTAGAACACAATAGAGTATATCCGTATGAGCTAGTCAGCTGCCTCAAACTGATACTCAGAGCTGTTCCACAGATAACATTCTCGGTAGATAAAGGAGTCTACAAACATCTAAAGTTGCCTGATGATTATAACTACCAGAGAAAGGTGGCTTTGGAGAAGTATGGAGATATAGTTGAGGATCATCTGATTCCAAGCTCAAGGTGCGGTCTGAGGCCGGTGGAGCTGAAACATCTGTCTAGGTGTAAAGTGAGGCAGATGCTTTGGGAGAACTTCGAGCTGCCTTTGGGGATCCAAAAGTTACCAGTACCAGTGTATTTGAAGAGATACTTGGATTTGTGTGAAGATTAAAATATATTTAGCAGTCAAAAGCCAAAGTTCCACTAAAGAGTATGATTTAGTAATGATTAATCAGTATTTTAATCTAAAATTCATAGTATTTTACTAATAAATGTTTTATTTTAAAAATGAAACTTTTTATATATTTTCCTGCATTATAACGATCAAATTATATGAGTGTTTATCAATAGCTGTGTCTTATAAAACCTACCTGGTTACAACTGCACGAAACACCCAAACATAATTTAAAAACCTTTACACTCATGTTTGTTCTTGGCGGAAATCTAACCCACAGCGCAGAAAGAAGAGCACCCAAATTATTTGTGAAGCCAGATAAAATAATCTTCACCTACGATGAAACATAACACGACCTCGCAACTCGATCAATAACTGAACTTCTTTATTATAGTTCTAGATGAAGCAGTTTACCTGTAAGTATCCTCACTGACGTTGATGGTGCCAGGTACGCCTGTGGTTTCACAGCGGCTAGTCATGTTGACGGTGTTACCGAAGAGGCAGTAGCGAGGCATGCGGTGCCCAATGACACCCGTCACCACCTCGCCGGAGTGGATGCCTATGGTTATACCCTGGAATTGGAAAAGAGAAAATCATAAGTTGCTATCACTCTAAGCTCGGATTTCTGACATTGGTACCAGGGCCTTTGAAGTAGACTCTCAGGGCAGCCGAATTATATCGTTTTAGTAAATTGTAAAGAATTGTAAAAAAAAGAAGTAACGTAAAATACCAAAGAAACGGAAAACAGTAGCTACGAGTTTAATGCAAATTGCTAACTAAAATAAAAAATGATTAGAAGAATTATTGTAAAGGCAAAAAAAAACTGGTTAGGGATAATTATAAAAAATATTTGTAAATATCACATAACAATATCGCGAATACCGTTAGAAAACGTTTTCAACAAAAACAAGATACTGACCACAGGCTCTCCATCAACGGTCACAGTCTGTGACAAATCCATCATGTCCAAAGCGAGGAGTGAAATGTGCTTGGCATGACCCACTTCATACTCCGGCAGACCAGACACAGCCATGTATTTGTCGCCTACTGTCTCAACCTGGAAAATATCAAAATGATGTAGATCTCTAGGTACTTATTCGGTTTTCGTATAACTTCAATCAAGTAGATTGTAATTATACGCTAGATGCAAAAGTGTGCTACAGGGAACCACACTCGAACCTTCCTTGTTTTTATTTTTCATTTCATAAAAACTTATGTGCTAGATTTTTTATTCCCAACTTACCTTATAAACGTTAGGGTTCCTCTTCGGATCTGTCAACACATCAAAAGCCGTGTACAAATCGTTCAGCATCCTCACAATCTTCATTGCACCCTTGTGATCATTGTTCCTGGCACAGTAGTTGGCAAAGCCGACGATACCGCTGAAGAGGAGTGTTACGGTGTCGTAGCGACGGGCTGGAACAGGCCGGCGGTGACGGAGTTCTGTGGCCACACTGATTGGCAGGACTGAGTAGAGGAGCCTGGAGTTTATTAAATAAGACGTATAGCAATTACAAAGCTGTTCGCAAGGTCATTTGAAAGAAAGAAAGAAAATACATTTATTTGTGACACACACACGGACAAAAACATGAAATACATAAAGCAAGCATAAAAAGACAGCACAAAACAAAATTTGTATGTCTCTGCACCAGCTATCCATTAGTCACAATATAATAAACGTCCAACTCAGCATTTGCGTTGAACTCAAGAATGTGCTTTAAAGTATCAGTGTTTTAAGAGTTTCATTGCCTTGACAATATTTCATCATTTCGTGTTGTTATTTTATGTTCGTAGTCTTGATAGCGTTATAATGTGTGGAACCAAGACGTATATTCAGCTCGGCTATAGGAAACTATGAATCTGAAACGAACCTATCAGTCTTCTGTTTCTCCGAGTCCAGCTCCCTGAAGGTCTGTTGCAGCTTATCGGTGAGAACTTCAAGGTTCTGCGTCAGTTTGTAGTCGGCTTCGAATTGTTCGGACATCAGCACCAGGTCACGGGTTGCATCATGGAGCGGAATGTCGGAGATGCATAGACCACGGCTGGTTATAAAAAAATTAAGAAATTAGCAACCATAGACCACCGTAACCACATATGTATTCAACCGTCTAAAACAATCTACCTCTACCTATCTGAGAAGCGGAAGATCATTCAAGAGGGTAACAAAGTAATTTACCGAGTCAAATCATCTAAATTGGTGACACTAGGGTAACACTGGAACACCACCACATCAGTCTCAGGGATGTACAGCATTTGACCCTGAAACATAAAATTATCAACATTGATATTATCGATATCATCTTGAATTACTTGTAGAGTGAAACGGGTTAGAAGCGTATGACCACATCTCGACTTGACTAGATGGCTTTGGCACCCTATGTGTCATGTACTAGCTATCCACCAGATAAAATTTGCAGGTGTTGCAGAGGTATCAAACCTTGATACTGTGATATCCGCTTCAAGTAAAAACGATGTCTACCGTCGTTTTAAGTAAGGGTCTACGGGGATCCTCTAGACTGTTGAGCTTTTGTTACCTTTAAACGCAAAGAGGCGATCTCTTCATGAGAATCAGTAACCGTCATTTCTTCTGGCTTAGTCTTCAGCACGTATACTGTATTGATGTGAGCCAGTACGTTGGCAAATGTCATCTCGAGATGTGGACGAACCTGTTTGAGCAAATCGTAAGTTTTATCGGTAGCTAATAGTAAGTAATTTGATACTGTACTCGTAGCTTTGGCCATACGAAGCTCTCCTGCAAGTAGAGGAACAAAACGAAATGTAATTGACAATGTGGGAAGCCAAAGGCTGGGCTCAATGAATCTTGGGAGAGACCTACGTCCGGCATTGGCTTTGCAGAGGTTAATCATGATCATGCAATTGCTATAGTAGATGCCAAATAACACCACAATACAGGTCATTCACCCACCTTCAAAACGATGTCGCAAAATTCAATTTATGAATGGTAAACAAACAGTACTGCGAGATTCGAGCGATACCGTCTTAGCGACAGATTTTGTATGGAAAGCGACAGAATTAGCCATTCATAAATTAAATTTTGCGACATCGTTTTGAAGGTGGGTGAATGACCTGTATTGCGGTGTTATTTGGTACCTACTATAGCGTACTTATTATGTTTTATTCCAAAAAGAATTATCGTTGCCGTACAGGGGAAGACCTGGATGCAAAAAACTCAAAATAAACACAAGTGGCGTTTGAGGGAGGAGGCTTATGCCCAATAGTGGGTTACTACAAGCTGCCTATGATGATGATGATTCCAAAAATAACTGATCAAGATCACACTTACAGTATCTAAAACATCAGTGATCTTGCATCCAGCCTTGGTCACGCGCGGGAGGAGACGGGAGACGGTACGACCTGCTTGAATGATGTTCAGCTCTCGATCGAACATCAAGTGGAATGGGAATACCCGACAGAAGGTTGCTGGGCTGACCTTTGGTTCTGAAAGTCAAACAAACGAGTTAAGATCGACTAGGCTACATATACAATTAGGTATAGAAAGACTAGGCAATATTTTCGTCTATCTTGTCTGTCCTACCAGTCTTCAAATAAAATTAGATGGATCCTTTAGACGTACGTACGGTAGAACTTACCAAGGGACAAAGTTTCAATCTCAGGAATCTCCGGGGCGGAAACCCTTCCAGTGTTAGATGTCTCTGTGATAAGAAACTGGACGTGGTCACACTCCTGCTTTGTCTTCAGTATCTCGACTTTCACTTCTGTGTTGTGAAGCTTGCTAGCCACAGTCTGAAAAAAAAAGTGTGGAATAGTCTATATAGCTAGAACTAGTTTTCAAGTTGATATCCTCGTATTCTCTAGCTTTAGGTAAGTAACTTAACGCCTGTTAAGTTAATTCGCCATTCACTGGCTTTTTATTAAAGATAACACTCTACAGTCAACTTTTCAGTAAAACTGCTCCAAAAATTTATTACAGAGCTAATAATACTGCACACCCCTAGAAAATTTCATATTACGTACCTACTGCACAGTGAAACCAATTTACCAAAGGAAAAAAAGATTTGTGCTGAAAAGAAAAAGAATAGGGGAAGTATAATAGGGTTACCTTCACAATCCCAATGACGATATGCTCCAGCCCAGGTCTATCAGAGTAATAATGGAGAATCAGAGCTCCGTCCTCAGGGCGCTCCGTGCAGCGGAACGATGGAGATCTCATGCCAGGGTACAGGGTACCAAGGTGATCGTGCAAGCCGTCAAGGTTCTGAAACCAATGCAAAAAAGGTCATAGGATATCAAAATATAAATAGAGTGAAGTTCAAACCCATGACCATTCTCCATTTTCTAGACACACATGCGCTAGCTAGTCAAAGTAGCCAAAACGACACTTTGACGTAAACATACATGTTACTTCCTGTAACAGTATTACGATTGGAATATAGGTGAACTTACTTTCCCATGGTACAATCAATAATTATGCAGTTAAACTACGGGTCAGGGTAAATCAGGGTAAAATAATACCTACCGGGAGACCTTGTGGATTTCAAAAATAGTTAAATTTTTTAGTGAAAAGAAAGTTTAATGCAATGGAATTTCATTTACCTGCAAGAAATCACGTGGTGTAGCACCGAGCACTTGCAATATCTTGTCGTACCCAGAGTCCTGGCAGAACTCGAAGAACGTCTTCCCAAACAGCTCTAGTATTGCATCAGCTGGTATTTCTGAAATTTGCAATAACACTTTTGTAAACTAGGAACCTAATGGTATCGATTCGCTTGTTGCATTTTTCTAAACTAACCTAATTTGACAGCTCTTAAATTATAGACGTCCTTGTCGTTTCGGTTTATGAGAAAAGGACGGCAACATTTTTAGTACTGTCAAATTAGGTCAGTTTAGAAAAATGCAACAAGCAAATCGATACTATTGTCCTACTAAATACTACTAGTCTAGTCAACATTTACTACAAATTCTTTTGGCAATTCGTTTTTATACCAGACAGGATTAGCAAACGGTCCATACGATGGGTAGCAAATATATTAATATTACTTGTTATTGACATCAAACTCTTCTACTTACGAAGAACTTCGACAGCAGCAGTGATAAGATTGTAGGTGATCTCGTCTTCGTACGTCTGCCGTACGAGAAAGCTGCCTTCCATTGTAACTTCTGCTTTTTTCCTGAAGTCATCAAAATTACATGGCTTTATTTAAGGAAATCTTTGAAAGAGTAGTCAAAATAAAGTAGGTACCGATATTTTCTTAAAATGTCATAAAAGAGATCAAAAAGCCTTCGTCCACATTCATAACAAGAAATTGATAACCAAGATGTTAAAAATAACTACAGTGCGATTACCGTAATCAAGACTAGATAGATAACTCTTTATTTGATTACCTACTTAAAACTTATCGCTAGTAGCGATTTGTCAACCTTTGGATGTATCGGACTGCACATAAAGATATGGGGGAGTTAGTAGTAAGAATATTATAGTCAATGAAACATTATTGTGAATAATTATACTTACTTAATAGTCTCCCATGTCTCGGCATCAAATGTCTTCATTACGAGCAGCTCAAGAGCATAGTTTACGAAGCCGTACTGTAAATTCAGAAGTTATTAATATTATGACAAACAAATTACGAAATAAATTATTGTGGTGTTTACTTACCATTTTGGAAATTAAACAATATCCAAATCTCCTGAAAAAGAAAAGTTAAATAAATTTTGTTAGAAATTAGATTATTAAGACAAAATATTTGCTTACACACGGTATTACACAAGGTATTAAAAAATATATTATAATATTAGGATTTTTCTTAACTGAATAATCTCACAGAGCACGCCTTCTGGTTTTATATCCCACTGAATAGCACGGTGGGTATGTCTCAGATTACCAAAATTTCAATATTCTGAGCATGCCTATTGATAAGTTACTATTTTCTTCGGCTCAGTTTCTATGAAAACTCGCCATAAATACAGGTTACAATAAAAAGATACGAGCCGAGTTCGTTTACGTCTTTATCTCTTACTTTAACGCATTCCATTTCCTCTAGTTATCTAACAATCACATCTAGAGAGGTAAAAACCTTTTATGTTTGGTTTTATGTGCTAGTCATTGGGAGAATTTGTCCCAAAATATTTTGTCCGAATCGTCACTAAGTCCTAATTCCCACAAGAGACTTTCTTAGAAGCGAGGAAAATGTGAATTGCTATTTTGTTCAATGCATGTATTGTATGTATATGCTAGCTTTCGCCCACGGCTTGGTTTGCGTAGTAAACACAGTTTTGTCGAAATATAAAATCGAAGTAGCTCAAAGTAGGACACTATTAGCACATAATACCAGGTACATAATGTACTGTACAACTGCCACAGAACAAATAAATAGTTATTGCGTAGTAAATATGTAGGTTTACTGGGTTCTAAGTACATACCTACTAACTATGATCATTCCTGCAACTGATCAATGAAGTCTCTGCCTATTGTCTCTATTGTTTTGTATTCCTATTGCAATGTGTGTTACTTATCTTTATCTTAATAAATAAATAATATAAAAAAATAACTTGGTAGAAAGGTACCATTATTGTAGTTTAGTAAGTGTAATGAAATTTATAATACTAATTTAAACAGTAAAGAACATTCTCGAAAAATGTGGTGAAGTAGATTAAACAAACAAACAATAATTACAAAGACAAACAAACCCCGAAGTAGGGAATTCTATCTACTACAAGAATAAACAAGAAATGCTTCTCTCCGCTAGGTGACAGCGCAATCGTGAAAAGTCATTTTCCAAGTTATTGGTTGCGCTACGCCACACTAGGTGGCGTTGTTTGACGCATAACAAATAGCGGAATTGAAATTATCCATGTTGTTCAAAATATTATTTTTTAGTTTTTTTACTAAATAAAATTTAAAAAATTAGATGAATGGAAATAGGTCCGGATTATTAAAATGTTACATTACTGTGCATTTAAAAATAAAAACATTTTTAGCGTTTCAACTCTTATACCTAATAAACAAAAATAATTGCAAAAAAATGATGAAAGATGTATCTAAAAAAATTGTGAATAAGACTTTTCTCAAATAAGAAAAACTACTTATCTATTGTTTACAAATGCGTTCTACTCACAATTGTTTTTCAATTACCTACATGACCTCACATATAAACTGAAATATAATCTACAAACCCACCTTTTTCAAAATCAACACTTAAACAGTCCACTAAGCCTTAGCCGTTGAAGCCATATAGTTTTATACGTGTTTATGTTTATATCTAGGCCAACAATAATACGCACATGACCGAGTGCGCCAAGAGTCAGGCTCTCACTGAGGGCTTGCTACCATTGGTAGACTGAGAACCAAGTTATCTTTGCGTACAACAAAATGGAAAACAAATCTTTTGATCATACGTTTTAGATCAGACTGTAGAGGCGATTTTACTTTCCGAACTGCAAACTAAAAGTTTTTGCGTCGTTTGTAAATAAAATCTCATAAAATTGATGTATGAATAATGATGTTGGATATGAATCTGTACTAAGCAATTATATTTATAATTTTTTTATAAAAAGAAATGATTTGAAGTAATATAAACTAAGAAATAAGCCTAAACTAAATAACTAGGAGCTATTAGTGAGAGGTGGCGACGTTCTGCGGTATTTCCTTTAACTAATGTTGATGCTACTGGACAATAGATGGCGGTAATAGCTTTAATAAAAAGGATAGGTTCCATTCATTAGTGATTCTTGAGTAATTAATTTAGTGACAATTGCCATTCAATTCACGAAATTTTAATGGTCCCTTTGTTAGTATCAAGAGAACAGATAATTAAATATAATTATGGCATCAAAAATCAAATTAGTATTTTGATCCTTCTTCATTACGTAGTAGTTAGGCTTAAATAGAAACCGCGGTATTCCTTTAAAAGATTTGGAATACTCCTCCTACATCAACGTAAAATTTCTTATTAGCAAATTAAAAAAATCTAACTCTTAAATATATTAGAGCGCCTAAAAACCACAAACGTATTTATTGCGTAAGTATTTTATGTATTTATTTATGTAACCGGCATGACAAACATTTACGTTAGCATCCTGTTTTTAGACCGAAGAACGTGTAAAAAACAAAACAAAACACATTTTAATTTGTTTAGCTAATTAGAGCTTTATGTAAACTCTACCTAGCATAGTATTTGTGGTGTATTGCATATCTGTAGGTATCTTGAGTGTGAAATAATGACAGTGCACTGGCATTAATTAGTTATACACATGTGGGTACCTGGAGAAGATACTATCAACAACTACCTCATATCTTCAGTTCTGATGTACCAAGTAAGTTCATTACAGTGGCGAATGTGGAAAAATCGCGAAATAGTGTTAAAACCAGTGAAATATTTGTGAAATACGTGTGGAAACAATGAATAATTTTAAATTCGAAACTTTTGATATAAATAATGACGATTGGGAGTCTTACAAAGAACGATTTGCGTTTTTTTTAACAGCACATGCGGTGGTTGACACAGTCAAGAAAAAAGCCATATTTTTTGCATCATGTGGCAGTGATTTGTATAATTTAGTGAAATCATTAGTGTTTCCTCAAACTGTAGGTCAGGCGTCTTTAACAGATATAGAATCAAAATTAAATGAACATTTTAGTCCGCGGCCAAATGAGATAGTAGAATCATTCAAATTTCATAATAGAAAACAAGGTAAAAGTGAATCAATGCAAGATTATATTGCAGATCTTAGGAAAATGTGCAGGTTTTGCAACTTTGTTGATCTAGAGAGGACTTTGAGGGACAGGTTAGTCTGTGGAGTGAATGATACTAAATTGCAAGAAAATTTACTGAAGAAGGCCAACCTCACTTATACAACAGCCGTTCAGTTGGCGTTGCAATCTGAAAAATGTTTAAAAGACCTGAAAGTAATTAATGTACCGGACGTTGGAGCATCATCAACCACCAACCCAGCGAGTGAGAGCAGGGATGGCGGTATGGAGCCGATGGAGGTAAATGCAGTGGGAGAGGGAAACAAGAAGAAATTATACTGCTACAGATGCGGAGGTAGCCACTTGTATCACAAATGTAAGTTTGTTTCTGCTAAATGTAACGCGTGCAGCAAAATAGGCCACATAGCAAAGATGTGCAGGAAAAATAACAGTGGAACTGGTGATGTCAAAGAGATTCAAGAAAGAGAAGAAGAATTTATGAATGGGTTATATAGTGTAGAAAGCATAACTCGTGAACCACCTATTTGGACAGAAATTCAACTGAATAAAAAATTAATAAAGTTTGAAATTGACTCGGGCTGCTCATACACCATCATGTCTCGTGAACAAGCAGACATTATTTGGCCAAGCGGACTGCAATTGCAAGAATGCAATTTAAATTTGCACACCTGGACTAATGCTAAGGTACAGGTGCATGGCAGGACCAAAGTTTTTATTGAATATAAAAATTTTAAAGGGTACCTGCAATTGATCATTGGACATGGGCGAGGTAATCTTCTTGGAAGAAACTGGTTTAAGCCTTTAGGAATTTCAGTTGAAGGTATAAATAGAATAAATTCAGTGGAACAGATAAAAAATGAATCGATGACAGAAATACTAAAAAAATATGAAGAAGTTTTTGAAGGACTTGGTGAGTATAAAGGACCGGAAGTAGTGATTAGTTGCAAGAAAGATGTACAGCCGAAATTTATGAGAAGCCGTCCAGTACCATTTGCGATAAGAGACAGAGTTTGTGAGGAAATAGACAGGTTGGTAGACGTTGGAGTACTAGAGCCTATAGCTTATTCGGAGTGGGCCACACCTGTTGTTCCAGTAGTAAAAAAAAATGGAAGTATCCGATTATGTGGAGATTACCGACTGACTGTAAATTCGGCAACAGAAACGGATACTTACCCTCAGCCAACAATCAATGAGTCTTTATCAGAAGTGGCCGGAGGAGTGATATTTACCAAACTGGATTTAAAAGAGGCGTACACGCAACTAAGAGTATCAGAGGAAACGGGCATGCTGCTGACTATTAATACTGTGAAGGGATTGTATAAAATGAAAAGATTACCTTATGGCCTTAAGGCATGTCCGGGTATATTTCAACGAGTCATGTCTACCACGTTGGCTAGTATTAAAGGAGTAACCGTACTGTTGGACGACATATTAATAAGTGGAGATGAGATACAACATAATGCAAGGCTGGAAAAAGTTCTAGCTTGTCTCAAAGAGGTGGGACTCAAACTAAATCGCAAGAAATGTGAAATTGCAACAGATAGAGTAGAGTTTCTAGGTTATGTGGTAGATAAGAATGGCATTCACCCAAGTGAACAAAAAGTAAAATTAATAACTAAGGCGAAGAGTCGAACAAATGTAAAGGAACTTCAAGCTTTTCTAGGATTGCTGAATTTTTATGAGAGGTTCGTGAAGGACAAAGCCACAGTATTAGAACCACTACACAGACTTTTAGATAAGGGTGCTGAATGGAAGAGGGGAAAGAAAGAAGAAGAAACATTCAAAAAAGCAAAATCTATTCTGTCCAGTGAAGATACTTTAGTACATTTCGATAATAACAGAAAAATAACATTAACTTGTGATGCTTCAGAATATGGAGTCGGTGCTGTATTGTCTCACATTATGAATGATGGCTCAGAGAAACCAATTGCTATGGGATCCAGAACGTTATCGAAAGCGGAACGTAATTATGCACAAATAGATAAGGAGGCAGCAGCGATCATGTTCGGTTTGGATAAATTTAATCAATATGTGTATGGAAGACATGTACTGATATACACCGACCATAAACCGTTACTTGGGATATTTAGTCCCAATAAAGCGATACCAAAAGTATTATCTCCAAGAATGATGCGATGGGCATTAAAATTGAATTCACATGACTATGAATTAAAATATAAATGTGGAGCTAGTATCGGTAATGCTGATGCTCTAAGCAGATGGCCAATTGAAGCTGAAAATTGGGAACCGAATACTGATGATATTGAAGATGTGTTGTTACTGTCAGAGACACCGAGCGCGATTCAATATTCAGCAAAAGATATTGCAGAGCAGACTGGACGAGATGAAATTTTATCGAAAGTGAAGTTTTGGATATTACACGGGTGGCCAGATGCCGTGAGCGATGCTAATCTGAAACTGTACTGGCTAAAAAGAAAAGAGCTATCCATTACGAATGACTGTATAATATGGGGCACCCGAGTAGTCATACCTCCGCAAATGCGAGAACATATGCTTGAAGCTTTACATGAGACACACGATGGCATAGTTATATCAAAATCAATTGCAAGAAGCTACTTTTGGTGGCCAGGGCTAGATCACGAGATCGAAGCATTAGTATCAAATTGTGATAGCTGCCAAGTAAATAGGAACATGCCAGCAACTACAGCACATTCCTGGGTGACTCCTTCCAATCCGTGGCAACGTATACACATAGATTTCGCAGGGCCCGTCGACCGAAGGATTTATTTGATTGTTGTTGATCCGCACTCCAAATGGCCAGAAGTAAAGATAGTTAGAACTACGTCAAGTGCGTGTGCGATTAAAGCATTGAGAGAAATTTTTGCCGAGCAAGGGTTGCCAGAAGTTTTAGTGTCAGATAATGGAACAGCTTTCACATCAGAGGAGTTCAAGAATTTTATGAAATGCAACGGTATTAGGCATGTATTGACGCCGCCGTATAGCCCATCCACTAATGGTCAAGCGGAGCGATTTGTTCAAACAGTGAAAAGTAAATTGCGTAGTTTGGCTGGAACTGACATTGATATTAAACTGCCGCGACTTCTGTTTAGTTTGAGAGTGGCTCCCAGCTCTGTTACTGGAAAATCACCGGCAGAGATGCTAAATAAAAGACGATTCAGAACACGATTTGACATTATACACCCGTTTTCTATGAAGCCGGTTGCTGAAAGACAGATTGAAAGTAATAAAGAAGTTTCAGTGAGGGCATTTAGACTGAAGGACAAGGTGTGGCTGCGCAACTATTCAAGAGGAGAGAAGTGGGTTAAAGGAGAAATATTCAGAATCAAAGGCCCTGTTAGATTTTTGGTGAAGTTGGAAAATGGACCGATTGTCACCAGGCACGTTAATCAACTACGACGTCGTGATTCTGATGAATCCCCAGGTCCCAGTAATGAAACGCGTGATCTTCTCGGCATACCGAGTCATGCAGTGGTAACATTCGATGGAGACATGTTACAGAACAACTAAAGAAAAACATTGTGCTGTAAATATTAGAATAAAGTAGGATGTTAGTTAGGATAGTTAACAGTTGATTTGAACTTTGAACTTTTTAATAATAACAATAACAAAGTGACTATGGGGGAAGGTATGTGGTGTATTGCATATCTGTAGGTATCTTGAGTGTGAAATAATGACAGTGCACTGGCATTAATTAGTTATACACATGTGGGTACCTGGAGAAGATACTATCAACAACTACCTCATATCTTCAGTTCTGATGTACCAAGTAAGTTCATTACAGTATTATAATATGATTTGTGACCCTAAATTTTCATAGTCGATTGCAGGCAGCAGTAGGCATGTCGCCGCGTCATGTCGCCGCTTGGCTCCTAGTCCATGCGACAAGTCGCTTCCTATGGAATGATTTCATAGAGATACCTACATAGAAACTAGTAATGTCACGGAATCATACATTTATAGAACCTATCAGGAATTAATTCGCAAATAGGCCGAGCCCATGTTCATCCATTTGTGTAATTAGGGCACACCTGTTTTATGAACACGAACCCCTATTATGACAATTTGTTTTGGGTAATAATAGTGTATTGTGTGGACTATATACAAGATAATGGTTTCGAATTTTTATAAACTAACCTAATTTGCAACATGCAATTTATATTGTCATGTCTACATAATGACCGTCACGTTCCAAGCAAAAGTACCTTTTAATATAAGTAGTTATCTATCTAGGTACGTCTTACGAATAATATTTTAACCCGTCTGCGGAGGTCGAGCAAAAATATACTAAAAAGTATTGCAAAGTGAATTACTTTATAAGGTAGAAGGCGGAAACCAATTTAGATTCACAGCAAACCTAATTTGCGTTGTGAATTTTATAAGCCTGCCTGCGGAGGAGAAATGTTAAACATAGCTTATGCAGTTGCACGTACGAACCACGGGGCTAGGACTAGTATAAACCTAGAGGCTGCTTTTCCATCAGAGGTGTGCTATGTAGGTAACGCACAACGCTGCAGGGGCCTTATTCACTATGACCAATACAAGCGCGTTACGCAGCACGACAAGACAGCGGCGTGAAATCGCCCTATGCCTATGCCATATTTCCTATGCCATAAATGTCATTCCTTACGGTGACGTCATACGGTTACGGCAAGGAATCTCCTAAGTCATACAGAATAATGCCTCAGTATGCGGCTCAACGCGTTTGCTCTTCACCGCTGACATATTATAATAATAGGCCTTTACATCTATTCAAGATGATTTATGCAGCGTCAGGAGGCAACCTATGCCTACACTTAACGACACACTGGTAGTGCCTGGGACAATGATTAGATGGAGTAGGCTTGCCCAGCACTTATACCATCCTCTCAGCCTATTCAGCCATATCCACAGGAAAGACAACGTCAATACGTGCGGAGCTGACTAGGCCGCGGGTTGCCTCACGATGTTTTCCTTCACCGTTAAGCTCGTGTTAATGCGCATATAAATTTTCCTAACGAAAAATCCATTGATGCACGGCCGGGATTCGAACCCACGACCTTTGGATCCAAAGTCGAGGTGCAATCCCACTCGGCCAACACGGCTTTTTTTACCGCTGACGTAGACTGCGACAAAACAAGCGACCACACTAGAAGTTTTTCATACAATTATGTGTCCGGCGCCGCATGTCGCATACCGCTGCGTTGTGCGTTACTATCGCAAGACCAAAGCGAAGCGGCGAGCGATGTAAAGCTTAGCTATGGAACTATGTGACTGTCGACAGGCGTCATAGCTCAGTCGGTAGTAGCTCTGCCTTCTGTGCTGTGGGTCGTGGGCTCGATCCCCACCGAGAACAAACATTTGTGTGTTGTAAACATAGATGTTTGTTCTGTGTCTGGGTGCTTCTATGTATCATAAGTATGTATTTACAAAAAAAAATGTATGTATGTATTCTATCAGCCATCTAGTTTCCATCGTACAAGCTTTGCTTAGTTTGGGACTAGAAGGCGTTGTGTTAAGTGTCCGTGAATATTTATTTATTTATTTTATTTACTGTTTGTGAAGATGTGGTATGAAGCTGCTCGAAATCGCTGTGCAAAATGCAAATCTTTCTAGGTAGCTATCTATTTCACTTACTAACACTTTCTTATATATTTTTACTCTGAGCTCGCCCACCCGATACCCAAGGCTACTAGCATAAAAGCATGTTTTGTATGCTAAGTTGCTCATACCTAGGTTTATTGGTGTACGTTTAGGACCTAAGTGAACTAAAATTGCAGCCATTAATTTTACTCGATGTTTTGCAGGGTTTATAAAAGCTAGTCTGAACTCCTTTGATAAAATAATGTTTAGTTTTATCGTAAAAACGGAAAAAGAAATAGTTTTTTACTGGCTCAAGTAATTCATTGTGTAAGTGGTTCAACATTAGGAATAAAGATATAGAATGCTATTACAAAGTTATCTATATTTGAATCGAAAATTATAACATTTGGAAGCCCTTTTTCCGGATTGAAACATCGAATAAATTATATTGAAATGTAAGAAGTGGATTTTTAGATACAACTTGAACTCTCTAAACCAAAAGCAGCCATTTGCTATGAGGTTCATCGTATGCTGGCTGACAGATATTTTGGTGGAAAGTTTTTCACGCATACTAAGTCGCAGCTAGTTAGAAATAAAGATATAAAATGCCATTACAAAGTTAATTTACAATAAATACACAAAAGAACACTTTATTTACACAATTAACTTCAAGGATCGTAATTTTTCGACCACGTAACCTCACGTCCGGAACACCAACAAAATAATTTAAAACAAACCTTTTTTTGCGTAAAACTTTTTTGAAACGGTGAAACAGCCTAAACAAATATGTTTAACACCACGTGTGTGTCGTAATTAGTAGGTACCCTTTTTTACAGTAGATACACGACTGTTCATACGACACTTATTTTACCTACTTATTCTAAAAGCCGACTACTGACATTATCTACTATAGCACACAAAATGTATTATAATAATATATAATAAGCGGATTGGTCGCTTGACTAAAAATCCTATAAAAACGGAGCGCGCGCTTGACTCGCTCTCTATTGCATTTCTGACTTCAAGGAGTTCACACCTCTCGAATATTGTTGAAATTGGCTGTCACTATGCCCAAATGAATTTAGATTGTATTGCTAATTATTTATCCTGACTGATGTATTTAGTTGTGAAGTAATTTCGTAATAATTAAAACATTTTTAAGTTGTTATAACTTTCTTGATCTTTTTTTAGTGGTTTTAGATAGAAACCGCTTATTATATATAATTTTTGATTAAGAAAGCAGATGTTTTTTTTATTAAGGTAGCTTCTTTGCTATTTAAAATCAATCTACATCTATTTCAAGTTTCATCAAAATCAGTTTAAAATCAAAATCAGTTGAGCGCCCTTAGCCCTCACTTGTTTAGTTACCGCGTAAAAAAGGCTAGGTGGCCATCTTTATAACTTCGAAAAAATATACGATATCTATGTTTTGTCTCGTTGTTTTGTTCTTTTTTCAAAACGTGTATGTAGCGTTTACAATGTATTCCTTATTCAAACTTAAAAAAAAAGATGTGATAAATTGAGGTAAGACCCGATATATTCCTTATTCAAACTGTGGCTCCAGGAAATGAACCGTGAGAGAACAATGCTTTCAAAGCTGGAACCAATTGGATTCAAAGCTCCGGGCATGTTACTAAATCGCTGCGCACTGTACCTATAATTCCGGTGTACCTTAAACTGCTGCTCGCTTTCTATTACGGTTTTTGAACCGGTTTTGTGTGTGGTAGTGTAAATTAAGAAAGTAATGGACGCACTAGGTTTTGATATTAACGTATGAGTATAAGACATTTAGTATTCATTGAGTATTATGTCTGGAATTCGGGCATATTAAAGGTTAAACATTTAGCGTAATAAAACCCGGATTCGATGGTTAAGCAATAATGTATAAAAAGTGCTTATTTACTCGTCTAAGCACAGTTTTGAGGTACCATTTTCAGAACGCGAATGCAAAGTTCAAATCCATTCAGGCTTTACATTTGTGGCTGAAATTACCAACGAATAATGATTCTTATTCAAACGTAAAAAAGTCCTAAAATGGTATCAATTTTGTACATCAGAACTGGCATGACGTTTTGAATAATGAGTCTTATTAAAATGCAATAAAGTCCTGTAAAGGTATGTTGAATGCTATCTCAACGTGCAGAAGGCTTTATTGAATGTCATTCATTATGGTTATTTGGCCGCTTATTTCCAACATTAATGAAATGCATTTCAATAATAATTAAATTAATCAATTTAAACCATTTGTAAATAACCGCCGGAAACCTTTGTTTTGTATTGAAATGAACGGTTATTTTTAACCCACTCCAAAAACGAAGCAGGTTGTCAATTCGGTTGTATTTTTGTCATAGTTTATATTTGACTAGCAGCGCCTCGCGGTTTCACCCGCGTAATTCCCGTTCCCGTGGGAATTCCGGGATAAAATATAGCCTATGTTCATCAGGGATAATGTAGGATTCTAATGGTAAAAGAATTTTTTTAATCGGTCCAGTAGTTTCGGAGCCTATTCAATTCATACAAACAAACAAACAAACAAAAAATCAAACCTTTCCTCTTTATAATATTTGTATAGATAGATAAGACCCGTATGCCGATACAGAAATCATTACTCAAGCACAGATTTGAGTAGAGATTTTCATTAAAAATTATGCTTGAGTTTGGATCAGTGCTTGAGCAGCGATTCAGCGGGCTTTATCAGTAGTCTACCATTGGGCCTAGTATCAGTATAGTCTGATTATTTTGTTCGATGATCGAACTGATAAGTATTTTTTGTCTCAATAGTTATTGCATTGCGTTTATTACTTTGAGACGTAGAAATAAATGAAACTAAATACATTTAACGTAGGTAGTTTAACGTAGGTAGTAGTACCGCATAGTCACATGAAAATATGAAAATTAAAACTATTTGTTAATATATTCACAAAGCAAATTACAACTAATACAGTATTTACAATATTCACTATATTTACAAAATACAGATAAAACAGTTAAGCTTTCTACAAACCGTTGCAATTAAATTAATTTTAATAATAATTCAAGTATTTTCTAATTATATGCAAAAATGTTGTTTCAAATGTGGCATCTTATATTGACAGAAACCAGTCGTTTGAAACTCCGAAACGCTTCACGTCGGGATGCAATATTTAATAATCCTACCGTATGAAACTGAATTTGTAGACTATTCATATTTAAATTCACTCACGGAGTTGCCACAATACCTTTCCGGCAACCAGTTTTAATATAGATAACTTATAAAGAAGTTATGAAATCCCCTCAAATTTTATTCTAAAAGTCCTTAAAAAGTTTTTTTTAATACCTAGGTATAAGTAAAGTATGCAAGATTAAACGAGATACGAGATTAAATACTAGTATTAAAAAAAAACTTAAATAAATTAGTCAAGTTTTTTTTTTTCATTTTCTACATAAATTGGTGATTTATACTTATTGGTAAGTATTTTTTATGGCTGAATACTATGTTATTATTTTGAAACGCGGGTTTAGTTTTCAACCATGCCTAATAAACTCTATGCATTTACCTTACCAAGTGACCAAAAAAATACAACAGAATTGAAAAATTCCTCCTTTTTTGAAGTAGGTTACAAACAGAACTAGTGGCAAGAGTAAGGCGACTTTGTTAGTATGAAGAACTTAAACTACCAAGCTGACACCAGGCATATTTTTATAGCGTCGTAAACTTTCCAAAATTCTTCCAACACAAGAGCAATGAAAAAGTATGAGACGGTATGGTGGAAATCGTAAAAAGATAGTGCTTTCAAAAGTTCATGGGGTTTTATGGATCAAACGTGCTATACTATAAGTAAATCTGTAGTAAATTATAAGCCTATAGGCTTATAATACTTATAATACTACTTAGTATATTTGAAGGGCGCGTGTATTGTGAAAATTGCAAGCTATTTATAGCTGGTAATCCTTCATTATCACCACCAACAACCTATATCAGTTCACTGCTGGACGTAAGCCTCTTCTCTCCAAGACTTTGACTCTTCTCATCCAGTGTTTGCCAGCTACATTTCGCAGATTGTCGCCCCACCTAGCCAGAGGGCGTTCTATACGCTTTTCTAATGGGTTATCCTTAAATACTTACAAGTAATAAACCAAAAATTTCCGAGACAAACACGATATAAAAGTATATTCTTAACAGAAAAAAATCCCGAAGTTACGTACAATGTTCTAAGATTGAATTTGGATTTCGAAAACGCTAATGGTTACCATTTTTAAAATTTTAGTCAAATAAAATAACAACTAATTTAGTATTTACAATATTTACGAAATACACATGAAACAGTTGAGCTATCTACAAACCGTTGCAAACGATTTACAGATAGCTCAACTGGTCCAAATCAGTACCAATCGGAAGCGTGCCCAAGACACTGGCTGCATTGTCGCGCTGAATAGCTGAATAGCATCAAATCCATTTTACTATGTTTTCGAACTCCTTTATCTTAAAGTTTTTTTTTTTTTTTTTTTTTTTTTACTCTTTTTCTTTTTAACTCTTAGTGGTCTAGACCGCTTTTTGATCTATGTATTACATTAAATAACATAATGTTAGTTTTGGCCTCAAAACGTGTTTCTAGATCATACTCACGAGAAATGAACATAATCTAATTAGCAGTTAAACATTAGCTCTTTGAGCGAAATACCTTCACAAGATACTCACTTGTTCAACTCTGCGAGAGATGTGTACCTACAGGTCTTGGAGTAATTTCAAGTAAGGTGTAGATATAAAGTTAAAGCTGTTTACATACTCTTAACATAAAAGATCAAGAGAATTACAAAAACCATCATTTAAACAGTACGTGTTTTTGCTTAGTTATCTAATTTCAAAGCGATTCTCTCATCTGAATGACACCTATTTTTAATAGTCTTATGGGCGAATACTCAAACGCCACTCAAACCCCACTCAATTTAAGTCCCGCTTAAGTTATTGCCATCTCTTACAAATGAGTAATGTTAAACAGAGAAAGAGCAACTTTAAGTGGTGCTCAAATTTAAATGACTTTTGAGTATTTCAGTCTTAAAATCTTATTTTTCTTGCATTGTTTGCACCTTTATTCTTTTCGCATATGTATACACTATGTATTTCTTGCAAATAAATATGAATGTTGTCACCTTATTTATTTATATTCATTCAAGTTTGTGTTTGTACGTCACGTTTGCATTGTACACTGGTCGATACCTGCGATACCATCGACCGTAAAAAAGTAAAAAAGTCTACATAATAGGTCTTAAATGTACTTATTCCCCCACCAATATCGTATAGATGTCGTGTCGTTAGCAGTTTAAAATCAGCCACACGCCCACGAGTATAAGTAATCTCACTCTCTTTTTAATTATGGCTCTTGCAAAACGACTAATTATAATGTATACTAGCTTCCGCTTGCGAGTTCGGTCGCGTCCTGTCCCGTTTGATCCTATTGATTTTCCGGGATAAAAAGTAACCTATGTGTTAATTCAGGTCACGGACAATATATATTCCAAGTTTCATCCAAATCGGTTCAGTAGTTTTTGAGCCAATTAACGAATTGGCTCAAAAACTACTGCTAATATTATAAGGAAGAAAGATTTGTATATAAGTATGTTTGTAACGACAAACATACTTATATAAAATCCTTATAATATTAGTATGGACCTTATAATATTAGTATAGAGAAAGTTATGAGTTCCTGTAACATTGCACGAAACGTTCATCTAATTAGCAGGTCTTTAGTTGGCAACTTTGTACTTAGTGCACGCTAAATCTACAAGAGAAAAGTTTTCGTTCAAGATTTTACGTAATTTTAATAAGCTAGCTTTTGTATGTAATTTTTATAATATATTTTTCTCATCATACTTGGAAATTAAAGCATTATTATGACAACCTTCTTCGAGATAAATCGAAAATGCAGTATACTGGCTACACACATGCGACCAGCGGCCAGATGAAAATGTATGAAAATCCATTACTATGTCGTGTTTAGCGGCCAGATAAATTACTTACAAAACTCATTACTGTCGTGTTATTTAAAAATGGAACGATCTTTTACTCCATAACATGGCAACCAAGGAGGTAACTTATCAAAGGTTTTATTCAAATTTCGAACAGGCTTTCAAATAGAAAGCTGCGATTATTGAAAAAAAAACAAATGAACACTGTAACTTCGTTGTTCGTTAATGGTTTCGAAAAGTAATTGTATTTTCAACTAAAAAGTTTTGCCTAGGTACTTAGTTTTAATTTCCGCGCATTATTTGAGAAAAGTACTATACGAGCCTTGGTCACAACTAGGCAATGAGGGACTCACGTATGTGTGCCACGTCTTCGACTCGGCCCACATTTACACGTTCTTCCCTCATTGCCTCTGTTGCAGGCCGCTGCAGTAATGTACTAATATGCAAAGGCCTGTTTATAAGTAACTGATTTCACTCTGATAACTGTGCTTTATAAATAAATAAATATTTTTTCAAAGAATTTGTTCATTTGTTGTGTATTGTTTTGTGTGAGCCAAGTTGTGACCTACTCTCCAGGTACCAACAGTGCAGGATAATCTCTTACCTAATGTGTCTATTTAAATAAAAATGTTATGTTGTTTTGTGTACGCTTCAAAAACTCAAAAGTTCTCCACCGATCGAGCTGAAATTTTAGCATAATATATAATCCGCATCAAGGATCTATTTTTTGGGTAAATACCCGTGCGAAGCCGGGGCGACCCACTAGTTAGATATAAGTACTTGCCGTACATGCATGGAATGTTTTAAGACTATTAAAAAAAATCCTTTCTTTTTTTTATTTTAGCTAACATTTTGCTGAGTATATTAATGCTATGATAATTTTACCTTAAAAACTAACATGATCTTTCTGTCCCGAAGTTTTCTGGAGTGGTCTTGTTCCACCATATATTTATAGTAACACCAAACCCTTTTGTACCTAACTATTTACAAGAATGTGCGCTCATGGACGTAGCTCTACTTTATATCCCACTTGACATTTCCACATAACGTTGAAATGTCAAATATGACATAGTAACCGAGTAGGTACACCTATTATTTCATTTTAAGGCATCAAACGCACTAGCTGTTGAACCGCGATTTATTTGTTAGATTCGACACAGACAAATTCATTGTTGAAATTCAACGAGTAAAGCCATTTAGAATTGTGAAGGAGCAGTATATAAGAATAGAGATTTAAAACGGAAAATTTATCTTCGTGCTTCTTCGTTCTTGCGAACTGGCCACATTCGTTGCGTGTTTCTAGTAAAGGACGGATCCAGTATCTCTTTTTATTTTTCTTTCGTTGTTTTTGGTAGTAAAAATAGATAACACAAGCTACCTCGACAGCGTTCATTTTGTTAGTAGACCCAACACGCCTTCAAGCGGTCCAACCGCTTCAGGCTAAGAACTCACGAAGCGGTTTTTACCCGCGCCCGCCGCGGTTGCGGGCCCGCAGCCTTTTTTCAAAACTCACGAGACCGCAGTTTTGTGCGGTTACGCAGCCGTCGCGGTTGCGATTATCGCTCGCAAACTTGGCGGTTGATTATCGCAATACGGGCGGTTAAACGATCAGTTGAGTTCCAGACCGCCAGCCGATCGCAGAGCGCGCGGGTGCAACCCTCCGCGGCTGCGGGACTGCGACCCACGCCCGCCGGTACAAGATGGCCGCCGCCGGTGCAGCGGGACCCGCAAACAAACGCACACACCGCCGGCGTAAAACGCGTCGTGAAATGTGCTTTCATTTGTTACATGAATATCTGTATTCTACAAAGGCTGCGGGCTCGCAACCGCGGCGGGCGCGCGTAAAAACCGCTTCGTGAGTTCTTACCCTGACGCGGTTTCATAGCGGTTGGTCGCCGCCGTGCGGTTTCCGTAGCGGTCAACCGCTATGGCAACCGCATGAGACGGCTGGCCGCTCAAACGAACCGCCTAGGCGGCCAACCGCTAGTTTGTGGCCTAAAAAGTGTCAAAGTTAGAGAGTGTTGTTTCATTAACTTTAACATTGTTTCTCAGCTTCTTCATCGAACACTTGGCTGGTAATTAAAATGACAGCTTTTGATTAAATTTATCGCGCCCTGTAATTAGGAACTTCTTTGAAGTTCACTTGTTTGTTACAAAGGAAATTAAATTACTTTAATAAAGGGTTAAATAATCTTTTCACCATTCTTTAACCCTTTTTATTTCTTAGTTGATTTTTTTAACCAAAATAATAATAATAATAAACAGCACTTTTCGAATACTCAAACGCTATTTATATTAAGTTCATGCTTAAATTATTGCCATCTTTTACAAATGAGTTTTGTAAAACAGAGGCAGATCAATTTTAAGTGGTGTTTAGATTTGAGTGATTTTTCAGTATTCGCCCTTAAGAGCTACAAAATAGGTAGGTACCTACTTCTACTTATAACATGGAAGTAATACTAAAACTATTAAAATTTAACCCTAAGACCGCGCTAAGCTAAGGTCGCGGTAAAAACTAATTAATACTTTGAATATTTATAACCTTCGGTCGTTATTTACAGTACTGGGTCGACGGAAGAATTTCAATAATGAAGAAGGTAGTGGGAGAGTCACGTGCCCGTTTTTATAATACTCATCACCTACTTCACTATAATATAGGTAAGTAATTCAATGTTGCATATTTTTTTTTACTTCTCTGGCATTTTATTTTATTAGGGAAACAAACAGTACACAATAATAATTAAAAATATAAAACTTAAAATAGCACAGAAACCAGTGAAGCTTCCACCGTAACATAATACATACAAAGCACGTGAACAAACTTGATACAAAAAAAGCATTACCTTAAGTTATACATAAAGAAATTTTGAAAAATAATTTCACGTGAAAACAGGTTCAAACACAAAAATAGCAGTTTACGGACTTTAATTTGGATCATCAACGTTACATTCCACATCAAAAATATTTTCTATACCTAGATAAGTAATTGTTTAACCGTCTCTCTCTCTTCTAACTACTTATTATTATTTGATGGTGGGGTCTGCTTTCCTCGTTTTTTCTTTCATCTTTGCTCCATCCGACGCATCGTTTTGGAAAACATCGCAGGACGTAAGGATAATTGATAATCAAAATACATCAAAATAACGACCATACAATACAGGGGCCTTATTCACTATGACCAATACAAGCGCGTTACGCAGCACGACAAGACAGCGGCGTGAAATCGCCCTATGCCTACGCCGTATTTCCTATGCCATAAATGTCATTCCTTACGGTGACGTCATACGGTTACGGCAAGTCATACAGAATAATGCCCCAGTGGTGCAATTGTTGTCTCATAAAAACCTGCGTGACAGGTTTTCTGAACTGTTTTCATACTAAGTCATAGGTATTCTGTGAAATAGTGGCATTAGCGCGTTTCAGCGCGTTTTTTGCCGTCAAAAGCTTCTTGTTTTCGTATATCTGTAGCCACGTCGCTTGACATTATGCTGGGCAGCAAAAGCAGTTCAGAGCTTACGATTAGGGGGCAGTGTAACCCCCAACCACCTAAACTAAATTGAACCATCTGCACAGCACAAATCTACGTAACATCTGACAATCTGAATAACCAGCTACCCTATGCTAGAACCATCCAATTCCTGGTACCCGGGTATCCGGTTAAACACCAAGCAGGGGTAGGCCATACTCATTGGCCGAGACCGCAGCTAAAGTGATTAATAGGCTCTATGTTGGCGAATAACACAGTTATTGCGTGTTTCCCTCACATAGAACAGGAGCGACAGTAGGGCCGTATTACGTTTTTGTTTAGTTATACATCATCATAACTTTATGACAAATTGTAGATGGAGCCACGGTCGCTTCGTTGGATCATCTATTTCTAAGTCGAAGGTATTCGTCCAATGGTCAACCACGAGACAATGGGAAGGTAGCGGATTTGAATTCCACTCGATTCATAAACTAGGGATGCTATAAAAATCTTTAAAATTAGTCGTGTGACGTTAAAAACGTGATGAGTAAAATATAATAAAATAAATCAAATTCAAAATCATCAATTGTTGAAAATACAGAGGCCATAAATAAAAGAAGAAGAGATGGTAGAAGATTTCATTAGTTTGACCTAGCAGCAACCCTGTTCACCAATAACTAGGTTACCTTCGTAACTTGTGGCTAAGCTTTTACTAATTTTATGAATATCGGTCTAGATTATTGCATTATAATTGTACGAGGTCACAAGAATAAAGTTATTTTACTTCTAGAGAGAAAAAAATAAAAAGAAATGTCTAATACAAAGAGGTAGTCAGAACCAAATGATATAAAAAAACTAGGTACACTTAATACGTACACGCAAACCCGAAACATTTTGAACTAAAGCTATCCAAAGGTTGTCTGGAAAATATTGCTTATAGCGATAAGACCGCCCATTGTGCCTCGTATTTAACTTCCTTTTCTTTCTTTTTTCTTTGTGTACAATAAAAATAATATTTATCTATCTAACTCTTTGTTTTTAGAACCAGCCCATAATAATTAATTATTCACAAAATAAATTGGTGACAAACAAAAGTATCAATAAAAAAATATTGTTCAAAAATAATGTACATACTGTTCAAACATTTTTTCACCAATACTCTTACGCTTTTTGGTAAAACCAGTATAATGAAATGGAAAAAGATTAAACACGTAATAACGAAAGGAAAATAGTTCTCTTTAGTGTTTCCATTTCACAGTAAAGTGAAAACGTGCAGAATGGCCACAACATGGCTGGGAATAATATCAGTAGGTTAAAACATGCTTCTTTGAATCGACGCACTGTAAAATAAGATCTAATACGTAGACTTTAGAATCAAAATTAAACGAAATGCGGATTTTTTTTAATAAAAAGCTCATGAACTTTATGTCAATATCTCTGATCTATGGTGAAAGAAATTTATTGTAGTACATACTGTTATTGCTGTACATACTGTTACTAACAAGATGTATCTTAGACCTAGGAGTATTTGAGCCACGACGGCAGGGTCTGCGCGTGAAGGGTGGAAGCTAGCCCCTGAGATACAATTATTAACTAGTTCGGGAGCCGGAAGATACCCAACCCGCTCGAACATGTCGTTGTAGGTTCAAATGCTCTTGTTAAAAATTAGATGCTACTATTCTCAGTAGCTTTAGTTTTTAGTTAGATTAGTTTAGATATTAAGTAAAGGTCGTCTGGAAGAAATCGTATTAAAAAATAAGACCGCCGTTTGCAGGACTTTTGCCTGTCCTTACTTAACTGTAAGTTGTACCTGTCCTCAACAAATCTTTTATTTATTTGTTTATTGTGTAATGGCTGCTGTGTAATGCATCACAGAGCACGTCCTCAGCGGATGTGCTTAGTGACGCAATGCATCGTTATAGGTAGTGGTTACCACTTAACATGAGGTGGGTAGTTGAAAGAACTTGCGCGCTGGGCCCAGTTAGCAACCAAAAAGGTAACCAACTAGGCCAATTCAAGCTAGACTAGACAGACAGCCTAGTTATACCAGACAGACAGCCTAGCTAGACCAAACGATTCAATTCATGTCAAAATCACCTGTAACAAAGTTAGAGTACAAAACCAACTCAATTTAAAAAAAAACACAGACAAAAACACTCCGCTTTTTACACGAAAAACTCCATAAAATATTGCGAAAACAAACAATAGCGCTAAACAAACTTTGATCAAACAATCAGAAGCATTAAAACAACAATAGAATAAAACATGCATTGTGATTGAAACGGTTTACGCACGAAGACCAGCTCGGTGTTCTAACTTTCGACAGACGTGACTTTGGATAGCGTTGACCTTTGCCATGTTACGTGACACAGATTAAGTTTCAATTCTTCTTGGAAAATCGAAGTATAATAAATTGAATTAGAAAAATAGGTAAAATCGGAAGGTGCCAACTCGCGCCCATTCGCAAGTTTGACATTCGCGAGTTGACGAATAAGCCATTGAAAATGATCCCATCCCACTAATACTATGGATGTCACAGTAATTGGATGTTTGTGTTTCAATCAAGCTGTAACTGCTAGTCCAATTTTGGTCAAACTTGGAATATTATATAGTCCGCAACCTGGATTAATGGATAGGCTATTTTTAATCTTGGAAAATCAACAGGATCAAACGGAACGCGGACGAAATAGCGGGCGTAAGCTAGTTAAAAAAAACCTTCTACTTTAGGTAGATAGTTCGATAGTGATATAAGATAATTTTAAGCTTATTTTATTCCACGTCTTAAGAGTGATATTTGAGTCACAAGGCACACGTTTTTATCAGACGTGCGTGTATTGTATTGGTAAAAACCCCTTGTTTTCTGTCTTTCATTTCAAAACAGCAGAATCGCATAATATTAATTTTCAACCAAAATGTATGAAGTTACTATCTTATGTTCCTATCTTATGTTACACTTCACAAATGTCGCAAATTTTGGCTATTATAGTCCAGACTGTGTCCTTAAGGCAGAGGTAGCCGCAGACTTCTCAATCCAGTTTTTTCATAAAAAATATTACAATATTGGCTCTTATTTTTTATCTGAGTGTATAGTATTATATGATCTGTGTCTGAGTTATTCGATACGTAGCGCGGCTTTGTGAAAGTGCTATATATATTGTATAATAGAGACAGGAAGTCACTTCACTAAAAATGACTTTGACTCGTTTGGAAAAGAATACCCCTGATTAAATGCAAAAGTTTATTTAGTAGGCTTTTTTGTGTCTCAGTATTCTGAGAGTTACACTAGTATGTTGTTACCATGCACCATCTGAACACGTCTGCCTCCAAATGCCAATTCTAGATTTTTATGTAAAAATCCGATCGCAAATAACCAATGAATATTTTTTAAAGTTCCAACCGATCGTGACTAAAATTCAGAGGTTTCGGAACGACTTTTTAGTCATTTAGAAAATTCTGGTATAATTGGATCAGTGCCGTAGAAAAAAAAATGGTTCTAGTAACCAATTAATTTATTACTGAGAGAATAGAGAATCACTGGAGAAGCCAATCCATGACAGAGGCCTTAGGGCGGCCTAAAAACTCCCGTCACCAGAGTTGGCCACTAGCTCATACGAACTTGCTTGCTTACTCAAAGAATAGACCCGTCATTTCTACATTGGTCGCGTCAGTGTGACCGCTGCTTTAAAATTAAAAGGCAAAGCTTTGGTTGTGAAGCCTTCCTTGTTCCCGTTCCATCAATCTGTGTCAAAGCCACAACGGAAAAATACAAAAAACAAATATATTTTCAGCCCGAAAACCCGGTTTTAAAGTCCCACGATACACGTTTTCATTTCCATCGGAATAACACCAGAGTTTTGTTTTAAATTAAATTTATTAAGGCGTGTTGAGTCTCATTATTTCAAGCCTCTTGTCATTATCGAGCTCTATCAGAAATAGGATTGGCAGCTCAACAAATCGTTACACATATTCATTCGTGATTTAAGCATTTCGTTCATCAATTCTTATGAGATTGCGTCTTCTGTGCCTGTACAGATGTTGCGTTATTTTATTATTGTAATTTTTGGACTAGGATTAAGCGCAATATAAAAACATAAATTAGATTCTCATACCTGACTAAACTATCAGGTTTTCAATAAATAAGGTTTTGATAAATCTGTTTTCATTTTGTTTAACTGCTTGTGAAATATAAACCATTGTTTTTTTTAATGGAAATATAGGAATAAGCATGTGCCGTGATCTAAGCTTTGTGACCACGTCTCGACTTGACTAGATAGCTATCCAGGATCCAGGATCCAGCTATCCAGGTGTTGCAGAGGTATCAGACCTTGATACTGTGATTTCCGCTTTAAGTAAAAACGATGTCTACCTTCGTGTTAAGTAACGGGCTGTGGATACCCCCTAGACTGCGTTTTCGTTACCTTTAAACGCAAAGAGGCGATCTCCTTTATCCACCTTTAGTTTATGAAATTTAATTTCTCAAACACTTGAAACTACCCTATTGTGGGACAGAAAAGAGTTAACGAGGTAACTGATCCCATTATACAGATTCTATTGTGGAGGTCTTGGTGTGGAACTAAAGCCTCGCACAATAGCATTGGGTGCCATTGTGCTTGGAACACACTAGTGAATGGCTAGCAGAAAGCACTCAAGTCGTATAAAAAATCATTGTTTGAAAAACAGCGTCAGATGCCACCTTTTACCCAATAATGCTTAGTGAATTTTCACCGATTATCTAAGTTAGGCGTCGTTCTGCGCGGTAACTATTTGGATGGGTGACCGGTAGTGGCATTTACATCTGAGTTCTTCCGTGCTTCGGAGGGCACGTTAAACTGTCGGTCCCGGCTCTAGAAGTCGTTAAGCCATGATGAAGGCCTTAAGGCGGCCTATAAGCTCCGTCACCAGAGTTGGGCATGTGGTGGGCTCGATGGGAATAAGCCCTAACTTATACGAGCTTGCTGCTTATACCCAACAATGAACACTCAATTAAAAGTACTAGTCAATTGGGGTTTTCATCGGATCTCGAGATCCGAAAAGTTTTTCTGGTAAAATTAATATTTTTTTCACAATTTTTTTTTTATCTGTAACTTTTTTGATATTGAGACAAAATCAGGGCTCCATTTGATTACTTATAACTAAGTACAGAACTGCGCGTCTCGATATAAATTAACGAACTGCATTTTAAATGCAATTCAGCGGAAAATTTTCCTGTCTGCGCTTTTTTTCCAACTAACACCACTCCAAAACTGACAGGCTGCGCTGTCAGCTATTCCGCGTACAATTAGTGGTCCAATGACACTTGATGGCACTTTACAATAAAAAAAAATTTAGTAATACCTAGTAGATGATCAATTGTGCATTTAATGGTTTTAGAAACAAAAAAAGACATCCAATTTCAAACCTCCCATTTCAAAAAGAAAAAGAACGGAAAAATAGTGAAATACATTAATTACGTCTTGCAAAAGAGTTCTTCAGGGACATTTTTATTTTTATAGAGATGCTATTCTATTCCGTTTAGTAAATAATCATCCGTGAATAGTTTTTTGTAAAAAAAATTATATTGTTCACTAATACAAGAAACACTTTTTTATTTTCACTAGCACCGTCATTTTGACGATTGCCATAATCTTCAAGACTTCGGTGCAAAGATATCAGTTGACAGTTAGCTCCAAGCAAACGATAGCGAATGAATTTCTAAACATCTCTGCTCAAGTTGGAGCAAACTGAACTGTATGTCGAAGTGACGCTGAAATATAAATAGGAACTTTGAAAAAAAGTTGGCGGGAGTAAAAGCTTTTGTATTAGACTACGTAAACCTATACTATTATAAAACTGTAAAAAAGCCTATAAGTAAAATTAAAGATATAGATAAATTAGTTCAACTGTTGCTAATATATATATATAGTCCTCCACATCGTTTTCGATGACGGCGACCCTAACTAAAATTAAATTTACAATTACATACTTATTATCTTAATTAACCTAAATAACTTATAATCTAATAGTACTTTCTAGCATGAGCCCTAATATGGCTAGCTAGACCGAATTTAGTTTTAAATATCCTGTCACACGATTGGCAATAGAGCTGGCCTGATGTGTTATATGTGTAGGTGTAGGAGGGCTTAGGTCTTTCTTTACGGATTTGGCGTTTTACGTCAAGTGTCTCGAGTCGATTTTGCTCGAACGTTTTTATCTTATTGTAGATGGTAGAGCGCCAAGAAGACCTTTGGCAAGCAAGCTCCTCCCAAGAAGATGAGTCAATAGCGCATGCGTTCAAATGTCTTTTAAATACATCCTTAAAGCGCAGATGCTGACCACCGTGTTTGCGCTTACCTTCGGCCATCTCAGAGTAGAAGACAGCCTTAGGTAAACGATGGTCATCCATGCGAAGGACATGGCCACACCACCTGAGCTGTCGCTGCATCAGAAGAGCCTCCATACCATACATCCCGGATCGACGCAGGACCTCGGTATTGGTTATACGGTCCTGCCACTTGATTTTCATGATCGTTCTAAGACATCTTAGGTGATATGTGTCAAGTTTTTTAATGTCTGGTTTATAGATGCACCATGTCTCTGCGCCATATAAAAGGACTGGGATGATTAGTGCCTTGTAGACACTAATCTTTGTCTCCAGCTTCAGATCATGGGATTTCCAGACACGATCAGTGAGTCGCCCGAAATTGGCAGCGGCATTTGCTATACGCGAAGGTATCTCAGAAGCCAAAGTATTATCATATCTGATGTTGCTTCCAAGGTATTTAAAGTGAGATACCTCTTCTAATGGTTTTCCATATAGATTTAAGGGCGTAGTATCAGCTTCGCAGCCCTTTGGTGGTTGTTTCAGAACTTGGGTCTTTGAGGCGCTAATAACTAGGCCAAATCGTTGACAGGATTTATGTAGTGCATCAACATAGCTTTGAAGATGCTCCATACTATCGGACATGAGGCATACATCGTCGGCGTACAGTATATCTAATATAGATATCTTCTGCACTTTTTTCTTAGCCCTAAACCTTGAGATATCAAATACTCCTTTCTCAGTTCTGACATTAAGTTGGATTTGGTCACTACAACACAAAAGGGCGTCCCTCATGACAACTGCGAAGTATATGGCGAAGAGTGTGGGGGCCATGACGCAACCTTGTTTTACTCCACTTGTTATTTGGATCTCTTCTGAAAGTTCACTTTCATGCTGAACCTGAGCTTTCATGCCTATATGAAATTGACGAATTAGGTTTACGAACTTCGTTGGATATCCAGATTTTTGGAGAACCATCCAAAGGGCCTCACGTGGAACTCTATCAAATGCCTTCTCTAAATCGACAAAGCACATATAGAGAGGCCGTTGATGTTCTAGGCTTTTCTCCTGGAGTTGCCTTACAACTGATATTGCGTCAATAGTACCTCGACTGGGGCGGAAGCCGCATTGGCTTTCAGGTAGGTACTTCTCTGCTACTTCGCTAAGGCGGCTGTTGATAACATGTGCAAGGATCTTACCAGCACTGGAAAGAAGCGATATGCCTCGGTATGAGCTGCAATCGGAGACATCTCCTTTCCCTTTGTACAGCTTACAAATTACCGCATCTCTCCAGTCCCGTGGAACCTCTTCATTTTCCCACACTCTTTTGGCAAGATCATATAGCCTACTTATAATGTTTTTTCCGCTGTATTTATATACTTCGGCTGGAAGTTGGTCCATCCCGGGTGTCTTAGAGTTTTTGAGACGCTTGATTGCTTTCACGAACTCATCGAAACTAGGTGGGTCATCTAAATTCTGATAAACTGGTCGTTCCTCAAGCGTACTTATGTAGGACATATCAGCGCTGAGCGCATTTGGATTCAGAACATCATTAAAATGTTCTGCCCATCGCATTAGTACGGCACTTTTGTCCGTAACTCGGTGCTGTTTATCCTTTGAGAACATTGGTGCTGTCTTTCTCACACGAGGGCCGAATATGGCTTTTAGTCCCTCGAAGAACATTCCAGTTTGATGAGTATCGGCGCAGTGCTGAAGTTCAGCAGCTTTTTCTTTCCACCACCTGTCTTTCAGTTCGCGAACTTTGGATCTCAGTTTATGTTGAGCTTCTTTTCTACTGGGTACATCCACTGACTTTTTACTGAGTTCATGCCTGTGTCTTTCTACCAGTACTCTGATCTCGATATCTGACGCATCGAACCAATCCTGGTTTTTCTTGCGTAATTTACCAATGGTATCCAGAGCACATGCGTGAAGGTGTTGAGCAAATGATCTCCATTCATCGTCTATAGTCACTAAGTCAGTTCGTGGAGTACAATTAGAAAATTTTACATCCATCTTTTCACCCAGATCCGGTGAGGTGATAAGCCTTGAGAAAGCAAGCTTAGGTGGAATTTTGTGGGGTGCTCGCCGTGGAGCTTTGAGTGCTAGTTGCATCTTCGACCTGATGAGACGATGGTCAGTCCAGCCCAGTGCCCCACGCATTGCTCTTGTTATGAGAACGTCACGTAGGTCTTTTCGGCGGACTATGACGTAGTCTAGAAGATGCCAATGCTTAGATCTTGGGTGCATCCACGAAGTCTTGTATTTTTCAGCAAGTCGAAAATATGTATTTGTGATGCTTAGGTCGAATTCAGCACACAACGACAGGAGCCTGAGCCCGTTATTGTTACATTTCCCGACTCCATGTTTGCCGAGGACACCGTTCCAATGGTCATATTCAGTGCCTACACGAGCATTGAAATCTCCCAGCAAAATGATTTTATCGTGTTTAGGAATATTTTCAAGGATTTGGCGTAGGTGTTGGTAAAATTCCTCTTTAACCTCATCCGATGATGGCAGGGTAGGTGCGTAGGCACTAATAAGATGGGCGTACTTGTTATTGGAAATTGGGAGGCGTAGAGTCATGAGGCGGTCATTGACACCCTTAGGTAGTTCACTCAGATCTCGGGCCAACCCATTGCGAATTGCAAAGCCTACTCCATTACTCGCCCTTTCACCGGCTGGTCGTCCGCTCCAGTAGTATGTATAGCCGCCAAGATGTTCACAAAGTTCTCCACTATCACTCAAGTGAGTTTCACTGATTGCGGCTATATCTATTTTGTATCGAGCCAGTTCTCTTGCTATGAGAGCAGTTTTTCTCTCCGGACATAAGTTCCGGTCGTTATCTAGTAGTGTCCTTACGTTCCATGTAGCGATGCAAAGTCGTTTGAGTTTTATCGAATATTGTTTACTTTTATGTGTTTTTCGACCGCGCTTTAACGATGTCCAGGCGCCCGCGGTTTGGCACCTAGATGATGGGTGAGACGAACTATTTTTAGGCCACCTTTTCTAGACCCCTCCTCTATGCAGAGGAAAGCAGAGCGATCCTAAATAGGGCTGCTTTGTCATCAGAGGTGCTGCCGAACCCTGAGTCTCGTCCCAATCGGCTCCGGGAGCGACTACTCTCCTCTGACCGCCAACGTGCAGGATGTTAAACTAAAGCCTCGGTACATCGATACCTTAACCCCACCGCCAACACCCCATCGCCGCAGGACTTTTTAAAGTTCAAATCCGGGAAGAATAGCTAGAGTCATCTGCGCGTGAGCTTATTTATAGTGGACAAACGGTTGCGCGGGTGCAAGTCCACTCTCTCGTCCCGCTCTCTGTTGTCCAATGGATCGGAGAACCGGTACGATCGGCAAAGATTGGGATGCAGCGAGAGGCCGCAAGTCAACAACATGGATCCTGACAAGCGCCCTTAAGGTTTCTCACATTACCTTGCTGCATCGGTAGTTGGTTGAAAGTGCTTACCGATGCAGACTTTGTGTTAGATGCAGGGATCATCCGCTGACTACACTACACATGATTGTAAATGTAGCCCCTTCTCTAGGTTCAGCCCACTTTCGTGGTTTACCAGGGTGTGGCCGCTGTGACTACAGCTTCTTGGAGCCACTAGAGAAGAGATTGTGGAGGTTAATTAACACAGAACACTCCACTACACCCCATATGTTGCTAATAGCAAAGATAAAGGACAATAGATAAATTAAATATGCAGATCTACTAAATAAACGATTGTGATTCCGAAAATAGAGTTTTCACGTCTCTTTGTTCACGAGATTCATTGTATGCTGGTGACAGATATTTTTGTGGAAAGTTTTGCACGTACGGAGTCGCGGGTATCAGCTAGTGTAGAATCTAAAATAGGGTTAGTCTCAAAATCTCTTTGATACCTGACTAAAAAATAAATAATAATAAATATTCGTGATTCTGTTAGATAATGCAATTTATATTGGCAGGTGTATAGGCAGAGGGGACTGCAGACCTTGGTCGTTGTTTCATGATTTTATTCTCATCAAAAATAATCTTACGTCTATAGGTTTATTACGTTTTAAAAAGATTTTCTAGTATAATTAACTAGGAGATCTTAACCGTTAATTTACCGGGATAAAAAGTAGCCTATGTCACGGAAAATATATATTCCAAGTTTCATCCAAATCGAATCAGTAGTTTTTACGTAAAAAAGTAACAAACATCCATCCATACTTACAAACTTTCGCGTTTATAATATTAGTAAGGATCTGTGCTACAAGGAATTTTCATTGTTCTAAGGGTATAGGTAAATCACGTAAGGCAGTCCACTCATTGCAACAGGGGTGAAGGACCTGTACGTAGATGATCGCCTGGAGAGTAGCAGATGCTTTATTCTTCTTTTATTTATGGCCTCTGTCTGTCACCGGACGGCCATGACGGAAGACCAGCGTTAGTAGCTTACTAGTTACTAATTTCATGCTGAGTCATGGTCCGGTTTGCAACACTAGGTTTCATTGCACCTGCCTTGTGTTATAGTTTATTGTAAGTGTTTGCAAATAAATTTATTTTCTTTCTTTCTTTCTTTCTTTCTTTCATTTCGACAAACAATTTGCCAGTGTCAAGTGAGATATATGAAATAATATCAGTCAAGTCATTCGTCAAATCGGCTGTCGTTTGTTTTGACAAAAATTCAGTATGCTTGTCCAACTTTGTCAGTTTTGTCAAACAAAACTCGTGCACCATCGTGCCCCTAAACTTTGTATGCACTGGCAACATTTTCTGGTAAATACTGGTAAAATTGTTTGTCGAAATGACGGACAGAGGCCATATAGGTAGAAAAGAAGAAGAACTTCCTAAGAGTGATCTAATTTAAATATTTCACCTAGCTAGTTATTGAGAAGAAAATGAGACGAAATGTGACCTGATTTCCATTCACCGCAAACTTGTTATGTTAAATCCATATTATTATATTCCTCGAATATAGCAAAGTTGTGAGCTTAGGCATGAAATTTAATATTATGTCTGGGTTTCTACCACAGACTGTATATTAGCCTAAAGATTCGCTCTAACAATGTTACAAGATACAAGATGTTTATTTGCATAAATGAGTGTTACAATTTGGTCATAACTGTAGGAGGCACTTTACAACTTATTCACCCTTTCCAGGTATCGCAAATGTTTTAACTTAAGTTGTTTTAACGCGCTTAAACTTAAGTAGGTAATAATTAAAATTAATTTTGGGTACCTACATACCTTTGGGCATTAGTAACTTTGTTAGTAGAAATGGTCATCATTATCATTATCATCGTCATCATCAGTAGAAATGGTAGAAGTAATCAAAATTACGTCTATGAAATAGATTAAATAAACTGCAGCCTACATTTTTATGAAGCAAAGGAATGGTATAATTAGATATTCCACTTGAAGCAGAGCGGTTACATTGGATTATATTATGACGCTAACGGCCGAATACTGAAACGCTACTTATAGTAACTTCATGCTGAAATTATTGCCATCTCTTACAAATGAGTAATGTTAAACAGGGGCATAGCAACTTTAAGTGGTGTTTAATTTGAGTGGCGTTTCAGTATTCGGCTCTATGTATCAAAATTCCAGACACCAAAAAAATAATACTTCTTGGATTCTTGGGTTCGAACGGCAGTTCTAACGCTAGGACAACTCTAGCGATTCTTGTGACTTTAATGAATTAACTCTCTGATTATAATTTACTACTGGTACCCGCTTTAGTACTATTGCTGCCCCCTCACAGGGTAGATACATGACTGTTATTTTAGCTAACTATGATCTAAGCTATATATAAACCATCGGGCCTAGGATGCGCACGCGAGATATTTCTCATGTCGTTCCGTAAAAATGTAAGCATTTTGCACCAGTACATGAACTATTGCACAATCTGGTCATGTTGTCCAGAAACCGCGCCTTCAGGCACGCCTTAAAACCAAATCTTCAACTTTTGACATTACCCTATATTAATTCAAAAGTTCAAAAACTGGTGCAAAATGCTTACATTTTGACAGAACGACATGACAAATATCTCGCGTGCGCATCTTAGGCCTGCGTGTATGCAATCGATAAATGAAATGAAATGAAATGATTTATATTTTATCTGGCTCATGACTGCAAGTGCAGCCTTAGCTCGAATAAAAAAATAAAATAGAGCTCCATTCAAGCCAGTGGCTCCCCTCACCTACATATCTCAAAGAGTCATTAATCAAGCCGTAATTACTGAAGAAAAGTCTGAAAAACTTACGGCATCCATTAATCTCTCAACTATCGGTTCAAAGGTTTTTATTATGAAAGAGCTTTATCGAAGCATTTTAGAATCATAAAAAAACGTTGGTAGAGTTTTTATAGGTATTGGCACTTCTTTTTGTTAAATGTTGTTGTTCAATTTTGGTGGAATTTTAACCAATAAGAGAGTCGCAGCCAGTGTGAGAGCCATTGGAATAAAAATGTGTATTGGTATTATACTTTTCAACATGACAAAGTGTCAAACATTTAGCTCGCACATTTCAACATTTTAAAAATCGCCACTTTAAGGCCATCTCTTCTAAATTAAGAAAAGTCTAGGACAGATTTCAATCAGACAAACGTACGAATAATGGAAGCACATTCGTCTGTTAAATAAAACGATCTTTTGTTTCATTTAAAGTCGACAGATTGATAGGGGAAATGTAAATGAATTTTTATTGCACATGGAATGCTAGGAAAATTGTTTATTATGTATCTAGATAGATAGTAAGAAAAATTGCAAAATGCAACAACTTGTACGTTTTGTAGAAACCTAATCAATTGTTTTATGGGTGCGTTTTGATATTCATTAAATTTTCATGGATGAGATAACATATGTTTGCACTGTTTTCCTGTTTGCTACGAGTAGCTATATATAACCTATAGCTGCTACTTAGGTATTACTATTTGTTTGTTTTTAGTAGGTATTTTTATGTTTGTTATATATTCTAGGCCTCTTCTGTATTACATGTGTGTATGTCAATCTATCTATTTATGACATAAAAAAGTGACCGTGGGTTACTCTCGAACACAGTTCCAATCTGGATCCATAGATTTTGACAGTAGTCCTGTCATTTTTCAGTACAAAATGACACAAAATTTGTCAAAATCCGGATCCAATTTGGCACGGCGGGGGTCAAGAGTAGCCATACTGGTGCAGTCGCCAATGTAACAAGATGTCAAATAGTAGTTTTCGGTTGCTTATCTCAAAATAAATTCTAAAATATTTATTTTTAAAACGATTATTGGTACCCTTGGTAGTGGCATACCTTGTTTACTCTCTGCATAAAAATCAGAAGCAATTGAAATGACTAGATATTAAACCATTCAGATAGGTACTTATCTAGAATAAAATAATAGTCTAGAATACAATAAAGCCATCCAATAACTCTCATGAAAATAAAACCTTTATCTCAGTAACGCAACCTCTAATATCTTCTGAAATACTAATAAAAATCGAGATTTTCCTTCAGATCACGTAGTACTTTTATTGTCTGCACCAAAAAGACTATTTACATTCGCCTTTTGATAGTACTTCAGGGTGGAGTGGAAATATTGAAGCTATCATAACTCGTTCTAGACAAACGTGGTCTTATTTGATGACTTATTACATCGTGATATGGTTCATATTCTGTGATAGCTACAATGCTGATGGTGGACAGTCTAAGGCAGAAATATTGATAGAGAAGGCAACAAACGTATATACCAAAAGAGCTTAACACCTGTTTAAAATAATTCTATGAAAAATAGTAAAATAAAAAAATTTGGTAAAAAATGACTGGCCTAATATGGCGAAGGACCGCGACGAGTGGAGAGAAGAGAAGGATGCCTTTGCCCAGCTGTGGGACAGAACAGGCTAATTCAAAAAAGATTAACAAACTTTCACTTAGCACAGACATTAATATTTTAGTTATTGAGTCACTATTAAAGTGGTTATATACAAAAATGAAAACCAATATTTTTCATAATAGTCATTTCATTCGTCATTATGTGCTTTCGTCAGATCTGGAATTTCTTTCACATTGACAGGCGTCATGGCTCAGTCGGTAGTAGGTCGGCCTTCCGTGCTGTGCGTCGTGGGTTCGATCCCCACCAAGAACAAACATTTATGTGTGGCAAACATAGATGTTTGTTCTGTCTGGGTGTTACGATGTATTAAAAGTATGTATTTACAAAAGAAAAAGTATATTATAAGTATTCTAGTCAGCAATCTAGTTGCCAGAATACAGGCTCTGCTTAGTTTGGGACTAGAGGGCGTTGTGTATGTAATGTCCAAGGATATATATTTATAATTTTTTACTAGGTGCCGCTCGCGACTTCGATCGCGTCCCGTTGGTTCCCGTTAGTTTTTCGGAATAAAAAATTGCCTATGCGTCAATCCAGGTCACGGACAATATGTATTCCAAGTTTCATCTAAATCGGACCAGTATAGTTTTTACGTGAAAAAGTAACAAACATCCATCCATCCATACTTACAAACTTTCGCGTTTATAATATTAGTAGGGCTATTCATCAAATTATTTTTTTATGTCGGAAAAGATTGTTTTACGTATGAACTGTCCCGTTATTTTTTTATGACCTTATTGCAGTTCGCATGTCAAGAGCTGTGTGCTATAATCACTCTTATAATTTTACGTGTGGGCGATATTGTTAGACGTTATCATTTCTGGTTTACGTGCTTATGTTTAGATTATTGCGTAGATTTATTCATGATGTTTTGTGATTTTTGAAATGTTCTGATTCTATGTTCTATTTTAATAATAATGCATTTCAATTAGAAAAAATCTAACGGGCTGTATGTACTTAATGATTTTTTCTTTTATGGCACAAAATAAACGTTTTCTATTCTGGGTGCATTCCGAAAATCCCTAAAATCTAGTAACATAATGCGATATTTTCCTGTTGGCACGAGGATATATAGGACTGTCACGGTGATGCCAATCAAAATGGCGTCTAGACCAATGTTGCCAACAGGAAAATATCGCATTATGTTACTAGATTTTATGGATTTTCGGAATATACCGCACTTTCGCAATTACCCCAATGCACCTTACCTCAACTGTTTGGCAAATATTTTTACTATTTAGGAACTAGACATTCTAAAGTCGCCATTACGTAACTTTTCATTTAGAATAAATATTTACAGACAACATAATAAATACATACAATTTAGGAGACCTTTATAATTGTAATTTCTATACATTTTTATATATTTTTTATTCTTTAGAATCTTCCATACCTAGGTATCTCATTTTCTGCCTATTTCCCAATGTAGAATAACATCACTTTGTACGTAACCTAGGATAGTAAAAACTCGCAGTGTCGGCAAATATGTATGACCTTCTTGTACGATCGTAACTTTGTGGATTCAGCACGAAGTAATGTGAAAATCGTAAATCGCATCGTATCCGAGATACACTGCGCGGCGGTACTGCAAAGTTCGGCAGGCGAGCTGGTGTTGACGCGCAATACAACTCGAATACGTTATACCGCGTTCACACTATGCCCATGCCGCTGCCGGCATTATTGCCGCGGACTTATTGCCAAAGCAATATCGCCTTTATTCTCATTAGAGAGCAACGGCATGAATTTGGGCCGGGAGCCGGGACAGAGGCATTATCGTGTTCACACTAAGCTCGTGCCCACTTCCATGTCCAAGTCCCTGCCCACTGCGGTATAGTGTGAACGCAATATTAGGTTTACGTAACGCGGTGACTGTCAGATTTGTTGTGGGCCAACATTGTGTTCAGACAGCTAAGATTAGATATTGATCAGACTTTTATGGGTACCTTTTAGGGACGTTTAGGGAAAAGTTTTCCTATAACGTTGGAAAATCAAAACAAATTAGTCTGCAAAGTTGATTAAATATGAAGCTTAAATTACAAATACTAGTGTAACTAACATGACAAGTTTTTTAATTAAAAACTTCAAGAACAACCCTCCTTTTGCTCCGCGGAGTCGGGTAAAATGTGAGTTACCTTGTACAATTGTATAACCCTTGCCACGTGTAAGGAATTGAGACACAAATTCTTAAGAGACCAGAGTTTTACAAAGCATTCTACTTGAATTTGCATGAAGCGTTTGTTTTTGTATTCTGTTTTCCTGTTAGTGATGGGAAAAGTTTTGATGATATACCAAAATTTACTGTATAGAGTAGAAAACAAGATACATTTTACTTTGATTTTATACCAAATTTTACTATATTGAGTACAATATACATTTAACGAGTATAACTTCAACTTTGTCTATAAAATCTTAGCTATGATGTTTTGACACGTACTTTAGTTATGGTTAAATTCTTTTCTTAAGCACCGCCAAACAGTATTTACCTAAACTAAAGTACAAAGTATAAAGCTAGTGAAGCTTTTTAAAACTGAAATTATAGAGTTAAACCATTGAAATGATTATTTTACATCCCTAACTTGCCAGAAAATTCCAACAGCGTTTATGCAAAAATTTATCGCTCAAGAGAAAATTTTGTTGGTATTAAAAGTAAGTTAGGACAAGAATCCCTTTCCAACTTATCCTGTTCAAAAAGTTCATCTGAAACGAAGGTTATTATAAAGATGCACGATATTTTGGTATTCAATGACTCTAATCTCACCGGCTGAGTCGTAGATTGCTACACAGGTACGGCGTAGCAGCCTACGGCGGCATTTGAACGTGTATAATTTGATATATTCCTGAAATTCCCACCAAGAAATCCCTACCAGTGGGGATTGATCTCTACAAAAATCGTGCTACGCCATTTGTTTTAAAAATTCATTCGGCTTTGTTATTTCTATTGTTTTTAAGCACACCTCAAAGAAAAAGTTTTTATGTTTTAAAAAGTCCTACCTCAGAAAACCAGCTCCTTCTTTGCTCACTGAAGACACCGATTTTTTTTCAATATAATCTTATTGAAAAAGAAATCAAAAGTCGATAAAAATATTTTCTAGCTGAAAAACGTACCTACCAAACACTTAAAAATTGTTATTCTGAAGTACTTAGGTAATTTAGTAATTAACTATTGCTTTGCTTTGTACGAATAGTTTGGTACTAAAGGAAAATAATTTCTTTTCAAACGATGATAATCTTTTACCTTAATTATTTATAATTTGCTGTCGCCCGCAGCTTTGATCGCGGGGTAGCAGCATACGCATTATTTGGTTAAAATCCATGATCCTAATTTTAGACATTTAAGGATGCGACTTTTCAAAATTCCTTCCTTAGTGCACCCCTACACTATAAGTATATAGATACTACCCTCCAAATTTCATGCTTCTAGGACTTATAGTTTAGGCTGTCCGTTGATCGTCAGTCAGCTTCAAAAGAGTGTTATATATTTGAATAATTATAATAGGTAAATGGTCAAAATTGAACAGTTTATTCTAATAAAATAATGTTCTAAAAACTCTAAAGTAAAAGTACTTGCCCACATAAGTCGTCCAATACGAGTACCTACTAATTCTTGTAAAAGGAGATGATTAGATGAAACCCCACGGGGGATTCTTAACAACCTATTATGCAGAACAGAGCTTATTATCAGGAAAACAAAAGAATTTGAAGGAAAAATCACGCCTACAATTTATTTTTTATTAAACAACGGGTAATTCTCCGTATATTTGAGATAAAAAAATAGTGAATGCTTTTTTTTAAAAAAAAAATGACTGGTTTTTTTATATTTTGGATTTGTAAGTTTTAAGGATACTGGAATAGAACGAAAGGTGAATTCTGATTGTCTTTTTTATTGTTTAGTAATTTATGACTTACTAACATGGGAATGACATCTCCAAATGTAACGTCATGACGTGACCATTTTCATAAACTTTTACGTAGCTTTGTGAATCGCTAGACAAAACAAGAAGAATAGAAAACGTCAAAAATGTATGGGAATAGTGACGTGACTTTTTGTTCAGAAATGTAATATTTTCCATACCTGGATAGCTAGATAGCTCAACTGTTACGTGTATTTTGTAAATACTGTATTAGTTGTAATTTTGTTTGCGAATAAAGTACATTCATCTTTATGATACTTAATTTCATAGGTGAGATTGAGGACTCTTTTTTAGCATTGTCAAGAATCAAGATGGCTAAAGTTTTTTGCAAGCACTGCGTCACAATAAAACACTTCTATTTCAAGCAGTACCTGACCATTCCTAGCCTTGTGTCTAGGTTTATAGCAGTGACCTACATTCTTTGTCCCCCAGTGTAATAATATTATTCATTTCGCACTCAGTGTTTTCATCTAAAACCTAAATAAGCAAACCTCTATCAAAAAGTCTTATTTCCACCTAACCCGGTTTCCTATTCACGGCTGAAGCTATACATAATCTGCATCTAAATTAATTTAATAGGACACAGAGGAAAACTGTGGAAATTAAGCTGGAGTGATAAACGACGCGACTTTTGGTCGCTTAATAAAGAAGGTAAAAAAGCCGGATTGCTGCACAATATGCTTTATATTGTGACGTAATCCGGTCCTAAAAAAACCGGATTTTCAAAAAAATATTTATTTTCTCTCCCTAACTACACGACGCGACGTCTTGCCTTCTAGTGTAGATTGACGCTAAAATTAATGATCATTGAAGTCAACAATATAAAAAAGCTATTTCACGTTATCATACCACCATGGTCACAAATTGAGTACACCAAATAAATCCTAGCAATATTATAAGTCAAAGTGATGATGTTTGTGTTTTAATCACACTGCAACTAATGGTCCGATTTGGATAAAACTTGGAACATATATCTTTCAAAACCTGAATTAACCTTAAGTTACTTTTTACTCAGGAAAATTAACAGGATCAAACGGGACGCGGACGGAGTCGACGGCAAAAGCCAGTAAAAAAATAAGTTTGAATAAGTTATAGAATTTATGCCACTTTTAAACAGCAAAAAAAGTACCTAAACACACACTTTAATACTTTGTGATTATCGCTAAAAAATGCGACAAAATTTCTCGTCTGATATTATCACACCAGAAATAACAAGGTTGGGTACGCTCACATCGTCATTAGCAAATGGCGTATGACCGCAGCGACGGTGTGTCGTATAAAACGCCTTGTAATTACACTTTACATTGTGTTTGAGTGGTAAGTAAGACGATGTTAGTAGTTAGGATACAAGGTTTACTGTGGCACGAAACTACAAACTAAATAGCTAATTTAATTCCAAATACCAAAGACCTTATACTTTATAACTAGACTGTGCACTAAGGCGAAAAAACCGGTCCGTGCGAGAGAGCTCTCGTTGGTAGTGTATCCCTTTCTAATGACTTTCAAACCCAATTACGGCGTGCACACTATGCTCATGCCACTTTTAGCATGAATGCCGCGGGCTTATTACCACAGCAACATCCTTTATTCTCACTAAGGAGCTAAGGCATGAACTTGGCGAAGTTGCTGTGGCAATAAGTCCGCGGCATTCATGACGGCAGCGGCATGGGCATAGTGTGCACGCGGTAATAGGTTAGTTGAGCTGGCAAGACGTCAGACAAAAACACACTACCAGCAGGAGCCCTCTCGCCAGGGCAGCTTTTAGCTCGCTAGCGCTTATAAGGAAATAGCTACCCTAGTTATAAGCGGATAGATCTCAGTTTAGCTAAACAAAAATGTTTGGTACACAGTCTAGTTATAAAGTACATATAAGGTCTTTGCCAAATACTGATGCAATTCTGTGGTTTTAGAATTTGACAGCACCGAAAATGTTACCGTCCTTTTCTCATAAACTAAAACGATAGAGACGGCTACAATTTAATGCTATCTTAGTTATTTTTATTTCAAATGCACTAAGCTTGCAACGCAACACAAACAAAACCACCTTTGTGCTTGTAGATTAGAAAAATGCAGTAAAATAATAGACTTTTAGCATTTTAATAACAACGCTAAACTGTACCACGTTCATAAGTAGGGCAGTAAGTTATTATGAATAAGACCGTGGCGTTGAAAGTTAAACCTGAATAATTCATAAGTGGCGCCTTTTGTGGTGCGAAAAGGTAATTTTGTAAATGAGTGTATGTAAGCAATTTAGATAGATAGATAGATAGTTTATTTGACATACACACAGAAAAATACAGAACAGACGTAGAAAATATAGCAAACATAAAGATACCTACAAGAAACAAACAAAATAATAGTTAAGTAACAGCTATAGGTAACCTAACGTAACTAGTGGGTACTAGCTAGTCTTGTTCCGCGCTGTATGTAGCCAAATCGGTCCCGACTCAGCTTATTGCTGTCTAACAGGGCAGATGGTTCCACCCTGCTAAACAGCACTGGTTTTCAGGCAGGGCCAAAAAATAGGGTGATCACAATTAGATATAGATAAAATGAATAAACATGTTTAAAAATAAAGGGGGGGGGGTACTACGTGTGAGGGTGTGTTCATATATGTAATATTTTGGACAGTACAAAGAAAAACAGGATAGGTAAAATAAGTAAATAAAAAGTTTTACGCACTGTGGTGCAAAAGCGAGCTGTCTAGTATCAGTATCAATCAAGCAATCAACTCAATTAAATAAATATAGTTATTTGGAAAGCACTATGTGTCGACAGTCACACATTTCTTATGAGTAAGATTTAGCAGGCGAACACTAAATAAAAACCGTATGAAAAACCTTGGTTGGAGAACAAAACAAATAAATGGAAAAGATAAAGAAGAGAAGGTGAGTACGAGGTGAGGACGGGATAAGGCTTTGAAGGTAACTGTGCGCGTCGAGATAGTGAGCAGACTTTATTGTTGGTTAATTTGGGAAAATAGACAAAGCTTAAATGATTCCTAAAGATTGCTAACGGATAGAAATTTGGATAGAAAAAGTTCTGGTGCTCTAGACAATGCTAATGCCTGACCATGTTTTTTTTCTGAATATAAATCCAACAAAGAGGTTTTTAAAGCTTTTAATCCTGGACAACTGCATTTATTTTGAAAAGAACGAGATTTTGTTGGAAACGTTTTTATTAAATAAATAAATACAATAATAAATATTCACGGACATTTAACACAACGCCTTCTAGTCCCAAACTAAGCAAAGCTTGTACTATGGGTACTAGATGGCTGATAGAATACATGTATAATATTTTTTTTTGTAAATACATACTTATAATAAATAGTAACACCCAGACACAGAACAAACATCTATGTTTACAACACACAAATGTTTGTTCTCGGTGGGGATCGAACCTACGACCTACAGCACGGAAGGCAGAGCTACTACCGACTGAGCCATGACGTAAAAAAATAGCATATATAAAAATAGTATATGCATAATTCGACGTGTGAACGAGAGGTTTGAGATTCGTGACCTACGAATTAAATGAGTCTGTTGTAAAACTAGGTATGCTAAATGATCAATCACACCCGATTTCAAGGTACCTACTTACATATAAACTAGCCGTCTCCCGCGGCGTTGCTCGCGTTCTAGACCCTTTAGAGTGTGACTTTTCAAAATTCCTTTCTTAGTGCGCCCCTACACTATATATGGATACTACCCTCCAAATTTCGTACCTTTAGGACTTATAGTTTAGGCTGTGCGTTGAGTCTAAGTCAGCTTCAAAAGAGTTTTATATATATTATTGATAACTATAAAGCATTCATGGACATTTTACACAACACTCTCTAGTCCCAAACTATAAGTAAAGCTTGTATTATGGAAACTAGATTGTTGATAGAATACTTATGTAATTTTCGTAAATACATACTTAATTAAGTATATTACATAGTAATTTTTACATATAGCACAAACATCTATCTATATTTGCCACAAACGTTTGTTCTCAGGATAAGCTATGAGATTTTCTAGCTATAGTAGGTGCCAAATAACACCGCAATACAGGTCATTCACCCACCTTCACCATGATGTCGCAAAATTCAATTTATGAATGGCTAGTTCTGTCGCTTTCCATACAAACCTGTCGCTAAGACGGTAATCGTTCGAATCTCGTAGTAGGTACTGTTTGTTTACCGTACATAAATTGAATTTGGCGACATCAAGGTGAAGGTGGGTGAATGTCCTGTATTGCGGTGTTATTTGGCACCTACTATAAACAATATTCTTCAAGATATCTTCACCACAGCTCATTTGAACAATTATGTTCTCGTATGAAATTGAATTTCCAACACGAGTCGAAACAATTTTAAAATCCATTTTCATCTCATCTTGTAATGAAGCAAAATAAACATTTTAATTCTGTAAGCTTGGATTCAGTCGCCCCTTCGTGCTGGGAAAATAATAAAATGAAAATTAAATTATCTAGTGAAATGTTTTCTGCACTGGCGAGTTATTTTTGTTACGGAATTAGCAATACCTAGTCACTTATCTATATATACTATCATAAAACTGTAAAAAAGCCAAAAACTAAAATTACAGATGGAAAAACTTAATATGCAGATTTACTAAACAAACGATTCTGATTCCGAAAATCGAGTTTGTCTGTTTGCGCATCAATAGCTACTGGATCAATCTCAACGAAACTTATACCATTCGGAAAATATAGAATGCTATAGAATACCTAATATACATATTTTCTTAAAAACAATCATTCTTATTAGCTTGGTCACGTGAAACTAGTCTAGTTATTTTCATGATTTTTCGTTGAATAAATGCACTTTTTGTTCCAATTTTTGGTGACTGGACTGGTTTTGGTCTGGTGACTATTTATTCTCAAAAGAAAAATTCACTTCTAATTATTAAACTTATGTTGCATTATGTTCTAAACAGTGGGTGTTAGAAATAGAACAGAAGAAAAGACGCCATTTTACTAGATTTTTATGAAGGTTACAAAACGTTACATAGCGCGTGAAACGAGATTGCGCGAGGGACGAGTAAAAGGTGTTCCATAAATATGTCTAGGAATGATTTATTTTGTTTACCAAACAAATATTTTCATACACAGGGCATGCGAAAGGATGTGAATCGTTTATCGAGAGTGACAAACTGGCGTATTTTTGTAGGCTTGGAACATTGAATGAATGTGATTGCGGTTTCATTGTAAAAGTGCCTTTATATGGCACGCTATGACGTCAAGTTCTTCAACTACCTACTAGAAAACATCAAAAATGTATTGTCACGTGACTTTCCTTCGAAAATATTTTTTTGTTTTTTATCATTGTTTTTTATTTATTTGTTGTACAAATAAACCAAAAACTTCAGCAAAAGAAGAGATTAGTGCTAAAAAATATCCATTGTCTTACGGAACCAAATAAGCAACCAGAGGTCAAGCCATGACCCGCACGGCCCGCACCCGCAACATTTCTCAACACCTCCTTCAGCACACCCCATTAGGTCTCAAACCCGACATAATTTACATTTAAACAACCTTTATCTTACCATTATTCAAATGCAGATAGTGGTACTTAAACTTCAATGGGCGGAACGGAACGTAATCCGGTGCCAGGATGCGATAAGAGTTCTCGCACCCAAAGAATCTACTCAGACAATCGCTTAAAAACTCACAGTGGCCTTTTTAGTTGCATTGAGTCACAATCGGGGAAAAACTCCGCACAGCCACGCACAGTACCAAAGCGACCGCGCAGTGTAAATAAAACATCAGTAACGAGCCTTTTTGTATCGTTTTGCGAAGTAAGCTCCTTGGTTGATACCTGTGCAGTATTATATAATCTGTGCCTGTGCTATACGTGTCCGGTAGAGACGGTACGGAAAGTCCCGAAAATATACGAAGTCGTGATCATGTGGAAAACAGGCTGCTACTTATTTTTTTTAAATACGACTCATGTTAACATTAGCGAGCGCGAAGGGTGCTCAATCACTAAAATAAACTGCTGCTAAAAATCTTTACACCTTAATTACTTACTTCTTAAATTCATAAAATGATGCCGTTTATGAATTCAGGGGCTTATGATGTCACTTACTCCCTCAAAAGGGGAATACTGCCAAGACTAACCAGCTTGCCTCATTACGTCATTCTTCACCACGCATGTCTCATCACGCCATGATGACGTCATGCTTTTTGTAAAGAGATACCGTTCATCGCTTTTCATTTACTGAACTTCACAGTCATGATTTTCAACCGTATAAGCTTATACATACGTTAAATTAGTATCTATATAGGTAATCAAACAATAAACTAGGCTAAAACAACAATTCAATAGAAACTTGTTTTGTAGTTCTCTATGTCGAAGGTAAGAGATCAGAAAATATCATCGAACCCTAAGAAAAAAACCTCAAACTTACATTGATTATTAACATAAAGGCAAAAAACCTTACCCAAGCAATATTCAACCCCGCAGTAATATTGCAAATAGTTCCAAAGCCGAGCCGAACTTCCACAACACAATTCAAAATCTTGGTATTAGCATATTTATTACGATCGGAACAAACCATTACCCGTGACCTTTGGCAGTCGGTGTAATTTACTAACAGTAGAGTTGCTAGAACTAGTTCAAGTTCGTTGCAATGGTATTGATTCGATGCAGATATATTTATCATCCGAAAATCAAGCCGACCCAGCATTTTTTATTCGGATAACAATATTATTACTAGGCCATTGTTGGGCAAAGGTCTTCCCCCACTTCCGCCAGTCTCCACGTTCTTAGCCCTAATTCGCTTGTCCCTCTCACAGGCGTCCAGCTCGTCCCTCAGTTTTATTCAAGGTCAAATATCTTTCATTCGGTATTGAGATCATTTAGAATCGTCTTAAATTTTATAAACTAGGTGATCACTGTATCAATAAAAACTTGATCAACATCATCATCATTATAACCTAAGAATTTTCAAGAAAAGACTGGATAAGTGGATTATGGCTAAGCGTGCTCCACCTTAGGCTGCAGCTATACTTACCATCAAAGTGTGTTAGTAACCAAATGTTCAGCTAACCAAATGTTCAACTTGTAACCAATTGACAGGCGTCATGGCTCAGTCGGTAGTAGCTCTGCCTTCCGTGCTGTGGGTCGTGGGTTCGATCCCTACCGAGAACAAACATTTGTGTGGCAAACATAGATGTTTGTTCTGTGTCTGGGTGTTTCTATGTGTTATAAGTATGTATTTACAAAAAAATATGTATGTATGTATTCTATCAGCCATCTAGTTCCCATCGTACAAGCTTTGCTTTGTTTGGGACTAGAAGGCGTTGTGTTAAGTGTCCTTGAATATTTATTTATTTAGCTATACATAATAAAAAAAAACATCCTCAGTCCGACTTCACCCACTTTTCGGATGCCTCCCCAAGCTTGTGCAATAAACTTTCTATTTAAAAAAAAGTACTTCTAAGATGGATTCCAAAGCTTCTACCACCTTACCTTGTTTACTGTTTGCTATGTTCTGTGCCACAGTTTGGGGGATCGAAGTTACGGTATCTTGGGAAATATTCGTCTTACCACCGAACTTAATTCAATGGGGTCAATAAATAATAACGTATTTAGGTTCTTCATTCTCGCGTGTTCGTTTACCGTAATAATCAAATCATAAACTCAAATAGTGGGGCCGCCTAAGGATGTATCTTTGACTACTCTTTTAGCGAATTAGATTCAAAGTATTTTCAGTAGGCGTAACTACAAATCCAAGGGGTATGTGTTTGAAGAGCGTAGAAAGATAAATTACACCACCCTGTTATTAATTTTGTATGAGAATTTTTTTTTTGTCTGCAACCAATAATCTTAGATTTGTACTGTTTGGTTATTTTTTAATAATAGATGTTTTTTTTTCTTTGATATAAATATTCCATTACAATCATACATACTTACATACAATCTAGCACGCAAGTTATAGGTTAAAACAATGTTTAAAAGTTGCGGTAACCACGAGGCAATCCAGTTAGAGCACCAATTTTAAAAGCACTGATCGCTAAAGCACTAACGCTATTCCACGACCTATTACGCGATCACCGTGCTAGTGCTCTAGTGATTGGTGCTCAAAACTGAGTGCTCTTCCTGGAATGCCTCAAAACAGTACTTATCAACATGTGACCCGCATACTTATTTGCCGTTTTGGAAGTTACTATCAAAACAACACGAGTAAATCATAACCAAAGCTAAATAATTTTTAGTTGTGGGTGACTGCTTTGTGGAAAATCAATTCCAATGTATGATTGAAACCTTAGGGGCCAGACAAAGGAGCCGATGGTGTGTGAAATAGACTTGCTCACGTGAAAACAGGTCGCGGGTCATTTTGTGGTAAACAATGTTACACAATACATAAATACATACAACTTGGCGAGACAGGCTGTGTATGAAAGCACCGTTATGTAGTGGTAAAGCTTCTTATATTGGAGTAGCTGTCACCCGCGGCTTTGCTCACGTGGGGCAGCATACGCATTATTTGGTTAAAATCTTTGATCCTAATTTTAGACCTTTTAAGGTGCGACTTTTCAAAATTCCTTTCTTAGTGCACCCCTACACTACATAAGGATACTATACCCTCCAAATTTCATACCTCTAGGACTTATAGTTTAGGCTGTGCGTTGATTGTCACTCAGCTTCAAAAGAGTTTTATTTATTAAATAATTTAGATAGAAGAAGAAAATAGAAGAAGATGTTCCACAACTAGTACCTACCTATGCTACCCCGAGGGCAAGCAATCGAAATTAAAATGTACTCGCTCACATGCCAGTGTAATAGAGCACTAAAAGTACTTGGGTTCCACTTATTTTGTGTGACCTAATTAATTCTACGAATTATTCAATAATTAATTGAGTATCGTTGACCTAAGTGCAATCAAACGAAGCGCCGCGTGTTTCACTGAAGATTGTTCATTGACAAGATACAGTCAGTATCAAAAGATCACTTCAAAAGGCGTTGGGGCATTTCAGGTCCCAATTTCCATACATTTAGTTAATTTTTAGATCAAAATAAAGTAATTATTTAGACGTAAACCCTTGTAAATACGATAAAAAAACGATTGAATTACGATACGATTGAAAAAGACGCATTTTTCGAAGTAAAATGTCTAATAACTAATGCTTCTCGCTGCTTTATAATGACATCGTTAATATTTTAAGAACTGCATTGTAAATGTATTGTACTATTACTATTAGCCCATGCTGTCCCATTGTTGGGCAAAGGCCTCCCCCCACTTCCGCCAGTCTCCACGTTCTTGAGCTCTATTTCGCCAGTCCCTCTCATAGGCGTCCAGCTCGTCCCGCCACCTCATACGCGGTCTACCGCGACAAACAAAAATCTATCATTGCAAGTTTAAAAAAAATGGGGGACCTGAGCTCCTTCCAATTTGCCCCAGACCCTTTATCCATTATGTTTACTGCTAAGTTTTTATTTGAGTATTAAACTTATTACCTGTAAGTAACTTCAAATTGAATATTCTATAACACAGAGGTAGGAACGGCAGTAATCAGTAACTGTACGTTTAGTGGCAATTTTAAAAATGCTCAATCGACCTAACACTGGTTTGTCCCATAAATGGGACGAAACCCAGTGGGACAAACAGGCAGTAACGTATTTTATGCATTTCTATCTGCCAGTAATCTAAATCCTAGACACCATTCCAAACGAACAAATTTAAACATCGGTATTCACCATAGAAATAGCGCCAATAAACTTTATGAATGCTTTGAAATGGTGGCCGCGTTGTGACGTCACGGGAATACAATACAAAGACTTGTGTGCGTGTGAATGTGGAAATGTACGAGGATTTCAAGCTAGTTTCCTATTCAAATGCTGATGGCCCTGTGGGATTCAATTCTGCCTTACTGAACATATTCTTCGATTCATAAGAATGAGTAGCATATTTTGGTTTCGATATTCCTGTTGCATTTTTCTAAACAAGCCTAATTTGACAGTACTAAAAATGCTGCCGTCCTTTTCTAATAAACTGAAAAGACAAGGATGGCTATAATTTTAGCGCTGTTAAATTAGGTTTGTTTAGAAAAACACAGCAAAGGAATAGACACCCACCACTACTTACTCAGGCAAACTACGGGGTAAATAGATAAAACCAACTTAAATTATTTTTATCTACCAATATAATTAGACTAAAGTATTATCTATTCTATAATGAAGCTACTTAATCTCTTTTGTAATATTTCGATAGCCCAAAATCTTGCTTACAATTTTGTTCTGTCTCAAATTAAAATATTTAATAACAAGCTATAAATAAATAACACTAAGAAGACGAACGAAAATAGAGGATGTTACACTGAAAGTAAAGACACTAAAGTGGAGATGGACAGGACACACAATAAGAGGTAGAGAAAAGTGGAGCAAAACTCTAATGAATTGGTCTCGAAATACAATAAACGAAAAAGAGATAGACATTTTAAAAGATGGGAGGGCAAGCTAGCGGCTACTGCGGGAAAAACATGGACAAGGGTAGCTAGAGACAGAGAGGAGTGAAAGAGAATGGAGGAAGCCTTTGCCAAAAAAGGACAAACAGATAACAGTGTCGATATCATAGTATAGAAATTAGTTTTAAGTTATATGAAGTTTATCTGAAATAAAGGCTAAATAAAAACTAAATAAATAAAATAGTGTCTCACCTCTCATTAATTTTTTTTTCCAATTTTGATAAATTTTATCCACATACACCATATTAGCAATCAGTATAAAAAAACCTATAAAAGTTATGTGTAATACTGAACTTGTTTAACCTATATTGCTGTTTGTTTCCGTTTCCTACAACAGGGATTTCCCGATCGGGTTGAAATGAAAGTTTTAATACGCCTCAGCTTTGTTTGGAACTAGAGTAAGTTGGTTTAAACTTTATTGATGTAATTGAACAACTCTGTTTAATAAATTTTATCTTAGAACTCGTTTAACGTGACATTTAGAATTTAGAAGAATATACAGGTGCGATATCAAATTTTAATACACAACGTGAGATCGGCCTTGAAGGTCAACTACATGAATTCCTCTCCTTCAAAATGTAAGTTTCATTGAAGAACTCGACTGGTCTTTGAGTTTTCCTGCTGTCTTTGAAAATCAACATTAATCAGCATTAATTAAACAAGTATCAACATTAATTAATTTAAATTATCAGGTTAGTAGGTACAAATAATTATTAACACTTGGTTACGGCACGCACAAGGCAGAAGAGGCTGGCTTAACATGAAGGAGGCCTAATACCCAGCAGTGGGTGATACCGGGCTGAGATGATGGTGATGAAATAATTATTGCGTAGGTTTGCCAGCGAAGGCCAAACTAAGCGCAACTTAAGCTTGTATTCAAATAGCTTATATTGTAAGCTTATATATGCTTATAGCTTGTATTGTAGAATGTCGATGTTAATAAAATGCTTCAAATAAAAACCTTGAAAATGAAATTCTGGTATAATTTCTTTTCTACACGTTCACATGTTCACGTTTCATAAAATTACGCAGTAAAAGCAACAAAATCAAAATATGTTTATCCTCTAGAGCTAAGCTTTGAATCCTATTACATAATCTCGAATTTTATTTTTACCTTGAACATCTGGCGTGAACAAAAATGCCCGTTAAAAAGATTACTTTTACTAAGGGTACTTAGGCTTAAGTTTTTTTGCAGTTTAAAAATGGTTAGATTTTGAGTGTAAATATTTTAGAATATTCTGCCTATAACTTAATAACATAAGTAAAAGAAAGCGCTAAAAAATTCTCTAAAAAGAGTTCTCTGCATTTTATGAAAACTCGAAATAAGAAACTCGAAATACTTCTTATTTCGAGTTTTCACTCGAAATAGATTTAGTTTTATTTTGATAAGTTTTACAATATATTTTTTTCATTAATTTTTTACAATAAAAGTTTATTTCAAAGATTAATGTTTAATATTTACTGTTATTACAAGACACTAGTAATTTCAGTTTAGACAACATTTAAGATGATTTATTAGGAGAGATTTATTACCTACTGGGGTAAAACCTGAACTGTGACACCGCATATTAAATTATGAATACAGCAATTAACGTGCCCTCCTCCAGGGAATTATACATACTTACGATTAGGAGGTTTTAATTAAGGGCCTGATTAATATGATGGGCAGGCCGAATACTTAATATTTTATTAAGAGGATGGTGTAGGAACTGGACAAGCCTACTTCATCTTAAAAATGTCCCAGGCACTGTAGCGTCCCGTTCACCGGAGCATGGGTAAAAAAATTAGAAAAAATAGCTGTACTAAAGTAATTCATATGAAAAGGGTTTTCGAAAAAAATATTCTTATACGCACAAATATCTTATTAAAAGTTTTCAATAAAAGCATTTACTTATTTCACAGTAGTGAAATACTATTTCCGGGACATCCTGTACTAAGTACAGTCAGTTATACAAGCGCACCCAGAAAATGGCCTCAAGTTTGAAGACCTCATTAAAATATGTGCCCATTCTGAAACTCGCTTGAAAACTTTATAAAACTCTAACCGCAGTTGTGGCTTGAAAAGGAACTTAAGGAACTTGTACTTAACTTACTTTGTTGGAGGTCGTTTTTAGTTTTGACAGTAAAACCTGCAGCAGCTTTCACGTAAGCAATACTAAGTAACTTCATGTGGACATCTGCCAAAAGTAATGTTCAAACGACAACGCGCCAAAGCAAGCCGCTCGTATGAGTTAGTGGCCAACTCTGGTGACGAAGTTTTTAGGCCGCCTTGGCTTCCATCATGACAGAGCCGGGACCGACAGTTTAACCAAATACCCCATCCAAATAGTGACCGCGCCGAAGGTTGATTAACTTAGATGATCGGTGAAGATTGACTAAGCAAGCCTAGCCACGAGCGCTTCACTACAACGTGCCAACTGCTGCCAACATACACGATATACATATTACTTATGGTAGCAATCGACATGTTCTCAGTGAGCCCAAGTTATCTCTAGGTTTGGGAGTAGGGCTTGCTATCCGGATATCCGAATTATCTGAATTATCCGAATATCCGGATATCCGAATTAACTGGATATCCGCCGATTTTCAAATCCGGATAACTGAGTGACGAATACAATATCCGGATAATTTGGATAATGCGGATAGTAGGTAAAATTAATTACCCAAATACTTACCAATTACTTCTAAGTGTACACCGTGCTTAGGAGTTCTATGGCTGAAAAATTACCACAATATATCAGGCCTTGACATCAATTTCACATATTAAAACACATGCTGCAAAAGAAAGAGGTTGCATATTAATTTATTACGTGCATAATTCAAAACCTTCCGCGCACAAATTCCAGGCAAAATATGGTGAAGGAAAACTGAGCATTCTATAAAGCGGCCACTGTTATTTGACGACCGTAAAATAGGGGATATAGGATCCTTTCTTCGGTAAGTTGGGCTAACTCAAGATGCAAGGTTGAAATCAGTAGTCACCATCATCCACTATCTATATCAGTCTAGACATAGGGGTATAATATTAGCTCGCAAGTCGCTGCATTTTGCAGACCTTGACTTAGACGCAGTTTTGGCTTATTCCAGTTTTCCCCTGCGTGAGTGCGCTGCGTAGGGGACTTCTGGAACTTTTTTCCAATAATCCCTTTTAATAATAACCTCTGCCACTGTCGGCAGGGGAAAATACTACCTACCTCAGCCTCCTCATCCAAGCGCTGATCAACCTTGGTTCTCCGTCAGATAACTTCGTTTCAGATTAAATCTTTCAGACTGAGAATACTTCTGTATAGCTCGGAGAGTTATTGTTACGGCCGCGGATTTTAGAAAACTACCACTAAGGCATAGTTTTCTTTGCGAATTAAACTCTCGCTCGCTTCTATTTATGAAAAGGCTGAAATCGCCTGCGATTTAGTTTGCAACTAGATTTTGTTGGTGACGGTATTTACAAAAAAAATAGTGATTTAATCGTTAGAGAATAGAAAACTGTAGAAAACTTCAGAAATGTCATTTCCCGATTTTATTTAAGACAACCACGGATAATTAATTTAGCTAAGACATTAACATTAGTGTTTAGTATTGACTAAAATGTCATTGTCAATGTCATGACAGCAGGGGAACGTAGTCCCGTCATGTATGTTTTTCTGTCTCTTCCATATTGCCTTCTTACGAGCTGCATGAGCTCCGTAAAATTTAATGTAAAACAAATAAATAAGTGCAACAAATAATCAAGAAATGTTTTGTGTCCACTACGACGCTTCCCACTAGAAGATCCCAAACAGTACGTATCTAAAAAAGTTTACATTTAACTGCATAATTTTATTCATAAATTGAATGGTTTATTCAACTTTGACATTACATACCCTCAATTGAAATCAATCCTAAATTAACTTTGAACGGAACATTTCCAACTGGGATTTAGGCGTATTAAGCCGTCTGGAAGTGAATTAAAACGTCAAACTCCACGTGAATGAACACTGGCGGAAGATATATTATTTACGATTTTATTAGTTGTTGGCTCTTTCCTTCTGTTCGTTAGGTAGGTTCGATTCCAACTAAAGAATATTAATTAATCCTTCAAATTATCACTATCTCATATTTTTAGAGACGTTGTTTATTTTCTTCGATTAGAAACGTCAAGTTCTACACTGGATGTATTTAATTATTTAAGGACGAGTAGCTCGGGATCCTATGTGAAGTCATAATATATTTTGGAACCTCATTCAAATTTAATTTGGGATTCCTCGACTAACTGAGGTCTGGCCGCGGTGTCTGTACGTTTTGAGTTAGCAAAAATACACGTTTTTGTAGGTATATTATTTTTAAAAAGTCATAACAGGATTGATATATGGAAATGATTAAAAACAAAAGTGCCGATGTTACTTTTCAGTAAAAATTTTTTACGCAAAATCCACTTACTTAGATAATTGTGATAATTGCCAGCATGTGGGCCTAGTAATAACTAGGCCCATATGCTGGCAATTATCAAGTCAAAGTCGATACTCAAGTCTCAAGATACTCAAGCATATAATGTTTCGTATATTTTCACCAAGGAATGACGTAAAAAAACTAGGAGCTTACTTATAAGAATGGAGAAGTTTTGCATATCCACCTTTAGTTTTGTTCATCGGTCTCTATTTAAACACCACTTTTTTCTTTACTCCATGTTCTAAAACCCGGTTTGAAGGATTTGGAGGGCTCAAAACAAATCTCGTTGGAATTTTAGAAGTTGCGTGAATGGCGGTCTGGCATATAGATTTTGGGTTCAACAAATAAACAGGAAGTTGAAAATTGCGGTTTTTTCCGAGAAAGAGTTTTGTTTGGCTGTTTATGAATAAAGTTGATGGACCACATTGTTCTGTGTTCATTCATGATATCTGTGGAAAGTATAATACAAAAGAGTTGAATATAAAATACAAAATGAAAATATGAAGGTCCATGTATCGCTTTAAAAAATGACCTTAGAGTCCTTCAGGGTATACCCTGAATGGCGAAGCAACAACAATACTCCTTGTTGTCGGGGTGTTGCGACGATGGTTACCTACTACTGTGTATATCTACTACCTATTTAAATAAAAAAAAAAATAAGAAAAATACGCCCTAATATAAAACTTATTTTGCTCATAATTTGTAGCCGTAGGTTATCAAATCGAAAAATAAAATGTTCACAAAAAAAAAATTAAAACCATTTTATTTTGCTCTACAATGATGATTTGTTTTCACAATTGGAGCAAAGATTTTCTTCCCTCATGTTTTTTACAAGCCATTACAATTATTCCAACCAGCACGCAATTGTAACATCAGTTACAGAACTATTTTTTACAAACTAATGTGTTTTTGCCATATCGCCTCGTCGCCATGCCAGTTTTTAATAAACAAGAATCGGCTACCAACCACTTACATGCAAGCCGTTGGTTGTATGTAAGTTGTTGGTAAGGAAGGCGTGGCAATTAGTTTAGGCATTGTTTTTGACAGATTTATATAGGTAAGTCGAGAACTAAAGTCCTTTTCATCCAAGAAGTGCCGCGGAAATTTCCGGAACTAAACTTTAAAACTAAATTTTAAATTAGTTGTCAGGTGCTGTTAATGTGTTCGGATGCTAGTGCGTTTTTATTTGGTTTCTGTGATCAAAGTCTTGTTTTCAATGTCTAAAGTTGTTAAAAGTGCTGCCCGAGAAATAATACTTAAGGTCGACTACAGCGCTGCGTCTGCGGGACTTCTTGGATGAAAAGGACTCTAAGCACAGTTTTTTATTTCATTTTTTTTTTGCTAAGTGTATATTGGTTTATTCCCATTGAGCCCTAGAGCTGGCCCAATGGTGGGGCTAATTCCCAACAAGCGCATTATGCAAATGAGTGGGCTTTACGTGTGAGTCGATGGGTTATGAAAAAAAAAGAAATGTCCACATTTTTACCATATTTTGGATACCATCAAACGGTATGATAAACCAAAATTCAAGTATCAAGCTTCTACTGCCTCTGCTTCGTATAACACATTAGTAAAATTGCATTGGGTATGTCACTCCCTGCAGAGTCCCCCTGGAGTGTTACTGAATTACAATGTGTGCAACAAACAGTATCTCATCTCCATAATCCATGATTACAGGGCGTTGTGTGAAAATTAAATAGTTTTGATTTTCATATAACACTAGCTTCCGTTGAATCCCGTTGATTTTCCGGAATTAAAAGTACCCTATGTGTTAATCAAGTTCAGGGACAATATATATTTCAAGTTTCATTCAAATCGGATCAGTAGTTTTTGCGTGAAAGAGTAACAAACATCCACATACACAAACTTTAGGGTTTATAATATTAGTAGGATTAAACAAGCATGTCTTTACACAGTGTTGAGTCTGTGCTGTAATATACTAGTGCTACATAGATAATACAAGATTTACCGGTGGTGCCATCTAACAATGAAAATAAACATCTTGGTAGCAAACTAGCTGCTTTTTAGCCCATTCTACATTGTTTTTGATTGAAATAGACTGCGAAAACCTCTGTTTTCAATGAGCTAAGTGCTACTCAACGCAGAGTACCACGTTTGCTCTTCGCAACAAAATACCATACTAGACATTTTCCATACGATTATGTGTCCGGCGCTGCATGCTGCATAACGCTGCGTTGTGCGTTACGATCGGGAGACCAAAGCTTAAATGTTCTGTCGCAGAACACGTACTACTTTAACTTTACTATGGCATTACCGAATATTAATTCCAAACGTCACGCGTATGTAATTTACGAGCATTAATTATCATGTGCGATAATAATGAGTAATTCATTTTCGGAAAACAGTTTCATTAGACTGAGCCTATTTATAACTATTCTAGCAGCTTTTGTGTATCTATGATTATTTATAGTCTGTGGATAGTTTGTGGTGTGCAATGTACTAATTATATGATTAGCTTTGTTGAGGTTTATCGAATATAATATTTTATTATATTGAAACCACTATCTACTTTTAATGTTGACTGTACCTACTCATACCAGTCCCTCTATTGTAGGTGCCAAATAACACCACAGCACAGGTCATTCACGCACCTTCACCTTGATGTCGCAAAATTCAATTTATGTATGGTAAACAAAGATTCGAGCGATTACCGTCTTAGCGACAGGTTTGTATGGAAAGCGACAGAATTAGTCATTCATAAATTGAATTTTGCGACATCGTGGTGAAGGTGGGTGAATGACTTGTGCTGCGGTGTTATTTGGCACCTACTATAGACAAGTTATTACAAACGATAGAGAATACAAAACTTCAAAAACGTAGGCTTAAGAACGTCACGTGACTTCCCAAACGTCATTTCCAAACACTTTCGTTCATACTCTTTTATCTCGCGATTGTAACGAAATGACAATCAAATCTGATAGTCTTCTTTTAGAATTATATTGCGCGTCAACGTCAGCTTGACTGCCAAACGTTGTAGCTTCACCGCGCAGTGTATCTCGCGTGTACGATTACGATTGTCACATTTATTCGTGATCAAGGCAGATCACTGACAAAATTGTCTGTCGAAATGACGGACAGAGATCATAGATAGAAGAAAAAGAAATAAGGTCTTAAGGTAATGTTACATGATACAAGATACAAGATGTTTATTTGCATAAATAAGTGTTACAATTTGGTCTTATATGTAGGAGGCACTTTTCAACTTATTCACCTTTTCCAGGTATCGCAAATGTTTTGGGCGCTTAAACTTAGGTAGGTAATTAATAACATTAATTTTGGGTAGGTACATACCTTTGGGCATGCACTAAATTTTAAAACATTTTTCCTTATCTATTACTTAACTAGTTCTTACTTAGGGTAGGTATACTTTTTACTAATTATGTACTTAAATTTATTATGGCTAATTTGACTAGGTACCTATATAAGTTAATATTTTTAATTACTTTAGTTTTAGGTGGGTATTATTCTTTTTCAAAGTAGTCTTCGGTTGAGTAAAGGCATTTTTTGACTAGGTATGATTTTAGTTTTCCTATGAATGATTTTTATTTTTGTTTCATTTTTTATGTCATTTGGTAGGTTATTAAAGATTTTAACTGCCATGTAATACGGGCTTTTATTTAACATTTTTATTCTAGAATATGGTAGATAGAGTTTGTTTTTGTGGCGGGTGTTTACGTTGTGTGTTTCACTAATTTTAAGAAAATTACTTTTATTTTTGTAAACAAATATGCATACATCCATGATATAAATCGATGGAAGTTCAATCTGTTCAACAACAGGCAATTTTGTGGAAAGCAACATGTTGAAAGCTGTTGCGTACGACAATCCGTTGCTTCAACAAATTTCGGATAAGCTTAAATGCACCTTGAGCTGTGGGTTCACAAGCAACATCTTTCAACAAGCCTTATTTTGTGGAACGGTCAATGTTGCTTGATTTACTATTGCTTTCAACATGATGCTTTTACGACAATCCGTTGCTTCAACAGAATGTTGAATAAGAGTAAACGTACCTTTAGTCACAAGTGTTACGACATTTACGAACTTCAAAAGACGTTCACAGTTTCACAGAAGCCTTGTTCTAAGCGGCGCGAAGCTAAAGTGCACTACGGCTCGTTAACTATATGCAGACAGAGAGTGCAAGCTCGTAAGTTATTTTGACGTAATCTGGTTAAGTATTTAGCGGGTTAGCAACGATGGTTAAAGTGGTTATGGTTTCTTTTGTTTGTCCTATAGTTTTAAATTAAATTCTGTAGCAATGTAATTTTGGCTAAAGATGCGCACATTGTCGTATAATTGCACATAGTGTAGTCTTTAAAGGTACGAGTTGGCAGCGGGCGACGTGTCGCAGCGACACTACTGGTTTCTATGTATTTCTATGAAATCGCTCGACGACGCGTCGCTAGCTTCGTGTTGCTAGGAATTTCATAGAAATACATAGAAACCAGCGGGCCTAAGATGCGCACCGCGAGATATTTGTCATGTCGTTCTGTCAAAATGTAAGCATTTTGTACCAGTTTAAGAACTATTGCATTATCTGTGGTACCTAATGGTGTCGACAAAACGCGCCATAATGTACACTTTTGACACTTCTTACTCGTGGTACCTCTCTGAGGACGAGATAATAGTCATGCAGAAATGTCAAAAGGTGAAGATTCAAAGGCGCGGTTTCTCGACAACATTACCACAGATAATGCAATAGTTCCTAAACTGGTACAAAATGCTTACATTTTGACAGAACGACATGACAAATATCTCGCGCGCGCATGCTAGGCCTGCTGTAGTGTCGTTGCGACACGTCGCCCGCTGCCAACTCGGTCAATAGAGTTGGCCGCTGGTGGCGTAAGTAAGGTGTCATATGATAAGGCTTTGTTTAGACATTCGAAAACCGAAAACAATTATAAATTATCGGTCTTATCGGCTGATAAATAATGATTTTTACAACAACTCAAAAACTATTTAACCTAGAATAAAAACCAAACCGGTTTTCGAATGTCTAAACAAAGCCCTATCATATGACACCCCACTTGATATAGTGGTACAACTTTTTTTTTTTACTCTCTTTGGAATCTCATAACTTTTTAACCCCTTGACCGATTTTCTATACTTTTCAAACCAGTAAAATTTAATCCGTATAACTACCAAATTCTGTGAAGATCGGATAAGCGGTTCAAAAGATCTCGACGAACAAACATACAAAGCATTTTTGCCCAAGCTGTCACTAAGATCTTCGTTCGCTTCGCTCACTCGTTTAAAAATGAACACTTGAATCCAGATTACTTGTGACCGAAGCTTAACGATTTTTTTCGTTTCGTTTTTGCTCGTTAAAAATAGCGCCACCTAGTAATAAGGACAAAGAGCTTACGAGAAAAATGCAAAGTGCTGGCGAAGAAAGATTCCTTCCGATGTAATTTTGCTAGCTGATGTTTCAGCGTATAACGAAACAGCTGGTTCACTTCAGCTGTGCATCAGCTGCACGCGTAAGGGCAATTTCACAGTTCCATTTTCACAAATAGACCCTCATTTGTGAAAATGGAACTGTGGAATTGCCTTAATAGGCTTACTAACGACTTTGCACTGTAACACTTGAATAAGCAATTAGAAGTGAAACTCAATTTTCTTCTGTCAGTCCTTTGAAGACTTGACTTGACTGTTGTCTTGGACAATTGCCGCCGGACCACTTGTACCATTATCTTTGATGGTACAATTGGCTCTTGTCAATGAATTCTTCAAAAAATAAAACACGATTTATTTGCGATAAATATGGCGTCATTTTTTTCTGAACATTACATCATTTTCAATTTACGAAACAGAAGTCAAACTTTTACACTGCAAAAAGCCGATATCCCGTCCTGCAGATGTCATTTACCTGACATATAAAAGAATAACTATGATTTTTCTTCCGAAAGAATTAGAAACTGCTCGATAAGCGTTGGCGCACACTTGACGACAAGACGTCGCGTCGTGTAGTTGGGGAGAGAAAATAAATATTTTTTTGAAAAAATCCGGCTTTTTTTAGAGCCGGGTTACGTCACAATATGATTTATATTGTCCGGATAAAATATAAAATTGGACGGCATAAATAGGGCTTTGTTTAGCCATTCTAAAACCGTTTTTATTTTTATTCCAGCTTAAATAGTTTATTCATATGTTATTTTCTGTACATAGGTACAGGAAATAACATAAAACAAACAGTAGGTACTATGAGCGGCCTTATCGCTAAAAGCGATCTCTTCCAGACAACCTATTTATTGGTCATGAGGTTAAAATAACCCAGCTAGTCTACAGATATGCTGACAAGATGGCCGCTCACGCCACCGTCATCCCGCAAAGTATTGTAGAGCTCACCGGTTCTCTGCAAAATTGCGGCTGAAACGGAATACGTAAACAGGGCTTATTTATAACGGTTACTGCTCTTGAATAAGCGATTAGAACTGACATTCCGACATTATATTAAGTCTTGCATGAACTCCAAAACCTCAGCTTCCAGCGTGAGTAGAGATTTTTGTTATATTCCAAAAATTTTCAATGAAAAATCTCTACTAGTAAGCATTTCTGGAATATATCTTCTTATAACTAAACTTGAGAATTTCGTCAGCATAATAATTAGCGCGGCAATGCAGCCAATGTCTTGGGCATGCTTCCGATTGGTACTGATTTGGACCAGTTGAGCTATCTATGAATCGTTTGCAACGGTTTGTAGATAGCTCAACTGTTTCATGTGTATTTTTTAAATATTGTAAATACTGTATTAGTTATAATTTTCTTTGTATTTGTTATAATATGAGCCTCGGACTTATAATATGCTTGGGCAGCACTTGATACAATGTATTTTACAATGAGTAAAAGATTGTTTATTTCAAACATAATAATGACACCATCGCATGACCATCATTTTAATAATTTTTCAGTTGTAATAAATGAAAACAAAATGGGTACACTTACCACAGAGTTCATAAACAGGGGTCGAAAAATACCAAACCAGGTTCAACCAAAAATATAAGAAATGCAAAAAAGTTGAATTTCACTAAATCCACCCCCTAGAGGAGCCCCTACATGTTTATGAATTCCAGCGTTTACATTGTCATCAAATTAAATCAAGGACATTTTATACAATAGACCTTGCAATGGCGTTCTGAAAAGGGAATGGAACAAATGTGCTCAGGCGAAGACGTGAGCAAATTTTTTAGTTATACATTACTGTTTGATCATCAAATACCTTGAAGAGCCGCTAGAGTATAAAACTGTATTGTAAACCGTTAATTTTCAAAGTATGCAAATTTTGGCGTCATTTCATAATGGCATGGTGTCTACATTGTATAGCTCACATTTTGCCTACAAAGTAAAACCGGTTCTACTTAGGAGTTCTGTTACTATACCCTCGTAATCATTATTATTATTATTTTTACGGCTGTAGTGATGTTAATAAATAAAGTCGACGCTTGTTACGAGGTTTTCCTCATTGTTTTTTCGGTGATTATCTTTCGTTTTATACAAAAGGATCACGGTGGCTTATTTTGGATCAAATAGATAATCAAATAAAAGCCTGGGTTTAGTGAAAAATAATTTATAAGTTTAAAAAACTGGAGAAACCGACTTCAATTTGATACGCCTTCATCATCAAATGATGATGATGATGGCAGTTCATTGAGACTTCTATTGATCGTAAACACCACAGAAAAGCAAAATATGCAATGTATCCGAGATACACTGCGCGGTGACACTACAACGGTTGGCAGTCGAGCCGGCAGTGACGCGCAATGTAACTCGAATACGCTAACGCGGCGACTGTCAGATTTGTTCGTGGGTACTTACTGTTATATTGCTCGTAAAGTCAAAGAAAAGCAAAATATGCAATAAAAAAAGAATTTTTCAAATCGGTTCATAAATGACGGAGTTCTGAGGTAACAAACATAAAAAAAACAACCGAATTGAGAACCTCCTCTTTTTTGAAGTTGGTTAAAAAGCAATTTAATTATGACAGTTGCCCATACAATTTAAGAGGTGGTCTCTAGAATTGTGTTTTAGTGATCATTGTCTACGTGTAGATATAACAAAGTAGGTACCGAAACCCATATTTCATAAATAATTTTCTTTCAATTCTTTCTTTCTACATTTTGATTTTTCTTTTACTAAAAAGATAAAGAATATAGGACTTTCCTAATTTCATTAATTTTATTATATTTTTAAACTGATTTTTAATTCTACTGTCATAAAGGTTAACTTTTCTTTGCCAAGTTTTTTATTAAACTGTAAAGTTTAATTAGACACCTTTTTTTGTGCTGACACAAAACAGGGTGTCATAAACTTAAGGGGGTTGCAAAAAGAATTCATATTTACGGTACTCACTGAAATTCAGCTCAGAATATCTGCGTCTCGGTTACACGTGCACAGATATGAGGGGTCTGAGCGAGATAAAACGATGTGACAGACAAGTTCAGAGTCACAATAATACATTTTGTGTAGGTACGTGTTACTTTTATGTAGTTCAATCTGATTGGTGATGCATCACTAAATAATCATTGAAATGATTAGTGTATTATTTAATTTATTAGTGTTTTGTTTTTTATTTTTACACAATATAGGTGACCGTTTGGCCACTATTTCACTTGATGAAAATTGACTCACAAGCGTAACATAATTACTTATCACCATTGAAAGCCTTTACAAAAAAAAATATAGGATGTTCGAATACTTCGAATGGAATCATTAAATTTTTCAACTATCAGGATGCATCGATAACGAACGATTGATCTGTCAAAATATTGACGTGTAGAGTCTAGGAATTGTGTCTGGTTTTTCTGAAAAGCACCAGAAGCTCTTGGAAGAAGGCTTATTATTTTTTTTTTTTTTTATTATTTTTTTTTATTTTTTTTTTTTAGGCTTGGCTTATTTCCATCGAGCCCACAAGCCGGCCCACCAGTGGGCCAGATGGGAAAAAAAATCGAGCCCACTCATTTGCATATAGTGGGCTCGCTGGGATTTTTTTAGCAAGGCTCCATATTATAAGTCAGAAAAACAAAATATGTCTTATCAATATCAGTTTGAACTCGGCTTTATATAAAGCACTTATACTATACGAGATTAAAATACCTATCTAGATCGCCCATTATGTTTACGGTACAAGCTGGCACAAAACTCGTAAACCCAAAACCGAAATGGGAAAACCAAGTTCCGCTTTCAAACGTTTTATTTTATGTCTGTACTGTCCCGTAATCATCTATATTTGCTTTTTTTTCTATCACAGAGTATTTATTTATTTATGAATTAAATACCTAAAGAAGCATTCAGTTTTTGGCTAAAGGGTCTCTGTCTATACCTTTTCTATTATAAAACTGTCCAAAAACAAAAACAAAAATTAAAGATATGGATAAACTAAATATTATCTACTAAATAAACGATTCTGATTTCGAAAGTCGAGTTTGTTTGTTTGTTCGCGGATCACGCCTTAACAACTGGACCAATTTCAACGAAACATATATCATTCGGAGGCCCTTTTTCCGGATTGAAACATAGGCTATATTTATTGAAATCATAGACGTGGATTCTTAGATACAGCTTGAACTCTATAAACCGAATTCAGCCATTTGCTACGAGGTTCATCGTATGCTGGTTGACAGATATTTTGGTGAAAAGTTTCGCACGCGTACAAAGTGGTGGATATCAGCTAGTCTATATATTATATACAATTACTTATCCCCTAGAACATATTATATAACTATATAACTAGCAATGAGTTATGGCGTATGCTCACAACGCATTACACTGTTCTGTTGTAGCGGTATTCGTCGTATTTGATTAATACAAGTCAAGTGTAACGACTTAATTACACACATCTGTTCCAATAAGATGATAATATTATACATTTGCTCGGTTAACAAAGGTATTGTTCTACGTAAAGACTCTTAGTTATCTTGATATTTGACAGTCGCTTGCAATAATATTCTATCATTGGTCAGGAGAGGGCTAGAGAATAGAAATCATTCATTTGATTCAGTCAAAATTTACGGTTCTAAACTAAAAGTCATATGAGAATTCCTAATTTTTTTTACGTTTACGTACGTTTACTATCGTTTACTACGTTCTATTTTCTAGCGACTGTAGAATGACGACGTGGCTAAGGACACAGCACAACGAAGTAGAAAGAATGTTGCAGTTGATTTCATTAAGTCATAAGTCATAAGCATTTATTGGTAATTTTTAGTTACAGGTCACATACAAATTAATTTAAATAAGAATAAAATAATAATAATAAGTTCATTACCAGTTCTTTTAAGGAATGCTGCAGGTAAAAGCTTTTAAAATAACTTTTTGTATAGTTAAAGTTGTGTATAGTATAGTTTATTTGTACAAAACATTGCTTCAGAAATCGATGTAATATTACTCAATTTGACCTAGCCAAATATTGCAATATTGGTTCACCCTACAGAGCCGAGTTCTCAAAATAAAACGTGGAATAGCAATGCAGTCGCTGCCCACTTCCAAAAATACTTATTGATTTTCTCAAGCCGTGCCGTCTCCCGCAACGAAGAGGCTTCCACTCGAGCATTATTATTATTTTCACACGTACCTTTCTGGAATTAAAATTTCGCACGTACAATAGTCTGCTTTTTGCTTCTTAACAACGAACTTGTTGCTAAAATGTGAAAAAAATTACGGTTTCGTTACGATGATTTGATTTGATAGAAAGATTTTGTTTTCATAGACATGTGAATATTTAATTCGATTTTTCATTGGATTTCTATAAAAGGCAGTCAGAAAAAAGTTCCGAGCGAGTAAATACAAGTAACTGTCACTTGGCATAACATTTTTATTTGGAGAGGTTAATGCGGTGCTAAAAAGTATTTTTCTACCAACTTTTACGAGAGTATTTCAAACAGTAGACTGACAGACACTTGAATCTCTCTAAGCCTTTCAGTGCTTCGATCACGAATAAATGTGACAATCGCAAAGGTATCGTAACGCTAGCGTATCCGAGATACACTGCGCGGTGACACTACAACGGTTGGCTGTCGAGCTGGCATTGACGTGCAATATACCTTTAATTGGCCCACTGTTTTCATTTTTGTACCTAATCTATGTTATGTGCTGTCGGTTTTCCTATAAATCATAAATAAATAAATAATAAATAAATAAAAATAAATATAACTCGAATACGCTAGCGCGGCGACTGTCAGATTTGTTCGTGATCGAGGTACAGTTATACTTTCGCCCTCGAAAGCTGTTTCCACTTCAGACTTGAAAATACGCGCAGGCCCCAAAGCTGTACGAATATATGTATAGATGCTTCGCTCTTCATTTTTAATGGCAAGAGTAAAATAAGGTAATTACCTGATTTAGTCGCACTCTAAGCCGCGTCGCGGTTGCACGTCACTATAGAACTGTCTGAATGTATATCTTTCTAGCAACCGGTGTGGCGTGGGGCTTGAACTATTACCTTCTGCTATTTTACAAACTGTACTGCATGTGGTATGTAGGTAAAATTATTATTTTTATTACAGCGATAATGCGGATAACTCGTCTGTTGATATCATAACACTCCCAGGCACTAAAAGGCTTTTGAAGGCTCTATTTGAAAGATATTAGAGCTATTCGAATCGCAGTTTATTTTATTGGGTTCCAATGCAATTTTAATTTAAAGTTTGAACATAAGTTTTTTTCTAGTTTCACAGTTTAATTAATTTTTGCTGGGCTAAGCACTGACGTGACGATGTTACGAAGTACCTACACTTCCGTTTTTTAGAGGCAATACAGTGTCCCGTTAAGTGTAGGCATAGGTTGCCTCCTGACGCTGTATCAATCATCTTCAATAGATGTAAAGGCCTATTATTATTATTTATTAGAGGTATCTAAACAAACCGAACTGAGTTTTGTCAAAATAATGCATATCTGGCAATTTTTCTAAATTTTTCTTTAAAAAACCTTTCCTGGAACCTTAATTTCATGGGTTGATCAAGCTGCTGTAGATACTTACTTCATGATACCTAGCGAATTTATCGATTAATATAGTAATAATTTTGGGAAAGATTGATTTATTTGTATGATAAAATTAATTACTAGGTAATTCTACTCAGAACACGTTACCCTGCGGCAAACATACGCCCGCATACCTACACGTATTATAATCATAATTTTGTAGCAAAATAAAAGCATTGAACCCCACTGGTAGTGGTAACTATTCATGGACATTTTTAACGCCCTCTAGTTCCCAACTAAGAAAGGTAAAGAAAATGTTGGGTAGGTAGGTAAACTAAGTCCTTATTAGGAAATAAAACTAATTACGTGTTTTTCACAAAAAATAACAAACACAATAAACCAAATAAGAACAAAGGAAAAGTTTATTTAAAAATTACCAAACAACTTTTAATTGAAGGCATTTGTTACAAAGCGTCATATTTTTCCAGTCTTTTTTCCTTTAAATTGTATGTTGCCGGTAGCAGGCACAGTATAATCATCATCAGCGGTAACCAGTAACCAAACCTCTCTGAGTTCTGAGGTAAAAAAATATAAAAAAAAACATATAACTGAATTGAGAACCCTTTCGAGCCGGCACGTGAAGATTTCTGGGTTATTCAAAATAAGACTTCGTAAAACTCACCTTAAGTATCTACTTTTACCTATATGCGTACCTGTACCAAGTAAGAGTGACGCATTAGATGTACTACCATGTAGGCAATGTTACGCTAAGGATTTAATAAATAAATAAACACTAGTAGGTATATTTTTGGCATTTAAAAACACCTCGCTCACAATAAGAAGTCATCCTTTCTTAGAAAACCTATAAAAAAGCAGTTCAATGGAACAATAGAGGTGGCACAAAGGGGATGCGTCATATTACGACCGTGACCGAGTCCTTGTAGAATTTTATTATGTTCCTACAGTACGATCGGCAGATCTTGGCAATGGTGAAGTTTACCATGTGGTGAGGGAAGACACAGGTACACAGTGTAGTACATAGGTTTGAACCCACCAAGTTAGAGCTACCACTCTTACTACACTAGTGTCACTACACTAGCGTGTAGGGCTAAGATCCGCACGCCAGATATTTCATGACTCGTTCTGTCAAAATGAAGGCATTTTGCACTATTTTTTTGAACTAGGTATTCCATTATCTGTGGTAATGCCATCGAAAAAATGCGTCTTCTTATTACTTTTGACTGTTTTGACACTTTTGCGTGACTGTTCTTCGTTGTACCTAGGACGAGATAATAATCACGCAGAAGTGTCAAACCTTGAAAATTCAAAGGAGCATTTTGTCGACAGCTTTACCATAGCATTGTATAGATACTTAAAGCTAGTATAATATTATATGATCTGCGCTTAAGGCGTAGGGTAAATAAATGTCAATAAAGGTCTTGACCCTGAAGCTCTGCAATTTTAAATAATTACATTTAGTTATATTATATCTTCAACAATGTTGAAATGTGCGAGCGAGAAGGTTGTCTGCCTTTACCCGCCTAAGCAATAGTTCTTCATTTTGACAGAACGAGTCGACAAATATCTCGCCTGTGGATCCTAGCCCCGCAGTTCACTTGAACAAAGAAAAACTCATAATTAAAAGTTGGAATGTGATATGTCAGGGTTCCACGTCATGACGTCCTTCGTGCACCGCATATGGGTCATATCGGAGACACGACATGCATAATATACAGAAGGAGGCATTAAAGATAAATATGTAGTTAAATTTTAAATTGTGCACTTTACCTGCCTGTAAAAGAGCATGGTTATTTTAGACACGAAATAAATAATATAAACTTTCACTTAAAACTACAAAATTGATAACAAAACTAAATTTGTTTCGCAAAACGGACTCTGACGTAGTATCTTATAAATAAGTACTTATAATAACCATTACTTGGAGGTCAGCCTATGCCTATGCTCACCTACTGCTGGGTATAGGCCTTCTCTTTGTCACGCCATTCTTTCCGATCTTGCGCCAATCTAATCCAGTGTGCTCCTGCCACTTTCACAATGTTTCACACTTTCCGTCCACCTGGCTGGTGGTCTGCCTCGTGACCTATGACCCTCGCGAGGCCACCAAAACTAAAAACGTGATGACATTACGACCACTTACTTAACCAGTTATATATGACCAAAAGAAACATTTCATTCGATACCGATACCCAACCAACTTTGTTGCAAGTCACTTCAAGACAATAAAATTCAGTACCTAGTAAAAGTAAAAGACAAGTTCCAAATGAATTCATTTGAATTCAACACCAATGAAAGCTGATTTACGGTCGTTTTCGGGTTACAACGCTGAAACTTTATTTTGCTTCAACTGAATTTACTTAGGCGCCATCTCCACGAGCGAGTGAATTGCAGTAATATCACGTAGTGTAATAAATACAAACTTTTGGTACGATAACATCACAGTGTAAAGGCAAGTTCTATGAGAGTGTATTGTAATATAATAATGTATATCCCTAATAGTACCTACCAACAATATCAGCGCGAAACAAAACAACAATTCCATTAACTTTGCTAAAAATGTATTTCATTTTGTATGAACAGCAGATCTTTTTAGAACAGACTTCAGAATTACTCGTTTCTTAAGCAACAACTTCATCAATATACCTTATACATAGGTATTCTTTTCTTTTTTTCTTTCTCATAGCCATCTGTTACTATGCATTTCCGGTTCACTGGCGAAACCCCAATTATCTTTCTCCATTAACCTATCTATAATAGAATAATAGTTCTATTTATCAGCAGACACCTACGCTCAATAAAGGGTATTTTTTTGGTCTTATTCGCAAAAGGACTGTTCGGTCGTTGTTATTTTCTATTTATAGCTTGTTTTTTATCTATATTCCGTATTTCTGGCTGCAGATTACTGCAGAATATTTCAAATTATGTAGTTGTAAAATACAAAAATATTGATGACTTTAAAAACATATTTGGATAAATTTCACTCGACTCACCATTTTTGTGACCTTTATTGCGAGAGTATTTAAATAAACTCTTCTCAGAAACTCTTAATTCTATGACAATAGGTATTGAAAGGGTTTAAATATCAAACAAACTTACAAAAGAAACACTTTTATTCAGTTTCTCTAACAGTGCATTCACAGTTAAGTTTTCCTGGTAAAAACCACACATGAACAGCGTGAGACATACGTAGCTTACATTATCTTGACGGCTGGGTTATTCTGATCTTGAAAACTAAGTTGTTACATCTATAGGTATAAACCATTTAAATAAGACCTCTCCATAAGAAGTTTACAAGGCCACGGGCGAATCAAGTTTTGTTTGACATTGACAAGCAGACTGAATCTTTGTTAAAATTGCTCGCCCCGTGGCACATGGAATGCTGAAATATAGGGAAATAATGAAACTTACAAATCATGTTATATCTAAATAACCCGATTTATGTAAAAATTCGTAACCATGGTAGTTTCACATATTTTATGATTCCGTGGACTAGTAGTTGGTATACCCGAGTAATTAGATATTTAAATAAATAGGGCCTTAATTTTAAAAAGCCGAGATCAAAATAAAAAATACTATGATTATACATATTTACTAAGATAATATGAACGTAAGATAACGAGAGTCTATGAAGATTCATGATGTAAATTTATTCCTCAGATTCTGAGATTTATTCAACTTTCGACGAATAAAATATTTTCATTATTCTTTTGAAGGTGATTTTTGATAAGAGCAACAATTTAATAAATTTTAAGGTATATATCAGAATGGGGCATTCCTCGAACCGCACCTAAATGAATCGCACCTAGGCGAAACGCACCCAAGTACTTCCTCGAACCGCACCTATTTGGGTGCGGTTCAAACAGTAGGTATAAATGTTAAGTTTTACTTCCTCGAACCGCACCTATGACAATTTAGGGTCTAGTGATGGGGTAAGCAAGTTTTATGTCTCTGAGTTCCTAAGTTATTTGGGAGTCAATGAAAACACGTGAGTAAATTGTCACTTGTAGGTAGGTATATTTCGTGTGGCATCAGTATCGAACCTACGAACCTACGACTCGACTCTACAACGCTACGACTCTACGACTCTTCTCCGCGCCTGCGGGGTGACGACTGGCTGCATACCTATGTTTTGCTGAATCGCAAACTGCGTTCATTCGTAGGTATGTAACCTGTGTCGCTACAGTAACCTTCCCCTTTTGAGAGAAAAAAAATTAATTATACCTAAATCAGAATACAATTCAAGGTTAAAACTCTAAAACTAACACGGCTTACAAGTGCGCAACATATCGCACAGCGAGCGCACTGCTGACAACGCACTGTAACGCGATCCTTCAGCTATGGCTACACCTACTCAAGTACAGTCGGCATAATTAATACTTAAAATACAAGTACAGTTGCCGGATAAAAAAATGATACTCAAAATTAGTTATCCAATACAATATTCAACTTCAGGCGCGGTAGAGAAAAACAAATACAAATTAATTAAAACACTGGGATTAAAGAAATGTGAAAACAAATAATGTAGTATAACATAAGTACATGCTATCATAAAACATTAACGTAATACAAAAAAACTGGTTGAACATATTTTTTAAGTGTGTTTCCTAGGCACTTCACTGTTTGAACGTCACAATAACCCAACACCGAACGTAAAAAAATTAATCACGAATATCTGACTGAAGCTGCGGGGGCTGCAGGCACAGGATTGACTACCGTTGCAGGTGCAACCTCCGGCTGTATCACTCTTACATGCGCAAGCGGCGCGGCACACGGCGGCGGGGCAGAGCTGATCTCCTTGCGTAGCCAGGCCCGTATACGATTACAGAATCGCCGCCAAACCACATAGGCCACAAGTAGAATAAGAAGTGCTACTATAGCCACTAACAAAATGCTTTGCTGGGTCATGTGCGCCTCTACCTGAGTTGAGTTCTGAGCAATGACCACTCTATTATCTCCAACTTCCTTTGATTGCTGTTTACCCATGGTAATTATCATGAACGTGCGTGCAACCAACGGTATCCGAAATAGTACTGCCAATAATAACCAAAAAAAAAAAAAAATATGTTCACTCAATTAATGTACAAACTAAACATTTGCATAATCATCATAACCCAATTACAAAATTTTAAAAATCTTTAACACTTCATACAGTCAAAGAATGAACTTTGTTCATAAAAAGTCTATGCTTGCAAAAGTAAAGACCGGATGTACCTATTTACTCGTGCATAATTTGCAAACCAATATGACTGAATTCATATAACGTAATAACTCGCGTATGTAAATACCTATAGACATAACTTAACTAATTAACTTAGATAACTTAGGTCGATATTCGTTTAGCGCATATTGCATCCGCATCAGTACTAACTGTGTCCTAGGTCTGTGGCACAGGGCTTGAAAAACCTCTCTGCAGTACTATGCCGAAGATGCTTTAACCGATCATTTCACCATAATTATCCAGCGGCGAATAGCACATAGTGCCTCTCTGTGAACGGTGTATGCACGAATATTATCCTGCCTACATAAACTAACACATATACCTATAAAACGATACAAAATGAATGTACGTACTGATACAAGTAAGTATAACCCTAATACAATAAGTATAACACAGTACCTAGTCAATGAACCATGCTTACAACCTTTACCTTGAACACTCTAAGTACTTGTAAAAACAAATAGATAGATAAAACTTAGATACTAGGCATGCAAAATAATGAAAAATGACTAAACTAGGTGGATACTTACTTTCTCGTTCAAGTACTCATACTATTTACTAAACTTAAAGTTTAAAACGTGTTGGAAGACGTACCACACGACCACTTCGAGTTTTTTTACCTGAAGTAGAATTACTAGACGGACTCGGAGTGTGGTTGGGTATTACGTCATCATCCTTAACAGAAGCGGAGGCGTTAGCGGAATTGGGACTATCAGTACTACACTGCTCGCTAACTACATACGCTGGCTTGAGACGATCAATAGAAACATTGATACACCTGTTAGGAAGTTGTATTTTGTGAACCTTACTGCCCCTACTTAAAACACGGTACGGACCGTCATATGGCGGTTGTAAAGGCTTACGAACTGCATCAACCCTTATAAAAACATATTCACACGACTTTAAATCAGGATGAATAAACAAAGTACGTGAATCGCGTTGCTTAACTGGTACGGCTCGCATTTTACGTATCCCGTCCCGTAACTCCTGCACTAATGTATGAGGATCTGAAGCTTCTGACTTTGCTGATACAAAAAATTCACCCGGTAACCTCAAACTACATCCGTATGTTAGTTCCGCGGCACTGAGGTTTGAGTCACTACGCAAAGTAGTTCGGAGCCCCAACAAAACGGTTGATAGCTCCTCTACCCAAGAAGTGGAGTCTAAACGAGCTCGAAGTGCTGCCTTCAGACTTCTATGCCATCTCTCAATAGCTCCGTTGCTCTGTGGGTGGTAAGGTGAGCTTCTGATCTTATCTATACCCATGCATTTCATTAACTCTGAAAAAAGACTACTTTCAAACTGGCGTCCTTGGTCGGATGTTAAATACCTACAAATTCCAAACCTAGTAATCCAGCCGTCGTAAATAACCTTTGCTACAGTCTCAGCAGTAATATCTTTGATGGGGAATGCTTCAGGCCAGTGCGTACAACGATCTATGACCGTAAGTAAATACCTATATCCATCCGACGTGGTCGGTAAGGGTCCTACAATGTCAGTATGGATGTGTTCAAAACGTCCAGCTGCTGGAAATTGACCTAAAAACGATACAGTATGACGTTGAACTTTCGATCTCTGACATGAGATACAAGATTTAGCCCAAACACTAACGTCCTTATTCATACCTGGCCAGAAAAAACGCTGGGATACCAGTTTACGTGTATTATTAACTCCAGGATGACTTAAACTATGTACTAAATTAAACGCTAATTTCCTGAATTTTTCCGGTAAATAGGGTCTAATATTATTCGTCGACGTTTCGCAATAAATTGCAGTTTCAATATTAGGTATTGTTACCTTTTTAATAAACACGTTGCTATTCGACTCGGCGGTCCAATTTGCTAAATAAGCATCGTCGCCCTGGGCAGTAGCTACTTCTGCGAAATCCAAAGTAGCTGGACATGTTATTGTTTCAACTCGACTTAGCGAATCAGCAACTAAATTATCGCCACCAGCGACGTACCTAATATCCGTGGTAAACTCACTGATGTAAATAAGCTGTCTAGTTCTACGTGGCGTTTCTTTATCGCTCGTTAGCTTAGAAAAAGCAAAAGTTAAGGGCTTGTGATCTGTATAGATGATTAGCTCTCGACCTTCAAACAAACTTCTAAAATGAATAACTGCCAAGTAAATTGCTAACAACTCACGATCGTATGTACTATACTTAACCTGCGTATCGGTGAGTTTGCGTGAAAAATAACCTAACGGTTTCCAATTACCTTTTACCATCTGTTGTAATACCGCTCCTACACAAGTATTTGATGCATCTGTCATCAACGCCAAGGGAGTATTAGACATAGGATATGATAACGTCGCGGCTGACTGTAAACTTTCTTTACACTTAATGAAAGCTTGGTTAGCCTCATCAGTCCAATCGATCTTCGACTTATCGTTTTTCTTAGAGCCTCGGATATACTTATGAAGTTCAGCTTGATAAGCAATGGCCTTAGGCATGTGTGGTCTATAAAAATTAACCATACCAATAAAACGTCTGAGTTCAATTACCGTTTCAGGCCTAGGAAAATCAATAATGGCTTTGACTTTATCTATAGCGGGCCTTATACCTTCTACGGTTACCTCATGTCCTAAAAACTCAATATGTTCCTGTCCGAATGAACATTTCGACAAATTAATCGTTATTCCGAATTCATTTAAACGTTTAAACAAGACTTGTAAATGCTGTTCGTGTTTAACCTGTGATTCACTAGCTACGATTACGTCATCAATGTAACAGAATATGAACTCTGAGCTTGGCTCGAATGTTCCGTCTTCTCGTACGATGCCTAATCCTTGTAAAACAGTATTGTTCATAAAACGCTGAAAGGACTGGGCCGCGTTACGTAACCCGAAGGACATCCTAGGGAACTCAAATAATCCAAAAGGTGTGATGATCGCTGTCTTTTCAACATCTTCCGGTGCAACAGGAATACAGTGATAAGCTCTATTCACGTCAACTTTGCTAAAAACACGTTTCCCAGACAAAATATAGGTAAAATCATGCAAACGCGGGATTGGGTATCTGTCAGGCTTCGTAACCGCGTTCAATTGCCGGTAGTCCCCACATGGTCGAATCTCTCCATTTTTCTTTGGAACTACATGCAATGGACTAGCCCATGGGCTCTTCGAAGGCCGGCAGATCCCCAATTCCTGCATTATGCGAAATTCCTCACTTACCTTTTTATACCGGTCGGGAGGCAGGGGGCGCGCCTTGGCATGTACTGGCGGGCCGGCTGTCTCTATGTGATGAAAAACTGTATGTTTAGGGGTCTCCTTAAAAGAAACAGGTTTCGTTATGTCCGGGTATTGGGATAAAAGACTAAAATATGGATGCGTTTCGTCTAAGGTGCTCAAAGTAGGTTGATCGCATGTTACAATAGAACCTATTAAATTAAACTTTGTAACCTCGTCAATTAACCTACGATTAGGTAAGTCTACTAAAAGCTTATGGTGTATTAAAAAGTCTGCACCTAAAATAGGTTGGTTAACTGCCGCCAACACAAATGTCCAACGGTAAGGTCTCCTCATTTTCAAGTCCAACACTAGAGACTTTTCACCAAAAGTACTGATTTCTGTGCCATTTGCAGCAAATAGTTTATAACCAACACTATTATCACTTTTACACTTACGGTAAGGAAGCACAGAAACGTTTGCACCCGTGTCCACCAAAAAACGTAACCCTGTATTCCGATCTGTGACGCAAAGACGGTTGCTACTTACAGCTTGCGTACAGGCACAGGTTCCCGTCGTCGACTGTACCTGAGCTAGTTTCCCTCCTTCTTCCAGCTGCAAGGCGGCACGCACTTGCGGGCATTCTCCTTGTATCGGAAGTGGTAGAAACACTGCCAATCCGGTTTCCTCGTTGACGACCTCGATGCACTGTTAGACCTTCCGCTGTTCTGACCACGACCTCGAGACTGGAATACGGTCTGACGTGATTGACGTTGCAGTCCATCAATCCGCCTATCGATCCGCTTAATCTCGTTGATGATTGCCGTCGTATCAATCACGCTGCTCGAAGATGGTGCAGGCGTCGCTCTCACCTCGGACACTAAGGGAGTAGTGCCTTGCGTCTCCATCACTTTATCGGCAATCTTAGCCAAAATGGTCAAATCACTGGACTCAGTCACGGTGATGATGCCACGAACAGCCGATGGCAGATGGCCCTGCCATAAAATTTTTAGTGTCTCATCTGGTACCTTACTGCGGGCGAGATCGCACATCCGCCTTAAAAGCTGAGACGGGCGCTGATCCCCCAACTCCATTTCACTGATAAGTTTCTGTATTTGTCGAGTCTCGGACTCCTCATAAATCGTTAGAAGTCTCTCCTTCAACGCTTCGTATTTCTTCGAAGTGGGCGGGTTCATCAATATGTCAGTGACCTGTTGAATCACCTCTTTTGTAAGCTTGGTAATGACGAGATTAAATTTAGTCTCGTCCGTCATCTTCTGCGACGCAATTACAGCCTCTGTTTGGAAAAACCAGAGTCTTGGCTGGTCCACCCAAAATTCCGGAACACGTGACGTGACCGTGATCGCAGCCAAATCCATTTTCTCCTCCTTAGCAACTGGAGCGGGGCTCGGCGGCGGCGCTACGGCAGGATTTGCCACTGGCGCGGCGGCCTGTCCAGGCACCGGGGCAGGTAACATGATGTCGGTGTCACAAAACAGCACGGCACTATTTAATTTATAAATGAAGTCCAAAAGTTTATGAAAGATGTTCGCAGGCGCGGCGAGAACTCAAAGGTGAATCGTCACCCATAAAAAACTGCGGGGTCACCACTTTTATGTCTCTGAGTTCCTAAGTTATTTGGGAGTCAATGAAAACACGTGAGTAAATTGTCACTTGTAGGTAGGTATATTTCGTGTGGCATCAGTATCGAACCTACGAACCTACGACTCGACTCTACAACGCTACGACTCTACGACTCTTCTCCGCGCCTGCGGGGTGACGACTGGCTGCATACCTATGTTTTGCTGAATCGCAAACTGCGTTCATTCGTAGGTATGTAACCTGTGTCGCTACACAAGTATTATTCACATTTTAATGCATACTTAATTAACTTATTAAAGCGTTATCGACTAGTTAAATTAATGTTAATAACTCCCTCAGCAGCGCACGCGCTATGTAAGGGAAACGGTGACTCATAGCGAGCGTAGCGCACACCGGCTTAGTGTAGATTTGAATGCATTTGACGAGTCCATCCGATTACAGCCGAAAGCTCGCGAGCCTTGTTTACGTCGCATGAACGACACTCGTACCTAATTTGTTTAGTTTAAGTTTTACTGATCACCGGTCCTTACGCAATGGACTAATGTTTTCGTGTTTGTCAATGTGAAAATAATCAGTTGTGCTATAGTTACATGTGATATACACTCGAGAGCATAGAAATCGCACATAGAGGCATTTTCCTACATTTTAATTTCGACCCTTATTATTTTTTTAAATTAATGTGATGTTGCAAATATAACTTAAATTAAATTGAAGTACACACTGTTAGCTTCCTAAAAACACAAAATGTCTAGCCTTGACCTTCGAAATCATAACAGTGGCAACTAAACAATAGAATGGCCTAAATTAGCTCGTTTCAGGTAGCGCGGTTTGTGGGACTTTGAGCAGGTATAAAAGGTTAAAAAAACAATAAATTTGTGAATGCATCGATTTATTAATACGAGGTATTGCCTCCCCTAGCCTGAATAACAGCTTCCATTCGGTGTTTCATTGAAGAAATCAATTTTTTGACGAAATCCTGCGGTATGCTGTCCCATTCTTCCTTGATCGCGGTTTGGAGCTCTCTGAGACTCGTAGGCGCTGCGTTTCTGGATCTTACTCGTTTCTTTAGTTCGTCCCATAAGTGCTCAATGGGATTGAGATCTGGGCTTCGAGCAGGCCACGCCATAACGAGTACTTCAACCTCCTCCAAGTACTGGCGTACTATAGCAGCGGTGTGTGGTCTAGCGTTATCCTGCATCAAAACGAAGTTTTCGCCGATAAATCCAGAAAAGGGCACAACATGTTCTTCCAGGATCTCCTCTGGAATTTTTGCGAATAGACGCTCTACTCCGTGATATCTGTTTCTTCTGTTGTAGAGGCCCGTTTTTATTTCATTAAAATCTGGTATGTTTACTACCAAATTAAGCCCTTTGTCAAGGACTTCATTCACCTTCAACTTATATAAGGTGGGTATTGGCTCATTTGATGATATAACATTTCCTTTTAGGTCATCCATAACATGCTTAAGTTGTAAGTTGGAAGGAAAACTATCAAAGGGACAGCTATGTTCTTTGACTTTAATCAGTTCTTCACGGCTGTTCAGAGTTAAGCATCCGTGACAAGCTTTGACAGTGCACCGCCATAATGTGCCTCCGCCTTTATATTGTCTACATTTTCTATGACGTCTCTTATCAAAAACTATATTTTGTTTTCCTTTTCTGCTTGTGATATAATCAAATGATCTTTCGGCAGGTGCAGTTGATGTCGACGGCGTGGGTTCCATGTTTAATTAGTTACTAAACACATGTAACTATAGCACAACTGATTATTTTCACATTGACAAACACGAAAATATTAGTCCATTGCGTAAGGACCGGTGATCAGTAAAACTTAAACTAAACAAATTAGGTACGAGTGTCGTTCATGCGACGTAAACAAGGCTCGCGAGCTTTCGGCTGTAATCGGATGGACTCGTCAAATGCATTCAAATCTACACTAAGCCGGTGTGCGCTACGCTCGCTATGAGTCACCGTTTCCCTTACATAGCGCGTGCGCTGCTGCGGGAGTTATTAACATTAATTTAACTAGTCGATAACGCTTTAATAAGTTAATTAAGTATGCATTAAAATGTGAATAATACTTGCTTACCCCATCACTAGACCCTAAATTGTCATAGGTGCGGTTCGAGGAAGTAAAACTTAACATTTATACCTACTGTTTGAACCGCACCCAAATAGGTGCGGTTCGAGGAAGTACTTGGGTGCGTTTCGCCTAGGTGCGATTCATTTAGGTGCGGTTCGAGGAATGCCCCATCAGAATAACCCAGTTTTTTCTACTCTAATAGTTATACAAGACTAAAAGATCCGTGACTATACATTTATATCTATTAGAAGGCCGTGGACTTAGGCAAGTTGTATATAATTTAAGTTATTTTCTACACTTTACTCACAATTATAATGATGTATCTATTACAGAACTTGTCAAACGTCATTTTTTTTGAAACTCGCTAATATCAATAGGTCACGCTCTTTGGAAAAAGGTAGGAAAATATTTTTCATTAAAAGTTTTTATAAAGGTATTAATCTGATTGTTTTAACTAGGTAAATGAATTTAGAGATATAGCCAAATTTTTATTGCTATTTTAATTTAATTAATTTCTAATATTGATAGATTATGTTACAAGATTTAATCTAGATAGAAGGTTCTTTCTATATTGGATTTATTTGATCATCATACATGCTTTATAATTTATTATTACAATAAAATAAATGAAATAGAATATATCATATTTATCAATAATATCAGTATTCATAATATTATGATCACAGAATATCTAAATATTAAAGTATATAACAGGTAAAATAAACGAGTGTATTTAGTGAAAACAAGTAGGTAAACTCGACACTGTATTCTCTAGTGACTAGATGAAAATGCAAATTCTTATTCTATGCGATATGTGCCTTACAATTAAAGCGTAGCAATACGAACCTTATATTTTTAACCATGAACACTAATATGCTAAATCACAACACTGCAATGTTATAGGTTGCGGAATGTACGGCTAAACTACGCCAATAAAGTTATATTTTATGAACATTGGGTGTTATGGTCAGTACCACATTGGAAAGATTAAAAAAAATAACGATGAATAAAAAAATATATATTCTTGGACATTACACACAACGCTCTCTAGTCCCAAACTAAGCAGAGCTTGTACTATATTGAATATATTATTTAGGATAATATTAAGAAAAAAAAGAACATAGCAGTACAAAAAAAGTAGTACCATAGGTTAGTAACTCATTTTCTGTCAACTAGTATCTAATATAGAATTGATGCCGTCGTAAAATATTACACTTTAAAATACATTTAAGCCTAAGACCTACCTTAACCCTTAAGGTTCTTGGAGTGATGCAAGCACATTATCTACTTTAGAACATACGCTTTTGTCAGTTTATATTATTTTTTATTTACAAGGCTTACTCGTAGCGCTAAATATAGTTTGAATCGAATTATATAATGAAGCTGATATTAAATTACACGGTACGATATGATAAAAAAAAACAAAAATACATTACTAATTTGTACCTAAAAAAATACTAGGCACATCCTATATCCTAACATAATAATCAATTACTATTGTTTTGTAAAAATATTATTTATAAATAAATAAATATATGTTTTTACCTGTTACAGGTTAACGAATAATATATATCAACAAACAATAGATCACTAACCCCTTCTACGGTGTTGACTAAATATAACTAAATACGTACTTATAATATTAAATGAATTATTTATTATTCTCTCTCAGAATTTAGATAGATTTACAATTTTAAACAAAATGAACAGGCATGCGTATATTTTGAATACCTAGAAATGATTTATTCCTACAAGCATACAACCACAATTCACTATATATATAAATATATACCTACAGCAATTCGCATTAAAAACTATGTAAGTCGTAATTATCCCGGATTCAGTATATACATTTTCTTACAACAAGATAGTAAAGCTTTACGTAAATCACTATTTACTCTTTAGTCATATACAAATTCGATAGTATTAAAAGTTACATCTATTTGTCCCGTTATTGCCTTGAAGAGGTGAAATCTTTACAATTTATCTACATAAGCTATCATTTTACGATTTAAACTTACATTAAGTTATATACAGCCAAGATTATATGCGAAATTTATATTTTTATCAAAATAAAGAAGACTTAAAAACTGAAAGGAGGAAGAAACTTTGAAGTAACATTTTTAATGAAAAAAGTTTTTGAATCAACACTTCGTAAAGGAATTATTTTAAAACAAGTGCCTACTCTTGAGAATATAATTGAAATTAAATATAATTTGGTTATGAATATTGAAACAACTAAGTGGGCTCTTCACTATCTTCAGGTTTTGTTTGACCTATTGCGTATTCTTTTAGAGCATCCTCTATGTGTTTTACCTGTTGAAAACATATTATTAAAAAACAGAGGTAATGAATCCATTCTCTGATACTTATTTATATTGTTATTCACATTACTATTACTATTACTATTAGCCCATACTGTCCCATTGTTGGGCAAAGGCCTCCCCCCACTTCCGCCAGTCTCCACGTTCTTAGTTATTCACATATTTATTTACAATCTTAGTTAAAAAGTTTTTTTTATTTTACACGGTGTAACATAAATACCCTAGAAGTCCGAAAGGGAGGTTATGGCGAACAGTGTTTGTTCTACGACTTTTGAGATCTCGACGTTTTTCATTCATAAAATGAACTCGTAACTTTCACCTAAAATGTACCTATACACAGCTAGTGCGTGCGACGCGGTAGGATGGTACCTACGTGTGCATGCGTGTGTATGGATTTACGCAAATAGTAAACAAATACTTAGGGTGGTCGAAAATTTCTAAAATAATAAAAGTTGTACTTTTGTATGAAAATTTCAGTTACGATTTATTGACCCTTTGCACATATCCAAGCACTCAGGTGGTCGGTCTGATTACGCCTCCGTAGGGCTTATAGGGTAATTATTTTACACCTTGTATAGTGATTAATATTATACACAAAAAAATTTGTAAAACATTTATTGTACCTAACTGTATCCCTGTTGCTATATTTTTTTAATAATGCCTACAGTGAAAGTATTACAAAAGCCATAACTGATCAAAAGTCTGGAAAAGACGAAAGCCCCAAACTCGTTTATCTTCACATACTTGTCTTTTGGACCAAAAATCATCATATGCGCCTTCAGAGCAAATCAAAACGAACCCTAGGGACCAGATAATAGAAAATAAATTTCGACAGTGCAAAGGCCTTACCTGTGTAGCTTCAGGGTCGGTCCCAGGATGGGTGTACTTGTGGAGAAAATAACATGTCCCCGGTATGTCTTTGGGGAAGGAATTTGGAAGACACGAGCGGTCTCTGGGCTCCATCTCGAAGCCGGGAAATTTTATTAGCCACCTGCGAAAAAGTTTTTCTTATATTAGATTTCGGGACAGTTGCTGTCGGAAATAGCTGAACAAGTGGTATGTCCGAATCGGTAACAAAATTTTTTTGTGTATGACATTACGATTTAGGAGCATATAACTAATCAATATTTTTGTGAGCCTAATTTGGTTTGAATTGAAGCTGCTTGGTGGGGCTGCTATGAAAGATCACACCTGAAGTAAAGATCCACTTATACATATTATAATCTTTTTGAACTAACTACTTATTCCAATAATAAAATGAGTCAAGACTGAAACCTCAAACCATGATTTATTTGATAAACTTCTACCTTCTGCTTGAGGACTTACAGTTCAGATTGTAGATGAAAAAATAAAAGAGGTTTTTTTGCAGAAAATATTTGATGCTAGAGAGCTGTGAGGACTTTTTTGATCTCGTATTCTCACGTATCGATAAAAAAATGGGCCATGGGAATTTAACTAAGCGATGTTAGTTATTTCGAATTCGTTGGCTTAGACATATTGAAATAATAGAAAAGAATCGTGCGGTCAAGATGACCAGACCCGTAGGTTGCCTAACATACCGTTGGAAAGACAAAACAGAAGTTGTTCTACGAGAAATTAACGCATTTTATTGGCAAAAGAACGCACACGACAGAGAGTCTTGTGCTGAACGCGAAGATATACTTCTGGTTGCTGAGCCAGCCAAGTAAGTATTAATCCAAGTTGCTCAGATACTTGTGAAAGATTGTCTACTTTCTTACAATTCGTGATTCATTGTTTTCGGCATGGTTCGCGAAGTGCTGAAAGTTTGGTAGATTTATAGACTCTGACGACACGGTGAGAGTTTTTACGGTCTCTATTCAATTTTGTTTTGTTCTAATAGTTTTTATTGCTTATTTCTATTTTTCCCATCCAGCCCCGGCCGGTGGGCTCGATGGAAATAAGCCATATTTTTTGGTGTCTTTTGTGGTAGGACGTCTTGGTTCTACATATTGTGCTAGTGTTTTGATGTGAGCCATGGTTTATTCTACTAAAGACCCGTTTTATTGGGGCTGGGCACGCATATATCACTGGGATATTTATTTACTCTTATTATCCAAATAAATGTAGATCGTACACTAGACAAAAATGCGACTTCAGAGGGGATAATTATGGTTTTCCTACTTTACTTTTTTAAAACAAAATAACTGCTTCTAAACCAATCCAAAAATGTCCCAAACCAAATATTATCTTTAGTGGTTATAACATTTTTCTAGAAACTGTTCAAAAATGGATGTCGAGTAATGCTATAAAAAACACCCTTTTCAACCCTTACACTAATGGAACCTAAGTATCATAACACAAAGTGTTCTTTTGGAATTTAGAACGATTTTTCCACACCGAAACTCGACCTTATTTATGTCAAGGTTAAACTCAAAATAGAGTGGAAAATGGGAAAATAAAAGGCGTACAGTCATTTTGTAAACCTTCACGTCTAAGTACACAACTACGTCAGTACTTGTACCTTCATTTTTAATGTAATCATTAGAACAGGTAACTTTTTTGTTTACAAAATGATCAAATAAGACAATATAATTTGATGTCAAAAATCGTATTTTATGAGCTTGAATCTTTTTCTAACACTATCAATAGAAAAATACGTATTTCTTGGAATCTGAATGTGAAATCTGGTTTTTTTAACAGCTAATGAGTTTCAAGCTATTATTCATGCCACTACTAATTTGATATTTTCGAATTATGATTTAACTTTTTCAAAGCTCAATGCAGAATTGGGTTGAATAGTTAGGCATATTTATCTTAGAGCTATACAAAGTACAAGGCAGTGTCTGTAATTGAGAAACTCGTACTGAGATTAAATATACGAGCATCTCAGTTAACGACAAGACATAAAATAGAACATAGAAATAACCCGAAAAGGGCTAACAAAATTTGGGGCAAGACCGTTGGGAAAAGGATTTCGTGGTAAATTACTACTATTCGAGTTTTGCCCCATCCTGGCCGAAACTGGCAGTAAAAGAACAATAGCTGGTAGAGTTCTTAGTGAAAAAGTTCATCTGGGGAATTATACCTATAACCTACTAGCTATCGCCCGCGGCTTTGCCCGCGTGGTAGCAGCATACGCATTATTTGTTTAAAATCTTTAATCCTAATTTTAGACACTTTAGGGTGCGACTTTTCAAAATTCCCTTCTTAGTGCACCTCTACACTATATAAGGATACTACCCTCCAAATTTCATACCTCTGGGACTTATACACGCGAGAGCAATGATTCCGGGTCACTTAAAGAATGTTAAAAATCTCGGAAACTAAAAATGATAGGTTAATGCAATAAATTGTATTTAATAGACAATGTAATACTCCTTAAATGAAGGTATTAAAACTTCTTAGTTATTGTAAAGTTATATCTTAAAAAAATCAAATTTGAAAAAGGGCCACTTTCGAAGATGGAACTACGAAATTACAGCATTTGGTTTTGCTTTTGTTTGTAATCTGTCATTTATGTGGGTATATAAACCATGTTGATAGTGCTCTATATTCATTATTCAAGCTGAAATTATGTCGCTTACGCCTGAAGAATGCACCAGAATACTTACAATGCTGGAAACCGGCCGGAGTCAGCGCGATACAGCCAGGACTGTCGGTGTGTCGCTGTTAACAGTACAAAGAGTTCTCCGACGTTACGAAGAAACTGGTTCTAACCTACGCAGACCAGGAACGGGCAGAACCAGGTGTATCTACCACAGCACGAGAAGACCGATACTTGGTGAACACCATGCTTCGAAATCGCTTTCTCACAGGAACTGAACTCACAAATCAGTTTCGACGCCTCGGAGGAAGTAACCCAAGTGCATGGACAGTAAGACGTCGGCTTGCTGAATCTAACTTAAAACCCCTTAGACCTGCAAACGGCCCTAAACTGGAGCGTGGGCATCGTATTTCAAGACTAAGATATGCCCAGAGCCACGTAAATTGGAGTATTGAAGATTGGTCAAAAGTTATGTTCTCCGACGAATCAAAATTTATGCTCTACAAGCACGATGGAAGACACAGAGTGTATCAAAGACCAGGGGAAAGATTCAAGCAAGCATGCATCGAAGAAAAAGTAGCCTACGGTGGTGGGTCTGTACTTGTGTGGGCCGGAATTTCTTCTGAAAGTCGCACAGAGCTGGTGATCATAGAAAACGGCTCTTTAACTAGCGTAAGATATGTGGAAGAAATCCTCAATGATCATGTTGGTCCATTTATGGTCAATTTAGGTGAGGATGCTATATTTATGCATGACAATGCCCGACCTCATACAGGTAGGATTGTGAATGACTACCTTCAAGAGATGAACATTACTCGTATGGAGTGGCCAGCGCGCAGCCCGGATATCAACCCGATCGAGCATGCTTGGGACGAGCTAGGCAGATGCGTAAAACAACGAAACCCTCCCCCAATCACGCTTCGTGAGCTCAAAATTGCTCTCACAGAGGAATTGGAGAATATTCCCCAAAATCGTATAAGGAACTTGGTGTACAGCATGCCAAACCGCGTAAACGCAGTAATGGAAGCACGAGGAGGCAATACGAAGTATTAAAGTTCAAGTCAAATCGTAATAAAGTTCAAAAATTTCATGTTTCCTATTTTTGTTTTAAGGAGAGATCAGCAGTTTTTTTCTTTATGTAATTTTGTGTTAATAAAATGTATGGTGACTCATATTTTTTTACTTTCATTTAAGGAGTATTACATTGTCTATTAAATACAATTTATTGCATTAACCTATCATTTTTAGTTTCCGAGATTTTTAACATTCTTTAAGTGACCCGGAATCATTGCTCTCGAGTGTAGTTAGATTGTCACTCAGCTTCAAAAGAATTTTATATCTCTATGAAAAATATCTGTTGCCGAGCAGTAAAGCTTGCATTGCTGTGTTCCGATTTAAAGGTGTTCCGGTTTGAAGGGTATGCGTGCCAGCGCTGGTGTAGAAACTAGAGCGATATTGGCATGAGTCTACATTTACACTTCAGAGTGATGGGCGTAGTACAATGCCTCATAGAACATAAAATTATCCTCAGTAGATGATTCTTTTGGCAGACTTTTTTTGTAAGTCAATGCAATGCAGAGGAAACAGCTCTAGATAAAATGCTTGTCCAGTCACTTTTTTTCTAAAAATAAACTTACTCGTAAGTGGTGGGGCTGACGTTGATCTTTAAAGGTTCGGAGCCAGATTCGAACTTGTTGGCCAGAGTGCAGTTATGGCCGAAGAGGCAGTACTTCAACATGGTTTTGCCAACGACTCCAGCGAGGACTGTCCCGGTGTGAAGGCCTATACGCATCTATGCAAAGATACACACACGGATATAAAATCACACGATAAAACGATAAAATCCATAGTGCTATGTACAGGTTGAAAAAATAGCTACTTCTTCATGTTTTGAGAATGTTTAATACTGACCTTGATGGGATTCCCTTCATGTGTCAAGTGCTGAGCGCAGGTTTCCACCATGCGAAGCGCCATCCATGCTATCTGAGGTGCGTGAGTGTCTATCTTGCGATGAAGTCCACTTGCCACGCAGTATGCGTCTCCTATCGTTTCCACCTAGTGCAGTATCAGTTATCTTAAAACATACCGCTTTTATGTATGTGTCATGATATAAATAGGCAAAAATATGTAATCCCTTCAAACTAGATCTGCTAGATCTCTTGATATCATATCTTTTTTTTCTCCTTTGGAAACTTTGGTAGGATCACGGAACAGTTTATTGGATTTCATAGCACCACCATTCTTTATCTGAATAACCTTTACAGTATAAGATGTTGGTCAAATACGGGCAGAAGTAAACCAGATCTAACTGCGCCCTTCCTTCACCATCATCATTATCAGGTTAAAGAAATCATCTACAAGAACGAACAGGCCTCCTCTATGGATTCTTTTCTTAGATCTCTTTCTGAAAATCATGACTTTGAATTTCCTCTATTCATCTTCTTCTATATGGCCTCTGTCCGTCATTTCGAAGAACAAATCGGCTGTCGTTTGTTTTGGAGAGAAAATGGTCAATTTTCTCTTCAAAACCTGAAACGAATTTTCACATTCAGAGAAACCACTTTACACACATTTATTCCAATGGCTCACACCTTATGTTAAGACCTAAGTAGGTATTATTGGTTAAAATTTCACCAAAATTAAACAACAATACTCACAATAACACAAGAAAAACTATTAAAATAAAAAGATGTTGTTTCAAAAATGTGAAAACTCGAATCATCTTCACAATGACATCGTCCTTCGACATGGTGAAGCTGTCGTAATCAGACCACTTTACCTTATAAACGTCAAGTTCTTCACAGAAGATATCAAACACGCTGTACAAGTCTTCTAACATGTCGATCACCATCATGGGCGTGGTGGTAGCACAGATGGAAGTAAAGCCTACGATGTCGCTGAACAGCATCGTGACGTCATCATGGCTCTTTGCTTCTATCTTCTCTCCTGTTAGAAGGAATACGATCACAACTGTATACCTTGAAAGGTAAAACAAACCACCAACCTATTTCCACCAGCATATTTTGCACCTTATCTACTTTTAATTTTAAATTATTTAATTACCAAAGTATATATAAATCATTGTGGTTATAAAATTTGACGGTCACAAAAAAATATTAATTGCGACATTATTTTGGAATCGACCCTGCAGAAAAGTGCGGTTTTCATTAAAACAATACACAAAACTACTTCTTTATATCTTGATAAAGTTTTCATTAAAACATTACACAAAACTACTGCTTTATTTCTTGATTCTTATCAAAGCGTTTCTTTTAAAACAGTATAAAAACTTAAACATTATTAAAAAAAGATTTCACCGTAAGGTTTTATAATTAATAATCTACCAGATAAGTATTTTATAATACAGGGTGTGTAATGACTTGGCTCACTCATTAATCAATTAAATGCTCCGTGACGCGCTTCCGTGATTGCAGAGTAGACAGGCGTGAAGACAATGAGGGAACTCCTTTTGTTGTTTCAGTTGAAAAGTAGCTTTTGTAAAGCGTGTTGAATAAAAAGTTTTTATGTCAAAAGTATTTAGTGAAGTTGTGTTTTAAACCACTCTTTGTTTTAGGTAGAGTACAATAGTTTTTCAAAACCAAAATTTAGTTTCATTCGATTTCTTAATTTCGAAAACATACAAGTTAACTAAAGAGACCCACAACTTTTCAGTAGTACCTACCACTCTAAAATAATTGATTTGGCATTGCCATTTAGGGATGGCAACAGATTTGCCATTTTAACTAGAACATAGAACCATTTTTACTTTGTCTTACGGTGATGAAGATAATTGTACATAACACTACCAGGTCCTACTTAACCGAGTTTAAATTCTGCATCTAAAACTAGAGAACCAGAACATTGTTCAGTACGGTAAACAAGTCTATTAAGCCCAGAAACCACATAAATAATGAGTTCTCTAAGTAAATGGCAACCCCAATGCCACCTGTGCAACCCGCAATGTAAGTTGTGGTTCTGTTAAAGTTGGTAGTTAATTACGTCTGCGCGCGCTGACAACTTTAAAATAATGATGGCGGTACGAAGTTTCAGATTTTTGTTATGATAAATAACTAGGTTCATTACTGAGTGAGCTTTACACGAGAGCAGATAATATTTTTGTATGAATTTGGATTTAGCCTTGTTCAACTTTAGATCACATGTCACTAGGTACGTTGAAAACATAATGTAATAGTATTCGTTCTTTTATAACACCGAGTATCTACTTTTTATTACGATTCGGCTCTTACTTCATCACGGTTTCTACTTAGTCAAAAAAAGGTGGATGGATTAAAAATAAATTAGCAAGTTAGGCGTGAATACCGCTGAACAAGCTTATAGAGGAGTGTGGAAGAAGAATACAATATGTTGTACCGACCCCACCTGACGTAGTATATGAGTTGGAAAATGATGATGAATTGAGTTTCCAGTGATATCACTCCTGTCTGTAGTGTATCGGTATGCTAGAACAATGATCAAGGATCGCAGTAATTAACGCCCAAGAACGTCGAGATTAGATCGTGTGGAATAACACTTGCCAATGAACAGCTGATAGGATTAGCACCGATTTATTGATTGACGAACAACATTCCTCTTTGATGATTTGAGAAGCAGGTATCAGAGATTTCAAAAATTGAAATAGTCAACAGTGAATGTAAAAAAAGGAAAAAAAACTGATTGCCATTTTCTTGTATGAGTTGCCACATACGCGTTTTTTTGTTATAGGGTTTTAGGTTGGTGGTTATATAGTTCAATATACAATTCTAGTGTATTAAAACATGACACTCACAGGGTACGCCCTCAGTAGGTAAGGCAATGCATTGTTATAGGCACACGTTACCACTGACAAGTCTTGTTTAATCAGTTATTATCATAAAAAAACTTGTCATAGAAAATTCACAATGAATGGTTTTTAGGCTCAAAGCGTTGTCAAATAAACCTGGCATCATACCTACATTATGCCAAAGAAATTTTCATGTTTAACAAAATTACGAGGTATACAAAAGGAGCCTTAATAAAATAACATGCATAAAATAAGAAAGTACCTTAAAAGCCTTGTAATACCACTCAACAAATACTAACAATGTTATGACTTTGAGAAAAGGGGATACCAGTCACTAGCGTATTCAGGGGGGCTACGGGGCTCAAGCCCCTCCCCTCCACCCTTCTCAAAATTTCTGGGTCCAAGTGTGGACCAAGATTTGTCAGGGAAAACCATAAATGTGTAGCTGGAAACTGAAATTCTGTGTCAGGCCCCTCTCTTAGATCCGCCACTGTTAACATTTCTTGCAACATGGTTAGCACGTTCTGGAACTCTCAAGGAGTTGTGAAGTTATATGAAGAACGACCAAAGATGAGACTCCTTAAGTGAGTTTTAAGCGACGTGTTTTAGGTATGTGTCTCTTCTAAGCGAACCCCCTTCGACGTGGGTAGGTTGGGTTAGGGAGTCAAGTTTAGATTTTCTTCAACGAAATGCACATTGCAGTTTGGGTGTTGGAAATAGGCCGCCTATTTTAATAAAAGTGAGTTTTAAGATCATGTAAATGTTGTACACAAGTCATATTTTTTTGTCAATAAAGAGTTTTAAAGATTATGTGCCTAACCTACTTATTCCTTATTATATTAGTACGCAGAGTTAAGATTATTAATTTTGTATTCATGATAAAAGCTGACAATAAAACTATGATCTCATCAATCAAATTGTCCACTCGAAAATAAATCAATTTGGATATTTGTTTAGATTACCACCGATTGATATCGTTATCACAATCAGAGTTGAATACGAATATCATTTTTAACCGACTTCAAAATAAGAGGAGGTTCTCAATTCGGTTGTAATTTTTTTATGTTTGTTACCTCAGAACTCCGTCATTTAGGAACCGATTTGAAAAATTCTCTTCTTATCTGAAATGCTTCCAGATTGGTCCCATATTTTTTTTATCAAATCTGTAGATTGGCAGTTAAATAAGAATAACTCGAAAAAACACGTCATTCACATACACAAAACTGCGTATTTGCTTTCTTGTGACGTTTCTGTGGTGCTTACGATCACTAGAATAGTCCCAATGAACTGCTATCATCATCATCATCATCATATTTTGATGATGAATGCGTATCAAATTGAAGTCGGTTTTTCCAGTTTTTTAAACTTATAAATTCTGTTGAAATGTCCTAAAAGTCACTATGGCTGCTGTTTTGTATTTTTTATGTTTATCCCAACAAAATTCCAATAATATTCTTGTGTATTCAAAAATACTTATAATGTATCTCATTGCAAGTACAAAATTGCAAACCACGACTTACCCAACCAGAGTCTCTTTGCAATGTGAGGTGGGAATATTAGATGGAGAAGACTGACATTCTTCTCTCTCTCCTTGTCGACTGCTTTGCTTGCTTCTTCTATTGAGTTCTTCAGTTTGTCCATACGTCTTCTTAGCCCATCCTGATGAGAAATTTTGTTTTATTAACTTTTCTTTTCTATGTAACCTGTATGCACCCACTGCTGGGTATAGGCCTCCTCTTTAATACGCCAGTCTCTCCGATCCTGCACGAGTCTTCTCTATTGCTGCCCAAGTACTTTTCTATTATTTTTAATTATTTCCTTGCTCTCTCAACTCTTATACAAAGTTCTAGGTATAGAAACACAAATCTGTAAATTTTTTACTTAGTTAAGCTGTCACAAAAAAATTTGCGATCGGCCGTAAATAAGACACTGATTTACGGCAGAATATTAAATCTTCTATCAAACTCAATTTATTTCACTAAGCTATGGTTTTCTGGTTAATCAAGTTTTAGATGACCCGGTAATTTGATTTCAACTGTAGTAGAAATAGCCATAAGTTAGTAGAAAGGAGAGAGAAATTACAAACATGTATTAAAGTTCTAATCCCACGCGGTATACAATTTCAAATTGGTTTATTTAATTTATCTACAATAACAATAATTAAAGAACTTTTAAAGTGAATCGCAATAGCCTTATATAAGCTTTCTCCAATACATTTATTGAGTTTGCAGTAAGTTTGTCAAAGGAAAGCTCCAATCTTAGAAGTAGTTTCCAAAAGATTCCACTTGTTGAACGGAAACTGGAGTCAAGAGGTGAGCTGATATTATAACAGATCAATTTCTATAAAGAGGTTCATTCATGTGAAAGATCCAATTCTTATCTACTTTATTACTGTGAAAGCTTCTGCTCGCGACTTTGAAAAAATATATATACAGCCCGTAGTCTGACATTTGTTTTGTTGGTTTGAGAAAAATAGTTCTGACTCACTTTTTGCGGAACGTAGGTTCACTCAAGGTTCTGCATGTACTTATGATACTCACGTTGGAATAAAAATGTTGGTAATTTTTTTCATAGAATCACAAAGGCCTTATTTAGCTCTCATGACAGCTAGGTATATTACTTTTTAATGAATTGATAGCCAGAAAAAAAAGTTGCTAGTTTTCGGTCATAAAGTATTTTTATAAAGTTTGGCGTAATTACATACTCAAAGCTAGAGGATGTCTTATATTTATTTTAATTTCAAATACATACTTAGGTACCCACTTAAACGCGATGGCGAGACGACTGTGTGTGAACACACGTTGAACCGTGAACACTCGAAGTGACGCCTTTGCCCAGCAGTGGGATGAGCTGACAACAACACTTGTAACAAAAACTCTTACCTGAGCTCTAGCCTGTTCGCCGACGAGAATAACATCTCTCGTGGCATCATGAAGTGGTATGTCAGAGATGAAGAGACCTCGCCCCGTCAGACCTTCGAGTCCGTCCAGGAATGGTGATCCCACGAAAAGGAGAGAGTCTGATTCTGGACAGTGAACCATTTGACCTTTTAGCTCCAGACCCTGGGAAAGAAACGGGTTTTTAAACTATTTATGGTTGACGTCACAATCGGGCCACCAGTGGGCCGGCCTGTGGGCTCGATAAGAATAAGCCTTATCTTATGATGAAGGAGTAACCTTTGTGATCATAGTAATGCTTTTTGTTCATGATTTGATCCTAAGTCAACTTTTTTTTCTCATCCGACCCACCAGTAGGCCGGCCGGTGGGCTCGATGGGAATAAGCCATCAAAAATATAAAAATTTAGTAACGGTTATTCCAAATATCTTTTAACCTTTTGATTGGTTCTTGTAAAATCTGGAAATTGATTTAGATTTAGATATTACTTACCATCTCAAAATTGGGTAACAAGGTATACTAGAGATAAAAAATGCGACACAATATGAGCATCGCAAAGACTAGAATTATTTGAAGAACCTACAACAAGATATTGCTCAAATAACAAAAAGTTTTATAGTACCTACTCAACGACAAGTCAAAATATATTCGTACGTAAGTACATCTTAAAACTGAGTTCCAGCTTCCTTAGAAATTGTGCACATGTGACAGTCGTATTCATGAGTAGAGGTTAGGCGGTAAAAGGAAAGTCGATAAGACACTTTTTTTGCAAAAATTCAGTGTTTTTGATGTTTTGCAACGTTGCAGATTTAGTGCAAGATTGTATCTACACTGTTCAAATATACAAAGATAAAAAACTGGATTAGTTAGGTTATAGTAAAGCGGAAATCAACAACCATCTGCAATCAAATTTTAGTTGAAGTCGCGATGTGTTTTTTTTCTGCTCCATTTCTACTCCACCTCCGCTCTCCGCTCTGCTTGCTCCCTCTTATTACGCTCCCGCTTCCTCACCTGCGTACTCCTATCACTGAGCATTTCCAGACATGTTTCCGGGTCACCCCACTCAGCAAACAAAGTCTTCACGCTCTTGCATGAGATCTGAATAAAATATCTCATGCGCACTGTCTTGTTGAGTTTATTTATAAAGTAGCTTGAGAAGTTCTTGCAAAGACAGTTGCAATGGAGAGTGAACCAACATTTTTAGAAGAACGAATGATTAGGAAGATCAAATAAATGGGTTCCATTAAAATGGAATGTAGTGTTTTTTTATACCTATGTTCTTACACAATATACGTATACTATTTTAGTGTGTAAAAAACGTGTCAAGAGGCTTTTAAATGTGTTTTTTTAATATAACTGTGCCTAAATTAAAATATAACTGCACTTAGGTTCTTGTAATGGATTATCTACACTATGCACAGAAATGTGTAACTATAACTGTGCTCAGAACACTTTTTATTATTGTTACTTTCAGTATTAAAGCACTGTTCAAGTTTTCTTTGACAAAATCATTTTATACAAAGTATTTTCAATAGACAATTTTCAACTTAAACGACATAAAATTTGCTACAACTTTCCGAGCTAAGAAAGGTACAATAGTTAGTTTCCACATCGAAGCTTTATACAGTTCCTAAAATACAGCGACCAGGATATCGCGCAAGAGCGAGCGTGAGTGATCGGTCGTACAACCGAGATTAACTGGTTGTACTAACGGAAAATAAAATTTCTGTTACTGATACTCGGTACAACTAAGATTGTTCATTCTGTTTCTTTAATAATCCGTGGAGCTTTTTCTACCATTATAAAAAATAGAAACATTTTGAATATTCTATAATGTTATTTAGTGTTATACATCAATAGCATGATTATTGAGTAGCCTCTGCTGCAACTGTCCTTAATTTTGTTTTGGTAATTACAAAATGGTGGTGTATATAATGTTCTGGGCGCTGATAGAGGTAATTTCATTCAAAGCAGTGCACATAGCATGGCATTGAATTAAAAAAAAATTATATGCACGTATTTTTTTCTCAATATCTGTAACAGTTGCAGTTTTGTGAAAAACAAAGCTCGTTTGCAAAGTTCTGAACTAAAGCTTTTGCAAGACGGCTTCAAACTACTGGAATATAGTTTTATGCAAATTGTTATCATTAGTGTCTTCGCCTCTTTGAAGCTATTGAGTAGTTCGTTTAAGTGCAGTTTCTGGGGGGCAATCGCTGTCTCATAAAACTGTTTTCTGAACGGTTTTCATACTAAATCATATCATATCATCGCGTTTCAGCGCGTTTTTTGCCGTCAAAAGCTTCTTGTTTTCGTATATCTGTGGCCACATCACTTGACATTATGCTGGGCTGCGAAAGCTGTTCAGAGCTTATAATTTCTGAACGATATGGTGGCTGTACTTAGTTTTGCTCATATCTACTTGAAAACATGCAGTGACTTCATGTCAAAACATGGATCTCTTGGATAGAGTATTTTTAAAGTTATACAAGGAAGCATTTCAATTCAGTAAAAGGCAATGTATAGTAGGTGCCAAATAACACCGCAATACACGTCATTCACCCACCTTCACCTCAATGTCGCAAAATTCAATTTATGTATGGTAAACAAACAGTACTACGAGATTCGAGCGTCTTAGCGACAGGTTTGTATGGAAAGCGACAGAATTAGCCATTCATAAATTGAATTTTGCGACATCGTGGTGAAGGTGGGTGAATGACCTGTATTGCGGTGTTATTTGGCACCTACCAGAGAACGTAATTTTTCCATCAAGTTTGTCTTTAGAAGTAGAGTTACACAGCGCACTATTTTTTTATCTTTTTTTATACAGCTAAATGATGGAATAAGCCTAGTTAAGTGGTAACCATTGCTATAATCGGTAATGCATTCGAGTCGTTAGTTGTCGTTTTACCGCTTGCTATATAACCACTTTATGAGTATGTAAATGGATCTTAATATAAAAAAGTTATAACTGAATGAAGCAGCAAGCATTCCACTAGTATTTTCATAAAGCTTACAAATATAGCACTTACAGGAAATAAAAGAAAAAACCTTCAAATCGCGTGGGCCCGCTTAGTAAGAATTGTTGGGCAAATGCAAACAGTGCCCTGTTTGGACCCCTAACTATGTTTGTGGAAGGAATTGAGATGGCCCGGAAAGGTTGATTCAAAGATTACGTTTGAATGTGTCTGAAAAACAATTAAGTGGAATTGTTTTTCAGGAGATTGTCTGATGGAAATACTTTGAGGCACTTTAGTGATTTACCAAAATTTAAAATAGCTAGATATTTCATACAAAATAGGCATAGCGTAATTGCTATAAAATTATGAACAGAAATAATACAAACATAACACGACGTCATAAAAAAATATTATAAGTTAGCCGAGTTGGACGAACCGGAATTTTAGTTCCCGTTTGTTCAACTAGTTGTTATACTGGTTAGACGACGACGGGTCAGTTTCATATATTCTCAAAGAACTCTATTCAGGAAATTTTATTATATGTTTTGATAGTACATCCCCTGACTACATACAAAGGTCCTCGCTAGAAAGAACGTACCTACCTACTTATTATGTATGTACTGCAATTTCCTCTGAATAACATATTAAAACTAAGATTCACTAGTCGAATCCCCTTAGTGGAATTTTCCACTGCGGAGACTGGATTTTTTTTTAATGTTTGTTTCCTCATAGCTTCGTTATTTACCTGTAAGCCAATTTGAAAAAATCTACAAAACAGATTAGATTTGCTTTTTCAAAAAATCAGAAGTTGGCTTTTAGTTTGCTCAAACGTATTTACTACTTCGGCGTCAAATTCCAATACCTATCAAATCTAGCCGAAGAGTCAAAACGTTGTTAGGTACGCTGTTGAACAAAACTATCTCAACAATAAATTATTGACAAACAATTAGAAAAGCCATCCAAGCACAAAACTCATTTCACTAAAATTTTGTTACGGAAATTGTATTTCGTTTGAAACAATTCTGCTCTAATCTTCTGAATCTATTGTGGCAGATGGCTTATCATACCAGTTTTAGGTCGAGTGAACAAATTAATAGGATATCGCAATCTGGAGTTTACCAATTATAATACGAGCGAGTTTGGACTGAAAATTTGTGTCAATTTAGAGCAGTAACTTCAAATTATCGTGGCTATTTTCCTAATGAGGCTTCTCTTTAGAAACAAAAGCCTATTATTTTTGTTTACTTATCTCGGTTTCTGAATTCTAGACCGACTTAGAGCACAGAGTAAAACAAACTTTCAAAAAATCATTTCTCAAGTCAAACACAAAGTATACACGGTTTATTGTTAGACCCAGCTATCGTTTTGGCAACATCTATGTGAAATAAACCCTCTGTAGATGTTTTAGTGCTGCAACAACTAATACTTACCTACTTAGGCTCGGACTACATGGTATCCGGAATGCAACTAACATTACAAGGTGCTATCTCCATTTCGGATTGCAGTGGCAAACTACAAACAGATCAAGCTAGTGATCAGCCATCCGTATTCCGGATCGACGTAGGACGCCCTCCGGCTAGGTAGGGTGACGATCTGCAAAATGTAGCTGGCAAACACTGGATGAGAAGAGCCGACGACCGGGCTCAGTGAGAGACCTACGTCTTGGGAGAGACCTACGTCCAGCAGTGGACCGATATAGGTTGTTGAAGATGATGGTGATTCCGGATCAAGAATTCCAGATGCCATGTAGTCCCAGGCGTAGACCAACCAGCTGTGTTGGTATTTACACTGCTTTTTCGTCTATGTGACACATTTCTCTCCTTTTGTTGGACGTACCAGTCTAGTTTTCTCGTGAGAAAATGTTCTATTTTGAGAGACTTGAGATAATTTTGATGAGCGTTTTACAGTGCCTGTCAGACAGGTAGGTTAATACTTTAGTAAGCTTCGAACAGGCAATGGAGTGGACAAATATTTTTTGTTATGTTTAATTTTATCAGCAATATGCCTTCACACTGTCTCCATTTCTCACCAATTTCAAGAAAAAATACGAGGTTGTCAACGTGATTGTATTTTTTTAACTTTATTATTTGATTTTCTACCAAGTAAAGTCATGACTTTTATAATCATTTTATAGTTCATTTTAGTCGATGATGCAAAAGAAAAAGTTGATAGGTAAGCACTTTGGTTTTCCGCTGTACCTAAATTAAGTTGTTTGTCAAAATATCAAATTATCTACATAAAATAACAGCACTATTTTGTCTCATGGCTCACCACAAAATAATATGAATCTCCAATTCCCGACACTCCAATTTCAGCGGTCTAGTTCGCAAAACGGTAAACAAAACTTTGCTACACTAACATTTGACCTACATTACGTGGTTGCTTTATACGTTTGTTCGTGCCAGCGCGGGATACTGCCGCGGTGGTACGCAGTGTAACTTAAAATTCCAATACGAATCTTAGTTCACTTTTTTGCGGAGTAAAGCCCTGAAACGCCGTGAAGTACCAACTCATAATTCGAGATTAAAATCTTATCTCCCCTCTTTGTTCGAGTTTCGAGAGTTATTAGCGGAAGTGTCATCGGCTGCCAACTTTATCGTCCGCAATTTGAATACAATAAACTGTTTATAGGCTGATAATATTATTATTTTTTAAATTTGCTAGCACTAAATTTTTAGTATTAATATCTAGTATTTAAGTAGGTTTTTTCTGATATATCTTATAAATCTTTAGGAACTAAAAAACCTTACTGGTAGGGATCTAAATCTTTGTTTCCAGAAATCCCTACTGGCTACGTCGTAGCAGCAGTTTGCAGTGGTGATTTCTGAAATAAATTTCCAGAAATACCCACCATAATTTATCTAATTTACATAGGCAAGCCATGGGCTGACAGGCATAAGTCAAATATATATTCAAAAAAGGTAGGTATCTGCAATGACCTTAGCAGAGGTAGAACTAAATTGTTGAGTTTTGACATTTTTGAAACGACACATAGCACTTTTATTTTAATAGTTTTTCTTGTGTTATTGTGAGTATTGTTGTTTAATTTTGGTGGAATTTTAAAGAATAATACTTAGGTCGTAACATAAAGTGTGAGCCATAGGAATAAATGCGTGTAAAGTGGTTTTTCTGAATGTGAAAATTCGTGTTAGGTTTTGAAGAGAAATTCCACCATTTTCTTTTCAAAACAAACGACAGCCGACTTGACGAATGACTTGACTTACTTATGTTATTACAATTATATCACTTGACATTGGCAAAATTGTCGGTCGAAAGGTCGGACAGAGGCCATTATTGAAGAGAAGAAGAACTAAATTGTTCGATGGGTTTAGGGTCTCAGATAAAACAAGACGACGCGACCCTTAGAAGCAAATGTCTGTTTTAATTCTACTTCATAACAACAAAAAAGTAAGTCAAAGAAATTAACTTTATAATTAAAACAAGGCTGCTTACAAACATTACTTTTCTCTGACAAGATTTTCCTGTTTTGTTACTCATTAAAATCAAATATTTTCTGCGCGTTTGTTTTGAAAATACAGAAATCAATGAAAATTAAGTAATTTTTTAGAAAGCCTTCCTTGCAAGTTAATCTAGATAGTGTCGTCGGAGGACACAGGAGTTGACCACTAACTCACGAACTTACTTTAATACCTACTCACTTTAACCTTATCCCATCCCATCCCATCCCATCCCATCCCATCCCACTATAATATTATAAAAGTCAAAGTTGGGCCCGTTTTCACTAGGGGACATTTGTTCTGCGACTCTGTCGCTCGATACGAAAATCACGTGTCCCGCGCGATGTCGCCCGACGTCGCTTGGGACATTTACGAGTCGCGCAGCTTGCTAGTCGATGCTCTGCAAGCGTCGACACGCGCGACCTCCGTGTCCCTCGACAGTCGCCGGAGACAACTACGTGAATGTGGGGCGATTTGTTCCTGCGACATGTCCCCTAGTGGAAACGGGGCTAGATGTATGTACGTTTGTGTTTCAATCACACTGCAACTGGTGGTTCGATTTGGTTCAAACTTGGAATAAGTATAAATAGTTCATAGCATGGATTTACAAACAAACTACTTTTTAACAAAACGGGACGCAAACAAAGTCGTGGGCGAAAACTAGTCTACTATAAGTGTAGGCATAGTTTGCCTCTTGACGCTGTATAAATCATTCTTCTATAGATGTAAAGGCCTAAGGTTATAAATACTATACCGACAGCTGATAAGTAGAACACCATCACTCTCATTCAAGAGTTACTGAACAACAGATACGATCCGTATCTCTGAATCACAGAGCGAATCAGCCCTTCCTTTGTACTGCGCCTTGAACACTCCCATTTGAAGTACTTTGAAGTGAACCACTGACTATGTTTACGTAACAATATTACACCGTCGGACATAGGAATTATTTGCCCACAGGCTTGTAGGCAAATATTTTGGGCGCCCTCAATTTGGGACTGTTTGAGGAGTTCACAGAGTTGCTAGTTTAGAATTGGAGCTTGTTAGGAATTTGGAATAACAATTGTGTAATGTAACAGATTTAACAAGGCTTATAGTACTTTTTGGTACATAACGTCCTGGATCATAAAGTGAGGGTACTTACGAATAACTGTACCTACTTAATGGTAACTATTATATTTTTTGTATTATTAGGTTGCTAGGTTTTTATATTATGATAGATGAAAGATATTATAGAGACAATATTGTTTGTAATAATTATAAGTAAATAAAAACTTTGGCATACAATTTAGAAACTATTGCAGATATTTTTTTGATGAACAAGATTTCAAATTATAAAATTTACTCAAGCTTAAGTTTGGAACGTAGAGTGCTTGCTGCAAGGTGCTGCCTCAAAATTCCTGAAAACTCACCTCAGCCAAGGAAGAGCCCGGTATCTTCAAACAGAACATGAATGGAGTGTTTACTCGGTTGAGAATCTCGTTGTAGTCGAGCGTCACCCCTCGTGGCCGCAGCAGTCTGAAGTAACTCCCGAGTGCTGACCCGTGTGAGGCTAGGTGAGTGCCGAAGAGACGCATGAAGCCTCCTCCTGTGAATAATGAGCTGGTGAAATTGGTTATGAAAGAATATCAGCTATCTAGAAAATTGAAGGAGTAATTGAAGGAAATTGAAGGGGGGTTGCTATCATAATTATAATTTTTTAAAAATAATGTAGGTATATTGACATTTCTGCATTCGCTAAAGTACAGAAACGTATTGGTTAAATGACATATTGAACGGTGTTCTATTTTCAAATACGATGTAGGTAAGTTTAGAAATTCAGTTTGGTTAGAAAAATTGTCTTTTATAGGTACGTTATATAGAAGATCACCAGAGGGCTTCTATTCTATCGGGTATAGTATTTTAATGATCTGTGCCCCGGGTAATAGTGATGTCAACTCGTTATTTCGTATATCTTCTAAAGTGTCGTAAATGTTTCACATTTTAGAATTTTAACAGTTATTTGACTGTCAAAAATTCAAAGTAAGCGATCTCTTTATTTAATACAATTTTTATTTTCTGTTTAAAAAGAATTTGGTCGTACTTTATCTCACTTAACCCTTAAACGCTTTTCCACGAAAGGGTCTTATCTGAATCATGACATTAATTCGTGATGAAAACTTGAACCGGTATTTAAGTCGGTAGGCACTCAAGATAATCCCAAGTTAACTCAATCAAATATGACAGTTTACAATCTCAGTTTGAAGTTAACATGACTTGAGGAAGCAAAACATGACAGTTGAATTGACTTGCATGAGGCTTGATGTGCTTGACGCTAGAAAAATGTCAGCTGGCTTGATCAATAGAGTTGACGTGTTGCATATGATTTTATCGAAAATTCAAAATTGTTGGTCTGGTATAAAGATTTCCCGTTCTCTGTATTTGACTGACACATTTTTAAAATATCAGGTTTTCTGAGGTTCAAATGTAACCCATGATCACAGAATAGATATAGCCTTGATACTTGTCTTTGTTCTACTATCCCAATTCTATCTTTGACATCACCTTTTTCATGTGTCACGTCATCTAACATGACGTCACGTTTCTTTAAAAGCCGTCAGGGCTTTGAACTGTCCTATTTCACATGTTTCAAAGAAATATTGTTCTTACAGAGTTTTGGTAGGGCAGTAGACACAGAGATCTGAAGAGATGTCTACCTTTCCTGGGGTTATAATCCTTTGAACTATGAAACGTTTTTCTTTTCATTTGATCACAGTTAAACTACACTCATGACGAAAAATAATTCAACAGAGAATGTATTAGAATAACTAAAATGTTTAACTAAATAAGAAACTTAACCATTAAAGTGTACGCAAAATACTCAGCAGTCATTGACTATGCAATGAAAATTAAAATTCAAGGTTTGCAATTAGATTCCAAAATCCAATTTCTTTGAAGGGGCCTAACCTCGTCCCAGAGTAATAACAAATATCTATGAATAAATGGAACAGAAAGATGGTTAACATTGACATTTTGAAATACACTGCGCGGCATCGCGGCATAACTTCGCGTAGCCACACGTATGCACCAGGCGGCCACACCAGTGCAACTCAAATTTTGATTTTATAAGTAGCTATAATAATGTTAAAATGATTTTTACAACTGTTTGTCTTTGTTGGAACAGAACTTATTAATCCGACTCGTACTTGGTCTTAGTTTTCCAAGAAAAGAAAAAACCAGCGTGCAAATTACACTAACAAGCTTACCAACCACATTTATACTTGAATCTCGTGTTTATTTATAATTTAGTTTATTTTACAGCTCCGTTTCTTTTATCTTAATGGGAAAACATAAATAAGTAAAGTGCATAGTAAAACAGGAATAACCCAGTCTCATTTCAAAAGTATCGTTACTTTACAGTATCGTTCCAGGATTAATGTTTTTCGTATAGATTGTTTTTCTATAGATTCAGCAATTTCGCTGTATTACGAGTATCTGTTGGTTTTCCATGAACCTATTTCAGCCCTATTTGGGTTAATTTATCCTTTGTTTTCGTAATTAACCGTAATGGGTCAATTTCGTCCGAGAGCAGAGGTCTATTAGTGGTTTCACTAAGAGCCTCAGAGCATTTCGGGTAATATTATCATTGTGTTTTTTTAGTTGGGCATAGAAATTGATGTGCCTATTTAGGTATTGTAATTACCTTCATTAATTTACAAGACTACAACATACGAATCCTCTCGGACAGCACAGCTACACTCAGAGCTCTGGCGAGCCACAACTGCACATCCAAGCTCATACACGAATGCCACCTCGCCCTAGAAAGCATTGCCACTAAAAATAGGATAACCCTACAGTGGATAAAGGGGCATAGCGGATCACTGGGAAACGACGCTGCTGATGAGTTGGCAAGAAGGGGATCAGAGACTATATCGGAAGGGCCAGCACCCTTCCTTCCCTTACCCTTCTCCCAGCTACGCACATGGGTGCGTCTAAACACCCTAAACGCACACAACCTACGCTGGACACGTACTACCGACTGCAGACAGTCAAGAGCTGCAATTCCAGCCCTCACACCAAGACTAACACGCCGTCTACTGAGCCTGGATAGACGAAACCTTAGAATCATCGTAGGGACCTTGACAGGCCACTGTCCCTTAAACAAACATCTATACAACATCGGAGCCACAGACAGTCCACTCTGCAGAGGCTGTCTTACCGAAGAAGAATCAGCTGCCCATGTAGTCCTGGAATGCGAGAGCGTAGCTACACAACGACAAGAAATCCTAAGCACCCCTAGGTCACTCCTCCAAGCCTGCGAAGCCCCCAGGAAGCTTCTGTGCTTTTGGGAGGAGTTAGGCTGGCTACACGCATAGCCAGTTCACCCCCCCACGTATAATGGACCAACTTTGAGTCTAAATGCGGAAACGGGAGTCCATAATAATAATAATAATAATAATACCTTCATTAATTGCACCTAAAAGGTACTTATAACGTTTTAATGAAAATACTCAATACAGTGAAAAGTGGTCAAAATTACCGTAGGGGAAGTGGGGTAAGTGTCACACAAATGGTTAAAATGCATTTTTAATACGAATTAGGTAACAAGCTCAAAATATTGAAACCTCTTTGGTAATCTGAGGAAAAAAACAAGTTAATTCATAAAACCAACATTTCATAGTGAAAATGCTGAAAAACTTCTAATAGCAACAGATCCAATAAATAGTTATTATTTATATTATTTACCGTGAATGAATGAATGAATGAATGAATGAAAACGCTTTATTGTACATAAATAACACCGAAACATATTCCTATGATATAAACAAAACAGGTTGCATTAAATGTACAATGGGCGGCCTTATCGCTTATCGCCGTGATTATGACTATTATTAAAAAATGATGATACTTACCTAACTGCACCAGCTCCAACCGTTTGTCAGTGACGAAATGCCACGGGAACGCTTTACAGAAACTGGCAACCCCAATCTTCAGGTCCGTGACATTACTAGATGACGCCACTTGCTCTGCCACTGATGTTTTCTGATGCAATGGTTTTGCATTTATTTCGTACCTGATAAATAAAACATTATGTTGCGTAAATGTTTAGTTATATATATCTCCCTAGAGCTCATACTCTCATAAGCAGATGATTGTAGAAAGGTCAGTCAGTCGTAAATAATCAAACAAGAGTGAACATGCACACGTATCGAGGTAGTATAAGTTAGTGGCCAACTCTAATGACGAAGTTTTTAGGCTGCTAGAGCCGGCACTGACAGTTTAACGTGCCCGCCGAAGCACGGAAGCGCGCAGAGCCTGTAGTCTGCTTTTTGTTTTGTTGATCGAAAAGAATATCGAGAAGCGACTTGCAAGATATTTTGTATGAAAACCCGAAGCGCCTCTAGCGAGAACTATATTTCTCCATACAATAACTGCGAGTTTCGCAATCCTCGTTATTTGCAACAAAACTACAACAAAACTCAGACTACGGGCTCTGATGTAAATGCCACTAGCGGTCACCCATATCCAAATAATGACCGCGCAGTAGCGGTGCTACAATCGAGTCGAAAGTAAAAAAAAATGCACAGACTCGGGGCTAGAATGTAAAAGACCTCATTACTCACCTAAACCTCCTAGGATCATTGGAATAGCTCATAAGTCTTATATCTGTCTGGGTGTCGTACAACCTCCGTGCTATGGCCTCTAAGCTGCCGACTAGTAAGTATGCCACGGGTTCGCTCTCTGTGGTGAGATGGAGCTGGATCTTGCCTTCGTGTGAGGTTGTGCAGACGAAGTTGGCTTCGTATTCCATAGTTTCATCCTTTTGGGCGTCATCCTGTGGAAGGAGAATGTTTTTATGAATATAGAAATATTGATTTATTGTTTGGTAGAAAAAAGACTGATTCGCGAGCCAGTTTTAAAAATTCCCTGTAAAATGTTTCCTACTTCCACTGTCACTAGGTGGGCTGGTTAGTGGGGCATGTTAGAAATTTATTGCGACTTATTATTATTATTATTTTTTTTGTATGAAAAAATTGAATTTGTGAAAATCGTGACTTGCGCTACGGCACACGTGACTTCACGTATACCTTATTCAAACTCATATCATAATCATACGCTATACATCAATTCAAAACACCGAAAATATCACTGCATAGTAAAAGACAAACTATTTATTTTTATTTTAACAGAAATAAACGGGTTAGGCTCATAATCCCCTTTGAGTCGTCCCCTTCAAGGGGATTATGAGATTTTTTGGCTCATAATCCTCTAAATAAACCAACAGAATCAAGATGGCATCACATGTTATCCCATTGTTTGACTAACATCCGCTACGTGCCTGTGTATGATGGATCTGCCTAATAACTAACATGTCTGTAGGTAAATAAATTATCTACCCATCTGTTATGTCGACTGTCGGCGTCAAAAGTTGATTTTTCTCATCAAACGACTTTATCATTATGAAGTAAAATTAGACAATACTTAAGAGGGGCGCCGGGTAGCTCCGCATGCAAAAGTAGTGAAAGACTGTAGACAACTAAAACAGTTCTTAGTACGAACTGTTTACAATGATAATATTAAAACTGGTTTCATCTGCATAATTCTAAGTATGAAAAAAAAATCATTCAAACACTTTTGACGCTGACTGTATTGTGCTGGAATTTGCGTTCACCGTATTTATTCCAAGGCGCTACCTACTATCCTAAGAATTTTCGCCGCGTCTTCGCAAGGCAGGAATTTTAGGTAAGCGAAAGTATGTGTAGTTCATTATTTAGAATAAAGGGTAAGGTTTCATAATTCAGCTGATAGTTCTGTCGATTCTGTAGGTGAATTTTGTTAAACTAACCTAATTTGACAGCGCTAAAATTATAGCCGTCTTTGACTTTTCAGTTTATGAGAAAGGGACGGCAACATTTTTAGTGCTGTCAAATTAAGTCAGTTTAGAAATATGTAACAACAGAATCGATACCAGTAACTGTCTTCTGTGCTGTTTGATTCTCATACACAAAAAAACATTTGTTTTTAATAACAACTACAACAATATTGAGCCTTGAATAAGTGAGCACAGGGAAGAATTAACAATAAATTTTAAAAAAGAGTCAGTTCATATAGGTGAGTTCCGGGAAACCTAGACGGAAGTCTAATATCCAACTTCTTTAAACGGATTATTATGATAAAATGAATGTCCAATGTCTTTGAACTTACCTGATCATGTAAAACGTCGTGTACACTATCTAAAGTGGTCAGAAACTCGCTGAGATTGGTGCCTAGACATTTGAAAGCCCGCTCTAGTCGACAATTGTGAGAGAACGCTGTAAGTATTAAATATTCGCCTAATTTTGCCATAAAGTCCTTTGTGCTGACACCTGCAACAAAATTAATATAAAAATTAACATAGTAAGTTGTACTTTGTAGACACACAAATGCTTAAACTGTTTAGATAGATGAAAAAAAATTAATTTAACTATTTTTTCAGAATAATGTCATGGAAGCCAATTGCATTGTTCTTAGACGATAATATAAAAAAAAATAACAGTTACGAGCTAAAGTAATCTGTGTCTATTCTATTACCTTGAAACAAAGTTAATTCCGTTCAAACGACAAACTAATTCCAGATAAAACGATATAACCGACAATGTTTTATTTCAAATTGGTTCAATTGGTCAATTCGATTTAAAATTGAATTGATCTTAGTTTCTATTCTAGCAATCCAAATTCAAATTGTATCTTTATGATAAAAAATGTTTGAAAATAGCTTCAGAACAACATAACGAAAAATGATTGATTTTATTTAGTTTCTAATTAGAAATCGAATTGATTTTTGGCTTTATTTTATCAAATTGTACAAAATGTATAAAAATATCACATCACGTGTCGGTGACAGTCTGAAAAAGTTCAAAAGATACAACATGTCATACTATTATCATTGGGTCGTTTTATACAAGTTAATAAAGAAAACGATGTGACATAAGTAGGACCGTGTGTCTGATGGCTAAGTATGTCGTTACGGCTGCCTATAGTCCATATGGATCGTTACAGGATACTCAGAGCCAGTGTGTCGCGTATCATGGAACTAATGTAGCTGAGACATTTATTTATTTGCTACAAATACATCACTACGCCTACGTAGACCGTGACGGCATGGCAAGGGATTAAATTTTTTACCAAAGGACATTCAAAAGTATTGATATAGAAATACGACACGAATTGTTATGCTTTAAAATGATGCCGTGGCATCGAAACGGATACCACGGCATTTTAAATGCATTTTAAAGAATAAATTGTTATTCTTTAAAATGCATTTAAATTGCCAAAATGTTAAAATGGGCCAAATCGGCTAAAATAGTCAGTAGTATCAGTTAGTCATTGGTATGCTACAATTGAAAATCGACTTATCAGTTTATCGACCAATCAAATATTCAGGTCACTTAAATAATCTTTTAATAAAAAAATAAGTATATCAATTTAAATCAATGATCAGGCAAGTGTTCGTAAAGGCAACTTTTACTACAAAACAACAGAGAAAGCACAAGGATAATGTAGAGACAGTTGTGATATTTAACCGTCAAGAAACTTTGTAACGAAAGGTCGTGTATCCTTTCGTTACAAAGTTTCTTTCATTCATAAGGTACAATTCTGAGACTCTTGACAAGAAATGTGAATGGAAGTCGTTATGAATATGAAATGTAACGAATAAAGATTTACATCGTGATGAACATAATGAAATAAAATTACGTTACTTCAAAGCGACAAAAAAATATCAGATTATGGATTACGGTAATAAAGTAACCCTATTTTAAGAATAATGCTGAATTCAAATTCTTCTTCTTTTTCAATACCTATATGGCCTGGGTCCGTCATTTCAAAAAACAATTTTGCCCGTGTCAAGTGAAATTTTTCAAATAATATAAGTCAAGTTATTCGTGAATTTACATTATAGTGAAGTGTATGAGTTTTGACATTTTTTGAAACGACACTTAGCACTTTTATTTTAATGGTTTTTCTTGTGTTATTGTGAGTATTGTTGTTTAATTTTGGTGGAATTTTAACCAATAATACTTAGATCGTAGCATAAAGTGTGAGCCATTGGAATAAATGTGTGTAAAGTGGTTTTTCTGAATTTGAAAATTCGTGTTAGGTTTTGAAGAGAAAATCCACCATTTTCTTTTCGAAACAAACGATAGCCGACTTGACGAATGACTTGACTTGGCATAAATTATTACAATTGTATCACTTGACATTGCCAAAATTGTCTGTCAAAATGACGGACAGAGGCCATTATTAAAGAGAAGAAGTATATTGAAGTGTACGTCAATCTAAAAGCACAAAATTATACAAAGAGGTTTCATTGCAAAAAAGTTCCTTTGAACAAATTCGTCCTTCAATCATAATCGTAAGCAATCTCATAAAACGAACGAAAATAAAACAGAATAAATAAGATAACTTTTTGACTAAATCCGCCTCCATTTATCCAGCGAACCCAAAGCAAACAATCAGAAGTTAATGAAAAATTAGTTAAAATAAAAGTGGAAGTCCATTAAAGCCTTTACCTGAAAGGGTTGGGGGAACTGAGGCGTAATCTAAATTAACTTTCATTGTATCAAAATCTTTATTTTAAGTGCCACGAATAAATCTTTTGTGGGGTGGATAAAATCTTGATAGAGACTGGTTTTTGTAAAACGGCCGTCAGTATGACCGTCAGCTTACGACCGTCAGTATGACCGACAGCTTACGACCGTCAGTCAGTCAAAACGGTCAGTAAAAAGGAATTTGTAAAAAATGATGGTAAATTGTATAACTTCCTTCTCAAGGAAGTACGCGGTACGTTGAGCCGCGTACCGCAGCGTTGTGCGTTACTATCGCGAGACCAAAGCTTAACAACGCCCGTAACGACTGAAAGTTGAACTGACGTAGATATACTTATTTATTTATAGTACGACCAAAGACCGTCAGTTTAAAAAACATGCATATCATAGATACGAAAAAAAAAATTAGTACCATTATATATTTTTCTAGTAAAAGCTCTCAGTTATTTATTATTGAAGTTATACTTCTAATGCGACTTACAACAACGTTGCGTTACGGGATGATATAGTCTCTGTCTCTTTCTATTGCCCTCGAATAGAAAAAGACAGAGGCTAATACGCTACAAATGCTGCAATCAAATATAGATGGCAGTGTTCAGCAATTCAGCATTTGACAGCCCGTGTTTTTGAAGATACACGACTTCCAACTGACAGCGGGGGGAATAGAAAGAGACTATAATACGCTACAATCAAAATATAATAGATGGCAGTGTTCATGCAAATTTTTATTTTGAAGTGAAAATTTAGTACTGCTTATTGGATAAGTACATAAAAATAAATACTAAATTAATTTCACACTAAACACAGAGCGAGAGTGAAGGCGTGGCACTCGAACTTCTCCCACGCGTAGGGACTGCACGCACAGGTTTTTTATTTATTTATATTATCCATAATTTTGGGTATTCAATAAGATTTTGTTTGAGGATAAAAACGAGTAGCGTCTTTCAGAAATGATTCCGCGCCATCTTGGAAGCGTGTTACGAAGTGGATACGGAATAACAGTATTTTTGGAGTCGAATTGATATTTGTTACAATCAAAGGGAATTATGATAATAAGATCTCGTTACCTTAACTTTTTTTCTAGCAATATTTTCGTTTATCGCTAGGTGTTTTTGACTGTTTCACAAAAAATGAAATAAATTATATGCATTTGACAAAAAGAATGACCACACTTAAAGTAAGTCTAAGAACGAATTTCTAAGATTATGCGTCAATTTTATAAGTAAGTAGGATCTAAGATAATGTGATATTATATGTATTTAAATGGCTTACTGCGCGCGTTGGTGAAAACTGTAAGTGCAGTAAGCAGCTGAATTCAATAAATAAATAAATAAATAAATGAATAAATAAATGAATGAATGAATGAATGAATGAATGAATGAATGAATGAATGAATGAATGAATGAATGAATGAATGAATAAGTAAGTAAGTAAGTAAATAAATAAATAAATAAGTAATAGTGTAAATGTACAAAAGACCTTCCCACATAACTCTTCCATTCCATCTCACAAACTCAGGCCCGTAGCTGATTTACTGCTCAAGCATCCGGACCCAAGCTTAGATTTTCGTATGAATTTTTTTACTCAAATCTATGCTTGAGTAATAATTCAGCATACGAGGCTAACAATTGTTTTTTTGACCACAGAACGTACTTAATTACAAGGAAGACTCACTGTCTGTGGCGCGGACCGCATCGTAAATTTCCTGAAGGTACGCGTAATTTCGGCATGTTTTCACGTCGTCGGGAAGTCGGCGTCTGTAGACAAGAATAGTATTAGAAAAAAGTCGGTGCTTATAACGATAGAAGTAAAAACTTCTGGCATCAAAAATGTAAATCTTGATGATGATGAGGTACTATGTACTTTTAATTTAGTTTTTGAATGAAGATGATTCGGAAAGATTCAAATGCGTCATCGACCCGAGTGTGCTTGATGTCGAATGAAGCCGAATAAACCTGATTTACCGACCCGAGCGAGATGGTTCACTTTTGTTCTGGCATAAATTAAAAAAATGTTAATAACAATTTATTTACTTTGACATAAAAATGTTAGTGTAAAATTTAGTATAATATGAATCCATAGGATCTCGAACTAGTATAAACTGTGTTTCGGAAACCAGTGGCTTCTCCTAATTAAAACATTCGATTTGATTTTTTATTGTCGACAGAGACTAAGCTAAAAATATTCTGAAACTTAGTAGCTGACATAATACTATTTGAAATATTACCATCGCGGGACAGTGAGTATGTTCAGCGATCTAGCCTCTGACTAACTACCCTTTTGATTCAATCTCAAATATCTTGCATTTTAGATAAGGGGATGTCCACCATGCTTCTATTGCAGTTGTCAACCAATTTACTAAAGACAAGTGTCTTTGAACCTATGAGATAAAACAGAATGCGAAATACTTCACATGAACCTCACAAGCCTAACGCGTTAAGCGACCAATTTGAGAGGCTTTTGTATAATCCGGCCAAGTAGAAAAGTTAATTATACAATTAGACATGCCTATTCGCGTTCTATTTGAGTTTACGACGTAGAAGCGTGTTTTTAATGAGTCTTGATGGCATTGCTACACGGATGAATGAGTTTCCAACGACATAGAGTAATGTAGCGTGATTTGATACTAATAAATAGGTACTAATATATTATCTATAAAAGTAGTACTTACAAGCAAAGATATTTGTCGTAATGCTCGGATTGACTTTTGGTAAGAGATGACACGGCTGCGTGGAGGCATTCATTCTGTGGACAAAAAAGAATGTTCCTTAAAACTACAGAAATTACCAATTAGAAGTGGATTGTTTGAAAGTATAGGATATATTTATACAAAGATTTAAAAAAACATTCTATAGTAAACTTTTCTAAAACAATAGAACTTGATCGCTTAGTGTTTTTTTTTTTATTTTTGTCTATATTCTAGACAAATAAAAATAGAAAGATTAGCACATAGATAAGCTAAAGCTTATATTGCCCACACATTTTAGTATTTTTTTTCAATTAGACACATTTTGCTTTGAAGCGATTCATGCTATTATGAATCGTTTCAATAAGAAATTTCCTTAGGATCCTAAACGATTGGCAACGCCAACAGAAAATGCTCGTGTTGTCTGTGTTTTTACGCGACGGTGACCGCTAACCATCAAGTGGGCCGTATGCCTTTTTGTCTACATAAAAAAGGCCTTTTACTTCTGGGATCAGACGAACTCAATTATATACGCAGCTATTAAGTAAACTTGTTTTTTTTTTTTTTTTTTTATTTATTTAACAAAATCCTCTGCTCTTAGGGTGTACATAGTAGGTATCTTATAAATTCATATATAGAAGGTTCTCCTAATGATCTGGTAAAAGCAAGAAGCCATATCGGTACCAACTGAGTCTGAGTCGGCCTCGAGTCTGTTCGTGGTGTCATTCCATCTGTAGTTCTATATTCAACAGTGTGATCTATTTCTGTCTGTTTAGCAGTACTTATGGGATAATGTTTTAGATGGAGTAGGCTTTCCCAGCACCCATACCATCCTCTCAGCCTAGTCAGCCTTATCCACAGGAAAGACAAGGTCGATACATACGGAGCTGATTTCAATAGATGTAAAAGTACTTATATAGATTTTTTGAGGTCGTGGACTCGGTGATGCAGCGTGTCTTTTTTAATCGGAAAATATGTGTGCAATGCAAGTGTTTTCAAAAGGTGAAGAAAAACATGAGATCCCGTGGTTTAGTCAGCTCCGTATTGGCTGTCTTTCTTGTGGATAAGGTCGACTAGGCTGAGAGGAGGGTATAGGTTCTGGGCAAGTCATTTAAATGTCCCAGGCTCTACAGCGTCCCGTTTATATGGGCCAGGGCAAAAAGTTGTCCCGACGCAGTAAATTATCTAAATTATATGCAAAGGCCTGATTAAATATTATATTCATTCTTAGGCCTGTATGCTGATAAAGAAATTGATAATCATAGATTTGAGTAGAGGTTTTCATACAATAATCTAGCTTGCGGCTGGTTCATTGCTTGAGCAGATGATCGGCATAAGGGCCTTAGCCCCCAAAACATTACATAAGAAACTTACAAGCAAAAGGAAAAAAGTAGAGCTTCATTGAAGAAACCAAAAAAGCACTTTGTTACAGAACGCGTAAAATGTTTTTCTAAATGACCCAGGGCCGTAATAAGACCCGAAAACTTCGGGGCCTCGGTAATAACAAAAATATTCTAAACCGTATTTTCGTACAAATTTCCAGTTTGTTCAGTAAATTAAGAGCATTAATGTTTTAATCCTTCATAATCAATCCATGTCCGAGTCTAACAGAATTAATTTAGTTTGTAATTTGCTATTTACAAAGCGCAAAGGCTTCCACTCTGTATTCGTTAATTTGGCCTCTTTTTGGGGATTCAATTTACTTAAATTCTATGCTATAATGTGGGTACAGTCGACGATGGTAAGATGTGAGCAAACCTCAACTATTGACAAAAATATAATATGTCACGGTTTTCCTATGAAAGCTCCACAAAAACATTGTACATATATACACAGCAAGTTGAACTTAGGGCTCTGATCTGTATACATTTTTATGAAATCTCTTTGTTAATGTTATAATTTTATTTATAGACATTTTATTGCTTGTGTTGTTTATTCGAGAGTATTTTTTCCTATGATGCAACTGCTGTTTGAAACAGTTTTACTATTGAAACAGTATTTAATTGAAAGACAAGCATGCCGTGACATTTTGATGTCCAAGCTTACCCAAAGGCACAGTTAAGAAAAAGATATCAATTCAAATTACCAACGAGTTTTAAACGCCGTAAAACCATATTCGAACAGAAATCAATCTAAAACAGTCCCATTGGTCTAACAAAGTGAAATCACGATTCACTGGCTATATTTAAAAGGACACGTTCAAAAGGGAATCACATTTCTTTGATAACATTCTGATGTTTGCGCATCGGTTCACACGCGCCGAACCTCCCCTATTTCATGGTCGAAGGACCAGTCACATAAAATATCAGAGATACTAGCGTGCAGATGTGGAACTCGCAAACATAACAAAGATCTTCAGTTCAAGAATTTATCCTGTAGTTATTTATTTTCTGGCTTGCGAAAAACTTCAGTTTGATCTCGTTCGCCGTATAGTCATAAAATTATAAGAATAAAAAGTTTTTGGTAAGATCTTTTTAAAAGTTATTTAACCAACGTTTACTTACATTCTATAATTTACTATCGAATTTGAAAAAAAAACGTAGAAAACATTAATTACTATTTAAATAGAATAATAGAACTACCCTTTCTTAGCTTTTAAGGTCACTCTGTTCAATATTCCCTTTTAGTGCTTGTGGGAATTGGGAGTTACTGGTAAAACACACTTTTACTTTCACTGGATTTTATTTGTTTTTCTCTATAGCTAAACACAACAACCGCACCGATCGCCCGTGCGCAGTAACTGACGACCGCTCGTTCATACCTTTCTCATGCACTCTAAATCGCTAACATACATATTCCACATTCATACCTACATGTCCCTACATGCTCAAGCACTGACCCGGATTCAAGTATAGGTTTTTGTATAATAATTTTTACTCATATCTTAGTATACTTAAGTAACGATTTCTTTATCAGAATTGCATAATTGAATTTTTGCCCTACAGCACTGATTGTAAGTTATGAAAAAAATTGTTCCAGATTCTGACTGAACAAAACTACATCGAATTGAGTTGGCCATCTATACGCTAGTTACTAACCTATTGTCTAGCAGCCTTCTTTATGCGCAACAAGGGACAAGGACGCTCACTAGCACATTCCTTTCATGTCATGTTGATATTTCATGGTCAAGACATGCATCACTTCAAGTCCACTTGCAGTATAAAATGAGTTCTAATTATGCGAAGCTGTGGTATATTTTTCAGTATAGTATTTTAGAATGGTAGGTCCCATTACATTATATGCATGAAAATAAGCATATATTAATATGTTTATTTTTATTGGTACCCATCATAGTACAGGTACGAGTAAATCATTTTTCGATTCTGAAATTATGACTATTATAAATATACGATTGTACCATCAAATTATGATTTGCATTGTTACACTACTTTTATAGGTAAAGACAAATCTCGGGGTTTAGTATCAGTAGTCCGATGATATAGTCCAATTTTTGGACTAATCGTCTCAGCCGGTGTTACTCGTACATTACTCGTATTTCTTCTGTGGCAACAGCCCAAGGCCAGGAAAGTTTTTGTCCCGTAACAAATGGACATGTCAGACCATCGAAACTAATCAGTTCCTCACTCTTGACACTAGGTCTCGAGACAGACGAAACGAAAGAAAGAACGCAACTAAGTGACCTGGATGGCTGGTATTCCACAACTTACTCGTTTCACGCGATCTTTTCTACGAGTAAGTTGTGGAACGAACTACCCTCTGCAGTTTTCCCACAGAGTTTTGAGATGGGGTCGTTCTAAAGGCGGGTTTAGCTAAAAGGCCGGCAGCGCGCCAGCATCACTTCTGGTGGTGCAGGCGTTCATGAGCGGCGGTGACCACTTTACATCAGGTGGCTCGCTTGCTCGTCTGCCAGCTTTGGCATAAAAAAAAGTACTACTGTAGAATGTATTGTCTTGTTAGTGTAGGTGGTATAATAATTATATCGACGGTTGAAAGGCAATAATGACCAAGCGACATTTTGGGCGATATTGAGTTATATATATCATTGGAATCAGAAAAAAATCCTGCGTCGATTGGTCTTACTCTCATGCCGCTAGGACGAAGTTTGTTGTCGCTTGGTCATTTAAAAAAACACACATTTTCTCAGTTTTCGGCGTCCAAGCGACTATAATTTTACCGATTTATGAATAATTTTCACTTAGTGTGCATTTAATTTTTATTTTTTACATTTAGTAATTTTTGCCTAGATTCGAAATAATGCGTTTAAACATAAAGTATTTTTTGCCTGGCACTACCTAAGGTATGAATATTGCTTAAGAAATTTTACCTGATACAATTATTTTTTATCTCGTCATTTAAGACTTTTTAACACACATTAATTATGTATTCATTTTCATTTAGTACTTTTTACCTAAATGCAATGGACTTAAAAACGTAAAGTAGTAATATTTACCTACCTAAAAAGTATATTATATTGTCGTTTGGTAATTTTTTACCTGCCGTTTTTTTTTCCTGTTTTTGTTACTTAGGAAACATTTTCTGATATGAAATTTCTATACAAGTGAGCTTATCTCTGATGCACTTATTTTGTTTTGTCGCTTATCCGCACTGTAAAGTAGATTTTGAGTGGCTGTTGGGAACAAAAAAATGATTTCGTCTTCACTGAACTGTCGCATAGGTAACCTGTATGCTCGCGCGCATCGCACATAGTGCTTCATCTCGTAGCATGAAGTGTACAGGGTAAGTGCACTTCACTGCCCACTGGGCTGGGCATCCTTTTCATAATTGCTGGTCATCATCAGACCTTAGAGTATGGACTCTAATTCATCTAATTTTAAATCTTTGAGATGAATTAAGTTAATTCAAACTGCAAAATTATGCAAGAAATTCCTTAAAATTGGTTTTCACAGCTGATGGATATCCTCATGTCTTGGAATGTCTAAACAAAGCCCTATCATATGACACCCCATTTGATATTTTTGTACAACTTAATTTTTTTTTCCGACCTTTGGACCCTCATACCTTTACAACCCCTTAACCGATTTACTTCATTTTTAAAACCAGTAGGATATACCTACCAAATTCTGTGAAGATCGGATAAGCGGTTTAAAAGATCTCGACGAACAAACATACAAAGCATTTTTGCCCAAGTTGTCACTAAGATCGCCGTTCGCTTCGCGCACTCGATCAAAAATTGTATATGTCATTACGGGCCAAGATATATGTCATTACGTCATCACAAAAAGAGAGTTAACACGTTCAGATACTTAGGAAGCCTCATAACGGCAGACTCTAGATGCACACCAGATATCAGATCCAGAATAGCAATAGCAAAACAAGCATTTAACAATAAAAAACAAATTTTCACATCCAAAATGTCAAAAAGTTAAGAAAAAATTCATTAAATCATACGTTTGGAGTATAGCCCTTTATGGGTGTAAGACATGGACAATGGCTCAAAAAGACAGAGAGTATCTGGAAGCATTTGAGATGTGGTGTTGGAGGATAATGGAAAAGATAAGCTGAACGGAGAAAATTACTAACGTGGAAGTACTGAGTAGGCTGAATGAAGTAAGAGCCCTTAAGAGGGTTATTGAAAACTGGAGAGGAAAAATTATGGGACACCTCATACGACATGGCAGTTTAATTAAAAATATCATTGAAGGAAAGGTAGAAGGTAAGAGAGGAAGGGGAAGATCGCGTAAAAGCTATACGAGCCAGCTGAAAGAAAAGATCGCTGTCATGTCGTTTAAGGACGTCTAGAAAGCTGCACTGGAAAGGGACAAATCGCGAAAACTGTATAATTACACCGACAAGAGCTGAGCTCTTAAGTTAGAAGAAGAAGACAAAAATAAATACGAAAAACTGCAACAATTGGACCAAGTTCGCAAAAAACGTTCTTAATTTTTGACAGCCATTTTCTTCAACATTACTGTGATTGTTTTTGAACTAGTAGTTTGCCCCGAACTGAGATCTTGTGATGTTCCTGATAAAATTACCCGACTATGAAAGTCTCCTTAAATCCTTTTCATAATTATCAAAACTTTTCATTGAAGCAAATAAAGTATTTATGAATTATGAATTATGAATTATAATTGATGATCATTAATATCTTAGAGTATGGACTCCAGCTCATCTAATTTAAAACTTTGAGATGAATTAAATGTTTCAAACTGCAATTATACCTGAAATTCCTCAAAATCGGGTTTCACAGCTGAGTGTATCCATGGTTACATTAAACTTTTCAAATCGCATCGATCGCCATCTAGCTAATTACCAGTCTTACTTGAACTACAAAATTATTAAAACTCTAATAAATGATAGCTCACGTTATACTGGTTTTGCTAAGTTTATAATTTTTACAACTCAAAATTTTACCTAGAATAAAAATAAAGGGTTTTGGGATATCTAAACAAAGTCCTATCATATTATTATGACACCCCACTTGATATTTTTGTAGAATTTTTTTTACTCTCTTTGGACTTTCATAACTTTACAAACCCTTGACCGATTTACTTCATTTTTCAAACCAGTAAAATTTAAGACTACTATCCGTATACTTGTTAACATTTGTGAAGATCAGATAAGTGGTTCAAAAGATCTCGAGGAACAAACATACAAAGCCTTTTTGCCCAAGTTGTCACTAAAATCTTCGCTTCGCTCACTCGATCAAAACCACGGCAAATCATGTTCTTTATAAAATAAGCTATCCACTTTTCAAAATTTGACTGCAATATTGGTGTGTTAGAGGCTTATATAGACCTTTTTAACAAAGGGTCAATAGTGACAGGCCTAAAACCTCCACCAACCTGCACAAGAGCAGCGTGGCGGAGTAAGCTCTAACTAATTCGTCCCTCGTCAGATACCCATCGTCAGATACACTCTTCAGAAGCCCATAATCAGTAGTCAGTTATTGTAGGTCTACTACAATACACATACATAGTCAATATGATAGACTACAAGGGCTGTTTTGATGTTGATAATGATGATATCTATCGAAAACCTTTGTCCAAAGTCTTTAATCTTGCGTACTAAAACCTAAATTCTTTGTTACTTGTCTAAAAATGCCCTACACTTACCTTAATTAATCTGTACTATGGTTGAAATTGCTTGGCAGAAAAGTTTTTTGCTTCAATATTTCGATCATTTTACCTATGTGTCAAACATCTGTTACTTCTGGATGCGTCATTTTGCTTGAAACACAATTATAAAATGTTAGGGTTTAGTTAATTTTACATGTTTTATAATAAAAAAAAATTGTCGATAAGTAATTTTTACCTGTTTGTGATTTTGATTAAAATTTTACTAACCGACACTATTTCTTAAAGTATTAAGAAAATGCATAAATTTTAAATGCCAGTTTATAAAGCTTTTAAACTGCATTTAAAATACGTTGGAATCGAGTAGCTACGACAAATAGGCGATTTTTCACGATTTTTTTTCCAAAAATAAAAACTTTAAAATGCTCTGGTGTAAAGTTGCCAATATGTCGCTTAGTCATTATTGCCTTTCAAGCGTCGATATAATGACTACAGCTATCTTCTAAACAACACTAAACGAAAATTTTCTTGTTTCATCCTTTTTAGACCGTGGTATTTAAGTAGTTAAACATTTTTTTAGAACTCTTTTTTAAAAAATAATTGTTTTGCAGTTTATAAGATGATTACAAAACTAACAAAAAACCAAAAGTATGTCTGCTGTTCTATTCCGTCACGTAACAGAACACCCTAAGTGCTCGTTCTTCGGTCCCAGCCGTGAAGTACGTTAGACGTAAAAATAGCGTGAAATTGCGTATCAAGTTTCTAATGGACGGTTGTTTTGATTACACTCTAACTGGCAATCCTTCTCAAGGATACTGGTAATGAAATTGGGTCATTCTGGTTATAAGTTTTGCCTAGGGATAGCGCAAGGGTACGTGGGACGTTTGGGCGCAACGAAAAGTGACTCGCATCTCGATTCTCAATACGCCGAGTCACTGCGGCTTTTGTACTGGAAATGTACATAACTAGGCCACAAAATTTCGCAGTGTACGAGCCACCGACTCGTTACAACCAATGCTTCTTTTATGTGTATCTGATGGGCCAAAAAATTATGCTATATGTCCATGAATATTTCTGTATTAGGTCAAGACGATTTTTTTCATCATAAAAATAGAGTTATACAATATTTACCGCTTTTCGGGATAAAAAACACTGTCTTTGCTCCGAAATAGTTAGGACACCGAATAATTTAGACTCTGTTTAATTTCGTGAATTAGGCCAGAGGCTAGACTGTTGGTAAAGTACTGGATAATTACATTCTATTCCAGATTAAACCAGTTTTAAGCCTATTTTACTCGTAAAAATATCTTCTAATGGTTACTTTATTATTCCGCTTTCGACATAGGTAGATATTAAAAAAATTCAGTTGACTTGATAATTATTATTTTCCGTTAGGAAATATTTTTATTGATTTTTTTAAGTAAATTATTTCATTATACACTCAAAATCAAAAATTCCAGGTCATCAATCAAAACTGAATATCTTAGAATCCATGAATTTCACTTCATTTCCTTAGCTTAGCAAAATTATGCAAATAAACGATTACTTTTATTTCGGTAAGGAATATTAAAATGACTATCAAACCCATTTTATTTCACATGCATGGTTTCCACGATAAGTGTCTTTGCTCTTGACTGTATTATCATAACTTTATCACAAGGCATCTAAGCTTTATACAACACAGAAACATTTTGCTAAAACTAGCAAACATTGAAAAACTTCTCATGCCCAACCGATTTGTTTACTTCAACTTGCGACGGAACTCTAACTATTCCAATCGACATTCTTTCGGCGAATTTCCCGCTACCTAAGAGAAACAATTTTATATTTCGTGAATTGTTCACATAAAGGAGTTTGATACCAAAAGGTAAAAGGCAAGCCGCAGTGTATTTGAAGCCTTTGTAGTTTGTTATTGAACCGGTGAACGCTCATCAGTGTGGGGTTTACAACAATAAGAGATTGTTTGTACTAATACACTTTGTTTTTCTAGTTGCGGGTAGCTTGTGTATACCTATAGGTATTATGTATATACAGAGTGGAGATGTATGTAAGACATTAACTTAAAACACGTGTAGAATCGATGGTTACTAATTGTATCATCATCTTCCTACCCTTGTCCCACGCTAAGTGGGGTCGGTACAACATATCTTCGTCTTCCACTCTCCTCTATCAGCCGTCATCTCGGTGTTCACTCGTTTTTTTACTCATATTGGAACGAAGTTCCTTATTGCGCGTTGCGAAAAGGGGCTAGACGGAAAAAAAATTATTAAGACCAAAACGTGTCGCGACACTTTTTACAAACTTTGATAACGTCATTCGAATAAATTGGTGCAGGAAGAACGGTCTCAACCGAAACAAATGAATGTAGGTATTGTTGGAAGTTTTTGTTTTTAGGGTTCTTTAAGGTTCTTATAGAAAATATTATAGGTAATTAAGAAAACAACACCTCAAAGAACTTCGTTCCATCCGGGTGTCCTTTGACACCTCTCAAGTTTTTCTTCTTTCACACAGTCCATCCATCTTTTTTTTGGCCTACCTCTACTTTTACATCCGTCTACATTCATGTCTAGCACTCTTCTCGTAATATGGCTTTCTTCCCTCCGCATGACATGTCCATACGACGCTAACTTATTACTCCTCTACTTGACCGTTATTGTCGCAACTTTCAAACTTTCCTCTTATATACTCATTCCTTTCCTTATTTTATCCATTTTTGTTACATCTATTTCAACATGGTTACTAATTGTATAAAATTTATAAATACAAAAAAAAACTAATACTGACTTGATATTTTTACAATGATTATTAGTTAGTTATATTTTTTGTACTAAAAAAAATTGTTCATTTCTATTAATACGCAGTATCATACAGTATTATGGTTGCATTGCAGTTATTCAAAACATCCGTTACCGTTTCAAAATCGAACGTAGGTAACAAAAATAAACAATATAGATTCCTATCTATTTGAAACAACAATTTTGAGCAACGAACATTCACAATATCCCAGGAGGTCAGGGACATCGTTTGACATCAATCAATATTTCTGAATTATTGTTATTATTTTGTAATATTGATACCAGTAAGTACCTAACTGTTTGTACAATATTCGTGGGCAAAATACTACCTATCTTCTTCTTTGTCGTATCACTCTTGGCAAAGTGGTCGTGGTCGTCATGTTGGAGCAGTGGCCCGTCTCACAATCTTCCGCCATTCCTCCCGAACCGCTGCTTTTCTGGCACATTCGTTCAGAGGAACATCAATTGCAGCCTTGACTACCTATACCCATTTACTATACCTATATAATAATATAATACCTATACTAAATCCATCGTAAATTTGATTGGTGCACAAAATAAATAAATAAATATAAATATCTGAAAAAATACTGCGATATGTTTAACATTTTAGTATGACGTAAAATTATAACGACATGCTCTCAGACCTTCAAAATATCAGAACAATAGGTTGAAAGAATATTGTACGAAGTATTCAACTGTCAGAACATGACAAATAGCTGGCGATGAATGATTTGATTAATCGTATGTTCGTATCTGACTGATTCATTTACTTCCCTATTTATTGGGTAATTTTTAAGGTTTATTTTTTAAGTATAGGTATACGTAGTTCACACACGGGTATCAATACTGTAGAAAATTATAACTAGATCAGAAATTAGATATATTTAAATGTGGTAAGATATTGTAGAATGGAGTAGTGCCACATTGCGCCCAAATACTAAAACGCTACTTGGAATTTATATAATGATTAAATTATTGTTTCTTATTACCAATGAGTAGAGAAATTTCAGGTGGGATTTTTCAGTATTTAGTATTTACGTAAAATTAAAATATCAAGGAAAGAAAGGTTTTTCCTAAATCAACATAAAACAAGTGAACTCTTAAAAATATTAACAACCTTAATAAGTTATGGGAACATTGTTTTAATACCTTCTTTTTGCAGTTTTCTTTGAAGATTGCTTTCGGTAATTTTCAAAAAAATTATAAATTCACTTTGATTGCCTACCTACTTCAAATTCCACGAATTGACGTAAATAATTGTATGCTTTACCGGGTGTAAAATGATCAGTGCCTTGATCACGAATAAATATGACAATCGCAAACGTACCGTAACACTAGCGTATCCGAGATACACTGCGTGGTGACACTACAACGGTTGGCAGTCGAGCTGGCATTGGCGCGCAATACTCGAATACGTTAACGTGGCGACTGTCAGATTTGTTCGTGATGGAGGTACTGTTCTCAAAACTACGGAGGGTCAAATACCTACCTGTCAATACAAAGCAATTGTTCGAACAAGCCAATTTAATTTAACACGTTCCCTGCCAACTACGAAAATATACGTAGTAGCGTATCTAGGATCCAGCGCCAGCTACGAGTTTATTCGTAGATGTTTCATTGAGGCTACCTACGAAATTAAAAGCGTTGGCAGTGTAAACAGGACGGGAATCGATTAGTTGGCATTGGAAATAAAACTTTCAAAATAAAATGAGAACTCTACCATTTATATATTTTTTTCATGGCAACAAAAAAATGACGTATATACTCGAGAAGATGATGAGGAGAACATGGTAGGGATATTGTGTCCTCCTACGAAAAGGAAAGATCATTTTGTATGGATGGCAATAGGTATAGATTTTTTTTTCTACGAAAATATTCGTATGGCAGGGAACGAGTTAAAAAAAGTCGGTTTTTCCATGTAATTGGTATTGTATTTTGTATGGATCAAGCTGATTTTCCTTTCGTGTACATAATGATACATTTCGAGGATTAATTCGCCCACATTTCAGTAGAATTTGTTTAGATGTTTTTCGTACAATGTCGTTTTCTAATTAAATTGAAATGTTTTGCCCGAGGGTCGCTTTCAAACGATTCATCTTCTGTACGTAAGCCGTGGCTATTGAGGTTCCTTGGCTTTAGGTAATGGCAACCCTCAAAATTGCAAATCATGGCATGGATCTTTCATAATGATAGCTTCAGATTTATAGGGTTTGAATTTACTATGGAAATCACCCGACCAGCGCCCTACCCGCATAATATGCTTGGCCTTAAACCATAGAGCTATAGGAAAATATTCTCTTCCGTGACATTATTTATAGTTACTTTGTAACTAAACCTGTATAGAGTCTATGCATTAACTCGCTCTAAGTAAAACTTGTATGTACTTAGACGCAAAAAAAATCTGCTTTATGAGCACACTATCAATATTGTCGCTGGTAAATCAGCTTCCCTTGTGACGCTACTATGAAGCTAGTTGTGCCATAAGAAATATTATCACCCGTGGCACTACTTGGTATCAAATCATTTTCTTTTATTCAATTGACAACAAATAAAGTCATTGTTAAAATTATACTTTGTGGTACTTAAAACAAATGAATACTAATTGACATTGATTCAGTCTAGTGTCATAATCGCCACTTAACTTATTCTTCATTTAATTAACTACATTAGGCCGTGCTCACTTTGGACTGTTTGTACGTAAACGTACGAGTAATGTTCGTACGAATTGAGTGCTCACACTTAATACCTACGTTTTTCTCCATCAAATAGTACGACTGCGTGAGAAATCCCAACAAGTTCGGATTGTATTCGGACGTCGTAAGTAAACGTACGTATACTTACGACTGGTCGCATGCAGTGTGAGCGCTCCCATAGTCCTTGGAAGGTCGGGATCATTCGTGCGTAGTCGTACAAATCAAATTCGGATTAAGTCGTATCCAAAGTAAGCACGGCCTTAGACTTAATTTATACCTTTCTACTTTGATTTAACTCTTCTAGGACATTAATTAAAGCCGGCTTTAAACAGCTTGGAGCTTTGAAATGGTTGAAAGCTTAAAGCAAAGGCCTCAGTATGAGTAAATGTGACAGTGTAAACGTATCGTAATGGTACACTGCGCGGTGACGGTACAGCGTTCGGGAGTCGAGCTAACGTTGACGCGCAATGTGACTCGAAAACGTTAAGTTTACGTAACGTGGCGACTGTCAGGTTCATTTGTGCTCAGCCCCTTCTCTGTAATACAAAGCAAAAAGTTTATTTGGCACAGTTCCAGCAATGAGGTCGGGGGTTCAAGTTCTGTCTTGTCTGAGTGGCATGTTCTGTAAAACCTTCAGCCTCTCACTATCGTCTGTGGCTTTTGGTTTCTATTTAAAATTGCAATTATAATAGTGCATAATAATTCGTCTCCTAAATTTTTTTTTACAATTTTTTTAAGAGATATCATTACATTTTTCTTGTCATATTTAATTTGATGTCTTTTTCAATATGTTTGACGAAATAACCAAGGTTCCTAACATCAGATAAAACGTCAAAATGAAAAGTTACGATAAGATTGACGAAAAAAAGAGTCAATATTGGAGTTCGTTGGACATTAAGAAATTGTCTTTTACCACCCTGTTAAGACGTGTGCCCTCTCGAGTATTTCCATTTCACGCTTCACGTAACTGTGCTCGCTTTCCGGAAGCATTCTCACTCGAACACATAAACGAGGGTCCAGCTGCTTGCAATCTTACGTCATTTAGACGTTATTTTACGCATGATAAGCATTTATAATGCGACGAGCCGTCGCCCGCGGCGTTGCTCGCGTTCTAGACCCTTGAGGTTGTGACTTTTCAAGGACTTATAGTTTAGGCTGTGCGTTGATTGTCAGTCAGCTTCAAAAGAGTTTTATATATTTAGAAGATTAATGGTGACAGGCGTCACAGCTCAGTCAGTATAGCTCTACTATCCGTGCTGTGGGTCGTGAGTTCAATCCCCACTGAGCCATCAAGCCACAAACATTTGTGGATGGCAAACTATATGTTTTTTTTTTGTTTCTGGGTATTACTAGTAGGTAGGTATGTATTTACCAAAAAAAAGTATACAAGTATTATATCAGCAATCTAGTTTCCATAGTTTTGCTTAGTTTTGGTACTAGAAATGAAATGAATATTTATTTATTTAATGATGATATAGAGTTGCGTAATCGAATTAATCTTAGATATGCCGGCACGCGGATCCACGCGAGAGAAAACACATTTTCTATTGTATTAAGCAAGCAAGCTCGTATGAGTTAGTGGCCAACTCTGGTGACGGAGTTTTAAGGCCGCCTTAAGGCCTCCGTCATGGCTTAACGACTGCTAGAGCCGGGAACATTGTATTTAAAATCCAGGTAGGTATATTAAAGGTTAAGTTAAATACAAACTACTCATTTTATATTACTCAAATTTACCAACCAAAATATAATAATATGGATGTTTCCTCACTGGCCAATAACGGCGCCGACACGATACCAAAAAGTCCAAAAACATGTGGCGCAAACAAAAATGTCGTAGTCACCGACACGGTATGAAATTATACTATCTAGTATAGCTCTGCGTCAATTCTGAAGTTATTCGTCAACTCGCGAGTACGCGCGAGTTGGCACCTTCCGATTTTACTTATTTTTTTTGTCGTCAACTGGTGAGCACGTATAAAGTACAGTCACTTGTGTGTGTATCATGTTGTCGACAGTTTGGAAATGCCCTACCCTATTTTAAGTAAAATAACACTCAGCATAAAATGAAAACGTATTTTAATGTATTAGTTGAGTAACCTTGGTTTGTAAAAGGCTTCAAATGTAACCCGACGCCTGAAGGCTGGTTAAAAGGCGGAGTCTATTAACTAGGCTTCTGTAACCTTTGTGTTTTAGGTCACATTGCGTAATGAAATGTATACTTACATAAGTTTTGGGAAATTTTCGTAATTCTGTCACAATTTTAGGTACTTCTAAGGATGAGGAAGTTCTGAGGATAGCACGCCAAAGTTAACAACTTTATTCACAAAGAAAATTAAGACTAATACATTAATTACAATATTTATAAAATTACACATGAACCACTTTTTCATTACTCTACTCATCCAAAACTGTTAAAATTTCCTAACAGAAATTCTCAACTGAAAACGAAACGAATAACTTCTAACCTTTCACTTGAATGGCTGACGACATTTTAAAAGGAAGCATTCCAATTTTGCGCACTAAAAGATGCGCACCGAGGACTTCCGCACGTACGCTATTCCACTTTTGCGCACCAATCGACTTAAGTCGAAAAAAGTAAAAAAATATAGTTCAGTTGTGAACTTCATCCGGCTAATGATCATCATCTAGTTAGATATAATCATCATCATTACTATTTGATCCGCGACAGTAAATATATTATGGTCTGTACAAAAAATACTTATGGGCGGCCTTGATCTAGTACATCGCAATGGTTGGTAAGATCGTCTTTTGTATTCCATTCAAAACTGCGTTCTGCCCATTCATAGCTATAATGATAACTGATAAGTACACAACACAAAGGCAGAGAAGGTAGTGCAAAATGATCCTAAACATCAATTCAGACTATATTTGATTTCGTATGGAGTCGTAAAAACAAAACACGCACGCGTCTTGAATTTCAATTGCCGATATTTTGTGAACTCTTATACCTTATAGTATAAGTTTTAATAATATTAATCTACCTCAACCGATATCGATAACTGATATCTTGTGAGCTCTAATACCTACACTATAGGTTTGAATATTAATCTGCCTAAATCTTGGAAGTAGTAAAAGGTAAATCTAAAGCAGTAGTGGTTTAAAGTTGATATTCCAATGCTACTTGCATTACGTCAATAAGCGCAACTTTTTATATGCAAAATCAAAGTCGCAGTAGATCCAAAAACCAAGTAGATAAATGTAACTGTGATCGCATACTGACGATAGGTTTTAGGTCAACTGTTGTAACTGAGCTAAAATGCTAAGAGGTTAAAAAGGCTGTTTTAGATCAGACTGCATTTTTGCAATCAACATAGAAGTTTATTTCTTGACTTGGTGTACTTAGATGTAGGTACTTTACTACTAAGATACTTGTAAAGATGCGTGTATATGGGCTGTGTTAGTGTGTAAGTTTTCACACTGACGTCATGATCCCTACACGATATCGCTAAAGATATCGTACATTTAGTAACAGACGCTTTCAGACCGTGTCGGCACAGACAGCGATATTTTTGTTCGAGCAACTAACACGTTGATATCTGACGATAATTCTAATTCGTCGTGGGGGAATAAGATTCTGTGCTACTCTGTTCTATTTTTATTTTATTTTTTTATTTTTTTATTTTCTAGTTAATTATGTATTGTTTTCTTACTGTGTTGTACCTGTGTTGTGTTGTGTGCCAAATAAATATTTCTCTATCTCTATTCTCTATCTATCTGTTAGTGTGTAAACGTCCTCTACATATCAAATCCCTATTCACGTTAGGAGAGTAGCTGACAGACAGTAGCTGGATGATAAAAGGAACTTACCGAAGGCGCAGTCAGCAACTGTAGCGCCTCACTCAAATTCTTCAGCGTCAAGGTATTCCTATTCTCGTCATCATCAGGCCCCGGCAAATGAACCGAGGACTGCCTGGATCTGAACTCCGGCTTTTTGCTGCTGGAACTTCCATTAGCGAACTGATGCTGGGAGGCCGCGCGGCGGAAAGGACAGTCCATGACTGGTGGTTAGGTCATAGCATTTGTATCTGGAAAGAGAGATAATAATGTTACCTTCTTTAGTAAAAGAGGGATAGTAAGTGCTGAGACGGCTACCGTGCCTAAAATCATGTAGTTATACTTGATTTCGGCTATTACAAGCACAACACGTAAGGTATAGTATTATATAATCTGTGACGTAAATAAACCTCTTATAATTATAATAGACTTAATTAATAGACGTAGTTCGATACAGTTACTCTATCTCACAAAGGCAGTTTGGCTATGTTTGTGTGCGTAAGCTCCGAACCCCTTTGATATACGAGATGGAAAGAGAGGGGGCGTACGATTGGTGTATGTGCATTGCATGCATAACCACAAACATAGGTAACCCGCCTTCCTGATATGGAACAAGAACAGTTGCACCAAAGGGCACGTTTTAGGTGATCGTATGCGATTGTTACCTAAAGTGGGTATAACTAATTAAAAGTGGATCATTTACTTTGATTTTTGATCACTTTTTCATAAAAAAATATAGATAGATAGAAAACTCTTTAGTGTGTTTACCACAAAAACACTACATAAAAAAAAATCAATTAAAATGTTTCTAACGCTAGGTCTGCACGAAAAGAGTCTCAGTACGTTTCACAAATAAACATAAAGCGTATAAAATATGTTAAATTGCTGAAACACTCTAAATGCGGAGAAAATTTACAAAATAAGCGTCAAATAACGTCCAAATCCGCTTTTGCTTCAGTAGAAGTAATTCTAAACGCTTAAATTTTAATTCCCGACACTCATTAGTAACCCGAGCTGCTAACATCAAATAGCAAAACTCTAAGACACAGCTGAGAAAATACAGCTCGTTTTTTTAAACGAAATCGCTTAACCTTAACCCTTTGGTTTTACAAAGGTTGGTTAGGCTTAGAGGCTAGACACGCCTATTCTACGTGGGACTAATAGCCAGAGTGAAAATGCTACCTATCCTTTGATGATACACCATCAGAATGTCAAAGTCAAAGACAAATATCTTGTATATTATTATAGTAAAATCACTCATCATCATAGCTTCTTTCAATGTTTCAAAGTTAATTACCCTTTGAAATAAAGCCATCTCGTTTTGTTTAGATAGCGCCAAATACATAGTTACAGAGAGAATCTTAAACAGTTTTTATGAGAGGTGAGTAAGGGCGGAAGTGCACCAGCTTTTCACTAAGAACCTGTGACCCGCATGAGCAAACGCAAGCCCAAACAAAAGCGTGTGAAATGTTCACTGAACAGATGAATTAACATAAGGGATGTGAGTTTTGTGAACAAATTGATCACGGTTGGTGAATTTCAAAGCGCTTAACATTAACTTAATAAGTTATATTGGCTTTGTTGCTTGATAGACAATTACCGAGTTTTTAAATAGGTTATAGCTATTTGGCCTATTTGTTTAAATTACCCTCTTTTTACCCGACTGCGGCGAAGTGAAAAGAAGGGTTTATGATTTTGGCCGGTATGTATGTATTAGTAGGGGAGCCCACGATGCTAAATGGGGATTTACTCGAGCGTCCTAGAGACCTATTGGGATGCAAAGCTTAGATGATATGAAGAAAAAAATGTTATATGATATATACCTTTACATCGGTGGGGGAAGCGGCTATAGATTTTTAAATATGTAAAAAAAAACTGTTGCATGGACATCCTCGAGCGCGTCAGATATTGATAGCATCAATGCCCTACGTATTTTTAATAATGTACGCATGTTAATCTGATCGTTTGCATGATGCGGGTGGTTGTATTTAAGGGTTGAAAATGAAAAAAACAAAATTTAATCGAGCGCGTCAGATTTTCTAAGGGAGTGTTAAGTGCACCAAAAAAAAGCTCTCATTCACTAATCTGATGATTTCGATGGGACGCAAACTCGCGGCCATTTTCATAATGTGCAAAAAAAAATCGCCATTTTGAAATACTCAAGCGCGTCAGATTAAGATATATATGGTTCATCTTTATGTTCTAAACGTACTGTCTCATAATCTGACGATTATCTAGAGGGATTGGCCTAATCTGACAAAAAAATTAGAAAAAGGTTCACCTTAAAGCTTAGGCATCGAATTCCAGGGCTGTACATTCCTTGGTTGTGTTTTTCATGGCTGTGAAAGCTCAGCACGTGTCGGGAATGCCCATCCACGGAATGTACAACCTGGAAATTGGATGCCAAAATACGTCATCACCTATGCTTTGTTTACACTTACTTGCCTGACTATGTGAACGATTGAACGATTAAAAGGGAACGTAAACAGAACAAAATATTTCATTTTTACTTAGGTAGGTACCTATATTTTTTATTAGTGTGTATATATAGTCAACTTTGCAATCGGTAGGTAGGTTAGGTTAGGTTTGTTTATAAAAAAATGCAAGCGAAGCGAGCCCATCCATAAAATCTGCTAAAAAATAAACTTTGTTGTTTTTCTCTATGCTTTTCAATCGTTATATTTCTAATCTGTTTAATACCTTTGATAGCCTGTGCTTTACTAATCACTAAATTCACACTAGTACCATTTTTACTCTGTAGTTACATCTGAACGAAGCATAGAATAAATCGACCAATCAGGAGCAAGTACATCAATTCCATGGTTGTGCTTTCTACGGGCGTGAATTCCCTACACGTGTCGGGAATGCACGACCATAGAATTGATGTTTTTTTTTTTTTATACATGAATTCCATGGTTGTGTTTTACCGGGCTGTGCAAAATCGGGCTGTACAAACTCAGCACGTGTCAGGAAAGCACGACCGTGGAATTCATGTATTTTATACATGAATTCCACGGTCGTGCATTCCTGACTGCGCTTTCCACGGCTGTGTTTTCACAGGCTGTACATTCCATGGTTGTACAATAACCGGACCCTAAACAGTATGCCACGAGTCTTTATGATCAGCTGTGATGGCGTAATGGCAACAGAAACCAGAGTGGGGACGGAGTGAGAGAGTAATAGATAGAGAAAGAGTGAGAGAGGAATAGAAACGCGGAGAAGGAAATGTAGGCATCACGCAACTGCACGCATTTAACTTTATCGACGAATTTTTGTTATTTCGGCTTGCGGAAATCGTCAGATTATATATTTTTCATTATTCTTGAATTATTTTCTTCAAAATAAAAAAATATTTAGCTACGCTCGAGAATGTCGAGATGACGTTTTTTTTTTACAACTTTGTTGCCCTCCCCTTTTTTTACGTCACTCTCAAATTGTCAGATTAGTGGAATATAAACTTTTTAGGATGTAATTAACTCACCCTACCTTAATCTGACGCGCTCGAGAATTTCTGATGGTCAATTTTTTTTTACTAATCTGATCCTGTATCCTTCACGGGCGGCCTTATATATGGGCCTCATGTTTTGTGGAGGTACTTAACCAGGTACAAGGTATCCCCCTGTATATTAATCTGTCGCGCTTTGGTAAATCCCGAAATCCCCGCTTGGGCTCCCCTACTATATGTTCATCTGTTCCCTCATAACTCCAAAACTACTCATCAGAATTGGACGTGTGACACATCGTTGTACGCGTCTTGATCGTATGTGACACTAACTCAAAATTATGAACACCTTGTAATTTGACCATACTTCTTGCGAATAAATACGTTTCATTTCATTTCATTTCATACGCTGGTCTTATAGGCTTTTCATACTTTTTGAAGCGTGATTTCCAGTAGTCGGGTTTTTAGTTACTGAACTTAATTTTTTTCTATTTAATTTTGTCAGCAAGGCAGAAGACATGTTTGTTTTTTACGAGTAGATAGTGTTCGACTGAAAGAAGGTAAACCAAACATTTGCTAACAAAATCAAGCACTTTTTTTTACATGAAAATGATCAAACAATTAGTAAAGAGAATAACTTTAATCGTAAACCATTCTATTTTTATACATGGCCCATTCATTTTTATTATAACCAATATAATTCCAACTTTATTGCGCTCTTAACCGTATAGGAAATCCATTTAGCGGACGGCAGAATGGCTGGAATTCATATGGCTTTTGAAAATGCCTGAAGTTGAATAATACCTAGTCTAAGCACCCTATTTCGATTTTGAACATTGCTTTACGACCCCGTTTTTAAGCCTCCTTTACACTAAACACTCAATTGAACACCAATCTGACAAAAACAAGGAAAAAGAAAACGAGGAAAAACAAAAGACGAAGTAATTGACAGAGTAGAATGAAAATTATAATCGCGCATTGAACTCGATATTGCACAGTCTAAAGTGTGTTTTATTACGTTCTTGATCATTCACTTGATCGTACCTATTGGTTTCGCGATCGTAACGGACAACTCTGCGGTGTGTAGCACAACTCAAAGTACCGCGTTTGCTCCTCGCTGCTGACGCAGACAGCGACGTAACAAAATAATCATACTAGACGTTTTCCATACGATTATGTGTCCGGCGCTGCATGCTGCATACCGCAGTGTTGTGCGTTACGATCGCGAGACCAAGGCTTGTTGTTGGCACACAGCCGATGGTTACAAATTCGTTTTTATTATAATCTAGTGCTACTCTATGAGGTTTGTATTGTTGCAAGATGTTTGTTCCCTCAAATTTTCATTAAAAGCCGTTGCTCAAATCTTCAGGTTTATGAGTATTTTAGTGTCTCAATCCAACATAAGTTTAGAGACAATTTTGGACTGTGTCTAGTTTTGTAATGTTGAACACATACAAACACCAACGTAGCACAATGATACGCACTATCTATATTCCACTGGTTCAATGACTTTAATACTCTTGTAATAAGGCTCATTTTACGAATAAAAGCACTAAAACCACGCTGCAGACAAACAGTATCTTCAAAAGTAAATTATCGTCATTGAGTAAGCTTCTAAACTGACGCTCAGCTTATTTTGTGAGATAACAAAGAAAACATCTTTCAGCATTTTTATCTAACCACAAGCTCGCGTATAATATCTTCAAACACAATAATGACCTCCCTGGGAATGCCCACAAATCATTCTCGTGACGTAAGCTGAATATTTTGGGGGGTTGTGGGGAAGTGAATGATTTACGGTTCAGAGATAGTTATTATAGTTATGATATTAGTCTATTATACAGTAGTTTGCAAGCTTGCAGTAAGTTTTGCAAACTTCTAAGTTAATAACCTGAGGGGTGAGCACTGAGCACGAACATATCTGACAGACGCCGCGTTACGTAAACCTAACGTATTTGATTCATATTATTACCGAACGGTGTTGCGTCACCATGCAGTGTATTTTGGATACATTACCGTTAAGATACGTTTACAATTACACATTTATTCGTGATCGACTGACATGAAAAACTATTTATTTTATTTTGTCATTCTTATCTCTTAGCTACTTTTAAGGAGAGCTATTTTAACTTTTTATCGTAGTTTTTAATTTCTCCTTGTTGAGCTATATTTACAGTCGGAGTCATAATGTTCTTAGAAACCTGCGTTCATTATTCAAGTGCCTGGTATTCATTACTTATTCATAGAACCATTCTTCATTAATTCTTAGGAGAAAGTTAATGAATGCTGATTGGCTGGTTCATTAAATGTATTCATCTCATCTCTCTCATTTACTCATTAGCATTCCTTCAGATCATTAAAGCTGTTTGATTTTTCAGAGGGGTGATCACGAACAATCCTGTCAGTCGCCGCGTTACGTAAACCTTGTATCATATCGACTGCCAATTATTGTAGCGTCACCCCACAGTGTATCTCAAATACGGTAGTGTTACGATACGTTTACGATTGTCACATTTATTCGTGATCAAGGCAATGTACTCTTCTGAAAAAAAACTAAAGAACTTTCGGAGGTCACTACCACAAAACAATTAGTTGTAATAGAAGCTATTACATAACGTCGTTGCTTATCTAAAATAATCAGGGAAGATTGAATAAGCAAGCTACACCACCAGCGCTTAGATCGTAATAACAGCAAACATAAATCAACAGTTATTTAAAAGTTCATGAGAAAGCTATAAAAGTCTACAATATTTATTTAACTATCAATATTTACACAACTGAGGTTACGCGTAAGTTTCAGTACCAAATATTTCATATTCTGTGGTTTCCGCCGCAATAAATTCGCGGTCTATGAGCAACGGAACCGGAAACGTCCGCTACTTGAATGGACGTAAATGTCATAAATTGTGTGCAGTATGTTTTAAATCACACACACGCACACTGCTCACACTGAGGGCCTAGTACGAGTTCTGGTGTGTAAATCTGTGGGCCTAGTCAAAACGTAAGCATTTGGCACCAGTTTATGAAATTTTGCATTATCTGTGGTAATGCTGTCGACAAAACGCGCCTTCTTATTGTACATTTTTGACACTTTGTTACTCGTCTTACCTCTCTGAGGACGAGATAATAGTCATGCAAAAATGTCAAAAGCTAAAGATTCAAAGACGCAGTTTCTCGCCAACATTACCACATATAATGAAATAGTTCAAAAACTGGTGCCAAATGACTCCATTTTGACAGAACGACATGACAAATATCTCGCGTGCGCATCCTAGGCCTGTTGGTGTAAAACGTCTGACGTCTAGCACACCAGTGTGCGCTGATTTGTATGGAGACACTGAGCGGATTATTTGAGAAGCTAGACATGTGACGGTCTTGGTGTAGACCAAGCTTCTCAAAAAATCCGCTTAGTGTTTCCATACAAATCAGCGCACACTAGTGCTGGACATCAGACGTTTTACACCAGATTTACACACTAAAACTCGTACTAGGCCCTTTGCTCACTGGGAAGTACCCTAGCTACTTGCAAATGAGTAATAAGAGTTATTTATTAATATTATTGAGAGTTACGGGACCAATCTGGAAGTTATACACTTTCAGATAAAATATTTTTTTAAATCGGTTCATAAATGACGGAGTTCTGAGATAACATTAAACATTAAAAAAAATACAACCGAATTGAGAACCTCCTCCTTTTTTGAAGTCACTTAATAAAAAAAACAAAAAGAACCTTTTATCTTGGTGTCAAATGAGTCCTTTGTCGCTTTCTTCTAAGTAATCGCCATTCTCAAAAAATCCTAACAATATTTTTCATCCTTTTCCTTCCTCATTCCTTTGCAATTTTCTACACGTCTAAAAGTCACGCAATATGACGTCACAACAAACAATGGATCATACAATATTCATGCGGTTTTTGCACTTCCAGACTGACAATGATATAGATTCAAGATTAATTATTTTAAACTTAGAACAAGGAAATGAAATAAAAATAACTCTAAAAGTATTTATGCTCAATTACACTAAAATTCGTCAGCTAAAATGCAACTGAAGCTTTTCATATTATTATGTTATAAGGTTATTTCGTATTCTACTAACTTATTATACTTCACACCGAAATCGCAGTTAAACCTATTATAAGTAGTATTCCAAGTTTTCTAGTACCTAGTGTACCTATTTACATAAATAAATTTGTCATTATAACATACAATCTAGTAAATACAACTGTGCACCAGCAGGAATAAAAAATCTGAAGTCGAGTGTAACATAGGTACAAGACACGCCCGTTTCCTGTTGGGAGCCTTCACAGGGTGTTTTTCAACGAAATTACCTACTTGGAAGTTTTTCCTTATAAAAATATTACCTACTTAGGACTGACTACACACTGGCAAATACCGACATGTCACAATAATGTCACAGTTCGAACAAAAATATCGTTGACGGTGTAAACCCGTCTAGTACTATAGATAGGTAAACCATTTAAATAAGACCTCTCCCTACGAAGTTCACAGGGGCTAGGGGAGCTAATTGTTTTGACAAACTGTCAAATTTAGTTTAACATGTCATTTTAGACTGAATCTTTGTCAAAAACGCACCTGCGAGCCTAAGATGCGCACCGCGAGATATTTGTCATGTCGTTTTGCCAAATGTAAGCATTTTGTACCAGTTTAGGAACTATTGCATTATCTGTGGTACCTAATGGTGTCGACAAAACGCGCCATAATGTACACTTTTGACACTTGTTAGTCGTCGTACCTCTCTGAGGACGAGATAATAGTCATGCAGAAATGTCAAAAGTTGAAAATTCAAAGGCGGTTTCTCGACAACATTACCACAGATAATGCAATAGTTCCTAAACTGGTACAAAATGCTTGCATTTTGACAGAACGACATGACAAATATCTCGCGGTGCGCATCTTAGACCCGCTGGTGCTCGCTTTCCGCTCGATCCCCCTCGAACACGTCCTTCACTTCTATTTGCAAGAAATTGGCTGACTAAAATTATCTGTAGAAATGTCAGACGCTAGAAATAAAAGAAGAAGAAGAAGACGTACGTGGTTACTCTATAATTCATGTGTAAGTATACCAGGCTAGTTGATAGTTTAAGGACACCGTCTCCGAAAATGTAGGCTACGAATATTTTGTGTTCACTATCGCTTAGCAATTTATTCACGAGGGGCGTACAATGTATTTTCGATAATCTTTATTTCAGTTTTATCAACAACGAAATCCCTTTCCAATATTCGCAAGAAACTTCTGTAATAAATCTAGTGAGATCTGGTAATATCCGCTTCCAATGGTTGGAAATTCCATTAAACCAGTGAAGTTACTGCTATCTGTTCTGTGGTATGATTTACCGTCGAAATATGACCAGTATGAGGCCTGTTCTAAGCCTTCTTTCTACGGTATCGGTAGTACAAACCCTTTGGAATTGGAGACAAACTTTTGTCAATTTGAGCTGTACGGCCGATGTAGTAAAGCACAAAAAGATCATTGAAAAAATACAGTGACGATTAAATTGCACTGATAAGCTAAAACTAAAAACATGGAAAGAAAGAAAAGACATTTATTTTGGGCACAATATACATAACAGCACAACAGAATAAAAACACAGAGACTTACCATAATCACAGCATTGCCTTAGTACAAAATACAATGAATATTGTGTGATTCTTCCCAGCAGTAAGTATCCTCAAAAACTTTTATGGCAGATCAAACAATACCAAAACATTTCAAAATTTCAAAACCTTCCAACGTCAAAACAGTTTGAAAATAGAACGATTCCACAATATGGAACAAATTGGTTGTAATATTTTACCTGTGGGCCTAAAATGCGCACCGCGAGATATTTGTCATGTCGTTCTGTCAAAATGTAAGCATTTTGTACCAGTTCAAGAACTATTGCATTATCTGTGGTACCTAATGGTGTCGACAAAACGCGCCATAATGTACACTTTTGACACATCTTAGTCATCGTACCTCTCTGAGGACGAGATAATAGTCATGCAGAAATGTCAAAAGTTAATAATTCAAAGGCGCGGTTTCTCGACAACATTACCACAGATAATGAAATAGTTCCTAAACTGGTACAAAATGCTTACATTTTGACAGAATGACATGACAAATATCTCGCGGTTCGCATCTTAGGCCTGCTGGTTAATCTTTTTATTGATCTAAATCTCACTGATTACTTTAAATCGATCTGATTTTGAAAAACATGCAAACCAAATAGTCTTTTTATTCTACTACAGATTATTACTTAGAATTACTTATTGTGCTGGCAATAAGCCAAATTGATCAACAATCTCTATGCACTCTCTATAATGTACTAACCAAAATGAAAGTGTTTAATATAATGTTGTTTGTAGTTCAATCAACGCCTAAACCGATTATGTTGAAGTTTAAATGATCCATCACCTGAAATATGTCGGCTATTTTTACCACACGACGAACAGAATCTTTTAAAAAGAACAGACAATGGCTTGTTCTATATAAACTGTAAAATTTTGTAAATATTTATGGTGTGCGTGCACTGAATAGCAATAATGAACAAAACTATTCAATTCTTTATTCTTTATTCTTTATTGTACACAGAGATACTTAACTTAAAACTAAACTTAAAACATGTAGATAAAGGCGAGCTTAACCCTAAAAAGAGTTCTCTTCCAGCAAACCTTAGGATGTGAGAGATGGGAAAATGAAAGTGGGTCGTGTACAACACACATAGTTAAAAGAATAGCAAATAAATAATATAAACCTACTAACAAATAAACCTACATATTATATACCTAGCACAACTATATTATACTATACCTACATACATACAGTACACATACAATATAACCTGTTACCTACATGCATAAAATAAACATACAATACATACAATAAGATACTATAAACTTACAAGGAAAGAAAGTGTTCTTTGACTGTACGCTTGAATACGCTGAATGAAGGGTTATTCAATTTAAATTTTCGAGAGTTATTTTACACCTTGTAGACAGTAGAGCCTACTAATGGAAGCGTCTTTCAAGGAAAATTTTTAGCACAAGGTCGCAAATCGCAATATTTGGGACCATAATCGGATTTAAGCAAATTCCATGGTATACCGACGCTCTATCATGTTCATAAGGCTCAGTTTCTCTTGGCACATTAATGTTTGTGGAAGCTGAGTGGGTTTTGGGTGAAATTGGTGTGGACAATATTATAATTTAAGTTACACTTGCCTGATCTAAAACAGTGTTTGTGTTGGGTTTCATAAACATCTCGTCTTTGGTTTGTTTTAGCTGAGATTATACGAAGAAGTAAGCACGATATTATAATTTACAAATACTAACTTTGAGTTCATTTTGCAATGCAAGTTATGCTTCAGTTATATACGATGTAGAGGTTCCGTTAGAGGACCCAAGAAATGCGTTTGGCTAATCTCTTGGCAGACTGCTCAAGTGCCCAGCCATTGTTTATGGATTCGGGGGTAGTGTCCAAAGCCACAACCTACGCTCCTACGACTTTAGGCCCAGTTTCACCAAAGTCTAGTAGATCCCTTCTATTTTTTTATTTTGTGTTCAGCATTGTTTAACCGCCATAAATATAGTGGGACAATTGTGGAATCTATCAAATATGGAAAATTGAATCGCTTTAACTTTTCTGATTCCTGGCCATTACTGGACTATACTGATTAACCATTACTGGACTACTATATATACTAGGATATTTACATGTCCTGCCCTGGCACCATGCTGCACTCAGCATGGTCATCAGTGGTGGTCATTTTTATTATTTTCATTTAATTTTAAGTTTCAATTCTATAATACTGTGTATTTATAAAAATAACAAAATAAACATATTCTACTTACCATAAAGCACAACAATATTGTTTAATGTAACTACAAAGTTTAAATCTTTTCAATTGAAACAGCTACCTTCAACGAGAAAATCTTCGCAGCAAAACCGATATTATATCTACTTTATTCAATTTCTATCGGAAGCTGTGGTATGGTTGCATTAGCAACAGTGCTTTACACTGTGGTTAGAATCCGACCGTCAGAATATTCCAACACAAAATCTTCATGTCTCGATGTTGGCTCCATGCCAGACTAAGCAACGTTTTTCGGTACATAAATTAAAGTTGTATATAGGCGAGTCTACTCTGCATAGGTCATAGAAAGTTGTACATTTGAGAGCAGTAAATCTGGGTTACTGGCATAAATCTTTGATATCTCGGAGTTTTGGATATCCCAGGTTATTGAATAGCCTTTGGAGAGCCAGACTATTCAATATTTGTTTTTTTAGTTCAGTCTCATTCAGTATTTATTTTTCTGGTATCGGATCTCCATTTATGACTACAGCCTTTTTATTTTTTGTGTTGGTGGCCCGAATTAATGGGTCTCGAGTGTAAAGTTAACCACAAATCAAATCAGCTTTACGAATGCAGCCAAAATCTATCGAAGTGTAATACGTTCGAGAATGGCATTGCATTGATCTATTAAATTAGGCAAATCTATGAACAATCAAGTTATATACAAACTTGCGAATTATGCATATTTTATATCTCCATGAATATTTATTTATTTATTTAATAATAGGCCTTTACATCTATTGAAAAAGATTTATCAGCGTCAGGAGGCAGTCTATGCCTACACTTAACGGGACACTAGTGCCTGGGACAATGTTTAGATTGCTTGCCCAGCACCTATGCCATCCTCTCAGGCTAGTAGGTCATATCCGCAGGAAAAACAAGGTCAATACTATTATTACTAGTAGTTTGCCCCGAACTGAGATCTCGTGATGGTCGGAGGTTAATAAAACCCAAACAATTTTTATTGACCAATGGTTGTAATAAAATTTGCAAATCGCTTCGAAATCGCCGTCTAGCTAAGTACCAGTCTTACAAAATCATTGACACTCCAAGAAATGGTAGCTCACGTTATACTGGGTTTGCCAATTTTATAATTTTTACAACAACTCAAAAACTATTAGACCTAGAGTCAAAATAAAAACGGTTTTGGAATGTCTAAACAAAACCCTATCATTATATTACCCCACTGGATATTGTTGTACGACTTTTTTTTTTACTCCCCTTGGACCCTCCATAACTTCACGACCCCTTGACCGATTTACTTCATTTAACAAACCAGTAAAACTTAAGAATACTATCCGTATACCTACCAAATTCTGTGAAGATCGGATAAGCGGTTCAAAAGATCTCGATGAACAAACATACAAACATACAAAGCATTTTTGTCCAAGTTGTCACTAAGGCACGTATTATTTATTTATTTGAATTCTTATACAGAGGCCGAACAGTCCTCGAAAGTGTTTCAACCAGCATTGTTCCTAGTACAGCGCCTGAATGCGCCTCTAAAGGAACCTCTACATAGTGTAAGAGTTCGAGGACTAAATCATGCCTCTCTTGCATTGCAAAAACTTTTTCTTCTTTCTATTAAGCTCAAGTTAGAATCAGTAAAGTAGGTACCTGAGTTCGAAGTTCAGATGTGACATGAAATTGGGTCACGTGTCGCATGAGTCGTCGAAATCGATATTCTATCTTTAACTCATAATTAGAATCTCAGCGAGGTTATTTCTGTTAAAGTTACCTCACTCAATTATTGGAATTATTGGGAGCTAAAGTGGTTTAGAAATGTATACTCACCTAGATAGGTTACTTTAGTTAAAATGGATAGAAAACCTATTGAGATTGATTGAATGAATGAATGAATGAATGAAAATAGTGATTTAGAGAAATGAGATTGAGAGTCGTGAAATTCCTAGAAAGTTTCTTTTTGAAAAGGAATAACTTGGAAGTATTTAAGCTACATATTATGTGGCCAAGAAGCTGCGGAGTCGATCTGATACAGCGTATATAGTTTATAAAGTCCAGGTTTATTTCACAGTTTTATGATAAAAAATAAGCAATCAAAATATTATGTGGCTTCAAACAAAAAAAACATTGAAAAGCGCTCAATTTCCTAGAACTTTCTTTGAATTACGACTTCACCCTATTTAAAGTTGACCCACGTTTTACTTACTCAAGAATTTTTCTTTAATTTACTGGTTCTATATTTTACTACTTCCGCCCGCGACTTTGTTCGCGTCCCGTTGGATCCCGCAATTTTTTTTAAAAGTATATGTATGTTTATGTTTCATTCCAGGTCACGGGCAATATTTTTATTCCAAGTTTCATCCAAATCAGATCAGTACTTTTTGCATGAAAGCGAAACAAACATACATCCATACCTACATCCTTACAAACTTTCCCGTTTAAAATATTTCTAGATACAAAGCCCTGAGTTTTAGCATTTTCCATACAATTTTCTGCCAAAGAGAGAATATAAAAATCTCAACCTTCATAGCTGATATCAATAAAATATCACATAAAATAAATGTAGATAGCAATCTCATCAGAAAATAGAACATTATGAAGGCTACGTGCACACTAGACTAGATAAGCGACCAGCGGCTACAACATTTTATTAAAATCAGAACACACACACTACAAGCATCCAGCAGTCAAGAGTCTTGGCTGTAGTGTGTACTCGTATGTAAATTTATGCAAAAAAATGTCCCGTGAGGTCTTCGTTCAAGCATCGTAACGGAAGAGGTGACTACACGCCGCGACCTAGTAGCATAGTGTGTTAGTACCCTAAGCAAATATTTTGTATTCCAATAAAAAATAACTGCCTACCATCAAATGAAAGAGATATCATAGTTTAGCCGGAACGGCTGAGTAATAGAATTTATTGGGCAGAAAGTTTTATTGAATTAGCCATGATTTAGAATATTTATAGAGTACTAGTGGACTAGTAGCAGCAACCCCAGTTTCCGATCGTAAGATCGTGCATTCAAATCTGGTTGTACCTACATTAATAAATTCTATGCAGTAGTTATCAAGCCAGCCCTCGTCAGCTTGTTCTATCATTTAGTTGTATAAAAAACACTGATAGTAAATGGTTTTCCATTCACTATCAGTTTTAAGGAAAACGCAAGCTGTTTTAGTTCAAAAGATCTCAAAAATACAGGTGGTCCAAAATAATACGATTTCGGTATAAGATTTAATTTCTAATAAAGAACAATACAGTTCACTTAAAATGAGACTTATTAACTTAGGTAGGGTAGGGGCTAGTAACGAAGCACACATTAATACTTCTAAGAAATAATTATGTAGATCATTATTACAGAGTTGATAGTTGGTAGTCTATCTCTAAACCACTATCATAAAACTAATAGGCGGGTACTAGACCCTTTTTTAGGACTAATCTACAGGTAATGCAAGTACATTTTACTAGGTGCCGCCCGCGACTGTTCGCGTCCCGTTGGTTCCCGTGAATTTTTCGGGATAAAAAGTAGCCTATGTGTTAATGCAGATCACGGACAATATATATTCCAAGTTTCATCCAAATCGGATCAGTAGTTTTACGTGAAAGAGTAACAAACATCCATCCATCCATCCATACTTATAAACTTTCGCGTTTATAATATTCGTAGGATTTATTATTTATTTATTTTCCAGCCGTGGTTTTCCCACAGCAAGGCAAAGGCCTCTCCTCCCTCCTGCCACTCTAAAGTAGTTTTAGTAATTTAATTTAATTCTAAGTTGATTTTAGGTTAGGTATTTTTAAGTAACCTTTTAATCTGAGACGGAAAGACAGCTGAAGTTGGAATTGCACTGGGGACCACTTTGCTTGCTCTTTTATCAGTTGTGTATAAAGATTCTCTTTAAATTGAATGCAGTAAAGTTAGAAGACGGTATTGTTTTGCGAAGAATTATTCAGTTTGCTTTGTGAAAACAATGAAAATGAAAAAAGAAGGGAAAATATTTAGTCAGCTTTTGCTTTCCACTCGGAAACTACTCTAGAATAAACTTCTTCATTTTTCTAAGAAAAAATAATAGAACATACAGATGTTCATGAGGTTCTGTTCTCTGTTTACTAACTTAAATGCTTTACCTCACGGAGCATGAGCACAGAGGGCGTGCCGTGTGAGATTTCACACAATTTCCATAACTCTGAGATGTAAAGGTATCGAGTATTTCCACCATAAGACAAGCAGACACACAGCACAATACCAAGCCATCACCAAGCGTTTTGTCTCTACCTTCAGTATGCGAACTGCCAAGGAATGGAACTCGCTGCCGTTTTCTTATTTCTGTCTTTCCTGAAAACTACCGGATTTTTTTCAAGATTAAAATGAATCAGTGTTTTCTAGACTGTCCTGCTTTATTTTCGACAGGTGTCATGGCTCAGTCGGTAGTAGCTCTGCTTTCCGTGCTGTGGGTCGTGGGTTCGATCCCCACCGAGAACAAACATTTGTGTGTTGTAAACATAGATATTAGTTCTGTGTCAGGGTGTTTCTATGTATTATAAGTATGTATTTACAAAAAAAATGTATGTATGTATGTATAATGTATGTTCTATCAGCCATCTAATTTCCATCGTACAAGCTTTGCTCAGTTTGGGACTAGAAGGCATTGTGTTGTGTTAAGTGTCCGTAAGTATTTATTTATTTATTGTCACTTACCATTAGGCTAGATTGTGGTCAAAAAACATTTTATTTCGTATTTTTTTTCGTATTTAGTCTCATGTGCCTGTAATTGCAGTGTCACTTATACCCATACCCCGAAATACAATTATCACTTTGCGTTAGAACAAATAGGTACGGTGGTACAGTATTTCGGGAATAACTCTTTCGCAAATCTCTTACTGAATGTTTCCGTAGTACGTAATGATGGTGAACAGCATGTTTCATTCGAAGCTAAAGCAATTTTATTCTTGAGTGATTCAATTCCTTTCGAAATAAATAATTCTATCAAAACCGAAAAGAATTCAACACTGAGGTCTACTTATTTCTTCGAAATCCTTATTTTTATGTTGTTGAAAATAATCCCGTCTTTTATCTTTCTGTGGGTGATAGCATACCAATAAAATACTGCTCAAGCTTTTCATATAAAATTGTGAAAAATAAGATACGTGGTAACATTGAGAAGAAAATGTCTAAAAGATTTTTTTACGGAATTTCGTAAATAAATACAACAAATTGGATTTTCCTTAATTTGTACACCTTTGATGAATAAAGGTTATTTTTAGAACGAAGTTCTGATTGAAAGTAAATAAATAAATAAATATTCACGGACACTTAACACAACGCCTTCTAGTCCCAAATTATGCAAAGCTTGTACTATGGAAAATAGATGGCTGATAGAATACATACATACATTTTTTTTGTAAATACATACTTACAATACATAGAAACACCCAGACATGGAACAAACATCTATGTTTACAACACATAAATGTATGTTCTTGGTGGGGATCGAACACACGACCCACAGCACGGAAGGCAGAGCTACTACCGACTGAGCCATGACGCCTGTCAAAGTACTCGCCTACTCGCTTGTAAGAAGCTTAAAACAGCGAAAATACCTATTTAATTACATAGGCACGTTAAAATGCCCCTAATGTTTAAACAATTATTGTAATTGCCTAACACAATAATTATTTTACAATAAAATATCACATTATACACTAAAGTATGTAGTTTCAAATTAAACATTACGTTTAAAAATTAGCAGATTAAAAATCACATTGCTATGAACAACTTCCCATAGTACAAGCTTTGCTTAATTTCTGACTAAAAGGCGTTGTGTTAAATGTCAGTGAATATTTATTATTTATTTATTTATTTAACTTTATCTATTCAATCAACAGTGCGACAAAAAAATCTGCTAAAACTCCCTGAAGTTTTCAGAAATAGTCTTATTGCAGTCGGTTATTGAACCCAAAAGCACCAAAAATCTTGCCCAACTTGCCCATTAGCCTCTATCTACACCACTCCCAAACTCAAATCAATCATGACGCTGATCCCATATCCATTTGCCCACTGTAAACACCTATTTTGTAAACACACTTATTTGGTAAACACGCCTATTTTGCACAATACGACGGTAAACATTAATAAACTTCAATCTGGGTCGCGAATGGTCGGCAATAGTCGGTAATAGTCGGGATGAGCTGAATATTCTGTAAATAAACTCTGTTTTCGAAGCAGTTGAGCTGACTCTACAAACAACGAGAACTCTGTTTATTTTTTCAGTTTGCAGCTGATTTTACTTAGAGAAAAAAAGAAAAGAAAAGTACTTACACAGGTTATTTTTTGAGTTTTTATTCTAATAGCTACTAATTAATGGCCCTTTATGTGACTTCTTCCAGAAATGACATTTTCCCTTTATTCATATTTACATATCATTTAGCGCGGCTTTTAAAATAATCTGTCGATTCGAGTTTTGACATTTTTTTAAACAACATAAAGCACTTTTATTTTAATAGTTTTTCTTGTGTTATTGTTGTTTAATTTTGGTGGTATTTTTAAGAATAATACTTAGGTCATAACATGAAGTGTGAGCCATTGGAATAAATGTGTGTAAAGTGGTTTCTCTGAATGTGAAAAGTCGTTTCAGGTTTTGAAGAGAAAATCCACCTTTTTTTTCTCTTCAAGACAGCCGACTTGACTTGACTTATATTATTTCAAATTCATCACTTGACACTGGCAAAATTGTCTGTCGAAATGACGGACACAGGCCATATAGGTTTAAAAGAAGAAGAAGAAAATACTTTGTCATCGTCACTTGCTTATCAACAAAAAGAGATGACAACAGATTTAGCAGCCATTTTAGATGGCACAGCTTTAAAATACCAATAATTATGAATACACTTTTTTTTTCTATTCTTATGCGATTGTAAAACGTCAACAGAGATCTCTGATAAGTATACAATAAGTATTAGACACCACAAAAGAATAAAATTGACCTTTTGAGAAAAAAGTCTAGGTTTCCACTTAAAAATTTAGGTCATAAACTTAGACTGGAATAAATAAACTAAAGCTATTTCAGTTTTATACCTCATAAAAGTGGAAAAGTTATAAAAATGGTATTCTATTTTGATACAGTTTTACTGCCAAACATCCCTCACCTTGCCATTACATTCAGTAGACGTGTTGGTGTTCAATTTTTTAATTTCCGCCCTAACAAGTAAATAATTTGTTACTGACTGCTCATAATATGAGTTTTCGTTCTCCGAGGATGTCGACCTCGATTTTAGCAGTTGCTAGGTCAAGACGGGCTTAGCGCTGTCAAAACTCTGACACCTAAGTTGCCTAAAGCCCCGACTTTATTGTTTCTAACCTAAAAAAAAAAAATCTTGGACATTTAAACACAAACTTGCGGGTCTAAGATGCGCACCGCGAGATATTTGTCATGTCGTTCTGTCAAAATGTAAGCATTTTGTACCAGTTTAGGAACTATTGCATTATCTGACAGGCATCATGGCTCAGTCGGTAGTAGCTCTGCCTTCCGTGCTGTGGGTCGTGGGTTCGATCCCCACCGAGAACAAACATTTGTGTGGCAAACATAGATGTTTGTTCTGTGTCTGGGTGTTTCTATGTAATATAAGTAATTATTAACAAAAAAAAATTTATGTATGTATTCCATCAGCCATCTAGTTTCATTCATTTCATTTATTTATTCACAAACAATCATCAGAATTGTATTTGAAATAGGTATCTAACATTTTAAGAACGGCACAATACAGAAAATAACACAAAAACCAAAATAAAAACACATCGCATAATAATAAATACAATACAAAGGTATACATATACATCATAAAAATAAATCAACTCGAATTATCAAGATGGTCCGAAGTCATAAATTCCTCAACAGAATAGAAACATCCCCTCAACAATAATTTTGTAAGTTTAGATTTAAATATGGTAAGACCAACGTCACCCTTCAGGTCGGTAGGGAGTGAGTTCCCATCGTACAAGCTTTGTTTAGTTTGGGACTAGAAGGAGTTGTGTTAAGTGTCCGTGAATATTTATTTATTATTTTTTATCTGTGGTAATGTTGTCTAGAAACCGCGCCTTTGAATTTTCCACTTTTGACATTTCTGCATGACTATTATCTCGTCCTCAGTGAGGTACGACGACTAAGAAGTGTCAAAAGTGTACATTATGGCGCGTTTTGTCGACACCATTAGGTACCACAGATAATGCAATAGTTCCTCAACTGGTACAAAATGCTTACATTTTGACAGAACGACATGACAAATATCTCGCGGTGCGCATCTTAGGCCCGCTGAAAGATAGGATGTCATAAAAGGCGTCAAATTAAAAACAAAACGGTATTCTCGCAACTTTGTAAGAATAATGTTTTTTTAAACCCTGATTTCACTAATCCTTTGATCCTTAGATTGATCTTTGTTCAGTCTCAATCGCATAAAAGTTTTAATTATACGTATTTGAAGTTAAGGAAAGAAAGACAAGGATCCCCAAATAGGTCCAGTCTTGTACTACAGTACTAACTTTCTGTTTAGTTATAATTTAACTAAAGCCAATTGTTAAAGTTAGTAACAAGGCTCTGAAGAGTAATTTATAGCTTACTAGCTTCAGCCCGCGTCGTTCGCGTCCCGTTGGATCCCGTGGATTTTGCGGGATAAAATGTATCCTAATATTATTATGTAGTTTATATATATTTTAATTCATGCACATAGTTGGTGAAATTAATTAAATGTAGTCTTTTTTATTACACCGTCACTTTCGTTCATATAAAATCTAGTCCATCCAAAGGTTGCCTGGAAGAGATCGCTCCTAGCGATAAGGCTGCCCATTGTACTTCACATAAGAATAATGAACTCTGTGTTTATTTTATAAATTCTGCAAAAGTGGTGTACAATTCTCATTAGAAGTAACATAGATAGAATAGATAGAAAACTCTCCAAGAATATGTGTACAAAGTTTCATGATGATCAGTTATGTAGTTGTCGCGCGAAAGCGTAACAAACAAACTTACATTCACATTTATAATATTAGTATGTATTACATTTATAATACTAGCTGTCGCCCGCGGCTTTGCTCGCGTGGTAGCAGCATACGCATTATTTGGTTAAAATCTTTGATCCTCTTTGTGTAAGTAGTGAGTCCCCCTCCCCTCAGTTACAATACGACTAACATTTCCTATATGGAAGCAACAGTGTTAGTGCAAAAAAAATCAGTTTTTCCTTACATTTATGCCTAATATAGGGTAATTGAATTTCCATTTTCTTAGTCCAAGACTTTAGTTTGGGCAGGACTTTGCTATCGTGATATCCTTTAATTTTTTCTTTTCATCCTTCCTACTAATATTATAAACGCGAAAGTTTGTAAGTATGGATGGATGGATGTTTGTTACTCTTCCACGTAAAAACTACTGATCCGATTTGCATGAAACTTGGAATATATATTGTCCGTGACCTGGATTAACACATGGGCTACTTTTTATCCGGAAAAATCATCGGGATCTAACGGGACGCCAACGAAATCGCGGGTGGCACCTAGTAGTCCATATTTGGCTGTTGGTCGCCACAACCTTGGTCGCTAGTGCGTTCGTGTTCTAAGTATAGAGTATGTACTTTTATACTAAGTAGCAATCAGCACGATTAGTATTAAATAGCGTGATGTTGTTGCGTGTTTATGTGTTTAAAAGTTAATATAATTACTAGGGAATAATAATTATTCCACCTTGAAAACTGAGGTGTGGCTGAATTTCATGTTATTAAATAAAATGGGGGAGTTAAATTGTTAGTTATTTTAAAGGTAAACAGGTCAAGGTACTTTTAATTACAGGACAAGGTTAATAAACATAATTGCTGTTTAAAAATTCTTGGTAAAAGCAGTCGTAAGCTACGATCAGTAAGGAGCGAAGACTGTTACGAAGAGATCGCTTTTAGCGATAAGGCCACCCATTGTACTTTAAATTTTTATGTTTTCTTTCCTGTATGTTATTCGACGCGACAGCATAAGGTGCAGGTTCGATTACTGTATCGAAGAGATCGCTTTTAGCGATAAGGCCACTTATTATACTTAATTTTTCATGTATTTTCTTTTGTGTATCTTATTATTTGTCATCTCATAGACAGCTGTAAAAGTATTTTTGATAAAAAATGGAAATATCCTTCAGCACAATTGCACGATTGTATGAAGAGTTTTATTTTTTATTAGCCTGTTTATTAAGTTTGTGGAATAAATAACTTAATAAACATACATACTAATAAATTATGGAATAATATTTTATGTAGAGACACCATAAATAATAAAAATACTTATAGAAATATATGATAAAAATAAACAAAGAATATAGCTTTAAAAAGTCGTTCTACGAATGTATAATTTCAGCTTTCTAATACGTAGTTATAGGCTAATTATCATAGGGTTTATAGGTAATTTTATTTTCCAAAGTAACTAAATTCAGTGCACTAAAGTTCCAAATAACATTAACTACAGAAAACAATAATTACATACATTATTACCAACTTAATCAAATTAAGTACAAACCACATACCTCAAATTCCCGAACGCTTGAAGTCACCACAAAAGACACCGAAAAAAAAACACAGCACAAAAAAACACTGCACTCAAAATAAAAAAAAAACGTGCTCGCGTTTCGTAGACGTTGCGGGTCCGCGTAGCGTTCCGTAGCGGGTCTACACGGCACTGGCTACGACGGACGGAACACGCGATGTGCGCAATAAGGCTCGTGCACACGGACGAGTGCTCGACAAATTAGTCAGAGTCAGTGTGCTCACGGTAGTAACTAGATTGGATTGAGTATTAGTTACTGGCTGCGTGTGTTCAGTGGTTCTATTGTATTATCTAGTGGCTGAGCGTGTTACGGTAGGAATAATGAATTGTTTTGTACTGAGCCCGTAGTCTGAGTTTTGCTATGTTGATTTGCGACACGCGAGAATCGAGAAACTTGCAGTTTTTGTGAAAAATAGTTTGCAAAACTCCCGCTAGAGGCGCTTATCGGGTCTTTATACAAAATATCATGCAAGTAGTTTCTCGATATGCGTTTCGAAAAACAAAACAAAACTCAGACTACGGGCTTTGATTGACAAATTAGTCTTCTTATGGTCGATGGTAACGGTTCTATACGGCACTGGTTAAGGTGGACAAAAATCATGTGCTTTGCGCACATGATTTTTGTCCACCTGTTAAGGATCGTACACATGGACGAATGCTCGTAGTGTGTTCACGGTAGGAACTAGAATGTTTCTGACTACTCACTAAATAAATATATTCATGGACATTTCACACATCGCTCTCTAGCCAAAAACTAAGCAAAGCATATTATGGGAAGTAGAATAATTGCTGAAGATTTTATTAGTAAATATTACTTATAATATTGGCAACATACGAAGACACGTAGTAAATAAGTATGCTATAGTAGGTGCCAAATAACACTGCAATACAGGTCATTCACTCACCTTCACCACGATGTCGCAAAATTCAATTTATGTATGATAAACAAACAGTACTACGAGGCTCGAGCGATACCGTCTTAGCGACAGGTTTGTATGGTAAGCGACAGAATTAGCCATTCATAAATTGAATTTTGCGACATCGTGGTAAAGGTGGGTGAATTGCCTGTATTGCGGTGTTATTTGGCACCTACTATAAAAGCCAATAACCTTAGTTTTGCTTTCACCTTTTGACGCGGAAGCAATTCTATAGTCTCTCTTTTTAGATACCCTAAATTTTAGGTATAAATAAACTATTATTTTTTTAGAATTTTCATAATGTTGTTGACAGAGATATGAGGATATTCCTATATGTTTAAAATTTCTGCCGAAATGAGTATGAACAACAAAGCCGTACATAATTTGAGTTATGCCTTTCTATAAAATCACAGGGGCCGAAATCGGTTAGGACAACATCAAGTACTTAACATCAGGAGTGCCATCAGCTTATTCCATCATTCAGTTGTATAAAAAAATACATTTAGTTCATATTTTTTCACACGAAGGCCCTTCGCGCACTAGGCAGCCTGGCTGCGGCAGCCAGAGCGTGTGTATGCGAATGTATGTGGCTGCCGCTGCCGTCAGTCTCCGCGCACTAGGCAGCCACGAATTCCCATATGTTTTACTGGCTGACGCAGCCTGGCTGCGCAACCAGGCTGCCTAGTGCGCGAAGGGCCTAAATGAAAAAGCCATGATTTATTTGGCCGTCGCAAAATGTTTCAATCATTTATACTGTTTACTGTTCAATTTTATTATCGTACATGATTGAAACGCTTTTTTGTAGAACTCGCTTGATGTTTTATTTTTAGTAAAACAAACAGACTGTTTGACATTGATATATCCTGTTGGTGTGATTACAAACAACTGCTTGGAATACGAGTGTTCTTGTTCTTATTTATAAGTCTTCTGTTACAGGTAATAAAGGTCATAAGTTTGAGTTTCAGAGTTAGTTAGTTCTAGCAACAAAGATATGTGTCCAAAAGAGTTACTAAGAGTAACATCAAAAAGGCGTTGAGGCATTTCAGCAGCCTTATTGTGTAAGTTCAGTGGTAATCGACATCGGCTTCGTTTTTGACATTTGAAACCTAGACTGGACTTCAACTGTCACTTTCGTATTCGTTTTGTATACAATACCGAACAAATTCTGACAGAGTCGACCGATGGTAATGGGCTTGAACTTCACTGGTAATGGATTTCAAGTTACACAATAAGGGTGCTAGTCCCGATTTGCATACATATTGTTGCATTGTAAGTGTATTGTAACAAACAAAGTTCCATCATTGCAAGTTAAAAACAATGTGGGTCCTGGGCTCCATCCAATTTGCCCCAGACCCTTACGTATCTTCTCGCTCACGCATTTCAAGTTTTTTTAAGATATCATCGGAATGCGTATAAATAACAAAACATTTCACGATCTAGCAAAAATATAATTTTAATCCAAACAAGTTTTACAGAATTATCGCGTGACTACGCAGCGTCTTATGTAATACATACTGATTACAAATGCGTGCAATAAGCCTTATTTAGTATGCATCGGTAATTATACACAGCCGTGTAGGTAAACTGGGAGTAATACATTATCAGTAATTTGCAGTTGTTGATAACATTACATATTGAGCTGTTTATATGAAAAGAGATGCCAACAGATTTAGCAGCCATTTTGGGTGGCACATTTTTAAATAAATAAATGTGTATGGACATTTCACACAAAGCCCTCTAGTCCCAAATTAAGCAAAGCTTGTACTATGGGAATTAGATTGCTGATAGAATACTTATATACTTTTTTTGTAAATACATACAATACATTTAGAAGAATATATCTCTACATAAATACTTACTTTCTAATTTACGCAAACCTTAAAACTGAAAACGCTGTAATAATACGTCATCATAATCCCCTCTTATCTTGAAAAACACGAGCGTTCCCTCACATTTAGTCAGGTTTATCCACAGTACAATGCCTTCCAGAAAGGTCTGAACAGCTTAGTTGAACTGCAGCTGGGTCACTAGCTCAGAGGAGCTAGCAAGCTAAAGTGGCAGTGGGCTGGCCATGTTTGCCGTAGAACCGACAATCGTTGGAGCAAACGAATGCTTGAGTGGAGACCACATTTAGGCAAGCGTAGTGTAGGACGCTCTCCGGCTAGGTGGGGTGACGATCTGGGAAATGTAGCTGGCAAACACTGCATGAGAAGAGGCGAAGACCGGGCTCAGTAGCGCGTCTTAGGAGAGACCTACGTCCAGCAGTGGACTGATATAGGTTGATGATGATGATGATGATGATGGGTCACTAGAAACTATTTTCTGAGAACTTCTGTAAATGTTGGAAAGCTTAGATAGATTAAAGTGATCAGCAAATTACGGATGCGAGTGAACCAGCTGTGGTCTCTTTTGTTCTCCAAAGGGGTACCAAAAGGTATGCACATGAATTTCCCGCAACGATTTAGGGATTAATTTTAACGGGCTTAAAGTGTCAGTTGTGAATCGTTAAAAGTAATTTGTAATTAGTTTGTTGGGTTTAATTCGTTGTTTATAGTTGAAGTTTTGGAACTGTTTGTGTGTTTTAATTAATAGTTGTATTATATTTTGGTGACTACAATAAAAATAGTAAACAAATAAGAAATATCTCTGCCTTTCATACTGTGGATCGTGGGTTTGATTCCCACTAAGAACAAAAAGTGTGTGGCAAAAATAAATGTTTTTTCTATGTCTGGGTGTTACTATGTATCACAGATTATGACATGTATTTACAAAAACAATTAAGTATTCTATCAGCAATCTACTTCTCACAGCACAAGCTCTGCTTAGTTTGGGACTAGAAAGGGTGGTGTGAAATGTCCAAGGATATATTTTTGTTTTATTTATTTATCTTTGCTGTGGATGACGTCGAAGAGGCCAAGTGACGCTGCATAAATCATCTAAAGGACAACAATTTACACAATTAAATGATGATACAAGCCAACGACCCATTTAATGTTAAATGGTAACCACTGCGTATAGTATTATATGATCTGTGCCACTGCATAACGATGCATCGCCTCACAGAGCACATCCACTAAGGACGACGTGCATTATTTTTGTGTAAATACGAACGTTCGTTAACTTTACTGTATAATCGCTTCAATTGTTTCGAATTAAATATGCCTAGTTACTATCACTCATTAATTAGTAAATGTATGTCAACTGGTAACTCGATTTTCGGGGAAATTAGTTAGGTTGGGCGAGGCATATTCATGACATTACATTTACATAAACAGTCAGCGGAATAAGTTAAAACTGTAGGATTGTCGCATTTTGGAAGCTTTTTACTTTTACGAAGTATGTGACACATAAACTAGCCAATAATATGAAAATTTATTCACAAAGAAAATTACAACTAATACAGTATTCACAATATTTACAAAATACACATAAAACAGTTGAGCTATCTACAAACCGTTGCAAACGATTTATAGCCTATTATTGAGAACAATGTGGGTGTCAAAAATCAGGCCCTAAATTATTATCATACTTCGCTAGTAATACCATTTTAATTTTATTTAGATTTATAACTTTTTTCATACAACTATGTACTTGACGGTTAGTTGTAATTTAGCGCGCGACGCGACTCCCCGTCCCAGCTTGCTTGCACACGCACTCGCGCTTATCGCTAGCTTTGCTTTCGCATTATTAGATATTAATTTATAGTTTCTGTTTGCTTAAGTTCAAAGTAATAAACACAGTTTAATGAGCACTTTTGTAAAAATCATAACGCTTGTCTAAATTCTACCGCCCGCGGCAAGGAGCCAAGACCTACCTACTCCCTAGGCCTGCTAGATACTGTATCAGTCGTAATTTTTGTGATTTAACATAATTATACTTTAGTACACACCTGACTGTACTTCGCTACTGCTACTGACAGCCCTAATAAAACCTGCACTGTACCACAAGGAATTATGTAATCAGATGAAGGCATTGTGAATATGTAATGAGCAGATGGCAAAGATTACGCTTGATTGATTAGACTAGGGATGGACATTGGACAACACGTTTTGCACATAGTTAATTTCTTATGTATACCTATATATAACCTACCATGTATAACGTGCTTAGTGTGTTCGTTTTACATATTTTTGTATCGAGATTGAGCAGCGCCCCTAGCTGTTTACAATACTGATGATTCTTCTTCTTTTCAATAATGGCCTCTGCTCGTCTTTCGACAGGCAATTTTGCCAATGTCAAGTGATTTAGTTGTAATAATATAAGTCAAGTCAAGTCATTCGTCAAGTCGGCTGTCGTTTGTTTCGAAAAGAAAATGGATTTTCTCTTCAAAACCTAACACGAATTTTCACATTCAGAAAAACCACTTTACACACATTTATTCCAATGGCTCACACTTTATGTTACGACCTAAGTAGGTATTATTGGTTAAAATTCCACCAAAATTAAACAACAATACTCACAAGAAAAACTATTAAAATAAAAGTGCTATGTGTCGTTTCAAAGAATGTCAAAACTCGTGTCCAATACTGATGATTCTCCATACAAAATTATAGTTTCAACTTCAACTTCTTGGTTTGTGGCTTTTGTGGCTAGTTGTCACAATTCTGCCAGTGTCGAGTTCGCTGATGCTAGAGTCATAAACAAGAGGGGAGTGCGGATAAGAATATGGTCAGTGTACAAAGGGAGGTACAACCAAAATTTTGACAATTAGATTGATCTAAAACAAGAGACAGTACAACATTTAATATTAGTTGATAATAATATTTATGAGCTTTAGTAAATATTGAGTTTAGTTTCAAAGATATTAATAAACCACTTTCATAATTTAATCTTATTAATATGGATAAACTTACATAACATATAATTAATCAAAGGTGAAAAGGTTTGAGAAAGGAGACATTTAAATGAAAAAGGACATTTTACGTGACTTTACAGTAAACGTCAAACGTAAGCATTCGGCAAGCCGACAGACGCCACTCGTAGCTCAGTCGAATTAGGATTTGACCCGGATTTTTTTTTTCGGTATTCGTTGGGGTGAGTTTCTGGCAGTCTTAATTTTTATTGGGTTGGTCTGGCCTGACCCCATACTGGCCTGTCCCAGATGTAGATTACAAAGTAGTTTGTATGCGCTAAATAAATGCCGATACTGTTTTGTGTAAAAAAAATATCAATCTATTCAACAAAAACAGTGATAATCATAATGTTAACACTAGAAATAAAGACAAACTCGCTGTTTCCACCACTAGGCTCACAAAAATTAGTAAATCTTTCAAAGGGCAATGTGTACGCTTCTTTAACAAAATCCCAAGTGATGTGTCTCAGTTGTCGATTGGCAAGTTCAAAAACGTAATAAAACAGAGACTTTTTTTAAAAGCATACTATAAAATATCTGATTATTTAGAAGACAAACAAGCTTGGGACGAACTAGCTCCAACTCATACAATAAAAATAAAATGTAATCATACCTAATCATACAAAACGTAATGACGAAGTCATTCAAAGTGATCAGTGAGATTTTATTGAATAAAAGATTTTTGACTTTGACTTTGACTTTGTGCATTTATTTTAGCGTAGTACCTGTGATCAAAACTAACTGATATAGGTAGTTACTTACATAGGCCTATACTTTTTTTTTCAATATGAAAATTTATTCACAAAGAAAATAAAACAGTATTTACAATATTCACAATATTTACATAATACACATGAAACAGTTGACCTATCTATAAACCGTTGCAAACGATTTATAGATATTCCTATATTTCAAATTCTTAAATACTTTGGAGGAATCAGCTAAAATATAATAGTCATTCCTTTAAAATATACTAAGAAGGTATTTAATATTTTTTTAATAAAGTGTTAAACCTATAAATAACTTTTGCGTGGTACTCAATACATTGCGTCATCCGCCATCTTGAATTTAAGGGTGAATATTTTGTGTCTAACAGTCTCTAAACGCCCCATCCATAAACTGTAACCTCCTCCAGAAAAAAACATTACTTTCCGTACAAACGTTGTGTGCATCATCAAAACTTATCCAACGATCAACATGTTAGGAAGTTGTCTACGAATAGCAAACTACTTTCTCTTTCTTGTTCATCCTAGTCAATCTGGAACTTTCGCCGGAAGCTACTGACGAGGGTACAGACCGCGACTGTTGCTGTGGTACATGGCGATATAAACCTCTTTAAAAAATATTCCTAAAATGATTATTATATTATTATTACTAGCATCCACCCGCGACTTCGTTCGCGTCCCGTTGGATACCGTTGATTTTCCGGGATAAAAGTAGCCTATGTGTTTACCCAGGTTACGGACAATATATATTCCAAGTTTCATCCAAATCGGATCAGTAGTTTTGGCGTGAAAGAGTAACAAACATCCTCACAAATTTTCGCGTTTATAATATACTAGTAGGATTTATTATCAATATTATTCGTTATCAATATTTGCTATTTATCTATGACTGCTATTTGTCTGTGTTTAATTTACTTGTTTTCATTGCTCTGCTTGTGACTGTAAAATAATTATTTAAGGTTTAGGCGCTTTGGTATGTACTGAAAGCTCTAATTGTATCTTAATAAATAAATAAAACAGAAAATTATGCTAAAACAGCCTGATCTTATTAAAAACAGCTATGAAACGTGTGAACTAAAAGGTATCAAAACTGTAAACGGCGGCGTCAGGGTAGAAAAAATTTATTCGCACCGGAAAGCACAGCGTTAGATACACTACAGACTAAACAACTAGTGATAATGATGATAGTTTCACGTCTAAAATATATTTTTAATATTCAATGGCACATGGGGTTGTAAAACGACGTTCAATTTTTTTTACACTAACTATAACATTGTGTGCCAAATTCAAGGACTGCACTGTAACAAGAGAATCACCTTCACTTCACCCCCATAAAGCCATAAACTCTTTATGATTAAACCTTTTTTGCTCTAAAAATAATACACAAACTATATACCAAGTTTCAATAAATGAGTTTGCATTACCTAGTGTTCATGAATTTAAAACACAGTTTTTTTTTTTAAAGTCACAGTGGCCGTATACATTTTAAATGACGCCAATGCATGACGGAGTAGGGTAATAACTATGAAACTGTGTGATACAGTATAATAATATACAGGGTGTAAAAAAGGTAGAAATTTCATGATCCTGAAATCTGAAAAGATCTTTTCATTAAAGGTGTTTCTGTACCTACTGAAAATATATATTGAAAAAGCGCTGAAACCTTATACTGGCTTGAGTTATTATGAACTCCAGACTATTATCGAGATTTTGAAAAATTGGTAAAATCTTTTTAATCATTTACGCTACGGAAGAGCAGTATCTCCCGTCAATACTTATAAAGTTCACGAAATAAAACGTTCTGTATATTTGTATTTTGAAACGGTTTTAAACATGCACAATTTAGTTTTGTTTCTTTTTTCAAAGCGGATTGATGAACAATAAACGTAGTCTGAAATTCGTTTTAGTTTAAGTCCTTTTACATCCTGTAGGTATACTTAAGATATAAACATAGATGTATATTATATAGATGCGGTAAAACTCGAGGGACTAAACGCCCCAAAAATGCCACACAACGTAATTCCGCCCAGCAGAGCTCGTTTTAATAAAACACGCCACCGGCCCCAGTACGATACGAATAGCTTACAGAGAGCCAACTCCTCACTTTAAAATGCGGATTATACTAAAAACGCAAGTAAGATTTTCTATTAACCTTTAAAGCTTACTTACTAATAATCCTACTAATATTATAAACGCGAAAGTTTGTAAGGATGGATGGATGGATGTTTGTTACTCTTAAACGTAAAAAGTACTGATCTGATTCGCACTTGGAATTTATATTGTCCGTGACCAGGATTAACACATAGGCTACTTTTTATCCCGGAAAATTAACGGGATCCAATGGGACGCGAATTTAATAATACGAAAGTTTGGGAGGATGTTTGTTACTCTTTCAAGCAAAAACTACTAATCCGATTTGGATGAAACTTGAAATATATATTATCCGTGACCTGGATTAACACATAGGCTAATTTTTATCCCGAAAAATCAATGGGATCCAACGGGACGCGAACTTTAATATTATAATTGTGAGGATGTTTGTTACTCTTTCAAGCAAAAACTACTGATCCGATTTTGATGAAACTTGGAATATATATTGTCCGTGACCTGGATTAACACATAGTCTACATTTTATTCTGGAAAATCAACGGGATCCAACGGGACGCGAACGAAGTCGCGGGCGGAAGCTAGTTTGTTCATATAAAACAAAATTTTAGTCAAACTCTAAGATTTTAGAACAGCGTCCTGATATTCGTTGACGTGGTGTGCATTTTAGGTCGTTCAGCAAGCTATGGGCAGAGTTAGTATATTTATTATTGGTGCGATAAAACAGGAGCAAATTGTCAATACTGTATTAGCTGTTATTTTTTTTGTGAATAAATTATTACTTCTTATAGAAGGAGATCCAAAAACTAAGATCACTGACTGCTCAAAAAGCAGAAGAGAATTGTGTGTCGAAGTAGATTTTTCAATTGAAGACCACACGCCTGAAAATGCAGCAATATCGTGTCGGTGGCAGTGAACACAGCAATTCACTGGACTTTCCAATTTAGATCGGTTTCACCAAAACATGATCACGCCGTTCATGTTTTGAGGAAATATTGGAAGATTGGAAGTATTAATAATGCGTCATTTTTTTGTTTTGAGGATATTTATCGCTGTGTGGTTTTATTTCCATTCATACGCGGATCAAAACGTAGTTCATGTGTTCATTTACACCCAACTTTTGGCTTTACAGAGATCGTAGCACAGTTGGAAAATCGATACTCAAAATTGTAGAACATATTTTTTATAAATAAAAAATACAGTTAGGTACAAAAATTTTGAATAACCAAAATATAGAGATGCAGAAAAAAAAAGAAAAATAAATATAATAATCATATCATTTATAGCAAACTGCATTGAACAAATAAATAGATTAAGAAAAGTAGCCAAAATATTACGAAAGATTATTGAGAGTGCACAATACACAAGGTTTATGGGATGCTTAAAATTCCAATTACTAGAATACGGTCTTTCTAAATACCAATAAAAACTTTTCTAGTTAGTCACCTCAGTGAACTCAACATTGTATTAAAATGCCCCTTAAACTTGACACACACCAAACTGAATTCTAACTCATTTGGATAAGGAACGTTTTAATTTGGTTTTACATTTTCTATTTTATATTATTATTAACATGCTATGGAAAAAATTCAATATACTTTGCCAAAAAACTAAGAATTTTCAGACGCTGTCTTAGTATTATTATTTTTTCTTAACATCGACTTTTTCCATCATTTCATTGTTTAGAAACAAATAGAAATAGAAAATATTTATTTTGTTATGTTTATAAATACACAAAATTATATAAACTTATAATTAAATAAAAATAACAAAAATGTCTCAGTACTTACCTACCTACTTATATTGATAGACTCTAGGTGAACTCTGCTCTGAAAATAAATATTTGTAACCACGTGCATGAGAGTTAAAATTTAAGTTCAAGTTATTTGTTACCATTTATTTTTATTAAGCCAGATTTCTACATATTTAAAAGGAGGAAAACTCGAGAAAATACTAAAAATACGATGGCAATTCTTAGCGATTTCGAGGTCAGAATCTAATAACCAGGGAGAAATAATGAGCTTTCTCTACCGATAGATCGTGAAGGTATCTCGAGAATGTTTAATTTGGTAAGGTTCTCGCGAAATTCAATTTCGTTTTAAAATTATAATTCTGTTGGGAAGCATGGTGATATTGAATATAGAACAACCAACTCTTTTTTATTATGGTAGTAGCATGTAGTAGGTATTCTACCTAATAGCGTGTTATTTGGTTCATAGTCACACGTTTTAAAACATGTTATCACTTATATCACTTGGTGCCACCTCCAAGTGATATACGCTGTGGCATGTTTTCTCTCTTTTCTACTCTCTTTTGTAGCAACTATTTTAAGATTGTGGGTGTCTTACGTGTGTATTTACAAAAAAAATGTATGTAAGTAGTCCAACAGCAAGTTTTGCTTAGTTTGGGACTAGAGAGCCGTGTGTGATTTGTCCGAAAATATTTATTTATTATTATTTTTTCCTGTAGAAAATCTTATCGCGTGGGAAGGACTAAACGCATTAAAAAAATATTCAATGACTATTTTATTTCTTTTTGCTATTTATTTTATAAATTTACGCTGTTCTGAAGAAAGCCTAATGCATACCTAATAATATTGCTTGGCTGACTTGAAAGACAAAAAGCTTTCTGCAAAGTCGACTGCTTCACTGATGACGTCACGGCCATCGATTGCGAAGGTGTCATTAAGACGGGCCACATCCTCTCACTGCCGATATGAATCTTAAAACAAGGGTGGTAAGGTTGAGACTTGGTGAGCGGTATCTATTCATGTCGGTGTATAGGGTGTCATTGAGGGATCTCCGACATTTCTCATCAAGTGCTATTATGAAATGTCACAGTCGACACGCACTGGCGCTCATTTCGGGAAATAAAATCTGTGATTACCTGTCCCTTGGGTGTTTATGAAGGTACGGTGTGGTAATGAGGTTTTCCTCTCTTTGTGATTTTAAATTACGCTTTTTTACTTTCAAAAGGTAAAAAATACATTTTTCAAAGGTGCCTTCAAATGGTGCAACCATTTACATACGCACCATGGGTCTAACAGTCTTGGGAGAATAATGACTTTATTACCACAAAGATAAAATAAAGATAAAATTATAATTATAAGAGGCAAAAAAAGCTACAGTGGCGCCACCATAGCGTGTCTACACATTTCTAATTTCAAGGCACACTTAATAGTGCGGAAGCCGACAGTCAAAACTCAACGTCAACTGATACAAAATAAAATTTCATGGCACATGACCATAAAAGTGTATGCTAACCTTCATAAAATAAGAAAAAAACACTCAGATATGGCCGTAAGCACAAGATAATGCCGAAATTCACTTTCGGGTAAGGGTAATGGTAAGGGAGTATAGTATTATAATGATCTGTGGTAAGGGTAAGAACGAGTAAAAAAAGTGGTGCATTAGCGTCATCTGATACTAAAAACAAATACTAAAAATTTCGTACCTAATTAAAATTAATTCAGCATTATGCATAGATTATTATTATAGCATTTTCATAAACTTTATCTTCAGATTTAATAATTTCTTGCCACAGTAGGGGCTTAAGAGTTGGTAACTCAAGAATCGGTAACCGTATTATAACGGGCTTAGGGTAGTCTGGAATTTGTCTTCAGCACACTGGTTCTTTTAGACTGAGATGATGCTCCCAAGAGTTTGTAAATAATGTTTTGACCTAACACTAGGACCTTTTGTAGATATTAGAAATTACGAATACTAAGCTGAAAGTCCGATTGAATTACAATGATATAAGTATTTTGTCCTACCGTAGACATCGTACCCGCACCCACTGAAACCTTAGCTGCACAATCATGGGGTAAGCAAGCAAGCTCGTATGAGTTAGTGGCCAACTCTGGTGACGGAGTTTTAGGCCGCCTTAAGGCCTCAATCATGAGGTGCGCTGCAGATTCTTCAAACTGTATCTGATAATACTTAAACAACGACGTGCCTACTAAAAAATACAGTAGATTAAACTAGTATTTTTATTTAATTTTTTTTATTAGGACAATCAACAAAGATAACACGAGAAAAAGAAAAATAGCAAGACAATGGACTTAAACCTTTGTGTTCCTTTAGTTACAGGATTCATTGCCTAGTAAGACCGTCTTATCTTAGTCTTAGTAAGATCCCCACCGAGAACAAACATTTGTGTGTGGCAAACATAGATGTTTGTTCTGTGTCTGGGTGTTTCTATGTATTATAAGTATGTATTTACAAAAAAAAATGTATGTATGTATTCTATCAGCCATCTAGTTTCCATCGTACAAGCTTTGCTTAGTTTGGGACTAGAAGGCGTTGTGTTAGTGTCCGTGAATATTTATTTATTTATTATCAAGGAATCAGCTTTGTTTCCAAGGAACCAGAGCTTAAGATTTTCTTGAAAATAGGTCTGAGCCATAAATCCACGCGCGCAGTGAATATTACCAGTTTTTTCTACAGTAGAACGGGATCAAACTAAAGTGCTCCAGGATTTAAAGACAACGCATGCACCTTCCTAGGATAATATTTGATCTTTTTCTTTATTAAATCTTGGAAGCACGAATAGGACCATTTTCTTAGATAAATGTGATCACTTTTCAGGAACTGATTGCTTTTCAGGAACTAAAACATAGAGCTTTTTATGTGCAATTCGAAAATCGGTATTTCCATAAATTTTTCCAAGTACTTTGTATGGAACAGCTGACTTTTTTCACGCTCACATTACTAGTTCTATAAGAAAGTCGTTATTGGTGTTAGCCGGCCGCTAAACAAATTATTTCGATTGTAGTTTGTCAGATTATGGTTTTGATTTGTCAAATGGTATCTCATGGTATCAGAATTAAACATTCGTAGGGCACCCGGGCAGTTCAATTCAATGGCTTTTATCTCCCCCCGAAATATAAACTAGTGGTCTTATCACACCCTGTATGTGTCACATTGTAATACACAAACTCATAAAAACCAGCCAGTTTCAGCTTCAGTTGAAATCTATAAACTTATTAAAATTATCGCAATCATTCATGTGTCAAATTAATTCGCGTAATTCGTTCAATGATTTCATTCGATATTGGCTTTTGACAACTGGCAGGCAGGCGTCATGGCTCAGTCGGTAGTAGCTCTGCCTTCCGTGCTGTGGGTCGTGGGTTCGATCCCCACCGAGAACAAACATTTGTGTGTTGTAAACATATAGATGTTTGTTCTGTGTCTGGGTGTTTCTATGTATTATAAGTATGTATTTACAAAAAAAAAATGTATGTATGTATTCTATCAGCCATCTTGTTTCCATCGTACAAGCTTTGCTTAGTTTGGGACTAGAAGGCGTTGTGTTAAGTGTCCGTGAATATTTATTTATTTATTTATTTATTTATAGTGTCGTCGTTTTATTAGCCAAAGCATGTAACTCAAAAAACTATAAAATACATTTTAGAGGCTTCGCTTCACTATAATTTTTTTTGAAGTTATACTTCTAATGCGACTTCCAACAAGGTTGCGTTATTCGAGAGGACATAGTCTGTGTCTCTTTTCTATTCGAGGGAATAGAAAGAGACAGAGACTAATACGCTACCATCAAATATAGATGGCATTGTTCAGTAATTCAGCATTTGACCACCCGTGTTTTTGAAGTTATACGACTTCCAACTGACAGCGGGGGAATAGAAAGAGACTAATACGCTACAGTCAAAATATGGCAGTGTTCATGCAACTTTTTACTTTTCATTTTGAAGTGAAAATTTAGTACTGCATATTGGTTAAGTACATAAAAATAAATACTAAATTAATTTCACATTAAACACAGAGCGAGAGTGAATGCGTGGCATTCGAAGTATAACTTCTTCCGCGCGTAAGGACTGCACGCACAGGTTTTTATTTTAATTGTCTAGTGTTACGTGTCTGCTAATACAGTGATGACTAATTAAAAATGAAAAAAAAAATTAAGTATAGTAAAAAAACTTACAACTAGGGTAATCTAGTTGTATTTTTACTGTAAGTTTTTTTACTATGCTTAATATATTTTTTAAAAACAGGCTTTTTGTACCTGTAATGTGACATGTAATGAAATTAAATGAATTTAAAGTTGAAACTATCCTACGATTTTCCCACTAGGCAAGCCTGCATACAGAACACAACATTAGTGCACTAGGCAATTTCGTAGTGACTTAAATTTTTGGAGATGTTTACTATACGTATTGCTTTGGGTATACGTATATAGTAAACATCTCCAATCTGTAATTTAGTTTGTTTGATTTAGATTGAACTTAGTATTTAGATGACTATTTGTAAAATATGTTGTATACTTTACAAAGCCAACCAAAATAAGGTTTTCTGAAAAGAAATAAAGGTTTTTTGAGATCTTAAGAAACAACAAAGTAGATTAATGTATCAAACACAGTATTTTTATTTTATACACCCAAGGTATCACTTTACCTCTTGTGCTTGTAATAAATGGCGTAAGTTAGGCTGTTAAATGACTTAACGACCGTTCCCGATCGCCTTTCTTTATAGACCACTTAACTTTTTAAATTTATAGTCTCTTTACTAAGTTGCACGTGAATTAAGGCTTTTTTACTTCGACACGAAATGTCACGTAACTCCGTTTAACCACACTGTTGCTTTTTGTAAAAACTTCTGTGCCGTTAATCATAGTGAAGTTGATTTTGTATCGATTATGAGCACGTTATTCGATCATAATATAATTTGACCTATGACGCGATATGTGTGTACCTATGTCATTGGCATATATATTTCTTTGTTTTAATCAAAAGGTTTTGTGAAAATTTAACATTCTGAAAACACTCTAGGTCACTCAGATATTCTTAGATGTAACTCATAGAAAGGAGAAAGAAAGAAAATATATTTATTTTGGACAAACTCATAAAAAAGTAAAAATAATATCACCATTTTCCGCCTTTGAACATCCGCAGAGTGTATATCTGTTTTCCATTGATAGAAACACCAAAAAAACATCAGTGAAAGAGTTGGTCGTTAAGAATAAACCCAAGAAAGACAGGAGATACGTTAATTATTATGAATAATATACCAAAACAAAGACACACCTTTCATAGTCAGCCCTATCAACTGCAAAACAAAGACTGTAATTTATTACATCCCTGTTCTAACAAGACGCAGGTAAATTTATAGACTTAGGAACCACCAGGAAGTATGAACCAGGAAATAGATCTAAATCCCAAAAAATACTTATGTGTTTTTAGCCGACTTCTAAAAAGGAGGAGGTTCTCAATTCGGTTGTATTTTTTTTATGTTTGTGACCTCAGAACTCTGTCATTTATGAACCGATTTGAAAAATTCTTTTTATCTCCAGGTTGGTCCCATAAAATTTTTACCATAATCAGTTCAGTAATTAAGCAGTTAAATAAGAATAACTGGAAAAAACACGTCATCCACGTACACGACATTGCGTGTTTTGCTTTTCTGTGGTGTTAACGATCAGTAGAACAGTCTCAATGAACTGCCATCATCATCATCATTTGATGATGAAGGCGTATCAAATTGAAGTCGGTTTCTCCAGTTTTTTTAACTTTCCTTGCTTAGATGAACCGTTTATGTGCTGAGAAAATTGCAAAGTTATGAAGTATGGATGTTATGTTGACAGGCGTCACAGCTCAGTTGGTAGTAGCTCTGCTTTCCGTGCTGTGGGTCGTGGGTTCGATCCCAATGTTTCCGAAGAACAAACATTTGTGTGTGGCAAACATAGATGTTTGTTTTATAAGTATAAATTTACAAAAAAAAATGTATTTATGTATTCTATCAGCCATCTAGTTCCCATAGTACGTTTCCCAAGCTTTGCTTAGTTTGGGACTAGAAGACGTTGTGTTAAGTGTCCGTGAATATTTATTATTTATTTATTTATGTCTGGGTGTTAAATAAAATTAACATGTGTATTCTATCAGCCATCTAGTTTCCATAGTACAAGCTTTGCTTAGTTTGGGACTAGAAGGCGTTGTGTTAAATGTCCGTGAATATTTATTTATTTATTTTCTGGATACTTAATTATGCCGAAACGAATTAACCACGCCGAAACAAATAAACATTTTGAATTTGGCCTCTAATGATGATCTAGGTATATAATAATAATCATAGTAAATGAACTCAAAAAAAATGATAGTAGTACATAAATAATTATAAAATTTTAAACTCAATTTTTGTTATATATTTACTTGGAGACTTCGCTCTACGGTTGTGATAATTACGATTTGTGGTCTTGAGTTATTATTAGACAAATTTTTATTAAATAAAGTATCACGTAGGTGAAATCACAAACAAAAGTATGTAACATAAAACCCCACACAGTCACATGATCGTCACAATTTTATGTTAATTGCTAGTTTGCTTACCACCGTAGTTTTGACAAACAGCGTTCACAAATACCAATACCTACCAGAGGGGTAATTTTCTTCATAGAAACTAATATATAATTGGGTATTTGTTGGGATATCATATTTATACCATAAAAGCCACAAAACAGAATTCAATTTTTTTAAGGGACCAAAAAGTGTGTTGTTTAATTAAATAAAAATGTTACTCATTTGAATAAACTTACTAAATATTGTATATTTTCCATCACACTAATGTTTGTTCTCAGTAGGAATCGAACCTACGACCCACACTGCAGTAGGAAGAGCTACTACCGACTGAACTGTGACGCCTGTCTCTTGTGGCCTTTTAAACAGACCATTTTTCAATGCTCAAAATAACCACCTCATTTAAACATAGGTAGGCATTCTAGATTTTTTCTTGCAAACTTTTATATAAAGGCTCTTCTTTTGGTCATTTCTTTCGCTTGCAACGCCTCAATTCTTTTCTTCCTTCCCCTATTTCCGAGGTAAGCGTAATAATTCTCTGAAGTGTCAAGAAATAAGCTCCGAGCTCATAAACCAGCCCACACTTAGTACTTAAAGTGGTTTTACTGGTCCCATAACAGCAGCGTTACCGTTTAAACACTTTAGCTGATGAAATTGTAGTTTACTGTGCAATCAAAATAATATTGGCGAGTTAACAACTCTATGCAGATTTTATACAAGCAATATAGACATATACACATAGACATATTTATTTCTGCGTTAGCAAACAATACAATACAATACAACATACAGAAAATTAAAACTAATAACAAAATATACAAGCAGGTAGAGTAAAAAAAATTATATAACACTAAAAAACAACCGAGAGAAATCGAACCTACCCCAGATATTTATAATTTTTAAAAGAAAACAAAAAAAAAAGAGAGCGATGTACGTATGTGTAATGTGTGCTACTGCAGCAAATTGGCTCCAAGCTCAGCATTATGCTTCACCACCTAATGGTAGCTCAGCGCTGTTATTCTGCCGAAACCGTTTGATTAGGCCAATTGGCCCTGCGAGAACGTAAATAATAAATAAATAAAGGTAAAGATAAGAAAGGTTTGAAAAATATTATAGACGTGTGGTGTGTGTTTGTGTAAGAGTGCGTGGAGATAGTTTTGGTTTCTCCTGATTCACACAAGTCTCTTAAGAGTCAGGGTATCACAGGAGAAACCAAAGTGTTAATGGTAATATTATGTGTATGCTGTGTGTGTGCTGTGTAAGCTTAGTTGGCTGTGAGTGTTTAGTAATTCGTGATTTACAAGTGAATGGTGTGCCAGAAAATATTTATGTGTTGTGTACCTAATAGTGAAAGAGGGAATGAAGAATGACGAATGAGGGTGTGTTTTGTATGTATAATGTATGTAATAAATAGTGTATGAGTGTGTGGAGGGTTCTCCTGGTACGCCAGTCTCTTAAGAGTCTGGTTATAGAGGAGAACCCTCCAGTGTATGGGAGGATGTGCAGGGTGTGGTTTTGTGATTGAGTGTGGATGAAAGTATATAATGGTGTGTGTTTGCGATTAACAAGTGAACGGCCCACTGTGATTTTAAGGTACCATATTATAAACCACCATTTTGTAAATACCAAAAAAAAAAATTAAAGGATAGTTGCAGCAGAGGCTACTAATGCCATTGGCACTGTCAAGATTTTTAGTATTGCGTGAAATGCGCGAGCACCGCATTCGGAGCGTGACAAAAGATTACGAATGGGACTTGGATCAGTAGACTCAGTAGTGAGTACGGATATCGAGTAACTAATTATCATCCCTTTTTGGGATATTCTTTTTAATTAATGATTTTGAGTTTATGCTGCCTAAATGTGATCAGTGAGAATACGGTTTTTTTATGGTAAGGTGCATTGGGGTAATTGCGAAAATGGGAATATTCCGAAAATCCATAAAATCTAGTAACATAATGCGACATTTTCCTGTTGGCAACATTGGTCTAGACGCCATCTTGATTGGCATCGCCGTGACAGTCCTATATATCCTCGTGCAAACAGGAAAATATCGCATTATGTTACTAGATTTTATGGATTTTCGGAATATACCCATTTTTGCAATTACCCCAATGCACCTTAATTATAAAATAGTGGTGTTTATACACCTTAATATGCGGTCAGGACTATGCGTATTTTTTTTTCTATTATTTGTTGTCCTTCAGCAAACGTGCCCTGTGAGGAAATACATTGTTTTAGGCAGAGGTAACCAATGAACATTAGGTTTCCGCCAACTGCTTGCATTTTTGTTTCTTTTTCTAATAAAGTTAAAGTTAAGGTACTAGTTACGTACCTATTTATTTTATTTTGTCTTCACTAAAACAATCTAGAAAAGCCAGTACACAAACTAAACTAGATCAAAGAAACTGTACACTAATATAGAACTCGAATTTCAACTTCAAACGCCCACATTGGTTCTCAGTTCCACCGACACGACACGACATCTATGGAGAGCTCATCTCAAACATTTAGTACTAAGACCCTTTTACACCGTATTGGCGTCAACACAGTTATTTTTAACGGCTTCAAAAAGGAGGAGTGTCTCAATTAGCGGTTTTTTTTTATCTGGGTATCCTCAAAATTCCATCGTACAAACCTGTGTGTTACTTTATCTGGATATAATGTCCAGATTAGTCCCGTAATTATTTCGTACCACCGACACGTCGTGTCGGTATCGGGCAATCTAAAAGCGTACTGCCGTAGTTAGGCAATAACTTATTGTCCAGAATTCAATTACCTTGTACACGACGTTTTCTTAGAACTGGGAAAAACTTGGAATTTACTTGTTTGTTTTCCAATGTGACATTGGCCAGAAAAACAGCCACTTCCAGGCTTTTTATAGGACATTTGATGTGTTGGATATCTACTATCAGAGAATCAGCGAATAATATCATAGAATTAAAAAAAAAATTAAAGTTTATATTATGTTTTGCTCTCAAACGCAACGTATAAAGGTCCGATTTAGAGTGAGACCCCATTAGCGCGTTGCGCTGAGTTGCGTCGTTTTCCATATATTTTTTACTAGATTCCGCCTGCGACTTCGTTCGCGTCCCGTTGGATCCCGTTGATTTTCCGGGATAAAAAGTAGCCTATGTGTTAATCCAGGTCACGGACAATATATATATTTCAAGTTTCATTCAAATCGGGTCAGTAGTTTTAGCTTGAAAGAGTAACAAACATATTACTCACAAAATTTCGCGTTTATAATATTAGTTCGCGTTCCGTTGGATCCTGTTAATTTTCCGGGATAAAAAGTAGCCTATGTGTTAATCCAGGTCACGGACAATATATATATTTCAAGTTTCATTCAAATCGGGTCAGTAGTTTTAGCTTGAAAGAGTAACAAACATATTACTCACAAAATTTCGCGTTTATAATATTAGTTCGCGTCCCGTTGGATCCTGTTAATTTTCCGGGATAAAAAGTAGCCTATGTGTTAATCCAGGTCACGGACAATATATATTCCAAGTTTCATCCAAATCAAATCAGTAGTTTTTACGTGAAAGAGTAACAAACATCCATCCATCCATCCATACTTACAAACTTTCATGACATGCCCCATTAGACCGTTGCGTCGTCGTCGCGCGCGACATTTCAACGGATCAACGGACAAGAGATGAAGCGGGAGGGAGGGTGATGCGCTGCGTTGTCGGAGCTCCGCTGCGACGACGGACAGTGGTCAGTGAACCACTGCTAGAGGAGGAAGCTAGACTAGCGTACGACGCAGCTGCGACGGCGTGCGTTGCGCTGGCGCAGCGTCAACGCAACGCAGGTATGGCATACAATGCTTTGTTCCGTTGCGACGAAGCGACGCAACGCAGCGCAACACACTAATGGGGCCTCGCCCTTAGATGAAAAAAATACTAATAAAGTTAAGCACTTAAGTATCATTAGTAACAAAAGTTCTCTAAGGCAAAAAATTAGCTCATTGGAACACAACCAACAATATCTTGGCAAATAAAATTCAATCTCGTAGTAGTCGCAAGCCAAGTCTAACAACGGCTTCGACAAAATAAGCCTGATCTTGTCCAAAGCCAGACAACAATGAAAACGGATAAGAATAATGAAAATAATCAGGAGTTTTTACCAGAAATATTATATAATACTTATTTTGAAATATGTTACAGATATACGAGAATAACATGACGTACAAAGCTACACCATAAAATTGTTCTTATTCAAATTACAGGCAAAAAAAAATTTTATACCGGCAGTACATAAAAATATTGTTCTAAATTTGAACATATCCTAAAAATCTTCCTGAATATAAAAGCAACAAATAAAATTGTTCTAAATTCAAAAATATCAAACGTCAAGCAAAAAGAAAGTTTGATACCGCGAGTACATAAAAATATTGTTATAAATTCGGAAATATCAAAATTCTTCCTGAATATAAAAACAACAAATAAAATTGTTTTAAATTCAAAAATATCAAATCTCTAACCAAATCTGTTGATCGGTTACCCTCAGGAAAGCCTCCCTGTGAATTTAATTCTGTATCGAAAGTGATTCAAAATTCGATTACTGCTAAACTAAATAAACCCTCAGGCACAGAAGAGATAGATACCTTGCAGTAAGGAAACTGCAAAAAACCACTGAAAAGGAAAATACCTGCGCATGATTTTTTTATAATAAAGGCAAAACTGAAAATATATCCTTTGAAATTAAAAAAAACCAATCGCTTTATCAATCACGTATAATTCTAAGAAAATACAAATGAAAAAAAAATAAGTTTCAATTTTATAATATTGTGTATTTATAAAAATAACAAAATAAACATTTTCTATTTTTATTGAAAACAAACTGAATTAAGGACCTTCTCCGTTTTTTAAGTACGTAAAAAAATTCTCTTTCTATTTCTATACATTCCATGTCATTTTAGTATTAATGACATGGAATGTATAGAAATAGAAAGAGTCTATGTACGACTATATACGTCATTTTAGTATTTTATGTGTTTTGTATTTTATTTATATGAATTGCAGAACTGCAACTTGGCTAGCCCCAGATTTCAACTCTACTGTTTCTAGCTTGTACTCTGTGGTCTTGTGATTCAAAGCACTGGTCGATTGATCAAATTGCCAAACTCGATGTCTCGGTCAATTTCATTAAGGTTCGGTTTTACGGCTAATTTTCTTGGATTACGTCGAGCTCAGTTTAATCACAGGGGAAGGAAATTCAGATTTATTTGTTGATTTTTTTCTTGATACATCTATTATTGCTTTTGTATGAGGAAAACATATTGAAACCAATGCGAGAGTAAATAAAATGATCTAGAATTTCATTACCCTTGTGGGTATTCTCTTGATTTTCCTAAATTAGTACGTCGCATAACAGCAATTGAAGATGAAGCTTATTTACATTGAAATTTGGTCTAGTATTGAAAACCTGCTTTTGGAACAAACAACTTGTTTACCTACAACTATCATTTTTTTTTTTATGATCCCTACACGTACGTACGGGCAGAAGCAAAAATAGTAAAATAAAGTAGGTGTAATATGACATCATGTTCCGATAGAAATGTAAAAAAATGTGTACTTACAATATCCATCTCCGTGTTTTTGGTTTTTAGATTTACGCTTACGTATTTTTAACTATAACGATGTACTGGCTTACTATACACATCCACTGAGGGCGTGTCCTGTAATGCCAAATAATTTATCTTCAAGTATGTCTAAATTCCAGACACAATAGAAAATCTATTATGCCTCTCGCGTACATACATCCAAGTTCCACCGAACCAAAGATTAAGTAGTAATTGAATCCAAGTGTTCCACGTCTATCCAAGTCCAAGTTTTCTTTCTACACTACGTATGGGCTAAGCAACTGATGACACTTACTGTATGTACATTATATACTAGTTTATAAAAAAATTCTCTGGACCGCCGCCGCCTAGCATGAGTTATTGAGAGCCGCACGTAGATTAACGTGTCCTAAAGTTATTTTTATACGTGAACCTGACGTGCCATGTTTTATTGAGACATTTGGGATAAATGGAGAAAACAATAAAAATTAGGAAGAGGGACCGAATTCTGTTATAGTTCTACAAACTTTTTCCGAAAACAACAGTTTTTGTTCCTGAGCTTTGAATTCAAGGAAATGTTTTTACTAATAAAACTATTTAGGTAGGAACATAAAGTTACCTAAAGCAAAATAAAAAAAAAATCACACGCTATAATTCTCACACATGATTGTTCTAAATAGAATTTTTTTCATTGCGTTGTTTTTATATCTATAAATATTTTTTCAGGTAAAATGCTTTGACCACAAATTGGAAGTTGAGGCGTAAGAGGATCCCTTACCCGATGGACCGACGACATTGTAGTGTAGAGATCACGAGAAATTGGTGGACACCTCCTGGAATTGTATGGGAAAGAACTTTGTCCAGCTGTGGACTTCTTCAGACTGATGTGATGATTTTATTGTTCTCAAAGTCAGCTACGTATTTTCTTATCGTAGTCAGAAAGTTTCCACTTCTCTCCACAATGACATGTTATTTTTTTGCCAAATTGTCTCCTACATTAACAGAATAGGGCTGCGTGGGACGACGTTAATTTTAGGCAATTACACAAGATTCCTGCGGGACCCTAGATTGACGTTAGTGACAGCAGTACGTGCCATCCCTGGAGTGAACACACCGAGTTAATAATACTAATTAATATTACTACATAAAATAATTAGCAGTGAATTATATTTTATTCAATCAAATAACAAAGGTTAACTTTACTGCCGACAATTTATTCATTCGAATAAATAAAGACAATATGCATAGTATGTCACTAATTTAAAAAAAACGCCATGAATTAACTCATTTACTTACTTAAGACGCATCAGAAGAAAAAAAAACTGAACGCTGATAATATTTATTTCAGTTTATTTCTCATCGTATCATCCCTAAAGATATTTTTCACACAGAAGTAGATTTATTATTTATTTTACAACTGCTTAAAACAAGATACAAATAGTCTATTGCACCTTAAAAACCTTGAGAGGTTTGTGTAGATATGTCTGTTCTTGTCTTTATAGAAGATACGTTTGAAAAATAGAGACAACTATAAAAACGTGGAGTGATAATGTGAGTGCTGGAACTCGCTCGTTTCCACGTATTCCAGCTTTGGTATCATTCGTACGAAGCTTCATTTGCTGAGATTATTCGATCATTCCGTGTATCGAATCGTTTTAATTGCACAAATGGAAAACGGAATAAATTGGGTTACTGGATTTTACTCTGATTGGGTGACGGGTAACGAGCGCACCAGAAAAAGAGCATTCAGACTGCATATTATGTAGGTACTTACCGAGTTAATCGAATCATTTTAAAATATGTTTAGCCATTTTTGCCGCGATATTCCAATCGCGGTTAAAAAAACTATTAAAAAATTGAAACATCAAAACGGCTATTTAAAGCAAGCGTCCACAGGCCCACATCGCACGCATCGCGGACGCATCGCACGCAACGGATTTTAGTTTGCCTTGTATAAAAACTCATACAACTGCGTCCACTGATCCGCACCGCACGGACGAGTTTTTATACAAGGCAAACTAAAATCCGTTGCGTGCGATGCGTCCGATGCGTGCGATGCGAGCCTGTAAACGCTAGCCATTACGGTTTTTTTTTTGCAAAAACCGCTATTTCCTTCACATGATTTTGTCGCTTTAAAACCGGAAATCTACGACTATTTTGTTTTATGTCAAAGATAAATATGGAAGACTAGCTTCCGCCCGCGACTTTGTTCGCGTCCCGTTGGATCCCGTTGATTTTCCGGGATAAAAAGTATCCTATGTTACTTCTAATACCTCCAAGAATATATGTACAAAGTTTCATGATGATCGGTTAAGTAGTTTTTGCGTGAAAGCGTAACAATCAAATTCACATATATAATATTAGTAGGGATTAGCGGATTTGCGAAAAACCAATCAAACAAAAGCTTGACAGTTTCCCTTTATTGCCCTCCTAGAAAATATACTTTATCTCCTTGTGCAACAATTTAATATTACGATTATTCGTACTTATACAAAAGGAACTAAGTCTTGCAAGAACTAAGACATGATCACAAGACATTTCAAACTGAAATCCGTTGAATAGAAACTAATCTCAGACCACAGTCGGACCGAACGTAAGCGTCTAACGAAGCTGCGATTCAATGTAATATTTAAATTGCATTGCGCGCTCGCTTTGTGTCTTTTGCTCGGCCTCTTATAAAGTTCCCATGGTGCAATCGCAGTGTAACACAAAGTGAGACAAGCCGCTTCGTTTATCGGCTTGCTTAGTACAGTCTAGTATTAATTACTATGTTCCTGATTGCATTTACAAGTTCCCGATCAGCTGTTCTATACCAATTGGTATTCAATAGTGATCTAACTAGTGAATTGAATCGATGTCATTTGAATAAAACCATAATCACAAGAAAATATTGATTACTTATTTGAATGGTAATTTTACTGAAACCTGACAAATCATGATTACTGAAAGAATAGAGATACATGAAAAATAAAATCTATTTAAAAAATAAGGTTCATTTTGGCGTGGTTAATATAAGTTGTTATAGGGGGTAGGTGATCTTAGCCTGAAATTTTGAATACCGTTTTTATAAAAATCTGGCGGAGGCCTATACCCAAGAGGGGTCCTAACTAATCTAAAATTTTGTTTTAATATTTAACTACCAACCTATTTCTCCAACACTGGCTGTAATTTCAATAATTGACTTCACCGTTCTAATACGACCGTCATGAAACGGAAGCCGTTTTTTGAAAACCGAAGACATTCACAAAGCGTTCCTGAAATGGGGATCGTTAGCTTCGTCTGTTTCTTGTGGAGGCAGATCCGTCTTCGAACTAATCCGTTGATAAATCGTCGCGAAACCCAGAAGCTAATCTTAGGGAATAACATTGGTAAAAACAGAATGGTAGGAAACCTTTTTCTAAATTACATTGATATCACACAAGATTTATTTAAACCGTATAAAAATCATTTTTTTTTTGTTTTACCATGGAATGAAACATAGTAAACCGCGGCGTAGCAATGTGCTACGTACGACGACGTAGCATAGACGCGAGTGTTTTGTTTTACCATCTACGACGGCGTAGGTGATTTTGTTCGAGATTTAAAATTTTACTATCCATTTGAGAATAGCGAGAATCGAGAAACTCGCAGTTTGTGTATGGAATAAATCGTTTGCTAATGTCTTGCTAGAGGCGCTTATCGGGTTTTCATACAAAATATATCGCAAGTCGCTTCTCGATATTCGTTTTGATCAACAAAACAAAACTGTCTCACGCAGTATGTAGAAAACGAAATAGTTTGTTGCCGCGTAGCAATATGCTACGTCGTAGCATAGACGATAAACAGTGATAAAATATTTTTTACTCACTGAAAAAAAAATTATGACACTCGCATTCTATGATCCCTTGTAGAAATTATTTAACTTATTACTGATTATACTGAAATCCAGAATGATTCGTCGTAGTTATAACAGTAGAGTGCAATAATTCACTTCTGTAGAAAAAATATCTTGAATGATTTTACATTCAAGATTTTTTTTCTACAGAAGTGAACCTACCCCAACTTACTCGCTACAACAATAGAATTTAATATTAAACAGCACGACTCTGTCTAGTCACCCTTATTCACAAGAAAGTCACGGAACTGCCTTATTTAGGTCAGCGTCATTTACCGCAGCCACACGCCGCTAAGTGGATACTGTCGCTGCTGCCGACTTTGATAGATTGAAGATATGAGCACCGCAATAGTCTCTGGTTAGAATTTATGTGGCTTAGTCTTTACATCCATTGGAACTGATATAAATAACGCTAGGAACTATGTTTTTATGAAGGACGCTCATATTATTAAATAAAAAATTAATAAATATCCTTGGACATTACACACAACACCCTCTAGTCCCAAACTAAGCACAACTTGTACTATGGAAACTAGATTGATTATTTCAAGTGCCCTATATGCCCAAATATACCAAAATCTAAATACGTATTAAGAGGCCATAAATATCTTATGACAAGATGATGATTTTGATCTGTTCGTGGTTTCGTTGCCGAAAAGAAAGGGGTATTTTTTACGTTAGTAAATAAGAATATACTTTAACTAGCTGATACCCACGACTTCGTAGGCGTGCAAAACATTCCACCAAAATATCTGTTAACAAGTATACGATGAACCTCGTGCCCAAGGCTGCTTTTGGTTTAGAGAGGTCAAGCTGTGTCTCAGAATACACATCTTTAATTTCAATAAAATATAGCCTATGTTTCAATCTGGAAAAAGGGTTTCTGAATGGTATAAGTTTCGTCGAAATTGGTCCAGTAGTTTAGGCGTGATCCGCGAACAAACAAACAGACAAACAGACAAACAGACAAACAGACAAACAGACAGACAAACAAACAAACAAACAGATGAACAGACATACTCAATTTTTGGAATCAGAATCGTTTATTTAGTAGATCTGCATATTTCGTTTATCCATATCTTTAATTTTAGTTTTTGGCTTTTGTACAGTTTTACAAGCTATAGCGCCTCTAATAGTTTTTTAACTAAAACCTCAGAGAGTTCACTGATAGATTTCAGTGTTGATTTAGTATAAACTGTCATAATATTGTAACAAGATAAAAGAAATAGACAATTGTGCTGCTATTGCTTGGCTATTGCTGATACAGCATTTTTCTAATAGGGCTGAGAGAATTGTATTCTAAAAATGTAATATAATTATGAATAAAAACCTTGGTGTATATTTCAATTCGCTACAACAGCGAGTGGTGTGAGAGCAATTACAAGCCACAAATTTTGCGCCGTAAACAATAGAAATAGAGTACAAAGCGAAAGTGTGATTCAATATTTTTTTACCGCTGAACAAACGGAATCGCTCGACCGCGAATGTTGTTCAAAATGTCAGTTTACCAACGGTTAACACTAGTGATTTGCAAGAGCGAAGCGAGAACGCAGCAATCCGCACTATGTGCCTAATCCGCACCATGACGAAAAAAATGTTTAATATTCCTTCGATCATCGTATCTTCGAGACGAGAAACACTCTCCGTCTAAGGCCCAGAACACACGGTGAAACGCAAAAATTACGAAATTGCAACTACTAGTTACTTTTGAGTTGCATTTAAGTTTCTGCCATAGATTCCGTTGAGAGACCACATATGACGCGACCAGTTTGAAACCGGTTTGAAACGTGTTGCAAATCAGTCGCATTGAAACCGACGTGCAGGAAACTCGCGTTGCGTATCATTCATTTACATAACCACAATTTCTTCGTCACTTGAAGAACTCATTATGCAGACGTCTTTTCTCAACGAAAACCGAAATGATTGTGGTTGCAGCGTGTGTGGAAAATGGTTGAAACTGGTTTCAAATCAATAATTTCAAAAGGGTTTAGTTGCAGTTTTGTTTCACCGTGTGTTCTGGGCCTAAATGGGCCTTTCTGCTAATCAACTGAGTTAGTGATCTCTTTTTAAAAGCGTCAAATTTGAAATAAGATTAAAACATAAATAAATATTCTTGGACATTTATCACACAACGCTCTCTAGTCGCAAACTAAGCAAAGCTTGCGGTGGGGATCGAACCCCCGACCCACAGCACGGAAGGCAGAGGTATTTAATATTAGAACTCAATGCGTAAAATTCCTAACCATTTTGATTTAATTCATAATGTGGATTAGTCAACACATGAAAAAGTTTCAGAAAATACTGCATTAGCAGTTTACGGATATTACAAAGTAACTGCTACAAGTAAAACTCAACGGCGAAAATAAAAACTAAATCCTAGTAGATAGGATTAGAGGCGCATTTCAGGCAACTGCAGTCGAGAGACGTGGCATGTTAGGCTTAGTGTTGGGACGGTAAGAATGTACAATGTATCGATGAAGTTATTTTAGAAATAGGCTTAAGTATACAATTACTAATAAATAAAATATTTTTTTTCACACAACACCATCTAGTCTAAACTAAACAAAACTTCTACTATGGAAACCATTGGCTGATAATTTTTTTTTTTGTAATTACAACTTATTCGTACATTTACATAGCAACACCCAGATATAGATCAAATCTTTAAGTTTCCTCGCCATAGACATAAAGGCCTTAGGAGTATAGTATTATACAATCTGTGCCTTAGGTATCAATACTACAGGTTTGATAATAAGTTTTTGTGAGAGTACTTACCTACAGCGATAATTACAATAAAAACCTTTAGCAAGCTTTTAGCTTTTCAACTCGAAGCATAAAATAAAATACAAAACAAATACAAGTGCAAACAACAGTTAGTAGCCCAACACTATAAATTCGTGTGCAGCAGTGACCTCGCAACGTCCGGAATTAGATTTGTAAGCTATCACACCGGCCAGCCGGGTCACCCGGATATTATTCCGCTAAAACAATGCCGGATATCATCTAGATAAGGTTTTGTAATACCCTCAATTCTCTAGACAATGCAATTCAAGCCGCAGTTGCTTTGAGGACTATTCAAGATGGCGACTGGACGTTTAAATTTAGAATTGCTATCGAATCGATCACAAATCGGTAAAAGTAAATATCGATTGTACTTAGATTAAAGTAGCTCGTCACGCAAAACTCTGAATAAAACTGATGGTACGTTTTTACCTCAATTTTGTGTCAAAAGATTACGATGATGCATAATATCACTAATTTTGTTTGAAAAGGTTCTACAGTGGCCTACACTGAAAAAGTCAAACAAATAGTATATGAAGTAAAATAATAAATAAGTATTACTTGGCTAGGCGGAACGACGAAAGATGGACAAGGGCAGTGACCGAGTGGTGGCCCTGCGAGGGTCATAGGTCATGAGTCAGACCACCAGCCAGATGGGCGGACGATATCGTAAAAGTGGCAGGAGCACATTGAATTCGATTGGCGCAGGATCGAAAAGAATGGCGTGACAAAGAGGAGGCCTATACCCAACAGTGGGCGAGCATAAGCTGATTAGATAGATAGAGTCTAAATTGGGCATAAAGATATGGCTACTGAAGATAAAAATTATGATTCTGTTTGAAGTATTTTTTATTCCAAAAATACGCGAGCAGAGCCAAATAGATAACGTCAAATTTTTAATGAAAGTGCTAAAAAGTCGCCTAAGCGTTCGTTATCTGGCAACACTCGAAGCACTTCGCGAACCAATAAAACTTTTTTAATAACCATTTCCATCATATTTCTCCTAAAACTCGATTCGTTGACCCTGAAACTTGTATCATTTTACTGAGATTTGATAATATTAAAATATTTTATTGATGCTGTGACGACATTATGATCAGGATAAAATTATTTAGAAGTTTGGCTTTTGTCAAAGTATTTTTATTGCAACTGAGTTTTTAGGAACTAAAAGTTAATCTGAGTCATCTGCTCTACGAGCAGTAAATGCATGCTTTTACGACGGCTCTAGGAATCAGCCATGACGGAGGCTTTAATGCGGCCTAAAAACTCCGTCAACAGAGTTGGCCACTAACTCATACGAGCTTGCTTGCTAGTACTGAAAAACAATTGTCTTATGGTCACAAAACCTCCATGCACCATTTCTTTATTCATCTAACTAAACCATCTGGAAAAAGCGACATATATTCCGTCTCCAATACAGTAATAGATTACGATATAATCTAATAAAAACAAAAGCGAAATAAATACGTGCAGAGCTGCGTAAAAGCCGAATACAACGTTCAATACAAAAGAAAGTCATCAATAATGTAATTTGTAAGATAAATTCTCCTTTTTTCGGGTTCCAATAAATATTAGAAGGCTGATTCATGTATCTCTCTGACAACTGAATCGAGACCGAGTCGAGACTGAATTATGTTTGACTAATTAATTTATACCCAGGGATTTCGAATTATGAATGAATATAACTATGAATAAATACTGCTCCCTCACTTCCATCTAATTTTATCTACTTTCGAACACTTTTGTTACCTACTTATTTTTTAGTTTTTAAAAGTAAGAGCATATCGAAGCAAGACATGCCGATTGTCAAATTTCTTAGCAGGATTCTTATAACTGCAGATTTTATGTATGCTAAATAAATCATCAGATTAATTTCTTGTTGTGTTGTGTGCTGAATAAATCATCAGATTACTGGTTCAGTTACCTACAACTTTCAGTTGCAAATAACATGGAAGAACACAAAGTAAATTTTCTGACATTGAGACTAGATCACAATTTTATTTTTGATACGAGAATTGAGCTTCTGAGCAAAAATATGGGTACGATTGTTTTCTGCCAAAGCTATTCTATTGTTCACCAATTACGGACACGTATTGAACTATTATTCTTGGGACCCCAATAACTATTACGTCTACTAAATAACCTATCCTTCCTTTCTATCATACTTATTTGACAGCTAGTTTGTATCTGTAATTTTGCGATTGGCAATCATGGTAGCCAATCAGAATCGAGAAATAATTAATTTATTAAAATTACAAGGATCATTCAAAATCATCTTATAATACCTACAGAGGGATGATGTGCGTTTCTCCATCAAATGATGTTCGAAACAACCTAATTGGTCACAAAAACGATTCGCCATCGATAAATCACTGCCATTATTTTTACAAAAAAATAATATTAATAACATCATAGCTGGTAAAAAACTTGTAGATCGTCTTATTTGCATCTACCTTCACCTGGATGCTTCACCTTCAAAATGATTCTTGACTGTATAAAAATAAGTAACATTTCACTTTGAATGATTTTTCGGTCTTTAATAATTATTCTTTACTAACTAGAGTAACTTCCAAAAAGTCGATGTTTAATAATTATTCTTTACTAACTAGAGTAACTTCCAAAAAGTAACCACAAGATAAAGATGGATAGAAAAACTGTAGCAACTACCAGTTCAATGAATAATAATCAATATTTACATCAAAAAGTAATGATGGATATCTTTTGATACGAGCCATTAGGTATCTTCGAAATATGATTTCCAAATAGAACGAGAAAAATCAGTTTTATTATTTTCCTCCACGTTTGTCGAAGTAACTATAGCTCTTTTGAGAGATACTTGTTTTGAAAGAAAAAAAATATGATCTGCCAAAAGTATCTAAGGTACTTACGCATTTTAGGGCCATACTTATAAAAGTTGAATAGTTAAACAGTTTATTAAATAATTAAATAATATCTACCTCTGTCACTGTTTGACATTACCTGTTAATGGCTAGCGTCCACAGGCCCTCATCGCACGCATCGGACGCATCGCACGCAACGGATTTTAGTTGGCCTTGTATAAAAACTCGTCCGTACGGTGCGGATCAGTGGACGCAGTTGTATGAGTTTTTATACAAGGCAAACTGAAATCCGTTGCGTGCGATGCGACCGATGCGTGCGATGCGGGCCTGTGGACGCTTGCCTTAAGAGACAGCATTATTTCAAACAGCTGAACAAAGTTATGCTAAGATTATAAGTAAGCAGTATAATAATATAAAAGAGGCTAAAAAAATAAGTAAGTATCTTGTATTGTAAGTAAGTCCTACGACTAAATAAACTTACCTTCGAAACCTTTTCCAACACAGGATCTTTCTAGGGTGGGGGTTAGTGGTCTGAGAAGTTAGGGCTCAGGCACACTTAACGGAAATTCCGTCGCGGACGACGGATGATCCGTCGCGGAAATTCCGCCTCGGAACGCAATACATGTTATTGCATATAAATTACAAATAGCGGCCACACTACGCGGAAGATCGGTCGTGAAAGTATGGTACCGGATTGACACCCGCGGAATTTCCGCGACGGATCATCCGTCGTCCGCGATAGAATTTCCGTCAAGTGTGGCCTGAGCCCTTAGTGTCTACTACCTATAATAGCCATAATTTTCATAGTTTGTAAAAAAAATGTAATAGGAATAAACTTATTATTATTATTAGTAATTTACGTCTGTATTTGTAACCACTTCCAGTTCATTTTGAAATCGGACGTAAGATTACTGAATGTGTAAACTGCACTCTGAATGCAAAGTATACAAAAGCAATAAAGTAAGTAGTGTACCGTTAAGCTTAAATATTAAGTTCCAGTGTTTACTTTCTACTTTGCCTAGAGCACGAACTTTGATTTTTATTTTTTGCTCACTTCAGGTAAATTGTCAGAGGGATGAAGGGGAGGTATAGAGTGCCTAAAATACCTATCCTACAAATAATACCTAGGTAACTAAATCAGCTACAAGAATGGGGAAGAATTGACATTGTTTTTCATATTTTACTTCTGTCTTTGGAAGAATGATCTATTGTCCGTAATTTTGACAGACAATCTTCAACTTCATTCATTCAACTCCATGGCTTTTGCAACTTGCTGTCACAGTTCTGCTCTTAATGGAATGATCATTTTTCCAAGATTCTGCCAGTGTGTTATGCAAATTGTGTGTCAAAATCTAGATAGAGGCAAAACATAAGAAGAAGAAAAGAAGAGGTAGACAAATGATATCAAATCAATATTTCCAAGAGTCAGAAAATGAATTTTAGAAATACCAACTTTTTTGGTAGTCACTATGTATGACTCTCACAACGCTACGTGGACATACCAAACAATGACAATAATCATGTAAAAATGCTTCCCTAGAAGCAAATAGCACCGTATATTATGCACTTCAAATTGTTACTCTTCGCCTATAACACTAGTTTCGTATTCTTTGCGTTAAATAATTTAACTTTCCAGTAAGTTTCTCAGAAGTGAATATTACAATCTCACAGGGAGTTTTGATTTCCTAAAAAGCGGTAGCCATCATACTAACGAAGTTTTCGAGATCACGCGCTCAACTGCATAAAACGGCTTCCCACAGAAAGATCGAAAGAAGACCCTTTGTTCTGTTGCTGGAGCCGTTGCGTGCCGCATTGTCATGGATTTTATTTTATTAGAATTAAAATTCGTGATGGTACAAGCAGATAACCCACCTTGTATTTTTATCTAATGTCTTATTACAATGCATTGCTTCCCTGAACACGTCCACTGAAGACGTGCCCTGTAACCTACTTCCGACATCACTATCAGACGTAAAGGTGTTATAGCGCGATCACACTATGCCGAAGTGGGCAGGGACTTGGACAGGGAAGTGGGCAGGGAAGTGGGGGGAACACGAACATGCCGCTGTCCCGTCTCCCTGCCCAAGTTCATGTCCTAGCTCCTTAGTGAGAATAAAGGCGATGCTGCTGTGGCAATCATTCCGGAGTTAATCGCAGCAATCATTCCGGCAGCGGCATGGGCATAGTATGATCGCGCTATTAAGTCTCATGTGCGTGTAACAGCACTGGCACCCATACCCTTCAAACCGGTACACAGCAATGCGAGCATTAATGCTTGGCGGTAGAAATAGCTACGGTGGTAGTATTTCCAGAGACGAGCTCTTTTACAAGAAACTTTACAACTAATACCTACTCTATAAACTCTATGAAAAGTGTTACATCTCGCGACTGAAGTGCTTGATGAGCATAAAAATGAGGGCGGATTAGTGGTCACACCAGTTTGTCACACTGGTGTGACTAACAGGAATTTATTTTACTGGTGGGCACACAACATTGCAAAGGATCGCACTTGACCGAGTTAATTAACCTTAAAGGTATGAATCCGAACTTCGCTGTCGCAGCAGTGCTGCCACAGCACTACTGTCCCCATATTATATTCTTCATGGGTTTATCATATATTACATTATTCGCGGCAGTGTCGCCCCGCCGCGACAGACAGAAAAGTATGAAAAGTGTTGTGCTCGGAATCAGCGCGGCAGGCAGCACAGCATCACCGTGGCTGCACTGCTGCGTGCAGCTAAGATCGGAATCATATCTTTGTAATGATGTCCAAGTACCTGTACCTACTTTTGATCATGTTGGTGAAAACAATTTAGAAAGAAGCTGCCTACATGATTAAGAATTTTCAGATACATGATTAAGTCGAGTTTAATAGTCTTAAAATTAATTTTCTCGCAATTCGTTCAAATCCATCAAAATTTTAAAGCCCATTGTCGTGACAGATGCCCAGAATCCGACGAAGGGCAGAGCAATAAAAATATACTTAATATCTTCTGGAGCGAGCTTTTCATAGAAAGTAGACTCTCAGTGCATATTTACCAGTTTTACGAGACCAACTAGCTAGTTTCTAGCTGATATAATCTAGTAATAAGATCCTGTATATGGAAACAGACACGAGTCTTTCGATAAGAAAAAACACTCCGTTTGGTTTGATTACGACGAATGTCAGCGGTTGCTACTTCCTTCTTTTGAACACTACTCACTTATACAGTATAGTATTATATAATCTGTGCTTATACTAAACTAAACAGAGTTCAGAGAATGCGGTTACAAACCTTGGAGCCACATACTCCGAAAGGAAGTTCGTTTGTTTTGCTAGATCACTTAGATCTAATTACGAGTGTAATTTTATCATGGAAATTCGACATTTACTCCAAACACGAATTATAAACGATGAGGTTATTTTAAAAATATTTTTGCAGACACGAAACTACCGGTTTTTTCCGTAAATACGCCTTTTGTACTCTAACTTTTTATTATAATCCGAGTGTTCTGCGTTCCATATCTGGCAATTTTCCCCCAAAAAGTATGAACTCTTGTCCTAATATTGCTAGCCGGGATTTTAAATTGCTATTTTGGACTAAGGGTCAGACTCTATGTACCCGTATAACTCGCCACTCAAAGTACACAACGCTACACTCACGTTTGCACTCAAATGTGACACTAACAAAAATGTCACTGTAATTATAATTTTGCATGTAGAATCATCAGATTTGTAAACTTGCCGCTAGGAGCGCTGCACAATCTAAAAAACAAAAACAAAAAACTAAAAAACAAAAAAAAAACAAAAACAAAAAAAAAACAAAAACTAAATGAACCCACTAAGCATGTGGATTTTGCGAATGCCATATAATCTTAGGCTATGACCGATGTTTTATTATTCCCTCTCAAAAATCTTAGCCCTTAATTTGAGCTAAACTCATCTAAACAAAGCAAAGCTTTATGCGTGTATGTGTAGTTGAGATCTAATAGCAGGACGATTACGGCAGTACCTTCTGTTTTATAACATTTTATTATGAAAAAGAACATAGATTATGAAAAACAGACGGTACTTTGAAAATCATTACAATACTAAGGTAAATTCACCGTTAAAATGAAATGACAATGGCCAAAAACGTATAGAATCTTGTACCCTCTCTTTAACAATATCATAATAACATATATGTGACATACATGATATATATGTGTTATGTGGTATGTATATTGTATGTGTACAATATAGTGTAATACACTCATAAGTGTACACAGAGTTTCAGCTTTACGCAAAGCATCTGTGAAACAGTTTACGCGCCGCGGGCGTAGAACAAAAACTATGTATAAACAAACTTCGTGAACACAAACAACACATCTTCCCTGTTTAATCTGTGCCGTGATCCTTTCTAATTAAAAAGTTTATGAAGCTTGTTTCTTTTTAATATTGCGTAATGAGTCCCTGAATAGAATGTATAATGCTTATATACATAGATCCGTGCGTCGGGTTTTGTATTTTTTGCCGTGAAACTAATAACGAACGAGACGAGTTTTGCGTTCCGGTAAATTAGTTTCTTCTGTTTTATTGAGGAGCGAAAAAGTGTTACACCGTATGTATCTGGCTATGTAATTTTAAGAAAAAACATTAGTTTTAACGTTGCAGCGCCCCTGGGCCTCTACTGTGAATAATGATTACTGAAGATTCGGTAGTTACGTTTGTGCTACACTGCGCAGTAACGCTGTGACTTCGAAAGAGCCTAGCTAGACCATCGCTCGACGCGACCGCGCAGTGTAACACAAACGTCACTACCGAATCTTTCAAAATCAATATTCGCAGTAGAGGCCCTGATCTTGAACCGCTAGTAATTAGTTACTAAGCGTTAGACCTAATATTGGAGACGGCTACTGAGAAAACCCTGGACGGCCTATAGAACCAATGTGTCTATCCTGAAACAACTGAAACTACAACATCGAAAGCGGTTGTCCTCTACTTGCCTGCACAGAATTTTAAAATACTTTGGCTACATTGCTCGCAGAAATACCGATAACATCGAGAGACTAATTGTAACAGGCAAAAGACCGAGAGGGCGCAGTCCTAAGCGTTGGACGGACCAAGTGTCGGGGCAACTAGAAATGCCGGTGTACCAGGCACTTCATCAGGCCACTGACCGCTCCGAATGGAGAACCGCTATCCACAGGACCTTGGCAAGGAGTCACGATCCTCAACAATGAGGGACCGACTATGGAGGAGGAGGAGACTTAATAGTAAGGCATCATGTCCCATGTTCCTTTTTAAATAACAGAGAGCTTGAGAATATTATCCTATGAGTATTCCTCAGCCCTTTGTAGATTATACTTTGACCTAATAATAGAATAGATTGATCTAAGCGACTAAGTAACAAATTGATCTATCCCCAGTAGTGGGTAAAGTCGGGTTTTGGACGACGATGATAATGAAGCTTCTACGTACCAAATTATGTAGGTACTAAACACTACGTACCTACCCTCCTTAAGTTACTCAGTAAGTTTTATGAAGCACCTCAGCTAATGATCTTCAAAAGATCATTGACCTCAGCACTTAAGCCATGGAATATTGAAAACATACCCGCTGTTTTCCAAATTTGAAACCGATCTTGTGCAACCAACGATTCCAACAACCTTTACCAGTTTTCCATAAAAAGTTACTGTAAATAGTTTCTAGGCAGACTTCGTTCTAGCTCGTGGTTCACCGTGAAAAGCTTTCTGCCTAATCGGCTTTAGAAGGTAAAATCAAAAAAATAAACATTATTCATGCCACAAAAGAGTTTTTTTGTTTAATTTCCGGATTTCAACACTTTTTTAATCGTGTTAGAATTTAAAAGGTGGTGGCCTGAAGCGAAGGAAAACCAAAGTAAGGATGATTTCGGTAAGCGGAAGTCGGGTGAGGATGGGTAATTGCACCCTTAGCGAGATGAAAAAAGAAATTGGCCCGAATTGCCGCTCTGAATCCTACGCGATTAACATTGTAGAGCAACAGCTTGGAGTTCCTTTTTTACGTCATACTCATCTCAGTTGTACTATTGCATGAATTTTCTAATTAGTTCACCTGAGAGTCTGTCCAATGTGAATGACGTAGATGAAATACGGAAGACGTTGTATAAGTCCGAGTAAAATTGATCGAGTGAGCGAAACGAACGAGATCTTAGTGACCACTTGGTCAAAAATGCTTTGTATGTTTGTATGTTTTTTTTTTTTTATTCGACTTGATCTTTTAAACCGCTCATCTGATCTTCATAAAATTTGGTAGGTATACGGATAGTACTCTTAAATGTTACTGGTTTGTTAAATGAAGTAAATCGGTCAAAGGGTCGTGAAGTTATGAGGGTCCAAAGGGAGTATAAAAAAAGTCGTACATTAATATCAAGTGGGGTATCATATGATAGGGTTTTGTTTAGATATTCCAAAACCGTTTTTATTTTGATTTTAGGTCCAATAGTTTTTGAGTTGTTGTAAAAATTATAAAATTGTCAAACCTAGTACAACGTGAGCTACCATTTCTTAGAGTTTCAATGATTTTGTAGTTCAAGTAAGACTGGTACATAGCTAGATGGCGATTTCGAAGCGATTTGCAAAGTTTATTACAACCATTGGTCAATAAAAATTGTTTGGGTTTTATTAACCTCCGACCATCACGAGATCTCAGTTCCGGGCGAACTACTAGTACCATTGTTCTTAAATGGTGAAAAAAAACATCGTAAAAATTTGGTGGCTTAGGCAAGTACTTACCTATTGATCACGAAGAAAAAAGCCTACTCCATTCCTAAATTATGTCCCAGATACAGCAACCCATAAATAGGCACGGACATAGGTAACAAGTGATTAAATCTGATCTTGATCAAGTTTGTCGTAAGGGAAATAACATCAGCTCCTGATCGCTCGTGGCTTGAATAAGTAACATTAATCAAATTCGTTTTGTATTGACAATTGGGATTTTCTATATCAATATTTTGGGATTTCTGTATGATTTATGAGGGGAACATTTTATCAGAATCTTAACATCGAGTGCCTATTTCCATATCGGAAAATCTTTTAAGGCGTAGGGTAAAAGCAGACAACCTTCTCGCTCGCACATTTCAACATTTTTGAAGATATAATATAACTAAATGTAATTATGTGAAATTGCAGGAAAACTTGTTTGGATCAATGTGACATTTTTACTGAACTTTTGCATTGTTATTCTCTCGACCCTGAAGCTCTGCAATTTCACATAATTACATTTAGTTATATTATATCTTCAAAAATGTTGAAATATGCGAGCGAGAAGGTTGTCTGCCTTTACCCTACGCCTTAATTTGAAATAAACAAAATTGAGGCACAATAATGTTATCTTCTTGTACCTACACAATATCGGTGAAGAGCTAGGTTTTTTAGTACTAAAAGCATTTACACTGTATCGACCACTATGCAAATATTCAATTTAGTCAACAAACTAAAAAATCAAGGTCGTAAAGTTCACTTACGAAAATGGCGGTTAAAAATGTTCGTGATAGAAAAATGGTTTTGTTCTGTAAAAAAACTTCAGGAAAGCTCTGACCGCACGGAACTCGAGTTCTAAAGGCTTCATTAATCACTTTGGTCATTTGGCTTTCTCAGAACAGTTGCACCAACATAATAAAACTGATCTTTTCTAGGTTATTACTGGCATTACAGAGAGCAGACTTGAGCTGGGAAGATTTTGAGACAGTCATATTATTATGCAAAAATATTTTAGATTTTTGTGATTACAATGAGGTCCTTTTTCTCGTCGTCCAACTATTTTGTCCTACTAGTAGGACCTCGAGGAAGACTATGTAATTTCATGATAAATTTAAATACTTTTGGTTGGATTCTTAGCACAGTAGACCCAGACGTTACCGACACTTAATTTGTATACAGGATATCTCAATAAATTTGTGCCTGATTAACAAAAAAACTCGGGGTTATTCTTCGGCTTCTATTTGACAATCGTTGTTTAATCCTCACGTTAGTGCGTTGGTGAACTGTGGTCTTGAATATTAAGTAAACTCAAAGTCGAACTTTTTAAAATAACCTTCTTACAAAGATTGAGTGCAATCGCTTCCGTCACTGGTTCTTTACTGCACACTGGGGCGCGATCGGTGTGCTACCTGCCAGGTTTTCTGAACTGTTTTCATACTAAATCATAGGTATTCGGTGACTAAATAGTGACATTAGAGCATTTCAGCGCGTTTTTTGCCGTCAAAAGCTTCTTGTTTTCGTATATCTGTAGCCACGTCACTTGACATTATGCTGGGCAGCGAAAGCAGTTTAGAGCTTGCGATATGGGGGCTGGTATCATTTGAAATGCAGTGATAGGCAGTTTTAGATAAATTTCCTATTCATTCGAACAGGAATTATCGAAAATGTAGGTACTTATACTTTTAAATTAAGTCCATTGTTATGACTCATAACAATGGACTTACTGTAAAAGTTAACTCAAACTAACTCCAATGAGGAAATACAACCAAAATTTATAATTTTGAATAAGCTGAGTAGAGAAAATATTGAACTGTTTGAAATACCTACCTACCAATTAAATATTTTTATTTTTGTTATTTTCACCGTTGGACCTTGCCAAGAACAAAGATGAAGGTTCTGTTAGTTTTCAGAAACTGCCTTTTACATCTGACAAAATGATTGCTAAAAGAAAATTGAATTTCAATCCATAAAAGAAACAAAACCCATTAGAATTTCCATTCCACTTCAACCTTTGATACAGCAATAAACGAACAATACTGCCAGCTGCCGCGGCCGTGTCGACCCCATTATCTTGGATTAGGAGCCAACCCTCAAAACCTCTTGAAAGGTCCACAAAATAAGGATTCCAGAAAAAAAAACTCAGAAAATTATCGTATTGAAATTATCGGTCATTTCGACTGGACCTTTCAATTTTATAAGTATTATTTTTTATTTTCATAGGTAAACACAAAAAAAACACTACGAACACACCCTGTCTGTTCCTCGAGATATTTTGTAATGTTTTTTGTTTATTCTTATTGAAACTATGTAGGAATCTGACCACTGTGTTTTGGACTAAAATCTGCATAAGTGCACAACTTGCAATGGCAACCAGATATTGAAAGCTAACATTAGCATCAAGCAAACAAGCAGCCAGTTTCTTGTAAGAATTTTGGTCCATCCAAATATGGACCTAAATTCCCAAAATATTAGTGAATATTTCCCCGTAATCTGGTCCATTATTTTACGAACATCATGTACACTGCATAGTCATGCTGACTGAATACGCGATCTTTGTAGGGGCCGGGGCTGGTGCGTTCATAACCGCCTACATTATTATTTTTCAAGCCAAGCCAAACTGGTGGATCCTTGTAATCCAACCAAGATTTTGGATTACAAGGAGTTAGACCCAGAATTTTGATTTGGAGAGGGCTTGACCGATCTATTTAGAGTATTATCTGACAAATCCTGTTCCACCCTTAGGTAAACCCAGAGCTCTCGATGGAGCTTGAGCCCCCTAGCCCCCCTCCACTGGATCCGGTAGTGCAAGCCAAGGTCGTTAGTAAATATCACTGAATCTATTTTTTACATTCTTCCAAAATCTCCCAGTCATATTTCAGTAATAAACCAGTAACAATACGCTAATTAAGGGTGCGGGTAGAGTGGCTCGTGCCAGTCACGAGGCGTAATGTAGTTTTGCCAGGAAAACGCAGTGTAACGGTCAAAAACAACCTATACGTCCTAGCGTGCTTGATAATAAAGTCCTTGGTAGAATTTACAAACTGTTTTTTAGTGTTCGAAAGGTGTTGAAAATTTAAATGAAAAAGACTCGGCGCGTCTACAATAAAGATCATGTCATATCATGAACATAAGGATGTACTCGTGACCAAAGATAACATTTAGCTCATAAGTACTAGCATCTACTTTTATGCAGTTTATTTAGTACTTTTTATGAGAATGTTTGAAAACCTCTCGTTTAAAATCATAGGCAGCAGCATAAAATAAAACTATAAAAAAAAATCTAGCATAAATATCACGCCAAAGCGATTTGGCAGTAGCCTTTGGCAGCACGTATCATCTTAAAGTACTTTGTGTGTACGCTACAAGTAATTTAGGAAGAGACCTTCTAAGGTAAAATTTTACAGCAGTACAAAGTTTTCTGATCACTCCCACCTGGCAACAGTCCAACCCTATAGGCTAGTAAGTACAAGGCTAGTTAAGCCCATACTAATGGAAAAAAAGACTAAAACAAGTTGGCATAAAAGTTATGAATCAAAATGTTATAGGCTCCTAATATAATAACACATGGCTTATATCAATTTATTTGTTTATTTATTATTATTTATTTATTTATCAACATTATTTGAATGGTATTTTAGCAAAAGTTACTCTATATTTAGCGGACTATCTATTGATATAGGTCTTAAAGATGGCCATTTGGACCATTTTACATTATTTACCGATTTATACATTTTTGCTCAATGTCCTCTGTCAATCCGAAAATAAGTTACATATACATACGTGACTGCTTGTTTAACCCTAAAGTGCGCGTAAATCATATAAACCTTGAATAATCCTCACCTCTAGTCGACCTTAAAATCTTGCTTTAGTATGTACTTAGTAACTTTTATAGAATTAACCAAAGCACGATTTCGAGGTTGAGTCGAGAATTATTCGAGGTAACGACCTTTGTGTAAAGTGGAACCAAAAAAACCACGATAGATAGCGAAATTCAATATCACCACTAAAAGCCAAAAAAAGCCTATCTACAATAATACAATTTGTATTCACAAACATCCTCGCAGACAGGACCCTTATCACTCTTTCCGACCTTCCGTGATAAGTTTTCAAAGAAAAGGCTATAGAAATAAAAGATGCGAAAGAAAGTTTGGGAGTATAATTTATGGGGGCTACCGTGGTTGAGTGCGAATGGGCAGTGGAAACCAAGGTTTGTGCATACGCTTCTAATTCAACACTAATTAAAAAAGAATTATATTGTGACTATACTGTAATGAGAAAGTGGCACCTGTTATTGAAAAGGTGAGGAGTGGTAGATAAGCATGGTATGGACACGTAATGAGGAGGGATAAAAGTCATATTACGAAAAGAGCTATGAATATGAATTTGACTGGGGTATGCAAGTAGAGTAAGGCCGCAGAAGATGTGGTTAGATTGTGTGAAAGAGGATATGAATGTGAGAGGAGTAGATTCAGAATTGACGAATGATAGGAGTGGAAGAAGAAAATATGTGCCGATCCCACGATAAGGGCAGGGAAATGACACAAAGTGTCACAGTTTACAAAACTGATGATTCTTCATAGTTCACGTGACTTTGCAGTAAACGTCAAACGCGATCACACTATGCCCATGCCGCTGCCGGCATGAATGCCGCGATTAATTTCGGAATGATTGCCACAGCAACATCGCCTTTATTCTCACTCAGAAGCTAGGGCATGAACTTGGGCAGGGAGACGGGACAGCGGCATGTTCGTGTTCACATCACTTCCCTGCCCAAGTCTCTGCCCACTTCGGCATAGTGTGATCGCGCTATTAGGATCAGAAGTCGAGCTTACTTCTAAGTCAATGGTTTTATGTAGCAATCCAAAAATACGAGCTTAGACTACTACGGTCACTTTAAACCACTATTACTATTAGATAGTATTTTTGCGAAGGGTTTGTTTACGAATCTCCAAGGTTCGTTAATTTTGGGTTAGCATTTAAATTTTCAGCCGTTAGTAGCTTTGGGAACGAAGGTAACCGCTAATGGTAAACTGAAATATCACAGGACGGTCAAAGTACTTGAATCTTTATGGACTTTCCCTAAAAAGCCCCCACTTTAATTCAATTAGTTTAACAAAATACTTATTAAAATGCGGAGACTGGAGGGACATTTTAACCAAACCTTTTCATAAACGTACTCAAGAATAATTGAAATAGAATAAATACAAAACATGCAAAATAAACATAGTTTCACTTAAAATAGAAATAAAGTCAAAGTCAAATATTTAGTAAAATCACAAAGATCATTTAGAATATCAGTTTTGCAGTTGAGATGACTATAAGTTTTTTAACTAGTATTTGCTATTTATGAACACTGTCAAAAAAAAGGTAAAAATAAAAGTTTCAAAGACTGTACAGTGGAAAAATCCAATCCGCGCTCACACTGTTAGTTCCATAGCCAAAGTTATCCATAGCGGTGTGTACATTAACCTGTTAATGTTTTCTAGAGTGGTATTTTCACACCCAGTATAAATACCCGTGTAGAATGGTTATCTCCATTTTATTCCCATCAAATTCTTGGTTAAAAGACACTGGCTGCATTGCCAGGCTAAATGCTAACTCCAGATACTCACCAGCCCTTGCGTCATGCGTAAAACTACGCCAAAGACAGTAAAGGTCACCACTCAACTATAGGAGCAAAGTATTGAATGTGAGTAGGTCGAACTATAAATAAAACTCTGAAAGGGAACAGGCACAAGCCTCTCAGGTTTCACTTTCGACACTTCATAGTTCCAACTTCTAAACTAAACAAGGACCCGCCCAGGGTCACACAGGGCACTATCATCACAGGGGCTGAATACAAATTGGGATATTAAAGAGGACTCTACCTGCCCGCGGAAATATTTTTAGACAAAGTTTTTATTTACTCTGGTACTGAGAGTTTTAATTTTTATAGAGATGGTGTAATGATCAAAAGCGCTTGCTGTTTATACGTCAGTTGACCATAAAAAACAAGCACCCAGCTGTCACACTTTTAACCAGTAGTAAAGTAATTCGTTGCATTGCGGAGATTCAATCAATCTGGCAAAACTATGGCGAATTGATATGCAGGCTAACTACTACATTTCTTGTGTCTTGGATATCAGTACGAGACGATTACCATGAAATCATCCATCCAGACCCGTTGGTGCTAAAAATATTAGCATAACTTTTCAATTTGCTGTATTCGCTTGTACATTCACAGGCTATGATACCAGCCGTCAACTTTCTTATTGCTATCTCGTATACTCTTGTGCAGTTTTTTTTTCTCTAACATTATGAGTATTATGAGATCGAATAACAAAGGTAACACGTCTAAAGTTTATTCATCTGTGTTTAGACCCTTTTATATCTGGCAGGGATGGCCAGATGGACTATCTTGATCACGAGACAGGTTTATGACATGTTTTTATTATGATTAAAAATAAAATGGTGTATAATGTTTCGCGTAAAGGAAAATGGAAATTACACAACATCTACATAAAATATAACGTTCTTGGATATTACTTTTACTAGAGACAAACCAAACCAAATCTTTTATTACGAGAACCATAATAATAATAAAAAATCTTAAAAACTAAAAAGAAATCTTCCAAAGGTTAATAATAAAATCTAGTAAGAATGTAATTATGATTTTACTGTGTGATTTCACACAGTAAAATCATTCATGGACATTTGTCCTAGAACTATTTATATAATTGTTTATCTAACGTTTTTTATACTTAATTAAAAGTTCTCAAACACCAACGTTATTAAACGAACTTTAAATATGTATCGCAAACATAATAAACAATTCCATTTGGCAAGCGTGTCGCTGAAATTGAAAATTTCCAATGCGCTGTTACGTAGCTTTTGGGAGAAATATCTTGTATGATTTGCAAAAACATACCCTTTTATTCATATTCGCCTGTCATTCATTTTAGCATGGTAGTATCACAGATCATATAATACTATGTAGTATTATTTATGATAGGCAGTGGGCACAGTAAATAGCATCTTGGCTAGCCCGTTTCCGGACGAAGCCAAGATGCTATATAGGTCGGCAGAAGTAGGTTTAGTTAGGGATTAAGTTATATTTTATTTTGTGTATAATAGGTTATACCTAGGTTGTTTTTAGTCGATAAGTTACGTTGTATATAATAGGGTAATATAATCATCGCACAGCGATCAAACCCTGTAAAAAAAAAAGTATATGACCTGTGGCTTAAAAAATCTGTCATTGTCATTTGCGTGTCAACGAAAAGAGATGACAACAGGTTTACCAGTCAGTTTAGGCTAGTATAGAATTAAATGATCTGTGGTTTAGGTAAATATTGTCACATGTAATTGTTTATTTAGGTATTCTTTAATCCACTTTAGCTATCACAAAGGTTAAAAATATAATTAAGTTAAGTTGTAGAAAAGATTACGTTTATCCAAACACCATTCGTACAATTGAAGCTACAAAGCGGATTTAAGTTTTCACTCGAATAACATTTTTATTTTTCTAACATATTTGCTGACCGTACTTTCGAGTATTCTCATTTTCATAGTAAAGCATACAATTTCATTATTCATTGCTCGACCCTTATGCAATTGTTAGTTTTACGCTCCATTATGATACTAAGAATTTTCCAAAATTCTTCGTTTATTTTTCATAGAGGGTCTGGGTATTACTCCATTACTCTCGATGAAACTTATACTTACAGATTTTATTTTAGGTAAGGAATCATGATAAACTAAGTATTTATGAAGTTGTTATGTTTTTTTTTGAGAAAACTTTATTGAGCATGCTGTTTTCTTGACTGATGTTGAGCGGCTGCCACTGCTCTACTCTAGTGCACATCTGCGCAATGAATGTTTCTTATAATTGGTTGTATCTACTCTAAATATATAAAACTCTTTTGAAGCTGACTGACAATTAGCCTAAACGTTTAGTATTATATAATCTGTGGTAGTATTATATAATCTGTGCCTAAACTAAAAGTCCGAGGTATGAAATTTGGAGGGTATCCTTATATAGTGTAGCGGTGCACTAAGAAAGGAATTTTGAAACGTAACACTCTAAAAAGCCTAGAACGCGAGCAACACCGCGGGCGATGGCTAGTTTTAAATAATAATCTAAAGGGATTACCGCGCACCACTATATTTATACAGGTGTACTTAATTAAGAACACTTCTGATACCTTCGGGGGGTTAAACCATCAATATTAGCAACTTTTCTTATGAAACCATCAGAATTGAGGTTTACTTCAACCCACCGAAGATTTTGGGAGTGGTTTTATTGCACCGGGTATTATTTGGCTAGCGTTGCTCACCATAAATGAATTTGAATATTTATCAATTCTGAATATTTCCATTTGAATTTAACGAAATTTCGCAGAATTCTGACCGACGAGATCGTCTGCGTTTTGAAAATGTAAGCCTCAAAAACAAATTCAAATCAATGTAAATGTTTGAATTCTATACCATGTATAGAAAAAAAAATGAGTGAAAAAAAATCATAATAAAGCGTTTTTCCTTTGTTTTACTATTTTCTACGTTTTAGAGGGAATAGCGTTGTTAAATTTAACATTTAAACTGTTTATGCAGGTCAACCAGAATAAAAAATTTACAAGCCCGAATCTTCAACAGTTGGACTACGCTCAAAATCAGTGAGTACCTAAATATTTTACTTTAATGACTTCTGTTCACTGAACTGAATAGTATAATGATCCAACTAGTTCATATTTCAGATTTTAACTTCGATAAAAACCAAGATAAGTATGATTTTTTAAGAAGTTTGCGAGAAAAAAATGTGAAACCTCAAGCTACGCCATACTAACTCCAGAAAAAATACAAACATTACGTAAATAAATAGTACTTATGCCAGAGATAAGGAACCCATTTACTTTAGTCAAGAGTACGTCGTAAGGCGATGTTTGCACTGCACCAGTCTTGCTCCCTACAAAATAACTAGAGATTTACAAAAAAATACCCTGGGCTCTATCATGTAAAGTTGAAATTTATTTACAAAAACGTTAGAGGATACAATTTCAAAGACCATAAGTAATATGTAGTAATATTAAATTAGTTGTTGTTTTGACTCCAACTCAAAGGCTATTGGTTATGAAGGTTTACTTGAATGAATGAATGAATGAATGAAAACGCTTTATTGTACATAAATAACACCGAAACATATTCCTATGATATAAACAAAACAGATTGCATTAAATGTACAATGGGCGGCCTTATCGCTCAATAGCGATCTCTTCCAGGCAACCTTTGGATGGAGAGGACTTGGTTTTGTAAGAACTTTTGTAAAAAAAATATATCATAGCATAAATAAAGAACAATTTGTACTGTGATATTTAGGTGGCGTGGCTCTGAAAAGGGGTTGATATTGGGAGGGCACTTTTAAAAACCTTTTTGTTTCTTCTGTTTTTTGTAAGTAAAGAAGGTGTAATGTTTCTCTCTGGTGAGAACAAGGTTTTAGAACAGTTGAAACGTCTGGCCTAATGATTTAGAATGTGCTGACACGCGAGCATTTATCTGAGACGTGTTTGGAAAAAAAACGCTAAGCACCTTGCTTATCTCCACGACCTTTTCTCTTTGGCGCGGTTGTTGGCGTATGTGACTAACGAATGGGTTCAATTCTCGAAGGGATACAAAGTGAATTAATGTTTATTTTACGGTGTAAGTACAGTCAACAGCAGAATTCTGAGTCATCTATAAAAGCTTCAATATCATTGATACCATGAATGTTAATCTACTATATAAAAATAAGTCGGGTTTTCCTTCCTGACGCTATAACTCCAGAACGCACGAACCGATTTCCACGGTTTTGCATTCGTTGGAAAGGTCTCGGGCACCGTGAGGTTTATAGCAAAGAATATTCATGAAACGTTTCAACAGAAAAGCGGAAAATTTAATTTTGAAAAGTCACACCCTAACGCGAGCAACGCCGCGGGAGACGGCTAGTTTAGTCATATAAATTGAGTTTGATGGATAGTTTAACACTGCCAGTACACCTGATGGTAAGTGTAGCTGTATCTAGAGGTAGAGCACGCTAAGCCATAATCTACCTATTCACTTTTTATTCGTACACTGAGAGTATATCTGTCTTTCTTGGTCGTTACAAAGTGATTTTATTCTATATGTATTTAATAATGAAACTTACAATAACGCTCAGAGATTAAGCAATCATTCAATTATACAACTTCAAGTTTATTGAAGTCGCTGTAGATTCGACTCAGTGAACAAATTGGATAACTCATTCATTCACTCAGCTTTGCTCGTTCGAAGTCATAAGGCTGCGCCTACACTGATGCATACAGCGACAGCGATGCGACTTCCTTAGGTGGGTGGGGCGACATCTGTGATTTTTTTCATTTTTTTCATTGAATACCTAGGTTATCTTTTGACTTTAATCTCATCTGGGGCCTTATTCACTATGACCAATACAAGTGCGTTACGCAGCACGACAAGACAGCGGCGTGAAATCGCCCTATGTCTATGCCGTATTTCCTATGCCATAAATGTCATTCCTTACGGTGACGTCATACGGTTACGGCAAGGAATCTCCTAAGTCATACAGAATAATGCCCCTGATGGTTGACTTACGGTTCCTCAACATTGTGTCTTAAATATATGAGTTGACCAGGGAAACGTAAAACGTATTGATATTTTGAACTAGGTACATTGCGCGGAAAGTGACAAAACCATACACAACGCACCACACTGCCACGCAGTGTAACACAATTTATGTCAGTAACAACCTTCTGCTACTGCTGTAGAGTAGATAAGATCCCCTGGGTTTTGTTTATCATATCTCTTAGCTGTTGTGGAAAAGCCTTTACCCGCGGATTATTTTGAAATGAATAAATTAAACTCGACCGAAATTTGGCTTTGGACTGAAATAAGCTCTTAAATAAACACAGAAATGACGCCCGCTTCATAAATAACTTGTGCACTAAACCGGTTTGTGTTTAATTTGAACATTCACTTCTGCACTATACGTTGTATGCACGTAAGATATGTAATCTAGAAGATCAAAGTGGTCCAGCGAAACCGTGGTCCTACGGGATGAAGCCATAAGAAATCTTTCTTCAGTAGACCGACACAAATTCTTGGGGTCTTGATAACATGATCGAGTCATCCACTTTATTCAGAGAAAATACTACTTAGATAAACACAAACCTCGCCGACGACGATGTCAAAAATACTACCTAATCGTAGTTACATTGTACCGCCCATTCGGAGCTAATTCCACTAACGAACTTGTCAGCTGAAACGCAGCTGATCCGTAGTTTTTATTCAATTTTCAGTTATTTTGTATTCTACTTTCAAACTTTGACAGATGAAAAACAGCTGAGTCGTAGTTTTCCATTTTGATCCAGCTGACTGTGACGTTTCAGCTAAGGCCTATGGATAAGGCCGTGCCCACCAGTACGACTCATCAAGCTAATTTATGTATAAGGATAAAGCTGAAAATGATATCTTTTTTCCTGAGACGCAGCCGACCGCTTCCTTCTTGGTGTGAATTAATCCTTACAATGACGTTGAAATCAATAAGCAACTTATTGAAATTGAACTGGAACCTTCCGGAAAGTTATTGAAATATCAATTACTGCTGCCATCTCCGATATTAAAAGCAGATCGCAAATTGAAACTTAAACTCATATTTCAGCCAGTAATGCCTTGATATCCGTTGAAACTGGAGCCGGTATGACGGGCGTTATATAGCGGAGAAATGAAAATCTTACCTATTGAGTGGACTGATATAAGTTGATGACGATGATGGTGATAGCTACGGCCAAAGTTCAGAAGATCGTGATGCGATTTTTCCCATCAAACCACGTTATCTTACGGTCTTAATTTGACGGTTATCGTCATATAGGGAACCAAAGTTTGACGGAGCAGTACTACGAATCTGCTGACTCAACATCATACCCTAATAATGTGGTACAGCTTGTGTTGTAGGCTCAAATTTAAGTGGGTAACTTAGAATAATATCGATAAAAATATCTTCCCATTCGTCCCACCAGTGGAACGACCCAGTGGGACGAATGGGAATGAACGTGTTGTTAAATACTAAAACCTGGTTATTGGCAATGTTGGTGCTTTTTATGTTTCTTTAGCTCCTCAAGTAAAATAAGCATAGCGATTTTATTTTTTAATTATATAACGTGGTACCTACACATCTAAGTATTATACGGCCTTGTCTAGTACAAATTGCTAATAAGGAAAAGAAAAAATATTCCTAAATAAATTAAATAAAACATTTCTAGCATTATTCAAATCAGAACCCAATTTATTTTCAACCTCTTTTGTGTACCAGTCGCCCACTTCAAGTCGCTCCAGGCAAATGAAAACATACGCAGGTGGTACATCTCTAGTATGTTTCATAATCTCCACTAACTTGGCCCCACCAATAGAGTTTATGAAACCAATAAAACAATGCGCTTCTATGGTCGTATAGTGGGGACTACTATTCTTTATTATATAGTATTTTTATTTTTATAATCCCTTATGGTAGGCCAGAACTGGCCAGTGAACACTAACTATCATTTTATTCATATACATACGCATACCCTTGTATTAATAAACTCAATGCAAGCTTGGAAGCTACGCCGTATTTCATATCTTTCGATCGAATTTGAATCTGCTTATCAATGTAAAACACAGAACACGGTGTTACTATTCCGAGCTTATAGGTGGGCCAAAGCTGGTGGAGATTATTAAACATATATCCTAGAGGTCTCCCGGGTAACCGCTGTTCCAATATTATAATACGCGGCACCAGATGTATCTTAGTAATTTCTTTTGTATTTCACGTGGTAAATATTCAGCACCCTTTCCTGTGGTTGCTTGGTAGATTTTTTAATTTTTTTTTTATATTATTTTTTTTAGTCAATGGTACAATCACCAAGGAAAGATGATTGACAAATTAAGTTTTTTAAATTGGATTTAAAAAACCTAATTTCTCAATGCACATGCAGACGTCAAATAAAAGCATAAATAATAAATAAATAAATAAATAAATATTCACGGACACTTAACACAACGCCTTCTAGTCCCAAACTAAGCAAAGCTTGTACGATGGAAACTAGATTGCTGATAGAATACACACATACATTTTTTTTTTGTAAATACATACTTATAATACATAGAAACACCCAGACACAGAATAAACATCAATGTTTGCCACACACAAATGTTTGTTCTCGGTGGGGATCGAACCCACGACCCACAGCACGGAAGGCAGAGCTACTACCGACTGAGCCATGACGCCTGTCTATTGAATGAAAAGCAGTTCTATTATTGAAATTTATCCCCAAGCATGGTAGATAATCTCCTCATGGTTGTCAAAAATCTTTGGTAGTTTTTCAAAACAAAGCAAGTTGAATTTACCTCCAAAACACAGAATAAATATTAGTAAGTACCTACTACAAAGCTAAGGTAGTCACAGTATGCGACCTTTTTTCCTCTTGAGTGAGTCCAATGAAGTTAGTTTCGGTCTTGATATAAAATTATACTCCCTTTTCGGGTTACTCAGATTCTTACCATATTTTCCTTCAATAGGTAAAAAATTTGTTATCTAACGTAAAATATTACATTGTTTTTGACATAAAAGACCTTTTAAGGGTCTGATAAAAGATGATTAAGTTTATCACCGGATGAATAAGCAAGCTGTTCTAGCTGATACATTTTTAAAGAGCTGCTAAACATCAAAATTGAAATAATACTTTTTTGCGAATATACAACGTGTAACATAATTACCCTATAAGCCCGAAAGGGGCGTAATCAGACTGACCACCTGAGTGCTTGGACATGTGCAAAGGGTCTATAAATCGTAATTGAAATGTTCATACAAAAATACAACTTTTATTAATTTAGAATTTTGCGACAACCCTAAGTGTTTGTTTACTATTTGCGTAAACCCTTACACGCGCATGCATACGTAGGTACCCTTCTACCGTGTCGCACGGACACGCTAGCTGTAGGTACATTTGAAGTACAAGTTACGAGCTCATTTCATGAATGAAAAACTTCGAAATCTCAAAAGTCGTAGAACAAACACTGTTCGCCATGACCTGTAAAATACTCCCTTCGGACTTATAGGATATTTATGTTACACCTTGTTTAAATAGCTATGATAATTTTAAATATTTATTGCACGTATGTTTGCACACTGGCCGTTTTGCTCGAAAAATATCGGTACCTATTATGGGTATCAAGGTATCGTTAAAGGCAATTACCACTTAATATCAAGTTGGCCATCGGCTTCTTCATAATCATAATCATTTAATTGCTAGAATGAAGTTGTTTTTTTTTCTCCTAAGTGTCCCTCAGAAATGGTGGTCCGAATGAAGTTGTTCCATATCAATTACTCAGTAGTATAATATTTTTTTAAATATTTTGTTTAGTTTGCGCTTATTTAATAAATATTCTTGGACATTACACACAACGCTCTCTAGTCCCAAACTAAGCAGAGCTTGTACTATGGGAACTAGATTGCTGATATAATACTTATATACATTTTTTTTGTAAATACATACTTATAATACATAGTAACACCCAGACACAGAACAAACATTTATGTTTGCCACAGAAATGTTTGTTCTCGGTGGGAATCGAACCCACGACCCACAGCACGGAAGGCAGAGCTACTACCGACTGAGCCATGACGCCTGTCGTTTTAATCAGAAACAACTTGGGGTCGAGACTGCGGGACAGTAGGGTACCGAAGCACTCCTTTAAAATTCTTTCCAGGGCGTCTAGCCGAAGCGACGCGTGACCCCAGGGCTGGTGATTATCTGGGCCAGAGTATCAGCATTGCTATTCAGCGCGGCAATGCAGCCAGTGTCTTGGGCACGCTTCCGATTGCTACTAATTTTGATCAGTTGAACTATCTATCATTTGCAACGGTTTGCAGATAGCTCTACTGTGTGATGTTTATTTTGTAAATATTATTTACTGATAGTTTTCTTTGTAAAAAATTAACTAAGGTTATCAATCGAGTCTACCATATTTAGTATATTAGAGATATCTTATCTTCCTGAAATAGGCCCATCAACTTTATTACAATAATAATCCTAATCGAAAACTGGTAATACCATCGACAAGAAACCATAACTTCTCTCGTAAACATAATATAGCCGTAACCGTAAATACTAATTTCATAAACGGGGTATATCATAAAGTTTGGCTTACGTATCGTAAATACGGGTTCGGTATCACAAAACATAGTACGGCCGTGCCACCGACACGACTGTACGGCGTCGTCGTCGTGTCAATGACAGTCTGAACACACCCAAAGGGCCTAACCCTTTGGGCGTGCAAACCTCTAACTAATTCCGGACTTATTGCCACAGCAACATCGCCTTTATTCTTATACCGCGTTCACACTGCCCAAGCCGCTGCCAGCATTAATGCCACGGACTTATTGTCACAGCAACATCGCTAAGTTCATGCCCTAGCTCCTAAGTGAGAATAAAAGCGATGTTGCTGTGGTAATAAGTCCGCGGAATTAATGCCGGCAGCGGCATGGGCATAGTGTGCACGCGGTATAAACACGGGTCCCGGAAATCTTTAAAATAAATATGATATTATTTGCAAAAGCTATATCAGGTTCTAAACAAACTCAAACACCCGTAGATCGCATCGCATCATAGCAAAACCATTTTAATTTCCCGCAAACAAAATGCACATTTCAAAACAAATAAAATATGAAGAAGCGTACCTACAGAAGCTTGCAAATAAGCAAGCGCTTGAAATACAGGCTATATTAAACAGTTCAATCACGCATCCGCACAGACCAACTCTTAAAAAAAAATTATATAAGTAATGTTTGTTCTGTGTCTGGGTGTTACTATGTTATTATAAGTATGTATTTACAAAAAAAAATGTATATATGTATTCTATCAGCCATCTAGTTCCCATAGTACAAGCTTTGCTTAGTTTGGGACTAGAAGGCGTTGTGTTAAATGTCCGTGAATGTTTATTTATTTATTTATTTATTCTATCAGAAATCTAGTACCCATACAAGCTTTGCTTAGTTTGGGACTAGAGAGCTTTGTGCGATATGTTCAAGAATATTTATTTATTTAGGCAGGGGTAACGGCGTGGGCCATCAGCTTTTTACAACTAAATGATGGGACCAGCTAATGGCTCACCTATTGTAGGTGGTAACCACTGCCTATGTTGTTGAGTTTCTTATAAAAATAAGATTTCTTGAAACAAAAAGTTCAACGTGACATGGATGGAGTAGCGTTAACTTTAGAACCGTTTCAAAAGAAACGATTTCTACTTTACTTCATGTGTATTTTTAACCGACTTCAAAAAAAGAGGAGGTTCTCAATTCGGTTGTATTTTTTTTTATTTTTTTTTATGTTTGTTACCTCAGAACTCCGTCATTTATGAACCGATTTGAAAAATTCTTTTTTATCTGAAAGGTTATGCTTTCAGATTGGTCCCATAATTTTTTTATCAAAATCAGTTCAGTAGTTTGGCAGTTAAATAAGAATAACTCGAAAAAACACGTCATTCACGTACACGACATTGCGTATTTTGCTTTTTTGTGGTGTTTACGATCAATAGAACAGTCCCAATGAACTGCTATCATCATCATCATCATTTGATGATAAATGCGTATCAAATTGAAGTCGGTTTTTCCAGTTTTTTTTATGTAAATATTGTAAACACTGTATTAGTTGTAATTTTCTTTGTGAATAAATTATTTTACTTTACTAGCTGTTTGACTTATGCTACGTCGTAAAGTTTTGTAGACCTCCCTTTGACTGTTGACTCGTATCAAATATTATTCTCCCTCGTGCTCCCGGTAGTAATTTGCGGCACGCGCTCAGCAAAGCTTTGCTTTTGTGCATTTTAGTATACGTTCAATACGATATTGAGTATTCAGTATTGCTTACGAACAACATTTGTTTTTGTGATTGAAAACTCTTTCAATTTTGTTATTGTGTTGAATAATAAAACATAACTTACAGTACGTATGTATGGTATAGTTTATCAGGATCCAACGGAAATCATTTGCAGTTTCTTATTTTAAGGAGTAAGTATATTCGTTTATGATTCAATAGTGTGGAAGCGCTCGTGGCGTAGCTTGCTTAGTCAATCTTCATTGATTATCTAAGTTAAGCACCGTTCTGCGCGGTCGTTATTTGGATGGGTGACCGTTAGTGGCATTTATATCTGAGCGCTTCCGTGCTTCGGAGAGCACGTTAAACTGTCGGTCCTGGCTCTAGCAGTCGTTAAGTCATAGCGGAGGCCTTAAGGCGGCCTAAAAACTCCGTCAGACTAGGCCACTAACTCATACGAGCTTGCTTGCTTTAGTGTTGTTCCGTCTGAGTAAAAGACCAGTGTACTGAAAGTGTTTAACCTGCCATGTTCATTCAAAAACTAATGTAAGCTGACCTTTACTTAAAAAGAGTTTCATAACAATACCGATCAGTTTATACTGGACGTTGAATACATATTTTTATAAATTGAATAAAACAATGTTGTCTCGCCAAACGTGGACAAAGAAAACACAGAATGGACATATTTTTCACCTCGTAAGTTCACAATAGAATAGATAATAGCCACGTCCAAGCTAAACTTAGGTTCCTAAAAACCGCAAGCAGCTCTTTACGTCCGTATCGCAGAAGGGTAAACTAAGACACACACAGTTACACACATACAATAATCACAATTAATCTTTCTCTGTCCGAACTTAGCTGCAGGTAGCTTCGCAGACCCTATTCTTGTGTATCACTGAACCTTGGAGGGACTAAAAATGTCTGAGAATATGATATTTTCCTGTGTTTCCAGTGTAATTTTAGCTAAACTGGCTGAACTTTAATCGTATCGGCCGTCATAAGACGCTCTCACATTTGTAGAATCTTAAATACGGACCCGTCTAGCGACAAATCTAGATACATCTTTGTAGCCAGTAACAATATTTCCGCGTCAACGGGCAGGGTAGGATGACCATGTGGTACATTTAGGGGGATAAGTGGACATTTTGGTAGTTGAGCCACAAGACAAATAATGGATCGAGCGAGAGAATAAGTAGATTTTTGTTAGTTATGGGTACAAAAATTATAATTAATGCGTATGCACACCAATGGAATGGAAGGCGATTAGCGGAATATCCAAATTATGTTCCGTTAATCTAATTAAGTGTACTTTATTCACAAAAAAAATACATCAAATACAATATTTTTAAGTACTGATCTGATTTGGATGAAACGTTATTAAGTATTAAGGTACCTATAATTAGGTAGATTTGTATACAATTTTTTTTTTTATATTTTAAAACTCAAAACCATGTTCACACTACATAAAGATGCATTCGATATCACATAGAGTTCGACACATTGCATTTCTCCTTCAAATTCAGGAAATATTACAATCGGCCGCCCGCGAACACTCCAGTAAATCTATGTCACTACGGGATTTATTTTAGTGCAAAATTAACTTAAAGCTGAGCTTATTAAATTCCATTTTCATTATTCTTATTAGCTATTTACACAGTGACACAACAGCCCACATACACGATATTGGTGGATGTAGTAGGTGCCAAATAACACCGCAATACAGGTCATTCACCCACCTTCAACACGATATCGCAAAATCCAATTTATGAATAGCTAATTCTGTTGCTTTCCATACAAACCTGTCGCTAAGACGGTATCGCTCGAATCTCGTAGTACTGTTTGTTTACCATACATAAATTGAAGTTTGCGACATCGTGGTAAAGGTGGGTGAATGACCTGTATTGCGGTGTTATTTGGCACGTACTATAGCTAACAAGTATAGTAGGTAGGTACACATTGAATACGTGTATCGACGTTTTCGGACTATGACCACAAGTGAAACTTTAGAACGATTTTGTTTGCAACAATAGAAGTATATTTTCGGACTTCCCAGCTCTGAATATTTGAATTCAATTGAATATGTTAGCGAAGGCTTGCGCTGTAAGATTTTATTTAGCAAATTGACATTTTAAAATCCCTGGCGAAGAAAACTCATCAAAATGTATTGGATTGTTCAAGGATTCTTGTTATTCTTATGGTGGGCATACATGCTACGAGAAATCGTTACGATCAGACTGTACAGTTCGAACGGCACCGATAAATCGCTACATGTTTGTTCTAGAAACTGTACAGTTTTATTTTTTATTTTATTTTATTAGGGAAACAAACAGTACAATAATAATTAAAGATATAAAACTTAAAATAGCACAGAAACCAGTGAAGCTTCCACCTTAACATCATACATACAAAGCATGTGAACAGACTTTATAACTACAAAAAAAAAAGCATTACCCTAAGTTATGAAATGAGCTAAAAAAGAAAAATACGAAGAAGAATACGATATAACATACATGTAGCGATTTATCGTTACCGTTCGAACTGTACAGTCTGATCGTAACGATTTCTCGTAGCGTGTATGCCCACCATTACTCTCATACATTTTGAAATTGTGTGTATGCTGGTTTGTGCGACATGTTTAAAGGTTAGTTTATGGAGTTTATGGTTATGTATTATCAAGTAAAGGGCTGGACAAAAAGTCGTTATGTTCATTTAAAAAACTAAGTTATATTTATTGATATTCATAGCAAATCACATTATGGAAAAACAAATTTTGTTTTATCAAAAACTAGAAATACAAATAAATAAATTCTAATCTTTAACTAGAAAATATTCTTACAATAATTCTTTGTAATAATTGTAAACATATTATTATATTTACAATAAAAGTGTAGATATTATACTAGCAATCAGTTCTCATTATACTACAAGTCTAAGATTTAGCTTGAAGCTACCATAGGGCGTTGTGTAAAATGTCCAAGAGTTTTTTTATCAGAGCTCACGCGACCCACCAGTAGGTGAAGAGCCTAAAGGTTCCGTTAGCCTTGGTCTTTTTACTACTTTATCGATGGTTTCTTCGATGTCTGAAACTCTTTTGAGAGAATCTCCTTGATGTGACGGTTTACTGAAAAAATAAACATTGAGGCCTTATTTATAATCTACTATCATTTTTATAGTGGCTCTATTAAAAGCTGTATCATTTTTACTTACATAAAAAAAAAAGATGGAAAAAAGCAATCGGTAATTTTTAGTTAGTGCGTGATCGGTGTCAATATGAATAAATGGTAAGTACTTATACAGGGTTTTTAAAAAAGTCTACTATCAAAAACTTCAGATCGCTAAAGTACCTATCAATATAACAACTTTTTTGTGGATTTTTTTCAGTAACGATGAATAAAATAAAAAGTAACCGTTTTTAATAACTTACTTGTATTTTCTTTCGGTTGCAACACAAATCTGGTAGAGCTGCCTATCGTTAAAGGAATTATTTAATTCACATTTTTCAACCTCTTCGCAGATCTCATACATTTCAATATCTTCAAAAATTTCTTCCACGTCCGATTCAGAAATGTAAGGATATTCACTTTGTTCCATTGTTAAATAAATAAAAAAAATCAAGTCCGTTTATTTTATTTTGAGTCTGGTCAGCGAAAAGTTTTGATATAAAATGATGTTAGGCTGTACATTTATTTAGTTTTTGTAACAAATGTCAATTAAGAATTCTCATTTCATAATGAGAGTGATGTTATGTCATTTACTAATTACTTTATTTACTAATTATAATTAGTTTTCTATTTTACTACAATGCCAAGACCTTTGACAATATTTTTGAATGATAAAATACGCTAACGGTACGTTTACGATTGTCACATTTATTCGTGATTAAGGCACAGTACTTTTCCTCCTCCCGTCAAATTGGTTTGACAGCATTACAGCTGTCGATAAATTTATTCAAAAATTGACTCATACTTAACACAATGGCAACATTTGCATGTTGGTGGTAATTAGGTCATACCACTGACTAATGATCATTTGTTTTCATAATGATCACTGGTCATTATCAACATCAATCAGTCAAGTAGTCAATAACAGGGTTATTAAAAAACTTGATTGTAAGCTTGGACTAGTTACACAGTCTTTTGTCTTTTGCGTTGACAAGCAGATTCAAATTTGATCGAAAGAGACAAAAGACAGTACAACTATTTCAAGCTTGTATATTACTTACATTGAGTTTATTCATAGCTAGGGTAGAAAGATCAGTCGATCAACGTTATTTTTACTTAAAAAAAATATCGTTGGCTGATCGACGATGCGATGACAGTTAGTTACCTATTGACGTGGCAACTCTATATGCCACTTAAAAATCCATAGCAAATCTATGGCATGACCGTTTAGATTGAGAGAGCCTATACCCAGATCAGATCAGGCTCAAAATCAGGCAGGAGGCAACATAGAACTAGCAACTAAGGTTGTCACCATGACTTATCAATAATGTTTTTTTGATAGGGCTGTCTCCGTAACCCAACCGTACTTGTAAACTTAACAGCCGTGCAACTTTCGCCAACCAAATAACTGTTGACTAATATTTATTGCTCGTACGACATCCAAGTCCTGGGGGCGGCCGCTAATGGATGTCAGTGTCACTGCTTCCTTGAAACTCAATATTGTGTCGTTAAAAATCGACAGCAAATTTGTACTTTGTCAGAATACTAATCTGAGATACACTTTAACGAGGTAAACAAATTACGTATTGGGCTATAACGTGTAGTATAAAGTAAGAAAATACCTTTCTTTTAGGCAGTAGCACTTGGCACTACTAGTGATTAAAAGGAAATTTTACTTTCCCGTGACACTACTGTTAGAAAATAACGCTCTAAAAAGACGTATGGAACAAGCAAATATTCTCATGCAATGTACCTAAATAGTAATGTTCAGAAAATAGTCGTAATTGTTTGTTACTTTGCCGAGGGATTCGTATGTAGAAATTATTGCGCCATTTTTGGGTGCAACGGTTCAGGCGTATCAGCATGCCTAGTATACTACAAAGTTGACGTAACCTATATTTTTGTATATTGAGCAGCGTCCTTAGCGGGAAGTTGACAAAACTGATGATTCTCCTTCCATACAAAATTATGGTTTACGTGACTTTGTATAGTAAACGTCAAACGTACACAATCGGCATGCATCACAGCTGCCTTTTTTCAGAATTTTATTTAGTCAGCATTTCGTTGTTTTCTTTTTGTCCAGATACTGATCCTTCCATTCCTAGATCTCAAGACAGCACTCCAGCTTCCTGCCTTTGTTCAGCACTTCACTTTCAGGCATTGCATTTAGCACTGAAGTTATTGAATTGTTCGAAGATAAACGTTTGAGAAGTCAAACACATTTTACTATAGAAATAAATAATTTTGAACCGATTTTTAGAATAAAATTTTCAAAGCAGTGAGATCCGTATCAGTTTTAATTCAAAGATCTTATATTGAAGAATAATATATTGAACGATAAAAGATGGTACCAAGTGAAACGAGTCTTATACGCATTTTCTTATTGTTACCCCGAATAATCCTCGTCTTGGCTCGACATCGAAATCGTACTTTTGACAACTAAAACTACCACAATAGCACAATTTCAAAAGTCCAGGCAAGACATCGCTTCGCCGAAACTGGGCCTCTACTGTGAAAAATGACTTTTGAATCGAATATTCGGTAGCGTCGTTTCTGTTACACTGCGCAATGACGCTGTCACTTTGCAAGAGCCCACGTCATCGTTCGAGATGACCGCGCAGTGTAACACAAACGACGCTACCGAATCTTCGTAAGTCATTTTTCACAGCAGAGGGCTGAGTCCTTCTTGTCTTATACACTGAGCTATGACACCATATAAATGACGCCTCTGCAAATGAAATTAAAATATGAATAAGAGCCTAATATAATACGGTATTGTAACTTAGCATCTACAAAAATAGGATTCTAGTAAATAAATTGAGAACAATCGATCAGAAACCTAATTTTACCCGACGCACAAAAAAGGTAGTTTCATTTTCTCCAAGTACCTATAAGCCGTAACCGATCGTAACAAAAGACTATGCCTATCAGTTTTGACGACGTGATCGAAATTTCCAGACGAGTTAAGTGTAAATTTATCTAGATCGCTTCTCTAGATTCCGCACACCTCAGCTCTGCCACAGTATAGATCTTATATACTAAGCAGTAGGTATAGACAGTTTGTTGTTAGAATAGAACAAAAGCATGATGACGCTATAGTTGACTTACTTCTTTTTTCTTGTCCTTCTCTTTTTAGGAAAAAATACCGTTTTAATCGTCGGACTCATCAACTAGAAGTTACCACAGTGTAGTTAAATCATTTAAAATTGCAGGCCACTAGTGACTGTGACCACACGTCACAGCACGTCACAGACATCATGTCCAAACGGCCGTTTATGCCAAAGTTGGCATTATATGCAAGGCTGAAACTCCTCCTATGCTGACGTATATAGAACCGTTCATTTCGACGCCTCCGCGATCGACGCCCGCAACCGACGTCAGCGCAGGACGAATTTAAGCCTAACTCGAAGTAATAGTACTGCTTACGCAATGTATTTTTTCTGTCTTCTATCGTCTGTAGACGATATTACCGTGTTCGATAAAAAAAGAAATGATTTTGTAAGCTTCCTTGATGTAAGCTGCCTGCAGCTGTATACATATTTTTAAACGCAAATATTCATTGCTAAAACATGAAGAGAAAATAGAAAATTCTAGCTTTATGTTTTATCTTGCGGTGACTACTGAAGGCCTTTTGTTGAAGATTGATATGAATCTTCGAGGGACACATAATATCCAGGGTTACTAGGCTGATAATGATGGATGATGACATACACTGACAAATTTCATCAGTCGCCATGCCATTTGACGGTACCGTTTACCTTAAAAAGATCATCACACACAATATTTCAAAGACCCTATACATCAAATCACGATCATCAGCATCACTCACCGAAATGTTGCAATAACTTTGGCCAGCCGCCCATATTTCTGGATCCGATCAAAAACCAATATTCAAAATGCTTTTCAGATTCAATTTTTTTTAAATCACTAGATGTCGCAAAATAATTCAGCCACACCCTCTTTCAGTATATTACGTATGATGCTAAGAAAGAATTGTGACATTTGTGACGTCATACCTTTATCAAATGTCCCATAGGCATTCGTCCCCAGAGTGCGCCACATTACGGTAGATACGCTCCGGGTCAACCTGCCGAGCAGGGGCACTTGTCATAATAAGATTTAGTTGATATAAATATATAAATCTGATATACCTATAGAACTGACAGCTAGGGGGTTTTCAAATATTGAAGATTTTTGATAGCAAACCGGAAGATACAAAAAACATTGTAGTGGTCTAGGTTGGACACGGAATTGAATGCAGTTACCTAAATAATACCTGAATCGTAATATCCTGATCTAATGTGTAATTAAAAAAATTGCGTGCTCGTAATGTTGATCAATCATTATTATTATATTGGCATTTCAGAAACGTTTATTTCTATCTAGGTGCTTGCTAAGACGATGCGGTATTTTACCAAAATTGGCTATATTACAATGATAACGAGACGACGAAAAATAAACTTTTACAAACAAAATTTTTAGGAATATCTTGTTTCATGTTACACTATCTAAGAAAATAAAATTCCGTACTTTTTTCCACTAAAATTAAAAACTTTGTGCTTCATTCCTTCATCTGTGATTCTCAGAATAATCGTTCTCTGAAGTTGAAATCTTTCATCTTCCAATCTTCGCTCTAAGCACTTATAAGAATTCCTAAAGCAGTGTAGCTTTAATCTCATAAATCCTTGAAAATTTTCAGCAAAACTTCCAACTGATTCTAGAAAAATATTTCTAGTAGGTACATACAACTCTCCTATTTCTATGATATGGTGTAGTGTAGGACTTTCGTTTGAAAGTTTCTTAGCTACGTTTATATTATATGACTACCTTTCAGGATTGTGAAGATAACGATTCACTATTTCTTTTATGACATACTTTTTTATTTCTTATTTTTCCATAGAAGTTTAACCGTGCATTCACTTCACTAGTTTTATCAGGTTTTATCAAACAAGTCACATTCTCTCCCAAACTCGTTTGATGAGATTCGAAAACGAGTTTTGCAAATAGTTCAGTAAATAGATACTTTGCAGTACAATTGAGTTACCTTGACCCTTACGTAAACAGAACAGAGCTTTTTCCATTTTCAATGATGACGTCACACTTATCGACACACCCTAATGTACCTACACTGGCCGCTACCCACGATATTGAAAACTGACCTAATAATCATGGGTCCGTAGTCTGTACATTTGTTTTGACTTTCGACTCCAGTATAGCACAAGCAAACGCATTCGCAAAGCGAGACAAAACTACCGGTTCCGATACCGACACAGTGGCATCTAATACTAAATGTTATAAGATTAGCTCTCCGCCGATATCGTGTATACATCGAGTCGGTGGCAAAAATCAATAAATATATACGAAGGTTTAATCTTTCCGGGTTAGTTGGATCATCTCTAAGCCGAAATAGCTTCGCTGAAGGTTTCCATGAATTTTAATATGTTATGCATATAAATAAATACCTAACAATGGGGCATAGATGATCCTTTATTCATAATCTTGGAAACGTTTTGAATAAATAATGCTTACCATATTTTTTCTATATAATCTTCTTTCTAATTTGCATTAGTTTTAAATACGGGTCATATAGGATACAAAATAAAATAGTAAAGTCTAAGCTATTAGTAAAATATTAACTGGATATAAAAATAGAATTTTATATCTAACAAGACCTTTCTCAATCCTTTTTTGAGTCAGCTCTAACTCGCACTGTCTTTATTGGGCGAGACAGATTTAAAATAATATTGGACTGATATCAAGAGTTTTTGAAATATGTAGGAATAGGCTTACGACTTGATCTCTTATTTTCCAAGGGCAAAATTATTTTACACTGTAGGGTCATATTTATAAAAGCAGATTAATAGTTAAATAGTTGATTACGCTCTGTCACTGTTTGACATAACCTGTTACTAAGAGACAGCAATAATTTAAACAGCTGAATAATTTTATGCGACGATTATAAGTAAGCAAGTAAAAGTTTCGAATACTTAAATCTTTTATTTAGAACAAGTGGTTATATTCCTAAGCTTAAAAAAATAGCAGTAGAAAACATATATATATATGTATATATATATATGTTTTCTACTGCTATTTTATATATATATAGCCATTTTTTTTATGAGACTAGAACATGTCCACATATTTTATTGAGTGATATACCACTGAATAAAAATAGATAAACTTATTTTATGGATATATTTTATATAGTGTAAGTTATTGGCCATTGAAACTACAATTTTTTTTCGCAATAGATTCTCCCGATTTCGACGTGAAAAACAAAACATGGCAGCTTCAGGCACACGATTTTCGTATAACTTGACTATAAAGGAATCTGTGAAATGAACGATAAAGGTAGTGCACACTATTTGAAAGAAAAGCCGTGAACAGCACGAAAAGCGGATATTGGGAATCTAAGCGCGATGTCCAGAGGAAATTGGTAGTTACGACCTGTCTGGTACCGCCTTTTTGTGAAGGTGTCGTGTCGTGCATTGAAAATCTTAAATTGTATGGTATAGGGTTTAGTCAGGAGTGACTAAGCTTATAGGGGATGGAAAAGGTCAGATACTGAAATCCTATCTATGTACATTTTCTTTATTTATTTGTAAGTAGTTCAGTTCAATATAAGAAAATGACAAGGTTTTTACAAAAAACACTTCTCAAAATTGTTTCTGCGCATGGGGGATAATTTTAGACTAATGTAATTGGTCTAACCGTGTTATTTAAAGTAAATAAAAAGACCTATACGTTTAACCTCAAATTGGTCTGGTTTGCAGAAAGTCCTACGTCAAATGGGCATTTTTACACTAGTAACGACATGACACCTACACGATATCGTGGGGATGTAATCTCATACATTTAGCACCTAGACGCTTTCCCACTGTTTACAATATTGATTTTATTGTTCTAGCAACTGGTCTGCAATCTACAACAAAACCTAAATCAAATATTGTGATACCTCTCTGCCACGTCTCTTGTTATTGCAGTGTAATGTAAAACGTGGAAAGGTTTTAATCAAAAAGATTTTACGTTACGAAACCACGATAACTGATATCGGAAAAACGTATAAATGTAAAATACTAGGAATTGCATTTTTAAAATACCATTTGTTATGGGATATTGTTTCACTGGGTACTTTTTAAGCTAAAATAAAACTGAGAGTAAAAGCGCTCAGGGGTAGGCTGTGTCACAATCAACGAATTAACTAACATTGTATTGTGAGTGTCAATCAACTAACATTACTATTGATAGAGTTTTTCCTCTCATTCGTCTTGCACATTGCACTGTTGACTACTCAGCCTAGCCCTAGTTGTCAACGAACTCGTATGTAGCGCTTTTATTCGTCATAATTTTATTTTAGCTTAAAATGTAACACATCTTTGGTGTAACTCATCTTTACTCGTGACATAATATAAACTCCATAGCTAGAAGAAAACAGAGAAAAATTCTTCCAACGTAGAGATTGAATTTCTTGCGTAAACTAGTTAAAAATGTAGCATCTAAATTACCTATTTAACACTAGAAAACACCGCTCCAGGCGATCTTTCTCAGCGTCCCCAGTGAACACTTAAACCTTTAAAGTTACCTAGCCTAGCGATATCAGAGTAGTAAAACAAGGTTCGTATGAGAGCATGAACAATACAAAATCACAGTGCAAACTCAGAGCATTGTTTTCATTCATGATCGACCGACGTCAGAGATCGACGTCAGCATAGAAAGAAAGGCATTAGGAAATAGAAAACTTTATGTTTTTCTGTACTTTCTCGTAATCTTTAGGCTTATCTAAATGGCTCTATCAGTTTAATTCTCCTTGCTCCTCGGGCAATAAATACATCCGGCGTCAATGCAGAAAATAAAATACGATCTAAAACGGAGGTCGGTTTACTGGGAGCTTTACTTTTGAACGTAGCAGTGTGTAACAACCAATGCCTAATCTACACAGTTCAGCGCACTGTAAAATTTTGTTATATTTTCTTCAAATGTAAGTAGGTACTTGGAGTAAAAATAACACGGTGCCGTAAATAAGCCTTCATCTACTAGCTGTTTTGACACTGCCAGTCATTGTCAGCTATTTTCATATACACCAATACACCCACTATCTTCTTCTAAATATATAAAACTCTTTTGAAGCTGGCTGATAATCAACGCACAGCCTAAACTCCTAGAGGTATGAAATTTGGAAGGTAGTATCTAGTGTAGGGGTGCACTAAGAAAGGAATTTTGAAAAGTCACACCCTAAAGGGTCTAAAATTAGGATCAAAGATTTTAACTAAATATGTGTATGCTGCTACCACGCGAGCAAAGCCGCGGGCGACAGCTAGTATGATATAAGCCGAGATATTATCTTAGACGCATTTACTGTGTGTCTAAGGACCGTAAGATCAAAAGCAGTTTAAACTATGGGTTTCGTTAACTACGATTACATTTGATCGATGGATTAATCTACTGTCAAGTCGCGTGTCAAAGTGCCACCAATGGTCGATCAACTACCATTGATCTTATGAAATAATCGGAGACTGGAGGTTAAACTCTATCTCGTAGTTTAAACCACTATTGATCTTACGGCCCTAAGCCGACACCGATTTATTTTTCAAACCATTTTATACCGTTATCCTGTAGGTATCAGCTAGTGTGCATCCTGAAAGCTTTGACTATAGTCACAACGAGGGTTATTCTTAGCCGCTATTTCTTTACGAGTCAGTAACTAAATAACACGTACCTAAGTATAACACCAACGTTTGTAACAGGGTGGAAGCGCAAAAACTAGTCCTTGTTCAGAAGATATTTCCTAGGCCTCACATTCCACCCCACTCAAGAAGGACAAGATTTAAAGAGGCAGAGCACAGGTAGAAAAAACCCAATCCATTACTGTAGATGGAGACAACAGCACACTTAGCACCAGCTCGCTTAGCATGAGCGCCAAAGTTTATTTCCTACTGATTTGAAGAGGACACGTTAAGATATGTGTCCTCCTATGAAAAGGTAAGATCTTCCACGCCGAGCGACTTTTGGCTCGGGGTCCGAAGACCGATGTATTCGGTAGTATTACTTATGTTCAAACTCTAGGATAGTTCTCATGTAGTGAGATAGATTGCGCTACAGATTCATTCATTCTTCGTGGTACTGGTTCATATTTACTGGAACTAGTCTTATAGCCATACCGGATGCCCTTACAAGGTCCGCTCGGGAAGTTTCTACCGAACAAACAAAACATACTTCATCTTTGTTTTATCTTAAGGAAAAAGAGGTAAAGATAGATTTAGTCTTTCATAGACAAACCACTTGCTAGAGCTGCAGTTTGTTATCCACAAGAGTTTGTTGCAAACAATGAGTTTGTATCGGTGCTTTGAAAAAGTAACAGTAAGATACGGGCGTTAGGGTTGAACTTTGGTAAGGTAATGTAATGCAATTGATATAGACAGAGGCACATATCATATAAAGTAGGTAACTTAACATTAGGACGGCAATGGCTACGGACATTTCATCTTTTCACAAAGCATTTTTAGAAACACCTTTATGATGTAATGATGATATGAGAAACTGGTGTTATAGGCACGGGACCTTTTCTATTCACCTCGACCGTTGAGGTTCGGGAAAACTGGCGGCTAATATAAATAAAACATTTTTGGTAACATCTCACGACGCCCGAAATAAAACGGACTGGTTTTGTTACTGTAAGTTCTTGAAAGGGGATGGTGAAATGTAAATGTTCTTCACCATTTTACTCAGCAGTATAAGACTTGCGTAATTCGGGCTATTTCATTTTCATTTTATTTTGCAGCCACTCCACGTTTTTTTTTATAAATTTTTTCGGACTAGGTCAAATGTTGCTAATATCTAACACTCCGCTGCCATTTTGGTGAGGATTGACCATAAAAGCACATTTATGTGGAGAAATTTTTTCGCCCGGTTTGTGTTGAGAATTTGCATAGGATTATTGCGCGCAATTTGTCAGGTGATGCTCAGAGACGCAAGTTGGTTTACAAAATAATATAAATATTTAAAACGAGAAACGCTTTCCGTGTAAATAGGCTTAAAGTATTCAGTAAGGTAAACGCTAAAGTAACCTCAATTTATGTCCGATTGCATTGATACAGAGAGTTTTTACAGCCAGTATGGCCATTCAGTTTTACGACCTCATTGCGGTACCCCAGAGTTTTTTCAGGTTCCTTTATGATGTGTTTATGGTTAGAACTTTTTTAGCTTCGGACAGCCCAAGCCTTCCTTTTCCAGAGCTAGGAAAGCTCCTAGCTCTGGAAAAGGAAAGCTTGGCCTGTCCGAGTGCTTAGATATAACTAGTGGCTCTGGGAGCTGTAGACCTCGCGAGCATACTAAATATTCCAATATTCAACATCATCAATCAACATCATCAATGTCGTGTAAGGTGTTTTCTGAAAGTCTTTAAGTGCACTTTTATTTATTTCTAATTTGAGGCTTATTATTATGCTGATGCTCTCATTCAGTGAAGGAAAACATCATGAAGATAATTATCAGTTAGTATTCTAACAGCGACGAAACGCTTGCAGCCTGTGACGTATTGAAAACTAACTATAATGCAAAATGTTGTGTGTGTGTGTGTGTGATGTGATGTTTTTTCTAATTAATTTTGTAAATTTTTGAGGAATGTAATGTGCAAATGCATTTTCCGTTTTGTGATTTTTTTGATCTTTTTGATTTTTTTTGCATCATCTTGTGTAGAATGAGGTCCTTTGTGTTTCTCTCAAATTTGATTGAAAACCATCGATTGTTTGATGAGCTATCCTGTTCATCATGCTGAAGATCCTTATCAGATCTTCGCCAAACTTTTATGAGACCAACTTATAGTTACTACCTTTCAAATAAAAAAAGAATAATCGAAATCGGATCTCATTTGGTGGAGATATCCAGTATATCAAATAGCCCCCTTTTTGCCCTTTTTTTGGGGGAAGTACCCCTCCAATCAAAAATCCCCGACGACAAAAAAATTCTAATAAGTCATATAACCTGTGTACTAAGTTTCGTCCAGATCGGTTGAAAAATGCGACCTGTAGAGGAGAACAGACAGACAGACAGACAGACAGACAGACATCCGGACAAACGCATTTTTGGCCAATGTGGAAACTGAGACGCTTCGCTCGCTTCGCTCGCTCGGTCAACTACAGGGCAATGCTAACAATTGTGAAGATGCTATACCTGCCTACTCACTATACGCTTATATAGTAAGTAGGCATCTTCACAATTGTTAGCATTGCCCTGTAGTTATATCTAAGCACTAAAGCATATTGTACGCAAGTGCCAATGATACCACGTACCTATTGCCAGCCGTGCCCAGCTATTTGACTAAGGTCAAATGCTTGTTGTTAAGTGGTATAAAACGGCTGTAATAATACGGTTGCCATTTTCGGGGAAACCGGAGCTTCACAATAAAAAAGATAAAAAAGACGCCAATCGTTTTAAAGGATAAAATCCCCACGGCGTGGATCGTTGCATCGGGAAATAATCGTTTATCCCCACACCTCGACTTTGTCACAGCTTAAAACCAATAGATAGATCTCTCATAATTCTTTAGCACAAAATATGACAGGACTATTGCAGACGCGTGATCGTTTTTACACCTTCTACTATAGTTTTACAGGCTTTTTCTCCTAGTGTGAAGAACAGAGTCACTAAACGGTACTACTTACTTGTTACCATTATATCTAAACCTTAATGTGCTTTTAAAATTGTACCAGCAACAGTTTTTCGCAAATAGAGAATTTTTACTTTTACTTTACTTACTTTACTTTACGCGTGATCGTTTTTACAACTTCTACTAGTACTTAGGCACACCCTTATTACGTACAATAAGCCAATAACCTACAAATTCTTTATCAGACATTTTTTAGACATCTTAGATTCGAATTCTTCCTACGCTGACGTCGGTTGCAGGGCCTCTACTGTGAAAAATGACTTACGAAGATTCGGTAGCATCGTTTCTATTACACTGCGCGGACATCTCAAACGATGACGTGGGCTCTTGTGAAGTGACAGCGTCATTGCGCAGTGTAACAGAAACGACGCTTAGTCCATTGAAATGTTACATTTTTTAAGCCTTACCTTGCGTTTTTTAGGGGACGCAATTTTATTTTTTTGATGTGTAGGGGGGGTCAGTGTATAGCTAAAACCAAGTTTGTGGGGTCGCAACCCTTGTCCCACGGCCGCCATCTTGAAAATAGGGGTTGAAATGGATTTTACGATATATCTCTTAAACTATTTATTTGATAAAAAAAATGTGTTAACATTTTTTGTTGCAAATTAAATTCTCTACAACTTTGGTCCAGTAACTTTTTGTCGTAGAACTATAAATAAAAAAGTTATAAGCGAAAATCTTCAGAAATTCGAGAAAAAAAATTATCGTTTTCGATGTAACTTTTTTTTTATCATTTTACGAAAAAATTATATCTGAACATTTTTGTAGATCGTTTTTTAAGGAACCACTTTTATTCGCAGCAAAAAAGTTATAATAACAAAATAAAAAAAAATAATAGTACTCACTTCGGAGCGCTGTGAAACCTTAGCTATTGACTTAATGAAAAAATGATGCGAATAAAAGTTGTTCCTTAAAAAACGATCTACAAAAATGTTCAGATATCATTTTTTCGTAAAATGATAAAAAAAAAGTTACATCGAAAACGATAATTTTTTTTCTCGAATTTCTGAAGATTTTCGCTTATAACTTTTTTATTTATAGTTCTACGACAAAAAGTTACTGGACCAAAGTTGTAGAGAATTTAATTTGCTACAAAAAATGTTAACACATTTTTTTTTTCAAATATATATTTTAAGAGATATATCGTAAAATCCATTTCAACCCCTATTTTCAAGATGGCGGCCGTGGGACAAGGGTTGCGACCCCACAAACTTGTTTTTAGCTATACACTGACCCCCCCTTACACATCAAAAAAATAAAATTGCGTCCTCTAAAAAACGCAACCCCAAATGTAACTTTTCAATGGACTAGCTACCGAATCATCGTAAGTCATTTTTCACAGAAGAGGCCCAGGACACACCATTATTCGACCGACGGCGACGTCAGCGCAGGAAGAGTACATTTTGTAATGTGATCGGCTGTTTTATCTAAGCTGTGATGCAATTGTGATAGAGAAATAAACGATAATCGGTACCTCCAGGATTCCTAGGACACTAACTGTGACCTAGTTATCAAAGTGGAACATCCCAATAAGAGAATGGTTAACATTTATTCATTGAAAAAATGTTAAAAAAATTGTGGAATTTCAGATGGTAGAGCTAGAGAAGCTTTTACGATTACAATGTCCAACAAACTTACAAGTGTGGTGCTCAGATTACCAAATAGTAAAGAGATGTTCAATTGATTAGGTAGGTACTTACCTAGTAACATTATCAATATTAATAGAGACACCAACGAAGGGATGGATGGATGGAAAAGGGATCACGAGTTTTGCCAATCCTAATACAGTGGGACAAAAGGCAAGATGACATCAAAATATTTGAAGCGGTCACCTTTTGCCAAGGTATTCCTAATCCTATAGGTATTTGCTAAGAGGTAGAAACGCTTTCATTTGATAAATATTCATTGAGCACTCCTTCCTCGGCATCCGCATTACAAGATCGAAGCAATGTCTGAATTATTCATCCAGAAGGATCGAGCTTGATAAAATTAAAAGTACCTACGCTGTGTTAGACTTGAAATGCTGACAATATTTTCATCCTTAGGTACCTACTTTTTTATACCTACCTATATACCAGTAGGTACAGCAAGTCTTAGCATTACCTAGTTCACAGCTACGGTGCTATAGCTGACCATTGGATGTAGGTTATATAGTGCACTTACTGCTATGGTGGAAACAGGCCTTTCCGTAGGTTTCTACGAAAAACTATCCATGTTTCTTCCCGCGATCCAAAAGAGATACATAATTATTATAATATTGTATACTATTTTTTTCCAAAACCAGATTAGAACCTTTAAAACCGGACAGGGTTATTATAAAACCTCTATAGATACTCCTCAATGTCTCTACAAAAGAGAGCACGAAAGTATAACTTTTCGAAATACTTGCTGCTATGTTATAATCCAATAATCGTAGAAATCCGACGTATTTCTACTGGCACTGCCAGCCTTCATCCGAGACGTGCGTGGAAAAACTCTGGTGCCACAGTACACTGGCGGACCAGTACCATAACTGAAATAAATGGAATCACTAACAAACAGCGTATTGAGATTACCTACAATAACGATCACCTACTGAATACCTTTGGTATTCTGCGTTTGTATTCGCTGATAATGTATCCGCCTCAATTTGAATACTGTGTCCGCTAATCAAGTTGGAATTCTGCAATCACTGGAGCATAGAAAACATTTTGGAAATGATATTTCTGAATGATAAAGTCACGTCACTAGATACCTATACAAGCATTCAACTTAAAACGCAAAAATTTGTTAACTACGTATGTTATTTTTGTCATAATGTGAAAGGATTTGTTCCAGGTATTAATCATCATAATACCAACCTGACCGGACATACAAAACCTTCTCCGATTTTATTAAAAACTACTTTGTGGCTATTGAATAGGTACACACACGCATACGTAAAATATTTATAGACCAGTAAGTTATCTGTCCAATTCCCCATAATCTTCACAGCGCCGTCTCTGTCCATCAATGGTAGGTAGGCACCTATACATAAGTAGGTACCTCGTATTCAGACTAAAAGAAAATCTAGACTTTCTTGCGTCACCCCACTTATTAAGATTCACTACGTCTACTCACAAAGTTGGGGTGCCAGGAAACTAATAAATAAGTTCCTCTGAAACTTAGCCAGTTTGATTAAATTAAACCTTCCTGGATTAATCATTTATTGGCTGTTATCACAATCCCACCGACACGATGCCTACACGATATTAGATTTGATATTTCTACCAAGTCTCAGACAAAGATATGACAAGTCACGACCAAAAACATAGAGAATGCTATAAGCAAGCAAGCTCGTATGAGTTAGTGGACATCTCTGGTGACAGAGTTTTTAGGCCGCCGAGAATGCTATGCGCTGACTGCTAAGCACTACTAGTCTACTAGATGTCCCGCAGTTATTCAATGTCCCTCCAATGTAACGAGGATCCAGCACCATCCCATAAAAGTCCACCGATGGACCCTGTGTATCTTGGGGCCATAAATAAGACCCTCCGTTTATAAATAACATAAAATGGCCATTTCGTGCCAAATATACGACGCCAAAGTAAAGTTACGTCTCCATTCACGAAGATATACGCGACAGTGTGTCAATCAAGCATGGAATTGTTTACTGAGTCCCTTGGGCGTTTGTACATTAGCTGGTACCGACATCTACACGATACAGACAATTGTCTATATCGTATCGATATACTTGTCTATATCGATACGATATAGACAAGTCAGTGGTCGAACATAATCGGTGTTGGAGCCGATGTGAAATAATTAAAACAGTGCAATGTATTTTTTCAAAAACTCCCATGTATCCAACCAGAGTACCTATGTATATACAATACAATCTTTTTAGATACTCTTCATAATTGATTGCTGGTCATCATCAGATCTTGGAGTATGGATACCAGTTCAACAAATTTGAATACATAGAGATGAATTAACTGAATGTTTCAAACTAAAATTATGCTCGAGGTTCCTCTTTTCACCAAACATAACTATGGTAGGTGCCAAATAACACCACAATACAGGTCATTCACCCACCTTCAAAACGATGTCGCAAAATTCAATTTATGAATGGTAAACAAACAGTATACTACGAGATTCGAGCGATTAACGTCTTAGCGACAGGTTTGTATGGAAAGCGACAGAATTGGCCATTTATAAATTGAATTTTGCGACATCGTTTTGAAGGTGAGTGAATGACCTGTATTGCGGTGTTATTTGGCACCTACTATAGGTAAGAACTATTCCAGATAAATCATCTTTCATATAAAAAAACTCCATTTAAATCGGAGCCGAGAGGACACAGACAAACAAACGGACAGATAGGTACACAACGCCCTCAACTCTTTCCATTTTTCAGAAAATATCATACAAAGAAAATATAATACTTGAATTCAATTCCAACTTGAAAATTCAAAATACGACTGCCGAGGTAACTTTATACCACAGGCAATAAAAAGTTACACGGTTAGGTGTATTTCATAACCGAAAACCAATCACAATTTACAAGCGAACGAATCGAGCCCTTTCCAATTAGACGAAACCACTCGAACCCACACGTACTCATATCTACCCACCTAACCACAAAACCAACTCTTTAGTAATCTGCTACATACTCATACAAACTACGTATGAAACTGTGGTTCACTCGGTCGCAGTAGTCGGCGACATCCTGAGAGCCTAGTACGAGTTTAGGTGTGTAAATCTGGTGTAAAACGTCTGACGCCCAGCACACCAGTTTGAGAAGCTTGGTCTACACCAAGCCCGTACTCGCCTGTCTAGCTTCTCAAAGAATCCGCTCAGTATCTCCATACAAATCAAGCTCACTGGTGTAAGCGCACTGTGTACCTACATACACTCGAACTCTCACCCGTAACCGCAACCTTACATACTGCTACGTGATCTGTGGTAAAACCTATACTAAGGCCAAATTTAACCATTAGTTGAGTTAACTAGGATCAAAAAACCGGCCCTAACTGATAGATGATTTATGGTAAAACGTATACTAACTAGAAGATCATCTGTGGCTGGTAATGACCGCTCAAAGTGGAAGCACTTATCTGTAACGAGCGGTAAGTGAAGAGGCTTTGAATGTCAGGCAGTTTTGAGCTTTTGAGAGTGTACGTACTTATACAAAGTGTGAAATCTAAAAGTACATGTAGGTCTGTCGAAATGGCGGACAGAGGCAATATGGCCATAAATAGAAGAAGAAGAAAAAATAATTTAAATTTTTTTCGCTGCATGGAGCAGGCTATAGTTTTAAGACCATACCGCCTAGTCTTACGTTGTTTTTTCCCATAAGTTAGTTTGTTTAAGTGTATGTCTTGCGTATTTTTTTTTTAATGTTCAAATCGTATCAGTTGCTGATACACAATATCTGAATGAAAACATACCAATAGCTGTTACACATCCGAATGGTTTTTTTCAATAAAAAAATTTTTTTTTTCTTCTATTAAAAGGAAGATAAATAAGTAATTTTCGTTTTTTTTTTTTATTAGAATATCTTAATGTGTTTTCTTCTTTTATTTATGGCCTCTGTCCGTCATTTCAACATAAAATGTTAGGGTGTAGTATTTATTACGTATATAGGTAGGTTAAAGTACTTGATTCAACAATAACCGGTGCTTGACCCACAGCTAATATATCAGCCTTATGATCTGTGGCCTAATTTAATTAACACCATCTGGAATCAAAGAATTTGGAACTATTTTTCAACTTCTTGGTGTAATGAAATTTGGCGGGCCTGCCGATGGGTACTATGGGAACAAACCTACATTTCTATAACTAACCTATTTACAAACTGGAATTTTCCAAGAAAAGTAATATTTTTCGAAAACGGAAATTAATGTAATTTTTCCCTTTATTTATTAGTAGGTTAGATAGGGAATGGAAATTGGCTCTCGAAATAATAATCTAGTCATAAAAAGCAATAAAATTATTCTATTACTAGCTGTCGCCCGCGACTTTGCTCACATAAGCATTATTTGGTTAAAATCTTTGATCTTAATTTTAGACCTTCTAGGGTGCGACTTTTCAAAATTCCTTTCTTAGTGCACCCCTACACTAAGGGACTACCCTCCAAATTACATACCTCTAGGACTTATAGTTTAGGCTGTGCGTTGATTGTCAGTCAGTTTCAAAAGAGTTTTTTTATACTTAGAAGATTGTAGGCAAGCAATAAAGTCTTTTATTAGTGCAAACTAAAGTAATAGTTGTTTCCCAGCGCAATAATCTTCCTTAACTCAGCAAAACACCATTTTATTAGCTTCAGAAAATATTACAGGGCAAGACAAACTTTGCTTTATTACTAGAGTCGTAGCGTTTATTTTTGAAAAAAGATAGTCATAAAGTCATGGGGAGGCCTTTGCCAAATGGGCAACTAGATAACAGTGTCGAAGTCATAGTGTAGTAAGTAGTTTAAATGTAAGTAGTATGTAAAGGGTTTATATAGTACTAGCTTCCGTTCGCGTCCCGTTGAATTCCGTTGATTTTCCGGGATAAAAAGTAGCCTATGTGTTAATCCAGGTCACTAACAATATATATTCCAAGTTTCATCTAAATCGGATCAGTATTTTCTGCGTGAAAAATGAGCAAACATGCACATCCATACATACATCCTCACAAACTTTCGCGTTTATAATATTAGTAGGATTATATGATCTGTGGTATAGGTACCTGAAAAAAAACTCACTCAATCTAGACTTCTTGTGTGTCAATGGTCATGGGATACTATTTGGTAATCTGCATCGGGGACATGCCAGTATGGGGTCAAACAATGCTAACCCCCTAATCTACAACTCTGGACTAAATATAGACTGATTTTATGTGCTAAAAACTTAATTTAGGATGAATCTATGTATGGTATAGGCAACAAAATATTGATCCTTAGGATTACTTTTTCTACTGATTCACAATTTATCACGTGACTCTCGACGACGTCTCAAAAAATAAACATTGATCAAAAAACACTAACTTCATATCAGTTGTTTTTAAAGAATGGTTTAGTGGATTATATATATTTATTATCTTCTTTTGCAAACACCATCTATAACATTTTAACTTACTAATCTTGGAAGTTTCTGCGATGTGTTATAGTCCGATCACGCTATGCCTGCAGTACTGAGAATAAGGCAGAAATGGAAAACCCTTTGTTGGAAAGACTAATAACTGTACCGCGAAAACGATTTGACAAACTACCAAAGTTAGGTACCTACCTATGTAAAGATGCAACCACTGCGGTTTCCCAATTTCAGTGCAGACTTGCATGGTCAGAGTATACAGTCGCAAGTTTCTCTTAAGAAAAATCCCTCCATCTCCATCCCCTCACGCACTCGTATCAAAGTTCCAATCAGTGCGAATACAATCCACGTGGTAGGAAACTTCCAACTTCGTTTATTAAAGCTTTCGTTCTCTAAGAAGCGGTCACCGTCTTACAACGGCAGTTATTTTACGAAACGAAGGCTGGTTTAACGTTATAGTGTCAGAGCTATTTTATAGTATTGTCTCGGAATTAAGACTGAATAATCCGGTATTAGAAAATTGTTTTATCGTTTTGTAGTTTCTAGTTAGAACTTCTAAAGTTTTCTTTCTACGGAGATGTGGAAGTTACTTACTTTTTTGTGTCCTTACAAAACTTCTATTCAGCAAAGTTCTTTAAAAATAAGTATTTGCACCATTCCTGGTAGGTACGTACTACAAGTACAGTTACCGCTTTAGACGTAATGGAATATTAATAGCGGTACATTACGGCTGCCGCTTTTTAAAAAATTCAAAGCGTTGAGCAGAGATGAAATAATAACAGAAATTGCGAACGCAAACTTACCAAATCTACCTTTTGTTGGAAGCGTGTCTAAAATTCTGAGTGAATCTTGCGAGTAACAAAGACTTTACTAACTTTTCCAACGTGAAATTGTACGTTTTCGTAAAACTGAATTCAAAAGTAACTTTTTTACTTTTCTTTCATCGCTACATGAAATGAAAATGAACAATTACATGTAATTTTTTGGAACGAAGTTCCTTATCGCGCGTTGCGAAAGGGGGCTAGACGGAAAAAACTAAGACCAAAAGTTGTAACAACACTTTTTTAAAACTTTGACAACGTCATTCAAATAAATTGGTGCAGGAAGGAAACAAATGAATGTAGGTATTGTTGGAAGTTTTGGTTTTAATTTACGTGCTTCTGTGTACTTACTGTAAGAAAACAACACCTCAAGGAACTTCGTTCCATCCGGGTGTCCCTTGACACCTCTCAAGTTTTTTTTTATATTAAAATGAATTCGTTTTTGAATTGCCCCAGAACATTTGCATATTAAAGAAATCATTTCATTTCATTTAATGATTGCGTGCATATTTTATATATAAATATATATCTTAGGTCATAGTTAGCAAAAAGAACAATCATGTACCCTGTGAGGGCGCAGCAATAGTATTAAAGCGGATAGCATTTAATACTAATTCAATTCAATTCATTTATTTGCATAAAAACGGTAATATAAGTACAAAGATGTAAAATTATAAATAAGTGCCGCATATTTTTACCAAAGTGATTGGCGTGCAAAAGTTAGGTTCGATAAAACAACACACTAAAAGTCACTGTAACAACAAAAGTACCTACCTATTAATAGTTGTAGAAGCGACACAGTAGAATTTGATGATTTCAAAATAAACCGATAGTCTTCGCTGCCTGAAGGCATCAGATTATGCCAACTTTGGGAATATGACGCGCGCACAGATTAGAGTACAGCTGCACAGAATAAAGCATAGAGTAGGAGCTCTTAGGCTCTTGCTTTCTGATTCCTTCATCATCATCACCATCATCAACCTATATCGGTCCACTGCTGGACGTAGGTTTCTCCCAAGACGCGCCACTGAGCCACCCGGTCTTCGGCTTTTCTCATACAGTGTTTGCCAGCTACATTTCGCAGATTACGTTTCGTTACTCCACCTAGCCGGAGAGCGTCCTACACTACGCTTACCTAAACGCGGTCTCCACTCGAGCATTAGTTTGCTTCAACGATTATCGGTTCTGGGACAAACTTGGCTGAGTCCTTGCTTGATTTTAAACATCATGTCCTTTTCAAAAGGCTTTCTCCAGTTCTTTCCACTGTTGTGAGTCTATCTATCTATCTTGAGCAGTTCTTGTCCACAGCTAGTGGATGAAAGAGACACGTAATAGTTACTTCTGGAAAAATCTCTAGTGGACATCTATAGTTGACTTAATGATGAGAGAAGGCACAATCTGTTTATTTTTTAGCTGACAAGAGTGAGCGTGCCGTAAGCGTCTGCCGTGGGCTCAATGCGAGTTGTATACACAATTAAAAATTAAAGCCTTCACACGGCACTACTTATAAATAACAATGTGTAATATCGAGTATAGTAGGTGCCGAATAACACCGCAATACAGGTCATTCACCCACCTTCAAAACGATGTCGCAAAATTCAATTTATGAATGGCTAATTCTGTCGCTTTTCATACAAAGCTGTCGCTAAGACGGTAATCGCTCGAATCTCGTAGTCCTGTTTGTTTACCATTCATAAATTGAATTTTGCGACATCGTTTTGAAGGTGGGTGAATGACCTGTATTGCGGTGTTATTCGGCACCTACTATACTCGATATTACACATTGTTATTTATAAGTAGTGCCGTGTGAAGGCTTTAATTTTTAATTGTGTATACAACTCGCATTGAGCCCACGGCAGACGCTTACGGCACGCTCACTCTTGTCAGCTAAAAAATAAACAGATTGTGCCTTCTCTCATCATTAAGTCAACTATAGATGTCCACTAGAGATTTTTCCAGAAGTAACTATCACGTGTCTCTTTCATCCACTAGCTGTGGACAAGAACTGCTCAAGATAGATAGATAGACTCACAACAGTGGAAAGAACTGGAGAAAGCCTTTTGAAAAGGACATGATGTTTAAAATCAAGCAAGGACTCAGCCAAGTTTGTCCCAGAACCGATAATCGTTGAAGCAAACTAATGCTCGAGTGGAGACCGCGTTTAGGTAAGCGTAGTGTAGGACGCTCTCCGGCTAGGTGGAGTAACGAAACGTAATCTGCGAAATGTAGCTGGCAAACACTGTATGAGAAAAGCCGGGTGGCTCAGTGGCGCGTCTTGGGAGAGACCTACGTCCAGTAGTGGACCAATATGGGTTGATGATGGTGATGATGATGAAGGAATCAGAAAGCAAGAGCCTAAGAGCTCCTACTCTATGCTTTACTCTGTGCAGCTGTACTCTAATCTGTGCGCGCGTCATATTCCCAAAGTTGGCATAATCTGATGCCTTCAGGCAGCGAAGATTATCGGTTTATTTTGAAATCATCAAATTCTACAGTGTCGCTTCTACAACTATTAATAGGTAGGTACTTTTGTTGTTACAGTGACTTTTAGTGTGTTGTTTTATCGAACCTGATGACCTACAAACTTTTGCACGCCAATCACTTTGGTAAAAATATGCGGCACTTATTTATACTTTTACATCTTTGTACTTATATTACCATTTTTATGCAAATAAATGAATTGAATTGAATTAGTATTAAATGCTATCCGCTTTAATACTATTGCTGCGCCCTCACAGGGTACATGATTGTTCTTTTTGCTAACTATGACCTAAGATATATATTTATATATAAACTATGCACGCAATCATTAAATGAAATGAAATGATTTCTTTAATATGCAAATGTTCTGGGGCAATTCAAAAACGAATTCATTTTAATATAAAAAAAAACTTGAGAGGTGTCAAGGGACACCCGGATGGAACGAAGTTCCTTGAGGTGTTGTTTTCTTACAGTAAGTACACAGAAACACGTAAATTAAAACAAAAACTTCCTACAATACCTACATTCATTTGTTTCCTTCCTGCACCAATTTATTTGAATGACGTTGTCAAAGTTTTAAAAAAGTGTTGTTACAACTTTTGGTCTTAGTTTTTTTCCGTCTAGCCCCCTTTCGCAACGCGCGATAAGGAACTTCGTTCCAAAAAATTACATATAGTCTGTGCCCTTCATATTGGAAGGGCACAGACTATATTTATATTTATATTACCTTCAATTTATTCAATTTATTTAAGATCCCTTGTAAAATATGAAAGCAATAAAGAACTTAAACTTGAACTATATAACACCCTTGATTTGTTTGAACAAATACATATATTTTTATTACAAAGAAAAAAGGGTGCTTATTTTGTAAATATTTTGAAAAAGAAAACTGAATCCGAAAATTTGTTCATCAATTCATCAGTGACAGCTCTCTTCCCTTATACAATTTCCTGCTCCTCTATAATGACGAACTTTAAACCATCACTTTCAGAATCCGTATCGACGCAATAGCTTCTTTACACTCTGTGTAAGTGACAGAGCATATGCCCTGTCAACCTGTATACCCTGATTATATATACAGGGTGTTTTATACCGGATGTTATCTTGGAAGAGCTCAGCTGCCAATAGAGTAGCGTGACTTGAGTTTTGTATCGAGAATGCCGATACTGCACACATGGGTACCCGCGCTAACGATTTTATACTAACTTCCGCTCAATCGAACTAGGATCATAAGGAACGATCTACTAGTATATAACTTCACTATATTGAGATTGAGAGACTGATCCAATACCCCAGAAAGTACCAATCAATGAATAAATTTCTCTATGGAACCAGCAATGAAAAGAGAAAAAATAAATGAGATTACTGTTCCATACAGCTAATTTTTTAACATAAACTTTTTTATATTACTCGATTTTTATTTAAAGTGTATTTTTGCTTACGCTACCGTTTGCTCGCACATGTATAAGCACCTCACTACGCTTGTGCACCTTCACTACATCACTATCACTACATAGTATAAAGCAAATTCGCTTCCCGCTTCTGTCCTAATGTCTGTATGTATGTATGCTTAGATCTTTAAAACTACATGACGGATTTTGATGCAGTTTTTTTTAATAGATAGAGTGATTCAAGAGGAAGGTTTATATGTATAATACATCATCATCATCACTGCATTGTACCCGTGCGAAGCCGGGTCGAGTCGCTAGTATAAATGGTTCATTCGAACACTATCTACCAGACACAGATCCATTTGTAGCTCGATATATCAAGCTGCTACCTCAGGGTGAATTCCCTCAAGTCAGGACGCATTTTCATAGAAGGCTGGTTAGCATGGAATGGAGTTTTTACGCATGGAAAATTGATTGTTCCATGATTTTCCATTATACTCGTGGTCTTTGTATCTAATCAAGATGATTTACTGTGTCAGGGGCCACTTCCCACCCATGCCTTAATGAACGGGACCGCTGTAGTGCTTGAAACATGATTTATATAGGATTATTTTCAAAAAAAAATGTGAACAGTGGTCTACTTCCTTGGGTAGGGAATACACTTGCTCAGCTGCTCAGCACCTAGTCCGCCTTGTCCACAAGAAAAGACAGTGTCAATACGTGCTGCTGACTAAGACACGGGTTTCCTCACGGTGTTTTTCCTTCACCGTGTCACCGATCATGGACAGACTATTTCTACTCTCCGTCTAAAGAACGTTCAATTTGGAAAAGGTAAGCCGTCAAACGGTTTTCACTATACATTTTCGCAGCTATCTAAAAGCACACATGCCTTGCAGCTGGCTCCGAGCAGCTAAGCCGAGATAAGTGCTTTTCGGTTGGCGAATAAGATATTAGTGTTCTCCGGTACATTACTGAGCGGTGAGGTAGAAAACTTAACCGACTCTATACTCTATGCTACATTGATTCACTCAGGAAAACGCCTTGTATTATTTAAGCTTTTAAAACTTCGGGGTTCAATGTACTCATCAACATGATTTTTTTTATGGAATTAACAGTATAAAATCAGCTGTTCCCCATAAATTTTTGTCAATTAGGTATAACATTTTGTATGAAACAGTAAATGTTTTCTAGTGATGTTCGCCAGCGAATATTCGCTTCTAGAAACCCTTCCTTAACGTATATCCGGATGGTGCGAACCGTGAAATGTGGATAGGATGTTACATTGAATATTAGCTGAGATTAGCTTGGGACGATGCTGTGGCTCGGCTGTTATACGTTCCACTTTTCAGGTCGTATGAGGTACGTCGTCATTACAAAATATTGAACACGATTGAACATTTTTAATGTTGACATTGAATATTTTCACATTAAATAGAATAGAATAGTTTATTAAAAAGATAAAAATAAAAATAGGAATCACTACATAGTATAAAGCAAAGTCGCTTCCCGCGTCTGTCCTAATGTCTGTATGTATGTATGCTTAGATCTTTAAAACTACACAGCGAAATATGATGCAGTTTTTTTTAAAAAAAGAAAGCACTGTTGCTATTGTGTCCGGCGGCGATTGAATGCGGTCTGCCAACTACAACAATTCACCTTTGAACTCGGTCCGTGTGGATGAAATTGGATTAGGTAGAGCATTTTGACAGTAAAAAGCATGGGTTAGTCGCATAATCCCCTTTGAGCTGTCTCCTTCAGGGGGATTATGAGACTTTTTGTCTTATAATCCTCTTGGTTTCAAAATTTTAAAATCAAAGGGATTTTGAAACTGTTTTATTCAGTCTCAAAATCTCCTTTGGGCAAAATTACACCGTAATAGCTCAAGACAAAGTCAATGGTTTATCTACAATTATCATCGCACTGTGTAGTTTGTTTAGACCTAAGCTCTTGATCCCTTTTTTTCTGGAATTTTGGGTTGTTTAACCCTCTCAGCCCAGGCGGTATATCTACATATATGTAACGCAGTACAGTGTAGCATAGAGACTTTTACAACCGAATTAAAATGAGATATGATAAAATGTAGTTTTTCGTTTGTACCTATGTCCCATGCTAATTAAAATTATCTATAGTTCCTTCTAGTACCAAGACCACTTCAAGTTTTCTTGGCTCGGAAAATGTGACCAACTCTACTCACGGAGTTTTTATGATACCCACTGAAAATCAATAGAGATAGGTTTAATATTCTACTAATGATATAATTTCGTTTACAATTTCAATCACGAATACTAAGTACCTAACAAATACGTTTAATCGACATTCAAAGCCTCGCATATAAACAAACATCGAAGTGGTACAATAGGTACCCCACTAGGTTGCCTACTAATGCTACAGTGCGGAATACCCGGTACATCCGATTGTTGACACATTCCTGACAAGTCTGATTACATACCACCGATGCGGCTGAATTTATTAACTTAAAATTCAAAAAAATAAATGCCCATAAAGTCGTGTCTTCATCAAGTCTCGAGCCTTTTTAGAAGTATTTTTCTTTTCTGCCTCGTATATCGAATGCCAGTGAATTTGCGTGAGAAGAAAAGACATAGAACGGGCCCGAAGTAAATAGGTAAGGCGTGAAAGAAAAATCGTAGCGTCGTCGTATCATCGTCGTAGCATCGTCGTAGTACCGTCGTAGCATCGTCGTAGCATAGTCGTAGCATAATCCTAGCATCGTCGTAGCGCCGTCTTAGCATCATCGTAGCATCGTCGTAGCGTAGTCGTAGCATCGTCGTAGCATCATCCTAGCATCGTCGTAGCGGCGTCTTAGCATAGTCGTAGCATCGTCGTAGCGGCGTCTTAGCATAGTCGTAGCATCATCGTAACATCGTCGTAGCATCATCGTAGCATCGTATCATTGTCGTAGCGTCGTAGGAACATCGTCGTAGCATCGTCTACACTACACACCTAACTATACTATTATATGAATGAGGGCGACAACTACGTTTCATGTTGTTTTGAGATACGTGACATAAGAGTAACTACTATTCGTATGTCCAACGACACTTTATAAATACAATAGACATTACATTGCCTTTCTGAAAATGAAACTGTCTACAGTTGAAACTGACGAGAGTTTGAACTGAATATAATAATATTTTATTTAAATTGTCGAATCGATTGATTTGGGATGAGGCTGAACAACAGTGTTCGTTTGCATACAAATCAGAACCGCACGTGTTTAGTGGGGCTTATATTAGAGGAGTATTTGAAACAGAGGTTGCCGATTCTGGTTCTGCTGTTCAGCCATTTCTTTATTTATAATCATTTTATAACTGGTGAATAATAATTTATTTATTTATTCAGTTTCATTTCTCACCAGTTCTTCACAAGTTTCAGTTTTCAAGTGAGACTTTTGCTGCTTATACTATTATTAAATCTGTGACAAAGTACGAGAACATGGCCGGATCTGGCCGGACTCAACTGAATGAATTCCGCCACCTAACAAATTAGCACCATTTGCTTTCTAAGAGTAACCCGGAGTGATCGGGCAAACTCTGAGATCACGCTGTCAAAATCTTTGCAAGTATTTTTATTGATTGGATTATAATATCCGCCGAAGAATTTATTCTTACTTTTAAAAAATATTGCCATCTTCGAACAATGGTTTTAATAGGCGTTAGTAAATCAATTTCGCGTTATCCGAAGTGCATTTGTACCCTTCACTCCGTAGGATGCTTAAGAATTCCCGGTCATTATGTTAGAGGCTCATAAATAATGAATTTTATTTGTTTAGGTTTCAGCAAATGCGAGGTTGGATTAAATGTAGCTTGTGTAACCTTTGAGATGAGCCCGGATCCTTTTCTGAAGACTTTCTTCGAATGTTTCCTTTTTCCATTCTCTCCTTATTTACACATACCCATGTGCTTGGAAAGCTCTTTGTAGCGATAGGGGTGGTTTACTTAAATTAAAAAAAGCTTCAGATAGATGAGGCAATTCGTCGTCGTTTTTTTTTCCTTTACTTGCTTGAAGTACCATAAATTCATGCAAAAAAAGATATTTTTTTCTCATCTGCCCCACCAGTGGAACGACCGGTGGGCTCGATGGGAATAACCCCGTAAAAGACAAAACAATAAGTACCAAAGCGTCTATACTGAGTATTGTCTCCAATTTGTGTCCAACTAGACAGTAGTCTGGAGATTATACCAGTATCAGACGGCATCTGCACGGTAAGTAGAGAAACAGTAAATTAACTTCATGTAACCGATTCAATTTAATATATTTAAAATTACATTAAATTGCGTACACAATATATTTTTGAAAGTGAGCCAGTCAAATCCGTATGGCGAGTATCCTCTGTGAAGGGTGGGTAGTGAGTGAATGATAAAAAAATAGCGCAGAAAAAGTACACTATCATTTGGTTTTTGTTACCTATGTCACAGATTATATAATACTATACTAGTACCTATGTAATGTGCCCCGTCCATGTCCATTTTAATGATTTTATCTTTACTACGATATCCTCCAACTTTGTTATTTTCCTCAGTGTGGTTGCTTTTTCCCTATCTTTTCTGTGTTATCCTAGCATACTTCTCTCCATACTTCTCTGGCATGTTATGAGCTTCTGGGAGTTTTTTTGTGTGTTTGCCCAAGATTGGCATCCATATGTGAGTATCGGTAGGATGCATATGTTAAGACCGACAACAGTGGAGAGAACTGGAGGAGGCCTATGTGTCAAAAGGACACGCTATTGCTAAACAACAGTAGCCAGGGCTCAGAAATCAGAAAAACCTATGTAATGTGCGGAAAGTTTTGTCTCAGAGCCCAATAAAGTGTATTTACTGTTATTTGGTGTACCTACTGTTGTATCTTCTATCGCCAGTGCAATTTGCATCTGTCATCAGTTAATTGTTTTATCCAACTCGTCCAACGGGAAATAAGCTCGATTTTCCATAAAAAGGTGAAAACTTTTCACGTGTGAACGGAATTGAATCGCCATTTTGCGTCGAAGTTGAATGTAAAAATGCATTTCAGTTTTTATATTAATACAGTTTTATAAAGTGCTTGGGGCGGGATATTTTCATTTTCAGCGTCTTAAGTAAGTAGGTAACAGATTTTTGGGACAACCCAAAAACAGTGCATACAAATGCACTGTTTTTTAACCGACTTCAAAAAAGGAGGAGGTTTTCAATTTGGTTGTATATTTTTTTTTATGTTTGTTACCTCAGAACTTCGTCATTTATGAACCAATTTGAAAAATTCTTTTTTTATCTGAAAGGGTATGCTTCCAGATTGGTCCCATTTTTTTTTTAATTAATGTTTCTTACCTCAGAACTCCGTTATTTATGAACCGATTTGAAAAATTCTTTTTTTATCTGAAATGGTATGCTTCCAGATTGGTCCCATTTTTTTTTTAATTAATGTTTCTTACATCAGAACTCCGTCATTTATGAACCGATTTGAAAAATTCTTTTTTTATCTGAAAGGGTATGCTTCCAGGTTGGCCCCATAAATTTTTATCAAACTCAGTTCAGTAATTTGGCAGTTAAATAAGAATAACTCTAAAAAACGCGTCATACACGTACACGACACTGCGTATTTAAATGAATGCGTATCAAATTGAAGTTGGTTTTTCCAGTTTTGTAAACTTATAAATTATTTGGTTTATTGTAGGTCTGCTGTAAACTATTTAGATTAGCCTTACCAAGCTGTTAGTAAATGGATGGCTGATCACTATTAACTAATTTTTGCTAAATGCTTTGGGGTTTTTTATTATAGGCACACTAGTGTACCTACTGACACTTGATAATATATGAGATAAATGTCCTATTAAAAATAAAAAATGTACAATCAAGTAAGTATGTACAGTCAAGTTCACTAAGGGCGGATTCGACCAAACTATTTATATGCAGTATAAGTCTTATACTGTGAATAAAACCAATAATTACTCTAGTGATAAGAAACTTTTTGTTCTACCAAGTCTTATTCCAGGAATGACTTGTCTATCCGAGAATGAATCGTTATACTGCCAAAATCTATGGTATAAACAAGTTATCTGTCGAATATTTTAATGGCGGCTGCTACATTTGACAAAACAGCTGTTTGTTTTCATAGATATTGACAACTTGACACCCGGATAATTTGTGTGCACATGTACTATTGTGTTGCGCTCTCTAAGCAATTGTATTTTGAATTAAGTTGGTTTTTATGTATATACAGAATAACAATATGGGATTTGCTACTCTCAAGATTGCAATGGAAAATCAAAAACGAATTTATCTGAGAATAAATTCAATGAGTAAAGTTACACAAGGGATACTTATTCAGGAATATCATGACTTTTAGACGAATCTGCCCTAAACCGGGTAGTTTACACTAGACGTTGGTTAAAAACCACAGCCATAATCAGGCATGAAACTTTTATGTTTACGTACGTTAAATATTTAGCTACCCTCCAACGTGAACGATTACAAAACAAACTTAATATAGGTACCTTTCAATTCACAAATTCAGGCTAAATTGTGCCTTATATACTACGGAATAGAGAGCGGAAAGTGATTGAGAGGTGTAAAGATAAATTTGTAGAGTTTTATTATAACTAGAAAGTTTTGCTTGATATTTTGCCAATACGTGTTGTTGCGATTTTTTTCGGCATAAGGAGAAAATGGGATTGATAAATTGAAGGATCGGTAGAATCAATTATTTTAGGGTAACTTCTGGTTGAATATTTCAAGGACTCTATGAAGTTTAGGCTTCATTCCGATTAATCATTTTATTTATATCGATACAAGATACGTTTATTTAAGATCTTCGACCATTCAAAAGCTAAACCGCCTTCAAACATCAACTAATATATAATTATAAGTAAATAAAATAAATAAATATTCACGGACACTTAACACAACGCCTTCTAGTCCCAAACTAAGCAAAGCTTGTACGATGGGAACTAGATGGCTGATAGAATACATAATAATATTTTTTTTTTGTAAATACATACTTTTAATACATATAAACACCCACACACAGAACAAACATTTATGTTTGCCATACACAAATGTTTGTTCTCGGTGGGGATCGAACCCACGACCCACAGCACGGAAGGCAGAGCTACTACCGACTGAGCCATGACGCCTGTTTTTAAGTAAGTATTATATTTTCTTAAATTCTTTACTTTAAACAATTATTAAAATTAATATAGTAGGTGCCAAATAACACGGCAATACAAGTCATTCACCCACCTTCACCACGATGTCGCAAAATTCAATTTATGTACGGCTAACTCTGTCGCTTTCCATACAAACCTGTCGCTAAGACGGTATCGCTCGAATCTCGTTAGTACTGTTTGTTTACCATACATAATTTGAATTTTGCGACATCGTGGTGAAGGTGGGTGAAGGACCTGTATTGCCGTGTTATTTGGCATCTACTATAATCTTAACATCGACTGTTGTTTTTTAAAATAATAAAAAGTCTTGTATGAAGGAAACAAATAACTTTCCTCTATAAACCACCTTGTGCTGGATTAATAACACAAGATAATACGCTGAAAGTAACCTCTGTTTAATTAACTTTCTCTTCCTTACTCGACCCGGTTGCCTTATTTGTTTTTACTATCATAAAGCTTACTTTATATTGCAAAGGTGCATAATAAAATTTAAGGAGTAGCGCCTTATGCTCGGGAAAAACTCTTATTTATTCAATAGATAAATTGGAAATATTTATACCACATCATCATCAATAACGTATATCGGGCCACTGCTGGACGTAGGTCTCCTCTACCAAGACGCGCCACTGAGCCCGGTCTTGGGGCTCTTCTCATCCAGTTTGCCAGCTACATTTCGCAGATTGTCACCCCACCTAGCCGGAGGGCGTCCTACACTACGCTTAGGTACTTAAAAGTGGTCTCCATATTTATGCCAAACTAGCTGGCGCCCGTGGCTTTGCTCGCGTGGTAGCAGCGTACAAACAGCTTTGAATTTTTTTGAAAATTCTGTAGCACGTGTCGAGTCAATTTATTTAACGAATCTATGTACCAATTTGGAAGGGTCTATCATGTACGGTATATTAAAGAAACGCATTATTTAGTTTAAATAGCTTTGGACCCTTTAGGATGCGACTTTTCAAAATTCATTTCTTAGTGCACCCTTACACTATATAAGGATACTACCCTACAAATTTCATACCTCTAGGTCTTATGGTTTAGGCTGTGCGTTGATTATCAGTCAGCTTCAAAAGAGTTTTATATTATATTGATGATGATAGATATAATATAAGCTAAAGAGCATTACCTAGCATGAGAAAAACCAGACGTTTCCCTGGCTCAATGGTATTGGTTCAAAGCTCAGCAATTCAGCATTCATTACGCAAATAGTTCTCCAGGGTGAGATATGGCGGACTATCTCGGAAGTAATGGAACGCAAAATGTTATTTGCGAGTATTATTTGTTTAGATACAGGATGTGATAGTACTATTCCCGAAAAGGTTTACGAGTATTGGTACTGAAAAAAACTAAAAATAAACCTTGATACATTATATATAGCATGAACTCTTTTGAGACAGTAAGGGCCGTAAGATCAATAGTGGTTTAAACCACGAAATAGAGTTTAACCTCCAGTCTCAGATTATTTCATGAGATCAATGGTAGTTAATCGACCATCGATAGCTTAAACTGACAGAGATGACAGTAGATTAATCAACCCATAGTTTAAACTGCTTTTGATCTTACGGCCCTAAGGGTAGCTACTTTAACCGTTGTAGCTACAGGGAGACGTCTTTGCAAAATACTATAATTCCCTTGAAAATATTGAGCTGCAATCACAGATTAAAAAAATGTACAGTCGGCAAGAAAAGAAACAATTTACACCAAAACCTAGATCCAATTTTCGAGTTAAGGTAGCACCTAAGGCTTAGGTATACTTTAGCAAGCACATTTATTTACAACGTACTGAAATAACACTACATACCTGGATATGTCACTTTGTGCCCATCCAGAGGCGTAGTGTATTGGAACGTGATTGTATCTTGAGGCTCCGCGAGGCCACCTGCATCACTATATCAAAGTATGCAAGCTTATTGTGGTGTGATCTATAAGCGATTGCGGATGAATATGAGTGTGGCTGGGTATGCAAGTAGAGGAAGGCCGAAGAAGAAGTGGTTGGATTGTGTGAAAGAGGATATGGATGTGAGAGGAGTAGATTCAGAATTGACGAATGATAGGAGTGAGTGGAAGAAAAAAACATGTTGTGCCGACCCTACCTAGCGTGGGATAAGGGCAGGGGAATGATGATAAGTGATTGCTGTTCAGACCTTAAAGCTCAAATTTTATAGCAAAATATAATCCTTTTCTATTTATTTCATAAAAGCAGTAAGCAATTGCAATGTGCTCTATATTTTTTACTTATAATAATTATTGGCTATCTGTCCTGTTTAATCCTGTTGATTTTACCGGGTGAAAAGTAGCATATTTTTATCCTAGGTTATATCATAAACTATACAAACCAGGTGTTGGAGCGTGAATGAAACTCTCACATTTATTGTAATAATTGTTGTCATCGAAATAAAGGAGGGCTAAGTATAGGATATGAAGATGATGTTGATATGTTAATAGCTATCTCTTTAAGATACTGAAGTCTTTAATCTTCCTCAACTTGAAACTCTCTCGAGTACCAGCAACAGCTTTTATATCCACTGAAGCCTCCTTGACCCGCCCAATGTCGCATAAATCGCGTAAACTTTTATCTTAGCGCAGTACGACCTGATACGTGTAGAAAGATGGTAAGTGCATAAACTTCTACATAACAAAGACTAGGATCACAAAGCGTAGTATAAAACAGGGGTTGTAAAATAGACAGCACTTCGACCTCGCCCGGAATGCAACCTTTGAAGTTCTCTATCAACCTGCCTCAAGCCAAGTTGACATTTTATTTTACAGTCTTCTTATTCTTATTTAAGGCCTCTGTCTGTCATAAAGACGACTCAATGATGAGTAGAAGAAGTTTGAGCCAATCAAGAAACTTTTATTCACAGCCACAGAATATAATACTTAGTATAAGCAACTGTTGTTACCAACATCATAGCTGGGGCTTAGTGCTTAGTTTGGCGTAAAGTATTATATGATCTTTCTAATATCTAATTTCTTGTGAATATAGTACAAGTGCTCAATTGTAACATAGCAAAGTAGTTCGTAAGTGGCATGGCTGCTCGCTAACCGTTAAGTGCTATGCTACCATCACAATGTGGAACTTAAACAAGGCCTGCCAACTATGCTCGTTGTATGTTAGCTAGATTAGTTCCTTACAATATTCTACACTAGCTTCCATCCGCGATTTTGTCCGCGTCCCGTTTGTCATGTTCATTTTTTGCGATAATGAAGCCTATGTGTTATTGTGTTGTATATATATTCCAAGTGATGAACAAGACTTTCAGGTATTGAATTCGGCATTGAATACGGCAACTTACGGCAGTTAAAGTAGAATTAGCTTCAAAACACTAATTACGCACTAAAAACACAAAAGAAAATAATTTAAAACCACTGGGAGGTTTACCAACTCGTAATAATGATATTCGACAGATAAAATATCTACTTTCTCTCGTCAAAAACAAAGATGGAAATATTTTAACCTAGTAAACAGCTTTACTATGAGCTGGCAAAATCCGAAACTTTCCGAATTTTAGGAGAAGCACAAATACGTAAATCGCTGGGTAAATCTGACAATCGTCGAGTTACTAAACTATCGTCCGAGTTTCACTGCGCGTCAACGACTCAACAGTTCGTCTACCGTTTACGCAATTGTATATTCAGTGACGTAGCTGTACTTGTTCAGGCTGTGGTGCGTACGTGTGACCGAGTGCACTTAATTATTCATACCGCTTAATATGCCAAACACATGCCATGCCAACAAAGTTACAAGTACACAGTATGGTTATTAGGTTTACTCACCTAGCCAACCATGGTAATTAAAAAAAACATTGCAAAGCCTCTTAACTATGCAAGGACTTTCAGTTACGATCGGGTCACGACCGATTTACACACCCACTACACTGAGCTATATAAAGTCTACGTAAAGTTACGCCGTACGGCATCACTACTGAGAAGCGTTAGCGCATTACACGCAGTGTATACATATCTTTACTGTTCTTATGGTTATGAGTGTGCTATTATGATAGAGCCAAACCTGTCCAAACTAGTTCTAATACCTAGTGGCTAGCTGCAGCAAAGGTCAGCAAGTTTACTTTGACAATGGTATCGAGTCGCTTGTTGTATTTTTCTAAACTAACCTAATTTGACAGCTCTAAAATAATAGCCGTCCTTGTCGTTTTAGTTTATGAGAAAGGGACGGCAACATTTTTAGTGCTGTCAAATTAGGTTAGTTTAGAAAAATACAACAAGCGAATCGATACCAATACCATGGCAATTCAAGTCAAATAGAAATCAAAGTAGGTATTGAAACAATAAAATAGAATTTAATTTGACACGAGTTTTGTCATTTTTTGAAACGACACACAGCACTTTTATTTTAATAGTTTTACTTGTGTTATTGTGAGTATTGTTGTTTAATTTTGGTGGAATTTTAAAGAATAATACTTAGGTCACAACACAAAGTGTGAGCCATTGGCATAAATGTGTGTAAAGTGGTTTTTCTGAATGTGAAAATTCGTGTTAGGTTTTGAAGAGAAAATCCACCATTTTCTTTTCAAAACAAACGACAGTCGACTTGACGAATGACTTGACTTGACTTGACTTATATTATTACAATCAAATTACAATTATATCACTTGACATTGTCAAAATTGTCTGTCGAAATGGCAGACAGAGGCCATTATTGAAGAGAAGAAGAATAATTGAATTCTGTTGCCTAAACAATTTACTCTGACCGTTTATCTCGATACCGTAACATTATTTCAAAACATATTATTAGAAGTGGATTTCGCAAATTGGATTATGGAAGAGAAAAACATATTCCATATTACGATAAACGGAAAATATGCGAAAATAATGTGTTTGTTTACACACAACAAAGTATGCGAAATGTGAGAAGTTTTATTTCTCCAAAAGGTTGAGATCTTCGCTTGTAAGGTATAATCGTTTAATCTATTTTATTTTTGTATTTCTGACGTGTAAGAAAAATACAGTTCTTGATATCATAAAAACAAATTCATAATGTATCCGCTGAAACCAGATTAAGTAAATAAAAAGAGTATAAAAACGGAGTCGTTTAGAAAGTAAACGCGTAACTTACTTTTAGGTATCTTTAAAGACAAGATAAGTAAAATCTATGGAAAAAACTCTCAAATTTGCACACCCGTAAACAAAGTAAAATGACCTCTGAAATCATCAAATTAAAACGGATATTTGATCGCATTAACGATAACTGGTTTACCTTAAGGGATGGTGTTGCGAAAACCTTGATTGATGACGTGTCTGGGAGGAGGGTAAATTAGAAAACATCAACATAAACATGACCCCTGAGAGTGAGGATGTTATGGTAAAATTATACAGGGTACTTATAAAAAAAAACAAAATAAGATTATGTGCCTAAATCTTGATCGATTTTTTATCTTTGAATATAATGTATGGGTACTATTTTTTCTACTGTTTTTAATCTTCCCTATTTTTAAATCAATAGTTTTTTTTAATTAAATAGTGAAATAATGGTTTAATAGCTTATTTATAACAACTACCTACTTACTAGGTAAGCGTGCAAGAAAAACTTTACTTACCAAGGTACTTTGCGAATATAACATTTTACACAGTCTTTCCCATAGGTACTCAGCAAAATTTACGATTTAAAAACTTATTCTTAAATCATAAATTTTGGTGTGCACCAAATACAAATTGCTACCATGTGGCTACCACTATTAAAAATAAACTAGGAGTGGATAGGTAGGTACCAAGTTATATTATATCTTTAAGAAAACTATCTTTACAAAAAAATTCTTAAATTTTTTCTCAGAATGTTTTCCCATGTTTCACTATCCAGCGGTTTCTGTAAGAGGATTTCTGTCTTCTGTTAAATAAAGGAAGTGAAATATTTTATTACATTTTCAAACGACATGCGATAAAAGTAAGTTTTCGATTGCATTTAAAACAAAAATAAGTAGGTACTTAAAAGTTTCCAGACACTAAGTTGCTTTACAGAAGGTGAATGACCAATTCCAAAATAGTACTTTGAAAACAACTTTAATAAAAGTAATACAACATTGTTCTATTACTTTAATTTATTTTTATCGCAAAATCGTACCAGATTATCTTTTACAATTATTATAAAAAAATATCTTGTCTATGGGCCTGAGCGGCAGATTATCCTGCCAACGGGCTGTGGTATAAAATAGGGTCCCTATGGTAACCCTAGATAATCCGGGCTCAATAAACAAGTCGTTTATAATCCTACCTGTCCGTGAGGGACCCTACGTGATTGTAATGACTGAATAATAATACCCTTTAAATATACGAACGATACCTGCTCGATGGTTGAAGGAACAACCATCAATAAAATTAATAATTAATATTCATATTCTCAAAGACCCTGTATAATCACGGGCCCTGTGATCTGAACTACCATCTCCTCAAGATCGGAGCGACAGATAGCGACCTCTGTCGTGGCTGTCTTCATGAAAAGGAAACAGTAGAGCATGTCTTGCTGCATTGCTCTGCAACAACCGAAGCCAGATCCAAAACGGGACCGCAGGAGCTAATCGGGTCTCACTCCTCGGCATCCACAACACCATCGGGGATGCTGGAACATTGCTGTCATCAACCCAAAGTCCTTCTCCGTTACTTTAAGGAGTTGGGCTGGCTGGGGTGAGGTCAGCAGGGGGACAATGCGCAATACACCCCAACGCGGGACGTCAGTGCAGATCTTATTCCCACACGACGAATTAGAATTAGAATTAGACCCTGTATAATGTCACTACCTACACACCACAATCTTGATAGTAAGTTAGTAGACACGCATACCACTAACCAAACCCTATGATACAATGTGAAAGGATGAAGTTAATTTGAATTAAGTGTATTTGCTATAAAGTAGATTGTTCGAGGTGTTCTCGGGTAAATACCTTAACATCCGTCACTGGTATCACGGTTTGGGATGGTGACACATGGTTAAAAAATATAGTAAACATAATTGATACAATCATGATTTTTACCCTATTCTTAAATTCTACTAAATAGTCTTTTTGATATTTAGGTGTTCTTATAGGTATACCTCGTAATATATATCAAAAACATAGCGTTCTTCCTTGCCAGGGCAATGGCAATATAATATTATGAAGAGACATTTACTAAGACTACATTATTGCTCTTGCTAAAGCGTATTTTTTGTTAGTTATACGCCATCTCGTATAACTTGTTTATGTAAGATGCTCTGCAGGAGGAGCATAGAATAAAATAGAAGTATATTCTTTGTGAGTACACCAGACCAATTATAAATAAACCAAGGGTTGCTTATATTTTGCTAATAACAAGATTGCATAGATCCACCGACCGCTCTAAAATAAAATTATCATTATCACAGACGGAAAAGATAAGAAATCAAAAAGATTATCAACTTCTACATCCTTGTGTTTGCTGATAACCCGATGAGATAGGCTTGGGTGAGGCTGGCAAATAAACTATTCACTGTAATGTTGGCGCGCCGTAATTACTCAGAGTGGTCGCATGTGCCGTCACAGCCTTACCTATCGCCTCTATTAAATTAGCTTTACATGATTGGTTGGATACCAAGGACGGTTATGTTGGTATATTTCCAATATAATCACTTTAAAAAAATTAACAATAAATTTCAATTTATTTTACAGTGTTATTGGCATCATAAATATTATTGCTGAAAAACATAACTGACCTCTGGTTTAGACCAAGTTGTCTGAATAATAATCCAAAAAAGATTACTATTCAGCGCGATGCAGCCAGTCTTATGCACGCTTTGACTGGTAAGGATTTGGATGAGTTGGGATAGCTCAACCATTTCATTTGTACTTTATTGGTGTATTGTAAATAGGTACTTAGGTTTAATCATTTTGCATAGTGAATGCTATTTATTTCACAATTTTAGGATCATCTGCGAACAAATATAATTACTGTAATACGTACGTATTTATGGGTACAAATAAAAAAAAATAGGTAGGTAGTCACATGCAAGTAACTACCTACCTATTTATATAACTTGAATAAGATCAATAGCGTTTTCAATAAAGATTCCCTATTGTTTTTGTTTTATTGGTTACTTAGTTATGATATTTAATGTAATACTTTCTTACAAGATTATCTACTTCTTCGACGAATATTACGTAAGTATTTTCTGCTTGTAAAACAATTTGATAGTCACGTTGCGTTGCGGTTACGTAAAATGGAACGTAAATTGAGCGAACATAGGTGAAGGTAGCTATACCACTAGTACCACAAAACCCATAATTCACGATGTAAATCCGTTCCCTGTTCATTGACTTCGCAATATGAGCGTGGCTGACCTATTGGGGTCCATAGCTCTCAGCCTGTCAAAGGTGGTTTAGCAGAATTTACTTTGCAAACTCCACTTTGATTCAAAGCGTAGGTAAGATTAGGTCCCCTGTTCCACATATCCCTGTAACTGTAATAACGGTGACCATTTAAATCAATCAAACTGGGTGAACATTGGGAGAACCAAAACTTTTTTTTATACATCTACCTATATGATGGAACAATGCGATGGTTCACCTGTGAAGTGGTAATCACTGCGTATTGTATCACTGAGCACTTTCACTTTAGATATGCTGTTTTACATTTGAAAAACCAGGCCTAAGTATACCTACTATACCTACGTATTTAAGACAATTTATTAAGTGAACCGGGAATTGCATTTAATTTTAGCAGTGTTTCATGAAAAAATATGTAAATTAAATTACAGAAATAAATGCCTAAATGTACTTTGTTTATCCTATACCTACCAGTTGCGGGACTATCCAGTTGGACAGTAGGTATAGCGGTCGCATATCTAAATGAAAATGTCAGGACCATGGCAATAGCACAGATTATATAATACTATACTAGCAATAGGTAGGCAGATGTTAGGTACATATATGTAGTTGCTATACTGGACATCAAAGGTAGTCACCGACACGACACGTGATTTGGAATTCAAAACAAAGTAATGAAAGCCCGTGTGTCGATCTCTATTTATATGACGGTACTTGCACTACCTACTCTAATATTTGATTGGATTTGAATATTGTTGGAGCAAATACTACGAGTATGCTACGCTCGTAGAGTGTGCTACAAAAATGCCTCGTGCATTGCGTACGTTTACGAATATCAATGTAACTATTTTATTTGAGCAAAAAAAATAAAAACTTTTTCAATGGTTACAAGATGAAATATGATTGATTATCTGTCACAAAACGACGTCTCATAAATTTTATATAAGATTTTTTAAATGTTTGTAGAGATGCATAATTTTTGTTGAATTTTTAAACGTTTACATAAAATAACAATGTACACCCCCCGCGTGCTAAGAATACGAAGACACTGCAGTAATATAACAAGATGGTACTCATCAAAGGAAACAAAGGAGGCCAAGCCTCCACCAGCGCCGAAAAAACCTGTCGAACCCAGGAGGGTTTTCAAAGTCTACCGTTTCGGGGGTATAGCGTCTAAAGAGGAGCCTAAACTCCAAAGCTACGAGTTAGATGTCAGCACTTGCGGGACCATGCTATTGGACGCTATGATAAAACTCAAAGACATGGACCCCTCTCTCACCTTCCGAAGATCTTGCCGTGAGGGCATCTGCGGTTCCTGTGGAGTCAACATGCAGGGGGAGAACTGCCTCGCCTGCATCACTAAAATTCCAGACGCCAAAACGATAACCATCTACCCCCTACCCCATATGTACGTCATCAGGGACTTAGTGGTTGACATGACCCACTTCTTCAACGGTTATAACAGCATACGTCCGTATTTAATTCGGAAAAACGCACTGGTATCAAAAGGACAGTACGCGCAGAGTATCCCAGATAATTTAAAGATGATGGGCTTGTATGAGTGTGTGTTATGCGGTTGTTGTTCCACAGCATGTCCAAGTTACTGGTGGAATGGGCGACGGTTCCTCGGCCCGGCTACGCTGCTGCAGGCTTACCGCTGGTGCATCGACTCTAGAGACGAAGACACGGAGCAGAGGCTTTTCGACCTGCGCGATGATTTCAAAGCGTTTCGCTGCCACACGATTCTGAACTGCTCTGTGGCGTGCCCGAAGGGTCTTCACCCGGGCCTAGCAATTGCAAAACTGAAGAGGATGATCAGTGCTGTGGATAAGAAGCCACCTCCACAGATAGACACGATGAAATTCAGCGGTGGAGGTCTGAAAGATTGTGCGTTGAAATCAGCTAAAAAGTGTTGAAAAAGAGAATAAATAACACCATGGTTTTTTTATTACATATTTTTTGGGATGATTTAATTTTTTTTTAGGATTGCTATCAATAACTGTCGTATTGATGTGAAGCAGCATAAAACAAGTGCGTACCAGACCGCGGTGACGGTTTTGGTAGCACTTTGCTACCAAATATTAAATTAAAGGAACTTATTTTATTATTTTCTGGTTTTACTTTACCTTGAGCTATTTCGGCAAGGTTAGATTTACGACCCCCTAGATGGACTATAAACAAGAAAAGATTGAGATGGAAAGGTTCTGTATATTAGTTCTGTAGGTCTGTGTTTCGTTTGCTTTGTGTAATTTTAATGCAATCCAATCCAATGTACAATGCCATGCGATACCTACTAACTTACACTTATAAACATTATTTTCGCAAAGGTTCTTTTAGTTAAATTTCTGTTGAGTTTAGAGCTGTCGAACAATATGAAATCACCTTGGCTCACAGTTCTTATTGATTCCCAAACTTGGCCTTGAAGAAAAAAAGATGCCTGAAGGAATCCAGCACTATCGCGGGGCCATCAATCAGTCCGCTGGTCTGCTATCAATCATATTTCCGAACAATTTATAGAAAGTGACAGAAACTGTGCCTGAAATTCTAACAATCTAAAACCAACCTTATTTTTAAGATAGCAAAGTTTCACGTCCGCTGGGAGGAGGATGTGGGACTGGAGGGATTAGGTTACAGTTTACCAGGCTTAAATGAAACCGATTTTTTTTAACCTGCATAAATCCTTATTGCCTGAAAATTAATAACATATAAGTAGGTATCTATCTATCCTGTATTAATTAAATCCCCACATTCTCCATTCAATTCGCTTGCTTCTACACAAAATAAATTCTTCACCAACGATTAGTACATATAGGCGCCTTCCTGCACACTCCCCACCTTCCAGCAAGGCCGACGATCTGCAATCAACACTGGGATGAGAAGAGCTGCTCAATGGCGCGTCTTAGGAGACACCTACGTTCAGTTGACCGATATAGATTGATAGTAAGGTACGAACCTACCCTGACCAATCCCATCTTAGCTAGCTGTTCACTATGGCGTCACCGAATGTGTTTTTCATAAAAGCACACCAAAGTTTATTACTTTCCATCTCCCATCTAGACCCACTATCTTTTATTTATGGCGCTATGGAATTTAGGATGAAAAGCATATTTTTTCACGGAAATGTTTGTGCTCGGAGTCGATTACGATTCGGGTCAGTGGGTGTAAGCAGTATTTAATTTTGTCGCGAACGTAATATAAATATTACATACCTTCATGTTAATATTCCAATCTTGGGAAGTGGAAAATTCTGTTCATTGATGGTGTTTTCCTTATAAGAATCGATACCCTGTCAACTCGGGGTAAACATATTTTATAGGAAAAGAAAAAATTAAGTAGAATAATTATTGATTTAAAGGGTGGGTTTAAAAAACACAGAATAATATGCTTCTCTGGGTAGTTTTAAAATCGTGCCAATATTATTACCGCTATGGAATTCAAACCCACACTACTACAGCTAAAATAATGGACCTTATATAGCTTTCTTCTCATCCTATTTTATTTATTTATCTATTCATCTGGGTAACCACATGGATATGCATGTATGTGGGATTCTGATAGTGCTACGAAACGCTACATGATTGCTACGGTATGCTACGGTGCTACGCTTGGAGCTACCTACGGTATTTTAGTGGTACTAGCACAGAATAATAGTGTGTATTCTAATTTTTTTTTTTTTTTTGAAGCTATATTTTTCAGTTACCTAATAAATACCTCAAAATATCTAGCTTGCATTTAGTTAGTCAATTTTCCTTCCCATACCCTGGACATCTCTTATTTCTATCTGTGTTAGGCACAGTACAGCGCAAATCCACAAATCGTCAAAATACCCTGTTAAAAAACAAAATCCGTAAATGTAGTGGCTACATAAAACCAGTAAAAAGCCACCGAGTTAATTTATGGAATCCATTTGTAAATTACTCCGAATTTATTGAATTGAAACAATTGTGGCAAAAATTTTCGCGGACATTTTAAAGATTTTTCTACGACCTTTATTTTTTTATTACTGTTGACGTTTGGGTTAAATTAAATAAATAAATAAATAATAATAACTAGCAGCGCCTCGCGGTTTCACCCGCGTAATTCCCGTTCCCGTGAGAATTCCGGGATAAAATATAGCCTATGTTCATCAGGGATAATGTAGGATTCTAATGGTAAAAGAATTTTTTTAATCGGTCCAGTAGTTTCGGAGCCTATTCAATTCATACAAACAAACAAACAAACAAAAAATCAAACCTTTCCTCTTTATAATATTTGTATAGATGTATAGATAATATTCACGGACACTTTTAACACAACGCCTTCTAATCCCAAACTAAGCAAGGCTTGTACTATGGAAACTAGATGGCTGATAGAATACATACATACATTAAATTATAATGGTCTTATTCATAATCTCCTGTTATTTTATAGTGGTTAAAATATTGTCATTATTATTTCCGTGTTCACAATAAAGAGATGAGAACCAATTAATCAATCATTGATAATAGAGTTCTAAGAACCAATACGAATAAGGCCATAACAAATAGGATCCATATACGGGTCTGTAGATACAAGCGAGGATCGTTAGGAGGTACCGCAAGGGGCACAAAAATGAGACCATAACCTAGCTCAGCAGCAGTCAAGCAAGAAATAGGTACAAGAAACTTGAATTGGGTACATTCAGAGAAATTGTAGTACCTACACAGGCAGACACGACGTCTTTTTATGCGAATATAGGTACCTACATAGAAATGATATATGAAATGAAAAAAATTTAATGAAACTTGTTTATTTTTCAACAATACAAGAAAAAACAGTTTAATTTTACACATAGAATAAAACCTTTGGCAAACCACAGACTAAAATAACAGTATAACGCAAAACATTCCAAACTTTAGAAGCAAATGGAAAGAAAATAAAAGTTAGCCACGAAAAGGAAAATGTGTAAAATTGAATCCATAAATTGCGATAACTTGTTTAAAACTGTAATTTGCGTATAAACTTTTTATTAAATTGTGTATTCGCAAAGTTCCAGATTATGAACGAAATTATCTTTAAGTTTGATCTGAGCATAAAGTTAAGGCATTAACATAAAGATACTTAATTCTGTGTATAAGGATCGTCAGTAGTGTAACAATAATGATGCGAAACTGTGGTGTAACAATAATAGATATTATGTAACGCGGGTCCAGTTCTCGTGGGTACTACGAGCACCGCGCACGCAGCGCGCGCATAGCATGTAGCCGTTCTTTAATTCAATTTTTGCGAATACAGTTTCATTTCAAAAGTTTGTACTTTGTTTTTATTCCTCATAGACCTGCATAGCTTACAGGAATCTTTATGTGCTGTACCTAGTAGAAAAGGCGAATAGAAAACCAATCACTTATCAGTTTAAGTTGTGATCTGAATGTAGCAAAGGACAGAAACGTGTCATCAATTCCAATATATCACGTTAAAATTGTGCCCGGGAGAGGGTTAAACTTAAAATATTTCCTGAACGTGCTCCGGTTACCGAAGGTTTTTAATGTGGAAAATGAAGACCTATTTGTTCGAGTTCCACAGCCTTTAAAAGGTTTTACACAAACTATACTAAAGCAGGTCCCTAGGTAGATACTTATTCTTTGAGACTTTATGTGAGGTCACTAGTTCGACTTTTAGCAAATTTTTACGTCACTGTTTTAGTATTTTTTACTTTCGATCCGTATTCCAAGATCGGTCAAGTTTAGTCAAAACACTTAAATTTTGAGTATACTTATATACGTATAGTGTTCAATTTTTTAATATTTTTTTGGGAATTGCACAATTTCTAAATCTCCCGCTAGAGGCGCTTATCCGGGTTTCATACAAAATTTCTCGCTTTGCGAATGCGTTTGCGTGTGCTATACTTGAGTCGAAAGTCAAAACATATGCAAAGATTAGGGGCTCAGTTGTTGACCTATACCTCTACTACTCCATGTAGGTGTAGCTTAGGTACTTCAGACCTACACCTATATTTTTTTATTTAATACTTTATTGCACAAAATTACAAATTTGTTACAAAGGGTGGACTTAATGCTGAAAGCATTGTCTGCCAGCCAACCCAAACGTGGTGGTGTAGTGAGGAGGTTGGCGTGCGACATTACATTGAATAATATTTATCTTACAAACTAAGAGCTATACCTACTATATAATTTAATATATAACTATATATATATATATATATATATATATATATAACAAATCAAATAGAACATTACGTAACAGAAACAGAGGTAGGTATGGTAAAACAAGGTGGAATCTACCTTTATCAAAAAATAATGTTGTGAAAGGTGACATCATGCATACAGCTGTTTAAGGAAAAGCTCGCCTATTTATTTAAGTAGGTAGGTACTCTAAGTTATTATTAAGTACTACCTATTACTGAGAATAAGTTAAGCTACTTATAGAACTGTAACTAAGTATTTTTTATTGTACATCCGAAACGGATAAACTGTTGGTTCAATTTTAAGCTTTTAACACCTTTATGTACACAGATAAAAAATAAACATACCCATTATCTTCATTCTTATCTTTATCTTTTATCTAGAACTTGAATTTACCAAAAAACGTCTAGGTGTAGAGTTAATAAACGTTAATAAACTCCATCGTCCTGTAGATATACCTAAGTAGACCTAAGAAATGATTAATGAAACCGTGCCGTAGTCTCGGAGTAGAGCCAAATACCTAAGTATGAATAATGGAGTAGACTAAGTAACCTAGAAATTCTCAAAGATAAATATATCTAGTGTTCCTACTTACCTATGTGTAAGTTAAACATAACGCTGAATCTCGTAACTACCTAGATAAGATTTTTAACTAGGTACCTAACAAGTTTTTTTAAGGTTGAACAAGTCGCCGTCAGTCGCACACCGTTCCATAATGGTTCCATACCAACGTGGAAGGGTAACCACTCCACTGTTTGACGTTGACCAACCAAAACGAAGGATTATATCAATTTATCTCGTCATAATCTATGTCTGTATACACATACACCCCAAACCGTAAAAAAAGTATTCATTTAAAAAATACAAGCTAAAAATACTTTCCATACGAAAGTTTAGAAGCTTGTATTTTTTAAATGAATACTTACGGTTTGGGGGACATAGATTATGACGAGATTAATTGATATAATCCTTAGTTTTGGTTGGTTAACGTCAAACAGTGGAGTGGTTACCCTTCCACGTTTGTATGGAACGGTGAGCGACTGACTGCGACTTGGTAATTCTTACTACAAGCAGCTCACTTATGCAGAGAAACCAGCGAAATAATGTGTTTACTTTTTTTTTATGTGCTATAGCAGCACTTTGCTGCCAGCACACCTGATTATTTTAACCTGATTGTTGAAAGTACAGGGGCATAGGTACCTACCTACCTAGGTATATGACTATGATACTAGCAGTCTCCCAGATAATAACAAAATAGAAATAAAAATAGAAATTATTTAAATACGTAGTAACAAAGTTCCTCCTTCATATTTTACTCACTGTTTTTATCACTAAGTACCTACCTGTTTAGTTCGTAAGCCTACCTACATTAAAAGGCTTGAATAAAAGCCTGAAATTTCACATCAAGCCCCGAAAACCCCAACTTCACGGGAAATCCGTTATCAAGATGGCGCACTGCATAATTTTACGCCACGGCAATCCTAAAATTAATCTCGACTCGCCCGCAAAGGTGTCCGAGTAATTAAAGCCAGTCTAACTAATTATTAACAGCTTCAATCTACTTTTAAATAAATTGGTTTGTCTAACAGGGTTTAGAAAGTAATTTAAAAATTAGGCGTTCATGTTTTTGTAAAGCTAATTTAAAAAGATCATCTCACAGATTACACGGGTAACGTATACATAAAACGGATAAAAAAGTCCGATATTTAGATGTAAATACAAACTAGGTGAGCGAGTAAAGCCAGGGGCAGACTAATCTACGATGGTAAGGAGGGTTTCACTCTCAAAATAAACCAACTAATTTTAAATCCAAAACATTCAGCGATTATCCACCATCACATTCGACCTTTTTAGATCCTGCTTCGTAAACAAATCCACTAGCGTAAACGAAATCATGGGATTCGATTATAGAAATCGTAACTATGACGTATAAAAAAACCAGCGGCTGCTATTATAGTCACAACAATTAAATATTACGCAGTAAGTTACAGGCTTATTCCGATGGAGCCCACCGGCCGGCCCACTGGCGGGATGGGAAAAAGAAACCCCACCCCAAAAAAAGGCCACTATGCAAATGAGTGGGCTCGATGGAATTTTTTTTCCCATCTGGCCAGTAAAATTGTCATAGAGATATTTGGTCTGCTTGTTGGGGTAGATTAAACCACGGTTTCTCACGACCACGTTTTAAAAATACCTAATAAAAAGTTCCGCTGGACCACTATTTTATTAAATGGAAAGAAAAGTGCTAGAATGAGTAGTAGGTTAGTAGAATAAAATTTTATTTCACTTTCAGCTTTGTCTCACATATTCATATGAAAATGGATATTCCAAAGAACATAATATTTCAATGAAGGACTCGTTTTTATATAAGTAGTAGTTTTCAAGATATCGACGTTCAAATATTTTGTGCCCAGATGAATCAGAAGCAGATATTTTTTTTCCCATCCGGCCCACCATTCGGCCGGCCGCGCCGCCGCCGGTGAGCTCGATGGGAATAAGCCGTATTACATATTCTTTGCACAGCAAGGTCATCAGCGTTATCCATCAGATATAAATATCTCTGTCTCTACTTTCGACCAGTCAAAAACAAGGACAGAAATATTTGTATTTGACTGACTCAAAGGTCAAATTCAACTGCATGATAGCTACTAATCTGCTAGGTAGATGCTATAATTACCAATATGACTTTATGCACGTTTGTGGAATCGTCTCAAGACTTTTCATCGAGTCTTTAACTATGGTACCTACCTACCTAAAATCATGCGTCACGTACGAATCTAAGCGCGTACCTAAATATTGTTCGCTTCCATAATTTTAGGCGTTTTCATTCAACGCTAGCGATGACCGTTTATCTAGTAGAATTTACATGATAAGGGTCGTGCACGCTCGGGCGCGTTGATCCGGATTTATTGATTGTCCACTGTCACGAAATTGGGCCTGTAGTGTCTATTGTGCTTGGATTTTGACGCTTAAAATGTGGGCTGCAATAAATTTCCCCGATTTCGAAAGGAATTTATGACCCGTTGCGAAAACGAGCATAGAATAAAATTGGATAAGAATCTATGGAGATACATCTTTTCTTTTATAGGTTTTTAGGTATAGATCTGTGCGTGTATTTATTATAATTTGCCCTATAGGTAGGTAGGTACTTGTTTCATGGTAAATTCGTTATTGTTCAGGAAAATAGGTTTTAGTACCGCTAGCAATCTTGTATTTTAAACTGGACGTAGTTTTGCAAAACAGAACCAACCCACATGAAGTCACTTTCGAGATAATGCGATTTTTCTGAAAAATTTGCGTACAAACATCAGGGCTATTTAGTTCAGGAAAACAACTTTACACGCTTGTGTAAGATATTAAGGTTAATCTATGGATACAATAATTATTTCGATTTTCGTTATGTAAGTAATTAAAAATTAATAAATTATCGCGTGGTTCTAGTTTGCTTTATAGGATTATGAAAATTTTATACTACGTGGTTCTTTATATCAAAAGGCACTTAGCAGGTTTTACTTTCTAATTATTAAAATAACGTTACATAGTTTATTAAAAGACTCTATTCGTCATCATTTTCTGCCTCAAGGTTCATGTTTTTACTTAATTCACCTGGGATAATTCACCCGGATGAACGAATTACACTTTTAGTAGGCTTGATTCACCGAGGTCATATCCGAGTGCATTAAGTAAACTATTTAGTAGACTTTATTCACTCATGTGATAGGTACTTAGGTGAATTAAGTGCACTAAGTACATGGCAGACTTAATTCATCTATGTGCTTACAAACTATTGTGTAATGAATCCTATGTGGCCACTTGCAATTTGAAGTAAAATTGAAATTTGTTGACCATTTATTGACATTTTGACACTATTGTATTTAATAAGATTATTTATTGACAACGTCACAAGTAAACAAAACACATGCGATTGAATGTGAATGTTTGAGAGCATGTTTTTTATTTTATTGTTTAAAAAAACCTCAAATATTAGACCTAAAATTTATAAAAAGAGGACTTGACCAAGTGTTGCTGCTTAATGGTCGGCAGTACTTGATGAGCTGGAATTATATTGAGGCAATATTTTCAAAATATCTATAATCTATAATCAAAATATATATAAAAAAAATCTAGATTATGTAATCTAGATTTTTTTTTGAAATACATACTTATTATACATGTTAAGCTGGCATTTTGTCAGCGGTTTTGGCACGAAAATTCCAGGGTGAGTAGTTTCCGAGATATGACAGTTTTAAGTTTGACGGCTGTCATGCAATATTTAGATTTTGTCACACCTTTCATTAAGCGGTTTACATCTGACAGCGGTCATCAATAGGTATGTAGGTAATTTGTTAGATTGATATCTTCGAAGTTTCCCATCTATTTGCTCTTTTTTGCTGGACGTGCTGTTTCTCTTGTCGCTTACAGTAAATGACGTATCTTATAAAGTCTTGATTAGCATACGTAATCAAGATATAACATCCACTCTAAATTTTTATAAGATATTTAGCATGAAAAAAATATTTTGGACGAAAGAGAAATGGAAATGTTAATAAAATGGCGATTTTTGTTAGGTCCTAAATGGGCCAGTAACTTGTGCCACCAAACTTCTATTTTTGAAAGTCAACATCATGGCACTCCATAGCATTTTTTTGGCATTATTTTCTCTTTCAAAGAGGTTTTGTAGGTGCATGAAGTATACTTTGATTTGGTAAAGATAATTAATTGATTTATCAAGGTGATTAAAATCTACTGCAAAGTTTACTTAATGCACCCGGAAATGACCTGGGTGAATCAAGTCTACTAAATGTGTACTCAGTGCATACAGGTGGATTATCCCAGTTGAATTATGTATGAAACGCCTGAAAAAAAAAAAAAATTTGGTTTCGTTTTAATTCAAAATTAAGTTCAATAAAAGAAAAACCAACTACAAAACCAGTAATTATTATGCAACAAAAGAAACCCAAGCTGTTTAGTTCATCAAAATGATTGCGAGATGCCTTATTTCTTATAGTTAAAAATTGCCACACATAATGGTTTCGGTTTCCAAAATGAAAAATAATAAGATTTACAAGAACTATGTGTCATGGATCTATGAGGCGTATAAAAATAAGTCTTTTTTTTAAACCATGCACTGTGGTTCCGGTTTGCAAAATGAAACATTAAAGATTTATCGGGTGCCATGTGTCATGGATCTTTTTAGCGTTTTAAATATGCTCCTCATTTCAAATTAAGCTGTTTAGTTCTTTTTGTTTTTCTCAAAGTTGACATTTGGTGGTTGGTACCCAAAGTGACAGTGTCATTTTCCTACTTAGAAGCCAATAAGCGGCCTGGATCTTTATTGCACCTATGAAATACATCATTTGTATGCCGGCTGTGTATATAACTCAATTTCACAAATTTTGTGGGTTGGTTCTGGTTTGCAAAACTACGTCCAACTGAAGTTAGGTAGTTCTCTCTCCGGGACTAAACTGGAACCAAATCATTGCAAAAAAATTGGAAGTTATGTACCTATCTACCTACTTACTATATTTTTTAAATGGTCAATCCAAAAATACTAGTACCTATAGGATCGAAGCCACAATCTTGAAAAATTTTCGAGACGATGCATTTGAGCCGAAGTCCACAAAATGGTGACTACACTTATTTTAACCCGACTATGAGGACATAAGGAGCTATAAAAGGCCAAATAAATAATTTATAAGTTTAAAAAACTGGAAAAACCGACTTCAATTTGATACGCCTTCATCATCAAATGATGATGATGATGGCAATTCGGGACCAACCTGGAAGCATACCCTTTCAGATAAAAAAAGAATTTTTCAAATCGGTTCATAAATGACGGAGTTCTGAGGTAACAAACATAAAAAAAAAATACAACCGAATTGAGAACCTCCTCCTTTTTTGAAGTTGGTTTAAAATAGGATGTGATCAAACCTATGTAACATTCCTGATTTTTTTTTGCTTGGTTACGAGATACAGACAATAACAACAATATTTTCGAGACTAGGTAGGTAGGCATATGTGCGTTTCGCCAGAGGGCCCAGTCTAATTTCAATTTCGTTAAGTACGATTTTATTCAATTTTTTACCATACTTACATACAATACAAATTCAGCACCGCAACCCGACACCGCAGTGTTCATTTCCACATAATTGGCGGACGCTGAATGAAGACGGATGGTCGCTCGAGAGCCATCGATCAAACGCTTTCTTTGTTCAAACTCGAGGGATTTTATTCAAGGTGGCGTGGCTACGGGCCGCGAAGGGCTTTATTGGACTTTGGGTTAGATATTTATATCCAAGCTGATATTACAAGTTTAGAAATTATTTTGTAATAAAGGTAGGTTCTTGCAAGTTGGCAGTGCAGCTCAACGAAGAAATGCACAAACCTATAGGTTTCCTATATGTTACATGAAAAACAGAAGTGGTGTTACAAGTTTGACTACGTTGTGTTTATCTATGTTCATATAAGCAATGTTTGGTGCAAATTGGTGGAGCTGTCTCCAAATCATGAGGATATCCTCATAACTTGAAACTAAACCTCATGAGATCTCAGTTCAGGGTGAACTACTAGTTTGTGAACAAATTTTATTTTATTATCACAGCTATAAATGGCTTTACCAGACTGTAAGTCGTGTTCTCAGTCAGAATATTTTGGATATTCTGATTATGTGTGATAGTAGTAACATTTAATTATGACAATATATAAAAAAAAAAGCTTGGATAATTCAAAACACTTCTATTCACTTAGATTCTACCTCCATATTTATTTACACCACTTATCTAGACACAATAAACTTATTATTTATTTAAGTAGGATCAAAGTATGCTGCAAATCCTTTACAAATACTCAAATTGGTACTATAGACTTTAAGGAAACTTATTCGTAGAAAAATGCACTTTATAATCTTAGCTTCGTCCATTCACTTGTTACACTCACTGTTTAGTTTGTACTTAGTTTTCATCCACATTTATTTTCAAACAATGCTATAACTATTTCTACAAAATTATTATAGATTGATAGACGGTCGGGTCGGTTAGAGACGAGACAAGACCGTTCATCGAGGCTTTTTAGAGGTTAGCACGACTGAAAGCGTTGATATTTGATTTATTATTTTATTAATTGAATTATGACCACAAAACGCATTCGTGCTAATCTCTAAGTTAAAGTACAGTCAACGCCAAATTGATATGAGCGTCTAAGTCAAAATGATCTCTCTTCAAAACAAACGACAGTCGACTTGACAAATGACTTGAATTGTGTCAAAATTGTCTGTCGAAATTACGGACAGAGGTTATAATAGATATAGAAGAAGAAGAAGAAAAAGATCTGAAAAACACAAAAGCAATTTGCAACAAAGCTGTCATTTTGACATTGACATTTCAAGTTTTCACTCAAAAGAGTTTGCATACTACCTTTCAGAACTTTCTTAGCTAAGATAATTTTGAACACTAACTGCTCATATACATATGAAACAATGAGTAGTAAGATATTTTGAGCACCGTGTGTGCTTACAACAATAACGATGATTCGAACTGCCTATATCAAATTGCTTCTATGTATTTCAGATCATTTTGTCTTCTCTAGACGCTCATATCAATTTGAGGCTGGCAATACAATATTTTTTAGTGTGTGTAACGCAACACAAAGTAGTGTGTGTTGTGTTACACACAGTAGTGTGCGTTGTGTTAAACATAGTAGTGTGTGTTGCGTTGCACACAGTAGTAGTATATGTTGCGTTGCACTCAGTAGGGTGTGTTGCGTTACACACACTAGTGTGTTGCGTTACACACAGTAAGTTCCTTTAAGGGCGTGGTATCAGGAAACGGGCGGGCGCCCGTTGAGCGATTCTCATATATTGTTCATATCGAACAGAACTTGAGCGATTGTTCTAGAGGCTTCGACGCTGCTGATCGCAATTGAAGACAGGTGGGACTCGTATGAGCGCAGTTGGCTGGAACAAGATTTATGTAGAGTTTTTCATAATTCTATTTAATACTAGCCGTCGCCCGCGGCGTTGCTCGCGTTCTAGACCCTTTAGGGTGCAACTTTTCAAAATTCCTTTCTTAGTGCACCCCTACACTATATAAGGATACTACCCTCCAAATTTCATACCTCTAGGACTTATAGTTTAGGCTGTGCGTTGATTTCAGTCAGCTTCAAAAGAGTTTTATATATATTGATTATAAACGCGAAAGTTGGTGAGGATGAAAGGGTGTATGGATGTATGTATGTATGTATGTATGTATGTTTGTTTCTCTTTCACGCAAAAACTACTGATCCGATTTTGATGAAACTTGAAATGTATATTGTCCGTGACCTAAATTAACACATAGGCTAATTTTATCCCGGAAAAACACCAGGATCTAACGGGACGCGGACGAAGTCGCGGGCGGAGGCTAGTCTGAGAATATCCCTCATATTCTTCGACTCGACTCACCTTAAAATCGTGTTTTGGTAGTAATTTTGACAACTCAAACTAACTAAGCTCGATTACGAGGTCGAGTCGAAGTGAATATTATTCGAGGTAACGGCTAAGAATATGCGCTTGTGTCTTGTGATTGAATATGATACTGAATTTTCATTTTTCGAACGAAGTTCCTTATTGCGCGTTGCGAAAGGGGGCTAGACGGAAAAAAATAAGACCAAAAGTTGTCGCGACACTTTTTTCAAACTTTGACAACGTCATTCGAACAAATTGGTGCAGGAAGTTTTTTTTTTAATGTGTGCCTGTACGTTCTCAACCGAAACAAATGAATGTAGGTATTGTTGGAAGTTGAGCAGCCTAAAAATGGAACTCGTTGCCGGCGTCTGTGTTCCCGAATGACTATAATTTGAAAGTTTTCAAGAGTAGAGTGAATAGGTATCTTCTAGGTAACCGTGCTACATCGTCGACCACATCATTGCTTAACATCAGGTGAGATTGTGGTCAAACGGTTGCCTATACTGTATTAAAAAAAAAAGTTTTTGTTTTTAAGGTTCGTTATGGTTCTTATAGAAAATATTATAAGAAAACAACACCGCAAGGAACTTCGTTCCATCCGGGTGTCCCTTGTCACCTCTCAAGTTTTTTTATACAACTATAAAATGATGGACAAAGCCGATGGCCGATGGCCCACTTAATGGTAACCGCTGCCTATAACGATGCCAAAATCCAGTCAGTCAATGTCAATTTTTCAAATAAAACTCACCGTCTCCCAGTATTAGAATAGATGACGATATTTCTCAGTATAAGTGCTGCTGTCAATCGTATACTCTTTGTAACGGGACCTTCGTTCTCATCCTGAGAAATAAAAGATAATTACAATTTGATTTATACTGTTTTTTTTTTCAATTTTTCATGCCGCGATTTAATAATAACACACAAATGGTCGAATACTCAAACCCCACTCAATTTAAGTTCACGGCTTGGATTATTGCCATCTCTTACAAAATGAGTAATGTCAAACAAAGGCAGAGCCCTTTTAAGCTCAAATTTGAATGACGTTTCAGTATTCCAGCCAAAGCTAAGCAAAAACACACTTGCAAAAACAAAGAAAAAATGATTTTGTGTTTTATTGTGCAATTAATATTTAGAATGAATTAAAAGTCATTTTGTGATACTCGTATACAAAATAGTTTTAAACGTTCGCATTTGACAAAATGTATAGCAAATACTTTAAAATAAACAGAGCCCTGCACATTTTTACCAACGCAGAAATAATCATGATAGATCATGGTCGAAAAAGGTCTTGATATAGCAGATTTAAGTTTAGAATAAAAAGAAAAACATGTTCAGGAAACCATTTTTTTAAATAAAATGGCTAGAAAAGCTCGCTTCTCAGTTAAATCACGTTTTCACTGTTATTTATATAACCTACTAGATAACTAGTAGATACAGCTGGCTATATAGTATACTACAAGTAAACATTAGTTATATCAATCAACTGAATATACATAGCCCGAAAATTAGCAATTATTATACAAGCTGTTACATAAATACCCTATAAGTCCAAAGGGGGCACAATCAGACCGAACACTTGAGTGCTTGGACGTGTGCATTTCATGAATAAAAAACTTCGAAATCTCAAAAGTCGTAGAACAAACATTGTTCGCCGTGACCTGTAAAATACCCCCCCTTCGGACTTACAGGGCAATTATGTTACACCGTGTATAAATCAAATTTTGGGCACGGTTTTGTCTTTACATTTTTACTCTTACTTTAAGATTAATTATACCACAATGACTGTTTGTTATCAAAATAAATAAATAAATAAAAAATTGCTTGTTGGTAGAAATTAGAAAAAAGTAATTATAAATATAATAAATAAATCGTTTATTTTCTCTCTACAAAACAAGGTAGAACAAAAAGAAAGTAAATAGGTAAACTTAAGTAGGTAGTTAGAAAACAGTAGGTAAGAAGAGTAGAGTTTGTCGTCCGAATACTCAAACGCTACATAAATTAAGTTCATGCTTAAATTACTGCCATCTCTTACCAATGAATAATGTCAAACAGAGGCAGAGCAATTTTAAGTGGTGTATAAAGGGTCTGGGGCAAATTGGATGGAGCCCAGTGGACCTAAGATGCGAACCGCGAGATATTTGTCATGTCGTTCTGTCAAAATGTAAGCATTTTGTACCAGTTCAGGAACTATTGCATTATCTGTGGTACCTAATGGTGTCGACAAAACGCGCCATAATGTACACTTTTGACACTTTTTAGTCGTCGTACCTCTCTGAGGACGAGATAATAGTCATGCAGAAATGTCAAAAGTTGAAAATTCAAAGGCGCGGTTTCTCGACAACATTACCACAGATAATGCAATAGTTCCTAAACTGGTACAAAATGCTTACATTTTGACAGAACGACATGACAAATATCTCGCGGTGCGCATCTTAGGCCCGCAGGTTCCACATTTTTTTTTAAACTTGCAATAATGGAACTTTGTTACAATACACTTACAATGCAGTTTAAAAAAATGTAATAATGGCATTAATTATAGCAGTGAGAATCATTAATTATTAGACATTTTACTTCGAAAAATGCGTCATTCAATGTTGTTTATCGCATTTACAGGTGTTTATGTCAAAACAATTTGTTTATTTTGCGTTTTCGTGACTGCTACTGCATAATAGATTATGATAAAACCAACAAAAGTTATAAATAACAAAATTAATCTAAAAATAAACTAAATGTATGGAAATCGGGACATGAGTGACGCCTTTGAGTGACGTTTCAGTATTCGGCCCTGTGTGACATAAAAGATTGTTGGTAAAAACGTGCATACAGCGAAAGCGGAACACATCACAATTAAAACTAGAGAAGCGTCGCGTCTCACCGGTTGCTCCAACGTTGTTCGGCCGAGTTCTGCGCGATGCTGCGCGAACATAGTTATGTTAGTTCTATAGATATACAACGTGTTCCATAACTAGTATATTAAGCCAGAATAGAGATAGATAGATATTGCACACCAAGAAAAGAACAATGGGCGGTTTTATCGCTATAAGCGATCTCTTCCAGACAGCCTTTGGATGGACAGAAGCAGTTCGACTAGGTAAGAATAGAGGTACAATTACTAATTCTTTTGTGCATACAACTCAATGATACGTTCATTCCCGTTCGTTCCACTGGTGCGACGAATGGGAATGAAATAATATGTGTTATTTTAAAGCCGGTGGCCCATTTAACGTTAAGTGGAAGCCAGTCACTGCCTATATCAATGCAATATTTTTTTAAAAGATTTTCATTTCAATTAATTTATTGATTGCATTCATGGTTTGTATGAATTAGCTAAAAGTCTTAGCTAAAGGAACAGTCGTGTGCCCAGTGAGGGCGCAGCAATCGTTTATTTTAATAATCACCTAGATAAAATTGACGACCCTAATTTCAACACGTAGGTGAAATTAGGGTCATTATTATTTCTATCTACATAAATCCTCCATATTTTAGATATTACAATACCTACAATACATAATTTGCTGCACATATCTATAGACTTGTGAATTCAATGAGAACTCACAAGTCGTAGAACATGTTTTGTTCCCGTAAGCGCTGAGAATCACTCCCTCTCGGTATAACATACTAGTTCTGTGACACCTAGTATATGACCCACAGGGGCCAAATAACACCGCAATACAGGTCATTCACCCACCTTGAAAACGATGTCGCAAAATTCAATTTATGAATGGTAAACAATAAACAAACAGTACTGCGAGATTCGAGCGATTACCGTCTTAGCGAGAGGTTTGTATGGAAAGCGACAGAATTTGCCATTCATAAATTGAATTTTGCGACATCGTTTTGAAGGTGGGTGAATGACCTGTATTGCGGTGTTATTTGGCACCTACTATAGTACGTATTTTTCCAAATTCGTACCAACCCATCATATGCCCATTTGAAGATTCATAACAAGGAGTTATTGTATTGTGTTGTGTGTGACACTTGTGACTACGCACATTAGTATGGATGAAGTTAGAATTATGATAGAAAGTTATTTAGCGAATGAGACATTTGAAATCGATATGCATTTTGCGATATATTCCACAGTACACGATGGATATAATTCGATTTTATTATACCTAATCAAACCATGAGTATGTTCCTTGCGAATGATAAGCACAAACTGGACAGACAATACACATTTTTGACTATAGTTAAAAAAAATATTATTATATTCGTAAAAGAAGTATTCGTAGTAAAAAACACACAATTTTAAAGATATTGCGCTCAGTATTTTTTGGGTTCTTTGAAGTAAACCAACGCTTTGTCAGTCAAGGTAGTACGTAATTTAATTAAACCTTACACGTTATAAAGGGTCTGGGGCAAATTAGATGGAGCCCAAGTTCCACCTTATTTTTAAAACTTGCAATGATGGAACTTTGTTTGTTACTCACTTACAATGCAGTTTTAAAAAATGTAACAATGGCATTATGTAGCAGTGAGAATCATTAGTTATTAGACATTTCACTTCGAAAAATGCGTCTTATTCAATGTTGTTTATCGTATTTACAGGTGTTTACGTCAAAATAATTACTTTATTTTGCATTTTCGTGACTGCTACTGCAATAGATTATGATAAAACCAACAGAAGTTATAAATAACAAAATTAATCTAAAAATTAACTAAATATATGCAAATCGGGACCTGAAATACCCCAACGCCTTTAATTTTGACAGTAAAGTAAATACGTAACTTAGTATAAGTATTATAAGTAAAGTAAATCACTACATAGTATAAACAAAGTCGCTTCCCGCGTCTGTCCTAATGTCTGTATGTATGTATGCTTAGATCTTTAAAACTACACAACGGATTTTGATGCAGTTTTTTAATAGATAGAGTGATTCAAGAGGAAGTTTTATATGTATAATACATCATCATCATCACTGCACCCGTGCGAAGCCGAGGCGGGTCGCTAGTAATGTATGAACATACCATTAGTTCCCTAGGGTTGAACATATCAGCTGCGTGTTTGTTCAAAGCTGCTAGAGCCGCATTAGGCGGGTATCCGAGTGAGACGGGCTTATTCGCTTCTGCTTCGGCTGCTGCGTTTCTTCGGGAGTTGTATACAGCTTTTAGTGCCTGCGGAATTAGATGTGATTGGTCCGTTACCGAAGTAAGAAGTCGTTGAGAAAAATAGTTTGATGGTCGAAAATAACTTTCTCTACATAAAAACAGTAAGCTTCTCGATTTATACCTCAAAAGTTCGCCTGTGTTGTATGTATTTACGTAAGTAGCAATCTGGTTTCCCTATTGACATGCATTTTTTTAGTAACTCAAGGGTCACTACAAGCTGCATATGATGATGACGGATAAGTCGTATGTAAAAGGCAGACAACCCTCTCGCTCGCACATTTCAACATTTTTAAAGATATAACATAACTAAATGTAATTATGTAAAATCGCAAAGCATCAGGGTCGAGAGAATAACAATGCAAAGGTTCAGTAAAAATATCACATTGATCCAAACTAGTTTTCCGACCAAAAAACTTGTACCAATGCGATAAATTAAAGTGCACATTTTTTGGTTAGAAAACTTGTTTGGATCAATGTGATATTTTTACTGAACCTTTGCATTGTTATTCTCTCGACCCTGAAGGTTTCCAATTTCACATAATTACATTTAGTTCTATTATATCTTCAATAATTTATAAGTTTAAAAAAGTGGAAAAACCGACTTCAATTTGATACGCCTTCATTATCAAATGATGATGATGATAGCAGTTCGGGATCAACCTGGAAGCATACCCTTTCAGATAAAAAAGAATTTTTCAAATCGGCTCATAAATGACGGAGTTCTGAGGTAACAAACATAAAAAAAAATACAACTGAATTGAGAATGTCCTCCTTTTTTGAATTCGGTTAAAAATGTTGAAATGTGCGAGCGAGAAGGTTGTCTGGCTTTACCCTTCGCGTTAATAATGACGTACATTAGCGGTGCAGTGTTTGTCGGTGAGATGGTTGAGCAGTGCGAAGGTCCTGCGCGGCACGCGGTCGCACTCGAGCCACATGCACGGCGCTTCGCCCCCAGCGCCCGTCGGGCAGTGCACTCGCGCCGCGTGATTGAACACTTCGCTCGCATTCTCAAAAGATCTGCAATATTTAAACACGGTTTAGTACGGGAATACTATTTTATAGGTTTACGGTTATGATCATATTACATTCAGTGCTGCTTTTTGTTTGGTGTTGAGGTTTGACCAGTCTGCATTTGGTATTTGGTAAGACGTTTGGTATGCCTGAACGAACATGTTTTAGTACGGAAATACTATTTTATACCATTCCCCCTCTAAAAAGGTTATTTAATTCACTGAAAACGGTGAATAAAAAGCACTTTGTTTTGGTGTTTGTATTTAGAACAGATTAATATATTTGACCTCCCTCTATTTATTGTTTTTGCGCAAGGAGGTTGTATAGCATTGGCTATACAACCTCCAATCTTTCTTTTTCTCGTAGTCATGGTATAATTGTATTAGATGGAGGTTAAATATATTAGTCTGTTCTAAATCCAAACACCAAAACAGTGAGTAAAAGTGCTTTTTATTCACTGTTTTCAGTGAATAAAATATGCTTTTTAGAGGGGGAATGGTATAAAACACGTTTTAGTACGAGAATACTATTTTATAGGTTTACGGTTATGATAATATCGCATTCACTGCTGCTTTTGGAGTTTAGGTTTGACACCTTTGCAGTCTTAACCTTTGGTATGCCAGAACGCACGTCTACGCGAGATAATAGATGTTCTATCATGTCTGGAATTCAGACAAATAGGAGGATAAATGTGCCATTATGTATGTTAAGATAGCTCTTTCCAGTTTTCTTCTGTGCGAGTCCCCTACGGATTTTTCTGGAACTTTTGTCCAAGAATCCCTTTAGCGACCCCTGCGAGTGCCGGCAGGGGAAGATACGGTCAAAGTACGTTACTTTTCTCATGTCGTTTATAGATCGTGAGGAGAACATAGTAGGATATGTGTCCTCCTACAAAAAGGGAAGATCTTCCACGCCGAGCGACCTTTGGCTCGGGGTCCGAGAACCAATGGATGGTATTCGGTAGTATTACTTATGTTCAAACTCCGTGATAACTTCGTTTGCGCGATCTAGGACATTTCTCAAGTTAGTTCTTATGTAGCGAGATAGATGGCGCTACAATCGCATAAAAACACATCTAATACAATAAAATAATCTTAGCGACACGCATTTTTATTTACAAAGGTTAAAACAGCAGTCGTCTGATGATTTGAATAAAATACACTCGTACCTAACCTACTCACTAAATTATAACCTCTAATATTTGACATAGCAAAGCAAGCAAGCTCGTATGAGTTAGTGGTCAACTCTGTTGACGGAGTTTTCAGGCCGCCTTAAGGCCCCCGTCACGGCTTAACGACTGCTAGACCGACAGTTTAACATGCCCTCCAAAGCACGGATTTTACATATCACTTGTATTTCTTATAAATAAGTGAATTGTGAATATTTTTATGAGAAATAAATCTCTGAAACCTTAAAAATAACGTTAGTGGAACACGTTAGTACTTACTTTCCACATCCTCTCCAATGGCAGATCCAAGGAGTGTCGTCTAAGGGCGGAGTGTGCGGCGATGGTGACGGAGCCTTTCTCTGCAATATATCAAATCTTTACATAACTACGTAACAAAATATGGATCAAACATCTGTAAAATAAACGAATTTGAATTTTTAACAAATAGATCAAATGCAGGGGCACTGAGAATTCCCAAAATCGAACTAATATAGGAAAGAGTAACAAATATCCATCCATCCATCTATCCATCCATCCATCTATCCATCCATCCATCCATACTTACAAACTTTCGCGTTTATAATATTAGTAGGATTCTTCTAGGCAATTAAGCATGTGCCACTAAAATGTTTAAACATGTTTTTTTCTTTTATCCCTTGGGTATTTTCAATGATCTAAAACTTCAAGATATTTCACAAAATATCTACCGTGCCTGGAGATCTGAGGGGTGTCTACCATACCTGAGGATGAACTATTTGGATGTAAAATGTAAACCATGCATAACGTTATACTAGTGAGACTTTTAATCCATACTTCAGTTGTTGCAACAGGTTGACTAACAATGGTCTCCTTTTCGCCGATCTTCGTATTGCCGACCATTATGGGTTGCCGTGTAATCACTTGTCGCACTATGGGTTGTTGTGACTTCTGTGAATACATTATTAATAAAATAAATAATTCAGTTTTTGGAACACGTTGAAGACATAGATGTTATGGAAACATATACGAATAATAATCGCATATACGAATAATTGTCCTTGGACATCGGATAACATCAGGTAGGCTGACTGTTCCGTCACTTTACTAAATAGTATAAAACAAAGTCGCTTCCCGCTGTCTGTCTGTCCTTATGTATGCTTAGATCTTGAAAACTACGCAACGGATTTTGATGCAGTTTTTTTTAAATAGATAGAGTGATTTAAGAGGAAGGTTTAATAGTCCAGCCAAATTACTCAAAATTAGGTAAGAATCTCGGAATTTGAGATACCCAGCTATAAACTCGCTTAAACTTGTATCTTGACCTCCTAAAAGTTGTCTTAAAACCCACATATGGTAGGGTGTTGGCGTCCGTAAAAATCTCAAGGTCAAAGGTTACAAATAGCGACCTTTCGTAAATATCTCGTTTCTTATGAGTTTTTGTCTACTTGTAGGTATGGTCAATAATGTAGAAGATTAACTTCCCTACAACTTTTGTTTCAATTAAAATTTTATACGTAGAATCGTTTTCGAGATAGAGGGCGGAGAGCGCGTTTTCTAATTTTTTGTACAACTCAAAAATTATTTAAGCTAGAATAAAAATAAAAACGGTTAAAACGGAATATCTAAACAAAGCCCTATCCTATGACATCCAATTAGATATTTTTGTACGATATGTTTTATACGAGTTTATAGCTTGGTATCTCAAATTCCGAGGTGAAATGCTAATTTGACTGGGCTATAATATAGTAGAGAAACACTGATAATTTTCGAGGTTTCTAATTTAGTATCAGCATTGCACCCGTGCGAGGCCGTGGCGGGTCGCTAGTATAAAATAAACTCACCACTGATTTACTATCAGTAGATTGCAAGACGGTTTGCCTCTGTGGTTGGATTGGCGTGAACTTATGTCCCGCCTTCAAGGGAGCGTTCATTATAATCTGCTGATTATTCGACACTATGATCTGCTGGCCGGATATTGGATTACCAGTCGCTGTGCTGATCAATGCTGGCGGATTTTTCTGTGTTACTACAATCTGTGTAAAGTATTTGAGAAAACAACAAAGATTAATTTTACTTCAACACTATTTACTTTTTGTGGGGGTCTCCGTATGTGATCACTCTCTCTCTCTGTCTCTTTCTATTCCCCTCCCCAGGAGAGTTAAACGCTGTCTCTTTCTATTTCTAAAAGTATAACTTAAATAATAATAAATATCCTTGGACATATTATCACACAACGCTCTCTAGTTCCAAACTAAGCAAACCTTGTACTATGGGAACTAAATTGCTGATAGAATACTTATATAGATTTTTTTTCGGTACATATTTATGATACATAGACATATTAACACCCGCAGACATAGAAAAAACATCTATGTTTGCCACACACAAGTATTTGTTCTCGTTGGGGATCGAACCAACGACCCACAGCAACAAATGCAGATGTACTACCGACTGAGCCATGACGCCTGTCAAACAGGCCTCAATAATTTTGTTGAACAAAACTCGACAAGACAATTTCCTTACTTGTTGTTGCTGTCCTTGGGTGATGATTTGCGCCTTATGTGGTTGAGGCTGTGTTGTTATTACGGGCTGTTGGCTTTGCGTCAGTTGGGGTGGGTTCTGCAAATTTAAAACGATATTATTAACCCAAATGGAAATGCACTAAAACTATCATATAGATACAGTATCATATCGTGCCGTGAACACCGTCATGCTTTGAGCTAGCCAGAGCAGGAGCCCTCATCTCTACATACAAGCATGTGCATAGTTAGAGCGAGGAACTCAATACTATGACTAAACCGAGGTCTTGCTGACTTAACATTGCACTCGCGAAAATGTACTAAATGGTTGGCAGGTATTTAATAAACCTACTGTACTTCCCACTGTCCACTAATTTCTACTGTAATGTTATTTTAGACTATACAATGAACATATTTTTTTATGTTTACATTTAGAAAGCTCTCTTGAGTCTGAGGCTCGCATGCTAAGTCAGGTACTCAAGCATTGACTATTTTGACAGTGAGATATGTCACTAAATCTTGACTCAAACTCGAGCAAGGTTTTTGCGTACGAGACAAATACCTCTATCACGAACAAATCTGACAGTCGCCGCGTTAGCGTATTCGAGTTATATTGCGCGTCAATGCCAGCCCGACTGCCAACCGTTGTAGTGTCACCGCGCAGTGTATCTCGGATACGCTAGGGTTACGATACGTTGCGATTGTCACATTTATTCGTGATCCATCCACATTTCTGCACACCCATTCACATTTCTACATGTTACTTCTCAAACGTTTAAAAATTATGTTTGTGATAAAAAAAAACTTTGAATGATTGAAGTATTGGGGCGTGCAATTTTAGATTGAACGGTATAATTCCAAAAGAACAGCTTCTTTCTATAACTTTGACTTTACAACTACATACAAAACATGTAACCAAATTTGTTGAACACTAATATATACAAAAAATCTACATAAATACAAATCAAGCAACTAAATATATAACAAGTATTTTTTTTAATGTACCTAATGCTTTTCATGCATTTTTCCCTCTAACAAATAAAGCGGTACAATTATTTATTATATCTAATAACATGCTCTCGCTTCCTAGAACATCACAAATATTGAGACAAAATATTCTGAGATTTCAAGTAAGAATCATCGCGTACTTATATCACATTGAATATAGCAAAAAACAAATTACATATATATACCCCGCTATCCATTCAAACTATATTTATAGCTGAAAGGTCACTGTCCACTAAGCCGCTAGGTGCCATGTTTTAACTCTAAGTTCAAAAGAGTTTTGTACAAATAAGTTGATACAAGAAAACGTTTTACCTACTGCATAATCTGGATATACATTTATGTGGTATAATTGAAATCATACTGTCTAACTATTTCAGCAAAATTGGATTAGGAGTACGGAGATATTTATGATTACTTCGTAAAATGGCACGTATCAGTTCTTTCAAGGAAGACCATGTAAGCAGTTTGGCGCCCAACGTGATGTTACAGTTACCTACCTACTTACTGTAATCTCTTTATCTAACTATGTTAATTGAAGTAAAATAATAGTATATTATGCAACTAGTAAATAAAAGACGGATTTAAAGCGAGGGCCATAAATGAATCACGAGCAAGTGAAGGATTTTAACGACCCCTGAAGTGAGTGGTTCATGGCTCTCGGTATAAATCCGTTTTATTCAAGAGTTGCATACTATACTTTATACCATGACTACGAGAAAAATAAAGATTGGAGGTTGTATAGCCAATGCTATACAACCTCCTTGCGCAAAAACAATAATTAGATGGAGGTTAAATATATTAGTGTGTTCTAAATTCAAACACCAAAACAGTGAGTGCTTTTTATTCACTGTTTTCAGTGAATAAAATAACCTTTTTAGAGAGGGAATGGTATAAATAAAATTATTATTAGTTGCCATTTATTACCCGCTGCGCTTTAGTGGACAGTGACCTTTATAAAAAATCTACAGATTCTACAAAGCAACGTCTACGTGCAAATAGAGTGCACAAGACCTGAGCTATCGCTTGTTTGATGACCGCAATAGACTGTGTGGGTTGCGACGAGCTCACTAGCATCGGTTGCGATACGATCACACGCTGTCCTGATTGCAACATACCGGCGTTCTGTTTCGTGGGAAATACACCTTTATTTACATTTAAATATGGGTTATAATCATAATCCCTACCAGCCAGGATTAAACATGATGAAATGCCACCAATTTTTTGAAGATTGTCAAAATCCCCACTGATGGGGACAGCTTAGTGGGGATTATGGCAATAAACCGGGTTATAATAGCATTGCAAGATGGGGATTTAGAGATTGATTGGCATAGTCGGTTGGTGTGGGAAATACAGATTTATACACAAGGAAATAGAGATGATAATAGTTTAACGGTTTGTATTAGTATTGTGAAGACAGAAACATTGGAGTACTGATTATACTTACCTGTATATGAGTAGACATAGAATAGATTATAAACAGAGGTAACGTTGAACATTTGTTAGTAAAAATAAACACGTTGAAAGCGAAACTAAGAGAAATTGTGATCAAGTTAGAGCAACGAAGAAAAATATATGATTTTGTAAGTAGATGATTTTTCAACTGTGCAACTTTCCCATTTGAATTAGTAATCACAACAGAAAAAGAAACTAGCTATGATAATTCTGTCTCACTCTCACAGTAGATATACAATTTAACATGTGAGCGAGAAAGAAACAGGTTAGAAAATTAAGTGAAAAAAACCTAAAGAAACCAAGTCCAAGCAATATCCTACGGTTTGTGTAACCTGTATTATTTGCTGTTGGGTTATCGCCTCTGTTGCCTGGGCAATAAGGCTGTTTAGCGTCGCCTCGTCCAAACCTCCCGGATTGTTCACCTTTTTGTGACGAAAACATTTGGTTAAAAAACTCCACTCTTTTTAAACAAAATTAGACAGGTTTTGGAAGAATCAAAACGCTCAGTTGAAATTACCTCTAGAATTTCATATACCACAAACGTAAATGGCAATAATTCCACTATTTACAACGGTAGACATTCAGTTCAGTTCCAACAATGGTTCGACTGATTTGCAGCTTAGCTGAAACTTCACGGAGCTTGATCAAAATGGTCTAAAAACAGATCAAACTACGGTTCAGCTGCGTTTCAGCTGTTAAAGTTTCATTGTAAAATACGATATAACGTAGAACAGATTAAAAATAACGATCCAGCTGTGTTCCAACTGACTTCGTTAGTGGAATTAGCCCCCGTTTCAATGTTTAAAGTATTATACTAATAATTGGAGGTACGTTAGTAATTTTTACCGTAAGTGTGAGAGGCCCGCCGCCTGTAGGACCTTGAACGATAATAATGGTTTTCTGCATCATATTACTGGGAATATTCTGAGCTATGTAACTTATTCCACCTGGAAACAAAATAGGTTAAATAAATAATAATCATCATCATCATCATAGGCAGCATAGGTACCCACTGCGGGGCATAAGCCTCCTCCCTCAAACGCCACTCGTGTCTATTTTGGCCTTTTGCATCCAGGTCTTCCCCTAAATAAATAATAATAAATAAATAAATATTCTTGGACATTTCACACAACGCCCTCTAGTCGCAAACTAAGAAAAGCTTGTACTATGGAAACTAGATTACTGATAGAATACTTATATAAGTACTTTGATTATTTGTTTCCATTTTATAAGCAATGGCCTACAACTTAAAATTCGACTACTGCACAATCAAGCTCAGCGCCATTAAACCGTGGCGGGACCTGTAGTACTGTACCAACAGTGAAACGTATTCTTATTTGCCGGCTTATCAAAAATCAGCGCTATAAAACCGTGGCGGGACCTGCAATACTGTACCAGCAGTGAACCGTATTCTTATTTGCCGGCTTAAAAGTATTATAAACACGTACCTTGTGCATTGCTGGGCGTCGCTATGATCTGCATTGGTTGTTGTTGCATAAACTGCTGTTGACCCATTGACTTGTCTGTAGAAAGAATTTATTTCGCAAATATTTATAAAAAAATTATGAGCTGTGTGGGATTTTGAATCGTCGCTCTTTCGTTTGCTACGCATAGGTGATGTGTGTGATTCCCTAAATGTCAACGAAACAGTCTAAGGAAAGAATAGTATATTATGCAACTAGTGAATAAAAGACGGATTTAAAGCGAGGGCCATAAATTAATCGCGAGCAAGTGATGGATTCTAACGACTGAATCATGACCGTAGGGATTGATTACGTGATTCAAATGTTAGAATCCTGAACGACGTGACTGGTTCATGGCCCTCGGTATAAATCCGTTTTATTCAAGAGTTGCATACTATACTTTATACCATAACTACGAGAAAAAGAAAGATTGGAGGTTGTATAGTATAGCCAATGCTACACAACATCCTTGCGCAAAGACAATAATTAGATGGAGTGTGTTCTAAATTCAAACACCAAAACAGAGAGTAAAAGTGCGTTTTATTTACTGTTTTCAGTTAATAAAATAAGCTTTTTAGAGAGGAAATGGTATAAACTATTTAAACCCTAAAAACCTGACATTAAATTCAATTATAACCCTATTTGTTAAGAATGTATGACTCAACCTAAACATGTTGCAGTGCCCTTGCAGAGTGCATGTACTTACCCTAGAGTTATATTACACCTAAGCAATAAAATGTACATGTAAGCAATCAATAAATAAAATAAAATGAAAAATCTTAAATTTTCTTCATCATAAATATTAATTCATTATCAGACACACGGATTATTGAGATTATTAATCAAGATTATTGAGTAATTTAAATATAAATAAATATTCATGGTCATACAATTCTCTCTAATTCCGAACTAAGCAGAGCTTGTAATACGGGTACTAGATTGCTAATTTCATTTATTTAGATGATTCCGAGTTTATTTGTGTTACTATCGGTCAAATACTCAAACGCTACTTATATTAAGTTGATGCTTAAACTATTGCCATCTCTTACTAATGAGTAATGTCCAAGAGAGGTCAATTTTAAGTGGTGTTTAAATTTGAGTGATGTTTCAGTATTCGGCCCTATGTATATGTATATTTACCAAAAAATAGTATATAAGTATTCTATAAGTAATTTAACTACATTGCTGATAGAATACTTATACTTTTTTACCATAGTACAAGTTTTGCTTAGTTTGAGACTAGAGGGCGTCGTTGTTTGTTTTTTATTTTTTAAATTTGTTTACCTTGAAGTATAAGCTGGCCGGATTGCGATTGAATAATATTCTGAACGTCCATAGGCTGTACCTGCAACATTGGCTGTTGAACTTGCTGCATCTGATGAACAATAAAATAAACAAAATAAGGCTTCAGCATAACTAGCTTCTGGGTCTCTACTGCGAATATTGATTTCCGAAGATTCGGTAGTGACGTTTGTGCTACACTGCGCGATCGCATCGAGCGATGGTCTAGGCTCTTTCGAAGTCACAGCGTTACTGCGCAGTGTAGCACAAACGTCAGTACCGAATCTTCGGTAATCATTATTCTCAGTAGTATTATTAGGCCTTGGTTCGTGGTCGCCCTTTATTTCTCAGCGATTGTCAGTTCTGCGAGGTGCGTATTATAGAGGGTCTGGGGCAAATTGGATGGAGCCCAGGTACCACATTTTTGAAACTTGCAATGATGGAACTTTGTTTGTTACAATACACAATGTTGTTTTAAAAAATGTAGCAATGTCATTATAAAGCAGCGGGAATTAGTAGTTATTGGACATTTTAATTCGAAAAATGCGTCTTTTTCAATGTTGTTTATCGTATTTACAGGTGTTTACGTCAAAATAATTACTTTATTTAGCGCTTTCGTGACTGCTGCTGCATAATAGATTATGATAAAACCAACAAAAGTTATAAATAAGAAAATTAACCAAATGTATGCAAATCGGGACCTGAAGTTCCCCAACATCTTTTAGGTACGTTTTCTACGGAAATTACTAAGATTTCTTTCTAACGTGTAGATTTTACATAATATACTAAAAATCGAAGGTTACACTCGTAAAATAAAACTTTTTGTACCTGTATAGTGTTGCCTTGTACTTGCAAATTAGGTTGTTGTACTTGCAATGTCGGCTGTTGGATCAACGTTGGCTGCTGGACTTGCAAGCCAGGTTGTTGCACCTGGAAATTTAAGAAAAAAATAACTTTTTGCACCCTCGTTTGAAAGAGACTAAATAAATACTTGTTATGTAAAATCCATAAAAATGTTCTTTAAATTTTATCTGCCGTCAAAATATCAAGTGATATAATTATGCTGAACCTTGTGCAATGTCATTGCATCCAACATGGTATTGTTATTATTATTCACATATTTATTTCATATGTTAATTTAAAAGTTTTTTTACTACATATTATAAAAAAATATTGTTATTATTAGCCTGTTTCATTCCACTGCAGGGCAAAGGCCTCCTTATCCCCCTTCCATTTCTCAAGATGGTAGTTTGCTATTTTTTATAAATAATTTTAGTGATTTTATATCTTCCGAAATGTTGAGTGCGAGCGAGAAGTTATTTGACGGCTTTCAACATCTTAAGAGTGACTGAGCTAGCTACACTCAACACTTTTATAACTCTTCTATGTACAATACATACACAAGATAATCTTGTGCAGCTTAGTTGAGTTATAATATTATGCTTCCGCCCGCGACTTCGTTCGCGTACCATTGGATCCCGTTAATTTTCCGGGATAAAACGTGTCCTATGTTACTTCTAATACCTCCAAGAATATATTGTGTACAAAGTTTCAAGATGATCGGTTAAGTAGTTTTCGCGTGAAAGCGTAACAAACTAACTTACATAACTTACATTCACATATATTAGTAGGATGTTGGGTATCCTATAATTAGGGAAACACCTAGATTTAAGACCTTTGATTATTTTTCTTGTATTTTGATCAGTGTTGGAAACCCTTATAAATAAAAAAAATACAATTCTATTTAAAAGAGTTACGTACCTGCATAATAGGTTCCTGTATAACGATTGATTGGTTGTCAGATGTCCCGGTTACATCTGCATCTTGTTTCAACGGCGGCGGTGTTAGCTGCTAGACAAGATTGAACCTTTACAACTATGAACGTAAGCTCTATTGTTGTTTACAACAAACAAGACTGAACTTTTATTATTATGCACTATTATCGTTTAGAACACGGTGGTCCAACAAAACTGCACTTTATAATTATAAATGTAAGATACATTACGTGATTTAAAAATACTACAACACTACCACAACTACAACTTTCATATCTACTTGGCATCCATATTACTAGTGAGTTGACATGATCTCAAAGCATATTTAGTGATATTTAGGGAAAATAAAAAATAAATTCTATACTTAAGGCGACTGGTAAGGTCAGACAACCTTCTCGCTCACACATTTCAACATATTTGGAGATATAATATAACTAAATGTAATTATGTGCAATCGCAGAGCGTCAGGGTCGAGAGAATAACAATGCAAAGGTTCAGTAAAAATATCACATTGATCCAAACAAGTTTTCCATGTTGAAATGTGCGAGCGAGAAGGTTGTCTGACCTTACCAGTCGCCTTAAGTACAAAAGACAAAAACATACAATCATACGGTATGAATATACTACAAAGGAATTGGATTGTGATTTTTTTAAAGTTTTTTCGTCTAAATTTATTTTGATTGTAAATAAAATGGTCCTAATCTGAAAAAGCACCATAAATCTGTGAATAGCAACTTTTTACATTTTACACAGCATGGGAAAAATTGAGGTCGCCATTATATTTAGTTAATGAATTCGTTCATTCTTTTACATTCAAATGAATGAACGAGATGCATAGTTCCGTTTTAAAACTTTTTTGCCAAGCTGTAAGTTTTTTTTTTATATTTTTATCCGACTACGGCGAAGCAAAAAGGAGGGTATATGTGATTGATTGATGAATGAACATGAAACACACCAACTTAGGTACATTCGAGGGGACAACCTTAGCACGGAGCGCGGCGGCAATCAACATTCCGTGGTTGATTCGCTGTTTTGTACAGACATGGAAATAAATTAAATGCATAAATGCATAGTAAACTTATTTTCTTGCCTTTATACTTGAGATATATCTAGGAGGGTAACTTATCAGAGCACGTCAAAAAAAAACATTTATACCATTCCCCCTCTAAAAAGATTATTTTATTCACTGAAAACAGTGAATAAAAAGTACTTTTACTCACTGTTTTGGTGTTTGAATTTAGAACACACTAATATTTCACCTCCATCTAATTATTATTTTTGCGCAAGGAGGTTGTATAGCATTGGCTATACAACCTCCAAGCTTTATTTTTCTCGTAGTCATGGTATAAAGTATAGTATGCAACTCTTGAATAAAACGGATTTATACCGAGGGCCATGAACCACTCACTTCCTTCAGGATTCTAACACCTGAATCTCTCGCTACGGTCGTGATTCAGTCGTTAGAATCCTTCACTTGCTCGTGATTCCTTTATGGCCCCGCTTTAAATCCGTCTTTTATTCACTAGTTGCATAATATACTATTTTTTTAAATAAAAATCTTGATTTTCAATACAAAGAAATACTAAAATTAAGTACTTATTAACCTTTGTAGTCTATGCATTGACCTCCACTCTAAGTAAAACTCCAAATTCAAATAAACTGTTACAGACCACTAAAAATCAAAACGCCATTGGGAGGTGAACTCAGATGACCTTGATCCCGTAGCAAACCGTCAGAGTTGAGGGTCTCAGACAATGGTCAAAACATACTTCAGACTCTTTCTTTTGTTTGACGGAAAAAAGAGACAAGAAAACTTTTTTTTTTCATAGATTTGTTTTGGACGCTTATTCTAATCTTACTAGAGCTAGTCCTCGTTGATAAAATAAAAATACATACCAGATCCTCTTCATCTTCTAAAGCAGAAGCGGCAAGTGCTGCGTACAGATTAGCCGCAGTCTTTGACGCGGTTTCTTGAGGTGCATTTGACTATAAAACATACAAACATTATCACTGTCATTATGTTTCCAGATTTATCTTGGATCTAACAAAAAACCGCGTCACTAACTCGTGTTTTGGACTTAACTAGGTTTTTTTCATATTACGTTACATATTTAGCACCTTCACCGAGGTCTAACTATAGACTTTCGCTAAACCGACCCCACCTCAGGTTTAACTTGGGTCTAACTTCACATTTGTCATGAGAATCAATTCGGTGACTGTTTTTTCTCATTTATTTTATATTATTTACTACGTACTGTTTTTTCGAAAATATATTCGACATTGACATTTACATTGATAAAATCATTAACCGTAATTACCTACCTACCCCTTTTTTGCCACTAAATTCTTTTTTGACTTCATTTACTGATCATATTTTGAGTGAATGAATGACTAATGTCACAAAAGAACGGGTTTTTCTAAAACTTCGTGGAAAGTCTTACATAATCACGTCTCAGTTTTAACGCGAGCGTAACTTTAGGCCGAGCCTAGCTAGGCCGGGTCTAAACCCTCGAAAAATCCAAGATAAATCTGATAACGTGGTAAGACCGTATATTTCTAATGCTCGGTTAATATTCTACGATTAACCGTATAATATTAACCGAGCATTAGAAATAATATTCTATCCGTTAGAACTTTTTAGCAGTACCATGACCTATTCCATCATTTATTATTATTCTGAATAGCTCGCGTCCCGTTGATTTTCCGGGATAAAAAGTAGCCTATTAAAAAAAAGTAGCCTATGTGTTAATCCAGGTCAGAGACAATATATATTCCAAGTTTCATCCTTATCAGATCAGTAGTTTTTGCGTGAAAGAGGAACATACATACATACATTCATACATCTTTACAAACTTTCGCGTTTATAATATTACATTAGTAGGCTAGGAATAAAAGATTATTTTATTGAAATTAAAATACTTACATCTCTTTTGTCCTCCACTTTCATCTTCTTAGAAGGTGGTTCTGTGTACGAGTGATCAGTCGCTACTTGTTCCACTATATCTCTATCAGTCTTAATTTGTACCACTCCATGTATTAACTGAGGGACGGGTTCAGACTTCACTGGTTCATTCTTGTATTGGAGAATTGGCTGTTGCATTTGATCGCTTTTGAGGTGAATTATTTGACCTTGCTCGTTTTTTATTTGGATTAGTTGACCTGTAAGAACATGTAGGATTAAAAGAATAAGTAACCTTATTTTTTTTTTTCTTGGACATATCTCACAACGCTCTCTAGTCCCAAACTAAGCAAATATTGTAGTATGGGAACTAGATTGCTGATAGAATACTTATACACTTTTGTAAAAAAATACTTATACACTAGCTTCCGCCCGCGACTTCGTTAGCGTTCCGTTGGATCCCGTAGATTTTACGGGATAAAAAGTACCCTATGTGTTAATCCAGGTCACGGACAATATATCATATTCCAAGTTTCATCCCAATCGGATCAGTAGCCCGTACACCATTACAATTTCGCGTTTATAATATTAGTAGTAAAGTAATCATAGTCATAGTAGTACACAACGCCGTCTAGCACCAAACTAAGAAAAGCTTGTACTATGGGAACTAGATTGCTGATATAATACTTATATACTTTTTTATATATTTATTTATTTATAGGAAAACCGACAGCTCATAACATAGATTAGGTACAAAAATGGAAACAGTAGGCCCATTAAAGGTTTTCACGAGTAGAAAAGAAATAGATACAGATATATATAGTCTGTTATAAGGGGACTCGTACCTTGATCATTCTTGATTTGGAAGAACTGCCCACCAGATACAACGCCGCCCTCGCTGATTTGTATCACGGGCGCTTCTTGCTTCACTTGCACTATTTGACCGGTCTCCGTGATTTGTATGGTGGGAGCACCCAACTGCGGTGTCATTTGTACCACTTGTACGGGTGGGTTCGATTTCTTTTCAAGTAGATCTGCTAGCATTTTGTTTTGGTTCGACTTCTAGATGCAAAAATAGCTTGTAAGAACATTGTCGTACGGAAATACTAACTGATACCCGCGACTTCGTACGCGTGCGAAACTTTCCACCAAAATATCTGACAACCAGCATACGATGAACCTCGTGCCAAAGGCGGCTTTTAGTTTAGAGAGGTCAGGCTGTATCTAAGAATCCACGTCTTTCATTTCAATTAAATATAGCTTATGTTACAATCCTGAAAAAGGGCTTCTGAATGGTATAAGTTTCATTGAAATTGGTCCAGTAGTTTTGGCTTGGTCCGCGAACAAACAAACAGACAACAGATAGACAGACAAACTCGATTTTCGGAATCAGAAACGTTTATTTAGTAGATCTGCATGTTTAGTTTTTTCATATCTTTAATTTTAGTTTTTGTTTTTTTTTACAGTTTAATAATAGTATAGAAAAGCTTTTTGCCTTTGAATACGATACTAAAAATAGTAGGGATCTTTGTGAGAGTTCACAAAGATCTCTACTATTTTTATTATACTCACGATAGTCAGTTGAGTTTGCTCATCAATCTGTATCTGTACGGGTTCTTCTTTAGAAACTGTAAAAAACGAAGAAGTTTAAAAAGGAATGCTTAATTACAATTATTGTGATAAATATACTTGACTCGTATAAAACAACATATTGAAAATATAGTTACCAAGTAGATCCTCACTGGCTGACTGTAAAAAAAAAAGAAAAGGCACTTGTTATTCAAATGACATACAAAATGTAATTGGTTTCTAGATCATTTATTAGTCATTTATTTAACCCCTTACAAGATTATCATATTTTTTATGATAAGGTAAGCCGATGGTAAGAATTGTAATTTTTAGTACCTACGAGAAAATCATACCATGCAACTAGTAAGGTTTTGTAGACGCGATTTTGAAGAAAAAATAGAGTGGAAGAATAGTTTATTCGGCAACACGCTGTATTAATAGGAATTACAAAGGCACAGAATAAATAATAGTACTAATTTTACCCCAAAGTAGATAAGAATAAAAGATATGAGACGGTCTTAAACAAGCTAAGAGGTGATGTTTACGACAATGAACTTGAGTTCACCGTTTTAGTTCCATTTTCACAACTAGGTGGCGCTAGTAAAACTGTACCAAAGCTGCATCGCGCTGACGAAAACGCACGGCGAATGATGGGAACTTTATACGAATTTAGCAAACGTCACTCTGGTTTCCCTTCAACACGTAAAAATCTTTCGCCTTTTACTAAAGATTTCCGTGGAGGGGAACACTCAAATGAGTCTACGATTCGTTTTTGGATGCCTTTGCTTCGGCGAGGGCTTATTAATTTGATATGATAATGCAGTTAGATAGATGGAGATTATGGATATGAAATTACTTTATTAAATTATTATTGTAGTTAATTAATTTAATAGTTTGAATAGGCCACGCAAGGGTTAATTTTTATTATGGTTGGTTATTATTGAATGTACAAATAAATATTCTATTTACAGTACATAATATAAAAGTGTACACTGTATTAATTATTGTTATTTTTATTTACCATGTACTGCGTTGAAATAAGAGGGTCAGATCACATGCGCTATTCCAATAGTGTCTACTGTCTACATTTCATGCATTAACTAAACTACTGAAACCGATAAACCTACTAAAGACATGCTGAGCCAAACGGCCAAGTTGGTAATAAGTTGCACGAAAAATAATATTGACTGCAAGAATAAAGCTCTTACTGTGTTTATTGCATTCATTGCAATATATTGACTGGTTATAGAAATGCCAATGAAATTCTCCTTTGGATTTTTCGTTGAGAACACATAAATTTTTACCTAACGCGGATCAAAAGGAGTATTATTAGTAAAACAGTCGTATGTATTTATGATAAAGCTTGGAAAATAATATTTGTCGCTGTGTTGCTTGCTGTCAATAATATTTCTCGTAATAATATAAACACCCCATACCTTATCCAGTACGGGATTTATACTGGCAATACCGCAAGGTGTAATCGCAGTACATTTGATCATGTCTTCCGGGTCCAAATTCATAGCCTGGAGAGTGTTACGTGGTTACAATCTCACCTTTAAACTCCACTTCCATCGGCGGTTTATTCAATCTATCCCTGGTTTGGCCTAACTAAAGATAGATACTATAGCAACATTGTAATCTACTATGTACTACTATAATTAAGTCAAAGTTTAGATGTTTCAGATTCGAGCATTAATCATGCTGCAACTTATCAACCAATTTAAGTGAAACTTGACTGTAAGTTCGTATAAGTTAGTGGCCAACTCTGGTGACGGAGTTTTTAGGCCGCCTTAAGACTTCCGTCGTGGCTTAACGACTGCTAGAGCCGGGACCGACAGTTCAACGTGCCCAACAAAGCACGGAAAAAACAGTATCTACAGGGAAAAAAGGACAAAGGGGACACGGACAAAGTCGCAGCAAGACACTAGTTTGTAAACGACACGTAGCAACGTTGCTATGGTAATCTATCTACTGACACCCGAAATTTTAATATAGAAACAAGCCATCAGACAAACAACTGCATATAAAATGCCTGAGCAATGATGCATTTGTATCACACGAACCTTCAAACTTCCCCAAACAAATACCGCGTTCACACTATGCCCATCCCGCTGCCGGCATTATCGCCGCGGACTTATTGCCACAGCAACATCGCCTTTATTCTCACTAGGGAGGTAGGGCATGAACTTGGGCCGGGAGACGGGACAGAGGCATGATCGTGATCACACTATGCTCGTGCCTATTTCCCTGCCCAAGCCCCTGCCGACTGCGGCATAGTGTGAACGCAACAAAAGAACTTAGTCTGAAGCATGTTGCAGCAGTTGGTAGATTATCCTCGTCTCTTTCTCTCGTTTAGATGTAGAACAATGTTCGAAAGAGACGTCTAGATGTTATTATGCAACATACTCCATATCAGTTCCTATCAAACCATGCTACCATGCTTCAAAAACAAAAAATCAATAACTTGAATTTGTTCAATAAAATACGATTTAATTTTATTCTACGGTATAAAATAGTATGATTTAATTCACCTAAATACTTACTACAATACCTATATCACTTCTATGATACTACCAACTCAAAGGCTATCAAGTCTAACTCAATACAAGACGCTCTTAGGCCCGTATGCTGATAAAAAAATTGCTACTCAAGCATAGATTTGAGTAGAGTTTTTCATAAGTGCTTGAACAGTAAATATACTGTTCAAGCACTTATGAAAAACTCTACTCATACGAGCACATACACAAACTCTCTACAGCATACGAGCCTTAGGGTGTTTGAAATCAACCAATAGGGATCGTTTGGTTTTATGTTAAACGGCTAGTGTAACGTCCCGGCTTCGCACGAGTATTTAACAAAAAATCCAATTTTTTGGGCAATTTTTTTACATCTTGGGTTACATTATTGGAGTTACAAAAAGGATCCCAAATTTTTTGAAAATATAATATAACCTATGTCACCCGGGTAGAGTGTAGCTTCCCAACGGTGAAAGAATTTTTCAAATCGGTCCAGTAGTTTAGGAGCTTATTCAATGCAAACAATCAAATCTTTCCTCTTTATAATATATATATAAGTATAAGTATTGATAGATTCCTATTGGTGGATGTCAAACACATCCTTAGCAACGTAACTTAGCTCTGGTGGAAACGCACAGTTAGGCTCATATGCTAGCTCAAGTCCACTTGAGTAAACTTTCAGTATACGAGCCTAAGAATTCAAATGTCTCGCTTTAATAACCTAGTCTAGGGTTTTATAAGTAGTAATTACCTGTGTCGGTGGCTGTACAACCACTGTATTAGGCGACCGGCCTTGTTGTTGATTTTGCTGTCTTTGGGCGACCTAAAAGAAATATCGATTAGTAAAATATAAATACAGACTAAAATCATGATTGTTCTCGATCATTTTTTTTTTAAATTATTTAGCGTACTTGTACTAACATAATACTTATACCCTTTTAACATAAATTATTCTAAGAATGTGTCCATTGGCACTTTTCTTATTGTCTCTAATTACTTAAGGCGAAGACACTTTGTTGTTGTGTTCTTTATTAGGTGGCACTAGTTTTCACTCGCACTACATATCACTGTTTATTTAACATTACACTAGCTCAAAAGGTTGTGAGCCTTCTTACTATGTTTGTGACATTTATAAAAACTGGTTTTTTTCTGTTGACTCAAAACGTTTGCTATCTTTGTATAATATACTTACAAATATTTTACTTTCAAAAAACTAGACAAATATTTGGAAATTCGTTATAATCGACGGTATGTTTAGTCGAATCGTGTAGCTTTATCACCGGCATTTTATACAAATAGAGATTGCATTAGCGCTCTGAATGGAACGATACCAATGTTCTTAAACGAGCTACTCAGGACGTGAGCGCATTTCTTAGTTATACATTAACAGCTTAATCATCGAACACTTTGAAGGGTTACACTGTCAATCTGCAATGGACAAACATGTACTGACAAACGTAATACGTGGTATTTGGAAAGCGCCAAGACTCATGCGTTTTTTGTAATAAAATGATGGTTCCTTGGTGTTGTAGTTCAATGACTTTTATTGAAGAGTTATTTCCTTTAATAATTATTAGATTTCTGATAGAATACTTACTTATATAGGTACATTTAGACATATTATTTTAGAAAAATATTTTGAAAATCTACTATGATCGAGAGAAATCATGATTTTGTGGTAAAGGGTTAGGGACACACAATACTAAATATTTTTGGTTCAAACTTTCACTCAACCATGCTTTACAAATGCTCTAAATCATGCCTATAGTTGGAGCCAAATAACACCGCAATACTGGTCATTCACCCACCTTCACCACGATGTCGCAAAATTCAATTGATGTATGGCTAATTCTGTCGCTTTCCATACAAACCTGTCGCTAAGACGGTATCGCTCGAATCTCGTTAGTACTGTTTGTATACCATACATAAATTTAATTTTGCGACACCGTGGTGAAGGTGGGTGAATGACCTGTATTGCGGTGTCATTTGGCACCTACTATAGTTTTATTAGTTTCTATTTTCAACATGCTTATTCAATCACTACTGATTTTTAAATTATCTCAAAATGTACATTCAATTTTAGTTTGAGTTATTGGAAAACCACTAACATGCTTTTGTTAGGTTTTTTGATACCTTATTGTGTTTGGATAACTGTGTGAGTATTCACTATAGTTATGTGTATTCGGATTGCACTTCACCTTACTAAAACTTGTAAATTTAAAACGTGTAATATAATATTGTAACATGGTTATAGGTATCATAAGCTCATAATTGTCTCAGTAGATATGAAAACAAGCTCAAACATAGGTACTATCTGATTAAATAAAATATTTTTACAGCTTTCTGCAAATCTGTTTTCTGTTTGAATTTTAGACTCATTCTTAAACTGAAATAATGACTAGAAAAGTTATAAAATCGGATCACGCTCGACTTTAGCACGAAAAAAATACTGTTTAAAAAAGTTGTGGTTAAAAGCATATTTAAATAACTTCACATAGAAGAACGTCATTTAATTTTATTTCTACTTCACTTTTTTTCTATGTTTATATTTAATTAAGTTGCAACTAATCCAATTTGATTTTGTTTTATTCATTTAGGCCGATATCGGCTACGGTACCGTAGTTCCCGTATTGAGGTATTTTATTTTAGAGTCTATTTATACAAAACTGGGCCCAAAACTTGTTTTAGTACTGTTAGTATGCACTTACTTGCAGTTGCGGTTGCGCAGGGCTTACTTTGTGCGCGAGCAGATGTTTTATCAAAGTTGTGTTTGTGGGGTTCGATTCCAGCGCTGAAGATAGATGAGGTGTTGATTGAGTCTATAAATACAAGGAATAACCGTGACAGACTCGTGGTCACACCGGTTTGCTACACCAGTGTGACTACGAGTAATTTATTTTACTCGTGGTCACACTGTGCGGTGTTATCAACAGTAAATTATTTAAACGTACGACTCGTGGTTACACTGCTAGTGTGGGGAAATATAAAGATAGATGCATTGTTAAATCATTACTACACAAAAGCTTCGTAGCTGTTGTAGCAAGATTGTCTCCATTACATTGCGCAACTCGCTAGTCTAATTGTGAACATTTACTGAACAAAAGCAGCAGTGGGTTTCGTACGTTCGTGAGTTCAGTTTGTAAGTAATGTTGTGACAACTTGTAATGTCTCGGTTATACGTTCCACGGTTTTATGAATTTATCTAGTAACTTGTGGCACCCAACATTACATATTTTTTTCAGGAAGAGAGAAGGTAAATATGTACCTGTGCTTGGGAAACAGGAGTTTTAACTTCCCCAGCGCCGGGCTTGCTCGTCAGTTGCGCTTTTAGTATAGGGGATGCAGGCCCTGTATTAACAAAAGTAGAATTGATGATATAATCCTACTAATATTATAAGCGCGAAAGTTTGTGAGTATGGGTGGATGTTTGTTACTCTTTCACGTAAAAACTACTGATCCGATTTGGATGAAACTTGGAATATATATTGTCCGTGACCTGGATTAACACATAGGCTACTTTTTATCCTGGAAAAACCACGGGATCCAACGGAAATAATAAAAAATATTCTTGGACATATAATAATATGTCCAATATAACACACAGAACAGATATATGACAGATATGTGTGATAACCAGAGATCGGAATAGGTAGAGTGATTTTATGTACTTGCATCAGAGTTTCATAACATGGATATGGCTTTTCTTCCGGAAAGTTCCGATATGTGTAGGTACAAAGTTTAAGATAAGGTGACAAAAGACCCTGTTTGCCGAGTATATAATAATAATATGTACCTGTAACTCGGCAAAGGTGTATTTATAATCTGATCCTGTTTATTTATTTGTTTTTGCTGTTAGTTCGAGTTTTTTTTTACTTCAATTCTTTCAATAACACAGGTTTTTCACTATTGAATGCCAATCACCTATGCCGCTCCTAGAGTTGAAAAAAAAATACATGCTTGAATTGATACCAGTCGCTCGACAGCGGCGCGTTGGGCTGACTCTATAGCATCCGTCACATGGGTGAAGTTCAGCTGGAGATCATGATGATGATATTGATACGTTTCTCAATTTACGTCTCCCTATGATATTTGTGAAATTACGGAAAACAATTCTTGTTAATTTTAAAATACCGGAATTCCCGCAGCATATCCATACTAACCTATCGTTTGAGGTCATTGATCCTAAATCACTCTACCTATTCCGATCTCTGGTGATAACACAACGCTCTCTAGTCCCAAACTAAGCAAACATCGGTATTTAAATGTGCTTTGGGTGATAAGTTTCAATTTTCTTTGGAGTTATCCTTGACTAAATACATAAAACGTTAAAACAATGTAATTATATAGTGTCAAAATATGATTTTTTTTGCTATCAGTACGGCCGGCGGAACTAGGCAATCGTGAAGTGCATACGAAAAGATTTTCTCGAACTAAATTAGTTCGAGAAAACTTAATTGCAGAACGAAAAGTCTAACTTCACGATTGTCAATATCCGCCCAGCGTATCGTAATGATCTCAGTTATAACGTGCCTGGTTGAACAGTGGTTCTGTTCTGGTTTCTGGATCGAATGCCGACGTACACTTGTTGCGTTTCGCCCGAAGGCAGAGTCACTTGGTTCGGTCCCACTGTTCCGCCGAAAACGGTTCTACAACAAATTGTGATGTTTTTACTCTTTTGTAGGACCCACATTGTAACAATTATTCATGGTTGTTATGATATATCTAGCTAGTGATATATCTAAAACTTAAAAAGTTAATCGGTCTTGCTATAGTAAAGTCAGTTCGTGTAAGCTAGTGGCCAACAATGGTGACGGGAGTTTTTAGGGCATCTTAAGGCCTCCTATGTGGCTTAACGACTGCTAGAGCCGGGACCGACAGTTTAACGTGCCCTCCGAAGCACAGAAGCGCTCAGTTGTAAATGCCATTAACGGTCACCCATCCAAATAGCTATAGTAGTGACAAGTTACACGTACCAAGAACCAGACTGGTCAAGACATACAAGCAAGGTTTCTGTCTTAAACTTGATAGTGTACAATAAATTACCCCTACACATCACAAAGCTCTCATTAAGTGAATTTAAAGTTAAGCTACGGTTGTTTTTTGAATGTCACCCATTTTACCATATTAGTGAATACATGGGATGTTCATTTTCATAGTTGCACACATATGGGATAAGGGCAGGAAGAAGAAGAAGACACATGATTTTTACGTTAGAATAAGAATTACCTACTTGCCAAATTGTATCAAATTGACATGCCAATGTTATGTATATAAAGAAACTGGAGACCCGACCCCGCTTCGCACGGGTGCAATGCAGTGATGATGATGATACATATAAAAATCTTCGTCTTGAATCACTCTATCTATTAAAAAAACTGCATCAAAATCAGTTGTGAAGTTTTAAAGATCTAAGCATACATACATACAGACATTAGGACAGACGCGGGAAGCAACTTTGCTTTATACTATGTAGTGATGGTTAGATAAATAAATATCAAAGATGTGAAAAGTCAGAAGTTGTAGATTCGTTAAGGTAGCTAATACCACTGTAAACGGACAGGCCGTTTTTACCATAATTTTCTCTATTGTGTGTGTTGTGTATTTTTGTTAATTTAGGTAATATAAATACCTGACAAGTCGCGGGAAATGTGCGGGTGAAATGACCCCTTTCCTGTTTAGTTTAGTGCAGCAAGTAAGGTATAATTTATATAACTCTCCAGAGTCATATGTACTGTTGTCGTTGGCTGGTAGGGGCTCGTACGATGATCGCAGCCATGCGAGCGCGAAATGTTCGTTTTCCTGGAATATAACTATGTTAGACGAACGGTATAATTCAAAATAGGGTGAATTCCGTTTCGTCCCACCAACATGCTCAGTGGGACGAACGGGAATAGAATACTACTTATTTTTTGCATTCCCATTTGTCCCACCAGTGGGACGAACGGTAATGAGCGTGAAACTGGTTTAAAGTCCAGTTAAAGTAAATGTAAATTAAAGTCTAATTTCCAAACTGCCTTTAATGTAAATTCTCTAAATGCCATGTCTATCTAAAGAGCAAAATGCAATAAATAAATAAATAAATAAATATTCACGGACACTTAACACAACGCCTTCTAGTCCCAAACTAAGCAAAGCTTGTACGATGGGAACTAGATGGCTGATAGAATACATACATACATTTTTTTTTGTAAATACATACTTATAATACATAGAAACACCCAGACACAGAACAAACATCTATGTTTGCCACACAAATGTTTGTTCTCGGTGGGGATCGAACCCACGACCCACAGCACGAAAGGCAGAGCTACTACCGACTGAGCCATGACGCCTGTCCGCAATAGATTCGTAACACATAAAAAAGTATATTATGTAAACGCAAATTGTTTATAATTTGAATTTTTCTAAGCAAAAAGTCTAAAATACAATACACCTACTTAGAGTAAGATGATTTGTGTGCGGTTTCGATATTCAGATTGTATATAACTAGCTGGCGCCCGCGACTTAATTCGCGTCCCGTTGGATCCCGTTGATTTTGCCGGATAAAAAGTAGCCTATGTGTTAATCCAGGTCACGAACAATATATATTCCAAGTTTCGTCCAAATCGGATCAGTAGTTTTTGCGTGAAAGAGTAACAAACATCCATACTCACAAACTTTCGCGTTTACAATATTATTAGGATTTTTTTTTAATTTAATTAATACTATATTTTTGAGTAGGTAAACATATACCTGTACGGTTCTTTGTTGTATATGCGACTGCTGTAGAGTATTTGTAACAGGCGCGGGAGTAACGGACGGCGCTGCAGCGGCTTGATCTTGAACTTGTTTTTGAGGAGTCTGCAAGAATGAGCTTAATATATCAATACATAATCTTAAATACTTTATTTGCTTCAATGTGATCTTAGAATAGATAACAAAGATCTTAGAATAGTTCGCACCAAGTTCGCGTTTCAACGACCCTCTGTCACGGGATCGACGAACGCGGCGTGGTACCGCGAAAAATACGAAACTGTACTATACTCATATTTCGCGGGTAGTTAGAAACTAAAGGCATGCTCAGACATACGGGGTATTTGCTTTTTCATTCTTATCTGTAGGTACTTTGGTGGTTCTGCGGCTAGAGCAGCGAGCCGGTTTATTGCCTGTACTACTCTCAATACATACTTTTTGTAACTCTGTACGTACATATTTAAAACACTATCTTTTTTTTAAGCACATATATTACCTGCGGCTGCGCTTGCGATTGTGGTTGCGTCTGTGTTTGCGGTTGAGTTTGAGTTTGTGGTTCTTTCTCTGTCACCGCGGTGAGCGCAGCGAGCCCACTTACTGTTTCTACTACTCGCATTAGTATACACGCTTTTGGACCGTAACTTTGTGCCTGTAAATAAATAAAATTATAAACTAGATACAATAAAGATAAAGATTTAAACAAAACCGTATTTCATAAGTTAATCCTTCATTCGAAAGCAATGAGACAGGTCGCCAAGTATATACTCACTTCAACAGTAACAAGTGATACTAAAGTGTGTATCAAGCCGGGTACTCTAGCCACTGCCTCACTAGCCCGATCGCCCAGTGATGTCAGTGCGTACACACACTCCAATGTACACACTAACACCATTATATCGCGAAGAGTTAGTAGTGCACAAACATCTGCGTACACCTAAAAGAAAAAAAAAGGGTTTTTATTTCATAAACCCTCGACTTCTTCTAAAAAACGTCATTTCGTTTGATAAAGTACACTCCTTATCTAGATGTCACGCGCGGCTTTGCTCGCGTGGTAACAGCATACGCATTATTTGATAAAAATCTTTTATCCTAATTCTAAACCCTTTAGGGTGCTACTTTTAAAAATTCCCCTACACTATATAACTATACTATACTATACCCTCCCAATTTCATACCTCTAGGACTTGACTGTCAGTTAGCCTCAAAAAAGCTTTATATATTTAGAAGATAGACAATTTAAGATTATAACATAGTTATTATACGCAAGTCAACTTACCTTAGCCTCCAGAGCTTTGAGTAAAGCGTCTTCATTCAACTCATTCTGAGCTAATTTGTTCAATAACTCCAAAGCTGCTAGAACTCTTGCTCTGTCCGGAGACACTAGCGCCGATTGAATAGTAGACAGAATATGCCGAGAGATCAAACATGTTGCTGGGTCCTGGAGGTAAGATAAACTGTATTACAAGGGTATAGGGATGCTTTTTCAATAGAAAGAATAGAATAGAGTGAAGATAATTTCAAGTTTATCAAAATAGACTTTATTGCCAGGATTTAAACATATTTTTTCAACGGTATTATAAAAGATGAGTATACCTTGATAATCAGTTCCGTGGATACATTTCCAAGTGTATCAAAACCAGATTGGCGTAGTGTGCCTACCCAACAGTTGGCACAAAGTAGTAGAAATCTAAAAAAAAAAGTAAAACCAGCCTTTGCAACACTTTTCACAATTTAAACAATGTAACGTTTTTTTAAGGCCGATTCTCACCTAATTAGTGTGTTGTTCTTGGCCAGATACTGTACATTCTCTTCATGGAAGGAAAGTGATCGTACAATAGACGCTATTTGCAGTACGCGTTGTGTGTACACGCAACTAGCTCCCCCTGCAAGTGTGGGAGCGAATAGTTGGGATTCCTCTGACGGTTCTGTCACCCAGTCTTCTAGGATATCCTGGGTAGAAAACATATTATCTAAACTAAGTACTCTGTACGACTTGGTTGTAAGTCAGTTGGTTTCTAACTAGGAATTTCTTGAGCTTGAAAGAGAGCGAGTACAAAGAAATTCGTACAGCCGTACAGAGTACTTAGTGGTCATATTCTGTGGAATGCATTTTTAGTGACCGCGCCAAAATAACGTCTTGTTGCTGTGATAGCATGGCCAGTGAAAACTGCTGCTGACGATTTTCATATATTGACAGGCGTCAAGGCTCAGTCGGTACTAGCTCTGCTTTCTGTGCTGTGGATCGTGGGTTCGATCCCCATCGAGAACAAACATCTGTATGTGGCAAACATAGATGTTTGTTCTATGACTGGGAGTCAATATGTATTATAAGTATGTATCTACAAAAAAAAATAGTATATAAGTATTAAATCAGCAATCTAGTTTCCATAGTACAAGCTCTGCTTAGTTTGGGACTAGAGAGCGTTCTGTGTAATGTCCAAGAATATTTATTTATTTATATTTAGTTCGCACACTTCGGCGTCAGCCACAATTTCAATAAAACACAGAGTAACGACTTGACGCAGCGATAAGACTCTGTGTTTGCGCGGTAACTTATATGTTACGTGACTTATTCTCTTACGAAAATGTTTGAAATGATGGAAGATGTATAGCATACACCTGTGATCCTATTAGAACTTCTTTTTACGTTTTTTGTTCGTATAGCACACATCAGTAGTCAAGTTTTAAGTCTACATGGGTTCAACAGTTTTTAAAAGCATCTAAATACTGTATTAGCCTATTCATTGACTTACGTAATCACCAGCAATCTTCTCAACCTCATCATCCAGTCCATCCATAGTGAGGCAATCGGTGAGGTTGTTGTGTGCCGCCATCGCTTGCACCATTAACTCGGGTTCACCATCTATGCTTTGAGTGAATTTTGTTTCATCAGCTAACTCCTTGGCGCCGCCGCCGCCGGCGCGCATTTTCCAGAAGTCGTCGGGGTAACGGCCGCGAGCTTCGAAGTACGACCGGCCGATCGTATCGCGCAGACTCGCTGTAAAGAATAAGATGATTCAACAGGCTCATTACAAGTTTATGCACAAGAAATTCTAGGGTCGAATTCTAGAATTTCTTGTAGTGTGTGTATCAGACATTTATTTATTTATTTATTAGTTTATAGACGAGCAGCTTTCGCTGTTATGTCTACGTCACACAGTGTTGAAATGTACAATGTGTTCACAGTACAATGGCATTTTTCTTTTGGGACTTTGCATAATTTTAGGAGTAATAAAAGACCGTCGCGTCAATCATCACAAATATTTTTAGATCATGAAGATAATATCTGCAAAAGTAACGCCTGATTCTCGCGTTATTTTCGCGTTTTTTTTTTTTGCAGCGAGAATCAGGCGTTATTTTTGCAGTCGTAATTAGTACCGCATCCCCGTATCAAAGGGAAGGTCGTGGCTTCAAATCCCAACAGTCAACTCATAACTTACTGTTTAAATCTTTGTTATTCTCGCAGTTCAACCAGCCAGTCAGTCATTCACTACACAAAGTCTTTCCTAGTATTATATGATCTGTGGTCTTTCTGACTTTTGTTATACCTTTGACCAGTAGATTCATTTAAATACTCACGATGATTATAAACTCCAGCATGCGCCAACAAGAAGTCTAATATATGAGGAGTCGCAGCTAACGGCAATCTATTAGAATGGTCCGCAGCCAGCACAGTACAGACATTTACTGCGAAGTCTTGCTCATTAGGCATCGGTGATAGAAGGGACAGTGCAAGCCGTTCTGAATGCGTAGCTGTTGGTCTTTGGGCAGTGCGCAGGGCTTCACCGGATGCTGTGGGTGAGAGGTACAGTATTAACCACTGAGTTCATAAGCAATGACTGAACATGCTGCTAAACGGTTTGGACTAGCATTCTCCTACTGCAGTGCTTGCAATAACCGCCATAATGGGCCAACCACATTTGATATAGATGAGTATCAAAGACTGAGCTCAGTAGCCCCGCTTCTTGAGAATACGTCCAGCAGTCGACTGATATAGGTTGTTGATAATGATGATACTCAAGTTTGTAGAATAATAAAGAACCAAAATAGATAACAACACATGAGACACCCTTGTTTTTACAGGGTTAATGATTTTGAAAGTTCAGCAGTTTCAATGGAGATTTTTTGCCAATGTGTAGCAAATATGCTAAATGCATGCAACAAGTCGGTTACAAAAGTATGCAACATAGATATGGTTTGCTCGGCAGCAAAAACTGCCCCTATCTCTGTATCTCATGCAGAATTTAATGTAAGTGAAACATTACATAGAAAATACATAACAATAAAAGTCCATACATTTTAGCCCACATTTTTCACAACCCTGTTATTAATGAACAACTCGTGACATCACACAACCACAAACCCCTTCCACCCTTACTTATAAGGCACAGCCAAAAGTCTTAAGCTATTCCTAGGTATCTACACTAAGAGTCTGTTTAATTACTTTCAAACACTTCATATTTGACTACTTCAAACCAAAATATTGGTACTTACTAAAATAGTGAATTCCAGACAGTGATGAAACAGACTCTTAACGAATTTACCTGATATGTATGTACCACCACTGAACATTATACGAGGCATGTGGCTGCCGCGGCCACGTTTCGTCAACTCTTCCTCAATATCCAGGTCATCGTCACGGCCGGGGGGTCCTTTTGCACGCTCAAATCTATGGAAAATAAACAATACACCAACAATTTACTGATAAATGTTATTTCAAGATATCGGAGCAACTGCTTTTTCAGAATTTACTTTTAGGTCACAAACTATAAGTATTACCATAGGTGCTATGGTTGAATTGTTTAATTTCAATGCATCTGTATTACTTAAAAGTTTGATAATAACTATAGCTCAAATATCACTATCACTATCACTGCATAGTATAAAGCAAAGTCGCTTCCCGCGTCTGTCCTAATGTCTATATGTATGTATGCTTAGATCTTTAAAACTACAAAACGGATTTTGATGCAGTTTTTTTTAATAGATAGAGAGATTCAAGAGGAAGGTTTATAAGTATAATACATCATCATCATCACTGCATTGCACCCGTGCGAAGCCGGGGCGGGTCGCTAGTAAGATAAATAAAACAATTTTTACATACTTTTCCAAATGAGTTCCGTATATCCTTCGTAGTAAAGTAGAACCATTGATACAAGGATGTGGCAGGTGTAGTGGACGTAGGAATGATTCCCAGACATCGGTTTGATTTACCTAAAAATTTTCAAAATGTGTTTAGCTCCATTTAACTAGCTAACTGGTTTGAAAAGAGTTTATAAAGATTATCAAGAATACCTTGCCAATTCCTCCTCTTTGCTGTACTAATGAGTAAAATAGATACAAATCCAGCTCAATGCCATTCACTATGGGGGGCTTCAAAGTTATGCTGAAACACAAATATAGGCATAACAACAGCATTACTTCACAAACACCGCTGGGAAATCAATCAGATTCTTGTAAAATATATTCCTTACTTTTTACTTTCGTTGAACTGCCGAAGCTCTTTCATAAAAGCCTCTTTATCCCTCATGTAACCACTGGATTTTGTGTTTATTTGTGATTTGGCCATTTTAGTAATATGGTAAGGCAGGCCGCGTGCCCACCCTCTTTTATACTGAAACTAAGCCGATTTTATGACTAAAACCCACCGTTAACAATAAAACCACAGAAATATAGCATATTCATTCAGAAACTAAACTAAACAGTAGGTCGTAGGTAATAAATTATCTTTTCAAAATGAGATAAAACAAAAATATCGCGTTACTTATTTTGTTTTTTTTTGTCATGTCAAGTCAAGAGAGTCAAGGATTCAAGTGCTGCCAACTGCTGTCAACTACAATGCTGGCTTTCCTTCTTTAAGTAAAGCCACACCACAAGCCACATCACAATAATTATAGGTATGTATGCCAAAAGTAGTATTGCTAATTTCATCCAAAAAATTATGGAGGCCATAATTTATAATAGGACGGCCTAAAAACTACATCAACCGAGTTGGCCACTAATTCATACCTACGAGCTTGCTTGTTTTCCCAAAAAAAGGTGCTAGCATAACCATAGCCATTCACCTCGTGTAAGTGGCAGCAAGCACCTCATGGCACACCCTGGTGCGGAGCCACGGTAGAACTACTGGATTGGATGCATTTTAACGAATATTTTTAGAACGAAGTTCCTTATTGCGCGTTGTGAAAGGGGACTAGACTAAATAAATTAAAACTAAAATTTGTCGCGACCCTTTTTTCAAACTTTGACAACGTCATTCGAATAAATTAGTGCAGGATTTTTTTTTTAATGTGTGCCTGTACGTTCTCAACCGAGGTATTGTTGGAAGTTTTTGTTTTTAGAGTTCGTTAACGTTCTTATAGAAAATATTATAAGAAAACAACACCTCAAGGAACTTCATTGTCCGGGTGTCCCTTGACACCTCTCAAGTTTTTTTTTAGTTATACCAAGTAACGTCTATACACAATCAAATTTAGCATTTTTAATAAAAACAATAGAAATAATCTGAAGTGGTTATAAAAATAATAGAACCAGTACTTAAAAAAGTAACTTTCAGTCACCAAAAAAAACTAGATCTAGCTTTAATGTTACTAAGTTGGCATCACTAAAAAGGTTGGCTTTCTCTTGTTCTTTTCTTTTTTCTTTTCTTCGTTGTAATGGTTAGGGTAGCTAAACATAGACAAAGCAAATAACATTAACCAAGCCAAGCCGGTAGCGTATCAATCAAACTATTTAAAATGTCAAAGTCAATAATGACAAAAAGCAAACATACTTATGTCAAAATAAAAACATGCACTTTGAGGTTATAATTTAAAAGGTAAGGTTTATTTCCAAAGTTTGTAAAGTTATAACCTATCAACATGGTAAAAAAGAAGATAGATAACCGTATTAGAGTGATGATAGAGAATGGAGTTAAGTTGGGGCACCGCACGATGATTCTTCTTGTGGGGGACAAAGGCAGAGATCAGGTAAGTTGAGCTTTTCACTAATGTTTTTATTTTCAATTTCCTTCTTCTGACTCTCACTACAACTGATAGTAGATACCTACCAGTAGGTCCCTATGTGTAAAAGTGTATTCTATAAAACTACCTACGTTACACAGAAGATGCACCCCAAAAGTTACACTAAAAAGTAATAAATGAAGTAACTTATCTTACAGGTGCCCATTTTGTATGATATGCTGGTAAAATCAACTGTTAAAGCCAGGCCCACAGTTCTATGGTGCTACAAAAATAAGGATGAAGCTATCAGCAAGTGGGTAAAGTTTCTATATCACAATCCATACTAAACCTCATAAAATATTATAAAATTGAATTTATTTTCAGTCACGGTCGTAAAAGAGCTAAGAAGATAGCAGCAGGTAAACTAGAGGTGTCAGAAGAGTCTCTATTTGACTCATTCCGAGTGGCTACAACAATACATGGGTGTTACTATTCAGAAAGTCATGCTATGCTCGGTCAAACTTATGGAGTGTGTGTGTTACAGGTAAGAAACTTACTAAGACAAGGCTTTACTTTTTTTAGATGCTTCTTGCAGCAAAGAACTCAAAAACGATTGCTGGCTATTTAATAAGTCCTCAATAAAGCTGCAAAAATACCCTTTCAAAACTATTATTTTTACTAATACTATTTATCTGCCTTGAAAAATCTTTTACAGGACTTTGAAGCTCTCACACCAAACTTGATGGCTCGAACGATAGAGACTGTTGAGGGAGGTGGTCTTATTATATTCCTTCTCAAATCCATGGACACTCTCCGTCAACTGCATTCAATCACTATGGATGTTCATTCTAGGTTAATAATTGTTTAATAAATCACAGCCAACTCTTGGAATTCATTGACAATTTCTTTTCTCTGTAGTTACAGAGGTTGTAACTCAAACTGGCTATCAATCTTTAGTAAGTCATGAATCTTCTTTTGGCATACCAAAATGCGTAAATAACCAGTACTGTGCCGAAATAAAAAGAATTTATATTGTTCTTGACTCCGTAAAAAACACACATAAGTAAGAGGCGCATGTTTGATTCAGACATTGATCTGCAAAAGAATATTCTATATCTAGGTGTTGTGGCACTCCAATACTCATAACTACACAGGAAATTTTGTGTCTGATAGGATTCCTTACCACTTTGGCCTAATGTTTTTTTTTACTATTTCAGATTCAAAACAGAAGCTCACGACACAGTAGTAAACCGTTTCAACGAGCGGTTTCTGCTTTCGTTAGCTGATAACCCAAGATGTCTGGTTTTGGATGATGCACTTACTGTGTTACCTATATCTTCTAAGACAGCTCAAGTGGAGCCTGTCAATGTCACACCGGAGGTAGCTAATTACTAGTACAATTTGACAAAAAAAGAAAACATGCTACTTCAATAAACTTTATAATAAGTTAAACCAACCCAATTTATCACCATACAGATTACAAGCTTTCCCTGGCGACTTCGTCCGGGTCACGTTTGATCCTTGATTTTCCGGGAAAAAAAGTAGCCTATGTGATAATCTAGGTTACGAACTTTATATTTTCCAAGTTTCAGCCAAATGAGACCAGTAGAGTCAGCGTGATTGAAACACAAACATCTAAACATTGACATTTGTAATATCAGTGGGATAGGTAACCTAATATATACTAGTCCTCCAGCACTAGTAGTCCTATCTACCAAAAAGAAGAGAGAAATATACTTCATCAAAAGCGATCTCCCTTGTAACGTTTAGTTACTTCTATAGATATTGCGGTAATGCGTCAATTCTATAGATATTGCGGTAATGCGTCCTAGCATTTTTAGAAATAAGATAGTAAGTACCACTCCTCATGAACTGAATAAACCTGCTACTATTTAAGTAATCTGTGGTAAACGGTGTTGGTGCCACAATTAATAAGTTAGTTTAAGATACCACTTTATTTATATGTATTGAGGTACTGTTTGTTTACCCCAAAAAAAATAAAAAAAAACTACGGACATTTTGTCTATAGAATAAAGATTATCTTCTATTCTGTACACTATACCAAACAGTTACATATTATGAACAATGGAAAATTACAACTAAACGCAAAACAGACAAAAGAGCCGTGCGGGTTGGGATAGTTTATTTAGTTGAATTGAAAAATGTTGCCTTATGCGCTCATACTGAGCATGCTAGAGGCTTGTTAAAAATTCCTACATTAATATTGTTTCAGCGTGTAAACCCGAAACTAACAGAGTTGATATCTTCACTGTCCGACTCGCCGCCCGCCGGGCCGTTAGTCGCGCTGTGTAAAACTTACGAGCAGGCGACAGCTCTTATAGCTCTTGTCAACACACTAGCTGATAAACAATCCAGGTAAATCCACGATTCGTTTGCTAACTTTAGACTGTAGTTCCTTCAATACAACTTACAATAACTATGAGTTGTTGCAAGTTGTGAAATAAATATTCTCACCAACACTCAATCCCAAACTAAGCAAAAATTGTTCTATGGAAACTAGATTGCTGATAGAATACTTATATCCATTTTTTCTGTAAATACATACATGATACATAGAAACACCCAGTCCCAGAAAAATCACCTATGGTTTCCACACACAAAATAAATGTTTGCTCTCGGTGGGGATCGAACCTATGACCCATAGCACGGAAGGCAGAGCTACTACCGACTGGGCCATGAAGCCTCTCATATTCCCATTTAATTTCCAGACCGCCCCACTGCCTGACAGCCGCTAGAGGGCGTGGCAAGTCCGCATGCTTAGGCCTTTCAATTGCAGCCGCAGTAGCCCTAGGATATGTCAACATCTACGTAACCTCCCCCCATCCGGAAAACTTGATCACACTCTTCGAGTTTGTGCTGAAAGGTCTCGACGCATGTTTGTATCAAGAGCACATTGATTATAACATAGTAAGGTCGACGAACCCGGATTTTAAGAAGGCTATTGTGAGGATCAATGTCATTCGGAACTCGAGGCAGACAGTACAGGTTAGTTCTTGAGATAGTAAAAATTTTTATTTGCGTAATATACACGTAAATCTTACACATAATTATGTCTAAGAATGTTTATTTATTACTGAATGATTAAAAAAATAGCCCTTTCGCTGTTGGTAAATCTCATAAAAATACAATGAGTGTCTTTGCTCAATAGCGTCCTCTTCCTAGCGATTATCCATACTTCGTACCTATCTGAAATACCTACTACGAAATGATAAAACATTTTAAATATATTTTTTTCAGTACATAACTCCAGACGACCATTCTCTCCTATCAGCCGCAGATTTGGTCCTAGTAGATGAAGCAGCTGCTATACCGTTAGTTCACGTTTCGGCCGCGGCACAGAAGGCGCCACTGGCGCTACTCTCGTCTACTGTATCTGGTTACGAGGGCACGGGGAGAGCGCTGTCTTTGAAACTATTTGCTCAACTGCAGAATGACCATAAAGCTCCTCCTCCGGTAAGTTTTTTTTCATACAGTTTCGACGCCTTTTAGTTGGTTGGTATTCATAGGATTACTTAATTGAAATAGTGAAGTTCTTACATGAAATAGTGAAGTGAGCAACTACTGAGCTATCGGTTGATTAAAATGAAGGAAAATGTATGAAAACTACGCTACATAGAGTGGCTACTTTTTCAATGAACAAGAAAATCACTCATCTGCCTATAACAATGCAAACCACAGCGTTACATTGCGTCAATTCTCTCTTATTCCAAACTAGCTTTCGCCCGCGACTTCGTCCGCGTCCCGATTGATCCTGTGGGTTTTCCGGTATAAAAAGTAGTCTGTGTGATAATCTGTTTCAAACTATATAAAATCCAAGATTCTTTCAAATCAGACCAGCCATGACAGGCGTCATGGCTCAGTCGGTAGTAGCTCTGCCTTCCGTGCTGTGAGTCGTGGGTTCGATCCCCACCGAGAGCAAACATTTGTGTGTCAAACATAGATGTTTCTTCTGTGTCTGGGTGTTTCTATGTATTATAAGTATGTATTTACAAAAAAAAAATGTATGTATGTATCAGCCATCTAGTTCCCATCCTACAAGCTTTGCTTAGTTTGGGACTAGAAGGCGTTGTGTTAAGTGTCCGTGAATATTTATTTATTTATTTATTTATTTACCAGTAGTTGAAGCGAAATACGTAGGCCGCTGGCCGAGGTAGCTTTTAAAAAAGATTATTTTATTTGCTAAAAGAATTTAATTAAAAAAGGTTACAAGATAATTATTCTAAGGTCGACACACGTTCGATGTCAGAACGAATATGAAAACTTAAATCTATGTAAAAACGCAGTTAGCTACAAAGTGCATCACGCGCTGACGCTGCATCCACCGACGCTTGTACTGGACGAACCTCGTCAGCGCTTTCATGGCATAGATAGGTATTTGGAAACGTTGCGGTTTACGTGGAACAGCCTTGCGTAACACCTCCCCCCGAAGAACAGCGAGTGTTGAAGTTTGTCGTAAACTGAGCTGGAACTGGATTGGGATCAACTCCTCTTATAGTTGGTATTGGTAGGGCATAAACTCTTTGTAAGTCAGCTTGGCTTTCCTCAAAAACTTGATGAGAATTCTTTCTCAAAGTTGGTCTGTATTTTCTGTATAGAAGGCCACAAGCGAGTGCACATGCACCGGATAGTAACAGGTACATCGGTATCGTATACAGGGTGTAGTCGTTGTTCGTGTCTAAGTGCAATGGCGACTGTAATGATATTTTCTTATTAGTGGCGTGAAGTTGGTTCAGGTTGATAGAGTTCAATTTAAATACTGGGACTGAAGATGGGGTAACGTAGTTGCTTTTAGGTAGGTCCATTATCTTCAACGCTTGTCCTTGTAAACGGTCGTGAATGTTGGAGATCGTGAATTCAGGTGTGTCCATATAACACTGTTGGGGAATTATAGCGAGATAGCTGCCTTGGAGCGTCTGGTAGAGATCTTGACCACAGGAGAGATGTACTTTCGTAGGGACAGGGAAACTGATGGAGTAATGTTTCTCGTCGAGTCCTTCGTATGCTGATTTTGATAGACTGATGGTGGTAGGGCTACACATGTTGTTCCGCTGCTGCGTAGAGATGAGATGCTGGATGCAATCATCTGGTGATCGATTCGGCTGATTCCTCTTCTCCTCACAAAGGTACCATTTACTGGTCTTCGGGCATTCAGCCTCAATGTACTTGAAATCTTTCTCATGGATAGCTAGGTATGGGAAAGGAGGAGTAAGGATCTCATGATTTTTGTTAGGTATAATGGATAATTTATACATATCATAAGAGGATGGGAGTACGATCGGAATTTTATAAACTATTACTATACTATTTCCTACATAATACGAACCTAGTTTAATTATATCGAAATATTCTCTAATATCTAAATCTACTACTCTTTCACTGCCATATAGTACTTTCAATTTACGAATAATATCGCGAATTGCGTACAAATTCAAGACCGAATGATGCGTCGTCGAAGCCCTGATAAAAGCAAGGATGTTCTGTAACTTTAATAGTTCTTGAGAGATGGAATCTACGTTATCTGTTAAAATCATAAGAGTTTGAGCTAAGTGCGCATACTTCACTAAGTCATTATCTCTGGAAGCTTCAGCTTCGTTAATCTTCTTGAGCAAAATCTCGATCTTATTCTGATTATCTGTGATAGTGTCTAGAATTTTTGTGTATTGCAAAGTCCAATTTTTAGATAAGCTAACATGACTATTCAGTTCTGTTACTAGTTTATTTTCATTATTTTCTAAGGATTTAATAGCCTGATTATAACGCAATGCATCTGAGTAGTCAAGATTACCCGTGATACTTTTAACTACAGATCCGAGACCATCTACAAGTCCTCTCTTTACACGATTTATCTGAAACGTTTCTAATTGCTCCAATACGCTTACAAGCTTATTTTTCAAATAATCTAAGTGAGGCTCAAATAACGCGTTCGTTTTATTGTGTAGCTGAGGGCTGAAATTATCAATTTGATCATTTACTGAAATTACTTTATTTTGTAGCTCTTGAAGATCGATATCTTGTAAAAAGGAATGGTAGTATAAGTCTAGCTGAACCTAGCTTAAAAGGTAAAATACCGGGCCCGTCATCGAGAGATTCAAGTTTTATCTCCTGCATTAGAACTGGTGCCAGGAGCAGATGAATTATCAGGAGGCTCCTGTAACAATTGGGCACTTTTAGGAAGACGTTTAAGCCTAGACTTGGCAATAGGACCTCGCTTTTTCTTAGTGTAAATATGAATAGGGAGGTCGGCCATTACGACGTCATGAGTATATCGTGCAGCTAACTTTTGTCTGGAAGCAAACGGATTTTTCACGAAAATCTGTTGTTCTGGAGAGTACTCAGCCTCCGGCTCTCGGTTCTTATTCCGGTTGTCCGTGAGGTCTTTACGAGTCGCGCTACACATGTCGTGAATAGTGTTGTAGGCTTTAGTCATCTTGTCTTTATGGTTGGTCATGTACTGTTGTAGTAAATGAGTCGAGAGGTCTATGTCGAAGGGATCGCGCGGATCGTAGTGTCCTGTGACTACTTCTAGTGGTTTACATTTAGTAAAACTATGAATGCTACTGTTATAAGCCAGAAGGGCGTACGGCATTAAGTTAATTACTGACTCAGATTTCTGACCCAACTTAAGAATGCGAAGATGTTCTAATACTGTTGAGTGGAATCTCTCAACAATACCGTTCTCATTCGGAGTATGAGGGGCAACCCTATGATGCTGAATCTTATGCATTTTTACAAATTCAGCAACCAGCTGATTTGTGAACTCGGTCCCGTTATCAGTTACTATTGTAATAGGAATCCCATGATGAGTGCAAAAACTCAATAAAGCTTGAACCACACTAACAGCGGTGCCGTCTCTTAAATGATAGGCTTGTGCGTACTTTGAGAATGCATCTACAATAGTTAAAAACTTTTCACTTTGAATAGTTAAGAGATCTAAATGTACTAATTCAAAGGGCTTGCTAGCGGGCGGCACTACTTTAAACTGCTGTTTTATCGGGCTGCGATCATATTTCGCTTGTCCGCAAATAGTACATTCATTTATAAACTTAGTGATGTGCTCTCTCATTTTAGGCCAGTAATATTTATTAGATAACGCTAAGTAACATTCATTGATGCCACGATGATTGGTCTTTCCGTCATGGTATTTATTAATTATTTCCTGCTGCTTTAAATATTCCCTAACGTTCTCTAACTCCGTCTTAGTTAGTGTCAGATTCATTGCCGAATTTTTAAAGGTTTTTTGTATGATAGGTATAATAGTATACAAGGCCAAGTAGGGATTTATTAGCAAACCGGTTTTAATCTTAGGGTGGACATACTCTTTAATTGCGGCGATAACGTCTTCTTCTATGTTGGATTCGGATATTTGCACAGATGTTCGTGTGTGCGTCTCAAAAGGTTTAGTGACTACAGGTCTGCTTTTGATGTCGCCTACGACATTGAAAATTAATTGTTTCGTGAATCTATTTAAGGGGTCATCCGAAATTGGAACTTCTAAAATGGGGTTTTCGTTATCCGTATGAACAGTGGCGGTTCTTGAACCAGCCCCGGTTTCTGTAGCTGTCAAGGTTCTAGATTCATCTAACGCGGGATCAGTTTCAGATGGATTAACTGCAATTGACATGAGCTCTTCATTATTTACTTCAATACGCGACAGCGCATCGGCGTTAGTATTGCACTTTCCTTACAAATAATCGACTGTATAGTCATACTCACTTAGCTTCAAGCGCCATCTTGTAAGCCGTGAACTGGGATCTTTTAGATTTACTACCCATTGCAAGGGCCTATGGTCGGTGAGAATTAAGAACTTACGGCCATAGAGATATGGTCTAAAGTATTTAGTTGCCCACACAATAGCTAAGAGCTCTTTTTCAATTGTACTGTAATTTAATTCACTACTATTAAGAGTCCGCGATGCGTATGCGATGGGTTTATTCGAAGCCTTAGTACCTTGAGATAAGATAGCACCTATAGCTACGTTCGATGCATCGGTGGTTAGGATAAAATCACGTGTAAAGTCTGGGTATTGCAAAATCGGATCATTTGTTAATAATGTCTTACAGTGCTCAAAACAGTTGATGTAATTTGAGTCTAGTTTAATCTTAGAACCCTTTTTTAAGCATTGGGTCATTGGCTTGGTGATACGAGCGAAATCTGGAATAAATTTTCTATAGTAGCCTAGCAATCCGAGAAAACGTTTGATTTCCGTAGTAGTCTTTGGAACGGGATAATTCTTGATGGCTTTTATTTTGTCCGGGTTTGGTTTTACACCCTCTTTACAAATAACATGGCCTAAAAACTCAGTTTCTAATTTCAAAAATTCAGATTTATCCATTTGAATTTTGAAATTGGATTCTCTCAAACGGTTTAATACTTTATCCAAGTTGACTATGTGTTCCTGAAGGGAAGTGCTGAAAATAATAATGTCATCAAGATAAACTAGACAGATTTCATTCTGTAGGCCCCTCAGGACGTTGTCCATCACTCGTTGAAAGGTTGATGGTGAGTTCTTAAGACCCATTGGCATTCTTAAAAATTCATAATGACCATTTTCTACATTGAATCCAGTTTTATGAACATCGGAAGGGTCCATCTCAACCTGGTAAAATCCACTAGCTAAATCAAGGGTCGTAAAATATTGGCATTTACCTAGCTTGTCTAGCACATCTGTAATATTCGGGATAGGGTATTTGTCATCAATCGTTTTCTCGTTAACTTTCCTGAAATCCACGACAAGACGCCATTTGACCTTCCCTGAAGCATCTACCTTTTTAGGTACAATCCAAATGGGAGAGCTCCATGCGGATTCTGATGGTCTTATAATATTTTGGTCAAGCATCTTATTAATTTGATCTCTGACCTCTTGTCGGTGAACGTAAGGATAGCGGTAGCTCTTAGTATGTACTGGAATTTCATCATTAGTCCTAATTTTATGTTTGATCTTGTTGGTGAATGAAAGTGGTTCGCCCTCAAGATAAAACACGTCCGCGTATTTAGAACATAAACGCCGTAGATTTGCGAGTTCTTCAGGGTTAAGATGATCGGTCCGAAGACGAGATAAAACGTCTTTAGCGCGGTCTGATAAAATTTCAGTACATTCAATGTTAAATAATTCAGCTTCAATCGGACGATCCATAGAAAATATGACGTCATTGGACGTCGGGTTAGTAAGTTCTACCCAGCCTCGGTTATTCTGGACCGTCGTTATACAATCTGAAATAAGGCAGTTGCAAATCGTTTGGTAGTCTACGAAAACTTCGCCATCTCGAGTGTTAACTGGCAACCTAACTACCTTGCTAGAATTAGCCGGAATAATTTCCTCATACAAATTAACGTTTCTCGAATCGTACATCTTAATAGGGATCTGAGTGTAACAAGTTCTTAATAGCTTAGCTTTTAAATCGATGTTGGAGTCCCATTTATCCAATAAGTCAAAGCCTATGAGTCCGTCAAAATAGTCGTGGAATTTATAGATGTATAAAGTCATGTCATTCGGGTCATTAAATTCCTGGAAGGAAGGCATCGTCACTGAATAATTATTCTTACTTGTCGCGTGGACGTTCGTCACTTCGAATGGATCGTATTTCAAAGGGATGTGACGGTAATATTTTTCTACGGCATCCGGACTTATAAAAGATTGATTAGCACCAGTGTCGATTAGGAATTTTAAAGGTGGGTGTGCTATCTGGATGTACCCTAGTTGCCTTTGCATGTGGAAATTTAATTCTATTTTGGTTTTTCTGATGTAACTTCCTTGTGAAAATTTTCATCAGAAGAAGCCTGCTCTACGACTTCTTCTACGACAGGGAGCTCAGAGTGTGAATATTGATCCTCATAGCTGTAGTAGTCAAGGTCGCAAGGATAATAATCCTGATAGTCGGGGAAGCCGCTGTAATCGTCACCGTAATATTGTTCGTACCCGTCAAAGTCATTGAAGTTAATTTCGCGAGTCTTAAAGTAATTAGTCGGAGGAGGATTTCCGTGTTTCCTCCAATCGTGTCCGGTCATTCCTGTCATCGGTAGACGTCTCTCAACATAGTTACTAACGCCACTCATTGGAGTAGGACGCGGAGCACTGCCAAAATTAGTATGTTGCTGAGGCTGTGGTCTATAAGGCATCCTAAAAGCGTTATTCTGAGGGTTATAATTTTGTGGAGGTGCGCGGAACATCTGTTGCGTACGAGTAGGACCACGGAATGGTTGCGGTTGAAACGTTGGATTAGGCCTCCAGCCCTGATTAGGTGAAGCCTGCATGGGGTTTGGTCTAGATAAACCAGGCATGCTATAAATCGGTTGTTTCGTTGGTCCAAGTCCAAATCCGTTAGTCAGTCTGGGGACATAGCTGTTAATAGGGAGATTGAACTTAGCCGCGTTTGAGATAGGTTGCTGCCAATCCTTTCTACTAGATGAACCACTACTGCGTTCCTGCATGTAAAGCGTATTGAGTTCCTCCTGAACAAATTCTAGGGCTTTCTCCATCGACTCAGGTCGCATACAGCGTACCCTGGATCCAAGTGGGTCCTTAAGACCTCGTAAAAAGGCCTGAAGGGTTAACTTCTGGTACAAATCGCGTTTCGCCTGTACGGTACTATTCAGGGTCTCATGAAGTGAAACGTAAGTCATTATGGTGCTGAATAAATTTTGGCACCGTTCATAAAACTCCTGTGGGGTACTTGACCCTTGGGTTTCAAGCGATAAATCACTGTAAAGCGCGGTCTCATCGCGATGGTCTGCGAAATTATTAATCAAGGCATTTCTAATACCTAGCCAGTTTTCTGGTATACCATTCGAGTTTATTAATCTAGCCGCGGAACCCGACACCTTATTTAATATCCCATTGACAAGAGCTAAATTGATTAGTTCGTGACCCGGCTCATTTGAAAAGTGAGTCAAAACTAGTTGGTCACAAAGATTTATAAATCTTGTTAAAATATGCGGGTTTCCGTCAAAATCGGGAACAAGTCTTAGGGACTTATAGATCGTGTCAATCGGGTTAGTCTGGTGGTGAGACTGATGAGGACTAGCCTGGTGGTGAGACTGGTGAGGGTTAGCTGGCGGGATATTTTCCTGCGAGTTATTGGGTTGAGCCATATTCTCGTCTAAGGCTCTATGCTCGTCGATTGCACTGAGTCTACTTTCTAATCTAAGTCTACCTAACCTAGCACTTCGCGATTCTCTCGGATGGAAAATGTTGAAAAATTAATTTAAAATCTAACACAAAAAAATACTATAAAATATAATAAGGATAGGACTAAGTATAGTTAGGAATAAGCAAGGACTTGAAAGTTTCAAGGACTTACAGCATTTTCTCCAGGTCGCGATGTCTGGAACTCAGCACGAATCGATTTCTTGATTCACCCCCGCACAACGGCACTAGTAGGTTCTTTTTACTAATTGTCAATTTTTAAGTATCCTACCGCCTGCGCCAAATACGTAGGCCGCTGGCCGAGGTAGCTTTTAAAAAAGATTATTTTATTTGCTAAAAGAATTTAATTAAAAAAGGTTACAAGATAATTATTCTAAGGTCGACACACGTTCGATGTCAGAACGAATATGAAAACTTAAATCTATGTAAAAACGCAGTTAGCTACAAAGTGCATCACGCGCTGACGCTGCATCCACCGACGCTTGTACTGGACGAACCTCGTCAGCGCTTTCATGGCATAGATAGGTATTTGGAAACGTTGCGGTTTACGTGGAACAGCCTTGCGTAACAAGCGTGATTGAAACAAACATGTAAACTTTGACATTTATATTATTAGTACGATTCATGTTTTAATCCCAACTAACATTTAATTCTAGATAAAACTAGAAGAGCCGATTCGTTACTGCGCCGGTGATCCAGTAGAAACCTGGCTGAACTCGCTCCTCTGCCTAGAAGCACCTTCTCCAACTCCTGGCGCCGGAGCCCCGCCTCCAGCCGCTTGTGAACTGTTCAGGGTAGACCGAGATGCACTGTTCTGTTACCATAAGGCAGCTGAAGCGTTCTTGCATCGACTGGTCGCTATTTACGTTGCTAGTCATTATAAGGTTAGTAAAAAAACTAACTTGTTACTTGTAGTACAAAGACGGAAGGAATATCATTTCTCTTTTCAAAATGTGTGTATTTTAATGTATAATATTTTTATTTTAATCGAGAAACGAAATTTTTGGCAAATTAATGTGTGCGTGGTTTTGGCCGTTTTAAAAAACCAATAATATTAAAATGTACTATAAAAACTTCATAAAATACTAAGTTCTTCTACAAATACACCATGTTGGATTGCTAAGTCGAAAACCGTTTATTTAAAAAAAACTATGGCGCGATGAATCATTTTCGGGTGCAACGGTTTGTAGCAAGCTCAACTGTATTTTGTAGATATTGTGAATATTGTTAATAATGTATTAGTTGTAATTTTCTTTTCGGGTGTTTATTATTAAAATTTGTCCACAGAACAGTCCAAACGACATCCAACTATTAGCGGATGCGCCTGCGCATTGTTTATTTGTACTGTTGGCACCGACCCCGCCAACATCCACCGCTATGCCAGAAGTACTGTGCGTTATACAAATGTGCCTTGAAGGAAATATATCAGACAAGTGAGTCCTTATCATTATATTAGCCTGTAAATACATGTTACTCATCTATTTTCAAAGAAAATAATTTTAAAAGAACAAGTGAAATGTAACCAAACGTCACTGAGCTTGAGGTTTGACAATAACACGCACAGATGACGTATACATTTTTTTTAAATTTTAATAGCAATAAAGATGTAAATTTTTGTGTGAGCTAAAAAGAGTTTAGATAAGATAAGATAAAATAAGATAATTTATTTATTTCAATAAAAGCACACTCTTATATTACATGTATACAATAAAGGTGTCTTAAAGTTAACGGCTTGATATATATCTATATATAGTTTATTTATTATAGTTCATTTATTCTTCAAATCAGAATCGTCTAGGTAATGTGCCAGTTCGCGACTTTCACACATTTCGCGACCAAAACCAGACGAATCCAGGTTCTGGATCACCGATAACGCGTAACATCGCTATAGGATATTACGTACGTTCGTATGAGTTAGTGGCCAACTCTGGTGGCGGAGTTTTTAGACTGCTAGAGTCGGGACTGACAGCTTAATGTGTAACATGTAAATGCAACTAACGGTGACCCATCCAAATAATGACCACGCAGAACGTCGCTTAACTTAAATAATCAGTGAAGATTGACTAAGCAAGTTACGTTACCCGCCCCGGCTTCGCACGGGTGCAATGCAGTGATGATTATGATGATGTATTATACATATAAACCTTCCTCTTGAATCACTCTATCTATTAAAAAAAACCGCTTCAAAATCCGTTGTAGTTTTAAAGATCTAAGCATACATACATACAGACATTAGGACAGACGCGGGAAGCTACTTTGCTTTATACTATGTAGTGATGGTGATTATATTTGTATTTGTAGATCAGTTCGCGACAGCCTAGGTCGCGGCCGCAAAGCCGCTGGAGATCTAATCCCGTGGAACATTTGCGAGCAATTCGGCGATAAAGACTTCCCTCAGTTATGCGGTGCCAGGATAGTAAGGATAGCTACGCATCCATCTTATCAAAGAGTAAGTGATACGTCAATAACGATAACGTCAAAAAAATTACAAAACCTTGATCATATTCTTCCTCCCATAGACGTGAGGCATGAAAAAAAAATCTACAACACAAAGTGTTTTTTTTCCTCGCCCATCTCAACCTAGATTGCTGATAGAATACTTATATACGTACATATATTTCCACATTGGTCTTAAAGAAGTTTCATCAAAATTGGTTCAGTAGTTTGGCAGTTAAATATGAATAAGTGGAAAAAACATGTCATTCACGTACACGACATTGCGTATTTTGCTTTCCTGTGACATTCCAGTGGCTCAGTTTACGATCAATAGAACAATTCCAAAGAACTTCCATCATCATCATAATCATCATCTGGTGATGAGGTCGTAAGGTAATCAAATTAAAGTCTGTTTTCCTAGTTTCTAAACTTATAAATGATGTACTGAAAAATTAGAAAATTTTTATCAAATCTATGGATTGAGAATTGAGAACCTTCGCCTTTTTTGAAATTGGTTAACAAACATTTACTTCCTCTTTTGTTTTATAATTGTGCTTGTGCTTTGGTCGTGGGTTCGATCCCCAGCGAGAACAAACATTTGTGTGTGGCTAACATAGATGTTTGTTCTGTGTCTCGGTATGCGAATGTTTTATAAGTATGTATTTACAAAAAAAAAAGTATAATATGTATTCTATCAGCCATCTTGTTCCCATAGTACAAGCTTTGCTTAGTTTGGGACTAGAAGGCGTTGTGTTAAATGTCCGTGAATATTTATTTATTTATTTATAATCAAGGAAGAATTTATTTAATTTTGAAGTGTATTATAACTTGATAGATGGGGTACGGCAAGCGTGCGCTACAACAGTTATCTGCGTACTACAGCGGCGATATCCCGTGCTTAGACGAGGACCAAGCAGAACACGAGGAAACGCACCCAAACGGAAAAGGAAACACGTTACACACAGAAACTATTGTACCCAGGTATGTACAATAAGCATCCGATGTTTATTTATTTCCGTAACAATTTTCATACAAATTTTGTCGTGTACTTACTTATTTAGGTAGGTACCTAATATTACAATAATAATAATAAGCCTTTTTTTATTTCCAAGACATTAAACAAATGTATAAAAAAACTATGTTTATCAAGTAGGTATTTCGGGTTTATATGTCATGGCCCCCTTCGGGTATAGGCCTCCTCCAGTTGCAACATTACAATACTGTACCTAAATGTATAATTTTATTTACTTATTTATAGACGAGCAGCTTTCGCTGTTATGTCTACGTCACACAGTGTTTTACTTAATTTTTTAGTCGTAATTTTTTGTATTTAATTTAAAATCTTCATCATTATCCTGATCATAATCAGAAATTGCACAAGAAACGTTTTAAAAGGTTCTAGAGTCAAGAACACGCACTGGAAAGCGCAACGCAGGATAAATCATCATAGAAAGATGAATATTATAACTTAAAACTGTATTTTCAGGTCTAAACCACCAACATTACTAAAACGCCTTACAGAAGTCAGGGCTGAAGAGTTAGACTACTTGGGAACCAGTTTTGGTCTGACGGAAGATCTGCTCAAGTTTTGGAAATCTCAAAAATATGTCCCAGTTTATCTTAGGTAAGGTACTCGCTACATTCCGTTGTCTGTAAAAGTAGAAAAAAATGAAGTTGGTCAAAATGGTTTTAGGATTACGATTTTATTTTTACTTTTCCCATGAAAGGTTTTCTCAGAATTAATAAAATTTTATTGCTAAAAAATATGTTCTGGTATAAAACCTCATACGTCATCATTCAGTTGAAAAGCGGCAACACTCTATCTGTCAAGGTTTGAATAAGAATATTTGTTAGAGTTTAGTTAAAAATTAATAACCGGTTACTGATACCATGAACCAAGTTGTTTGAATAAAGAATCTGAACTTACGATCTTGTGGGGGTTGTAGCGTTTGTAACTTTTGTAACAAAAAAGTTAGAAATTTTATGGTATAGAATAAAGTAAAAAGGTGTTTAATTCCAAAAACAGTTGAAAAGTATATTTTGTTGTTTCCAGTCAAAAAGCGAACGATCTGACAGGCGAGCACTCCTGCATAATGCTACGTTCGTTGCGCGAGTGCAGTTGGTTGGGTGCCTACTCCGGTGACTTTAGACGGAGATTAACCAGACTCCTCGCACGAAGTCTGAGAAAGCTACCAGCGGCACTGGCTCTGCAAACCTTGGTTAATGACCATGTCAAGTATGAGAAGCCTGGTAAGATACCACATTTTTTTTTTTTTTTTAATGTATAGTATGTAACTGTAACTAAATATTAGTGGTATTAGTGATTTTTGTATCTATTAGACAACTTCTTTATGGTAAATAAATACTAAGAAAGCAATTAGAAAATTTCTTGTGTAAAAAAAACTTAGTTACGAATTAGTGAAGTATCAGATATAGAGATTTAAGAGACCGGAAAGGTGTATCGTAATATTCGTAATAGAGAAAAGACCTACCACCGGTCCGCAATGATGATGATGAGGTTGTCCTCCAGGCGATCAGATAACCTGGACCATGACGTCATTATAATTATTGCTTGCTTGCTAGTTAAACCTCTAAGTATAACATCTCAATAAAATAACCTAATAATCCTCCTTTTGCTCCGCGTAGTCGGGTAACTCCCATTTTTTCTATAGGACTGTTTTTAAAACTTTTTGATCCCTGTGGTTCCATGGTAGGACTATTGAAACTAGCTCATTAGGGCTAGTTTTCGTTTCAATAGTCCTACCCAAATGGAAGTTACCAGATATTAGTTATAAAAAAAGTTTTAACAGTTCCAGACGTAACAGTTCTATAGAACAAATGGGAGTTACCCGCGTAGTCGAGTAAAAATAATATGAAAACCTAACCCAAAGTTTAGTAAATCTAACTGGGCTTAACAGCTTTTAACTTTATGTACCTACTTATTAGCTCTTGTAAAGAGATTTTTTTTCTGTGCTTGTTACACATATTTTAAAACATATAAAAAGGTAAAATTACGAATTTGTAGCGCAATTGGTTTACGCAACAAGTTAAAAGTTCAAATTCGACTTTACTTATTTAGGAGATTTTAAAAAGTTGGTGTTTTTTTTATTGCAGGTAACACAATACAAGTTTATAAAGTTCGTGTTTTTTCTTCCAGTGCTATCAAATGAGCTGATAAGCCAGTACCTATCAGGTCACGACCTGGCGCGCATAGAGTCGTACTGCAGGCAGCAAGCCGACTACAGGCTTATCACTGACTTGTTACAACCCATCGCTGAAATCGTCTTTCATTGCAAGGCCAAGTTCAAACTAGACGCGATTCAACAGGTAAATAACCTCTTTGTCACAACTCAGTTAGTAAAAGCTCTGACTTTGGGTTCGATCCCCATTAAGAACAAACATAGATGTTTGTTCTGTGTTTGGGTGTTACAGTCCTGGGGATGAATGTCTGGGCCAGACATTGTGTCAGGACTGGCCGAGTGTGGTAATGGAACGTTAAGATTCTGGGTACAAGGGAACGCAAGGACCGAGTGAGCGGAGAGAGTGAAATTGATGAATGAGTGGAAAAGAACGGAGTGAATGGGCATTATGGAAGCGGTGATCGAATTGAGAGGTGTAGGATTTTCATGTATTTTTCTGAGAGTACTAAAAGAGAATAAAAGTGTATCTTTGAGCTACCCCTGGTTTTCTGTTCATCTCCTCCCTACATCTATTTATGTATTTACAAAAAAAAAAAATTGTATATTGGTCGAATACTCAAACACCACTCAAACGCCTCAATTTAAGTTCACGCTTAAATTATTGCCATCTCTTACAAATGAGTAATGTCAGAGGCAGAGCAATTTTAAGTGGTGCTCAAATTTGAATGACGTTTCAGTATTCCAGCCAAAGTATTCTATCAGCAATCTAGTACAAGTCTTGCTTAGTTTGGGACTAGAGGGCGTTGTGTAAAATGTCCAAGGATATTTATTTATTTTATTTACTTCCAATTTCCAGGTTGTTCTAATAGCAATGGGCTTCCAAATGAAAGACGTTGACGACATAGCATCTGAATTAAGCCTCCCAGGCTCCCAGATCCTGGCCAAATTCTACGAGGGCTGCAAGAAAATCAACGCCACCCTCAATTCGGTGTTGGAAAACACCGCCGCTAAGGCGATAGGCATAGAGGATAAGATGGCTGATGATTCGGCGACGCCAGTCAAACAGAGCCTTAGTGAGGAGTTAACAAAGGCTGCTAAGGTAGGTGTGATGGTTGGACTCGCTTGTGTCGTGTGGTTGTGTTGGAATAAAGTGTTTAGATGAATTTATTTGTTTTTTTTTATTTGTAAAAGATTACAGTCATCACTTACTGACTGACACTACAGTTTTTGATAAACGGTAAAATTTAGCGAGTTATTGTTCAATGTTTTAGAACTCTTACGTGGCTGATCCGATTTCGTTATGGGTTTTGCTGTTGTGAATAGTTAAGGATAAGTACTTTTTGATCATACAATTGTGCTGAAAATATACTGGCGGCTATAAAATTAACGCACCCTTAGGGCCGTAAGATCAAAAGCAGTTTAAACTATGGGTTTCGTAAACTACGACTACATTTGATCGATGGATTAATCTACTGTCATCTCTGTCAGTTTAAGCTACCGATGGTCGATTAACTACCATTGATCTTATGAAGTAATCGGAGACTGGAGGTTAAACTCTATTTTGTGGTTTAAGCCACTATTGATCTTACGGACCTTGTCAAAAGAATGGTTTTAGTTTTTTTTTATTATAGGTAACCATTGTCTCTTACTAACATGTAATGTCAAACAGTGAAAGAGCTAGATTTTACACTATTCCGATATTATAAGTAGGTATGGTCCAAAGTTAAAAAGACACGTCTGGCCTAAGTTACACCGTCTTGAAATTGTGACCTGTTGATTTTTTGTAAGACATTTTTTTTTAGCACAAATTGACAAGTAAGACTCATTTTAGTAATGCATTTCATTCGTTTACAGGAGTTGGAGCGCAAACAGCGTAAGGAGCTATCTCGCCTGATGGGTGAGGATCTAACGCAGTACCGGATCAAAGGGTCTGATCTCGACTGGGGATCAGCGCTAGATGGAACTAAGCAGAAACATCTCGTATCAGTCAAGAGGTAAATAAGGTGCCTTCTGGTAAGATCGGCGTAGTAGTGAGTCCGGATAAATCATGTAACTAAGCAATTCGACGATATTTTTAAATGATGGCAACATCGCCTTATGCGCCATTTTGCTATGCCCCCGTAAAACAAGTTAATTATACAAAAATTTCAAATCTTTTCATCATTGAGTATTGACTATCTCCTACAAATTTTCACCAAATATGGGTAAGAACCATCCCAGGGTAATCACCTTTCTTACATAAAAGCCGCATTCAAATTGAAATTACGAGGGCACAGACGAACAGACAGACACACAACGCCATCGTCAAACTTCAGGATAAATAATTTACTCATTGTTTTTTTTCCAGCGGTGTAAAAAGGCTCGGAGAGGACAGCAAAGAGATCGACGACTTGATCGACGCACACGACAACAAGAAGAAGAAGAAAAAGAAACATGTACGGAATTAGGCGAATACATCGTTACAAGGCTTTTATTCTTTTATTTATATCATCTAAGATTAAAAATACTTCGGACCCCTGGGGGTAAGATGGGACGAAACAATAAAGGCCGTGCTCACTTTGGATACGATTTCATCCGAATTTGATTCGTACGACTACGCACGAATGATCCCGACCTTCCAAGGACTATGGGAGCGCTCTCACTGCATGCGACCAGTCGTACGTTTACTTACGACGTCCGAATACAATCTGAACTTGTTGGGATTTATCACGCAGCCGTACTATTTGACGGAGAAAAACGTATTCAATGTGAGCACTAAATTCGTACGAACATTACTCGTACGTTTAAGTACGAACAAATTGGGGTCCAAAGTGAGCACGGCACACTATAGTAGTGTTGGGTAAAGCCTATCTAGCTACTTATTTATTTATTTATTTATTTATCATATTTATACACTATCGACCTTATTTATACACCAACTTCTTGGTGAACTCTAAATCTCGACTAAAACTACTGGGTCTAGAGGTAAGGAAACGCTCGTGGCGTAGCTTACTTAGTCAATCTTCACTAATTATCGACGATCTCCGCTATATTTGGATGGGTGACCGATAGTGGCATTTACATCTAAGCCCTTCCGTGCTTCGGAGAGCATCTTAAACTGTCGGTACCACAACCACAACGGAGGCCTTAAGGTGGCCTAAAACCTCCGTTAGAGATGGCCACTAACTCGAACTAAAATTTTAGTACTTTTGGTATACTGGAGACATGCTGATAGGTACACTACCTATAGGCTCGCCAGTCTTTCGGGTGTTGATGATGAAAACAAAAGGTTCAATAATAATTTCTATAATTATTGTAATATAAAAAAGTGTTGGTAGTTAAACCTCGGATTAGACAATAGATATTTCCTCTTAAACATAACAAATATGGCGTCTGCGGACGTACTCGACACGTCTTGGGCCGCTGTAAAAAAATAACATTTTTTTTATTCGACCGCGCCGCTCACGACCTTTGGGAGTAAGCCCGCGAAACGCATACTTCTATACTTTACCATTTCATTATAATATTGTGATCTAAGAAAAATAATATTTTCGTCTAGAGCCCAGAAACGGGCTTGGTAAACAATTTTATAACTATAATTTGTTTGTCCCTTATAATACACGCGTCTACTCGATACAAATGAAACATCTGTTTGAGCCGTATGTTACAGCGAAGGCCCGACGATTTCTGCAATAATCTCAACGTGACAAACTCATGACAAAGAATCGATTCACATCTCTATTGCTGAGTTTCAAAGCTCATTGCGACTGCACCGATTCTCAAACATGACCATCTTCGTTGTCTAACATCGAGGGTAAACAGCTATAAAACATAGGTAGTTCAGATTAATTGTTACAACGTTAATTCTATTTCTCACTTTAGATTTGTGGGGTACTTTTAATATCGATGAATTCGTAACTACATAATATACTAAAACAATTTTTAGCACTGTAGGTAGTTCAAAGTTTAAATCAACAAAATATTTTACTAATAACAATAAACATGATTTGAATAGTGGTCCTAGCGGGGTCCTAACCAAATAACAAATACTGACTTAAAAGTATCCCACGATTAACTTTGGCTAAGCGAGACGACATATTAAGCTTGTAATGTTATAATGTTGTTTATAATGTTACTGCGCGCGAATATAAAATAGGTTTAATATAATTGAGAATGAATTGCACTTGAGAGGATTCGCGACTCTTGGCACTTTGTCTTAGGCTAGTTTGAGGTAAGTAAATCAAATTAAATAAAGTACACACTTAGGTAAGAGAAATGACCAACAACTTTGAAACAGGATACCGTGCGACCGAAGTATCTTGGCCGCTTTTGAGTTGTGTCTGTACAGACAATTTACCAAAAATCCAAGGCGATGACAGACTGCCTACTTCAAGCGGTCAAAATCCAGTGGGTGCATAGAGATACATATGTACAGAATAGAAAAGATTTACAGGAATATAGATAATTACTCTGCAGCTCTGATACAGTGGTCAACTCTATAAGCGAATTAATTCACATTGGTAATGGTATTAATGCGTGCTACAAAAATAACGTGAACACCACAATACTTAGTTCTGATCACTACATAGGTACCTAACTAATTATATCCGAATTATAAAATATATTTTTAAAACTTCAAGAATTTGAACTTATCAGTAGGTTATATGTAAGCAGTGTACAGCACAATCGGATAGGGTACCTACTTTATAATACAACATGATTTAAACTCGTCACAAAAGCAAATGCACTAATTCTTATTGCCACACTTAAATTTATTGCTACGACAAATATACTGTTCTACGTATAATATAAACAACCACAACATCCAATAAACGAAATATTGTTCAAACATTATTGCAATATTCTACAAACTGAACAGGTTTTGATAAACTTGATCTAAAGCACGTGCAAGTGTGTACAGTGCGAGGATCAAATATTGTAGACAACACTTTTAAACGTCTTATCATTGGAGATGAACGCTATCTCACGAATATGTTAAGAGATTATCCGAGTTTTGGAAATTCACTAAGGCACAATTTCATATTTTCCATTTGAACTTTATTCAACTATAAATTAACGAATTCAATTCCGCTCGCGAACTTTCGCCTTTTAGATAAAACTCCGCCAAATGCGATCTGTCGCTTTTATTTGTAACAAAATACAGCTGTCCGCCATATCTTCAAAATACACCTAAACGGGCATCATGCAAAAGTCAAAAATATTGCAAGATATTGTATATTATTAAAATATTAACGTACAACTACAACGCGACTTAGATAAGCGATATTGTTTAGAATTGGGTCTATTTAGAATATACGCTCAGATAACCAATGGGTTAACAGTTAACCTACGGATTGCCTATTCGGCATCGGCAGCATCAACGATGTGTTATTTTGAACGGTATTTTTTCAATAAATTGCAATTCAATTATACTATAAAAATGCTATAAATAGATAAGTACCACATCTTTTCTTTCGTGTTATTGCTTTTGGAATCATACTCGTTTGCATTCGATACAAGAGCTTTCAAAGTATTTATCGTCGGAACCGTTTCATTATTCCTACGTAAACAAACCTAGGTAGCCTACACTGTTGATTATTGATAGTCAACTTGGGATGCGTTGGATGTAGGGTAATTTACTGGATCCGGACTTTAACCGAAATCGTGTCATTTGGCAGTAAAAAATGATATGCACGATTTCTGACAAAATCCAAGAATCCAGTTTGGAACGGTGGTTGAGATCTGTAACCAAGGGTAAAAAAATATCATGATGAGGTGGCAAAGTAGGGTTGCAGGTTACTTTTAATTATCTCTATGTACCTACATAAATATTATATTCGCACTATAACTATCGTATACAAAGCGCGAGAAATTAGGCTGTGGATTGATCCAGGCACGTTTAGGTTTTACACATTTCAGGATTCCTTTTGAACATTTAGTAATTTCTGTGAATTTGAGATGCTAGGGTTTCCAAATTAAATAACTAGGTACCTAAAGGCATAGCTGGGCGTTAACTCGTTAATCCGTTAGTTAACGAAGTTACCATATCTATCAACTAACGGATTAACCTATAGGTATAACTGTAAGTAAATGTTAGCGGACTCGTTAACTTTCGTTTTTCCTCAAGTCCGTTAATCGTTAACCAGCTCTAGGTAAACCAGATCAGTTAGTGCACTCCCTGCAAATATACAGGGATGAGAAATGCTTGATTAGTCCTGAAAACGTGGTAAATAGGTACCTAGTACTTTTATGTAGATAATAGTAGTCTGAAATGTGTAACTAACCTTATATAAAAAAAAAACCGAGCTTGCAGCGGCCTCTATCATTAAACATGGTAATAAAAGTTCTTCTCTATTTCAAATTGTTGTTTAATTTGAAATACCTATTGGTGTTTTAAAAGTGAATTCAACACGGCTCAAACGGCCAAATTATTGCGAAATAATTGCTTTTTATTAATTCATAAAGGCACTAATACTAAAATTACATTAATAAAATAAGTGAACGATTCCTATCTTTAACATATTTACGTAAGAAAATAATCTCGAAATAGTGTCGTTTTTTCACCAGCACTTTATTTTCTTACCATCGAAGGTGACCGCCACGCTTCGTTCGGGGACAGGCCAGTATGGGGTCAGGCCAGCGTAACCCGTCTTTTTTAACACATGCAGATAACAATAAAATCTGTCAGTGTGTTACAATAAAATGTACCTATATTCTTTCTTGAAACGAACCCGTTGTCGGTAATGCCCGATCCGTTGGGACTTGCGACTTATTTTTTATATTGGACTGATCTTTTGAACAGATTACTTACACAAAATAAGGCTTAACAATAATGTACCTATACCTAGGTAAGTAGGTATTAGGTACTAGTTTTATTAAAAAACTAGTTAAAAAAATTGCCCTTTGAACTGTGCAGAATCCAACTAAACTACGTCTATCTACCTACTGTTATGAAGGTAATGTTATACGGCACTTAGAAAAGGCGTCTAATAATGGCGTAATCTCAATAATCGGCTAGTTTTTGTAATTCTAAGATAGAAAGGTACTTTAGATATTCTTTGATTTACCTCGAACCCGCACCGCGAAACAGGTGTAGGGCTGCTCTCGACCACCACCGTTCCAATCTAGTTCCTGATTTGGATCCATGGATCCAGTTCGGAACGGTGATCGAGCGAAACCATACTGATAAGAATATAGCAGAGTCAAGCATAAAGGTAATGTTACATCTTTTCAACAACAGGCAATTTTGTGGAAAGCAACATGTTGAAAGCTGTTGCGTACGACAATCCGTTGCTTCAACAAAGTTCGGATAAGCGTAATTGTGGGTTCACAAGCAACATCTTTCAACAAGCCTTATTTGGTGGAACGGTCGATGTTTCTTTGTTTATACTGCTGCTTTCAACATGGTGCTAGTACGACAATTCGTTGCATAAACAGAATGTTGAAGAAGCTTAAACGTACCTTAATAAAAACCAAGCAACATATCTGTGAAGTTGGTAGGTACAATATGAAATTACAGTCACATTTCAAATTGAACTCATTACGCCCGAAATGAACACAGCGACGTCCTTCACAGGTAACTCGATAGATCTTTAGGAATTTGTCTGTCAGTTCTCGTGTCCGAAAATCTAGTGCGAATGCGGTACCTTGCCTGTTCTGATCTAGCTTCGCTGTAGACATGCAACTCCATACAAAATACCACGTTATGTTCAGTTCCGCATAATTCGACGTCAAAATGATGTTATAAAACAAAATGATGTCAAAATGATGTTTGCCTAATTAAAATCTCTCCCAGGCGGGATAGCGCGGTATTCGCCTTTATCTCTAACGCTCTGGGTCAGCGAATGACTGAACTGTTTGTTCCAAAACTAAAGTACCTTTTTTACCTTTCTAGAATTTAGTTTGCAACAATTCTCAAGAAGTTCTCAAGTCACCTTGAACTCTCACTCACAAAAATCCATTACAGCATAATTACAATTTACTATAAAATAACCTAGTTCTTTTCTAGCGCTCACTTGTTCTTTGTAAAAATAAATTTGTCAATAATTTGGTCTCAATTTTAGGGCTCAAAATAATTTGAGATTTTAGAAATTTCAATGTCAGTTTATTTAATGTACTACTTTAATGTGTGATGAATATATATTTTTTCTAAACACATTGTAACTAGATAGGAGAAAATATAAAAAAAGAATTCATCCCTCAAAAATTAAGATTTCTTTAACATAAATTTAGACTACATTAGCTAAATGTCTAAATAATGCGAGTTCGTGCATAAAAATGTCAATATTGACATTGCCATTGACACTTTTAAAAAAAGTACAACTCATAAACCTAATTATCATAAAAGCAACAAAACAGAACCAAAAAATAAAAATAGATGGAATTTTAGAACTAAGAACGATAACAAAATATTAACTCGAAAAGTACAAAGAGTTTCCGAACGAGATGCATTTGTGATTTTTCGTAACTAAATAATTAGAATTGTTTTATTCTTTGAGATACTATGAAACATGGATTTCATTTTTAAAATATATTTTATCAATTCTTCATAATAATGTTAAAGTTTTAGACATGCATGATCTCTGACGCCTTTTATTTAATTATGTGAAACTAACGTAACCCTTGCAATCCCAAATTAATAAGCCTTAAGTTTAAAAAAGCTTTACATGTCGCAATGGACGTCTACCAAGTGATAATGATGAACTTGTTAAATCGAATTAGTTGATGATATTGTAATCTAACTTTAACTTCTTACCCCTTTATTCATATTTAACTGTCATTTAAGAGCGGCTTTAAAAAATACTCCGTCATTGTCACTTGCATGACAGTTAATAGAGATGCCAAAAGATTTAGTAACCATTTTAGCTAGCGAAGCTTTAGAATACCAATATGAATAAGATCATTAAACTGTAATGCGTGATTCTAATTCATAATATCTCAACATAACAAAACAAAATCTGGATAAACGATAAAATAATTAAGCTGTTGGGCACGTCATAAACCAGATCTTTTGAAAATGCACAAACAATGCCACAGCGCGTCTTATAATCACAATTTAAGTAAACTTCGCTTCCTGTTCAAATAAATACAATTGCCATAATAAATAATAAACAACTAAAGAATAATAAATATTTGTGCGGGTAAGTACCGATTCTTTGATGTTCAAGGCAGTATTTAAATTGTCAATAATGATATCTATAACAAAAAAATGGCGTTTTGGATCGAATTACAGACAACAGAACTAAGTCATAGGGACGGAGCGGATAGGGTTGTATTAATAGTGCGAAAACAGTTAGTAATGTGATGCTTATACTAGAATGATCAATTCAAGATCGCTACAACACTTCAGAGCCCGAGTCTGAGTTTTGCTATGTCGATTTGCGAAAAGCGAGAATCGAGATACTCGCATTTATAGTACGGAGAAAAATTGTTTGCCAATCTCCCGCGAGAGGTACTTATCGGGTCATACAAAATATCTCCCAAGTTATCTCGACGTTCGTTTCGATCAACAATACAAAACGACTACGGGCTCTGGTGTAAAAAACCATAGAACTTCTATAGAGTTGTGAGTAATAGACCGATAGTCAGTGTCGTAAATTCTGTAAACTAAATTGTAAAAAAAAAACCAAAACGCCGCAAAAGAAACGTAATGTTAAGTAGAGAAGGTATGCGCTGGTTGAATCGCGTCCGCCTATCGGGTAACTAGCTCTAGGTAAATCACCGGCCACTTATTGCTGGACCACTTACCTAAACTATAATATACTAAACCGAACGCTGCAAGCTCATTTACAATCATTTACAATATTCAATTTATTAAAAATAATTATCTTATTATAATAATTAAAACAAAACTCAACGTCGTAACGCTCTGTCACATGAAATACGCCAGGCCTTAACCATGCACCCATCACTTAACCGATTATTATGTTAACTTCTTATCCGCTTAGCTATAAATAGTTTACATTTAAATTTATATGTAGAATGAAAACTACGCATTTCTTATATTAATACTATTTACAAGGCATTTCTCGTCGCGTCAGCGGTCTACCGTTCCGTTCTTGTGATGCGATATCATCTCACTTACTATAAATGTTCATACAAAAACCTATCTGGCACTATCATGTATATTCATTACAAAATGTATAATATAATGTATATACAATCACAACATAAATTAGATAAACAACCGAGAGGTATAGATATATATAATATTGGTGTTCCGGCGAACGCGTCGTCGATTCTTCACGTCGAGTAACATTGTACTCTTCAAAAGTTTAATTTAAAAAATATTTTGAACTTCTTTTCTCATATGAAAATGAACAGTCAATCTATTTGTTCTATAATTTATCCGATAACATTAATATTTAAAGGTTAATTAAATATTTTATTCATTTACTTTTCGTTACATGCACAACGAATCTAGCGTTCTTCTCCTAACCGTGTCTTATTGTCATCCCAAGTTTTCACGAGATCTTCGACTGTCTTGATCGTTTTATCTCTAGCAAAAACTATAATTGCATTCTATCATTATTCAGATTTTGTCCCCAACACAACTTGATATGTTCAATAAAAGATGTTCTCATTACTAGTAATGATTTTTCTCTGATCATTGTTCTGAAAATTATTAAAATAGGAACACTGAACATTTCCCATATTACGATCCAAGCATGCAATACAAATCTTGTTATTTATAAATCGATTACATCAAAAATAAACTAAAATTGTTTATAGATAGGAATAACAAATCTCTCATACGTAATGTTACACACTCGAAGCGAAAGGAATAACGCGAATGAGTTGAAGTTAATTATTGCAACCAACTACTCTGATCCCATACATGTTGAGATATTAATTCTCGATTGGCCCACGTGCGATCAATGTTTTTGTCATAAAGTCCCATTTACACTAGACGATCAACTTGAATGCGTGTCCCATACAAAGTCCGTAGTCTGAGTTTTGTTTGTTGATTCGCGAAATGAATCAAGAAACTCGCAGTTTTTGTATGGAGAAAAATTGCTTGCAAATCTCCCGCTAGAGGCGCTTATCGCGTTTTTTTCTATACAAATATTATAAAGAGGAAAGGTTTGATTTTTTGTTTGTTTGTTTGTTTGTATGAATTGAATAGGCTCCGAAACTACTGGACCGATTAAAAAAATTCTTTTACCATTAGAATCCTACATTATCCCTGATGAACATAGGCTATATTTTATCCCGGAATTCCCACGGGAACGGGAATTACGCGGGTGAAACCGCGAGGCGCTGCTAGTACAAAATATATCGCAAGTCGCTTTTCGATATTCGATCAAAAAAGCAAAACTTAGACTAGGGGCTCTGAACGTCGTACTGACAGTAAAAACGTTACACAATAGTAAAAACGTTAGTAGTTCAAAAAGGGAAGATTACTACAACGAAAAACGCTTAAGATATGATTAGTCTATCATCACCTAAATATAAATACAGAGAACTAACTGCGTTCCTTTGAAACTGACCTATCTAAACACTCGTTGCAGTGAGACAGCCTGTTCTGAAGGAACTTAGTTGTATTTTGCGATTTCGTTGCTAAGCAACGAAGCTTATTTACATTTCATACACAATATACAATCGTTTTTGGTCATCGATTTTGGGAAGAATGAAATGCGCACAGTAGTTTTACTCGCTCTCTGGACAGGAATGGCGGCCATTTTGAATGCTACCGTACACAAAATGGCGTCTTGTCATAGACTGGTATCATTTTATACGGTTTCAATTTGGACCCCGATGTAATACGAGTCATTTCATATTTAATTGATACCTGCGAAAGTTCTGTAAGTTTGTAATCTGACCAAAATAATTAAAATTTTATTTGGTAAGTCAATAGAATCCTTTCAAGGCTGAAGGATACACAAGGAATAATTTTGATTAAAATTGGTCAAATTATTGTTAAAATGTTAACAAAAACAATATGATCAATCAGAGTACTGACGGTAAGTGTCTTGTTCGTTTTGTATTTAATCTAATTTAAAATAATATATTTATGAAAATTCTCAACATATTTGAATAAGTAACAATATTACAGCTAGTAAAATAATGAAATTAATATGAAAGATATTTTATCTGTGAGTGAATTAAACAAGGCGCATAAGAAAATCGATCTGGTACTTATATAATCTCCGTAATTTATTTATATATTTGTAGATAGGTATTGCACATGTACAAACTATAAAAAAACGTATTACAACGCCCAGTTTAAAACACACTATAAGGAAACTAATAGAATTATTATAAATATATCTAATTCAGATGTGTATAATAATATTAGATTTGTCCATATGCAAGATACTGAAAATACATTTCATATTTTAAATAGATTCCGCGTATGTTATAATATTATCGCATCTTTATTGCAAGTACATAAAATTACAACACAAATATTTGGTGAGCTTTTGTGAGACAAATTGTCTCTTTTGATCACTTGGTGTAAGACTAAATAGCTTTGTTGATCGGAAGTTATGAGAATCAGCGTATAACGCAAGCAGGGGTCACCAATTCCGGGTCTATTTTGTTTGATCTTATTGTAAATTTCATTATTTGGTACCGGGTCCAGTCACTATGCTAATCACTGTTTAAAACGACATCAGCACACTATTAACCGAACTCGGGGGGGTCACCGTTTTATCCAAAATCAGGGGTCACCAATATTTGCCTGTTTTGATCACAACTTTTCCGCTAGTTCGTCTGATATAGTACCCGGCGTGTAAGTTACTCCCGCGGCGCGCTTTTAAGTAGGATGATAGCGTGTCTCACGTATTGCACTAAATGACGGAACGTAGACGAAAGTGAGAGTGGACCACACTTACGATCCACTGCGATGAATAGATCTGGAAATAAATTATAATGATGAGTTTCATTATACACAAAATATACAATCATATAAGTCAAGAGAGAAGGATCATACAAAAAACAGTAGGAACCAGGTCGTAGTTTCTTACCAGTTCTAGGCTATTGCCGCAAGGTATTGGCACTTAAAACCACTTAGTATATAATACGATTCTAAATGATCCTTGTGATTTTAGAGAATAAAATAATTTTTTGACAGAAGTTTTCATACAAATAAGCTGATTTTAATAAAGTTTTGTTGTCAGAGAAACCGAAATTGTATTCACCTTTTGTAAAACCTACCTTCATGTTAACCCACATATACTACTTTTAAAAAGTCGATAAAATTTGAGGTTAGGGGGGAAAAGACAAGGCGTGATAAAGGACTCAATATCCCACCGAGAACAAACATTTGTGTGTGGCAAACATAGATGTTTATTCTGTGTCTGGGTGTTACTATGTATTATAAGTATCTATTTACAAAAAAAAAGTATGTATGTATTCTATCAGCCATCTAGTTTCCATCGTACAAGCTTTGCTTAGTTTGGGACTAGAAGGCGTTGTGTTAAGGGTCCGTGATTTTTTTTTTTTTATTTTTTTTTTAATATTACTATAAAAGCTAGGTTTGGTTGATGGCCTCGAGAAAAAGTAAAAAAACATTAAGGACCTTCAGAGTCTTAAATCTCAGTCCGGACTGAAAGTGGCATGCATGTCAAACAAGTTCTTACACTATTCTCTTTAAAAGACACTAGATTTGGCTGATGGCCGCTGGAAAAAAAAGACGCCACTTTTAGGCTGTGTCCACAGTACGTAACGCTGCAAACTGCGTAAAGTGAGCACAAAACAGCAAACTGTGGACACTCCGTTTCAAATATATGGAAGGGCGTACTAAACAGATCCGCCGCCAACTCAGTAAGCCGCTAACAGTTTTCCTACTGTGGACACAGCCTTGTGCAAACGCCATTTACCTTGGTTAACGCGTAGCCTGCAGAGTCCGTCCGCCTGCTCCCACAGATCGTGCGCCACGTACAGGAACGCGTAGTACTTGGTGAGCAGCAGCAGCGCCTGGTGCGCGTGTCCCGGTACAGAGTGTACGACGGCGGGTGCCGAGTGCGGCATGGAGCAGTACCCGGAGGAGGCGGATGCGGCTGAGCCCACGGACCCGACCGAGCCCGCCGGGGACGGCGTGGGGGATAGCGGCGAGCCTGATTCCGCGCACGCAGGCGCAGACATCGCCTATCACATTACATACTCATTAGATACACTCATTCACAAATACACTCAACATTCACATTCTCTTGACGTAATTTCTCAAGCGCAACTATACGCACCTACTGTACCTACGTTTGAGTATACGCACCTACATTTAAATTGATTTTATGATCCTTATCCTTTTGTCCGTCGGAAGACGCAAAGAACCGGGATACAGATAATTTAGTCCGGTTCTTGACGCTCCTAACCTAATATAGTTTGGTATTTAACTGCCTAACTTAATACTTGTTAATTAAATAATAAAAAAGAATAAAAGTAAGTTAGCAGTTTAGGTAGGTACCCTCAGTACCTACTACCGTGCTGCTGACTTGCTCACTAGGCTAAGTACCTACATCTAGATTTAGTTAACGGCATGTTGCTAGGCATGTTTTTGTACTAATTTATAGTGTTCAATAAACATTAATTGATTTGATTTGATTCTTGAGTAATTCATAATAATCTATATATAGTACTGACAGGCGTCATGGCTCAGTCGGTAGTAGCTCTGCCTTCTGTGCTGTGGGTCGTGGGTTCGATCTCCATCGAGAACAAACATTTGTGTGTGGCGAACATAGATGTTTGTTCTGTGTCTGGGTGTTACTATGTATTATAAGTATGTATTTACAAAAAAAAAGTGTATAAGTATGTATTTACAAAAAATAAAAAGTATATAAGTATTATATTATCAGCAATCTAGTTTCCATAGTACAAGCTCTGCTTAGTTTGGGACTAGAGAGCGTTGTGTGTAATGTACAAGAATATTTATTATTATTATTATAGTAGGTGCCAAATAACACCGCAATACAGGTCATTCACCCACCTTCAACATGCAGTCGCAAAATTCAATTTATGAATGGCTAATTCTGTCGTTTTCCATACAAACTTGTCGCTAAGACAGTAATCGCTCGAATCTCGTAGTACTGTTTGTTTACCATGCATAAATTGAATTTTGCGACCTCCAGGTGAAGGTGGGTGAATGACCTGTATTGCGGTGTTATTTGGCACCTAACATACTCGATATTTACACCTACTATACTCCTACGTCCTACTAATATTATAAACGCGAAAGTTTGTAAGTATGGATGGATGGATGGATGGATGGATGGATGGTTGGATGTTTGTTACTCTTTCACGTAAAAACTAGTGATCCGATTTGTATGAAACTTGGAATATATATTGTAACGCGTGGTGCGCGTGTGAAGGCACCGAGTGTACCAGTATGGGCCCTGAGTGCGGCATGGACCAGTACCCGGAGCACCCCACGGACCCCACGGACCTATCACGGCGATTATCATGCCTGGTGAGGCAACCACAGCTAACGCCTTACATTACATTCTTGTATTAGTAAGTATATTCATTATTAATCTATCTATCTTCTAAGTATAAAAAAACTCTTTTGAAGCTGATTGACAATCAACGCACAGCCTAAACTATAAGTCCTAGAGGTATGAAATTTGGAGGGTAGTATCCTGATATAACCCCGAGTGCGGCATGGAGCAGTACCCAGAGGATGCGGAGGCGGCTGACGATGAACCTCGTAGCAAATGGCTGCTTTTGGTTTAGAGAGTTCAAGCTGTATCTAAGAATCCACGTATTTCATTTCAATAAAATATAACCTATGTTTCTATCCGGAAAAAGGGCTTTCGAATGGTATAAGTTTCATTGAAATTGGTCCAGTTGTTTAAGCGTGATACGCGAACAAACAAACAGACAAACTCGATTTTCAGAATCAGAATCGTTTATTTAGTAGATCTGCGTATTTCGTTTATCCATATCTTTAATTTCAGTATCTGGCATTTATACAGTTTTATAATAGTATAGATTCATTTATTTATCTCGTTCTCATAACTAGGATAATATAAAAGATAACCTTAAATCTAGGGATAAAATAATGTGGTTGAATGAGAGCTGGTGCCCAAAAGGTTTAATGCTAAGAAATACTGTTAGTAATAAAACAGTGTAAATAATAATTACCTTTTGTGTATAGTCTGAAACGATCTTGTTGTATTCCTTCACTTCACGGTTGTACATTTTGAACATTCGCAGGTACAGGAGCGCTTGCACACGCAGGCTGAAACAATATACCACCGTGTTATTACAATAAGATAATACAAAATATTTTAAGTTTATTCACAAATAAAATTACAACTATACAAAAATAAGTACAGTTTACAAAATTCACAATATTTACAAAATACACATGAAACAGTTGAGCTATCGACAAACCGTTGCAAACGATTTATAAGTAAACAATAATTTAAACAAGTGAATAAAGTTATTCAACGATTATATGCATGTGTCTCGTTCAGTATAACTATAAATAAATAATCCTACGTATAGTATTATATAATCTGTGATCCTACTAATATTATAAACGCAAAAGTTTAAGAGTATGGATGGATGTTTTTTACTCTTTCACGTAAAAACTACTGATCCGATTTGGATGAAACTTGCAATATATATTGTCCGTGACTTGGATTAACATATAGGCTACTTTTTATGCCGGAAAATCAACGGGATCCAATGGGATGCGAACAAAGTCGCGGGCGGAAGCTAGTAATAAATAAATATCCTTGGACATTACACACAACGCCCTCTAGTCCCAAATTAAGCAGAGCTTGTACTATGGGAACTATATTGCTGATAGAATACTTATATACCTATCTAGCTGTGGTCTTAGCGTCATTTTTAAGAGTATATCTAGATCATGAACTCTAAAGTAGAGCACTCTAAAGTTTAGAGTATTGGGATTTAGAGTTTGTACTGAAGTCTAAAGTCTGGAGTGTAAAGTCTATAAAGACTCACCTCAATATATCCAGTTTGTTGAAAGTGTCGTGCGGCGACGCGCGGTACCGCTGCGGCATCGAATGTATTAACTTTATATATTCAATCGTCTCCCTATAGACTGTGAACGCTCCTTTAGTGTCCAGTTCTAGCTCCAGTACCCGCCCGGTTAGAACGAAGCATAGTACTGACTCGAGATAGAGCATAACTCGAGTTAGCGGTTCTTGCTCCCGCTCGGCTGTTGCACGAAGTCGAGTCGCCTCTTCTAGGTAATATCTGGAATTCAAACTTTACAGTTACAATGGTTATTATTGTTTTTGGTAAATTGAACATAGTAACAAAGTTATTAAGGTACATTTTTGTAGATCTTTTAGATGAATGTATGTTACAACAGTGTAGAGGGCCTTCTAGAGTTTTGGCGCTGCTCTATGTAAATACTGGTTGAAACAGTTTGGCGGACTGTTCAGTCTCTGTTTATGAATTCGGGGGTTAAAGTCCTACAGGGAGGTTTCGATTAAGTTACTGCTGGAATTACTAGAGCCGGCTATTTTAGAGCTTGAATTTTTTTAATCTAAAATCTTGCAAAATAAACCTTATTTAATTTACCTGATTACCTAAACATTGCTTCTAAAAGTCAATGTGTTTGGTGAAATATTTGAAACCTATCATATCATAAGAACTTGTAACCATATTTCTAGCAAATAAACCATTTAATTTCACATTTTACAGTTTCCTTGCAGTAGTCAACAAGAGCTCACTATATAAGGACTAGCGGCCAGTCGCGGCTTTGCGGTATTTATCAAAAATTTCAAATTTTTTAGGTAATTTCTTACACCTTGCGTTACATTATTGAAGTTTTAGTAGGGATCTTTTTTCTCAAAACATAATATAGCCTATGTCACCCGTGGATAGTGTAGCTTCCCAACGGTGAGGGAATTTATCAAATCTGTCATTCGGAGCCCATTCAATGCAAACAAACAATGGTATATTATGCAACTAGTGAATAAAAGACTGATAAAGCGAGGGCCATAAATAAATCACGAGCAAGTGAAGGATTCTAACGACTGAATCACGACCATAGGGAGTGATTCATAATGATTGAATCACGAACGAACGACGTGAGTGGTTCATGGGTCTCGGTATAATCCGTTTTTTTTTCCAGAGTTGCATACTATACTTTATACCATGACTACGAGAAAAAGAAAGATTGGAGGTTGTATAGCCAATGCTCCTTGCGCAAAAACAATAATTAGATGGAGGTCAAATATATTAGTGTGTTCTAAACTCAAACACCAAAACCGTAAGCAAAAGTGCTTTTTATTAACTGTTTTCAGTGAATAAAATAATCTTTTTAGAGGGGGGATGGTATAAAGAAACAACCAGATCTTTCCTCTTTATAATTATTAGTATAGAAGGATATAAAATACTAACTTGTGATCTCTCTCCTCGTCTGAGAGTGCGTCAGAGGGTAATCTCTCGAAGTATGAGTAGTAGATGGGCGTCTGTCCAGAGAACGCCGCCGTCCGCTCGTGATTCGTCGGCGCTACTTCACTACTCTGTAACAATATATTAATAAATAATAAGCCTTTACATATATTCAAGATGATTTATACAGCGTCAGAAGGCAACCTATGCTTACACTTAACGACACACTGGTAGTGCCTGGGACAATGATTAGATGGAGTAGGCCCAGCACCTATACCATCCTCTCAGCCTAGTCAGCCGTATCCACAGGAAAGACAAGGTCAATACGTGCGGAGTTGACTAAGCTAAGGGTTTCCTCACGATGTTTTCCTTCACCGTTAAGCTCAATATAATCAGTATGATATAACAATGATATCAATTCGCTTGTTGCATTTTTCTAAACTAACCTAATTTGACAGCACTATAAATGTTGCCGTCCCTTTCTCATAAACTGAAACGACAAGGACGGCTATAATTCTAGAGCTGTCAAATTAGGTTGGGTTAGAAAAATGCAACAAGCAAATCGATACTAATTTAACGTTTAATCCTACTAATATTATTAAACGCTAAAGTTTGTAAGGATGTATGGATGTTTGTTACTCATTCACGCAAAAACTACTGATCCGATTTAGATGAATATATAGTCCGTGACCAGGAAAAAGTAACCTGGAGGTTACTTTTTATCCCGAAAAAGCAACGGGACGCGACCTCTTCAGAAACGCCTAGCAGATTTCGCATAGCAAATTGCACTTCTAATTCTGCGCAGAAGAAACGGGCACCAGCTAGTTTATAATAATTGACGTATGCCTATAATATGCAAAAAAATCGTTTATAATTTGTCGAGAACTAATGGTAAAACCTTGATTTTACATTTTAAAATTTCAACCGAACTACTCGATTTTTGATCGAGTCGCTAGATTTTTGATCGAACCACCAGATGCTTCATCTACGAACGATACTTTAAATCGCAGACCTTGATTTTCAGTGTAAAATATCGTATTATATCGTGGTTTACCGTTCATAGTTACGACAGCGGCACTCGCACCATCAGACGCACATACATACAGCGTGCTTTCACAAACGCACAGACACGATACACAAACGTACACACATGTCATATAGACACCCTACACAAACGTACACACATGTCATATAGACACCCTACACAAACGTACACACATGTCATATAGACACCCTACACAAACGTACACACAGAGAGAGGTTAGACAGTGTGCACACAGCGCACACACACACAGAGGTAACATTACCTGGTGCGGTGCGGGGGGCGGCGGCGGCGCGGGCGCGGGCGCGGCGCGGCGCGGCACGCGGAGCGCACGCAGCGTGACGTCACGCAGTCGCGACAGCGGCACGCGCACCATCACCCGACTGCGACGGACACTCGCTGAAAGTAAATAAATAAATATATATTCTTGGACATTACACACAACACCCTCTAGTCCCAAACTAAGCAGAGCTTGTACTATGGAAACTAGATTGCTGATATAATACAAATATACTTTTTTTTTTGTAAATACATACTTATAACTTTGCTTAGTTTGGGACTAGAAGGCGTTGTGTTAAGTGTCCGTGAATATAATAATAATATATATATATAATAACACATAGTAACACCCAGACACAGAACAAACATCTATGTTTGCCACACACAAATGTTTGTTCTCGGTGGGGATCGAACCCACGACCAGCACAGCACGGAAGGCAGAGCTACTACCGACTGAGCCATGACGCCTGTCAAAAGTACACTTTTATACATTAACAATCTAAGCAGAGGTATAGCGCTGGGCGGTACAACTTGCGCGATGTTAAATCGGGTAACGCATACAAGTTATCACTTGCAACACTAAGCGCTCATGCTCACGAGACGGTTTTAACACGGCCCGGTTTTTGCCGGCGCCCACTTGCTCGCGGGGAGCCGGCACTAGCGCCGCGTCGTTTGATTGTCTTCATAGTGTCTCATACAATACTTACGACCGGACGTTTGACGCCGGACTTAGCTCCGGCGAAAAACCGTCTCGTGGACATGTGCGCTAATGGTCCGACAATAATAGGATAATAAGCGTCACGAGAACAATGATCTCATTTAAAACATACGCATGTCCAGCCTGCTTAGCGTGGATGTCCAAGACAACGCTTGGTCTAGAGGCATGCACATTTCGCAATCAATGCTTTTTTTTGGAAGGTAATATACGGTGACGTAATGTACATTCATACTTTTAATAAGAAAATTTAAAACAAACTCACCAATAGAGGTAGGATCCTCCATCCTCTCAGATCCACGTCCCGGCTTGAGCCCCGAGCCCACATCGGCCTCCGCTCGCACGTATCGGTCGCCGAGTGGCAGCTTGCTGTCGAGCCGCTCGATCGCCAGCTTCGACTCCGACAATCTGTCGATCGACATCTTGTTGTCCGTTAACCTTCCGATCGACAGCTTATCGATTGATAGCTTGTCGTCCGGTATCCGACCGATGGAAAGTTTACTATCCGTCAGTCGATCGATCATTTTCTCTGGGAGCATCTCGATCGTCAACTTGCTTTCTGTCAGTCGATCGATCGCTAGCTTGCTGTCGGTGTGCCTGTCGATCAGAATCTTAGAGTCTGGGATGCGTCCGATCGATAGTTTACTGTCTAACCTCTCGTGAGACAGTTTCTCTAACCTTTCGTGCGCTAGCTTCTCCATCGCTATTCTTTCGTGCGCCATTTTCTCCATGGACAGCCTATCGAGGGATAGCTTGTCGCCTGAAATGCGTTCGGTGGAGCGGCGATCGGTCGAGTGTCCGGATACCGAGAGTCGATCGCTCGATCGATCGCTCATGGAGGAGCGATCGGAGGTGCGATCGCTGGAGCTCCTCTCGGTGGAGCGTCGGTCGATAACCATCCGCTCGGCCCTATCGATAGATAGGCGATCGTTCATTGTCCGATCCCTAGACAGACCCGCTATCCGGTCGTTAGACGTCCGTTCTGTGGGTATCCGATCGTTGGAGGTGCGTTCTGTACAATAAATAATTCAAATTAACTTCGATTTTAGGAACTAATTCTCAAAAGTTGTAAAACTAGACCAAGCCATAAGAGACTGTGACTATAATTCTCACAAATTAAAGAATTGAGTTACCTGTTGGTATTTTCTCTAGCGATCGATCGGCGCGATCGCGACTCGGCGGTCTGTCGTGTCGATCGTCGGAGCGACGGTGTTCCGCGCGCTCGATCGAAACACGATCTTGTATCCTATAGCATGACAGTTTACATTAGATTGTCTGTCGGTTAATCATCAAAGTCTTCGAGAAAAAACCTTCGTAGCTAGGACGTACCTCTCATTGAGTTCCCTTCTCCTAGGCAGAGGTTCAGGTTCGACCGGCGGAGACACCCTGGCGAGTGCCTCTTCGTTTCTTCTCTCGGCCGAGCGACGTCGCTCATCATCAGGCTCGGGTGCAGTGACCTCGATGATGGTGACTTGACCTTTCCCCTTCCCACCCTTCCCCTTTCCGCCCTTGCCTCCTTTCCCGCCGCCTTCGTCGCCTTTCCTGGGTGTAAATACCTGGAAAGAACAATACATTTTTGAGTTTTGTTCACGTCATAAGTATTTGTTAATTTTATAGATTGGACTGTGCTTTGATTTCGAGATGAATGAAATATTTATTTGAGTTAATATTCAGGTAACACAGGTAACATTTTTTTGAGTTAGATAAGTATATAAGCTGTGAAGGTGGGTACACAGTCAGATTATAGTGGGTTAGTGCCTATTAGTAATGAATTTACTTGATCAATATTATTATGTTTCAAAAGTAACAAACTAGCTACATGGTTTAATGGACTCTTATCTAACAAGGTTAGATTGGGAACACTAACTCCCACCCTAAGTAAGAACCTGTATGTGGGAGGATCTCTTTCTTTAGAGTCATTGATATTTGGTCTATCTGTGGGTAGGTATAGGTAGGATAACAAATCCCTTCTAGTTCAAGGACGGTTTATTACTGGCTCGCAGACCAGTGACAGCTTCACTTCATATGTAAGGTAGGTAGGTACATACAATTGGAAGGTAGCGCAGATAATCTATGCCTACGTTCATACACATCAATATTACATCTCATTAGGCTAGGTAGGGCTCTATACACGGTGTAACATAATTACCCTATAAGTCCGAAAGTGAACTTTTCAGATTTGGAAGTTTTTCATTCAAGAAATGAGCTCTTAACTTTTACTTAAAATGTACCTACACACATCATGCGTGTGCGTGCGACGCGGTAGGAAGGTATCTACGTGTGCATGCGTGTGTAGGGGTTTACGGCAAATAGTAAACAAACACTTAGGGTTGTCGCAAATTTCTAAAATAATAATAGTTGTACTTTTGTATAGAAATTTCAATTACGATTTATTGACCCTTTGCACATGTCCATGCACTCAAGTGGTCGGTCTGAATATGCCCCCTTTGGGCTTATAGGGTAATTATGTTACACCTTGTATACAAGTGATGCTAACCTTCCGGAATATATGTCCCTTCATGTCCTGCAGCGGTGCTGGTGCTGGCGCTGGCGCTGGCGGAGGCGGTGGGGCCGGTTCCTCCTCGCTGTCGGGCTGCGGGGAGGGGGGCCGAGTCTTAGGGGGCCGCCCCCTGCGCTTCTTCGCGGGACGCTCTTCGGAAGCACGAGCCTTGACCGGCCGACCGCGCTTCGGAGCAGGTAGTGGCACCCGGGGGGATGACTGTTGGATGAAATATCAATTAGAATTCTCTACATAAAAGAAGGGGTATTTTTCGAAGGGCTACTATGGAAATTTTTCGTTGGCACCTGTGGGAGCGAACGAAAAATACCCATAATTTCGAAAATACCAGTTTGGTATAGTGAAAAATATAAGTAACGAAACACTTTTGGACTACCGCCTTCACCATCAAACCAAATAAGTTTAACACAACATTTAGAAAACGTGCTTTTGACACGAGATAAACATTGTATTGTCCACTTTCACCATGCAATGATACCGGACTGCCTGGTCTGCCTCAAAACGACCACCCCCTTTTAGGGGTACACCAGAGCATTTATGTTAGTTATGACGGTAAAGATAGGAGTTGGCAGCGGGCGACGTGTCGCAGCGACACTACTGGTTTCTATGTATTTCTATAAAATCGCTCGACGACGCGTCGCTAGCTTCGTGTCGCTAGGAATTTCATAGAAATACATAGAAACCAGTAGTGTCGCTGCGACACGTCGCCCGCTGCCAACTCGTACCTTAATGATGACAATCGGTACGGTATTTGGCCAGAAAAGGCCACTTGTCTAGTTTTCACTCTCTTACCGTATGATGTGAAGGAGTATCATCATCACTGGAAGCGGTGGAATTCCTGTGAGTGTTGGACCGCCGCCTCGTGACCCCGGGGGACGGAGATGACGCCTCCGAATCGGACAGCTCCGATATCGGACTCTGCTGGCAAAAATATAAGGTTCATTTTAATTGAACTATGGTGATGAAATAGATAGATTTCTTAGAGACATCGGTATCGAGACCGTCTCTAACGTATTGGATTAGACTTCGTATCCTTGAAACCTTTACAAAGAATCCGCTGATTTTATGGATCCCACTCTCCTATAAAGATACATTGCTAATGTCTCCATACAAAATCGGCACAAGCTGTCGCTCTAGGCGCCAGACACTACACATTTTTTATACATCAAAACCAAACCCATGAGGGGTCAATAATACGTCTTAGATTTAGCGGTTTCTTAGAAACACCAGTGAATATTAATAATATGTATTTACAAAATTTTGACCTGAATCGTAACGGACGCCAGCAAATTTCCGTGCAGTGCACCGATAGCCTGCCATATCCCATCCTTCAGTTTGTAAAACTCATCCAGAACCTTCCCCATGTCACCAGGGTCTACATGACTCCTCAAACTATCCTCAAAACCACTCAAACCCGTCCTCAAGTTAGCCTTCAGCATAGCGAGCTTGATCCACTTCTGTATAGCATCGTCCTCATGCTCGTTCATTATACGATAAAGTTGAACGTTCAAATATTCTACAACTTTTTCCATTTGTCTGTTTATTGCTTTTATAATACTACGCAATTTTGTTTTTTTTTTATTTAACTTTCATCTATAAACGTTGCGAAACAATTTGAACACGGATTTTAAATCAAGTTAATATACACAAAGCTCGACTCTGAAACTCTGAACACTATTCAAAAAGTTTGTTACACTCATGGATAACAAAGTCCGTTGGATTCATAGTAAACTACAAAATTTGCTCACGACGAACAATAAAATCTTCGAAACACAAGTGCAACCTTCGACCGCTGGGCACAGAATAGAAAAAGCAACAACCAGTAGGTGCATTTCTGTTTAAATCGCTCACTAAGCAGCCTTGTACGGAGAAGTGTTATCCGACAGGAACGATGACACCTGGGAACCAATGCTGTCGCACGAACACCTCTGAATATGGAAGGCATCAAATAACACCTAGCTTGCACATACCTACTGTTATTGTACACAAGGAAGTGAATTTAAACTTTGATTTGAATAAATATTTATAAACCTGTAGCACGCTGTAGGGAAAAATATAAAACTGTAAAAATGCGACGTTGACTAGGATTTAACATGGGTTGATACGGGGCAACAGCAGCGTACAGAGATACTGCACAAGATCTCACCAAAAACCTTGACTTGACTTGACCGTTAATTTTTGAAGACTCCTATAGTACATCCATGCATACAGTAACGGACTTCCAGATCAAATTGTACCGGGTGTTGTGGTACCTACCAAATATGGTCATCATATCATAGATACATACTTGCGACACTAAAAAGTCTATAGTGTCATATGAGATTAAAAAGAATGACACTTACGGGTTTCTCCTTAACATCGGCAAGGGCATGCCTCAGCTCTTGCGACACTAAGGCTGAAATACTCAAACGTCATTCAAAATTTGAGCACCACTTAAAATTATAAGTGGTGCTCTGCCTCTGTTTGACATTACTCATGTGTAAGAGATGGCAATCATTTAAGCGGAACTTAAATTGAGTGGGGTTTGAATGGCGGTTGAGTATTTGCCCATAAAAAACCTAGAGTGTCATATGAGATTAAAAAGAATGACACTTACGGGTTTCCCCTTAACATCGGCAAGGGCATGCCTCAGCTCCTTCCCCGAGTCGTAGCTCTGGTCGAGCGGCTGCGGCGGCTTCGGCGCAAAGTTCACGAGACCCCACGAAACAGTCGCGGGCGGCGCGCTCGTCGCCGGCAATGGTGCCGGTGCAGGAGTCACGGTCGCGACGGGCGGAGCGGTCGATTCCGCAGACGAAGACTCGGATTCGGAGTCAGAGGGGGAAGAACTGCCTGTGGGGCTGCCGGAGCCGATTGGGGACAGTGGCCTGGAATAACGAACGAGCATTTTGAACTAAATAAATAAATATTCATGGACACTTAACACAACCTTGACACTTCTAGTCCCAAACTAAGCAAAGCTTGCACGATGGAAACTAGATGGCTGATAGAATACATACATATATATTATTTATTTTGTAAATACATACTTATAAGTATGTATTATAATACATAGAAACATCCAACTGATTTCAACGATGTATTTTTTACGAGAGAGTATTGTGTTTCTTTAAACTCATTCAGGTCATCATCATCATCATCCCACAGCCTGACTTCACCCACTGCTGGATATAGGCCTCTCTTTTTTGTACCACTCCTTACGACCCCGTGCCAGTATCATCCAATTTTTGCCCGCTACTGTCATTCAGGTCGCAGGGATTCAACTTCCCAAAAAGCTCCTCGTCTACCCAAGAGTGGACTACAATTTGTAAGGGTCAACCCTAATAGATGTGACAAGCCCTCCCAAATCGAGATCCCGGTTCCGCCACTAGTGGCGTCAATAAGCGATGAAAACAGTTTCAGATGGAACATACGCTTACTGCAAGTAGTATAAATTCATTTTACTTCAGGCTTCCAGTTTATATGGTCAGTAACTCGTCCAGAGTAAACGATGCCAATGGATTAAAGTCCTAACAGTAGCCGTCATACCGCTTCATCATATCAAGTGAACCATCTTTCGTGTTATACGGTAGGCTACCTAACAGTACCTAATACCTACCCGTTTTATAAACTGCATAAGCACTAAGTGGGTAAAGTACTCTATCGTACGTTTTGAAATGCAAAAAGTTGCAGCTGTTTGGATGTCAGTTATATCAATCTTAAGCATCAGTTTAGAAGTCATGATAGTTTCTCAAAACATAACAGTTATTTATTGTTTACTGTACGGAAGCTCCAAGGTTCCTCTTCAATCTGGTGCTCAACTAAAAACAGTTCAATCAGCTGTCTGAAGCGTGCCTCGTAACAAACATGTCAATTGTAATTCAAGGTGTACTCACGGTCCTATCCTGTGAGTGGCGGCTGCTACCTCCTCGTCGCTCTCAGATAGACCAAGGTCCTTGTTGACTCTGTCGCTGTGGAGAATACAATAATTTGTTAGTTTCATTGTGATTCTTCCTGGGTATTGTTTTCGTGGTATCCATAAATGTAACTTCTTTCTTTCTATTACCATAAGTACAAGGACCTATTACTTTATATAACAGGTATGAATAGTATAAATAAAGATACTCACGGTGAAACGGAACTTCTCGAGTTTGGTATCCGGTTATCCAAACCTGTGGAAGAAGAAAACGCAATGGTTAATTTGATTGAGAACAAAAATTAAAAAATACAACGTTGAAAGTTTATTTTTAGTAATTGTGTTTAGAATTATTGAAACAAACATGTAAAAACATATTTCATGAGGGATACATCACATAACTTTATTTTGTGAATTCACACCCTATACAAGATTTAAGTATAAATAAAATACATAAAGATAAATCACCCCGTCAAGTACAATAATAACAAATTTTCGAAATCTCTCGAGTTTACAACTTCGCACTAGAACAAAATAACTCCTAGTTTAGGTATTAAAGTAAGTAAAATGTCTTTGTTCCTTTGTAACGTTAGGTCGTAACGTTACACAGTCGTGTGTGATTTATTGCTAAGTCTAGACTCGGGCGATAGGTCACGGACTTTTTATGTAAAAACCTTTATTCCCCACATAATTTCTAAGCTATCCCGAGTGTTTTCAGATGTTATGTCACATTTACGTAAGAGATTTACTTATTCCTTCACACACGTTTGCCTTTTATTGCACGTTTTATAACCTTTTTACCAACCGAAATAGTTTTTATCGTCTATCGTTTCATGTGTAGCCATTTCTCAGATTCTAGATTGTATAATTATACCATTCTTGTTTATTATGATTATCGTGTTGAATTCGCGTACACTGGTAGCTAAGGCCTCCTTCAGCTGCTTCTACTAGTCTCTGTTATGGGTTTTCCTTATCAAGATTTCCCCATTGAATCTACAAAGTTATCGGCACAATATCTCTAGGTCGGTCAACTTTTTTCCTTATTTCTAAAACGGAGTTTTGCTAAATATCGTGATTTGATTTATGGACAAACATATTGCATTATTTTAATCACTCAATCGAATTAGCATTATTATATTCCGTGTTATAGGGATAACAACTAAAATTAAAATTTGCACATTTTAGTTACCTGAATGTTAACCGAGATAAAAATAATAACACGTAAGTATTCTGTGTTATAGGGAAAAAGCCCAAATGAAAATGACATCTCCAAATTTTGTGCAAAATAAACACGCCGTAAGCAAGTCAAGTGCTTACCGGATATAACCGGATATTAGAGCGAGACAACAAAGAGCGGGCTCGATTCGCGCACTAAATCCCTAGTCCGCATTCATTACTCGCGACACCGCTCGCAAATAACCCTATGCATAATAAATACAGCCGGGTGGGCCTTTTTTCAGGGCTTTTAGAGAATTTGTTACTTGAAAAGAGTAGACTGGTGAAACAATATGACTGTACAAATATAGAAAACAACTTAATTCTGGAAAGCAACTTACTCTAACAAAGTGCAAAGGCAGCAAAATAATATCAGTTACAGCTAGAAGCTCTAGGTAAGATTCTTAAATTTTGCATTCCATAAACATTTTTGATTGAACAAATTAAAAAAAAAGATATTGATGATATGAATGTGAGAGGAGTACATTCAGAGTTGTCCAATAATAAAAGTGAGTGGAAGAAGAAAACATGTTGTGCCGAGCTAGCGGGGGATAAGGGCAGGGATATGATGATGAATGATAATGATGATGAAGATATATTTACCAATATTTCGTTTCATGACAGTGTTTCCAATGTAGATCCAACATTACAGTTTACCAAAACTACGCCGCGGTTATAAAAATTAGCCAGTTATTGAAAAGGCCGCCAAAGCATAGCCGTACGTAGGTTTATGGATGCGAATTAAATTTAACAAGCTTGTTCACTTTGATAACAATTAGTGTTGAAAACCCCGTGAAACAATTGTAAAGGAGAAAATAATTGCAAAAATATTTAAAGTGATCCTTTGTTCTTCGAATTTAAAATTGTTTGCATTAATTTAGTTAAATCAGTTAGGTCATGCATACATTTTGCGACGTAATTGTTGTCAGTAAATAGTATTAGTAGCGCTCGTGACTTCGCATATATCTAAAGTTTTTTTTATTATTTCGCCTTTTGACTACATGTGATTTGTTTTCACAAAAAATATTGAACTTTTAAGGTCCATATAAAAATTCTTAAGTGACCTTTAGGTAAGTACATACTTCTAAATTAGTATCTTCAAGAATGCCTGTTACGTGTTTGCTAGTCATATCACTGCCAAAAGCTGGACCAATCAAATTATGAAAACTCATTCTTAGTACCAAAAATCTAAATTTTTACTTACAACTCGTCTAGCTGAAACTATCGGCATGATTTAAACTAAGTACATTGCAAACTATACAACAATAACAAATTATACTATACACTTTGAATACGGGGAATTCAATCAAACAGAGCCACGTGACAAAGGTATATTATAATAGGCACGTGTAATGAAGTCGCTAAAGTTTCACGAGTTCAACTACCTAGACATTGTAGACATACATTGGAGGCAGTCCTTGAGAGAGACCTACGTTCAACAGAGAACCGATTTAGGGCGTTAATTATCGTGGTGATACCTAGAATTGATGAAGGGCTTGTCTAAAAATCTAAAAACAATATCAAATTTAATTATCCTGTTGAATTCTCGATGAAAGTTCATAAAAAATCAAGTTATGAATATTATATAACCTTAATGTACTTATATACATACATATTTTGTAGATTTTTCTTAAATTTATTAGATTAAAGTACTCGTCCTATACTATTATAAAACTGTAAAAAAGCCAAAAACTAAAATTAGAGATATGGATAAACTAAATATACAGATCTACTAAATAAACTATTCCGATTCAGAAAATCAAGTTTGTCTGTTTGTTTTTGTTTGTTTGTTCGCTCATCACGCCTAAACTACTAGACCAATTTCAATGAAACTTATACCATTCAGAAGCCCTTTTTCCGGATTGAAACATAGGCTATATTTTATTCTATGGCTATATTTTATAGTGGATTCTTAGATACAGCTTGACCTCTCTAAATTTTTTTGAAAAGAAAGTTGTTTTTATAGCTTTATCGTTACATATGCTTTTTCTTAAAAGCTATTTCAGTTATAACGAAAGCAAAACGGTATAAAAGTTACAAACGAAAACAGCGTATGAAGAAAAACATAACGAAAAACCTCTTTTAACAGCATGCTTTTGAAAAGAATATTTATATTCACGTCACTACGGACTCGACAACGACGTGTTGTCGTCAGGTGTGCGCCAACGCTAATGGAGACGGTACAGTATGGTCGGTAGATCTCGGCGATCATAAAGTTAGCCGTTTGTGATGCGCGAACACAATTTTACGCCTCGAAACCGCCAAAATCCGACAGTATTGTACAAATTCCAATAAAATCAGCCTGAATCTGTCTGAATAAAATATAACATGAGCATTCACTGAAACTAAACATACTTGTACCAAATGAGGTCTAATTAAAGAGTTACTGCACGTGAGTGCACGAACCGAGAGCCCTGTTTGCTTAGGAGTGGTGAAATGTAAACAATTCGAGTACTGTCGGGGAGAACGTACGTCCAAGTATTTGAGAGTTATGTCGCTAATGCACCGACATCGGTGAGATTTGGAACGCAATTGACATTGAGAAGTGGATTGTTCAAACACTCAAGTTACGTTACAATGGTGACTTTAAATAGGGTTTTCAAACATATTTTACTTGTAGAATACAATCTAAGATTCAGCTGGGCTTCTTTGCTCTGTTTATGAGATGTATCACTATTTAGCGTGGTGTAACTAGGGTGACACTAAATAGATCCAATTTTTTTTGTTGCCCGAAAACTGAAACGTCCGTAAAGCACCACTTGAAATTGCCCTGCCTCTGTTTGACATTCCTCATTGGTAAGAGATGACAATAATTTAGGCATTACTTAATTAAATTAGCGTTCCAGTATTCGAACGTTAGTCTGATAAAACTATAAGGTACAGTTAATCTTTAAAATGGTCTACTCCATTGACATGTTGTCATCTTGATGCGATGTGTATAATTTCTACGAAATCTATTTTCTCCGCGGCGGTACTCGACTGCGACCGCAGCCTGCGTCCTAAAACGCCTATAAGAGCTTTGAACTTTACTGTATTCATAATTATGTATTATGTAAACATGAGTTTTCTCACAATATCCCAGTGAGACTTGTAATTTTGTAGCGCGCTCGTGAAATACTCCTGTTTGACAGTTTAATTAGGAACTTAACAAGTAGTAGTTGAAAACTAGAGTGCTTTGCTTTGTCGCTACTGTGAGATATTTTAAGAATCTTGATGTTGTTGTTAGTAGACTAGAAAATATACAGAGCGTTAAAAATGTGCTTATATTCGGGCTCCAAAATTTTGAATAAATAAAAGAGTTACTTCTTCATATCACGTAGAGAGCACTAAAAAACTCACAGCACACACAGACATAAAGCACTTTTTACCACTCTTCTCAGCTTATGAACATAATACACAAACGGTCAAATCCATACACTACCTATAACCTACCTATTAAACCGGTCATAATGTCGTAAACCATGTTGAACTGAACTATACAACTCGATTCCAACCAATTAGAGGTAAATTCTACGGATGCAATTTGCGGTCCCGTTTGTAATATCAGCTCGGGTTTACTGAATATAAAGTTACGTATAAATACGTCGAAGTCTAGACTCAAATAATACATAATACAAACAATGGTAAAATATAGTACTTGTACCACAGAGCCAAAAGCCAAATTAATGTAAATGAAATGAACAATCACGTACAAATGAAAAAAAAAAAGAAAAAATACACCAAAACATGAAGTCGAAATACATGCTACATAGGCAGTAGACACCTAATTTGTATGCGAAAGTCAAATCGGTGAATAGTGACCACGCATCAAATGCAGAGGTGATCGTAACAGTAACACAAGTGACCCTGGTCCAACACAAGTAGCCAGATTTCCCAGATGCTCCTAAGCACCATAGTTATTCGTAGCCGCCTAGTCACAGACATAGGCCGGAATACTGAAACGGCATTCAAATTTACTTAAAATTGCTCTGCCTCTGTTTGAAATTACTCATTTGTAAGAGATGGCAATAATTCAAGCGTGAACTTAACTTAAGTGGCGTTTGAGTATTCGTCCAATAGACAGATACAATCAAAGACATGGGCTTTATTCACTATGACCAATACAAGCGCGTTACGCAGCACGACAAGACAGCGGCGTGAAATCGCCCTATGCCTATGCCGTATTTCCTATGCCATAAATGTCATTCCTTACGGTGACGTCATACGGTTACGGCAAGGAATCTCCTAAGTCATACAGAATAATGCCCCAGCATTCACCAAAGGACATGTGAGTCGATTAGTACATCTATCACGAACGAATCTGACAGTCGCCGCGTTAACGGCTTCGAGTTATATTGCGCGTCAATGCCGGCTCGGCTTCCAACCGTTGTAGTGTGACCGCGCAGTGTATCTCGGATACGCTAGCGTTACAATACGTTTGTGATTGTTACATTTATTCGTGATCAAGGCACAGTAACTGGTTCCGGACCCATGGGTCAAATAAGCAATTTGTACTTAGTCTTATGTCAAATTGGTGAAAAACGACAGCGCAACAAAACCAGTGTTGATGGTAACAGTAAGTGTATAGTGACCTTGGTCCAACACGAGTAGCCAGATTCTTCAGTCACGCTTAACCTGGCAACCATAGCTATTCGCATTGGTGACGTAGATATAGTTACAATTGAAGACAGCAATGACCGAAGGCCCTTGGGGTTCAACGCACCGGCACAGAACGACTAATAGTACAGGGCGATGTGCTTCAACTGACACCTGACTGATGTCTGTTCTCGTTTCAGTCACCTTTCAACGATAAACGACTTTTAATTGTAGTTTTTAAGGCTAGTGTGGTTTAGCTCTTCAATGAGGGTGATGAACGGAATCCTAGGAATGTAGAGTTTCACCTTTTCTTGTATGAACTTTATCTTGTATCTAGTTTCTAAACTGTCGCCGAGATCAATAATGAGACTTTCGATAAGTATGCATCTCCTCAAAGTTTTTTCTTATTTGGCTAATAATCTGCTTGTTATACCGCGTGCACACTATGCCCATGCCGCTGCCGGCATGTATGCTTAGTGAGAATAAAGGCGATGTTGCTGTGGCAATAAGTCCGCGGCATTGATGCCGCCATAAATTCAGGCAGCGGCATGAGCATAGTGTGCACGCGGTATTAGCAGTATGATGCATATTGCACACGATACAAAAAACCTCAAGCCATACAAATGAATTAGGTACTGGAAAAGCCCAGCTGTGAGTTTTCATTTCTCTGCGATATCTCAGTTATTAATAGTAAGTGAAAATTAATGCGAAATAAAACTTAAATTCGGCTTAGTTCATTTTGCAAGTATGCAAGTGTCTGGGGTCCTGAGATGTCTACGGGCTTATTATGGGGAACATACAGTTGGGATTATAAGCATATTATATTTATTTTAGTTATTTTCCGTTTAGTTATTTTTTAGGATCACTTTACACTAATGTAGAGTTGTAGACTGATAAAATGAATCTTCAACAAACAAAATGTTTCTTTGCTTTTTATGCTTATACCTTTTCACTTCTAGATAATGTTGACCCTCCTACGGCCTCCTTAAGTATACACAATACCAATACTTTGTAAGTAACCCCCTTATGTTAATAGAATTGAAGCCAACAAGGTCAAGTCTGGTATCGACGTTTAAGATCTATTCTGTATTAGTTAAGTGGCGTTTAAGGATCGTTTGGGCATTACTCATCAGTTTTACTTAATTGACCTATTTGTACATCGTTTTACATTTTGCATCTTGGTAGAATAATATAGTTATTAATGCGAGTCAAATAAACCTCCTTATTAGTTCCTAGTGGAGTATGAGCTTCAGCTCATTGCGACGTGGTCGGTCGGTACTCGTAACAGCGCGCTAACTCGCGTAATGACCACCCACGATCGTAAGCCGACGTCCACAGGAACTGCCGACCTATTAAACTGAGAGCTTAGTGTAAGTGCGTGAAGCTTCCGGTACGTACACACTCGATAGGTGTAACACTAGTGTGCCAAAGGGAATCTAAACAGAGCGATGCCGTAGAAGACGTAAGGCACGACCTCAAGGTGGAGGCCGCCGTATTATGATGAGGCCGTTTTTCGAAAAACAAACGATTCCTATTGGAGGATTTCAGACACATCCTTAGCAACGTAGCTTAGCTCTGGTGGAAAAACACCCTTACGATCACAAAAAATGACAATAATAGGTTGTGCTTTACGCCACCTAGTTCTTGTATTTGATGATCATTATTGACGTCACAAAAGTTCACAAATGAATAAGACGATCTGCTACCAATCAGTAAATTCCCTTACAGTGTTCCAAGGAAGCCACTTTGTCGTTCCACCCGAGGCAATATTATAGTCCTATGCATTAGTGTTACTTACTGTTTGTGTATTCTACCGTGCCGTGCTCGCGTCCGACCGATTATGTGTATTCCACTGTCGCGTACAGTCAACAGTATAAGTGATGAGTCGTACAAAAATGATTTTTGAGTTTTATGACTGAAAAATATCAATTTTTCATTCATTTTTTCAGCTGTGATAAAAGTCGTAACTCTTTTTTAAAGATTTAATTACTCAAAAATTATGAGCGAATAATAAACCATTTTGAAATTCTGTAAAAATGACCAATGACTTGGTACTGTATTCTGATCTGATTGATGCTGGCTGTACTGAACCAAGTTACCAACTATTCTTAGTCTACTGCGTTGTTTGTATAGGCCCTATAAGCTATTCAGTAACTTTTATATGTGTGTTTTAGTGACAAATAAATGTATTACTTATCTATCAGTAATAGTGTGTTTCAGTTTTATTTCACGTTATCACTGAATTGGATGATGCCGTGAACAAAACACTGGTATGCTATTGAATAATAGAACCTACTTACAACTCATAACTCACTTTGCTATGAGTAAAGTTTGATGATGTCAAATCAACCTTAAAACCACTCCACGAAGACTGCATTTGCTCTGTCAAAAAGCCTACACTGCATTTTTCATAACTCAGTAGAATTGAATAGAAGTAACGCTTCAAATGAACCCATTAGTGTTTCCACTTTTCATGTTCCGCTCATATTAGTCATGGTTCTGGGAATGTTAATATGACCATGGTTTGTGTGAGTTTTATCGGTTTCAGTTTCAAAGATGAGTCAATTCATTGAACGGTTTTACGTGCGATGCCATTGCTTTTAGTCGATTATACTAAGCTAGTGGAAACCCCACTCCTTAAAACTAGTCATGGTATGGAACGCACGCTATGATGATACAACTTTTTTTTATATTAAGTACATTGGGAATTTGATAAGATTTAAAATTTAAAAAAAAACAAAACATTTCTCGTAATAATTATATCTCTCATTATCAAATTATATTTTTCGTAATCCAATATAAAACTTTCCGAAAGCTCATTTTTTTAACAAAGAAATAACGATCTTTATGATGCAGTTTAAGTACAACACTGTTACACCCCTACACGGACATAATCCGGAATATCACCTCAAGCTCCGTAACTCCATACAAAAATTCGTCTAGCGTGCCCAAGGGTATGCGTGCAGTCAACTGTAAGCGCGCAAAACACTAAGGCCTCTGTGGGTATTGTCATGCTAATCAGCAACTGGGAGGTCCAGCCGAACCTTATTTCGAAATGTCGCTAATGCATCAACATGGCCCGACCTTAATGATGAGAATCACTCTAGCCTCTTGAACTCGGGTCTCAGAAAATGATATATGGAGTACGTTTTTGGTTATAGTTTAGAGTTGTAGAATTGTAGATATGAACAAACACATTAACGGTTATATCATTGATGACTGGAGTAGAGATAGACTTTTTATATAAGAGCGACGGAACAAGCAGATGGCCCACCCAATGCACGTAAAATACAATCACCCATCCAGACCATTTTCTTCTATGGTCTCCCTTATTTTTCGAAGTTTCATCTTGGTATGGTAATCTTAGCTGAGTACAGATTTACTCAAGCCACGTTCTTATTCCGAAGACAAAACAACATCTCTACTCAAGAGTTTTCCGTAAAAAATGACAAATGAAATCGATGCTCAAATACGAATTTCGATGCTTGAGTATCGTTTTAAACATGTATTTAAAGATGCGCCACTCAAGCAACGTTACGGAATGGAAGCTTGACTCAATTCAACGCTCAAGCATCGATCTAGACTTAAGTAATTAATGAGCATACCTTAGAGAACTAAGTTTTAAACATTGAAATGGCTGGTTAAAGTGAATAAGGCCATAACGGGCACTCTACTAGGAACATTTTCTCAGAAGCGTGTGTGTGCATCGTTACAATCACAATGAGACACGCATGGCGGACGATCAACGGGGACTGAGGGTGACCGGTCCCCATTTACAAACTTGGCTCTGCAATGGAATAATTTTATCCAATAGGTAATGCATGCGCCGTCTATTATACCGCGTGCACACTATGCCCATGCCGCTGCCGCTTAGTGAGCCTTAGGCGATGTTGCTGTGGCAATAAGTCCGCGGCATGAATGCCGCCATACTTTCCGGCAGCGGCATGGGCATAGTGTGCACGCGGTATCAATCTAAGCAAATCGCAACAACTCACTTTGAAGATAGCGCTAAAGTGGCTAAAGCCTTCTATGATTTATATTCGAAGCATGATGTTCAGTTCTGCTTTTGGTGGTTAGGTTTCTCTGATTTCTTTGACATATTTAATTGGGAACTTTTATGAGCCATAAAAAAGATCATTGAGCCATACGAGGCATTAACAAACAACAATAAATATTTCAAACGAGCCCCCAAATTAACAATGCCCTTACAATAAAAGTCCAAAGCAACGGTAAATTTTACACAAAACAAGAAGAGTTCTCAAAGAAATCGGTCGCACCGTAAAAAGGGGTACAAGCACGTTTGCATTTTTTCCGCTTCCTTTATTTATCCAATGAAATTAGTTACGAAATACGAGTCGACAATTAGTACCATTGGATTTTATGTTTTTGTCTGCCGATGCGACTGTTTTAGTGCCCTGTCTGTTATGCAATTGTGTTGCAGATCAATTGGTTACAGTAACTGTTCAGTGAAAGAGCATTGTTTAAACGTAAACACTGTCAGGTTTGTATAATTGCAGAACCATAATTTGTAGACCAGTAGATGCATATACTATTTGTAAAAAAATTTTTCTTCGAACTTTGGAATTTTGTATTTTGCCGGTTTTTGTGTACCAATAATCGATCAACTCAGATTGATTTAAGAATAGACTAACCCTATTTCATTCAATAGAGATCCTAAACTATTTGCTTGGTATGTTCTAAGTGGAAACAAGCCCGCAAAGGCCACTATGGACAAGAGTAGCATTCTTATCGACAGCTATATTTCAACCTTACGCCTCAAAGCACAGAGATTTACTGTTGTTCGAAAAATGGCAATACTAGTTGTAGAACGGACTGCTGTCGCATGTTACTACAAATCAACAGACAAATAAATTGAGATTACGTAATAACTTTTTTAATACAGTTGCTCAAAAAGTGGCGTATTGCAGGGACGTATAGCGTTCGGGATGTGGGCTATTACATACTCGTGCGTTCTCTTTCCCAACTGTCAAAATAATGTCTATTAAAAAGAAAAATCACCCATGAAGTTTTTACTAAAAAAAATCATAGAAGTTTGTATGATTCATGCAACTACGTATATTTCTAAAAAAAGCTACTAATTTGTTTCAATATCAGATTTAATGATTTGATTGAATGAGTTAGGTTAGGTTTCATTTCATTTCATCTTATTAAATTTCATTTTCATTTCATATCTATAAAAAAATTCTACTGAAGACTTGGCTGTATGGGAATAGTTCCCTTTGCCTACCAGAATGGGGGAAGAAAAAAAAGCTCTGCTTATATTCTACGGTTGGCACCATTTTTCAGAAATTTTCTTTTTATTTAATTGCTTCATTTTTTCGCAACTGTATCAAAAATAGTTGTTCAGTACACGTGCGGAACCGTCATTGCAACTTGTTCCGACTGTCAACCCTCGCCTTCGGCTGCGCCTCGGCTCGGGTACACATTTGTCGGAACTCTTTGCAATGACAGCCTTTCCGCACTTGTAATGAAATATACTATTGTATACTTATGCGTAACTTTATTTACACTGGCAAAACAAAAAAAACTTTACTATGTTTTGACTTTGAATTCACAATACAAAACAAGTATCTAAACACGTCTAAACTAGATACTATTCGAGCAATGCAAAAACCACCATCCTCAACATTGTTGATTGACCAAAAGGATGTTTGCATCTCAGTAGCGAAAACATAATGGATCAAGTATTCTGCCTCACGCATTTATGATTATGAACATTTTCATTAAACTTCAAATTAATCTTATATATAAAATTCTCGTGTCACAATATTCGTTCCCGTACTCCTCTGAAACGGCTTGACCGATTCTCATGAAATTTTGTGGGCATATTGAGTAGGTCTGAGAATCGGCCAACATCTATTTTTCATACCACTTAGTGATAAGGGTTGCACGCGAGCAAAGCCGCGGGCGACAGCTAGTTTTTACATAAATTCAAACAGGACTGAGTTTTTTTTTTGTATAAGAATTCATAAGCAATAAAAAAAACTAATTAAAGCGGCAAATTCGCGAGAGCGACACAAGACAATGCGCTAATAAATAAGACACGATACGATCGACGCGTGCGCACACGTCGAACCGGACGGTGCGCGGCGCATTAATAATTCCGTTTGACTTCCAATGAAATAAAATACATAGGTATGTCTATGAATATACTATATATCTACTTGTCGGTTAAATTATTTCGTGGTAATCACTGACGCCATCATTAAATACATTTACATTCCTAACTAGGCATCGCGTTCGGGTTTTCAAGAATAGATTAGGCATTGTTTTAATTGCTGATGTTTTCAGACATGTGCGTCGATATCCGACAAACACTACTACCATATAGCGTTGTACATTTATTAATATAAAATTCCTACAAGTGGTTATACATCTCTGTAACAAGTAAAACATACCGCATACTAATTGTTTTCCTAACAGCACATCGCCGCATTCGATCAGCTGCTGCAGCAGTGTCATCCGATTGTTATATCCGAATTCCGAAGCCAATAATCTCATCATTTTCGGAAACACCTTTTTTATACTTTCAGTGTCAATTTACAAAACATTCTGGTTCACGATTCTGGTGTGATTTACTTCACAAAACTTGCTTTAACACTGTCGACATGAAAACTTTGATTTTTCACTTGCGCACTTATCACTTTCGAGTCACAAATCTTATTAAAACATGTATTTTTCAGGTTTTTTAGTGCACATGGTCGAAATTTGGCGGGAAGCCGCAGCAGATGCGCCGGCGCCGTCTGTTCCTTTAGAACTGCGCGTTCAGTTGCGTCTTCCGAAAGCTATTACAGACAGGTGGTGACAAAGGAGCTCCGCTCGTGCTTCCCCTCTATTCATGCACAAACTAATCGCACGATCAGTTGTACGATCAGTCGAGCGATCGTGCAGTCGAGGGATATACTATTGAGCAACCGCGTGCAAGTGCAATGACCAAGTTTAATGGTGGATTAGATTTCGGTCATGGTCAGCGAGCGGGACTTGCATTTGGAGTGGTCATTGAAGATTTTGGGATAGCGGGAACTTATAACAAAGACGAGATCTTCGAATAGGTTTCAGAGAACTGGTATGTTATTTTAGAAATGTTGATATTTGTAAGCCACTTTACTAACGATTAACAAAGCGTTACTTTCTGAGAAGCTTATTAGTCAAGAAATCATACAAACTAGAATATCTTGCATTGAAAATTAATACCGATTTGCTGAAATTTAGTAATCGATAAGATTGATAGTAGCTCTACAAATTCAACAACAGTATTGACTGACTGCTATCCCAACGACTACTAAATTTTCTCATCTACGAGAATAACCCAATTGGAATCGACTAGTGGCGTACAATCGCCGGCACAAGTGCTGAAATATTTACGAGGAGCGACCTTATCGTCTCGTAATAAAGTCCTACGGTACAGCCGGATGTACACGCGCTTGTACTTGGAGGTGTAGGTGTATGCAGCGGGTAGGACGTGATCGGGTGCACGCTCCTCGGGCACCCCCTCGCACTCAGCCAGCTATTATTACTCGCGCCGAATGAGGGTGGTTCAATCGGAGTTTGATTATTCCCACTCGCATCCACATGTTGGCGTCTCGTGCATCGATTTTGTAAACCGCTTTGCATACACGCAAAATAATAATAATAGTCTCAATGTCTTGTTGTTTTTGAATAACTTAGATTAGATGAATCATAGCAACGGAAACAGACGCGCCACGATACAAATGTAGTACAAATAGTCACCATCAACGGTCGGCGAGCTAGCTAAGTACAATACGAAACAACGCCAGCGAGCCTTGCATTGCACGCGACTGGAAGCGCGTTTATTTATTTTTGTGCGGCACGTGGGTACAGTCACGTTTGGTAGCGCGGGTCGCGGAACGTCGCGACGCACCGGCGAGCGCGAGTGTACTGACCGCGACTCCGCGAGGCTTTCGGACGCGTCACTCGATGCACTATGTGCATAGGCGTTAGAACAGTGTGGACATACCCGCGATCGATGTTTATTCGATTATAACAGTTGTGAGTTGCGATTTAGTAAACAGGAAAATGATTGTTGATCAGGTGCATGTCGCCTTATAATATGTTTAGATAGGATTTGAATATCAGGGAAAACTTACCTATAATATTTATTGTAAATATTCACCTGTATATAGCTCTAATTACGCGCGTGAGTTTAATAAGACGAATTTGTTTTTAACGTCAAGATGGATGCGTGTACCGCGGGGTTATAAATATTCCATCCACAGAATAGGCGTTTAACACACGGACACTATGGACAGTCTGTCCGCAAGTAGGATATAGCAGCAATAAGCGGTGAACGCAACCGCTCTATTTCTGTACAAGCATTCAAACTATTCTATCGCTGTGTTTACATAAAAAAAATGTCTGAGTAATAAGATCCTTTGAAAACTGTTTTTCCACAGCGTCCGATGAATATTCAGCGGCGAGATTGATTCTGGAGGCTTGACGCCTCAAATTTAACTCAAAGGTCAAGCTGCTCCTTCGTGTTTGAAGGTCATTATTGTCACGATTTACTCGTAAGCACGGCCCTAAAGATGCTTTGTTGTGTCAAATACAACTAGATAGTAACAAGCTTTCAAATCTCGTAAAATTCTCTCAAAGGACTATCGATTTGTCAAATTGCTCGAATTCTCAGTCGTTAAATTGTGAACTGTTAGGCACGGGCCTATTGCGTAATTTTTAAGAGGTCGTTTTGTGAGCGTCGAAATATGCGACAATGGAATAATACGTACCTAAAGTAGATGGAGCCAAGGACGAACTTCCGAACGGGGACAAAAGATTTTCGAGCCCCTAGAAACAAGGCCAACGGATGCTTTTCAATTACACCCCTATTCCTGAGACCGCAATGCTGTGACAATTTTACTTTTCGGCTTACCTTACCCGTCTTGTATTTCCGGGATTTATAATCGTACTGCTTACGCTTTTAAGGATTACTTCACTGGATGGCTTCATAGCTTTTAAATTAGTAATTACCTCTAAGTATACATATATTTTACACTTGGCCACTTAAAATGTGACATCAGATAAAGCGATCATACACGCGAGGACAAGGTAAACAAACATTGAACTCTTTCATCGTCGCAGCGAAAAGCAACCTTTTAAACAAGTTTACCGTGAAATAGTAAAGTCCAAGTTACCGGAACTTAAAGTATAAATAACGAGAAACCAAGTAGTTTCAAAGGACTTTACTGTAAACAAATTTCGAAATATGGATCAAATTAATTCTACAATTTTACGCAGAAGCAGCCGCAAACCTGAGGCGAAAAGTTTTGTAACGGGGGAAATTACTTCCGGCACTCCCGGACTTGGTGCTTAACGTATTTGATTAAATGCTTTTTTAAATACAATGAAGACTGTATTCACTAGACCTTGATGAATCTGTGCTTTCATTTGATTGAGTGAATGAAAAACAGAAGAGCCACATCGAAACCGCTGTGCAAGTTAGTTTCAAACGTTTGAGAAATATTGGTTACAAGTAGTTACAACTAAAATGGCCGATCATTAGACCCTGGTAACGAATTGTGAATGAAGGAGTAATTAATTAAACAGAGACGTACATACGTACAGTTTACAATTAATGGTCAGTGTCGGCAGTCGCTGGACCATGTGACATAATTTTCGTTCATAATTATTAGGTTGGCGTACCACATGAGCTAACACAATAGTCTCAACAACTTCCGCTTACAACGTGAGACAGAATGGCAGTGTGAACGCAAAAAGTCAAGATTATAGAATGTGAAATGTCGGTTAGATAACTTGAAGGTCCATATTATTATCGTCGTCTATGATCTAAAAGCCGTAGGGCCTCCGCGGAGGGAGAGGTTTCGCATGAGCGAAGCAAAATCACCACCCTAAAATTAATATCACACTGGAAAATTAAACGGGTCGGTTTTAACATGTTCGGCTTTTAATTCATATGCATATCTAACTTAGCCACATTGCAGTTGAGTTGACCCTTGCATAAACACTGTTAAATGAAAAAGCTTGTGCTTTCGAGGTAACTAGACGCATTAGCGGGAGATTGAATTCGGCCGCTTGTTTGGTTCCCCCTTCTAATACTTTATTGCAAAACGAACAAGTAGTGACGGTAATTGTTTGTATACTGCCATTACACATTAAGCCGAATGGTATGTTATTGTGTGTTGCGTGCAGAATCACCTTGCGCCCCTGTTTCTGTATTCGGCAGGGGATAGAGCAAGGTCAATAGGAACTTAGAGAGATTGGGTTACGGTTGTATAGGAATATAATTTATAAGAACCGCTTAATCCAGCTCGCGAACGAGGGCTTAGCGTGAGAAAAGGGGTCTACACTACAGTCGGCGGCTCTAGCGGATCTAGAGTGGGGCTACAGGGTCAAGCTCGCCCCAAAAGCTTCGAGGCTACCCAAAGGTGGGACAGGATTTCTAAGGAAAAACCCTAAATAGCTAATAGAGTCAAGCCGTCGCCACCCCCCAATCCTGGATCCGCCACTGATCGGCGGCGAGCATCGATCTGGATTAAGTTTGGAGATGACTTACAAACTCAACCGGGTAAATTAAATAGGGCACGTGTAAACTAAACAATGGTTCTAGCTCGGTCCGTTTAGACGTAAAACCTTAAAACAAAGAGGACCCATAAACTTCAGAGTGAAGTAAATTACCAGAGAAATCAATAAACATGCTGACTTATTGGATCCGGTGCGAGCCTGTAATAAAACACATTTGTTGAGCCAACACCACGAAAAGTTCATTCGGATCCAGCTGTAAACAACTTCAGGTGTGGCAACGAGGTAATAAAAAAAATGATGACTGCTCTATTCATAGTCCATTCATTAAATGTTATTAAAATTCTGTTTTTAAAGTCAAAGGAGTCTTTTCAAACCGCCAGCGTTTAGGGCACGACGAAAAATGTCTAAAAAACGGAGCAGCGCGGTGACAAACTCGAACAAGAAAAAAATTAGCTCTTAACCGGGAAAAGGAAAGCGCGACGACTACGACGCCTCGCCTTCAGCTTTCAGGCGCCATTATTTCATCCGGTATTAACTAGAAGTATATTCCGCACAAACCAAGCAATGCTCTAATCGGAAATAAAAGCTCGCTACAAAGCTGTAAAGTTCAAATTTCGATGTCTTTACAGGGGATCAGGTTGCGGGCGTGGGAAAAGAAGCTCCCTACGGAGAACAATAGAGTATTATATTGATTGCTCGATAAACATGTAGTTAAGACGTTCTTAGGTGGATCGTGGGGACAGAGGGCGATAGACGTCCTTGTGGATTGGAATCGTCTTTCATATTGAAGCTTAGAAATATTGAACAAAAGAGGTGCATGATACGAGATTGTTTGTGTACTCTTTGATTCCGGTGGATTTAAATGGGTGTTTTGTTTTAGAAGGAATATAAACAATGCAGCCGCGGTGGGTATAACGATCCCATAATACGCTTTAGGAGAAATGCTGATTGATTTATAGCCATAGTCCATTCATAATATGAGTAAACATGGTCTATTTTCGAACATTCTATAGCCACATTTCTTTGTAGATAAAAAGCGATCGTAATGATATCTTCCAAAATCGAGATCACTCACAAAGAACGAAGTAAATTATTGGGTAAGCAGATCCAATCAAATGCATTCAGAATCTGAATCTATCACCGCATTTCTAGCGCCCACGCACCGTGTCATAATGTTCCGGGCGAATTGTGGGAACCGTCTTGCGTTGGGTCATTATGACTCAATTCCATGAGAAATCTTATTGACTGGTACTTGATTCATATCACGAATTGAGATATGTTTATTGATATAATGGAATTTGATTGTAGACTCAAAAGCACAAACCCATTCAGGAAATGTAAGTCGTAGCATTAATTAACGTCTCTGCATCTATTTATTCCGGATAAAATAACTAGTTTTATTTTTAATCCAATACACTCGGTACTTTTTACTAGATCTTGTCTTATCTTCGTGATCATCAGTAGTTTTTATTTCCGATTTTATCTACAAGTTTTCCATAAACATAAATAAGAACAGTCAATCAGCAATTTCCTAAACCCTCCGCCCACCCGGAGACCAGCAATAAAATCGGTAACGTGGAAACGTGTGGACATTGCGTAACGGAACGCGAAGGTCTTTGGTAAGGAAGCGCATAATACCAGCAGGTATGTGGCACTTAAGTCAGCTAGCAGTGTAGAGTGAACTTTACCTGGCTTACATTAGATTTGCTTTTCCTAGGCTGGACCAGCAATAATAATAATCAGTAAGTATTTTTAGATATTTATGTTTATTACCTGCAATTGTAAATCAGACTGACAGAAACAGTAAAACAAGTGTAAATCGCAGTGAACCCAGCTGTACGTTTTGTACCTATATTATATAGTCTGTGGTGGCGAGGGTAGAGCAGACGCGCGTAGCATTCTAATGCCCGGTCCCGTATTCCGCGTCTATACCACTAGTACTCGATAATGATGCTTCCCACATGATTATATTTTACGACTCAACAAGAAACCCAATCAAAATACACAGAACTCATAGTTGATTCATTACTCGATTTCCAGGAATGCTTTAACAAACTTTTTGTTCCTAATCAACAGATGGCGCTACTGAGCCGTGACTGTTTGATTGGTTTCAGTTTGCCGTCAATACTGAATTTTAAGTGAGTAAAGGCGTATCCATATTAAGCCTGATGGCTGATTAATTTCTATTTTTAACAAAAAAGATAATTATAGAAGAATCATGGTCTACGTTCAGTAAATCCTAGGAATGAACTTTTTCAGGCTTACGCTGCTCAATAAAGCGCTTTATTGTAAGCAGAAGCCATCATCTATACAAATAAATGACCCGCACTGAACGTTTCTCAAACCAAGTCGATCAACAAAGTGTAAATTGATCGTGACAATAGTTTCCAGTACCATTCGAGAACCGCTGGGTGGTCGTAAGACTCCACATTACGATACACGTTTTATCACCGACTGTGCCACTCCAATACTCTGCGTATAACCCACAACTCTACATAACTGTACCGTAATCTACATTATAACTGCATGTGTAATATTTCACACGCTGTTTGTGGAAGCAGGTATATTTGTATCAGAATACGCCTTCCTTACATGCGTGCAATTTAATTGTATCATTTACAAGTGTTTATTATTCTCGTTTATGTCGTATTCTTATGACGCACGCACGGACACCATAGGCTTTCAATAAAACCCGTAAATACTGATATAATTGATCCGTAAAATCGATGAAATGAAATAACTTGTCACGTTGCTCTCGGAAGGAGCTATGAGAGTGTGGACACCGGGTATGGGGGTCCGTAAAGTCGTATAACGCCTTGTTGGCTTCATCCCGCACGGCCACGGTTTCGGAAGACCACACTCTAAAAATACCTAACAAAAAGTCCCGCTGGACACGGTTTACTGCTGTCGTATAGGTATCTTCTAGTGTTTACTAAATGTATTTGGCTTTGCGTAATCTTGTAGGCGTTTCTGAAGAACGTTAGGCCACGACCAACATAAATATCGGCATAGAAGAAATACTGTTAATTTAATATTAATAAGTGATGATGATGATGATGTATTCCTGGCCGGTTTCGGCTACGGCGACATTGTTGCTGCTTGATGCCTATGATGGGCTCTAAAGTGACTTGAATAGCCAATTTTGGCTTTAAAGGCTTTCAAAAAAATAGTAAGTACGTATATGTCATGCGACTGGGTCAACGGCAAAAGGTGTTGTTTTCTTTTAGAGAGGAATCCTACTAATTTACTCTTTCACGCAAAAACTACTGATCCGATTTGGATGAAACTTGGAATATACATATATTGTCCGTGACCTGGATTAACACATAGGCTACTTTTTATCCCGAAAAATCAACGGGATACAACGGGACGCGAACGAAGTCGCGGGCGGCACCTAGTAGAAAATAAAATAGGCGTCCAACTGTAATTCTTAGGCATGATACACATCACAGATCTCTATTCCTATTCATAAGTTTTGACAAGCAAATGCTCAGAAGCCGTCTAATCATTCAGAAATATAACTTAGCAGAACGTGTGGGATTAAAAAAAAGCTCGAGTACTGTAGTGGAAAGAAATATGTGCAACATCAAACGCGGAAATTCAAAACACACCGCTTCTACCACGAATTTCTGCATCTTTACACATTAAGAAGTCAATTATGCTGAAACTCAATACGTTCTCGGATAAGTAAAACTCTGATTAAATGAAACAGCCGAATGAACATCAATCTGAGACCTTTTCTAAGATTGTGACATACTGTATTAAAAATCTGTTGTGAGTTGAAATGTTGTGTTTAGTTTTAGTTTTTCCAGTTCATTATCCAATAATTTCATGGAATGTGGTGCCCTTGAAACCTACATTCCCTGTTAGATTGGTGTTCATTAGAGGAGAGAAGAAATGTAGTAAGGAGACAGTATGAAGAGGTCTTCCACTTAGGGCCGTAAGATCAAAAGCAGTTTAAACTATGGGTTTCGCTAACTACGATTACATTTGATCGATGGATTAATCTACTGTCATCTCTGTCAGTTTAAGCTACCGATGGTCGATTAACTACCATTGATCTCATGAAATAATCTGAGACTAGAGGTTAAACTCCATTTCGTGGTTTAAACCACTATTAATCTTACGGCCCTTAGAGTACTTAGTTTTAGAGCTGGTGAGTCTTCTGAAACTTTGCTCATTTGTGATTGATTTACGCTTTGTTTATGTTCATTTCTTGAGTGAACAACATCGCATACAACACTTTGTTACAAAATTAAATGAGACTGCATACTTTTATTCCACCGCGTATAGTGTGCACCGGGTATAATACTGAAATGCAAGGCTCTGTTGCAAAATGATTTGCCTCTCGGCTGCCTTTGTTTTGAACATTTGGAGAAATGTGCAGTACGATATACGATATTCCTGGTCTGCGCTCGGTAAGTTGTCACTTTAGTTACGATATGTGTTGGGAACATGCAACGCTTTTTAGCTTAAGGAGGTAAGTCACAACAAACGTTAAGGGGCGCACGTGTATTAAAATATCAGACTTAATTTTGACTCAATCATTTTTGCGTGAAAAATGATATGGGTAAGAAAGGAGTGTCAACTGAGATGACGGCTGATAGAAGAGCATGGAAGAAAAACACTTGGTGTGCCGACCCCACATAAAGTGGGAAAAGGGCAAGGAGATGATGACTTAATTTTGACTCAAGCGCATATATACATATGTAAATCACTGAGTAGAGGTTTAAAAAATTGTAAATATATAAGTATTCTATCAGCAATCTAGTTTTCATGATACAAACTCTGCTTAGTAGGACTAGAGGGCGTTGTGTGTAATGTCCAAGAATATTTATTTATTTAAAACTGTCAAAAAATCTAAGCTGAGTTTCGATTGAGTGAGACTTGAGTATTTTGTCATTATAAGTTCTTTAAGTAAATAATGTATCGTTTGAGCTTTGAATTTGAAAGCTATTCAGGAACAAACTTGAAAAGCATTGCTCACATATCCATTATCACAGTTACTCAATCAATATGTTACCAGAGCCCGCAATCAGAGTTTGGTTTGGTTAACTTGCAAAAATGTCTAAGGAGTAAGTATATTACAGGCTTTGTATGTGACGAGTTATGTTAACAGTTCCCTCATCTCATTGACACGTTTGCCCACCATCAGTACGTAGTTAGTTCCAGTCCTTTATCCACAAATCCCCATTGACCGTTGGAAATGCCGCGAATAATCTAAATCGGTGAACATCAATACGCTTGTAACCCTAGTCCTCTGGAGTGTTTGAAGCTAGGAGGCTTTGGTTTCAGGACGCTGGTTTACGGAGGATGTGTGAAGCATCATTTAGAGAAGCTGTATTAGAATATTGTTATTCTTTGACCTTTTTTTTTAGTGTCCCACGGCCATGCCACATGGGGTAACTCCCATTGTTCTATAGAAATGTTACGTTTAAAACTGTTAAAACTTTTTTTATCCCTAATATCTGGTAACTTCCATTTGGGTAGGACTATTGAAACGAAAACTAGCCCTAATGGGCTAGTTTCAATAGTCCTACCATGGAACTACAGGGATAAAAAAGTTTTAAAAACAGTCCTATAGAACAAATGGGAGTTACCCGCCACATGAAGGGAAAGCATCTTAAATAATGTAGATAGAACATTTTACTAAAAGAAGACTTTATTTTAATTTTAAAAACCATTACAACTGCATTCAAAGAATTTTGAGTAATCGCCTGTCTGAACCGGGAATCGAACCCACTAAATTGTAAAATCATTACACCCGTTATTTTATGATACCAACTAAAAGGCTCAATCATAAGGATTATTTTTTTCCGAATAACATAGCATCTTAAATAGAAGGAAGTCCATGAAATTTTACATTTAGTGAATAATCTTAGTTTGCGTTTTAGCAGTTTGCTGAGTATTTCGCATCCAGATCCTTACTAGCTCGAGATAATACAGTCCCGGCTTGAAATAGACGTGGAAGGCACCTACAGGGTCTAAGCTACGTGCAATTGGTTGGGCGAATAATCCAGTATTTCTAAGCGAGGTTGCTATCAAAATATTACTGTTAGTAAGTAGTCCTGTGCTACCAAATTGTTGTGGTCTTTGTATAGTTTGTATCAGTGAAAGAAATTACCTTATTTTTACATTTACTATTTCTATTATTTTCATAAATCTTTTACAACATTTTCATAAGTTACTCGTAACATGCCATAATGGTTTTAGTAGGAATCTGCTTAAGAAAGGTTTTATCTTTGTCTAGACCTTGTAACACGGACTTTACTTACTTAAATCTGTCAATCAGTTTTAAGACATCAAATATTGGTTTTAGGATATATTTTCATTAAACTCCGAATTTATTTTCAAACAAAGGGCGAGAGGGACTAAATAACCCCAGCCAGCTTTGAAAACGCCAACTGATCTTCCATCCTCAAACATCATTCAGAATGCAAGAGTTCTACATACCGCATCACAATCCGCTCGAAGACGATTGCTCAATCGCTATTTGCTACCTCAGAATAACAAATGTGCAGTCAAAACCGTACTATTGTACGCGTACATCGTACTACGAGTACCTACGTGGAATCAGGCGGACGGGTTGGAAAGGGAGGGGGCGATGGTGATAGGGCGGTAAGCGTTGGCGCCACTGTCTCCCCCTCCGATAGATGGCGCTACACAACCGATCCGGCGACTTGCGGAAATAAAAAATATAGAATCGCAACTTGTCAAGTAATAGATTCTAAATAGCATCCTCTCTTCGCTGGCTGCGTGCAACGTCGGGTCGCGGGTGGAAACGGGGTCGTATCAAACCCCACTCCTGTAACTTCTCAATTCGTGACAACTGAAGCTTCCGCTTCGCCAACTATTCCCAACAGCTTTTAATATGTAACTTATCGGGAAACAGTTACAGTTTAACGTTGTTTACGCGAATATTATACCTAAATTTCGTTTCATTATGATATAGTCGACGTTACTTTGGATTAATTAAGTTCAAGTTGAGTACTCTTATGAAGTTTTATTTCTTGTAGGTAGTGTTCTTTGAGAAGCCGCCAGACTAATTAAAACAAGCGCTGTTTTAGTTGAGTACCTACGCAGCGCGCCACAAAGGAACCTACAAAGAGCGATACTAAGGTTTTTACGAGACGATATCCAGAATTTAATTATTTAATTGCATTGCAAACATAAGTGGTAATTACTAATTAGCTGATTTCTCCATTTCGTAACCACAGAACGAGAAATATGTGTTCTGTGTCGTACAAGAAATGTTTCACTCCGACACCACTAAGCTTGTAAGTGGTGTTGAAGTAAAACAGAGTTGATTAGATGAAGAGAGAAACACAAGCGGTTAATGATAATATCATGTGATGTTATGTGGATGCTCGATTTGAATAAATTAGACTTTATTAGGCGATGAGTGCTTTGATGTGCCTGAGACATTGTAATTCCAATCACTTACCGACATAATAAGGCTATGATGAAGCAAATTTTATACATCTAGGTGGTAAATTTTAAATTTTAGGGTTTTCAGTTCCTGCCGAGTATTTCACTATTGTTTATGGCCGCGTGTCTCCGAAACGAAAGTCCCAATTCCAAATATTTTTAATGAGAAAGCTGCTCATTAGAGATGTTGTAGAGAGGTTTGTGGAAATTCGTGGCAGAACCCACAATGTTTAAAATTTTTATCAAATTAACTTGTACTTACATTAGTAAGAGTGACACAGTATCTCGAATAACGTCGCATTCCGACAGCGTTGACATAAAACGAAAGCATTAATTAAAAGTTTGCACAAGATAAGGCAACTTTGTTATTGAACGTATAACTGTCCATTTCGTGCCAGAGGGGGAAATGAACAAATCTAGTTGGATAGAATGGCATCGTCTTTTTAGCCACTCGAACGCGAGCTAAAGTGAACTAAATGGAAGTTTCTCTGCAAATCCGCGACCGTTTTGCAACTTATCGCAAATATTAATAACCGGCTGTAATTCCGATGTAATTTAAATTATAAACACTTTTAGATGATAGGTCGATTTTTCTGTTAAAACATGAAACTAAAGATAAAGTACAAGTTAGGTATGTATTTTATTATGTAATAAGATGTGAACGTGTATACGATAGCCACAGCCAATATTCATTCAGTGAATGCCCATACTATGTCTAGAGTAGGAATTATAATAACCTTCATGTATCAAAGACATACAAAAGAAAATACAGACAAAACCAAACCCATTTCCATAACAGAACTAGACTAAGCTTTTAAAGTTATAAAGCACCAGTCAAAACCTGTCCATAAATGAAAAGCAAACAAATTATATGCAAAAATGTGGAAAATATACAGAAGCGACAACCAAGCGCAATCACTGACACCGCTTTGCAACAATGAATCACTCAATTTATACCCCAACCATTTTTTTCACTGCGAGCATTAAAAATTTAATTAAACGGTTTTGACAGGAAATACAGTCCTATCCACAAATAGTACTCTTAATTGAATCTATAAATTTTATTGAATTCTGCTGCGTTTGTAAACGATATGATGAAATTAATAAAAATGTGAATTGCTTTTGACTATATAATTGATAGGTTAAATTGTTGACAGGGCTTCATTTTCCCTATAACAACATATTGCATAGCAGGAGAAACATAGTAACTGTGTGTGCCTGACAGATTAGCCGAAGTTAACCGCAAACTCTCAGTATTTATAACTTGAATTCGAAACATAATTTCAGAAGCAGCGCGATCGCGCAACGACTGTATGAAATATCGATAAAACGATTGAATATTCTTAACTCGATAGCTACCTGAGTGCAGTAAGTTTAGAACTTTACATAATAAAACTTGCAAGAAGGGAATATGTATTCAATGCAGAGCGAGACCACCGAGTACAGAAAATGTGGTTTTAGATAGAAACGAATTTACGAATATTCAGAAAATTATGAAGAGGAAATACCTAACAAAGGGTTAACCTCATTTTGCTACAACATTTACGATAGTTAATCGATATAACAATTTAATAATCGATTGAGAAGAAATGTCTAATTAAGTTAAGCCTACTAATGTTACCTCTCGAGCAGTTCAAATAATATATTCAGTTTCTGACAAACAGATTCTGCGATAGTGTAGAAACTGCCTTAGGTGGTGGTAGCCGGTGTCAGTAAATCTACCGGAGTTGGTCCGCCACGGCCGTGGCTTATGAAGACAAATGCCCAAGTTAATGGACGAGGCAAATTATTCAAGAAAAGGAAGCCGTATTTCAATTGGAAGCGTTTGGAGTCAAAGTTACAAGAAGAATCATTTTAGACTATTACTTTGGAAAAGGGTTATTGTAACAACAATTTATTTTATTATTTATATTTTATCACTATTTAAGAAATAACCGTAAATACTAGCCGATTCTTTATGAGCAAAATATTTTTTTTTACTTTACAAATTAATTTGTATGTAAATATAGTAATTCATTCAGAAGCCTTTGATACCAAGTTGTACAGAACAACTCCGTAACACCCAAAGTAAAATAATTAATTTTTGATCACTCAACAGCGGAATTTTAAACTAGTTCTGGCTTAATGTTTAACTCTGCAACTTTACGAATAGTACACAAACTGCAGAGTTATATAGATGTTTTATGGAAACTATTCTTTGTTTTGCGTTCTAAGTTTTATATGCAAAGACTGGGCAAGTTAGTTAATTAATATCAAAGTATTAGTTATGCATCAAGGAATGTTAGAAATACAACCAGATTATTACCATTATCTATTATGTCTATGCGAAATAATAAGAAAGCTTTAATACAGTATCAATCAATAAGAAAGATAGATGATAATTCGACATTAATTAAACGTACCCTCGTTACAGTGATTGCTTTGTGCATACATTATTATCGGTAACAGCTGCACACTTGCCACAAGAAACCCGATAACAATTCATTACGTAATGATTTGCATATAACACTTCAGAAATAACTGTTACGTGATTGACAGCACACAGCCTAACCACTGGACAATAGTAACAGAAGCGTGAAGTTTGAAAACCTTCCAATCTTCATGTTTTAATGCAAAAAGAATGCTACAGAACCTATATAAACTTACAGCCACATAAACAGTGAAAAGGAAAGGAGATATTCCTTACAAATGATAACAAAGATCTTAAATAGTAGCAAAAATAATTATTCAAAACATGAAATAAAACAATTGAACACATAATAATAGAGTAGAAGGTATTGAATTCGTGAAACTGTGAAATAAGGGTGAAGTTATAGGGGTGAGATGAGGCCAGGAACTGTTTTACGATTCGGCAATCGTAAAAGTTGAAAACAATTCTCCTATCTGGCATATATTAGTAGACAGGTTATTTCCCTGACCTGGTTTGGGAAAATAGACATTAAATGAGAAATGTTCCATGTGTATGTGATGGGTATGTAGGACGCCAGTGGTAAACACAATTGTGGTCAGGTATTTGACCCTGTAATTATGCTACTGAGAGAGGATCTGCAAAAATTGTGAGAGATGGAGAGATGATGGAGATTGTAAGACGGAACTAAATCACACAAAAGATGTGTTTAAAATAACGGAGCACATGTTATTCAAGCGACTACTCAACAAGTGAGAGATTGAAAATCGTAAAAAGAAAGCACGTAATTAAATCAAACAACTTATAAAAAACACTACGCTATGACTGGACATGGACGCAAACTACTAGAACATCAAAGACTTCGAAATGACAAGCCTAGAATTCGCGAACATGAAACGTAGCACTATTCATCTGTTAATCTCTACTCTCAAGAAAATAAACCGCTATGAAGAATGGCGATCTTAAATGCGTCGTCAATATCCGCGCTAGTTATTTCGATAGAGGTGATGATGTAATTACGCACTGTTTTGTATCTCAGCTATCTTTACAAAATATTAATACTTTTTCAATAACCGAAAAGTAGTTTATTTATTACCAAAAGTATAGAATTATTGTAATAGGTACAAATAAATAAAGTAACTAAGATGAGCAATTATTATAGTCGAAGTGTCGGACAATTTGAATTATGTCGACATACCACAAAGTAAAGTTTAATTACAAAACCTCTGTGAGGAGGCATTGACGAACGATGCATATCATGAAGAAGCGCATCTAATGACAGGAGATTAAACTTACGAAAGAGCTCAAAGGAATCTATAGTTTATAAATAAAATTATACAAACACTCTGGTAGTAAAGCTTGCGCAACCGGGAATGAGGGTAATCGCTTCGAAGCCAAGTTATATGGATTGGACAGTTTGTTTGAAGATGCCTAATAAACATCTCAGTAGAAGTAAAAAAAATATCGTCGTTTTATGATACATTTCAGGTTGCAGAAATGAATAAATCTATTTACTATTTATTTGTACTGTTTTCTTTTATACAGTTACGCGGGATCTTAACTGAAGTACCTACTTGAAACCCCACAAAGCGTGCAAAACAACCCTTACAAAAGGCACTACATTTAGTTTGTGATAGTTTCATTTCAATATCGGTACGGGCGTAGTTTTTATATATCATGTATTTTAACAGTTTATTTCAATGTTTTTGATTGATTTCCGCCGACTGAACTACTAAAAAAGTATATGTTAACCAACGCAGCGGTGAAAACAAACGATTGCACAGGTAAAACAAACAAAGTCAATGATTCGGGTAAAACTAAAATTCCCGTCACAAAACTGCACAAAGGCGTTCACTCAGAGACAAATGAATGCTAAAGCAAATCTATTTTCGTGTCCCGATTCAGACACAACAAAAAGTACAAGTCGTCAGTTTGCAGCGGATTAAAAAACAAATCTAATTCGCGAAACTGACTCTGGAGCTCTGTCAGAGACAGACCTATGCCACGTTTCCGAATCGATGGCGTGCCGTCCAACTATCACCGTTCGAGATCCTCTATTCGACGGTAAAAGAAGAATCGCGGAGAAGAATGAAATATCATTCGTGACTCCCATTGTTGTTTCAACTAAAAATTGACAAACTTAAATTTTCAACGCTAACTGTACCATTTACGTAGTCACGGTTAAAAACCTTTGCAAATGGGGATAAAATATGTTTGTATGTAACAATACGAAATTCATAAACTTTCAACTAAGAGCTGCTGCAATTATGGTAAATTAATTGGAGTTCATAGCGCAATGCACATACACGTACCACATAAAATCGTTATCGAGTAATGATTAAAAGCTAAGCACGATTATTCAGAAAACGGTCGTTATCGCCGAACAAGCCGTACGGTTTTAATCTGCGCCAACTTGTAGAGTTTTTTTTATATATTTTGCTTTTCGGCGGGACTGGGTGAAGGCAGGTGAGGCGTATTCCCGAAGTCGGGTACAAAACGACATTGGATTAACGAGATGAGGCGCCTGGATTTTCCTGTGGATTATTTACCACTGATATATAAAAAAATGATGATCTGACGCATGATTTGAACAATAGTAACATTATTGACTCAATAACTGAAATATTCAGAGTTTGCATGAGAGATATTGCTGTTATGCTATATGAAATAAATGATGTTATCACCACTGTCAATATATTTTAGCTACATTAAGAAAGCGTGTCAGACTATGTAAACAGTGAACCAACACAAGAAAAGTTTACCGAGGACGAGTGTTGTTTAATGACGCTATAATAGCCGAGTGATTTATACCGAACTGTGGAAATTACATTAAAGCGATTCCAGTTATGTCCGGTTTGTATAGGAATTATACAAATTAGCGACTTCTTTCGCAAGAAATTATTAAAAATTGATTGTACTATTAAATCGCTGAATACCAATTTGAAGGACAATGAAGCCCAAGTATATATGTTAAAATTTATATCTAGAAAATATAAATTTTAACATATAAAAACGTAGTTTATCGATAAGATTGTGCGTTGTAGAGCCAAGATGCGTTTAACCAAGAATAACGTATTTTCTATATTTGTTGAGACAACGATAATGGGCAAGCCATACACTACTCACTACTCTCACTAAAAAGCATAAGCCCCACGATGATAAATGCCGCACATCAAATTCCACTAGATAAAACTCAAGTGAATACTAGCAAACACTAATTTACACAGAATTATTATTCAGTTAGCAAGCGCAAATATTTTCGCGGCAGACTCTCGTTTTATATGTTTTGTGATTGTGTGTCACAACTCTGCCGTGCACTCGACTGTACATTTTTTTTCTCAATTTATTTATGCACGTCGCCGACAGGTGGCGCTGCCGGCGATCTGTGCCCGCGATACGTGTAAACTGGCTCTTAATATTTCATTCCACATTTTATTTGGGTGCAGTCAACCTTAACGTGCCAGCGGAATGGTTTTTCAAATATTGTTTTTCGACTAACTTTGCGAATCACCGGTCATTCGGGTCGTTTTATGTGCAATATGTTCAGGCTAATATTATTTGAGAGCTCTCTTTGATAACGATATATATTTTGTGACAGTTCATCATCTTACTAATGTAAAATATCACCCATGTCACAAAACTAACATATCCAATACTTTCATAGTTACGTCGTTTGTGCTAATATTCTGTATTTCTGTGGTCGGACGTAAAACATAACATTGCATCTATTTTATTTATGTCGCACTTTATTGCGATTATATTTTCAGCGAATTAAAATAGTTTGTCCACATAACTTAAATGGAACTTGAAATCTTTATACACTTGGCGTCCTCTACAAGAGGGAGCGTTTAAGGTTCACTTTTTGCCGACCTTTTCATTGGTCAGTGAGTGAGTCGGTTGAGTTACGAACCAATTAGTGGGTCTCTAGACTCAAGTGAGTTTTTATCGTGTAACTTGCGAGCACCGAGCAACATTTTAGGCTGAAGGGTGGGTTGGGGTTGGGATCTACGAGGTTATCGCCTTATAAAACAACCTCGCACCCATTTTAGTGCGAATCTTCACGCTGGATCTATACTTGAATACAAATGGCTTATTTTTGAGATACATAAATATATCAATCATGTTATGGAATATTTTATATTGAATAATTCATATTGGTTTCATGGATACCGTTGATAGCTTTATTGATTTGTATAGAATTTATAAATACACAATCGAAGACAATGTGCTTTATGGTACTGAAGGTACATAAATAGCGAATGAAGCTATTAATGTAACAAATGAAAGGAACACGCTAATTGGTAATAACAAGAACGAGAACAAACTGAACAATCAACCGCAATAAAACCCTCACAAATTTCTTTATAAATAAATAGGAATATCTTAAACTAAATCACTTTGATTTATAGTTTAATGAGAAACACGCTACTAAACGTAAATGTATTTTCTAAGTTAAATGAAACTGTCTAAGAGTATGACTTACCGGCTTTAGGAAGAGTTGATTTGAGATCGTTACTGCTTAGTTGTGGGTTTTCCTGCACCTGTGAAGTAAAATAAGTAAACATTTAAATGCATGAAAGAAGCTATCTTTGGTGAATATGTACAACTTGTTTAGTTTAGCTTGTCCATTTATGTTAGCCGCTTAGTTATTCTAAGTACAGTGATCCCAAGGTACTGTATACATTACTAGCCGTCGCCCGCGGCGTTGCTCGCGTTCTATACCCTTTAGAGTGTGAGTTTTCAAAATTCCTTTTTTAGTGTACCCCTACACTATATAAGAATACTACCCTTAAAATTTCATACCTCTAGGACTTATAGTTTAGGCTGTGCGTTAATTGTCAGTCAGCTTCAAAAGAGTTTTATATATTTAGAAGATTATAGCTACAAACAAAATTCAACCTAAAATAATGTGCGAATTATTTTGACTTATTCCATTTATATGTTCAATCTTTGGCACAGATTTTAAACTTTGTGCTATATTATCATTATAAATAAAGTTTATTAAAAGCTATCCAGTATATAAAAGTGCATTAATAAGTAATGTTTAATTCGTATAACGGTGTATTCAGTTTGTTTTAGAAACTATATTTGGTATAGTTAACACCCGTGTGTTAATGTATACCTCATTAGATCATTAACCAGCTGTAAGTAGATCATGAAAAGATTTAACTCACACAATACGTGCTTTTCTGTAAATATTTGGATAACTTTAATGTTAAAACACAATGCATTAAAAATTAAATAGATTATCGTACACATAAAAGTTAATTACGTGTAATCCTTAAGTTTTGTTACCACGCATTAAAAAAATTTGGAAATCCGTAATTTTTTTCATTATTAGATTTTGTTGATATAAAAAATCTTTTCCAAGACTAAATTAAATTGGAATGGTTACAAAGCCCATAAGCCTATAAAACTAGCTATTATAATTACAAGATATTTTCTTACCTTGTTGGTGTAGGGATTAAAAATAAATTTATTTTCTAATTCTTTTCTTGGAGTTGCCGCAATGCCAGACAGCGGCGTTGGAAGTGCTTTCATCTCCTGCAAAAAAAAATGTTTTAGTATCAATTTTTAATACTATGTACTTCCAATATTTATATATAATATTATGTTCGTACCTTTAAAATACTTTCTATTGGCGGTTTACTGCTTTCAGTGGCATTCTGTAACAATAAATTATAGTTATTATAATTTCTATCTAAGTATTCTGGACTTAGACCGGACCATGGGCTACTTTAAACCACGTTTCATCTTACGAGAAGCTTTTACGGTTAAGATATCAATTTATTTTCATTACGCTGCTGCTTTTCATTGGATTCATGGCCATTGCGATCGCCATTAGTCAAGCAACGTTAAAAACTTTGATGTTATGTTCACACTTCTATAACATTAGCACCTCAGCCTGAACTTAAGTCTTCGCCCACACGAGTTCGTGGTTCGGAAACCCCAACAAGTGGGCGTTGCGTGTAGCTAAAAGACGTTCTGCTGGCAGTTCAAGGGTTTATGAAATTAAATCAATCAATCCGAAATTAGTTTGCGTAACGCGTACGGTTTTTCCATGCCTAAATTATGTGGGTTTGCTAAGCTTGTAAAAAACAACGCTGAAAAAATTGAATCTAAATCTCTGGCATAGATTTTATAGAGGTTTTCTTTGATTGAAAAAATAATTATTTTTTGAAGAGCAAACGGTTTCTTGGTAGTTCCATAATAATAAGTAAAGCTGCATATTTCACGCTGCCTCGATAACTGCTAGGGGTAGTTTAAGCGCATTTTGCAGAAGATATTGAAAATTACGTTGGTGTCTCGAATATTTCTCCTAGTAAACTTATCTTCGGATATATTAGAGCTGTCAGATCCAGGTGAACTTTTGTATTTACCCACGCGAGCTAAGAAGCTTAACACCAACAAGTGGGCGTTCCTGGTTCCAAGAAAAGCGTAATTTACCCAGCTATCGTTACACGGAGAGAATATACGTATATTCTAAGTAGGTGGAAATAATTGGTATTCATACTCATCAACTCTAAAGGTTAGATAGTGATCTTTTGACGAAATAAACTATGTTCCTCTGGTAATACTTTTAAAAAGACAACCAAGGAAGGACTAAAGAATACAAAGAATAGAATATTGACCGTAAAACGTCCACTACAGCTTAGCGTAGGTCTCTTTCGTAGCTATTCAAATGAGTAAAAAAGTTCATAAAACATTACATGATTTAAATATCATAATTTTGTGTTTTGCAATATAGAAATGTAGTGTCAGTCGATGTTCGATGTCACGCGATTCAAATAGGCATTTCAGTAGAATCTATTTCATTATTTACCGTAATAATCCATTGGTATCGATTCGTTTGTAGCATTTTTCTAAACTAACCTAATTTGACAGCACTCAAAATGTTGCCGTCCCTTTCTCATAAACTAAAATGACAAGGACGGCTTTAATTTTAAAGTTGTCAAATTAGGTTAGTTTAAAAAAATGCAACAAGCGAATCGATAGCACTGTCTCTGTTATACCACATTTTATACTATTAATAACAAATGTATTATAACATTATAACATTTATATTAAAAAATAATTTTATAACATTTATATTAAAAAATAAGGTTGATTCTATAGCCATTTACAGTGGTTCATGCAGACCTTTGCATGTTTTAGCACGCTGGAAGAAACAAGACAGGATGGATAATGACGCACGTATATCCCCATCCTGTATAAAGACCTCAACTGGATGAAAAGAATCTCGTAAATGTTGCTTGGGGTAATCTGTAGTAGACGTGCTACGGCTGAAATTATAATGAGAGTACTGAATGGTGTATGTTGTGTATTGGTGGTGTGCCATACTTGTCTGCTGATACATTTTAGCAGTTTATATTATTTTGTGTACAATTTTCGACCGGAACCAGTCCTATTTTACCGGGTTTACACCTCCGTTGAGATGTGCTTGCTATAGGTCCTTATATTTTCCGATAGTCTAGTATACACGGTGTAACATAATTACCCTATAAGTCCGAAGGGGGGGTATTCTACAGGTCATGGCGAACAGGGTTTGTTCTGCGACTTTGAGATTTCGAAGTTTTTCTTTCATGAAATGAGCTCGTAACTTTTACTTAAAATGTACCTACACCGTGTGCGTGCGATGCGATAGGAGGGTACCTACGTGTGCATGCGTGTGTACGGGTTTACGCAAATAGTAAAAAAACACTTAGGGTTATCGCAAATTTCTAAAACAATAAAAGTTGTACTTTTGGATGAAAATTTCAATTACGATTTACTGACCCTTTGCACACGTCCAAGCACTCAGTTGGTCGGTCTGATTATGCCACCTTCGGGCTTATAGGGTAATTATGTGTAAGATGCATGTGTACATGACGTTGTCATAAATGTCAACTGTCACCTGCGTGACAGTAGTAACTGTCACGCAGGTGACGTTGAAAGGTGAAGTTGTTTTAGAAATGTATTTGATTTTATTCCATAATAGATTGTTCATAAATGGAAACTGAAGTATAATTTACCAAGCAGAACGTAAGAATGTGACGGCCAGAAGATAGGTCTTTACATATGTTACACCTTGTATAAGGTGAGAATGATTATGTTTGTATATGTGTGTATATGTGAAGTACTGACCTGAGTTTGAATGCCGTTAGGTATCCGAATGGGAGGTGGTCGATGAGCAGACGCAACCGTTGAACTGGCACCATCGTTCTGGACAAATAATAAGTTAGCATTAACAACTAGATGGATGGCAATACTTTGCTGATAAAAAGACAGGTAAAGAGCTCCTGCAGGCCTAGCGCAAACGACAAGGACAAAGTGGCCTAGACAAAGACCACACTAATTTGTGTAGACAAATCGTAGGATTAGACTAAAAGCTGTTTCTTTATCCACCACACAAGAGTAGAGGAAAATTTGACTCCGTAAAACGAAACGTTGCCTGGAGGTGCTTATGCTACGCGGTATTTTCTCCCAGTTGGCGCTAGTCCCACGAAATACAATAACACTAGTATGGTAAGGAACCATTTCGCAAATACAATTAAACAAAAATTCGCATTTAAGTCGCCTTACCCGTTTAGAAGCTTTACACAAGTGGTCTTGAAACTTTTAACTTCTGTATATGGCCGAAAAGACTTAGAACATCCCATAAAACAGTTATTTAGAGGCGTGCGTGAGCATAATAAGAATCAATAAGCCGAGGGAGTACCATTTCATATAAAAAATACACATTGCAGAATGTGATAAATGAGTTGATCCTTTAATTTTAATAAGAAACTCAGTGTATAGTTGCTGCTAAAAAATTTAGGTGCCTGTGGATGTGATACTTTCAAGAAATTAACTTTTAATGTGCCGATAGCTTCACCTATGCAAATACACTTTAGCATTCCCAATTATTTACTCAGAAATTTAATCAAAGCAACACGAAACGAACTTCAGCTGAGTGAATAATTTACAAGCACAAACTAGCTGTGTGAGGCTGCGACGCGACATACATTCTGATATTTCTCGAAAAGGTCGATCACAAGGTCTCCGCAGCCTATAAAGTGATTGACTTGTATTTGTTTTAAAACTACTTCGCTCGGTTACCCTGCAAAACAAAACTGTTTACAAGCAGAAATCAAACTCGCAAAGAACTTTCCAGATCAGCTAAGCGCGTTTCCAGCAGAAGCTATTTCTGAAGACTTCGCCACTGTAGCTAAGATACTTTATTCGAGAGTTTAAAAGTTTCATGAATACATAACGCGGCCGGCGCCGTCGCCAATATCGCCGTAAGCGTACACCGTAACAATAAACAGCATTGTGTGCCGATAAGCGCACATTTGTGACGAAATTTTTCTCAATTTCCAAGACCGGTACAATGCCCTACCTTTCGCACGTCGCATGCAAGTCACGTGTCAGTTATTATTTATCCTAGCATTCGGCGAAATGAGAGCAAACATATTCTCCTAATTTGTTCTTACCTTGTTCAAAGCGTAGGGTCGGTGGTGAACTCGCCCGTTCTGAGGGGCGTGCGCCGGTTTCTTGAACTCGCTTTCTCGCCGAGACTCCCGGCCTGTGGACAAACAAATCTGGTGTTAACTGCTGATGTTGCTAAACTGGTGTGACACCTGTCAAACTCGCACACGACTCGACTGCCAATGGACCCGTCAAGTGCACTGCACGCGACACCGTTTGAGCTGGTCTGGTCTACCGCGATGATTGATACACGCAAAAAATGTAAAACACTTATCCGATTTTTAGCACGCGTCGTCACACCCGTTCAGCGCGCGGCGGTCGCGCGCTTTAAACCTTCCCTGGGAGGTCTTTATAATAATTTGGTGTCAACGTTTACAAGCTGAGATTTTTATGGATTAATAAAAGAGCAGGTTTCACCTTAGCGGGTCAGTCTCAAAATCATAAGGCACTTTAACTCCCGTATAACTAAAAGAGGAAGGAGGAAGGGTAAGGGGGCTACCTCCCCAGGCCCGTGACGCCTCCTGGGACCCTCGTGAGGGGAATCTCGGCTAGGTGTTTAGCTGGTTTATGGAGATTGCGATCAGGACAAAGGAGTCCAAGTTACGACGCCTAGATTGCGAGCTGATCCATATAGTCCCCCCCTAAATAGATAGCCGGCCTTTTTTCTATCAAGAAAGTTGAAATGAGTTTACTTTGTGATACTGCGGTTGACATATTTTTATAACAAAGCAGTCTTATTGTGGGTTTGGAAGCTGAGCCTAAAGCATGAGTCAGAACAGAAATGAAACACCTGCGATATAATGAATAAGGGCCTTATTGAGTTGTATAAACAAAGGCATAGTAATAATAACTTCTATTCAAACTAAGCAGGAAGTATGAAATGTTAAACACAATGATATTATTGTTGCCAACTCAAAAAAGGTTAGAAACGGTAAAATGGGTACTAAATAACTCCAAGCGATTCTGGTAACTGACTCAATCGGTGAGACCGATTCGATAGACCCCAAGGGACAAATGTGCAGGTAGTCTGCAATATAAGCGTGTGGTCTGACGCTCCCGGGAAGGAATCTCAGTCAAGTAAAAAAATATCCTTTAAAACCTTCAAGACAACCTTCATTGGTATTTTATTTTACGACTCGTTCTGATGTTAACAGCCATATAAAAGTAATATTTACACTTAGAATTGTATGAATGACGTCGATTTTATTTTTATCAACTCTTCGGGCGATGGACTAAATAATTTAAATTGGTCACAGTTTATTCCCTTTCAATTGAGTCAGGTATAGTGATTAGAAGTTTTTTTATTCAGTAAACTTCTACGGTACTTACACAGTAATATAAATAGCCAAGGTGAGTCGATTGTAACAACACCACTAGTTTATAAGTTGGGCAGTCGGGTGGGGGGCACACATAAACGGGCGATCATTGCAAGTCTATAAGTGAAGGAAGATTTCCCACGGATTCCGATTCAAACTCTCAAGATCGTTATAAAATCACTTTATCCGCACGTTGGCCATCAAACTATTCAATGCAATATCACGGCCGCGGATTATCGCTTCGCCTACGAAGCAACGAGGCTCCAAGCTTCGCCTGTATCTCTCAATCATGACTTCATTACATGCGATTGCCAATACAAACCGCATTAAATATTCCATCTTTTCATGCCACCAGCGTGGGAGAGGAACAGCTGATTCGCTCGGTAGTTCTGCTAATCGTGGTCTTTACTGAGCTGCAGTTTTTATACTCAAGCTGATTAGACGATCTATTAAAATACTTTAGTGATTCACGAACGCAATAATGATTATACAGCAGAAAAAATATAGCCTGGTAACATTTGATACGGATTCATCCAGCTGAACTAGCCAGGCTGTGGCAGACAGTCTGCATTCAATTACCTCCACGCACGTATTCAGTAGCGAGCTACATGTACGTAATATTTTCTGTGGTAGCGTGCGATTGGTCAATTTACTATTTTCCCATTATGTCTTATAACAGGCTAAGGTGGTAGCCATATTCTAGACTGCACGAACATTACAGCTGTCATCGCAATTTTACAAAGTATCTATCTTGCGAAGAAAAATAATAAGCAAAATAGCCACTTCACAATGTATTAGTCTGAGTACTGATACTAGAAATCCTGGTATCGTGACGATCAGACACCTTACTCTACTTACCAAAGTCGACCAAACCCTCCTTTTAATACAAAGAAGGAGAATTAAATCTACTCTTGAGTAAACGAAGTCATAAGCCAGTTTGAAATAAATCTATGTCATCAACAAGACCAAAGTTCTGCTATTCAAATTTTACAATAGCTATTCCAAAACGTCTTTGATCTGACCTCAAATTACGAGTAGGAATTTAAATACCTAACTTCAGATAAACAAAATACGCTACTGGATATTATCAAATCGACCAATATAGCGACGAGGCCACACAACGTAGTCACGCACGAGTAGACGACGCAAAATGGCAAAATCGTTGGACTGGCCATAGACAACATTCATAATAAGGAGGACATTCGGTTACTACCTCGTGGCTAGCTAAGTTTGCGCCGGTCAGTATCCAAATATGGTAGAAGATGATTGGAAAATAAATCAAGAATGTTTTATGAATGAGAGCTAGATATTTATTTGTTTATTAAAAAAAAAGAGCCAGATGAAGTGGATAGTATTTTGTAACATAGAGGTGACTAATCAAAAAAAGATTTACTAATTATTTCTTAGTAACGATCCACGTATCAACGAGTTAGGGTCTGTTGTCTTAATTATAGAGGAATAGTCCCCTCATCCAGACAAAGTCACTATTTTTTTTACACCTTTTTCAAAATAGGCCGGTAACAGCTCAGTATCTTTTGTCATAGAATTATGCGATTATTCAATTCAAATCAATATTGGAACGAAACGTTTTCAAGTAGAAGATTCGATTAAGATAATGTCTGAAAGTCGTGACTCTGAGATATTACTCTAATTCTATGGGAAATCTGTGCCAGTAGGATTCCTGATCTATCGTATGTTGGGAGAAGTAGTTGGTTCAATTTGCAATAAAGAATCATCATTTGAAGATTTTGGTAAAGTCCGGAAATAGTAGTGAAGCCTTAAAAAACGGTATCATTAGAAAAGAGTCATTATGATTTTTTTGTTGAATAAGTATGACGCGATTTTAGATGTAGGTACTCCGTGAATATATCACACATAACAGCTGAACTGACTTAGATGAAACTTGTAATCGACATTTACTGTGAATTAAATAAAACGCACTCAGGCTATTTATTTGTGGTTCAATTAAGAGAAGCTACCGGCAAAAGCTAGTTTAAATATAATTCTAATTCGTTTTCAAGAGCTCTGAGAATGTCAGAGAATTTATTGAACCTTAAACGAACTTAAATTGACACCTGTCCATTGGGACAGCGTGGAAGTTTCCTTTGAAGTTAAATGTATAAAGGATCTACGCTTATGGAGTTAAAGCACCTATCCTAAATAACAGTTAGCGAGCTAATTTGGTTTACTGCTGTATTCAGCGTCGCCACATAAACATATTAAGGATTACTTAAACTAAACAGATATTCTGTTCATCATTATTCATTGGTAATACATGTCGATAGACTAATTGTTGATTATCTTTTAATGTTCGTCTCTGATTGTGGCAGTTAGACTCTAAACTAAGCATTATTATTAGTGATCACATTAAGTTAGTAACTAATAACAAAAGCCTGATAACTAGAAGTACCCTCAAAAAAGTATAATTTTTTAGTTGGCAGAAGAGTTAAAGAATAGTCATGTAAATGTTTAGCCGAATAATCTCTGCAGCAAGTTATTTTAGGACACATCCAACAAACAGTCATACTTCGCAAATAAATCCATATATATTTTTCTTTTTTTTTCAATGCTACGAAACAATGCAGTCGAAACAAAACGACCATCTGACTTCCATGAAGGGAAAGTAGGAAGGCCTACGTCACTCTACATTGTAAACTGCCAAAAAATGCACACATAAATATGCATTGAGCTGTTCATGAACTCATAAAGTGTTTTTATTTGTAAGGTTGGTTGTCGATAACTCCTGAAAGACTGATATTATACGAAAACCAGAATCAGTAAGCGTTAAGATAAATGGTAACCCACAAAGAAACAAAAGCATGATAAATAGCGTAACATATTTCTTATATGTTTAGTTTCGTGGAAAAAAGTAAAAAAAAACTGAAAAGAAATACTTTTGCAGAGTTCAGAAAGATCAAAAGAAACTCATCTGTTCGTGAGAATATAATAGCTATATTTTTAGGGCAAGGGGTTCGGTTCAACCCTTAATCGTAACGTAACCCCGAGATTGAGATCAGTATGTGTATTTACTGAGAAAATATGGGTCAGTTATTTATACGATCTGCCAAGTGCTGATTTGTTTCACATTCAATGTTATTCCACTATTTTTAAAAACAGCGTTTTTTCTTCTTCCGAAACAAAAATAGCCACGCAAAGGTTAACGGCACCAACGCTCAAGTTCAACAGATTTTTAGCAGAGTTCGTGAAACTATTCAACAAAACAAAGGGCAATTCAGAAAACCCATTGAGCAGTTCTTCGGCGGGGTGGTTTAACAACTGGGCGGGGAGGGGGCGGGGCGAGAAGCGGAGGGAGGCTGGGAGGTTGATACCTTCCGAACAATGGCGTCCGCTGGCCAATGACGCGCACCCGCGGCCGTTGACACGTGCGCCCGCGCATCGCCCACCGCACACTGACCGACTCAATATGTCTCTAATTAGGCGACTCGAGACTCGAAAAAAATGCTACGTCAATTTAGAATATTCAGTCACGACAAAAGGTATTTTAATCAAGATGATGACGGAAATTCCTTGTGAAGAGAGCACAAAGTCAAAATGCCATAAGTTGGATAGCAAAACGGCACAAGGTCATTTTGGTAATAAAATAAGAAATAGATAATATAATGCACATGCGATCTTAAGACACCAGACAAATGAACAGTAAACACAAATCACAATAAATTTTCATTATCAAGACAATGAAACTACATGGATTTCAACAAAACTAAACAATGTAGTATAAGTAAGTACACCGATTAAATTGCAGCTACACATAAGAATCTGGAAGCTAAAGAAACGAAATGTATTCTCAATAACATAACATCAGTCAATTACCGACGACAGACATAGAGGAAAGGACCATTGGGAGTAAAAAACCAAATGATGAGCGAAATTCTGAGCACGTGCCTTCTTTGTTCACACTCGAGGTCATAGCCGTGCCGCAAACGTGTTAGTAGGTACATACAATCGTGCAGGAAATTCCCTGAATGCTATTGGACACAGTCTACGTAATAGTTGGTAGGTTGAAGGTCACATAATATTCGAATTACACAAGTCTCACTTAGAGGATGATATGCGAAGACAATATTTACGTAATTCATCTCGCATCTTTTCGCGAGCGATATTGAATCTCAGAAAAAGCTAGTCATGATTGATTACCGGTTTACACAATCGCACGAGCAGAGATTTTTATCAAATGGAATTGTTGAATCTAGAATGAACGAGATAGGGTTCAGTTTACGTCGAAAGCTGAATCGAAGTGATAGCGTGGAACCAATCGGTAGAATGCATTGTGCGTATGCAATTCGCTGGGAGAGCTTGTATGCAATTTACGCAACGACCACCAACGGCTGTCACTGTAACGGTCAATAAATATGTAACAGGGATTTTCGTTTAGCTGGTAAAATAACTTTTGTTCTACCTAGGTATTCAAACTAGATTGTTATCTTTTTGTTAGTGTTTTAGCTTAAAATATTTCGTACCGTCCTTCTTTGCTTTTAGTTTAGCTATGTTTACTTCAGCAGTGCAGTTATGTGTTTATAATCTGGTTTTATTACCTAGTTGTTAAGGTTCAAGATCGTGTGTCCGTTCCGCTTGCACGTAAAACGGGTCAATGCGATCCGCGACGACACGTCTCGAGGCTTTTACCTTCGCTGTAAGGAAGTTAATATGATTTATTCACAATGTATGATGCGTCTTATGCGACTCTGCCATTATCTTCGCGGACGTCGTGACAAAAATATCTTGATAAGATTTCCTCATTCTAAAATTTACCTGCATAAGTATATTCAGTAAAGCCTTTCTCTATATTTAACGATTAAACTTTGTATTGTTTTCCTTTATCATTTCAACTAAACAAAGACACATTTACCTCCGCTTCCTGGTGCTCAGAGCACCCAACGGCTATAACTGCAATATTCCCATACATGAGATACACTTTATTACTCTTTTGAATAGAACTTCTTGGTTCCTAGAGCAAAATAAATTACATTTTACCAATTTAAAAGTAGTTAAAGGGTATTTCAAAGGCTTTATTTAATAAAGTTTGATTTTAGTCCACGTGTATTGTGGCTACAGTAGACCATAAACAATATGACGTGACTTTAGTAACTCGAGGCTAATTTCAAAGCCCAACGCCCTGTTTGAATGTTTTTGTACGTCTGCGAACGAATTTAACTTTGAACAATAAGGTATTGTACATTCGTAGACCAAGTTTATTAACAGTGTTCATTTGAAAGAACTTAAGTATTTAAGGATGTCACGTGCCTTGTAAGTGTAATATTTAAGTATCGTGGTTCGGGTAATGTTACACAAAAAGGTTAAATATAAATCGTACTAAACATTGAAACGACAATATAATTAGCTATATTGATGTAATATAATAAATTGACAATATGAATAGCTTACCAACCAACATAAAAAAAATAATGTATCTATCATCTATTACATGTTTTAGATTAAATTACATATAAAAAGCTATAATGTGACGTAGCTTGGAGACAACGACGATTACTTACCTAAGTAGAACACGTTAGGCACGCCATCTAATGAATGGATTTAGAAGCGTCATGGTTATTGGTTAAGTTAGAGTGAGCGGGCATGCACGCAAGCTTCCGCGCCGGGTCTAACCACCTAGAAACAATTGAATATTTAACCTGCCCTTTCGACCTTTTATAGATAACTGTGAAACTTTGTATTTATAAGCTTTTCGTAACCATTTCTTCGAATAATTATTGGTAACCTGAGAATCATTTCTACCTAACCTAGCTGGCAGAAAATGAGCACGCAAATTTAGGCGAGGACCAAGCCCTTACGAAAACTCTTCAGAATTTTTGACCGGCCAAATGTTTACCATTGTGATTTATTTCTGATGAGATGTAAATATATAAATATATAAATACCTACCTATTTGTAATAGTGAACTTGAAGTGAGTTATAACATTCTACTTTAAATCGTAACTTTGTGTCGAATTTCCGCACACAAAAAATCCAGAGAGTCATTCAATAGTTTAGTACGACTTCGCATATCGACAAATTTATAGTTTGACTCGTGACAAAGGTAGTTCTAGACATTAATACAACTTTCTTATCGTAGATTGTGTATAACGAGAGAAGGCAAGGCAACAGCGGGTCGGTTTTGTATGCAGACGACCGAGTGCATAAACAGAGCGGTACAAAACACACTATGAGTTTTATCGTTCCGGATTTCGAACAAAGGAATATCCGATGCATACATTGAAAGTTTTGTATTACGGCATCCGTCAGATTTATTAGTTAATCGAGACAAGGAACGCGAATAGGAAAACTTTGCCGAGTCCGAGGTTTCATTAGGGCAGCTGTTTATCGCATAAGAATTGCAAAGTTATTACAAAGAACGGTTTTATGTTGCAAGTTCTCCAATCGTGAGGTAATTGATGGTGTGTAGCCGTGTAGGTTACATTTCGGCCGCTCCCATCCGATAAATAAGTTTCTTTCACGTTGATCCTAGCCCTAACATATTTCATGCCCTTTAGGATTATGGGACGGAGGAATATTTTCTTATTGGTCGTTTGTGTCGTAAAACGTAGATATCTCCTTTCATAATTTTGTAGGATCACCGTTTCGGGGTCGCAGCGAGCATGACCTAAATGATAAAATTTGTACTAATAAATGTGACGTGAGATATCGCAAGATCGCGTTTGAAAACTCTATTATATATGATCAAACGAACTTATTTCGGTCACAGAATCGTCCATCTGATTCATACTGGGAAATCACAACTAAATTAAACGAAATATTATGTAACATAACTATTTCAAAAACGTGTTTGTGTGTTATCATCATCAGCATTAGATATTTTGTCATCAAGTTTGTAACAAAGTTTTTGTAAAAGCCTTATACATATACTAAACGACATTGTTATTCATATGCACCGGTTTGTAGTTGTGCCTCATAAGTGATGTTTCACTTCGCTATATGACTACAAATTCGAACATACATTTTTACTACACATAACATTAAAATCAGTTACTACAAACCAGTAATTTAATGGGTAAATTTAATACATACTAACCTACTCGAGACAAGTAAATTAAATCGTTTGAATAGTAATCGCGCTCATCTTTGTATGTGGTACAGTTGCATTAACAAGAAGTTAGACTGGTTTAGAAGCGGCAAGATATTCTACCGAGTTATTTACTTCCTTGTTTACAAATATTTTACGTAAAAAGTACAACAAAAAGTCCTCCAAAAAAGTAACAATTTGTTCGACAAGAAAGTCAATGTTTCAAAACGTACGACCTACAAACTGCACGTTTTGGTCGGTGATTGTCACAATATCGCAAACAAAATGGTTCATGGAGAGCAAGGATCAAAAGTGGGGACAGGGCGCGCCCGATACAAATCAACTATTGGTAGTGTGGCCGTGTTCAAATAGTGTCTGGCATACCGGGGATGTCCGGGAAAATAAAGCATCCGGTTCTATATCCGTTACGCAGAGGAAATATATAAAACAAAAGAACGAGGAAGAATGGTTCTCGGAGACTGTTACTATCTGAATAAGTGTTTGAGAACTTAGTTTTATAGGACCAAAGCGGAAAATTTGTCATAAGTAAGATCATTTTACGACGTGACTTCGATTGTACCAGCAACCGCAGCTAAATCACTACCATTTTCCACTATAATAACATCAGTGCAGTAATTTATCGCAAATAAAAAATATTAACACCGGTTAAGACTGATGCTCAAAATAGATCTCGATGAACTCCGTATAGGAAGATAGCAGGTGGCAAAATTGGCAATTGACAACAAATTGACCGGGTGGGGACTAACGCGTCCTGGCCGAGCAACTACCGGATTTCGATTAGCGATGGCCAACCATTGTCATGAAGGCATTTAAGCTAACAGTCTGGCTCAACGAGATTTAAAGCTTGGGTTTAGTCCTGGATTCATTAGTTATTGTGTAGAGCATGTGGTGATTACTATCCAAAATCCGAATAGAATGCTTAATACTGTTCATAAATAACGGTCAATGGCGGACGTGTCTCAAGTCACATGTTAAGCCATCTACACTTACAGCCTTGAGTCTGTTTTGGTAATGGAGTCCAGAGAATATAAATCAGTAGAACCAAAATTAATCTATTGATGTAATTGAATAGAATCTAACAATTGGAAATACAAGCAATGTAGGAAGAAAGTAAGAAATTCCGGCAGGTGACAGAATTAATTAGGCAAAAGGCCAAATTCCCAGAACCTTGAAATTAAAACGACCGGATTCACAAAACAAAGGAAACCAATAAGCAATTTTGAGAGGAAATGATAGCTAAGACGATGCTGAGCAACATGCGAAAGTATCGCGTTTCGCGAAACTCGAGACACGACATTTTCCAACACTCCAAGAGGATCCGTTGATCCGACCGCCCTCCGAGATACTTTATGGCACCTTCAGTGTACGAACACAGAATAATAATACTGCCGTTATATGACCGAGATGTAGCATAGAACATGCTAGCATGAGGAAAAATTTTGATCGGATGATGCGTAATTGGATCAGAAAGTTTAACAAATTTTTGGGGAGGAAAACTGCGATATTCACTATCCTTAACTGAATAAGTTTTTTTTATATATCAATAAGCATTTTTATATTCTTTTTGATATTCAAAGAATTTGCGTATTCATATACTGCGTGCTTACGCATGTCTAAGTGAAAATATTGTATTAAGCGGCAGCGCAATATACGCGTTATTTTTCTCTGAAATCAATTCTCTTCTCCCTGGGGGGCCATGGCTCATACTTGTCCAGGGCCGCGCGGTGCCAAATGTAACTAGAAGTAGCAAGAAATAGGTCAACTCACTTGAGCCGCATAAGCTTAAACTAAACTAAGCTCTTTTGGTAAATTAGTCTCTCATGATAATAATGAAATTACGAAGGTGACAGAAAACATTTCAAGGCTAAGAACTAATTAAGAAAAAACTAGTTACGTGAAGAACGAGGATGATAGCTCACTATGCAGTTTAATTGCTAAAGAATAAGGCACAGGCATAAAGACGAAGTGTTTTGCTAACGATCTAAATACCCGTATAACTCTCAAAGTGCAGTCATTACAATGTTATGGTAATGATAGTAAACTAGTGGAAACAATGCGAGTCAACATTTTCGTGTCCGGACTATTCCGTACCCGCTTTTAGCACCTCTAAAGAATTATCCTCATAAATGTTTCATTCCTGCCGCCACCACAATACCACAGCCAATACATATCAGCTTGTCAACTCCATCAGATGGTAAAGGAGAGGAGAGCTAGAAAAGCAGACTTACAGATACAGCATGATATATTATTTTAATTCATCACTTTGAGTTACTTTCAAATACTTTGACATACTCATAGTTCAGAACCTAAATGGAAAAACTAAAAAAATATAGAATTACCAACATGCATTTGAAGGAGCCACGAAAACTAGATTGTAACTTTTTGACATCGGTGACACAGTTTTTGCTATAAGTTATTAATTTGAACAATCCAACTGAAATAATCTGCCACCCCAACTCGAAACCCAACCACTAACTTATTAATACAATCCCAACTCTATACGCGACCGCTTACCGTCGTTATTTCATTAATCCCAATATAGCCCAAATCCTTACAACATTTAAACAATATAACACCCATTGCGAATGTAAATTATATTTGCGGAGTAAACCTTTCATAAATACTACTAAGACTGCGTGGGACGACTTTTGAAATTCACTGACGTAGCATTCATTAAACTCCGACGCAGCAAGGTAAAGGTCAAGACATACAATAGAGTTTTTTGCTGATACAATGTATTTCCCATAATATAAATAAAGTTTATAGATAATTCATTAACACATAATTTTAATCTGATTACACGCTATTTTAAAAAATCATGAGTTGTCGAATATTTGGAAAACATCAGAAGACATAAAAGAGACGTGAATTTAGGAAATGATTGTCGTACATCACTGCTATATCACGCACGTCATAATAATTGTTCTGACGATCACAGTTTCTCTGAAAACGAAATACGATTGATTGATGATAGACATGTAGGTGCAAAGGTCCACGATTAGAACAGACACTAACACCATGCTTACGTAGGTGCATTTGTGTCTTGAACTAAAATGAAATTAAACTTAAAGGTTATGTTATGGCACGTACATACGTTAAGGTTGTAGATAGTATGTTTGTATCGTAAATAGCAACATTAAAACGCCTTGTCTTTGCCACACATTTCAGTGTTAAAATAAAGGACTTGTTAGAGAGAAACCGACAAAGGACGAGCTTAAAAAAATCTTTTAACAACTAACATTTGAATTTCATATAATCGATGTATAAATTATCAGTTTTACCGACGATATTATCAATTCATCTGTTAGCGGCTTGTAACCGACCTAGCTGTCCAATTCGCCAATAGAATCGAAGATGGGCATTATCTAACTTACGAGTTTTAAGTGTCATAAGCAAGTTTATCGCTTTCAAAAATAAATGTGACGAATATAGAATTTTCCGATGCAATGATGGAAATAGTTGATAGTTGGGTAAGCCAATTAACTTATAGATTTGTATTGGTTGTAGAAAAAAAAAGTCAAATAGCAATATTGTGCGTCCCAACAACAAACAGACGTGCCTAAAACATTGAACTTGCTAGCAAAGTTCGTGTTCACAAGAAAGTTTTGAGTAAGAGTTATAGATGTCTTGTCTACCGGGAGTACATTCATAGGACGCGTGGTAGTATATTGTTTATTTATAAGATTTTAAACCCACTTCTGCATCTTACTTGCTCTTCTTCTTTATAACATAATCTATAACCAACATAATCTGAAACTAGATCAAGGGGCTTTGTCCATATTTAACTAGTATTTCGTAACAATACATTGTTCTGGGTCAAACGGCACACAGCTGTACGAATTGAAAATTCATTGAAAATGATACGGCATTTATCTTTTGAGGGTACGGATTTTTTTATTTACATGTCCGTCACGATATGAGGAATACATTGAACCAGTCTAGCCACCGTCACATACCTACATGAACAAGTTTTGGATTACCGAGAAAGAGGTGACTAAAAAGTCACCAAAGAATAAAACTCCTACGCGACAATTACAGCGCTATTGGAGGAGTTTCTTTAGTAAAAAACACTACAAAAAGCAAAAGATTGAAATATGCTTCTAAATTAAAGTTATACGTGCGGCAAATACATTAAAATTCAGTAAGACAGGCCTCAAAATGATTTAATAGCTGTTGAAATTGCTCACAAAAATGTACAAAATAGTAATACGTTAACTGCACAAAGGAACGAAAACGTGCAATATAAAGTCAGAAATAAGGCTAAAACTGTTTATAAGCAGAAGCGGAATAAAGAGCACCAAGAGCTGAATAAGACTAAAGATAAATAAAACGACGAAATGGCATCCTTGGGTATTCCTGCAAGTACCTCGACTTACCACCATTATACAAAACGTACACAACAAGGGAAAGTGGAAACAGAACATTGAATAAACAATTTAACGAAACCATAAGGCGAAAAGTAAATAAACGAAGAGTTGGTGGAAGAAAACTCAAAACATAACAATGACGCAAATGAGCAAATCGCACATACATTTAAAGTCATACTACGGTACGACCTCAAATGTATGAACCATGTTGGTTGGACGACCTTGATTATCTCAAATATCGCACGACCTTGCGGCGTGAAATCTCCTCGAGCATTAAACACACCCTTTTGTTTTACGATAGATTAATTTGAATAAGAAGCATTTATATTGACCCCATAAATCTACAGAGAAATTGTTAGCTTGACGTATTTTAAACTTGGTATCTTAACCGTGGCATAACAATCACAGAACTCCCCAACTTTTAATTGAAGATTCGTGGAGGTATTGTAAATGGGGTTCAAGTTGAATTGTTGGTGAAACAAGATGGATACAAGCATTCCATTATAAGCAGTTATAACAATGAAATTCAGGGAAATTAAATTACAACAAGCAATGATAGCTGTAGTATTATATAATCTGTGATAGCTGTAAATGTAAATCTTTAGCAAAAGCACTTAATGGCAGAAGTGTCTAAGCCCTAACTTTGAACTTAGTAGTATAGTCTTGAATGTTGTAAAATTGTTTAGGTTACTCGCCTATTGTCAGAGTGAAAGCTCAAAAAGTGCGAAATTTTGAAAATGACAGCGTAAGTAATAGAAATATTCCACATCTCTTAGCGCTACATACAGACCCTAACTCTTAATTCTTGCCGGGCGATATACTAGAAGCAAAGTAAATAAACCAAGCACCACTGAAACGCTTCATAACAGCAAGAGTTTTTATTCCACGACTTGCGTTGCAGCACTTTTAAAATGGAAGCGAAAAAGTTACAGACATTATTTACTTATGTTATTTCGGGGTTCAACTTGGTAACTTCTAGCAACCAGTAAATTGATACATTATTAAAGAGAAGTCATATGAAAGAAAGACTTTTGGCAAATATAACCTTTCTAATGAACTATATTATATTGAAATCTAAAACGTGTATTTTCTTAGATACAGCTTGAACTCTCTAAGCCAAAAGCAGCCATTTGATACGAGGTTCATCGTAAGCTGGTTGACAGATATTTTGGTGGAAAGTTTCGCACGTGTACGAAGTCGCGGGTATCAGCTAGTTAATCAATAAAAAGTGCAAAAGGCGGGATCTTGTTTATCAAGAAAAGGAGATAAGATCAAGTTTATGTCATCCACGCCCTTTCCTAATTGATATTCTGGGAGGCGACTTATCAAAAGATTCATCGAGTTCGGAAAATACGAAACAAATTCATGGGAAAGTTGTTTAATTGAATAACTTCTTCACGACAGATCCAAAGGATAGCAGCCTGATTCAGTAAGAAACATCAGTTTCATTTTACAATTACTTATCCAATTCTATAATGTAATGTGCAGACTTGAGCAGCTGAAGCGGAACTCTTTGTAGTCAGTTTCATGTAAAGAGCTACATTGAAATTAGAGCTTCTGGATTCGGAACTTCAGAGATACGCAGTCACAAACAATAGTGGGAAATCTGCATCCGGAACGACACAGACTAAGTCTAACGTATCTATGTGTAACCTTCATAAATGGTGCTAAAATTTGAAGCTGTGAACATCAGTAAATCAGCGTGCAAATGATATCATGGCCTTTTAAGGAAATTATTAGAGAACAAAGTGTAAAATGGGAGAAATTAGATGTGCGCCTTCTGAGCCCTACGACCGACGCTAAGGGCCTGCATCGCTTCATAGAGACTTTGTCGTAAAATGAGCTTCATCGCTCTCATTTAAGACTCAACTTCCCTCGCGCGTGTTTTACTGTTTTATTCATAGCGTTCGCAGTGTTCGCACAGTTTGATTCCGTGTCGTTAACTTTGTGTTGTTTGGAGTGGAACTTCAGAATATTAGTTTAGATTAATCTTATTCGTGACGTGGATTTCAGGCGGAGTCTATTAAGCTCTAACTTGTAAAACCCATATACGAGTAACTGGAAATTGGGGATTTCCTTGTAAATTTAATGTAGGTATCATTTCTGTGCGTAAAAAAAAACAGTATCTGTACGTAAAATCGAAGTCCAGATATAACATAAGGATACATAAAGCACAAATTGTAAAAACGAGAGTAGATGATGGATTCGATGACAGCAAAAACCACTATTATAGTAGCATAGGCATCAATTACCTTCACATCCAACGCATAAAGCTATTACGGACAATAATGTAGTGACAAGTCAATTTGCGAGCATCCCTCAGAGGCGTTGCATTGCGCGGTTGTCATGTCAACACACTCTATTCTCGATAGTGATGGGAAAACCGGACTTGTAAGTTTAACATATACAACACAGTAGTTGAAAATTAAATAAAAGAGAAAAACACGCATGAATATCAAAGATGTCACTAAATAAAAGTAGGAACAAAAAAACAAAACGTAAGGTGGTGCGCGTGTTGCGTTAATAATGACAATCAACAAGCCAAGTGGGAATGAACTTGGAGATAACCCGATAGAGCTGATTTCAAATTGGAAGATAATTTCAAGTGACAGAGGCCTGGCACAAGGCAGGCAAGGCAGCGCACTAGATCAAAGTGCGAGGTACGGCCAAACGGCTGAATTATGCATGCAGTTAAGAGCAATAAGGTCGCTGACCGAGTGCGGTTCACGTTTCTCCAGTTCGGTTATTGATGCCGCTATTTATTGGAATTAGGTTCTCTATCATATTCAGCTTTTTGTTTGATTATTTTTTCAGATATTTTATTTTACACTAGCAGCGCCTCGCGGTTTCACCCGCGTAATTCCCGTTCCCGTGGGAATTCCGGGATAAAATATAGCCTATGTTCATCAGGGATAATGTAGGATTCTAATGGTAAAAGAATTTTTTTAATCGGTCCAGTAGTTTCGGAGCCTATTCAATTCATACAAACAAACAAACAAACAAAAAATCAAACCTTTCCTCTTTATAATATTTGTATAGATGTATAGATTTCTACTGCCGTTTGATGTCTTCTTTTAACTGGCAGCCGCCTGACAATTTTTGAGTCGATTGCTATGCAACTGATACGTAACCATTTAAATTCAAAATGCTGTTGGTCGTTTGCATCTTTTTATAAGCCAGGTGATTTAACTTCTGTTTTTCTTTCTTTCATATTTATTCATTCGCAAATGTCCCATCCCTGTCATGCGGCGATTTATCATAAGTCTGGGATCCAATCAGCATCGGAATGTTCAAGGCATTGTATAGGGAAGTAACGAAATTAATGCACATGACTAAATCAATCTGGCCTTTTCAACAAGGGTATTATGAAACTGGCAACAACTGCAGGACCAAGTTTCCGTTTTATAGCCTTAATCTGATGTAATATACTATGCTGTGTTCAAACCGTCGAAAACTCTAGGTTTATAAATTTTAGAATTTGTACAATATCTGCTTTCTGATATGTTGAATCCACAATCGAAGAAGCATACGAGCTCAAAACTCAATAGCTCATATCCAGGCAGAATCGCAAGCTCGACGATTCAAAAGTTGTGATATATTTACAAGATTTGCTCTGCACCAACTTTGGATATATCTTTAGTTTAAAATACTAAGTAGCAGCAGATCCATATCGGTACATTCGACGCCATTGTGAAATATGGATTTAAGAAACGATTGTGTACTAGATGAGATGGATAATCCCACCTCTGCAGTTAAAAAACTCGTAAGTCCTATTTAACAAGCGCCGAGCGCAAACAAAAGAGTGCTGGACAAAGCTTAGGTATTTGGAAGCTATCAAACCTTCGTGTCCATTCGTATTTGTAAGGTACCCGAGGGAATGATTAAGGTCAACCGGCAACAACTTCAGGTGCCAATTAAACGTTTGTGTAAGAGCACTGCAGCATGCAGATCAGCGCCGAAATCGACATGAATATTTATGATACAGCTGCTTTCGTTTCCAACAATAATGTCACGGTAATTTGTCAGCTGAAAGTCGTCACTCGACAGAAATAAGGCGAGCATGTCACGTTGCGTGACGGAGTGGTCAAGCAAACAAAACCATCAGTTTACGCGATAAGCCCACCGGCTTAGTTACAGTTCGGCCACACAATTACAATGAGAATTATGCTTTTAACGACCGAGCCCATTGTTTCTCGCACGTTTATTGCGAATACGCAAATTGCATGCAGAAAGCGATGAAACAGCAGAACCAGAGTCTGTTTCTAAAATGTAATAGATAAGTCAAAGTGTCGTAACGCAAGTTTGCATTGTAAAACAAAACCTCCCCCGCGTTGTTTTCTTTTATACAGAACAAATTCTAATCAGCCGGAAGGCAAGAGTTCGTGGTAGTATAAAACACGGACATCGCAAAGACGGGGATGACATTGATGACAAACAGGTTCGCTTTGTTTGTGACATTAGCTTTGTCGCTTCAAGGTAAAACTTCGTGTCGCACCCGCTGCGCCGTCACGTCGACCGACAGCGAACAATTTCGATGAGCGAAGGCTTTATGCCGCTTGTCAGGAATGTTACGCGTAGGGTTGCCAATATTGCAAATGTTGTTATTTATCGCAATGCCCATTCTTTTAGCGAAGACGCTTTATATTTTAAAACCAGTTTGACATGGATGCAAAGGCTGGCTTTTTAACATTTCTCCCCTTTTAGAGCTCATTATCCCGGATTGTGTCGGATGACAGCCCTTGCGAAGTCCCGAGTCGTAACGCACGCGACAGGACGCGCGTCGCTTGCGATTTTTGAATCATTTATCAAACTTGTGTGTTTACTCTGGTTTATCGTACGGAGACCAGTTCTCCGAAACTGGGTCATACCCGTACTTCATTACGGTCATAGCGACAGCGCGACGTGAAGCCAATTCATTGATTGCTATCGTTGATCGCATTTTTTGTAGAATCGCGTGACCGAACCTTGCGACACCGGTCATCACCATTATTGACAATGGCCAATAAAGTGCTGATATTAAAGAGATAGAAATCGCACTAACTGTCCTAATGTTAGTGCTATAGTAGGTATTAGCGCCGACGGATATGCCCATTTAGCAAGTAGAGCAGGTGATTGAAACTTTTGAACAAAATTGCGGAAGTTACATGAGTTGCATGAGATCGTTCTGTAGTGATTTAACAGATATTCAGAACATAAGAAATACACTGACAACGCTGCCAAAATCTCCACCTTGCACTGAAGTATCTGGTTTTTGTAAAATCGAATACCTTTAAACGAGCAATTCTTGTATGTGTATATATATATATATATATACACTCGAGAGCAATGATTCCGGGTCACTTAAAGAATGTTAAAAATCTCGGAAACTAAAAATGATAGGTTAATGCAATAAATTGTATTTAATAGACAATGTAATACTCCTTAAATGAAAGTAAAAAAATATGAGTCACCATACATTTTATTAACACAAAATTACATAAAGAAAAAAACTGCTGATCTCTCCTTAAAACAAAAATAGGAAACATGAAATTTTTGAACTTTATTACGATTTGACTTGAATTTTAATACTTCGTATTGCCTCCTCGTGCTTCCATTACTGCGTTTACGCGGTTTGGCATGCTGTACACCAAGTTCCTTATACGATTTTGGGGAATATTCTCCCATTCCTCTGTGAGAGCAATTTTGAGCTCACGAAGCGTGATTGGGGGAGGGTTTCGTTGTTTTACGCATCTGCCTAGCTCGTCCCAAGCATGCTCGATCGGGTTGATATCCGGGCTGCGCGCTGGCCACTCCATACGAGTAATGTTCATCTCTTGAAGGTAGTCATTCACAATCCTACCTGTATGAGGTCGGGCATTGTCATGCATAAATATAGCATCCTCACCTAAATTGACCATAAATGGACCAACATGACCATTGAGGATTTCTTCCACATATCTTACGCTAGTTAAAGAGCCGTTTTCTATGATCACCAGCTCTGTGCGACTTTCAGAAGAAATTCCGGCCCACACAAGTACAGACCCACCACCGTAGGCTACTTTTTCTTCGATGCATGCTTGCTTGAATCTTTCCCCTGGTCTTCGATACACTCTGTGTCTTCCATCGTGCTTGTAGAGCATAAATTTTGATTCGTCGGAGAACATAACTTTTGACCAATCTTCAATACTCCAATTTACGTGGCTCTGGGCATATCTTAGTCTTGAAATACGATGCCCACGCTCCAGTTTAGGGCCGTTTGCAGGTCTAAGGGGTTTTAAGTTAGATTCAGCAAGCCGACGTCTTACTGTCCATGCACTTGGGTTACTTCCTCCGAGGCGTCGAAACTGATTTGTGAGTTCAGTTCCTGTGAGAAAGCGATTTCGAAGCATGGTGTTCACCAAGTATCGGTCTTCTCGTGCTGTGGTACACCTGGTTCTGCCCGTTCCTGGTCTGCGTAGGTTAGAACCAGTTTCTTCGTAACGTCGGAGAACTCTTTGTACTGTTGACAGCGACACACCGACAGTCCTGGCTGTATCGCGCTGACTCCAGCCGGTTTCCAGCATTGTAAGTATTCTGGTGCATTCTTCAGGCGTAAGCGACATAATTTCAGCTTGAATAATGAATATAGAGCACTATCAACATGGTTTATATACCCACATAAATGACAGATTACAAACAAAAGCAAAACCAAATGCTGTAATTTCGTAGTTCCATCTTCGAAAGTGGCTCTTTTTCAAATTTGATTTTTTTAAGATATAACTTTACAATAACTAAGAAGTTTTAATACCTTCATTTAAGGAGTATTACATTGTCTATTAAATACAATTTATTGCATTAACCTATCATTTTTAGTTTCCGAGATTTTTAACATTCTTTAAGTGACCCGGAATCATTGCTCTCGCGTGTATATATATATATACCTACTAGCTTCCGCCCGCGACTTCGTTCGCGTCCCGTTGGATCTCGTTAATTTTCCGGGATAAAAAGTAGCCTATGTGTTAATCCCGGTAACGGACAATATATATTCCAAGTTTCATCCAAATCGGATCAGTAGTTTTTGCTTGAAAGGGTAACAAACATCCTCACAATTATAATATTAAAGTTCGCGGCCCGTTGGATCCCGTTGATCTTCCGGGATAAAAAGTAGCCTATGTGTTAATCCAGGTCACGGATAATTTTTATTCTAAGTTTCATCCAAATCGGATGAGTAGTTTTTACGTTTAAGAGTAACAAACATCCATCCATCCATCGATCCATCCTTACGAACTTTCGCGTTTATAATATTAGTAGGATAGGATAAGATAGGATACCTATATAATCTGAATCTAATCTGAATCTCGGAAACGGCTACAACGATTTTCATGAAATTTAGTATACAGGGGATTTCGGGGGCGATAAATCGATCTAGCTAGGACTCATTTTCAGAAAATGTCGTTTTATTCGTGTTTTAAGTAAACACTTAAACAGAAAAATGTGACTCTTCCCGACATCTATTGGCAAATAATAATACTATTTTTTGAATTTTTTTTTTCTAATCGTTAATAGATGGCAGTGTTCAGCATTTGATAGATGTCACTGCTGAAATTACTTGAAATCAAATGAGCATAGAACCTTTTCTAACTAAAGTACTGCATATTGGTTATGTACATAAAAATAAATACTAAAAAAATACCGAGCAAAGCTCGGTCAACCAGCTGGTATCGAATAATGATGACGAGACAATTTATTCCATTCGTAGCCAAAGCGCCTCTTTTGATAACTTAACCTTAGAATGGAAAGTGGTTACGTCACGCTCGTAGACGTATTCCACTCTCGAACTGTTCCAAGCGGTATAATTAAGATCTCTAGAGTGTGCCGAATTGTCGTAAAACGTGGCAAAAGCATCCGATACTAGGCCACAGAAGAAAATTACAGTAGCTACAATTACTTTACATAAGGTTCACTCCGTATGAGCATCAGGCAGAGATGATAACATTACCGAGCTGAATTGAATCCGAAGGTAATGACTTAGCTTCCAATTGACACAAAGAACCAGCAGACCACCCATTCGACCAGTAGAACTGCTTGCAACCGAATATAACCTTTGAATTCAGTGATATTAAGTTGACTTTTTAGCAAAGGTATTTTAGAGAGAGACGTATTCCTGCTCAGGAACTTTATGCCATGTCTTACAATTATTTTCTCCTGGCGTAATATCATTATTACTGGGTTTTTATAGGGGTAAAGTTTTACGAGCACCCACCCATTTCAAAAGGATGAATCCGTAAGTTTGGATAAGATTGTCCCGTAAGCTACCTTTTATGTTTATTGGTCCTTCTAAACATGTATTCCAAATACCCCATTTTTTTGTAAATTAACGATATCTTTTTAAGATGGTTGCTGCTGGCGTACGTGGAAGCACATAAAACACATTCAACCAAAACGTTTCCGCAGTCTTTAGTCACTCGTCGGGCAATCGCGGACGTGTGACGTTCCACACTGTCACATGACGTCACTCCGTGCTCGAGTGTCGTCACAACTGTCAGTGACAAAGTGAGCGCCGCCGGCTGGCATACCCGAACCCAGAACGAACGAGCGAGAGCACACAATTTCACTGAATCATTTATTATCACGCTACGGCCAAGCCCGTGCGGTGTCGTCAATCAAAACAAAAATGGGAGTAACAGTGGTAACTGGTAACCGCACGCAGCGGAACGCTGTTTGGTAATTCACAACTCACAGCCGGCGTAACGTTCACCGTTGATAAAGCTCGCAGCGTTGTACAACAAACACAATGATAATGAACGTGGAAAACAAATAATTTCATAAACATTGCTCAAAGGAAATCCGTTTTATCTCCCATGTGCGCTGTTTCTTAATAAACTATTTGGAAATAATGCACGCATGCGAGATACTTTGAAGCGGCAAACAGTCGTGACCAGCAGACAATAAATTACTACATATGTACCGAATTATCAAGGCTACTAGCAGCTAATTCAACAACCAGATGTTTTAATTTTGGCTGTCCAATTACTTAATTTTATTCCAAATCGTTGAAGCAATGATCGAATCGCCTCAAGTCTGGCCGATATATAAATTGATTAGCTTTAACAGGGATGGAATATATCCACTCCAAAAGCCACCTGAAAATGTAAGATTCCGTAAGGAGCTGAGGACGCCTCAACCGCGTATCATATAACTTATCCGTTTTTGTTATGGTAATGCCTCCGCAAAATTGTCTGTTCCGGGTAAGTACTTAAATAAAAAAGTTTTAAAAGCTTTTCCACTTTCTGTTTGCTTTGACCAATTTGATTGAACCTATATCGCTATCTGTAATGAGACTTTCGGAAAACTCTGGTTATTATAAAGTGTAAAATCTTACCTCACGAAATGAGGCCGCAGTCGGATTCGTTACTGGCGCAATGTTTCATAAACTTTAATTTAGCGGATTCGCTCAGACATGGACAAATAGCGGCATACTCCGCCGCAAGGGGCATCGGCATTATGTGTTGCCTTTTCTTGTGTACACACGTTTTATAACAAGTCTCCGGTTCCGCCGGCTCATAGAAACCGGCACGAAATTAAATCGAATTTCCACACGAGCGAGTTGTGAGTTTACCGAGTTGAGAATCTTTGAACTCTTTGAAGTCTCTACCAGGCTTCACTTAAAATCCACCGTCACATGAATTTAGTGTGCCTTTATTGCCATTATATTATTCCATACATATGGCTTCTTAGGTCACCAAATAAATTTTGCTAGACTCAGGGTGCTTGCCAGCCGGTCTCCGCGCTACTAATTACCTATCTATTCAGAACATATGGTGAACACTCGCGTGCATGTCACACACAACTAAATAGAGTTTAGTATTGTCGTTGTCGGAGAGAAACACGTGTGTGTGTATGTGTAGCAAGTACTAAGAGCCTAGCCGACCCCGCTAGTATTTCTTTTGTGCCCCACGAACAGAATGCCCACGATGTCCGGGCGATCAAACGATCTTGTGATGCCATCGCATGTCTACCTTCAGTTACCAAAAAGCAAACTGTTTTGCTTACCATTCGTTTTACTAAGGTGAAAGACCCTCGCTTGCCAAATTCGATACATCCGAGGAATACTTTGAAGATTCGAGCGGCTCAAATTCACAAGGATAAAAGTACTGGAGTTTATGTTTACTGAGTGTCGTTGTTTGTTTGTTTGCGAATTTTCGGGATAAACACGTTTAATTCTAAGCTCTTATTAAGGCCATTGACTTAAATTACAAGTCAGGTTTACCGTCTAATTCGAAGGTTTCCACTGGGATTTGGAAACAGCTTTTCAAAAACCGATTGAACTAACACGAAAGTCAAAAGTAAAACATCTGAGTAAAACGGTCTACGATGAAGTGGTTCACTTTGATACCTAACTCCAAGCTCTCTATCAAGACTTGTAACAATAACCTCTGCTAGTCGAATCCCATTTCTCATCGAAAAAACTACGAGGTATGCTGTACTTACATGGTGCAGGACTTGGTGGTTCAGCGCAGATGCCGATGGACTTGCTGGGGTCATCGATGAACGTCTGCGCGAGGTAGTAGTCACCGAGCTTGTGCTGGATCTGCTGGCTGACTTTGTCTCGGTGGTCAACCTGTCAGTGAAACAAGAGGTTAGAAGTGTCACATCATACTAATATTATAAATGTGAATGTGAGTTTTTTTGTTACGTTTTCACGCGAGTTAACCGATCATCATGAAACTTTGTACACATATTTTTGGAGGTATTAGAAGTAACATAGGATACTTTTTATCCCGGAAAATCAACGGGATCCAACGGGACGCGAACGAAGTCACGGGCGGAAGCTAGTAACAGATAAAGGTAACAAGGATTGGACAACGGATACAAAAATAGGTTATTGATGGCTTAAGTAGAAAGTTTCTTTGCGAGCAAGTTAAAATGGTTTTGGGAGCTTACAAAATACTAAATTAGAATTCTCACAATGATGATGATGCATAGGCACCTAATATTTACGTTATTATAATATTAAAACCCGTTACACCTACGGAACATCAGTATTATATTACCCACTTAGGGATTTATTAAACTTGATAAACAACGCAAGCTCGTAATGCGTAAACAAGAATGCTAAATATTAGAATATCAATATGTGTTTCAAATCAATATGCATCGTAAAGTCGAAGTTTTCATCCAATAACATCGCAAAGATTGAATTTAAATCAGTTCAAAATAAGAAATCAAAAATGAGAACGTATTGCGGAGGCAGCCTATAAAAGTGTTATCAAACTCGGAACTCGATGTTATTGGATAAGATAAAACCGGTACCGCTCGTCCGTATAGGTCATATAGAGATATGTTGTGGAATTGCCAATCTGAAGTTGAGACGACTGACAGGTAAAGAATGAAACCTATTTAGTGTTGGCGCCTGATTACGTAGCAACTGCTATAAAGTTTACATAACCGGTCGAATGCAAAATGCCGGTCAGAATACCTAAAGGAAATACCGGTGACGGTAACGACCGATCGCCTTGCGGGTAAACAATACAATTCCGAAATCGTGGTCATCTCGGTTCGGTTGCAGAATGGATCGGGAGACCGGTATTTTGCAGCTCTGTGGGAGATCGCACGGTGTAATACATAAAGGACTATGAATAGATTCCCCATCACCGCAAGGCAGGATGCTCGACCACAAATAAATTATAATAAGAACTCAAACCCGGAACTGGTAACATTTTTCTTGTACCTACGTAAGTCGTGGTGTGGGGAATCCCATCGGAGAAAAGGTGAATGTAAAGCTGTTTTTAACCCTTGACCGAAAAAGGGAAAGGGTGTTATAGGTTAGGGTGCGTTGTATGTCCGTGTGTCCTTGGAACTCCGAAAGTGGGGCTCTGATTTGAATGCGGTTTTTTTGTAAGAAAGCTGGTTAATCTGAGATTTCACCATCCCTCAACTCGCTAACATAACGTATATGAAATGAACAATCAAACAATTCCGATTTCAGCTAGACGCAAAAAAGTTGCTAGTGAAAAACTATGCGTGGTCATCCTGACCGTCCTTGATTATCACAGACGCGTGACTCAGCATTCCCAGTCGTAAACTGTGACGAACCGGACGAAAGTGAGGTACACTAATTTCCAACAGGCGCCAGGTGATGACTGCATGAGTATTGAAACAACAAATACGCAAATACGTCGACTGGTGACTCGGGCGCCCGGCGTGTGTCGAGTCCACTCAATGCAAGGTTGCACGGTCGTCTTCTCAGAAGCAGTATCACAGCTTTATGCTTTCAATGCAGACAGTGCGTTTATTGCTCGAAGTTTGATCGTACGTCGTTTTACTGGTATTGTGGTATTTGCGACAAAGACGGTAATGGGTGGCTAGAGCCAGTGTGATACTGTCTTCGTTGTATGAGCTATTATTGGCTTTGAGAGTGGTCTAACAAACCCATCTTGACATACCTTCTCGCTTAGAAGTGTTAACCTATTTTACTTCCTACTGTACGAAGCAAATTATGCTGATCTGCACCACGGTGTTTCGTTCATTCGTACGTGCTCGTGGTCGACTCTAGTGGTGAAGGTGGTGCTACCCATATGCTAACCATTTGACAACGGACAATTTGGCCGCAATTTGAGTCAGTTTGTGAGCATGCGTCACACCGTAAGTAATGATTTGTAGCTGAGATACTGGTTACCTCGACTACTGCGGCCGCACCATGTGGCACGCATCGCATCCACATGTCCCAAATAAACCGGATCAATGTCGGCCGTCTTCAGTGATTCATGACGCTCAACGTTGGCTTCGAGCAAAAACACTGTTTTTGTCATCTCTTTTTGTTAAGTGTATTTTCGATGGCAATTTAATGAACACGAAAGAAGAGGGCGACGATCATTGTAGCAAACGATACGGTTCAGAGTATTTGGAGAATGTTACAAGAGCTTTATATAAACGCCGAACCTCTCGACTTCTCTTCTAAAGCGAGATACTTGAACGACTGATGCACACTCAATTTTCACAGGAGATAGATTCCGTTTGTACTGCAATTAAAAGCATTTAACTGTCATTAGACTAGAACGATCTAAAAGCAATAAGACCGCTAACAAAAAGCTATTAAAACGAAAACTTGGGCTTTCATTTCTTCGACTCACCAAGTAACAACTGTCTAACTTCATTTGTTATCTCATTGGCGAGTAACATCAGAGCACTTAGCAATGTTGTGGACGAACTCTTATTCATTGCTTTTCTACGCTCCTTGCATTTTACGGTGAAATAAGCTCGGGTTAGAATAATATGCCATTTACGAGCAGACCTAAGGCCGTGAGGACATTGAAAGCAGGTTGCTGTCATCCATCTCTCTAAAGTTCTAGTGAGCTAGTGGACTGACGGCGACATTCTTAAGGTGTCTTTAAGCTCAACGATTACTTTTATAGCTGGGGCCGAAATGTTTCATTAAGACTTAATCCATATTTTTCCAAACGATTAGCCGTCTTCGTCTGGAGTCTGAAGGCTTTGGTTCAAAGTTCTGTAAAATTAATCACCAGCTTAATTAACCGGTGGCTGGTTTTTGAGGTCAACCAAGAAACAAGGTTTTACCAGCGTAAAACTGTACTAGTCGTAGCTTATACCGGTAAACAATCGTCGGTAGCCTGATTTCCGTGTGTAACTCAATGGATTTACGATGGATTTCGACTAAGTTTTATGGCGTATTTCCATTAGGTAAACTATAGAGCTTCAGCGAAAACTTATGCAAGGTCTTGCATTCAAAGCATTTGCGTAAAAGTTACTCTTCCGTAGAAGGCAAATAAATTGGAGACTCACTTCGTGCTTATTCATATTAATGGAGGCCGCGAGTTGATTCCGGTAATTTGTATTCGAATTTTGCATATCAAGGTTAAACCCGTTCAAACTTCCAAAAAGGTTTCAATGTAATCCTGCAGTAGATTTGTTTTCTTGTTTTGGGAGTCTGTTAAACTATTGATAATTCAATCGGCAAGGGATCAAAATAAAGTAAAATCACCGGACTTCAATACAAAGTCCATAATTCAGCAATCTTGACCGCACGCCGAGATCGTCTCGAACTTGTTTGCATAACTTTGCTCGTAGGTACGAGTACAGTCGCCGATACAAGTGGTTCAACAATATAGGTGTTTCAACCGCTGAGGTAACATTTTGAGTCGGTTTTTGATACTCTTTGAGACATACATCAATCATTTTATTTGTATTTGTTTATTGGATCTATTTTACACAATTCATTATCAAAACGTTGTTGGTTTGTTAGCGATTGTACATACAAGCGCGTTATTCGCAAATAGTCACGCATGAAACAATAAGACATGCTATAAATAAGGCCCTGTTTTAACACAATACACATAAAGGTAAAGGGTACAATAAGGCTTGATCCCGTCGTCAGCTGTCGCGATTTGATTGAAACGCCAAATCATTTACTGGAAACAAGTTTTGGTAAAACATTTTCCGCGTTCTGATTTACTTTTACGCCCCTCTTTAGGGTTCTGAGCCTGAAGGGTCGAAATGGAATGGAACCTCTTTGTTGTGGAATTGCTGACTGTGCCGATACTCTGCCGATCGTCTTCTTTTTTCTAGTCTAGACTTGAGGGTTTTGTAGGGTGACTGGCTCCTCGGAAAACAAGCCACGTTGCTATAAGTAGTTAAAGATTCGAAACGTAAAATCACAGATAAATAATAGTATCCTAAACTTCAGGGAACCGAGAATCCGAAAAGCCAGTGCTCTAGAATACACGAATAGCAGAACAAAGTATAACGTAACTTTCGATACGCGTTATTTCTAAGCTATTTAAGTTCATAATGTTTAGCGGCGACGCTTACTTGTACTACGCCTTGCCCTCTTTTGTTGGCATCCAGAGTATTCCAGAGTACGCGACTGTCCTAAGACTAGCGAGTATAGAGAAAGAAGCTCTGAATCGCAGAAGTGGATGACGTCATTGCATTACTGCCACGCATTATTATTACACGCATTACGCATTATTGGTCACGCCATTACCGTCATGCATGACGTGTTATGCAGTTTAACTTACTGCTTATTGTATTTATGAGTGTGTAAAGCTCGTACGCACAATGTTAAAGTAGAATGCGGTTTCGTACAGGTGGGGTCATCAACCAGGTTTTTACAAAATTGTCTCTAACGTGCGTGGTTAGTTAGCGTTTACCCAGTGTAACGCATGACTCGATTTCAGGCTATCATGTTAGTCTGTAATCACTTCCTACAAAAAGCCTTAGCAACGAGCTTAGACTCTTCATCCCATACCCTTTGAAGTATGTATTTAAAACTTTTAGGGTCAAGGTTGATTTTTGCTTGTTGGGTCTGCAAGCTGTGATCTTGTTTTCATAGATATCGCTTTCGTAATATACTTTGGTATTGTGAAACAGCCTGTGCCAGACGTTTTACGAACCGATATCAAATCATTGTTCAATATCATTGTAGCGTTTTTCCGTTTATTTCCATGAGACGGTAAAGCTGTTACTACCGTAACCAGACACAAACACAACGCAATAGAGATAAAACAAAATACAGATAAAAATACAATAACAATATGCACCAGATTCATAGAGATGTTAAACTTTCACGTTTTATCTCATTTGGTTCACGGCTGAGGAAATTCGGGTCAGCAGACGCGAATAATTACTAGTGCCATGAAAATTCATGAAAACACCGATTTGCAAACTTTTCGAGAGTATTCATCTTGTTTTTTCATCTGTAGAATAGGCCTAAAATGTTAATATTACGGAAAGATTGTATGTAGATGGCGCCAGTAAAACCCGTTTCCGGTTAGTCACTTGAAAGGCCGTAATGTCCTAAGATACTGCGGGAAAAGGATGAGATTGGTCGTGCTGTTTCCGTAATTTAACCTGTTTAATGCTTGCTCCGAATAAATGCTTTTGTAAGTTTACCTAGGTAGTTGAATAGAACTTTTCAGCATCGAAGTTTTCGAGCAACAAGTCTTTCTTATCAGTGTTTCCTTTAGTAAATGAGAGTGGTAAGCCATCATCGAGCGGAATTAACAATTCGTTGCCGTCGAGGCTCCACTGATATAAATCTGCCCATTAAGGTGTACAAGTGAATTTCGCCACATGTTATTCGTAGAATCTAATAAATCTAGTACGTGAGGAGTGCGGGGTAAGGCAGTTTAAGCACTGCCACCGACACGACAACTACACGATATTAAGCGCAGAGCTAATGTCATGAAATATTTCTTTATGAACTTAGCTTTAACTTCACAGATACCTAATACCTACGACACCTACGTTACCTAATACTTACCTACGATAAATTTTGGACTTGCACTAAAATGAAAAATATGGAGTACAAAGAATATAAAAAACTTAACTAGGTGTCTAATTACTTAAACAAAGTATGTATTAGGGTGCTTTTCCACCACCAATAGGAATCGTTTAATATAAAAACAAACGATCCCTATTGGTGGTTTTGAAACACATCCTTAGCAACGTAGCTTAGCTTGGCTCTGGTGAAAAAAAAACCTTAAAGAAGTTTTGAAATCGTGCCAGCGCCGATATTTTTGTTTGAGCTACTGACATATCAGTATCGTGCAGGTGTCGATATCGGCCAGTCTGCGCCATGCCCTGAGGTGGGGTGATGGTCGAGTCAACGGCCCCGCCCGCCGCCGCCGCCGCCCGCCCGGCCGAAAGGACGTACTACAGGGTTCGGCTTCTGAAGGAACCACGCAATCTATTTAATGTCCCAATAAGATATGCTTGAAGATCGGAATACAAACGACGTGATTTTCGCCATAATTAGATTTTTTATAAGTCTTCAATTGTGCGTAAACCTGAAATAGTAACGTTAGCAGTTTGAAACAGTCTCTATAATTTATTTCTTTTTGATCATTATCGGTCAGCGTCAACAAATATGAAGCAATTCCTGTTTGTTTATCTAAGACTTGTTTACTTGTTTCGAATTGAATGGGAAATCTTTCAAAATAAATTTCAACAAACGCTATGCAATCCATATTTAAGATTTGGAACAGACAGATTTAGAAAACGCGAAAATTAACAAAGCAAATCGTAGTAGTGTTTATCAACTATGGGAAGTCCATAGTTGATAAATTTCAATGGCAAAAATGCACGAAATTTATTCCTGAACAATTGGGAGTTTCTGATAGTGATACGTCACCAACAAAAAATTCTGAAAAACTGAACCTGGTAAATCCCAGAGGAAACTGATGCACGAGCTTATTGGAATGTGTTTTTAACCCGACCTGTAGCGTGCTGTTTCTTCAATGTTTCAGCAGGAGGGCGATATAGGTTAAAACAGTGGTTTGTCAAAAATAAATGGTTTTAGAGAAATGATGAACAGTACAGTATATACTGGCTCATCTTATAACACAAGCTGAGTTAGAAGGCTATGCTCAGTGCAGCGGTAACCCAAAGGACAGGCAGGATGCTCGCCATTCGGCACGCTTGGGTGGTTTGCTTGCGCTTCCTTTTCCAAGAAAACTTTGTAACACAATCGAATTTCCCTAGATTCAAAACTCGTACTTAAATCTAACTCAGCAATCAAAACTGGCGGTACTTTCGTACTAGTTCCTATAATAGCAATTCAGATTTATGCAAATCAAACCAATCAGGTATTCCGCAATCAAAGCTATATAATAATCACAATAGCAATAGTAACATAGAGACGCAATAAAACCCCGCCAAGATCAGAGCACTCAATTACAGCATTGAAATTGAATTCACTCCAAAACCACCCCAGGTAGAGAGAGAATTAGCAAATAAATACGCCAAGATTTTCTGCCCCTGATAGATTGGAACTTCTGTGCGTGTCAATGCCCTAGAGTTCACACGGAGGGTGCAAAAGGAGTACAAAAAGGACGCACGGAGAAGGGTCGTATTATATTACTTGAGGCAGATGGGGTAGGCAATATAAAAAATAATAACATCTATAAACTGTTACCTATGCGGATAGTTAACATCAACAATACGAGGGCAATGAAACTCGACGCGGCGAGTCATCGACCCAAATCGGCCGTGTCATTGACACTGTCAAATGCAGGAGACTTCTAGCGATCCTTATTGAAATCATAAACGTTCAAACGAGTTTTAATCTTGACCTTACTTTCCGCGACAGTTATATATTCAGAGAAACGGCGGCGGAGGAATTTCACACGCATACCAGATGGAGCAACCGATCCGGTTCCAGCCAATTGTGGGCCATTAAAGCGTCTAGGTTAACTTGGTAGCAAGCATGCTTCTAGGAGTTGCGATAATGGGATCATAAAGATTCATCAGCATTCACACGACACTCAAACTTCATAACTAAAGGTCCGGGTAGAAACCAATGCAACACGATAGTATAGTGTAGTGGCATTACCAGAAGGTAAGGTAGAATGTGCATGCAACAGCTAGCTTGCAAAGCGTACCCGTTCAATTACCAATAATGTTCGGAAAAGAACAAGTGACAAAGTAATAATACTGATTAAATCAAACCCAAATAAAGATAGGCTCTAAGAAAAAAAACCAGTAGCACAAAAACAGACTGCCAGTCAACGGGTGAGGTTTCTCATTTGCGATTAAAAAGGCATATTTTCATTAGGTATTCGGCGAGGGAGATGGGAGGCGGAGGGCCGTAACGAGGGCCGTCTAGACGCGCGGATTCTGCACTACATTGTATCTGTGTTGTGGCTCCTATTGTATTCACTATGCGAACTGTACAACAGCTCTTAACTTATCGTTTACGCTAATTATTATCTGGGAGATGAATTCGAGGTGCAGTCGCTGAAACTTTTTGTTTTCTACTGTATGTTCAGTGTTTCGGGTTCAATTTTGAAACATATTACGCATGATCGACATTTGTCGTCGACAGGTCATTTGAAAAGGCGTATCTAAAATTTATGGTTTTACCACATTGATAATGAGGTACTTTCTGGGAATAACTTGTCGGGCGTCAGGCCTTGAGTCTTTATCAGCAACATTCTCGACGCGCATGAAACGCGCCTCAGTATAAAGTTTCATCCTACCAAACCTAAAATACTGTAATGAACTGAGCCAATAATTTGGCATAGTTTAAAATAGTATCACAAAAGTATAATGTGTTGATATCGAATGAATGTAATAAGACATAGCGCGTTTCTTATTTAATATCTTTATTGGATATTCCCAAACGTAAAGAAAGAGATAACAAATTGGGTAATGTTTCAAGGTGCCTTCACTAGATCATTAACCTTTCTTACTGAGATGTTCACAGATAGATAAGATAGCGCCAAGACTGAGATGGATAACAAGAAAAAACGTAAATACATTGCGTTGGTATAATTTTCCTGTTAGGTATATCAGATGAAAGGAAGTTTTGTTCATACACTTCCGCAATGAAAAAACGAACCAATTTAGAACAAAGGCAAGGGTAAGGGATTTTTATTGGATTAGATAATAATATAACCAGGCAGCCATAATCCGACCTACTCGCTGTTTCAAGGCCATGAAGGGACCATAATGTAATACTGTGGCGATAGACGTGAAAAATTAAGTGAACAAGCACCCACTCTCGACGCAAATATAACATTTTATTATAGTAAAACATTAAAATACCTCTAGAATCTTAAATAGATATTAGCAACCTTCGCGTTCAACTTACGATCTAACTAGAGCAAGGGAGATAGGATACGGGAGACATAAACGACGAAACGGCAACGTCAGACAAAATATTACTACTAACAGCTAACGTAAGTACACGTGCAATACTTGAGAATTTATGCATATTACGTAGGCGTAGCCTTGACAAAGTGACACACTGCCACGAGATATCTAGCATTCATCGTAATCAATTAGTATAATAGAATGAGCCAGTTCCGACAGTGTGAAGGGAACAATGAGACTATTCAGCTACTGTAAACAGTGGAGTTTTCAGCGCAGAAAACTAACACAATGAATTCTTCAATTTACGACAGACTACGCCACGTGCCGCTCGCAGACATTACGTAAGGTCATCCATATGGAATAGCAAAACTAGACGAAAGAATGATAAGCTGTTCAAGATAAACTGTTCTTTTGTCAAAAGCACATCAACATATTGAGAAGCGTGAACGCCGTTCTATATCGGACCTAGCCTAGCTCAGCGCCGGAGGCATAGCAGCTTCAATTACGAGACGACGGTACATGTGAGCATACTGCACTTGTGTGCATTTTAGCGAACTGTGGAACACACGCGCTGTGACTGAAGTGGGTCGTGCGAGTGCCCGAGATAAGCCAGCTTTAAAAAAAATATGTAAACATTTCGAAGCCGATTAGTAGGGTAATGTTACAATTGTTTAATTAAGCAATCGAGATTCGAGACTAGACGCATAAAAATTGGAAGTAGTTTCTAGATGCCGTAGAGCAGGTGAGCAGGTGGGGTTAAAACTAGACTGGACAGTTCTCAGGTGTTCGTATCCTTAAAGTGATTAAGTATACAATCATCGGAATTAATACACAAACAAGAACTGGACATTCTAGCAAAAAGTACTGGACAATTTGGTATGAGAGAACTACGACATTTAAAAATCATTAGCACAGGCTTTTTCTTCATTACAATGTCAAATAGCTAACATTTTCTGTAAGTTATGTTGAAATTGAATTTACGCAACGAATCTTGAAACCTTGAAGGAACCACAGCACACGACACGCATTACTACAATTTAGTAAAGTACGACCACAATCATTCACAAGTACCAACCTAGTAAATTAAAGAAACATTTTGGCAACAATATACATGATGATCTAACTCACGTAATTACTAGTCGACACGACAAGTAAACAAGCGTTGACCTCGAACTCGCTGACATTGGCGTGGCCAGATCAAGTTGATCTTCCTCGTGGCGGTCGTCGCTATTGAAGAGCAAGATGCGAACGTAGCATTGTTTGTGCGATAGTTGAGCGTCGAACGCAAGTCTTCACTCCACGTGGTTATTGATAACAAAAAGTTAACTCCACTAAAATTGTACGAATTATGAATTCAAGGCGCGAGCGTGTAGCAGACCGTGCGAATTTGTAGTGAGTGACGTTGAAGACCGTCTTGCCTGCCGTCGTCGCTCAGCACAAGTAAAACGCAGGGCACTGAACGCTTTATCAGAGATTTGTTAAACTAGGTACATACGATTTTAGTATGCATGTAGCTTTACTCAAGGTTGGCTGTGGCTAAATAAGGATTATAATACGTACTTATAGTAGTGAAGTGCTCAGTGCAATCCAAACAGCTATCTATGCAATTCGTAGTATCCAACTGCAGTTACATCTGCCGCCGTGTGGGATCATTTTTGTTGAATCTATCTTAGCGTTCCCAGTTCCATCCCAGGCGTTTTAATAAACAACTATAATGATTACCACTTTTTTTTTCTATTTCTTCAGTTTATTAAAACTTTTTCTGAAATCATGTTTACGATAATGCTACTGCCATGAGCTAACTGGACACTAATGATAAGTAATTAAACGTAAGGTTTTACAGAAAATTTCCGTATGTTTAAGTAAGAATGGTCAAAAGCCTATGATTATTAGGTTACCTATGACAAGCAACCGCAAGACCTAAACAATACATTTATTGTTGAATTAAAGTCGCATTCTTCACTTTTACTGCAAACGATCACGCGATCTTACTAACTATTAAGTTAACGTTACAGTGGATCGTTTCTTAGAAACAGTTATTTGGTGTAGATAATGTGCAACTTTAAAGATGTTACGTGAGGTTGCATGCATGCATAGTGTACATTATCTCGTCTGTTCGATTAGATAGAATAAAACAGAACGATGTGTTTAAATAGAAACTTGATATATATATATCAAGTCTTCAAGTATCAAACTTGATATATATATATCAAGTTTCGTTTTTTTTAATACCAACTATGTAGTTCGTTGCGTTGAAATTTAGAAAAGTATCTTATACTTACGTCGTTTGAGTTTATAGATAAAAGTTATTTGTCATCTACCTGTTATTTGTATTTTTAGATAGTTAATATATATTTTTTAAAGGTTTAATCTTTGTAACTTAAACTTTTTTACGTTTTTGTAACTTAATATTTTTTTTTAAGGTTTAATCTTTGTAACTTAATGAAATGGCTTTATTCTTTGTGTTTAATCGTATATTATGTAGCTATAATTTTTTTTTATTGTGTTCAGATTCTAACAATACCTTATATTGATTTTATGATTATTACTAGGTGCCGCCCGCGACTTCGTTCGCGTCCCGTTGGTTCCCGTTATTTTTTCGGGATAAAATATGTGTTAATCCAGGTCACGAACAATATAACTTCTTAAACTTGGAAAATATTATATTCCAAGTTTCATCCAAATCGAATCAGTAGTTTCTACGTGAATGAGTAACAAACATCCATCCATACATTCTCACAAACTTTCGCGTTAATAATATTAATAGGATTTAAATGAAGCCTAAAGCAACGTAAAGAGACATTTTGTTTTTTAAGATGTTATTAAAATCAAAATAAAATAACGCAGAATTATTCTTAAAATAACTCGATAAGCTTAATAGAACAGAGACACTAAAACATAATCCAATCTCGTAGTCAAACAAAGAAATGTATTTGTGGTAAATATTAACATTAAAAAGTAAAAATCATATATGTTTCCCCTTTGGATTGTCGAATTCAAACGTTACACAAACCATAAGGTTAATCATATTGCTCCAGCTCTTCAACTTCAAACAAACGCAACTTCGGATGGCAAACCTTCGTTTTGGCGTGTCCGCAGAAATCGTTACAGTGCTAACGAACTGAAGTTTCACTAAGGCAATTTTGTTCTAACATTGCTAAAGTTTTGTTGAGTATTTTATCCTATTAATATAAAGCAAAGTAGTAGTATTAGCTAATATTGATTGAACAAAATAAAATAACATACTTACACCGTGCGTGAGAGACAAAACATCGCAATCAACCATTATGAATTTGTGAGTTATTTAGTCAAGCAAAACAATTTCAATCTAGAAAGAGCCACATACAGTTCAATTTGCCTTCAACTGAAACCCAATTGGGATTCTTGCAAGTGACACAGGTCCGTTTTACCGTGCGCCTTCACAATGAACTTTTTTAATTATGAACCGTCGGAACGGTTACGAAAGAGATAATCCGGAATGTTCCAATTTTATGGTTATTACCATTTTGTTTTCTGGGACGATGCGCATTCTCTGGTTTCCTACAGTTTCATCTAATCATAACAGAGTAAAAACAATAAATACTTTAAGTGTGCAGTTGAATACTAATGAACAACTGATACTTTGAGTAACGCTCAAGGCCATGGAGAGTCATGATGCTCAGAATGCTAAATTGTTATTGAACAATTTCTGCATGATCTCATCAACACAACGCCGAAACAAAACCAAATAATTGCGAGTCCGAAACGCTAACTAAGGCTTTCGTACGCGACAGGACGAGACGTCTACGACAAACGACGAGGACGACGGATGGTTTATAAATTGGTTAGTTGACATGATTCCTTGAATAAGGAACCCTGAAAATGAATGGTAAGCGTTTCGTGGGAAGTTTCCTCCTTGTTGGAATGGTATAACGATGACGTACTGAACTGGTATTTCCCACTAACGTCAAAAAGTCCGCTTATTGCTACCGCATTTTGTTGAAGTGCATTTTTGAAGCTGACCTTTGTATATTCAGTTATATATTGTACGTATGATCTTACAAGGTCGGCAGCCTGTCACGACATTGTATGTAACCTTAGTTCGTGTTCTAAGTAGGTATAGGTACCCTACAATTATTATTGTATGGTAAATCTGGTCTGCTATTTGTCATTCATCACGGTCTAGATCAGAGTATTATATTAATAACATGTTCAAAATTGTAAATAGCAATGCAGCGTGGCACTTGGTCATGCGTGGCCTCCATTCTATAGCACTTCTACTTTAGCCAGTTAACCATGGGAAAACATTTGTGTTTACTTAGCGATCTTTTTATTTCCAATTCCTAAAGCCATTGAAATACTATTACTATTGCCTAAAGCCGATGTTTTTATTTTGATATTTTCTCCATATTGATAAACAGTGGTTTTAACACGTTTACCGGGTTCAGCTACTTTATTAGGTTAGTGAACTAACTCTGGTTTCTCAATCTGGGCTATCTTATGTTTGAATTTATGATGACTGAGACTGTTTGGTGATATACGGAGAGGTAGTTTTCTCGCTCTCCTGCCTCTCGCGCGCAATTCCGTGTCTCTGTGTTAACAGTACAGCAGACGTCTGTTTTATCGGCTTGCTTTCATTCGTTTGGTCTGCAATCAGCCAGTGGCTTCGTCAAGGCACTGGGGCCAACCTGCCGCTCTGTCACGTCACCCCATAGTACGCGTCATGTAAAAAGAACGCTGGAAACAGCGGAGAGGGTGTGTTTGCGCATGAGGAAAAGGTGCCTCATGTAACCAAATAGACCTCAAAATCGGTTACAGCAGTGCGCAGCTTGACCGCCAGCGTTCTTTTTACATGATGCGTACTATACTATGGGGTGACCAGTGCCTGCAGCCTTATTGTGTAAGTTCAGTGGTAATCGACATCGGCTTCGTTTTTGACATTTGAAACCTATACTGGACTTCAAGTGTCACTTTCGTATTCGTTTTGTATACAATACCGAAAAAATTCTGACAGAGTCGACCGGTGGTAATGGGCTTGAACTTCACTGGTAATGGATTTCAAGTTACACAATAAGGGTGCTGGACGGAGCCACTGGCTACAGTGCTACAGTTACTACATTAGATGAAACTGTAAGACCTATACCGATACTGAACTACAGTCAGCAGTGGTAAAGAGTGTGACTTACCCTGACTGGCGCCGGGAAGAGAGACGAGGCGTCGGGCTCGGCGGCGTGCGCGTGCGACATCTGGTGAGCGCGCGCCTGCCGCTCGCGCTCCCGGTCGCGCTCGCGGTCGCGCTCTCGGTCGCGGCTCGACCACGCGCCGCCCGCGCCCGAGCCGCCGCCGCCACTGCCGCCGCCCCCGCCCCGGTCCCGGTCCCACTTGTCGTACCTGGAACAATAGAAAGTTGATTAGCTAAATATTCAACATGTTTCACTGTTTGTCCTTCAAAATGTATTCAAGTTTTCGGTCGGCCGGTAATGATAGTTTCAGAGAAGCTTGCAGACTTTGATTTAATCAAATAGGACGGTACAAGAGGCCTAGAAACATATACGAAGATGTCAATAAACAAAATTGCAAACAAAAAGTATAGATAGTGAATTCCAAAAACTAGTTCAGCGTAGAGCTATATTAAAAAACCTTGAATTTAAAGCGACTGGTAACAAGGTTAATAATTGAATAAGCCCAATTAGCTGTCCAACCTCCTTGAAGATTCATACCCTATTATTTTATAAGTACTTACAAAAATCATAAAGTGTATACCTAATCATTGTTATTCAAATTCTAGTAATCATGTGAAGTACGGCCTCATTATACCTGTATAATTGTTGTCTAGTGACCTAGACCTACGCCAGAGGTGACCTCGACTGATTGCGAAATCAGACACGATAAATAGAAAACAAATACACCACGTGGTAAATGCGTCTCACAACTAGCACGATACTATTACATCTCAGATAGACTCAACTTTAAATCCATCTAGGTACTTAATACGTACAAAATTTTGGACGGAAGCGATGAGTCATGAACTTTAGTCTCAAAAGATTGCGTATAGATTTATGTGTTATGGATAGTAATATTCCAGTGCATTCTTTACTAGTTGATGACATTGACATTTGTCAACTACTTGTACAAGTATAGAGTCTGAAAAACCCGTCCGTTCATTACACAAGTAAAGGAATTCTTAAAATTGAATAACACAAAGTAAACGAGATAGTAAAATATAATTGAAAATGAAACAAACTGACAGTGATCCGGTATAATCTGTATCGGAAAAATATGAATTATTTGAGTTATCAACCAAATGATAGGTGTTGAAACATGGAAATGCGTGTGAATCGAAGCATAATAATATTCGTAGTACGATAAGAAACACTATCAATGATATGGATCTGGGCAAGCTCATTTTCATGCAAGAGAGATTGCATAGTATAGCAGATACGAATACGAGATATGATACAGAACGTCAAAATGGATACGATAAAATTTCAATAAAATATTGCAAATCCACCTTACGTGATACAGTTGCATCTTTGTCACTTACGATACGTGTCGCAGACGTTACAAGTTACATCTAAAGTAGTATTTTGTTTATTTTCTACTCTGTGTGGGTGTTACTAGCAATTGCATCTATTATTAGATCGTTGGATGAGTATTTTTCAATCTTTACTATCTAAACAGCATACCAATTACCAGCATTGCAGCTGTCAGCATTCTTGGTAAAAATAGATACACACACACATAGGGGTTTATGTGTGTGTGTATCTATTTTTACCAATGTCCTATATCACTTCCTGTTCCTGATATTTCTACTACAGGAAGAACTTTCAAGGGAACTTCTTGTGATCCTTAAAATAGTTGAAGGTAATTTATAATAGCTGTTATTTTAGTAAGGGATTCCTTTGAGGATTCCTATCTTTTTGTTTTGTTTCCGAACAAAATTTTGTCTTCAGAAAATCATTTAAATATCTGAAGGTTTTTTTAAATTTTGTAGCATCTTATTGTCTCGCCATATAAATATTGAAACAAAAGCTCACAAGAAATTAATTGTTGTAAATGTTGAAATATCTAGGCTAAATGGAAATTTACGCGAAGAAGTTTGAAAATCTGAAAAGCGTGATGTTTTACGTTCGAATTTTGAAATTAGGATAAAATATTTAACTGAAAATTATGTTACTCATCTGTGTCATTAATATATTGTATGTAAATAAGATAATAATATATGAAACCGCTCTTCGGTTTGTTGCGTATGTTGGTTTTAGTAAAATTCCGTAATTAAAATATTACGAGCAATAATTTTCAATAAATAATCCAATTTTCCATCGCAGTAGAATTTTTTTTTGTAACAATAATATCTGCCTGTGACGACTCGTGATCAGTGTCGTGTACATTGATGGTGTGTTATTTTATAAAATTTTATGAAGGAATATTTCGATTCATATATTTGGTATACGAGTATTGGTTCAAGGTTAATATTATTTAGAATCGATAAAAAAATAAGAGAACGAATATAACAAAGCAAAATAAAACCTATTCATGCTTCCAATTATAAATATTCATAATTTTCGTCGTTTTTTTTATGGCATAGCTGGCAGATGAGCAGGCGGGCCACCTGATGGAAAGTGGTCACCGCCGCCCATGGACACCTGCAACACCAGAGGTGAGGCTAGTGCGCTGCCGTCGTGCAACAAACATCGATGATACTGAAAGTGTGCATGGTAAGCAATCGAGATAAGGCCATACTAGCGTTTATCGAACGATTCTGTTATCTGGCAACTGTTGGTTTAACAATAAAACAATGTTGCCTGTTTCTCGTTATCGTTAAATCAATGGTGTTTGTTATCCTAATCAATTGTTTTCGATCATCATGTTAACGATGGACTGAACAATTTATTCCAGCTTCAATTTATATTGTTAAAAAATGAATAGACTTGCTTAACATGATGTTGATCCGGGTCCCGACATGATTTAATAGCTCAGACCTGGAATAGCAGGAAAGTGGGAGGATGCAAAAGACATCTAATCATGAACAACTTTTGGAAAAGCTTTTTTTAATCTCTATCATACACCATGCGATTCAAACACCGTACGACGAACATAAGTCAAAAAGAATTTAAGTAAGTAATGGATAATTTCCCACACTGTAAAAAAAAGCTACTATCGTTTTAAACGTTTGCATAACCGCTGCTAATTACAGGTGTGTCAGTAATTGTCTATTCATACTTTTTGTCTGTGTGTGTGAATTGACGCCTCCGGCTTCGTATGCGGCCGACACGACGCGTACATTCATAAATCTCTTCCAACAGCAGTAACAGCTGACAGCGGGGAGGCCGGTGAAAGTGGAATTTGTTGATTTAACAGTTTCATTATCATCATTATTTTTAGCTAGTATAAAATCTGTCTTCTGCAAGATGACAGACGGGTGAAAAAGATCTTTGTGCTGTACTTATATGCCACAGGATACCTATTGTTTTAATGAAATCACTGCCGTATTTATTGTACTTGTACAGGTAGGTAGTACATGACAATGAGTTCGTCATGGACGATCAACACTGTACGTACATACTGGTATATTTTATTCACCTCGACCTCATTTCTGGGCATTATCGTTGTTTTAATTCACGACGCAAGTCATTCAGATGCCAGATGAATACTTTAGAATTTATTAAAATCTTTGAAAATCGGTTATTTATGCGCTCCAGTATAATAATGGTCGGAAAGCTATTTAGTCCTAACGTGATGTAGGTGTGTAGTCATAAAGCGATCTAGTCACAGCTGCTATCTAGTCTAATCGATCATAATAACTTATAATCTAACTGGTAAGGTACAAAATAGTTACAAAAAAAAACAGTTCAATTAAATATTAAAAGTGATGACGGTGAAGCAGGTAGAATAAGGCCATTCGTCACTGGTGTCATAGTCGTAATAAATCGAAGTGAAAACTCGTTTAGGCCCGAGATTCATTAGCGTGATATACCGCGGCTTATTGGCGAGCCAATAAAGGAATTATGAATATTTTTCTATGACGTTGTTTAGTCATGGGACACGTCAAATCATTATCTTTTCATATTGTGTTCGAATTCACTTTTTGCCTCATTGGAGCATGAGTATGTCCACAAAAAGGAAACTGAAGTAACTTCTTTTTATATATTTTTACAACTCAATTAGTGTCAATTGAACCATGCAAGTAGAAGGAAAATGATCTAATTGGGATGAAACGAGAAGTCAATTGATCATAAATCAAACAATGTTACAACAGGAAGGAAAATGTTTTGATGTTGAATTTGTTGTCAATGCGCATGATATACTTAAACAATTGCACCTCGCTAAATAAAGGAAAACCCTGATGACAATAACAGGTGATATTAAAAGCGACTTTTGAACAGGTATAAGTCCATTGTTATTAATAATTGTGAGAAGAAACATAGAGTTCTAGAAGATGAAAGATACGCAGTAACAAGGTAACAATGCCGGTTTGACTTTCAAAGAACACAATTGATTGAGCCATTACATCTTAAACCTGTGTTTATGAGAAAAGGTACGCACTTAACAACAAACAGGTACTTATTTCATTGACAAAGGAAAATAATGTAGTGGTCATCTTTATAACTCTCACATTTCAGACAGTTATTGATAAAACGACACCGTTACGAGAATTAGACAAAAAGAATAGCCGCTACTGGGCTCTGCCTCATGCAGTATTGCATTGGGTTAGTAAAGTTATGGTTTACTAGTTCAAATTGGTTAAATATTTTGAATATTATTGATGTATGCTGCTTTCAATGTGTTCTAAACAATGCTGAAGATAATCAAACTTCTTAATACTAAACTCGGTTGTAATGCAATTCTAACAAGAACGTTAGTGAATCTAAGCCATAGAACACCAAAGCGGCAAACTATCCGAATTAAATGCACAAGTACGTTTGCAATCAACTTTAATCTTTGTTTGGAGTTTTACAAATTTACAACCAGTATAAAGTTGGAGAGATAAAAAGTAAACAGTTAGTTAGACGTCGCGTGCGGTACGAACAGTGCTATACCATTCACAAAGTCTTGCTAGAACAGCAGAATCACTTTTAACTCACAAACAGTAACATTCGTAATGAGCATCAAAATCTTCATCTGACACTATCCATATTAGTCTTATATTGTGGTTTTGTAAATTACCCTCCCACTACCGTGATTATCATGTTGCACATCTAACACATAACATGTAAGTATAATATTGTATAGTCACATTTAATCATAAATTACAAACAATTGCTTGGCTTATTATAAGTAAAGCCCACACTGTTTTGAAATGATTAATGTCCATTATCGATATATTGTCATTTGTATGAATTGCTATATTTGTATTGGGTCACCAGTCACCACGTCTGCATTCATATTTATCTGTTCGCCGGACATGTCGCGACCGTAACCAAATAGCGATAAAATGGGATACCTAGTCGAGTAGATTTTAGTTGCGAGTCAACAACCCAAGATACTATAGTTAGACGCGTAGGTGATAGGATTTGTAAGCTTAGCACGCTGAGCGCTAAGTAGCCAACGTTTCTTTCTACCATAGAGAAGGGAAACCATGGTTCTTTTCCTTTATCCGACACACAGAGACAATTTATTTTACTAAACCTACTGGAATCAACGGACATTTCACTGAGCTATGCTATTTAGTCACCTTAAAACAAGATAAGAACAACAAACAAGGCATAATACCAAATGCTTTTAACGCAGCCGACGTACTAATATATGCAATGGGAAAAGTCAACGTTGCACAAGAGTTAAAAGATAATAGTTATATGTTCGTACATTACTGTCCACTCATCTACAAACAGACTGAACATCTAACGGACTAGGATTATAGATAAGTATATAACTTCAACAGACCGTTCTATAGATTGTATGTTTTAGCTCATTATCTCTAATTTGTTGTTTATATGTCAATTTGATCAACATAAAAGTGCCTACAATGCAGTGAAAACCAATGAACTCTAAATCTAACCACCAATCAAAGCTTTTAACTTTAAATTGTTGATGATGGCTAGATTTACTAGGCACTTACACACATAGGTCGAAATGTGAAAGTTTCAGCAGATAATGTCCGCTTAAAATCCGCTAAATGTGCAATCACCGTGTACGTAACAGTTCAGAAATGCGTTTTAAAATTCATGACAACAGTCGTAATGCCGAATGGCGCGTTTGTTACACAAATGGCCAGGAAGCAATCTAAGCTAATTAACTGGCTAAGGACGAGTATTGTCTTTGTTTCATTTTGTTTTTCCACTTTGCTGAGCAGTCACTGCACCGTACAGTGTTTATTCAGTAGGTACGTATACTGTGTCCAATGATTGACCGAAGTTTTTCAAGTTCTGTCTGACTGTAACTGGTTATTTGTTATTCTATGTTAGGTTATTTCATCTAGAAAAGAAAACGTGGATATATTATTTTTGTTGTTTTCAAATTTACCATTCGATTGCGCTCACCACGGTTGACACCCGGATATAATAACTTGTATGATGCTCGTATTCCGGTTATTAAATTAGTATTATTAGAAGGTCTATTATTTATTTGCTTATAGGTACACTTACACATATTACCGTTTTATATAAATCAGTCTAGTCTTTTCGGTGCTATGGATGAAGCAACAAATATTTATCATTCATCTAATCTATAGCATTTTTATATTAGTAAGAGTATGTCTAACAAATAGTAACTTAATCTCCATGGCCCTATATCAATATCGTTCATAACTGTCTAGGTCTTCTTTATAAGTGTTAACGACCCCACTGAACCAGGCTTTACTGATTCTTGAGGTTTGAGTTAGGTTTCGGGGTTACTGACACTTAGGCGATTTTCAGAGGGCACTTTTATCAGTGGGCGATAAGTCGACGACCGCCATTGTTATTCTGATAACGTACACACCACGATTTGTAATAATGCGAATTTATTTTAGTAGTATGAAACGAGGATATATTTCATGGATTAGTTGCTTTACTGTAGGGATAAAAGCTATAATCCTTACATAATCATTATTTATATTGTCGTATATGGAATCTAATATTATGTTAAGAACTTACTCCGTTTTTTGTTTAAGTACTCGATGTGTAACTAATTTTAGCTTACATTACAAAGCATCAAATTTTTCCCAAAAAATTCAGGCTATAATAGATTTGCTAGAAATATTATAATTATTGCTTTTGTAGCGTACCTACATGCGCATTTCATTGGCTTGTTAATACTCATACGTACTTTAACCCTGACGAAATTATTACATCATATTGCGAATAAATTACGCTTCAATTTCAAAAGCTTACCTAGCTACATTTAATCTTTGAGAGCCCGTTTCAAAGGACTTTAGCCTTTTCTTCTTACAAATGCGGTTACCTTCAAACGGCCCACTCTTGGTGTTATCATCTCCTACCTATCTCATTGAGCTCGAACTTTGCACATAACTGAACATGCGTGTTACATCGACACGTCGTTTAGATTGATATTTGAATATTTGATAGAGTGTTGTATGTAATCTATTTTTTTTTACAAAATAGATTACTTATCGTATTTACAAAACAAAGATAAATACGATGTTGAAGATGAGAGAAGAAATCTGTGAACGCGTTATAAGAAGGTAGTTTTGTATTGAAAAGATAGATCAGATCAGTATATCTGAGTTACCTTTTTTCTAATTAAGTATTAGGTCACGTATTAGGGGAAATTGTCCAACCAACAAATGATGTTGGTCCATTTCCCCTAGGGATTTTCCCCACTCTACTAGATTATACTCAAGCTAGAGCTTTAAACAAATAAATGCTTTTTAACTATTCCAATAGAAACAAAGAAGCGTACTAGAACTAATACATTTTCTATGCTATGCTATCCTTGAAATACACTCAACCGTGACCTATTCAATGCAGGGACAATAAACTAGAACAGCAAATAACTTTATAGTACTACATTAGTTACTAAGTTTATTACAAAGACTGAAAAATCGGAAAGGAAGCCTATAAGTTCTATAAAAGTAAAAACAGAAAGTATATAACAAATTAATAGTAGATCAAAAGAACATATTATTATTATTATAGTCTATCTAAGAAGTACTTATACAACGTATAAATCAGGATGAATGTGTAGCTAGATATTTTTTATGTATGAACTTAAGAAAACCGTGTCCAGCGGAACTTTTTGTTTGGTAGTTTTGAACCGTGGTCCAGCGAAACTGTGGTCTTACGGGATGAAACCGATTTATTTCACCGAAACGTAAAGAAATGATTTTCTATATTACCTTGCAAGTCCACTAACCCGTCAAATAGGGACCCAACACTCACCGCCCACCAGCTATTTAGCGTGAATTGAAATCGCAACAACACAATACACATACATTCTTCAGCATAGAGAGATGTTTACTTGTGTAGGCTTCGTGTAGGCGCCAAGGTTAGCTCGGGACTGGTTTCGAAAAAGTTCCGTAGCCGGGAATGATCATAAACGGACTCTATACTTTATTACTGGGCTTCTTTCTTCGTTCCTACATTAATAAATTTATGAAACCTCAGAAAATGTTGTACAATTCAAACCTAAAATGAAGTAACATCAAATGTAGGTATATGAAAAGAGTAATAAACTTCGTTTGAGACGTGGACGGAAAACCAAGCAATTACATTTATCTTTCAACTAAACTAGGTACTACTAGCATTTATATAGATGGTTGAAGATTACATGAGATCCTACCAAGAGACGAAAGACAGTGTAAATGAAACAGCGGTTGCTCTCAATCAATTCGCTCAGTAAGCCTTGTGATTGTGTTGTGATGATTTGAGTTACTGGCGTGGTTAGAAGGACATTCTCGCCCCAGTGGGACGAGGAACCGTTAGTCAGAAACACGAACAACCCCATTCATCATATTGCAAGAGTTACACCTTTTGAATTTAAAATAGTTGGAGTTTGACAATTTCAAGAGTTACCTCTTTATCTCTGCAGACTACGCATAAAAAAGTTTTTGTAAAAAAAAACAAGATACAATACAGAGTCTTGAGCTATTTCCATCATAAGTTATAAAAGCAGCCAAAAGCCAAACAACCACTCGTGGAAGCGACTAACAGTCAAAGTACCATGATTCTCAGTATTTTCTGCAGAAGTTAGCTTACTTGAGTTATTTTAGTTACATGAAAATGAAAATTACTAAGAGAATAAGTAGTAAGTTAAATAATTTCAGATTTCGAGATATACTTCCAGAAGTCTAGATATGATAAGAGTTTTATTTAGAGTAAGTACAGTTAGTTTGCAACTCGAATAAATAAATAAATAAATATTCACTGACATTTGAACACAACGCCTTCTAGTCCCAAACCAAGCAAAGCTTGTACAATGGTAACTAGATGGCTGACAGAATACATATATACTTTTTTTTGTAAATACATACTTATCATACATAGTAACACCCAGACACAGAACAAACAGAATATGTTTATGAATGTATGTTTCAAGCTGTAAAAATAGACTTCGAAGCTTTTAATGATTTTGGTAATGTGAGAAACGATATCTACTGTCTCATAAACTAGATATACGGAACAAAAGAAAACACACTAAGCCTTCACAATAAAAAAGAAATAGTTCGAGTAGCATACACAGTAGTACCACTTTGTTCCGTAAGCCAGTCAAAATCTACCTGCAGAGGTTATACCAAATTACCTTACCTTTATCGGCAAATAAATTGAACACTTAAACTATCTTTGTCGCCAGTTTATTTGAAAAATTGATTGCCTCTACTTAAAAGTAATAAAACTTTTATACTTTATTTTCTTTTTATTGTGCGTTACAATTAAATGGTTTTGGGGTCATCATATCCGTGTGGGTGTTTAGTATAGTTAAATTACTTAAAAGTTATAGAAATGTAAATTATCCGGAACTTTTACAATACATATTTATACAGTTTAGTGCCTATAATCTATTTACTATTATTATTTGATTTTCACGTTACACACGATTTAGTAAGCACTAAGTAAGACGCCTAAGTGGCTAGCTATTCCAAAATGCTGACATTGGTGCAAGACTCCGATACAGAGATGCCTAAAACACTAAAGTAAAAAGTTATACGAAGCAAAATATTGAAAATGAGATAGCAAGTCATAAGCAAAAAGCTACTAAACCGAAAGCCAGAGCAAAAGCTGTTTCAATTAGCGAATTACAAGTGACGTCAGCTTTTCGTTTTAACATTAAACACGTTATAAACGAGCAAAGCCATAGCTACATTTTGTCAGTAGCACTGTTGTGCGCGAATCGTAATTAACATTTGGCGGTTTGCCGTTGCGTAATAACAAAGTACAGAACGTAATGTTGTAGTAAAGCCTCAGATTGTACAACTGCTGGAGAGGGAAAACTGTTAAACCAGTAAACAGTAAAGTTTTTAATTATTCTTGATATTATTTTGATGCATTATTATTAGATACTTACTATGCTGTTTTGTTTGCTATTTAATGGACTTATATTGTATTCTATATAATAATTACCACTTTCGTTTTTTTTCTCTTTATAACGTAAAATTATCAAGATAGGTACATAATGGCGTAACTGTAATTCCTTGGAAGATTCGCAGAACCGACAACACAAGCCTTACGACTTAATGTAGGTTTTTTGTTTTAAAATATATAAATATCAAGCCGTTGACACCTATGTTGTATACATGTAATATAAGAGTGTGTTTTAATTAAATAAACTAATTATCTTATCTTAAACGCCCAGAGGAATATACGACCGTCTTACAATTCTGATGCATTTTACTAGTAAGCACAATTTATAAGGCTTCACTACGTAATGAAGTTGACAAGAAATGCTATAGAGCTCACACTGACACACACCAAAATGTTAGAACGGCTAGTTTAATATTGACTGTGTTACGACCTGCCACAATCATTTCACCATTAGAAGTAAAAAATAAAGTGATCATAATGAAACAGATAACATTATTTGAGAAATCTGCCACACTCAACACATATAGAAACGCTAAGAGAAGTTACACACAAATTTTGAGAATGAATAAAAAGTCTAAATGCCGTATCTACTGTTTTGTATTCCTTTATACATTAAGCGAAGTTATTATACTAATTTGGATAAACACAAAGTTATGACTTACGCACGGTGTTACTTATTTAGATAATATAAAAGCTAGCTAAACTTGCCGTTATGTTTTATTGCGATTTAGAATCCTTTGAGAAAAAACAAAATAGATAGATAGATAGATAATACATTTATTTGTCACTAAAACACACACATAAAAGTATACAACATAAACAGGTAGCAATACTATTGCGTTAGTAATATAAACTAATAAGACAATAAAACAAACACAAGAACACTACCTGCCTGTGTTTCTCGGACGTGTGTACGTATTATGTATGTTGCAGTAGACAAAGATATAGCTCAGTATAATATTGCTCGAGAGCAACACTGATTTTCAGCAATCACCCTTCGAGAAGACAAGTTGAACGAGGCAACATAAGGTAAGTAGGTACACTTTTTTCTTTTTTATATCTCGGCTTTGCGCAGAAACAAGAACAGCGGAAATTATTAACTAAGGTGCCCTTATAATCTTCATATTTATAAAGCAGTTACAAATATAAAATTGTTAGACTAAGCCATTTTTTCAAATTTTTTTCGTTATCGTCTCTTGTCTTACACTAAAGGAATAAAAATCTATGTCTGAAATTAAATTTATATGCGCTGAAACGTTTAATTATTAGCTATGTAAATTCAGATAACACGAGAAGCAACTTGACCAATTACGTATGTGCAAATACAAATCATTAATCGTTCTTAAAGACCAAACATGTAAGACTCAAAACATGTCGATTGCTAATGCATAAATAAAAATTAAAGAAACTTGCAAATAGGTAATTAACATGATATAATTATTATTTAAAGTAAGTAGGTATATAATGGCAAAATAAATACACAGTTGCAAACTGCTCTCAACTCAGCATATTATGCAGGTTGTGATTACTTGCGCTGATCTTCCGTTGAGGCCAATGAGGAGGTAAGTAAAAATTACTATCCGATATATGTATAAAAACTATTCACGACAGTTTTTAAAATTGTTACATCTCTCCTGGCGACCTGTAACACAGGTTTTTTTTAACCCTTCCACAGGTACCACGGTACCAATCTCATGCAATGCAGGTTTATATCAAGTAGCTACCTATTCAATAATTTAACTAAGATCATAAGCTAGACAAACCTTTATGTAAGAGAAAATAAATAAATACTTTACTTTACTTTGGTTTCGTTTAAGGTTAATAAAGGGCACTTCGTAATGTCAGTCTTATTATGTAAATATATAAAACAAAATAGTTTTACCGAAACCGTATCCGTTTTACCTTTACAAAGACCTATGATCCCAATCGTTTCGTTTCCGTTTGTAATATGAATAGATTTAAGCGGCTTAGCGACCGGGATGATATTTGGACAATCATATTCCAGAACCATTTTAATGTTAGTATAGTTAATTAAAAACTATGAATCGGAAATGTAACCGACTCTAATATTTGTTTTGCTAGTAGTTATCGCGTTGAATAATTGTTAAGTTGTTGACTTTAAATATATCACAGAGCATTAGTACATATCATATTATATCATATTAAGAATATTAGAGTAAACTATAAACAATGTAATGCTAATTATTGTAAAATGATATACCTATGTATCATTGTCTTTCATTATTTCCATTTAATTAAAGAGCTTTTCAAAAGAGATTTTATTTAAGATTTGTTCAAGTTAAGCTAAATTAAGTAAAGTTCTAAGCAAGTTGTACTGAACGCTGAAAACTTGGACCCGCTGATTTCGTTCCCCTTCATGAATATTGCAAGTAGCCTTTAAAAATGTATTAAACAAAATGATCCACAAAATCTTTGGACGTAAAAAAATATTTGCAGTGAAGAGGAACGTTATGGTCAAAATATTTTGTTTATACAAAAATAGTAACAAAGAAAAAAAAAACAAATTTTAACTATAAATGTAATACCATAACAACATTTTGTGCGATTATGAGTGATAATATTAGCAAAGCAATATTTTAGGACGTTTTACTTAATTTAAACGAATTTTAGTTATTATTGTTGATAAAACTTTAGAATAGTAGCAAAATCTGGTAGAATAACCTGACATCCAACATAGAGACCGTTTAGTTCACAGAAGCAAAAAACTAAACCGGCGTCAACCAAGAAAGCTAATAGCGCGATCACACTATGCCCATGCCGCTGCCGGTATGAATGCCGCGATTAATTTCGGAATGTTTGCCACAGCAACATCGCCTTTATTCTCACTAAGGAGCTAGGGCATGAACTTGGACAGGGAGACGGGACAGCGGCATGTTCGTGTTCACACCACTTCCCTGCCCAAGTCCCTGCCCACTTCGGCATAGTGTGATCGCGCTATAAGCTACACCACAAACTACGCCATGTGATCACTTCAGCAGGCTACGCCATAGGCAACAAAGGCTTAAAGCCCGACAGCGATAGTACACAAATGCAATGTTCATTTTCTATTAATCCACCGGACGTTCAAGTTGGTTCACCGCTCATTTAAGTTCAAAGATTTCACATCGATAACGTTAATTCACTCATTTACTAATAGAAGTAGGTACTTCACAGGCGATAGTGATCTTGTCGTATGATTATTATAAAATCAAGACGTTCTTTGAGCTATTCATTTCTTGCATCACTTGGAGTGTAGAGTTACAGCGTCTGACGCTAAGAAGGCTAATTCTAGACGACACTCAACTACTAATGGAGCATGCATATTGGATTATTGCGAGTTTGCCGAGACTAATGTACTCTACTGAAGAACGAAGAAATATAATCGACATACGAATTACAAACAGAGCGGCGAAATTGTATAAGCAATTCTGAAGATTCTAATTTCATGCCAGTTTTGTAGATACAAAGTAGTGTTACTTGCACAAACATGAACGATAAGCACCTCCTACTTCTAAATGGTCCTAATGTTAAAGTATAGCATTATGGTTAACGATCCGCAAACAGCAATAAGTTACTGCATAATTATGTTCGGGTTAACTGATATGCAACCGTAGCAGCTTAGACGCGGATTTAATAAGGATGAACGAACATAATGTAATTATACGGTAAAAGAGCATTGGAAACATGATACCAAGTTTTCTAGCATTCTTTAAAGTCAGTGTGGTTATTTAAATAATGAAAAATCTTAGTAAGAAGAAAAGAAATAAATGGGTTAGAGTAAAAAGAGATGGTGATAAAGCATGCTTACCCAGTTGTTTTGTTCAGGGCGGTGACTATACCAGGTCTCTCATAACACATATGCATACCAGACGAAACTTTGAAGCACTTATCCACACTCAGTATGAAATCTTTATTCTCAGAGTAAATCACAAAGTGTTATTTTCACACTAAAGAAGTTCACAAGATGAGTCAATCTACACCCGGTGCGAACATTTTTGGTTTTAGAGTCGCATCAATCAGTTCGGACGATCGAAACAGTTACTGCGAAACAAATTTAACATTAGCTACGGTTCGGCGAATGTAAATCGCTGTAAGCCGATCGTATTGCAGTTTAATTGTAAATATTCATGTCATGTAGCACTTGATTGCCTTTGGTCGGACGGAATGTAAAAGACACATTCAGGGAGTGAAACGTGGAACTGTGCTCATCAAAACTACAGCTAAAATTGTAAACGTATCTATTACAGTGGAGGGTTGGTGCGGTACAGGATCCTAAACCTTAGGGTAGCTACATCATTGTAGGTTCGTTTAATGGATAGTTCCGGACAATGTAACAGCAGAAATACTCTCATTTCCATCGTAAACATAGGACACCGGAACAAGGTCATTTGTTTCGTACGTCCCAATGGAACGCCGTAAATATATGATTTTATTCAAGCAAACGGGAACCTTCGTGTCTCATCAAAGCATAATGACAAATTTAAGATAAAGTTGGTCTTGAAAATATATAAAAGAGAGCAATTTGGTTATTTTTTTTATCCAAATTGGTCGTTTTAGATAACTTGAGGATATGATATCATCATCGAAATAAACAAATTACCACTGGATCGGAGAACACGTCCGTGGAAAACGTAATCTTAAATTAAAAGGAACATTGATTACGTGCGAGATCCCCGGGGTTCGAGCCGATGATTAATTGCGAAGCAGTCTAGCGGATACTTTTTGCGTTATTTAGCGCGGACACCGAGTAAATAGGATGTGGCCGGTTGTTTTGGGAAGGGCATAAGGAGTCATTACGCGGGTGTTTTCCCGTGTGATTGATCAGCATTACGTGCTCGCTCGCCGGCCAGAATGCAGAATCCTCGGTTACCTCGGTAAAACATCGGCCAATATAATTAATGCTTTGAGAAAAGAACACTGAATGAAATCTTTAATTGACCAATATATTACTGGGCGAATACGCACGCGCGATTGATTTAACTTTAGCAAAAGAGCTATTCTTCGTGTAACGTAACTTACAAAACTTTTTAGGCTTTTAAGCAGACCATATAACGGAGTCAATTTCAAGCTATATACTTTGAACCATGTCCGATTGGAGATTATAATAAAATTGGTTACGCGATCTCAAACTTATTGAGTTGGAAATTTACTTATAGCAAACCTTTTTATTCGCTAAAAATATTCTGTACTGAGGAGCATAAAACGTACCCGTAACATGAACACGCTATTATGTAAATGAGTTGTTTTGGACTTGCAATTGCAAGGTTACTCACAAAATAAGTAAAGCGCCATGCATATAAATATTGTAATATGAAATTTTAATATATTCAATTGTTGTGATTCGCGTGTCTCTAATGAGGAGCTGGCAAATTATACACTAAATTAGACAATCTTCACGCGGATGCAAACTCATAAATATCTGTCAAGGTTAACATAAAATATAGCAAACGTTATGCTGTAGTTTTTAAACTAGTTAATTTACTAGGCATACTACAAACCGAACCAACTCTAACTGTCCTACTCTTGGAAACGTTAACCTACTTTAAATTCGAGGTCAAATTGTGACTGTTTTGTCGAGGGATTTGGTAAAATCCGCACGGGAACTTTTTAGGTGAATTGTGAGATCATATTGGAGTGAGTTTTGTAGCTCCTCTTTTATTCCTATGAGTTTTAAGATAGAACGACAGGTAGACGATCCGTCTGCACGGCATCCTCTGTCTGTCCGACGTAATTGTAATAACAGCTGTGTACTGTGCTGTTCCCTGTTTCCCTTTAAGCCGGTAATAAAGTACCTGACTTTCATTTGGGCCTAGTACATCGCATTGACTTTATCTCATTCTAATAATATTCTCGTTTTCTACAATCGAAAACCCCTAGTCTACGACAAGCATTGTTTACAGCTTTCACCCTTCTGTAGATTTTTGACGAAATAAAAATAATTTGATAAATAAAGCCGTAGACCGGACACATATCCACGATAGTTATTCTGTTTATACAAGACTATTGTAGATAACCCTTGAGAAGTTGGGAGTTGGGTACCCTCGTCTGGATCCCGTGGGAAGCACGTAATTTTAACTAAAGATAAGGCCGGGACTGACCGCCAGAGTCGTTTAGATGGAGCTATTAACATTAAAGGTCTTGTTTCGCCACCTTTAGAAAGTCAAGACTAGATAGATTTCAATCTCTTAAATGGTCCGAGTGCGCTTTACTCGGGTGAACCTTTTCAGACGATCAGTTGACGAGGTGATTAAATAAAGTGTCAAGGGATGAAGTTATTAAGGTGAATATTTTTATATTAAACTTCTGAAGGCGTATTTCCATTACAGGGGACCCAACAGCGGACTCGGTGTGAACAATACAGCGTCGGTTTGATTTCTTTGATGTTTCTATTCACAAAATGCCTCATTATGGTTACCAAGTATCGTAATGGTTATTCCAACACGAACGGTCCCGCTAAATTATCTCGCGGAATTTTAATACTCCATTACAATTCACGATTCACAATTTATTTGGAGGAGTTATTATCACTGGCCTTGTGTTTGTAGCAGATAGCGAAATAGCTACAGCAGTGATTGCTCGTCTTTATCTTCGTTGTTTATGTCACCACTATCATGTAGACTGCCTATATTTTCTTTTAGTTCCTATTATTGACCATAATAATCTGATAGGTATCGACTTTTCATTATAACTATGATAATATAAAGACTACATTTCTGATCTTCATTTGACGGCAATTGTGTAAACCAAGCAATTATTCTTTATATCCTCGAGTGAGTGACAAAGGGTTTCCCCTTTGTATTAACATATTTTGTACACATAAAAGTGTATAAATGTTGAAGTATTATATATGACGCATTATTGGCATGAAAACTGCTGTAATAGAGCGATGACTAACGTATTAGCAGCGCCACGCCGCGGAAGACCGAAGTACTAAAACCAAGTGGATAAACAATAGATTTTTTTTTGTGATTTATTGTTTTCGTTCATTAAAGGGTTATCTCGATTCCGACTACAGTGATATCGATTTACTGCAGTTAACTTCTCATTAACAATCTCGTTTTTTTCATGCAGTTTTTTGTCATTGTCAGTACCTAGTTAAATTGTACAGTAGTTTTTCAAAGCACAAGGCTGAACATTGATTATATTTGCATTTATAATGTTGTCGCAATTCCTTATCAATTGCTATTTAGTAGGTAAGTAGTGTAGGTACATGTAAAGACCTCGTTTATCAATTTCAAGACCAACGACCATAAAATACTTCTAAAAGATCTGATTAAGGACATACCTATAATAGATTGAAGCTATTGCATAATGTCAATGCAGTATCTGAATCGGATACTTTGAATGTTCAGTTTGATAGTGCTAATTGCAATAATAATAAATTCCCAGATCCAGCAGTCAAGTGCGTCATGCATGAGTCAACATCATGGACATTACATCCGCCGAAGCGATTATTTCTTACAAAAACCGTGGAGTAGATAGGCCGCTTCCGTAACAATCCTACAATCCATACACTGCAATCCAAGTGATCACTGACAGTCCTCGCCACAGATTTCACTGTGACGATGCAACACATACATCAGAGGACAACACGCACGCATTCCTTGAACGAGTGCGAGATGCATCACGTTCGCCGCTCGCTCTCGTGCGAAAACCCGCCAAAAGCGAGTTCCCTGAGTACCCTTTATTGGCTGAGAGACATGCGCTGCAAACGTACACGACCAAACAGCAGGCGAGGACGCGCGCGACTGAAGCTCGGAGTAGAGTCGGTCGAGGCGGGGCGGGAGCGACGAACGCCGCCGCTCGCAACTCGCAGGTTATCGTGAGTCGGCTGCACAGATAATGATGTCAAAAGTGGATCGGACTAATGCTCTCTATTATGTTGTAAACGATCCGTATAACCTAAGTCGCATCGGCTCGCAGTCCCGAATCACCAATGCTGCACCGTCAGCTTCCTTATTGTAACAAATTACTATTATTGCTACTTTGAATATAAAATCATATCATTGGGAGATGAAGAAACGCTTCATGTGCTAATGATGTTATCAATTACTTCAACTTCTTTCAATTAGGGTAATGGAAAATTTTGTCTAGTGATTTTTACAAAGTTTGATTTTATATTTCTGGCTATAAAATGTTTGTTAGCAATTTTAATTCGAACAGTTGTTTTTGTCATCTCAATTCTTCTTCAAAAGTCTTGCCCACTGCGCTGTGGCCAAAGATCGAAAAGTGTGGTAAAAAGGGAGGCAGGCTTTTGGACTACAGTGTGGGGTATTTTTTATGAACTAGCCGTGAGCACAAAGTGGTCAAAGCGCATGTTTTCACAGAAAATAAAGCAAAATGTGTTACCACGCCCATGAAAACTGTACCAACAAAGAAAATCAGCGTGGAGTATCAGTCAACGAAGCCAGCGCCCGACGTGGCGCAAAACACCGGCCGTAATTTTTATTGTCCCACGCTGTTTCCTGCGCCAAACCAAATTGTTCCTTCATCCAAGGCGCTAAGAAATAAAGTCATTCAACTCTCACAAATTTCAGCCAAACGGATAATGTTGATATTTTGACGACCTTCCGAATGTGCACCGTATCGTGATTGTATTGGAGTGGTTAACGCATTGCTCACGTTAATGCGGACGACACGTTTCTTGCCGTTTTATAAGTACCTAGGAAAAGTGGCCTCAGTTCTTAGGGCAGTAGAGTTCGTTTCGGTGCGGTTGGTTCAGTGGCCGCCGAGAATTTCCATTTATCAGGACGTTGTGTGGGTCTATATATTTTGGTCGTATTTAAGAAGCGAGCTTCGTTTGATGGATGTTTTAGTCGGTTGAGGTTTTTGCGGTGGATTTCGCCAAGAGCCGTAACGTGGCGAGCGGAAAAGTGCGATCTTTCCGATTATTGAGTTTGCCGATAAAAAAACACCCGACACGTCGATATTAAATGTTTCAACTCCTAGCTAACCAATTTCGTGGTTCTAATCGCCATTCAATAAATAATTTAACTAACTCGGGCTATTTTGTTGCGTTATATCGGCGAGTATGGTATAAAAATAAACATTGACACCAATTAGCACATTACAGAGTCTCCACTTCCAGCGAGACTACTGCCGCCAATTATAGCGAGCAAAGTGCTAACTGAAAATAGTACTTGTATGCTATTAGGTAAATTGCGTCGAGATAGCTAATTCGTTCTGACCTAAATGTTGTAGGTATGACAAGGCTCGAGCGTAGCAGTTCGGAAATAGGAGGATGATCCTGAGGGAGGTGTCAGAGTGAGAGGGGAGCTTTAGGGCCGCAAGGGGAACATACCAGAGAAACGGCGCGCCAGTACTCCGCGGCGGAGTCCTACGTGATCCGTGTCTTAATATGTGTTTGTTTCTGCTTGTATCGCTGTTTGAGACGGGCATTTCACCTAATTATAAAGAGGATGTCTTTCATTTAGGGTTTCAAGTGTATGCGAATTGTATTCTCAAGTTATTTCTATAACGATGTTAGTGCAAGAACTTTGAATAAATCGCAGTCAATTTTTTTCAAGACTACGAGTATGCTCTATAACGTATACATTACTCTATCTATAAGCTTTACTTCACAGAACACTTATATCCTAGGGATATCGTAGTATTTTACGATTCTATGGCTCTACTTATCTAATAATACAATTACAAATATCGAAACAATTTAGCAATTTGAATCGAATTACAGAGAATGATTGAATCCAAATCAGGCTCGCACCATCCCGGCCTTAATAATAAATGCATATTACTGCATTTACGGCACCACGTACGTTAATGCCTGTGCTCGCTCAACCGATTGACTGAACCATCCTATATGGTGGTTATCCGCTAAACCGCTCTACATGTTATCCATGTTAAATAGTAATTTCCTACATAACATGCGACAGCCTAGTCTTTCATAAGTTAAAAACTTGAAGATGACGAAAAAAACCTTTTTATTGAGTGTTTCAACGACCTCTTTTGATGTCTAGATTACTGAGATATAAGATTTAAAAAAAGGCTCGTCGCGTCTTCGTCGGGAGCATTGAATAAAAGTTAAACAGCATCAAAAATGAAATAAATAATATTAAGGCGAAAAGCGCATTCGCTCACGGGCGCGCGGGCGCCACAAATTACGTCACTAAGGGTTGTTGCAGCAATTCCGTTTAGCATAGAACCGGGCCTGACCCGGAATCCCGGTTAAATATGCACATAAACGGACCGCGCCAGGAATCGGCAACTTGTAGTAAAGAACGGACCGGGGAGGCTTCTTAATGTAATTACCTCGGTCGTGAACGTACACGCAATGTTTGTGGATACAGGATACCAAACTAGCAGTTTATTGGGAACCTGGCTGCGAGTTAGTGTAACGAGGTTTGCGGACAAGGAGTTGCAAAAACATGCAGCCGTCTCATTGTATGTATTTATATACAAAAACCAATGTATTTAAGTACAAGTATTTATTCTATCAGTAATATCTGATTCCCGTAGAGTTTGGGACTACACGGCACTGTGTGAAGTCCATAAATACTTGTTGAATTTATGGTCAGCGATCACGTACAATTTCTTTATAGTTGGCACCAAATTCCTGATTAAACTTAATTTAACATCACCTGTGTAAAGAGTTAAAAAAATATTAATGCTGGACGCTCCGCATTCGTCATTCTTTACTAGGTATGTAATCGTTTTTCGTTTTGAAGCGATTATCATAAAGAAAATACCAATAAACCGTGGATTTAATAACGCACGTAATCTAATCTAACATTTAATTACGTAACAAAACATTCAACGGCCAAAATATTCAAATTAATATTCCGAATTTCCTTATCTATGAATCTTTCAACCCTGAAATAAGTAATCAGAGCCGTTTGCAGTCGCGACTAACCCAGTACGTCGACTACAAAAATATTCAAAGCAGATTCTTTAGTTGTATTTGCGTTACATCGCGTGGTCGCTTTATCAGCTGTGTGCGGCCTCTTTTGGTGCCACGCAGTGTAACTCAAAGCGACAAAACAAAACGTTTCACGCAGTAGACAATACACCCAGTTAGCGAACAATAGGAGTAAATGAAACGGTGAGACGTGTATAACCGGGACGTGAAATCCGCAATATCATTAGCGGGGAGCGCGATGAGTTCCAAACATTCGCCGCGCTTATCGCGCCCGTTATCTACTGCCAGGTCCAAGATGTCGAAAGAATACGAGCGAGGATTTACGATGACATTCTCTCCCACATGTACTCGTACATGAAGGGAGTATTTTAAGTTACAGGAAGACGTTCCTGGTTAAAGTCTTCACACGGACGGTATTGCATTCACACATACAAAACGAGTCAAAATACTATTATACTCAAGCATTTATAAATTATGTTGCAGGATGCAAATTAAATATTGGTTTAAGACATTTATTTCCTCAAAAGATTTACAAAAATCACTTAGAGACAAAATACAAGTTTAATAACTAAAAAATTATTACGTCGATTAGCGTAGACATAAGGTAGGTAGTTGAGAAGGCAAGTGTTAGGCAACGCGACAGTGCAAGCGCACGATGAGTAGGATTGTTGGTACCTACCCTCAAAAATGCTACAAGTTGTGACAGAGACTAGGGATGGGGTAAGAAGTTAAAATTATGTTAAAGTTTAATTAAAAAACGCAGGATCCTTCAAGATATGGTACTTTAGCAGCTTTTTGAAATATTAAAAAGTATAAATACCAATAGGACTTAAAACTTCAGTTTTTTTTTACACACAATTCGATTAAAAATGTAGAGCAAATACTGACCGTGCAACAACGACGTTAATTGCATAATGAGATAACCTATGAACTCGCTACTGGAACAGTCGGATTGAATGAATAGCCTATTGTCGAACATATCCTAGTCTAAATGGTTCTGTGAAACATATGCGATAAATAAAAGGGTGAGTCTGAAGAGTCTGAATCAAGATTGCATTTACGGGAACAAAAAAATGTGAAGCTTCTCCGCTAGACGGAAAAATACGCTGTCGATTGTTTCTCGCCATTTGGAGTACGCAAAATGCAGAAGTATGAAAATTATGTGTGAGTGTGCGACGCGACATGTCGCCAGTCGCCCCCCCTCCCTCGCTCCCTCCTCACTATCTCCCCAGCACTCATCTCCAATCTCCCCTAGAACGCGCCGCGGAACGACAAAACGTCGCCACAAATGTGGGTAAAAACGGAACTTGTTGCTTTATCAGTGTCATGTTTTCGGTGTGAAAATTTGTTAAATTACTAATGTCGCGTTAACCCGAAAACATTCTAGCCAGAATGTGGAGGCGCATTTTTCGTCAGGATTTTGGTAAAAATCACGTTATGAGAACTTTCCGAGAGAAAACGTGGAAACCCTTGAAGTCGGAATACAAAATTCAGGAGTGAATAAAAGCCAACACGATTAGTTTTGTAAAATAGTCTGAATGTTGGAAAGGCACGCTACGCCACTCGCCGCAGGCAGGATAGAGTAATTATAATGAATTTAAAGCTGGTCTAGACGTCACAAATCTAAAGTCAGTAAACAAAGGGATTTTTTCCACTAATCGCTCCTACATTACACGTATGCATTCAAGTGATGCACGAGTCGAGTAGGGTGACAAGGGAGAGATTCGAACGAGGAATGTCCCACAATCGATTCTTTGGGCGCAACTATGAAAGCGGGCTGGCATCGGGCGAGCGGTGGATAATTGAAATACCTGACGACAGTCGGGCGGACAGGATTGGGTGATTCGGCAGAGGAGACATACTGGCATCTAACGTAAACATTTTGATGAAATGTTTGCCGTGATTTGAACGATTCTCAAGCGGTTGTCTTGTCTCAGCTGAGGTTCTAATCTATCTACCGCGATCTCGCTGTTTCAAATTGAATTGAAACTGCTCCATTCAGACGGAAAACTAGGTACTTATACAGATTTTTCTTTATTGTTTTCCTGTTTATATCTTAGAATTTCCTTAGTTCCAGAATCTTTCTTTATATTATGCGTATGTAAGTAAACTAAAGAATGCTGCACTCTCGCAAACCGACTCTACAATTTAAACTAAAAGTGAACGATTTCCGTAACAAATCCTTTTAAAGTAATTGGTGTGCTCTCTGAGATCTATCCACTGTATCCACTACTAGGTACGATTGCGAGGAATAAGCTGCAACGAACTCTAGACGCCAACAAACACAGACGTCTCGGTAGAGAAGACTTGAAGTTTCACCCCCTGTACATTATTGTATTAATAAAGTCTGCCAGTATGTTTAATATGTTTATAGTATCGTATTGAATTATTATGTAATCTGTAACTCTGTTATTAATAAACTCATATAATTTTGGAATAGTTACACCGTGTTTTGTCTTTTGCATTCAAGATCAAATTCATTCAAATTTTAATAACAGTGTAAGTAAAAGTCGTCACGCGACCAGCAGCATTTCTCTTCCAAATCTGCTACGAATACGAATTATAAGTAGATACTGAGCGCGCAATTTATTCACTTTATTAATGGTTCGTATATGACAAAATGCAAAATTGGTAGGCCGATGAAAACAGCTGAATTATACTGCAGATTTCATTATAAGCCACACCATCGACCGAGCCACACAACAGTTTTACAGAGATTATAACTATTAGTTTGATCCGAAATGAGGCCTTTTTTAAACTATTCAAAATAGTATGCAAATTATTTAATTTACTTTTAGATCTCTTATGAGTTATGAGACGGAACATTATTCAAAAATAATAAGTGTACCACAGTAAACTAGCGTATAAAGTTAACCAATTGAATTTTGCGCGTATATTTTACGTACCTACTTAGGCCCGTAAGTAGACCCTGTTAAACCTTTTCTTAATTTTTAACTAAATACAATGAAGCATAAACACCCAAACGTTAACAGCAAAAAATCAACACTTGAAAGATAAACTAGCGTCTGCCAATGTCAAGGACACAACCCGAGTTATCTGAGTCTTCTTGATGAAATAAATAAATTAATAAAAATATTCACGGACATTTAACACAACGCCTTCTAATCCCAAAGTAAGCAAAGCTTGTACTATGGGAACTAGATGGCTGATAGAATACATAATATACTTTTTTTTCGTAAATACATACTTATAATACATAGACACCCAGACACAGAACAAACATCTATGTTTGCCACACACAAATGTTTGTTCTCGGTGGGGATCGAACCAACGACCCAAATCATAGAAGGCAGAGCTACTACCGGCTGAGCCATGACGCCTGTAAATAAACCGTAAAATAAGGAAACTTAAACACTTGATGCGACTCCATTCATATAATGGTACTTGAAATAATCGTAATCGATTAAAGTTTAGAACTAAAATAAATCGACGGCATATTTAAAGATGTCCGTGTGGTTTTCGCTTTGCGTAGGACTAAAAGAATTCCCCACGTTATTAAACCACGTTCTATGCTACAATATTAACATTCTTATACTGATGATGTGTAAAGGGAAAAATTTACTTTAAAAAGTTTCACAAATTAATAATTTACATTATTCATACATTATTTGAACTACACCGGCAGGAATAACTCCCGAAAGGTACTACTATTAAACTGTGCGACTAGGGTTCAGGTACTAGAGTTCACACAGCAGTTATAAGCATTAATCAACAAGCCAGTCAATGATTTTAATGGGTTGTTTTGCACTATAGAATGCTAAAATTGGCTATAAACATTTACGATAAAACCTCGCAAGCAAAGAGCTCTTCGACTTGAAATCTGACACAACAACTAATAGACTACACGGTGGAAGATTTCAGCCTTGAGCTTCAGCCACAACAAAGCTGGTGAAATTACAGCAACGTGGACGTGATCTACTTGACGTCTAACGTATCGCAATGCCGTAATGCCACGTAGACTAGAAAAGCATAATGTATGATGCATAAAGATAAATAAGATTGAATGATAATTAGAAATTTGATACGATATTCGCGTTGTGATTGTGTTGTTCTGTTTACAGTGCGTTAATTCAATAATTAAACATACAAAACTGCCATATACCTAAATGATCCTAAGTCCTAACCCCCCCCCCTTCCCCCCTACGTTTCTTTGTGCCATGGAACGGTCATACAGTTTACTATGAGTACTACGGGTATTATCAGACGTTTAGATTTAATAAAACACCGAACGAGTGGGTTTATAAACCCGCGAAGGTGTGGTGTTATAAATGTTATAGTCGAGTAAAGGACATAAACAAAAACATAATACCGAACAACACTTTCTATAAGATGAACAGAAAATTCGTGCATGATGCACATTTGATTATGAGCGAGGCACGCGGCTCAATGTTTACGTAACACAAACAGAAGTAAGTGATATCATCGTTTTAAAATGCGATGGATACCTACGTGCGTTATGGATTTTAATAGTCACTGGAGCGGTCCATTATCTATGACAGATGTGGAACACAACATATATATATATATATATACAGACATACATATAACGTACAGAAATACAAAATGACAGAAATGGATGAGTGTTTAATGAATCCGATCATGTACATAATCAGCTGTATTTGGTCACCTTGACGACACTTTGTCAATGACATACCATTTTAAGTGCAGGAAAATTTTACGAGACATTGTTGAGAAAAGATATATATTATTGCTATAATAATCGGAAATTGGTCGCATGACTAAAAACCTATATAAAGCGAGTGCGCGTTGACTCGCCCCCTCTATTGCATTTCTGACTTCAAGGAGTTCACACCTCTCGAATATTGTTAAAATAGGCTGTTACTATGCCCAAATGAATTTAAATTGTATTGCTAATTAATTATCCTGACTGATGTTCTAGTTATGAAATTCAATTCGTAATAATTAAAACATTTTGAAGTTGTTATAACTTTCTTTATCTTTTTTTTAGTGGTTTTAGATAGAAACCGCTTATTTCAGAAGTGGGATGGGACTCAATTCAATAGTCCTATCCTAGCTCTGGCCTAAAGCGTGAATTAACTTTTGAAGTCTACCGTCAAAAGTTTTCTTGTAGAATCATGGTTAGTGGTGAAACTAAGCCTGATAGGAATAGGTAGGAGTACTAATGATCTTTCTAAGTTTTTAGAAAAGTGTGTACCCTCAACGAGTGCTGCGTCATCGGTGCCGATGGCAACGGATGCACCTATGTGCCATTGTGACTGCCAGCCTGATCATCATGCCTACACGCCGCAGTCACACCCGCGAGTCAACCACTGCTCCCAGCAGTGCCAGTGCCGGTTGCAGAGTCCGCGACCTCGGTATCAGTGCCGGCTTGGGATGCTAGCACAACGTGTGAGCCTCTTGAGAGTGCTGTGTCGTCGTTGACATCACTGAACGCCTCATTGGATTGTTGAGAGCGTTAAGCAAGGTTAGATCCAACCATTATTGTGTTTCGATCTTTGATAAGGTTGCGTGGTATCGATTCTTTGTGCAAAAAGGTTAAACGAGCGTGTAAAATTGAACGCGCTGGAAGGACAGCGAGTGCTTATCCCGGATAGCTAATTGCCTGAAGGGCTTGTAGTTGGTTTAACATTTTAGAACTTGAGTTTAAACCACTTAGTTCACGCAGAATCGATATTGCAAACTTTTTATGAGGATATGTGTGCCGACAGTTATGCCACGTAATGTAGATGATACCAGGCTCTTATTTTGCGCAGTATCATTGTCAAAAGATCATAGCAAAGAACGATGGTTGTTACTTTTATACGTGGAATAACTGGTGCATAGTTACCTCAAGTCTGAAACTACGACTGTTTATTCTGTGCACAGATTATATTTCTGTGTAAATTTCTTGATCGAAAACGATCCGTTACTAATGAAGAGTCGGGCTTGTTTTTCTGAAATGTCTATTATGTGGTGGCGTTGGTCATCTCCAGCGCTTGTGCAATACACAGGTTCTTTCTAGTGCTAGTACCTAAAGATATATGTGTACTGTGACCTAAATCTAGTCCCTATGTGTGAAGGTAGATCGAAAAACATCGAAAGGTGGCTATGTTTGTTCTGTTAAAGACAGGGGTCATGACGTTACTGTCTTTTCTACGAAAATAACGATCTACAAAACAAGTTTTATTTCTTATCAAGGATCGTAGGATGCCTATACAGATTATGGCATCGGGACTGTGGTTATTCAGTGCCTAAATACCTACGGACGTGTTGACGTGTTGATATTACAGTGGACGTGTCTAGCTTTTAATTCTGAATCGGTGCTAAGCAAGCATTTTAGACATTTTCAAGGTACCCACACGTCAGATTTTGTGAGGCAATTGGTAACCAAAACATTTGTGTGTTGTGTGTATGCCTGGGTTACCTTTAACCCCTTGACATTGAGTTAGCGATATTTTCCTGGAGGTCGACATGCTCATCGTCCCTCAAAAAAGTAACACGAGTGTGTAGATGATTACAGGTACAGCCAGATGATCTCTCATCGTGAAGGAGTGCATTTGTTCGTGTGAACAGTGAGCAATGTATGTGTGAACCTCTAGTTCAAGGTATGATCAATAAAATTACGTGTAGTGCTTGTCAACTCATGTGAACCACTTTAGAAATGACTCCTCTTGATGGTGAGGACTGTGCAAAGTTTTTGACTGTAGTTCATTATTTGTACCGTCGCTACAACGGTAACAATTTGATAAATGCACTTTGAGTTGATGAGTAGAACACTTGTTTGTTACAGCCTGTACAGACTTTCATATAAGTCAAAGGTGTGATGAATCGTTCGAGATTTGCCAGACAAAGGTGTCATATGCAAATTGCAGTCGTCATACTTATTTTATTTTTGGTTGAACTCGAGCGAGTTCTGGTAATAAAATAAAAAATAAGAATAATGTCGAAATGTGTTGTGTCAATTTTATTATTTGTACCCACCCACAGGATTGACTTTTGTTTTCGCTAAGTAAGACCGATGGTTCAGATGCAAATGTCACTAGCAGTCACCCATTCAAATAGTGACTGGGAAGAAAGTTGCTTAATTTTGGTAATCGGTGAAGGTTGGCTTGGCAAGCTATGCCACGAGCATTTCTTCTCCCTTGGTAAAAGTGAGAGTTCTTATGTTCTTAACAGTGTATTTTACAGCTAAATTGAAACTAGCTTACGGACCGCCTGATGGTAAGCGATGTTACCTTGGCATTTGGATGCCTGCATCACCAAAGGTGACACAAGTGCGCTGCCGACCCTTGAAGAATTTGGAACCACCTGGTTTGGAGGTACCTTGTTGTAGTCACTATAGGGAATACCTCGGCATGTTTATTGTTCCACAACCTGAGTGAGTGTTTGTGGGAGGGAAATTCTCTGAGACTGGACGGTGCGTGACCACCTTGGCTCTAGAGTGTGTGGATGAATTCCCTGAGATTGGCGAGTAGCAGACTACTTGCCAGAACGACAGATCGACAGATTGTCGTATTGTAACAATGTGTGAAATTTCAGAGTTTGAAGAAGCCATGGTCACTGGTAATGTGTTGATGTTAGCTTTGTTTTTAGCTAAGAACGTGTGTGAAGTCTTATTCAGGTTTACTGATGGTTGATGCTGAACTGGTGGTTCATGATCGAGAAATCTTGTTAACTGTTTTAGTTCAAGCTGAACGGTTTTGGTTTAGTGTTCTTTTTGGTGTTTATGTTCCTGCCGGTAAACAGTGACAAAGCTATTTGTGATGTAAGTTTAAGGGCTTTGTTGTGTTGCTTTGATCGAGTGTGTCCTTATTCTGGTTTTGTCCGTTTAGCAAGCGGAAGATGGTCGAAAGATGACAATGTGTTCTCTATGAGCGAGTGAGATGTAATCGGTAGTTCTATTTTCTACCACATCAGTTTTGTTGGTGGAGCTGTTGCTCAGAATATTGTTTGGTTTGTCATTTATCTACTGGTGGTAGGTAGATAGAAAACAAAACTCTGTTTGTTTTTAGCAGGTTTTTCACGTCAGTTTTGTTGGTGGAGTTGTCGCTCATAATATTGTTTGTCATTTATCTACTGGTAGTAGGTAGATAGAAAACAACTCTGTTTGTTTTTGGCAAGTTTTGGTTATGTCAAAATAGACCGTGGATATTGTCCTGCCGAATAGTGTACGAGTATAGTTAGCGCAGATGTAATGATTTTGGTTGTGTATTTGTTTTGACCATTGAACTATCACGAAAGATTAATTTCAGTGTAAACAATGCAAAAGATTGGTTCTTTTGATGAGTTAATACCGTGGTGTTTATTCGTGGTTACCTGTAGCAAGTTGAGTGAGATATCTTGCATTGCCTTTGACACTAGCTTTTCGAAGTGTTCGACGATCGAGCAGTTCTAGCGGTAGTGTATAGCTGAAAAGGTACTGAGCAAAGTTTTGCTGTTCTGTTTTGTAATTTAAATGAAAAGTCGACATTCGGTTTCTATTAGTGGAGAAGTTATGAATGTCCTAGTTTTTCTATCAATGGTTTTGTATCAGAGAAAAGTATCTTTGTTGTCTATGTAGCCTATGTCTCCTGCAAATAATGTAAATAGTGTCTGTATTTAGTCGAGGTAAACATTTTCTGTAGTGAGCAGCTTTATAAGTCAATGCGTGAGTGCATTGCACGGCCACAGTTGGCGCAGTTTAATAATGCAATGGATGGATTAGTGACGCTAGTGTGTGCTTAGACAGAAGCAGTATTTGGTTGTAAAAGTTTTGAATGTCAGGTTAGACCGAGCGAGAATAAGTTTAAAGTTTTTACAGACTACCCTGGTAAACATGAAACAGATGCAATAGTTGGTCTTGTTGGATACTTTCGTTGATAGTACCTCAGAATGTTTAGGTACATGATTGAGTTACCTTGATAGTAGTTCTTACTTGCAGTAACGTAAAGTTTGATGGGTGTCAAATACTTACGAGCCAGTGCTTGTTATCTTTGACCGACTGTTACTAACGGAGTAGTAAACATAAGTTGATGTATAGTTGGCTAGTTATTGCAGTCACAGGTGTGATTGATGTACGTAGATATAGCTGGATAGTTTTAAACTGTGTTGTGGACAGTTATGATTCAGTGTTGGTTTTATGTAGCTATGCTATGCTGCAGGGTTCGTGTGAGCTGTGCTTTTGAGTGGAAGTTGTGCAGTTGGAAGTTTTAAACTGATGGTTCTCCATGCGAAGTTATAGTTTGCGTTGCGGTGAACGTCAAACGTACGCACTAAGGCCCCCGGTACAAGGGCTTGTCTCTTGTGATGAAACATCAGTTTCATGATGGCAGATACTGGTACAGTTGATTAGCGATTGGTTCAACTGGTGTTGTAGCTGAGCAATGATTGCTCGATAAAGGCAGATACTGGTACAGTTGATTTGCGATTAGTTCAACTGGTGTTGCAGCTGAGAAATAGTTGCTTGATAAAGGGAGTGAATCCCTGAGTCGCGGTGTCGCGATTCTTGTTTATAAGTCTGGTTTTGTGTTTTTGTGTTGCAATTTTGTAACCTACTTTGTTTTGACTCGAATCCTTTCATGCTGATGTGTAACTTTGTAATTGAATTTCCAGTTAATTGCCGTGACAAGCAAACTTGGCGCCTCTGTCATTTGAACGCCTTGACATGCTAACTGGGTGCCTCTGTCTTGTGGATTCTGTAGACAAGCTAACTTGGCGCCTCTGTCGTTCGAACGCGGTAGACACGCAAACTGGGCGCCTCTGTCTTGTGGATGGATGTAGATGTCGCACGTTGAACGCGAAACACTGTAGTTCAATTCCACTAACAAACTTGTCAGCTAAACGCGGCTGAGCCGTGGCTTTTCATTTGTTTTGGGCTATTTCGATTCAACTTCACGGTAACGTTTCAGCTGAGCTGAAAATTGATCAAGCCGTGGTTGGAACTGAATAGAACTTAACTTGTTGTGAATTGGTGGAACTGAGCTCTTGGTACTATGGTCACTTATCTCTGTGACGATTCAATGTGATCCGTTAGATTTTCCTAAATAGACTCATTTTGATTTTGACATTACAAGTTCAATTGAAAATTGCTTATTTGAGTTATACTCTGGCATGGATTTTTCGACACTTTTCTTGATGAAAATTTGAAGAGAAGTCTATGCTCGAGTTTCGATTCAAACTTTAGCAACTTTGAAGCATACAAACCTAAGACATGCTAACACGGTGCCTCTGTCTGTTGTTGAAAGATATACAGGTTCTCTGTATATCCTGGTTAGGATAACAGAATGATCTTAACTGTGTGTTTTCTATTTTCAGTTCAAGAAAACACACCCTGCTTGGTTCATCCCAGCTTGTTCTAGGCAACTCTGATGACAGGCGCCTGAATCCATGGCGCCATTACTGCAGTTCGTGCCTCCAGCCTCGCTGACCTGAGCCTGCCTGCGGAGCATCATCATGACTGCACCATCATCGAAGGGAATATCCTGCAGCTGTACTAGATGAATGTGGTCGAGGTCGACCAGCTGTCAGAATGGCCGAATAATCGGAAATTGGTCGCATGACTAAAAACCTATATAAAGCGAGTGCGCGTTGACTCGCCCCCTCTATTGCATTTCTGACTTCAAGGAGTTCACACCTCTCGAATATTGTTAAAATAGGCTGTTACTATGCCCAAATGAATTTAAATTGTATTGCCAATTAATTATCCTGACTGATGTTCTAGTTATGAAATTCAATTCGTAATAATTAAAACATTTTGAAGTTGTTATAACTTTCTTTATCTTTTTTTTAGTGGTTTTAGATAGAAACCGCTTATTCTATCAACTATGAAGTGCAACATATAACACATCAATACCTGAATCCAAGACATTGCTTTAGCACTGTTGATAATTATAGGAATCGATCAGAAAATTATTAAAACTTCGTCCAATTGATCATTTTCTGGTAACTAGCCAAGCGTGGTTCGGCTCTTGTTTATTTGTGATCGTTACATTAACATCTTATGAGACACCGTTTGCATTCATATAACATAGTTTACGACATTTAAAACACTATATTTTATATTCTCCATAAGAGTCTACAAAATTGCAGAAACAGATCGTAAAATACACTTTATAATTCTCTTGAACGGATATTTTATGACTATCACAATGTGGAAAGAGCTACATAGCTACGTTTTATTTGGGATACAAATATAACATCCAATGTAAATGTGAATTTTTAGTTATTATTATGGAGCAGACAGATCATATCGATATTTTATAATTTCATTAATGAAAGGGCTGATGCTAGGCTGATTCCATAACATATAAATTAAATTCCAATTTGTCCAACCGAAGTTGCCTGACCAGTCCAACGTTTGTTATGACTTCAATACAAATAGTGGCAAAATACACGCATGAGAAAACTCGAAATTAAATCAAAATGTTTAAATTTTATCAGTAATTGAATTCGAGCAATGAACAGCGGGTAGCTTTTCAATGCTGTTCAATTTACACGGACGTTCATTAATGCGAGAAGGTGACTCGCGTCATCATTGCAAAACAAAGGGCCACTGGGACTGGGATGCAATCAAAACGAATTATCCAGCGGAATCAATGTTTGCTCAGGACCAAATGGCTGTCGTTTACGATCACGGCAGTAAGCAATTTTCTAATAGAACCGGGCCAGGGAGCACTGGGCAATAAATAAATAATAATCAATAAACGCTCTTTTTGTTTACACTGCAGCATCGCACAAGGGCGTGTCATATCGCATTCCATTCCTCATACGAGCTGAATTACACTTGAACTACTTTAACTACATTCAATCATTTACAATTTACGACATGCAAAATTGATTCATGGTGGACTGTAACAATTTGTCAACAAAGTAATCACAATGTTACACAAATCCTACTAATATTATAAACCTTCCTCTTGAATCACTTTATCTATTAAAAAAACTGCATCAAAATCCGTTGTGTAGTTTTAAAGATCTAAGCATACATACATACAGACAGACGCGGGAAGCGACTTTGCTTTATACTATGTAGTGATAGTGATGTGAATGTAAGTTTGTTTGTTACGCTTTCATACAAAAACTACTTAACCGATCATCATGAAACTTTGTACACGTCATATTCTTGGAGGTATTAGAAGTAACATAAGATACTTTTTATCCCGGAAAAAGTAACGGGATCCAATGGGACGCGAACGAAGTCGCGGGCGGAAGCTAGTAAAATATTCCTATGATTATAATTTCAGATACTAAGCGAAGCAAACTTTAACGACCACAATATTTTGCTTGTTATTATCTAAGTAAAAACAGACAATGATGGAGCAAAAACCGAAATTGCCTTAGCATTACAACAATACAAGCTGTCAGTCAATCAATAGCAGTTGAATTGGTGACCTAAAATGTTACTGCAAGAAAATTGAAGTGTACTAGGTATATTGATGGAATACTTTCCGCCAAATTATGTTTCCAGATTTATCTTGGATCTAACAAAAACCGCCAAAAACCGCGTCTGTTTTGGACTTCTAGGTTTTTAACGTAACATATAAATCTGACACGGGTTAAGTCCAAAACAGACGCGGTTTTTGGCGGCTTTTGTTAGATCCAAGATAAATCTGGAAACATAATTTGGCGGTTTATGTTTATAATAGATTTAACACCATAAACGTCATATTTAAACCAAAAATTATACCTTAGAAAAGAAAACCATGAATTGGGAACATATAAGTAATTTATCACAGTTAAATTATATATCAGTTAGAAAATCTCAGTTCGTAGATGATACACACTGGTTAATAAAACAAAAGTGGAGCGGTCATGATATCTGAAACCCTTAGTTCCATAACTTTATAAATATTTGATTCGGTGGACATAATAAATATGAATTTGTTAGAACGCTAATGAAGGTGATAAAGTAAGGTAAAATCAATTAAAAACTAATGATTAAACATATTATTTTAATAATGTTAAATTCCATTCTAATCGCACAAAGTTAAAAAAATAGCAACAATTTGGCTGAAATACTCAAAAGTCATTCAAATTTGAGCGCCACTTAAAATTGCTCTGCCTTTGACATTACTCATTTGTAAGAGATGGCAATAATTTAAGCGTGACTTAAATTGAGTGGCGTTTGAGTATTCGCCCATTTATCTTGTAGTTTTTTTTACAACCTCCGTTGTGTTGTAATAACAAATAATTGCTCAAAATTAAGCACTTATGAAACTATGAAATATCGATGCTTAAGAATAAGAAACTGTATGTTATTGTTAAAAGACAATTGTAAGCACAAAACACAATCGCCAGCTGACTCCAAAAGTCCAAAACTCCATGGAAAAAATTCTTCTCACAGACAACGGTATCGACGCACGCGCATTGCTAAGGTCACTACGACATATTTCCTATCCTTTACATACTATCGAGGATAAGAAAGGGAGGAAGCGAGAAGACGCGTTATGCAAATGAGGTAGCTCGTACAAAAACGAGCATTTGAATTTAAGTCACTGTGGCGAGCTGGTCCCTGTCTCAGTGATTGATTAGTGCACCTTTCTAGAGATCCGCGGTCTTATTGTATGTCTCTTTTGTTTGACATAGTATATCTCAGCACTGTACGTACAGCTTACAATACTGGAAGCTAGAGCTGGTAGAGCTCTAAATAGATCGTAAACTAGTTAAGAAAAATCGCCTAGTGATATATAAAAATTTAATAATGCAATAACTTGATGATAAAACTATTTAAGTTATGAAAAGAAAACAATTTATAGAACGATAATGTATAAATGAAAGAGCATAATAACAAAAAAACATGGAAGAATGGACCAGTATATCTTTATACCAATAGGCAGCTAAATTAGACGAGAAAGACACGTAACTCCATCTATCGTGAAACGGATACACTTCTTAGTGTATATATTTCGTTCAGCCACAATGTCTTCACGCTTAGTTTATTTTAACATCATTTTTCTCTTTAGCAGAGTGCTCATTAAAAGTTGTTTTGTTTATTTTAATTGCTTTACCTATTTTACTCACAAATACAATATTGCCTTCGTGGTTGCGTTAGTCAATCTATACATCTATACATCTATACAAATATTATAAAGAGGAAAGGTTTGATTTTTTGTTTGTTTGTTTGTTTGTATGAATTTAATAGGCTCCGAAACTACTGGACCGATTAAAAAAATTCTTTTACCATTAGAATCCTACGTTATCCCTGATGAACATAGGCTATATTTTATCCCGGAATTCCCACGGGAACGGGAATTACGCGGGTGAAACCGCGAGGCGCTGCTAGTCGATTATATTGTAATGTATAAAGTGAGTCTAACTTACAAATTGCAATAAATAATAGAGTGCTAAATAAATTAAACTTCATAATGCCCTGTTTACTTTCACAGTTCACGGCCGCATTTGAAAGCGGTAATCGCGGTTCATGTTCCATCTCTGTTTCTCTAGCATACGATATTCAGATAAGACGTGTGTTCCTATCCCATTCTAATGTGATTTATAGCTTAAGAAGCTTTACATAACCGCACTAGCTACAATCTTACATATACTTACATTGTGTTAGTGCCAGCCAGTTCGTTAATCATTATATGAATATTATGACGCTATAAAGTAATTATTTTATCTTGTTTGCACAGTTTTTTTGTATTTTTAACATTAGGTCATCCAAAGGTAAACAATGATAAAAATATGTAGGTATAACAAGTTAACATAACTTATCCAATATGTTACAAGATAACAAGAGTGTTTAGTGATCACAAAATTATAAGTTATACAGGAGTAAGGTTTGTATAACGGTATTATATATAAAAAAATATACGAATATACTCGATCATATTTTATAGTAGGGCAATGATTTAGTTAAGATTATTAATTCAAGAGTTGTGATTTGAATCATAGAGAAGTATGCTAACAAACTGTAAGAGATATATTTTCAAAAGGGTTCTTGGATAGCCATCAATTCTAAAGATACACAAATTGACAGTGATGTGGGTTACATAGTTGCTGATTGAAGATTGAAATCTGAATAACGATATAGCCTAAACGACGTGAATAACCGCAAAATATCTGATTCCGAAACTAGAGCAGCGAAATAGTCTAATCATAATTTATTTTTTATATGTAAAAGTAAATGCAAAGAAACTGACATTATAACTTTTTGGCCAAAGTAAGTGAACTCACTTGAAGCAAAGTTCATGTTATTTATATCCCCAATTGATCTAATTTCGAAAGCCTGCCATTGTATGAGATGAGTGCTTATAACTAACTTTCAAAAGCATTAGATATACCAAAGTCACACTATGTGATGAATTTACAGGATGATTTTGAATCATTATAATCTAAAACGAAATAACAGCTCATGAAACCAAATCAAACACTATGCGTAATTGTTTTGTAAATTATGTTTTTTTAAATGAGGTCTTACGTCATTTTGAAATCCTTTACACAAATTGTTCAATAATGTAAAATCACATTGCAAAACGCAATTAAAATAGAAATTAGAAAACGTATCACTTTCTCGTAATTGACGCTGCTATACCCACAGGTCCGCAAACGCATCGGTGCGAGTGAATAGGCGAAACTAATTACCAAGTGCCAGGCAACACATCAGTTTATTATAATGGGCCATTGGCAACGGTTAAATAAACTAGGATGGAATTTATAGTTGATCATGATGAAGATTTAAAAGTCATGAGTGTGATCTATTTTATCTAACAGTTTGATATTTTTTTTTCAAATTAAAAAGAAACCTACCAATTAAAATTTTGGTAATACTCAGCACCCGTTGAAAGGAATAATACAACTTTTAGGTACCATTATATTATGAAATAGATAAATTGATGCAATTTCATAAATAAAATCAATGAAAAGCCTACTCACCGGCTGGGCTCCACCATCATTTTGTGCGGCCTGAAAATAAAACAATTAATTAAGTACAAAACTAGGATCAAAGAAGCAAACATATTAATACGCAAAAAGTTCATATAAGGCCAAACGATCAAAGGAACAGAGATATCAAAGATTTCTAAGAAAAGATCTAAATCCTATATGAACAAAGACAGTACTCGTTTTGAAGTAGATTTCATTGCATAAGTACTTCATACACGAGAAACTAAAACAAGACCGCAAAGTTTAATAACGATGCACACACACGAAAACTGTCTAAAGTGGCCGCGAGTCGCGCGACATAGTTTTGATATCCGCCGCATTATCCCTCGGCATAAAGAGGATGTGATTTATAACTTTGGCGCACGCTTCACAATATTCAGACTAAACATATATTAAAAATGTTTTTATGACAATATTTGAACTAGATCATTCATTATTAAATTTTATAATGAGTAGGATACCGAGGACTGACAAAATAATAAGAATACAATACGTATAGGAAACATTTAAGAAATATTACTTTGACGATGATGAGAAATTATACAATCGTGAGTGAGAAGCAGAAGCAAAACTGACATTTAGAAATATATGGCTTTTAAACAACTTTCTATACTTTAAGCAATACACGCAAGTGTCAATTAAAACTGCAATTGTTGTTACATGTTTTAACAAAACAATATACAAGGAACTAAGTAAAATAGACTTGCTGAATATAACCATAAAGACCGCGACCTACATTAAAAAAGTATGACATATAACACAAAAGGCTCATTCAGGTATGCAAATATGTTCCGACATCAATTAATGTAGTTTAGTTACGATACTGAATCAATATAAAGTATATTAAACAATGACAGTCATTAAGGCGATGCGTAATGTCAGACAACCTTCTCGCTCGCACATTTCAACATTTTTGAAGATATAATATAACTAAATATAATTATGTGAAATTGCAGAGCTTCAGGGTCGAGAGAATAACAATGCAAAGGATCAATAAAAATATCACATTGATCCAAACAAGTTTTCTAACCAAAAAATCTGAGCTTTAATTTATCGCATTGGTACAAGTTTTTACAAGTGTTTGGATCAGTGTGATATTTTTACTGAACCTTTGCATTGATATTCTCTCGACCCTGAAGCTCTGTAATTTCACATAATTACATTTAGTTATAATACATTATGGACAATAATACAGAGTCCATAATTTTAGATCTAGATAATATCATACTTAAAAACTAAAAAGTTTTGCAAGCGTACATAGTATCAGCTAGTTTTGTAATAAAATTTTAAGTGAACATGGCTTTGCGGTTACCTCTGTCCTGTATCTTATCCGTACTGATATCGGACAAACAGTCATCAAAGACTAGAATTATTTGAAACAGGACCCTGATGATTATGAATTTAGCCTTGAAGCTTGTGATCGTGAAATATTTCACATTCAACAGATACACAAACTCTACCGTATTGCGCATATCACGTGCTCCAGTGGCCGCTTTGTCAACGATGATAGTCTTGAGAATATATACGGTAAGAACGATGACCTTACTACCAATCATGATAATCCTCTAAAGGTTGTAGACGTTCAACCGTTTTGTATCAAACGATCACCTCAGGGACGTCAGTTTATTACATTTTGTTAGTTGAAAGAATGTTCAAGTTTAGTTTGAGAATTAAGGTAATTATTGTTACCAGTTTTCTTTTCTTGCAACTCAGATTGTTTGGTAACATAGTATCGTAAAGTAGGTAAGTATGTAACAAGGTTTTTAAAAATGTACCTTTTATTACATCATTTACATCATCTAATTTCAGAATTCAATCAGATAATATTCATAGTACTAACCTACCAAGTTAAAATCTTCAAAAAACCTTTCCAGAATGTTGATACTTAATATCGTATACTATAGAATGATAATCTTTTTATTGGATGTAATGAAAAAGTTTAGACAACTCAATAGCATAAATTGTGCTGGAAGTTCAAGTAACTGAAGCAAGCAATACCTTATTAGCAACTTCACGGAAGCAACTTATGGAAAAATTACGCCACAATTTACTTATCAAAAGAAATAGTAAACCACAAAATAAGGAGAAATGCCAGAAATTGGTGCGTCATATACCTAGAACAGTTATGTTTTATGGCATATTCCACGACTTACCATAATTTGGCGAACAGCTCGCCAAGGTCATCGAGGTCATTGCTTCGACTCCACCGCCTACTACGCCATCCCATGGTCGAGCTGCTTCACGTCATTCTTATCGCTCCTTATCGCGTTATCAATAACTACGCCCGTTCTAGTGGTGTAAGCCGCAATTTGTGACAATTTTCACAACTGATAAAAAATACCCACAAGTTCAGTAGGTACCTAACCAACTACTTACTTACAAACGCCAATTATCGCAATTGACTATTATTAGATAGTATTACGTGATAATTATCGTTCACTTGTGAAATATACATCCGAAAGTCAAATTATTTTATGGGAGGATTAAATCGAAACAATTATAGGTTTAAGGTAAAATGGAAAATATTGGATTTCCAGATTTCTACATAAAACATGAAACGGCGAAGAGAAGGTCAGATACCTCGTTTAGAATTCATCATTCGTATTACGCAAGTGTATTTTCGTATCCAATAAGCGTCACCAACAGACGAGATTGAAGTAAACGAACAGTTATCAGTGGAGACAATTTGATCCTAGGAAATAGTGTTGGTTTAGGATCCTCGATCACTTTTGACCACATCCTGTCATAGTGGCTGTGGTCACGACTGGACTGCACGGGAATCACGGGATATACGTTTTCGAATCACTCTCACAACAAAAATCCAATAGAATTCCCACCACAGATTTTCCCAACATATCAGTATCACAGCAGTAGATAGTAAAAGTAGTTTACCATAAAAAATAGTAGGATCGAAAACTTTAAATATTACAATGAAGTCCATAACACCGATAATTCGTTAATAGAATTAAGCCGAGAATGTAAACTAGGTTTTATTTGACACGTGCGGTGGTACAGTACTGAAACCAGTGCGCTTTAGAACGGTGGTCAGCACAATAGTTTTTATCACTTCCTTGAAACAAATATGCACTCGTTATAACACCAATTGGATTAGCTTATCACTTTATCATGACACAGTACGTCGATCAGCCCATAATCACAACACTTATATAAATCAATGTTAAAGTTACATTGAATAAATATTTATTACATATTGAAAAGTAACAAATTGTATATCACTCTACTAAGACCACCACAGCCTATCTGCCATCGCATCCTATGGAGCAGGTAAATTTGCAATTGCCCCAACTCTCTTCGATAAGCTGTTCCGAGAAAAAAACATGCAAGCCATTTTGAACCTAAACAATCAACTTAGATAAAATTGAATGAACTGTTAAGAGTCCAGTTAATTTGCGCTTTATATTCCAAACTCATAGAGTTAGTAATGCCTTGATAGATTTCGTTTTCGTGAGCGAAGATGTCGGCGATCTACAAAGTATTCGGCAGAAAAAAGGCTTTGTAACACAAAATTAGGGAAACTAAAAGTTAACAATCATCATTCAACACGACGACGTTGTTTCGCCTCCACTAATAATCGTAATAAAAGAGTTTACTTAAAATGTTTTACCTTTAAATGTTTGTTTAAAACAAGTGTCCGTGGTTTATTGTTCGCAATTCAGTAGGTAAGATTCATCAGTTGTACATTACAAAGGATGAAGCTATAAAAATATTGCGAAATGAAATAACAATAACGAATTGCAAATTAGCCATTTACAGCTCACTGGCTGCGCAGTGCACATTAACACGAGCCTATGGTCACACACATGCAGTAATAGGAAGACATTAATATTACTGATCATATACAATGAGCAAAGAAGTGTAATTTTCTCCTATGGTTAGAGAAAATCCGATGCAACCAGACTATAATTACGTATTGAAACGTCATATCAAGATACACCTCGCCATTCACGAAATGGTTGCTCGAGTTAACTCTTTTTTACATGGTCGGGCGGCGCAATGCCCTGTAATTTATATTTGATGAATTAGCCAAAACGACGGGATACTAATAATTGAGGACGTTCGGACAAACGAAACGAACACGGCTTGAGCCCTTCAATTTAAAACGGATGTATCGAGAGCTTTTTGCGAATGGAAATATGATTTTCGGAACAGAGGGTTCATCGGCCGGATCGAAGAGGCGACCTTGGTGTCTGTGATGCGCCAACCGTGGCGTGCCAAACCGAAATCGAAAATTGACGAATTTCTCGAACAAAATATACAATGCGCAATTCATATAGATTCTTTGCCACGCTTCACTCATGGTTATGACAGGCTCCACCTATTGTATCACAAAGTTACCAAAATAAAGGCGATTGGTCAGAATTTAGAGTCAAGGAGAGTTTAAAATGATATACCTATCAACTGTGAGTAGTTTTACACATGAGAATGGCAATAGGAAGAATAACTGTAGGGTCTCATTAGTGGAACGAGCGAAGCATGCCGCGGTTAGACTAGCAGGGGCGCGGCGCGATGGGCAGGTTCTGAAGGGCCTTATTAGTCGGCAGGTGGCTTTTTCTCTATTTTGTTAATTTTGAAGCCTCTGAAAGCTTCCAGCGAGACAGGGCTTCGACCTCGAGCTTATTTTGAATACCTATATTGTATTTGTAATGTTGTCACCTCTACTTTGATCCGTAATTTCTGAAATCTACAGACAGTAGACTAAGTTCCTTTTTTTTTATAGGCGATTTATAAATTGAAACATTTAAAGGATAGTTCAACAAACAAATAAAATTATTCAGCCGAGATAGACATGACAAAGGTATTCAATTGCTCGTGATTAACAGACGTTTTATTAGATATCGTTAAATCTAAGAAGACTTGTAAAATACTTGATCTTTGTTTAGTTTTAGGAGTCATTTATAACTCGGATTTGTAATTTCACACTGAAAACAATTACTTGGATTTGGAATAAGATTTAAATTTATGAGGTGAAACTTATTATGCAACTATTCGTTAGCATAGGCCATAGGGCGAGCTAAATACTCATGTAACTAAACATTATATCATACAATTATAATCATTATTTCAGCTAAATCATTTACTAAGACGATTGGACAGAAAGACAATCTATTGGTCCAGTGTGATCGCAACTGTATGTAAGTAAGATGTCCTAAAATATAAAGGGAGACGGAAGTATAACTTAGTTTGGCCATTGGCCAGTGTAGTATGTTTCTCTCCCGTTCACAGATAACGATGGTATACGAAGTCCTGATTGAGATTCATAGTTTACAAATTGGTCTTCAAGAAATTGAGAAAGTTATAGCTCAGTAAAGTCTTGTAGTTCGAAGCACACATCTTGAAACTTCCCACCTTGGCGTGCGAACACGGTAATGCTCTCTGAGTCTTTATGAAGACTATGAGGAACTTGCAAAATTTCCTCTCCTATGGAGAATTTCGTGCAAAATACGAAATTATCGACTTCAAAAATTAAACTTTAGTTTTATTTAAGTACTAACTGACGCATAATACACTGGTTTATATCATGGAAGAAAATGTCCAGAAAATGACTTTTCAGGGTAAATTTTTTATTGATAGTTCAAACCATTCATTGCCAAAAATAAATATTAAACATACGAGCTCAGACTCCGGTATACTATACATCCTAAAACTTACTATATGTAAAGCTAAACTCCTAACCAAGTCTGGCTTATTCAGTTCGCTATACCTGTACTGGGTAACTTTCCTCAGTCTTGTAATGAGTTAAGATGAGATTATTGCTTGGGTTGATTTACACAGGATATTATGAAGATTTTGCTACTTGGATAATGAACTCATAACGTTAAAAGTACTGTATATAGGGTTATAAAGAATCTGTAAAATATGATAAGATCAGTTTATTGGAGCTCTATATGTATAAAATCTTTGTTACTTGCCTGTTAAGTGATAACAAAAGGAGATGGCAGAGTACATACTTATCTGTCTGTCATTTTAAAGGAGCCATGATATGCAAACATTGTGTAAATTAGTACCAAATGTTATATCTATACCTACTATTATAAAACTGTAAAACTGTAAAAAAACTTAAATTAAAGATATGGATTAACGAATTATGCAGATCTACTAAATAAACGATTCTGATTCCGAAAATCAAGTTTGTCTGTTTGTTTGTTCGCGGATTACGCCTAAACTACTGGATCAATTTCAATGAAACTTATACCATTCAGAAGCCCTTTTTCCGGATTGAAACATAGGCTATATTTTATTGAAATTAAAGACGTGGATTCTTAGATACAGCTTGACTTCCCTAATCCAAAAACAGCCTTTGACACGATGTTCATCGTATGTTGGCTGACAGATATTTTGGTGGAAAGTTTTGCACGCGTACGAAGTCGCGGATATCAGCTAGTTGTAAAAAATATTTCATTACAAGTAAAGTCAAATACGATCTGTGTGTTCTACGCTTACTTCATGAATGTAATTGATGTCTGTCGGCTTATTCATGTCAATATCACGGCCGCCGAATCAGTATTCTAGGACACGTTTTAATTACATTTCAAATGCACCGAAACACGGCTGATATTTTAATGAATCGGACAAGAACAACCGGACGGCGCGTGCGGGCATTCAATGCGGCTCAACTGCGAGAGGTCGCCAATCGCTTTTGTGGCGTCAACGATTGGCTTGTAGAACCGGTTAGTTTATACATTGTAAACCACTTGAAAATAAAATAAAAATACATAATTGACAGTAACAGGAAATAAAAGAGAACCAATCACCAAAAATGTAAATATAGATAATGAATATATTGACATAAGAAGGTTAGTTCCTATCAATTATGATGTCACAAACATTGCTGATAATAGTGATCCAATTACTCCGATATGTGAAGCAACAGGCAAGGCAAGTCACGCAGTAGAGCTCCCGAGAGCTTGCAGCGAGCAGTGACCACCCAAACCGACCGGACTGGTTACCGACCTTGCGTAGCTTTCGATTCACAAGCAACCATGCGTTCTGATGCCATTCCGCTTAAACTATGATCGGTTGGCAAACTTTCACTGTCAGTTATCTATCCCGTTATAATCATAGGTATGAGACCATTATGAGTTATTACACTGTTTAAAACCAGTCGTTTAATTTTATGATGTTCGAGTAAGGTACTTCACCCCAAGAATGTTTATGTGTGATCTAAGTCTACCAATAGCGTTGCTTATCTTGTTCAATCAAAGCGAAATAAAATAAATGTAGGTATGTAAAACGACAAAATCAAAAGTGAACTCTTATTATTATTTTGACTTTAATAAATTGTCGTTTCTGGGAGATCTATCTCTACGATAAACTTTAAAATGCACGACTATATTCACATTATATATCTCACATATTCAACTAGCAGGATCTGCGCATCCGTTCCAAAATGTCTCATTAACAGGTCTTTAAAATTGCATATTAAGGAAATTTGTATAATTAATATGCAGGATTTATTTGATTTGCATATTAATATGGTGATTATGATTAGTTTGAAACTTATTCAGTTTCGAGCATTTGTTTTATATTTTCTTCCGGTGAAACTCAGCGTGTGATTTTTGACTCCAATTCGTATTGCCGTCCGCTTGTTCCATCATTAAAATAACAAAAATAACGTAAAACAGAAAAGAATCATAATTGGAAATGTCAAAAATTTTTGTAATCCTCATACATTTTCTGATAAAATTTCGATGAAATATGGGAAAATTTAGTTAATTAGGAGCACTAAATTCCCGTTTAGAGAACTAGGAAAACGGTACCTAACCTGGAACATAATTAGTTTCTACGTGGAGGGTCATAACATAGGTGCCTTGTTAGCTACATACCTAGGGCTCAAAGTTCAAACGAAGAGCCTGAAACCAGTTCTGGCGGATATAATGTTTAGTTGTTGTTTCATTTGGTAAACATTTTTTTTTTCTAAATGTACAAAACATTTCTATGGGGCGTCTTGGGTATCTTCCTAGAACATAATATTATCTTTTAATGTTTACTAGATTATAAATCCAACTGCTATCACAAATGATCTCTACGTGACTATTTTTTAATGTTGTGTATTATAAGCTTGTATAATGAAACTGTAGGATTGTGTTGTCTGTATAAAAGAGTTTGTTATTGCGTTTTTATTTGAGAAGTTTCCAACGCTCTTCTGCACCCCAGTGAATCAACTTTTCCGGCACGCGTCGCGATTCTCGAACAATCGACCTCCGATCCGAGGATTTCCAATCAAAATGTAAATTACTGCTTTACATTCATACATCTGACATTGGATCTATTGTTTTATCAATGCAATATTGAACTTGACAACTCTAAACTAGTTTATTGAGTTTCGTAAAGCGTTTGTTGCTCTAAAAAAACACCGGGATTTTAATTGAACAGAACGAAAAAAACATTTCCGTTTCATTACTGCTACTTTATTTTATTTATGCGTGACTTGCTCAACTACCGATAGATCACGCACGAATGATATTACATATATCTTCAATTAAATCATTAACTTTAACAAAATAATGAATCAGATATCGATATATGAATAAACCGTTGAGGTAAGTGACGTGGTTATGAAGATTCGAATGCTGGACATGAAAATTTAATTGGTTCCAAAAAGAACACCGCTAAAATTAAATACTTTACGTCCGCGCAATTCATTTTGTAAACCTAAGAACATTCACACTTTTACAGCCATTATCATGAAGCTACAATGTTACTAAGTATAATGCTCCCAAATCCGAAATCACAGAGCGCTCAGAGTACACACTTAACCAAACTACATTTTTTTGTGGCAAAGTAAGTAGTGAAGCGACTATGTATTGCCATAACAAAGGCAATTTGTCAAATTTATTACAGTACTGCTGCCCAGCAGTAACTTACAACATATTTTAATGGTTCAAACTATTTTTCATCTTTATTAAAAACTCATTCTTCAAAAATATTTTTTGCGATATATTTCTACATTTAAGCCCAGACTAACGTTTAAATTAATTGTTATGGTAATTAGTTCTTTGATGTATTATGATTTGATTTAACAATGCATGTCATCATCATATCAGTAGCCTATTACTTCTAAAAGTATAGTGAATTCAAATACTTTACTTTTTAAATTTTTACTAAGATCATTTTGTTATAGGCGACGCGGAAATTGAAATCGCTAAGGAAATCTATCCACTTTTTGATAAATACCCTGATGTCCTTAAAATAAGTAGCAGACCGGTAATTAATCAGCAGAAGGTTAGTACCAAAGAGTCAGTGACCTAACGCAGATTGACTTAAACAAACCAAGGTAACAAGCATAAGTACGTCACCTTAAACCAAGTGCATTGCATACGATCTTGTGAAATCTAAAAAAGGTTACGACTCATTAGTTCACAGAATTCAAACAAAACCACAAATCCCAACGTGACAAGTAAATTACGGCCTCACTTCCAAAATAACAGTGATTTCCAACGCCATAAACTGTGTTGAAACGCAAAGGATTCGGCGAGTTATCAGCACATCGCAATAAACTTTTGGATCCACACAATAAAGGTATAATAATACCTATCAATCACGGCGATCGGTGACCACCGGCAGACAGCAATAACGCAATTTATTATGCACTAGTGATTGCCTGTGGGTTTACGCGTGTTCATCTGCCGCGTTGGCGTATCCCAGAGATAGATGCAATAGTAACACACTGAATGACAAAACATAAATTACTGTAGTGGTTTGCCATTTAGTCGTGCATGGAAATTGTTAAAAACAACATTGTTTGTGTGTTTCTCTGTTGATTTTAGTTATGGCATGTAAATCTATGCTAACCTTATGAACAAACGATTTAGGAAGAGTAGTAACACACTCGAATGTTGCATTTGGTTGCGTCTACATGATGAAATAAAATATAATAAATTTGCAACGCTTTCAAATTTTGTATAGTACGTCAGTGGTACATTCAGTACGTAAGACCACGATAGGGTAAAGTTGGAAGCGCGCCAATATCCACTACCTACTTGAATGTTTAATGCATTCGAGACTAATTCATTACACAGTGCAATGGCAAATCTGCTGTAATGTTATATGATTGGGTTCATTTATAATAGTAATTATAATAGATAAAAAATGGTTTGAATGCGGATCCGGAAAAACGAATCTTTTGACTTCTGAAACCAAATCCCACACTCCAAAGTTCCATTGTATCATGTTTCGATAAATACTATTATACTCATAAAATATTAATAAGGTAAAGAGAAATACAAAATAAAATATAAAGGTTTACCGACAGTAAAACGAGGTAAACTCAAAAGGCATAAAATAAATGTGCTTATCCAATTAAACATTGTAGGTATCTTCTAACTATGAAGTCATCTCAATTCCCGGTAAATTGAATCTGCTGATATAAAATAGTAAAACAACCGCACAACAGAAAACATCGGCTAAAGTGTGCTATTTAAATAATTATCATGCCGAGTTGGGTTATTATGCCTCGGGTCGGCAGAGTTCAGCCAGTTACGTAAACATGGTCGAAACTGAGCCGAGATTGACAAACATGGTGTGTTTTATGAAAAGTTAATCGTGATCTACTGTAACAATAAAAAAATTGTCACAAAAATGCTTTCATTACTCGACGGTTAAATAAAATTAATGGTTATAACGTTAACAGTTTTGGAAGGCGTGCGCGGCGCGGGCGAGTAGGCGGCGGTGTTTCGAGCGACTCGCTCTGTCAGCGGCGATATTTCAAGATAAGCTACTTCGCTGAACCACTACACTACGTTTCGCTTCTGTGTTCCGTTCCCACGCGCCCGACGCGACCGGCTAACAACACACACGATTATGGAGCCATTGATGTAATGAACCCTTTTCGGATTGAATTACAATCAAAACCAGATTTTATGTAGAAACTTTGTAAGAAACTAGACATTAACATTTATTGTACTAAAATTTGCGCAGTTTAGGCACCGCCGTTACAGCTGTCCAACTTTTTAATTGCAAATTACTAGACTAATTGCTGCGCAGTCAACTATTTTGTCATGAAGCACTTGGAATTCAGTTATTTCGTTGCTTTGACTTGGGCATTGTACCAGAACAATATACCTAGGTCGGGTGGAGTAACGGTAACGGGACGGGACTTACCTGACGCGCGGGGAGCGATCCGTCGCGGTCCTCGACCCATGCCAAAGGCTCCGTGGCGACGGCAACGGAGACCGCCTTGACCCGCGCACGACTCGCGCCAGCCACATACTTCGCTCTGGTAGTCTGGTGCTCGACCCAGATCTCTCATGAATCGAACGCGATCGGTAACCATAAACTTTCATATCTTTCCATTTTCCCTTGTAACCGTGAACTTTCTTATCTCTCCATATTTCCCTTATATTGCGAGACCCTAGTCTCCGCAGAGAGTTCATGTTGACGGCAAGCTCGGACGGAACTGACTGCCACATTTTTCTATAACAATGGCGATTTTAAGCAAATTAATCGATTTAGTAAAAACGTAGACGATTCTTAAATTACAAAGTAAGCAATTGAACTCATGTTTGCCATAAAATGAGCTGATCGCTCACAATTCAAAGTTACTTGATACATGGCTGCGCTGCGCACGGGCATTGCTTGTGAAACAATAGTCGTGCTCGCTACCGCTTTACGACCGACTTTAGACTTCGAATGATAAGCAGATGTTGAAACAAATTGTAGATTCATGACTGAGGTATTATTGAGATTACTTATTACACGAGCATAACTTTATTTTGCAAGCAAGACACAATCAAGCAATCGTACCCTTTACAATTAAACAGACTGAGTTGTATTTTTACACTGCAATAATCGAGTAAGGATATTTATGAAACAGATAGTAAAAGAGTATACGTCATAATAATTTATAAGTTTAAAAAACTGGAAAACCGACTTCAATTTGATACGCATTCATCATCAAATGATGATGATGATGATGATAGCAGTTCATTGGAACTATTTTATTGATCGTAAGCACCACAGAAACGTCACAGGAAAGCAAATACGCAGTGTCGTGTATGTGAATGACGTGTTTTTTCGAGTTATTCTTATTTAACTGCTAAACTACTGAACTGATTTTGATAACATTTTTATGGGATCAATCAGAAAGCATACGCTTTCAGATAAAAAAAAAATTCAAATCGGTTCATGATGGAGTTCTGAGGTAACAAACATTTTAAAAAAACCCAAATGAGAACCTCCTCCTGGTTTAAAGTCGGTTAAAAATTTATAAAATGAAATCTACATATAACACTTATAATCTGTAGAATTTATGTTTACTATTGAGCCGGAAGATGTAATAGTGACGTCACGAACACCGGTACGTTATGTAGGTGAGGCATAAGCGGCGTCGTATGCACGCAAAAGCGTAACGGTACAGCTAGTCAACACGGCAGATCACGGAGCCAGCCGGATGCGACGCGTCATCCGGTCACATATTCACTATTGACTTACGATTTGGCGATTTTTGTCTACAACTTTATGTATTTTTATGTACAAAAAAATAAAAGTTATGTCAAATGTTTGTTAGTATATGTGTAGCGCCATCTATCTCGCTACATAAGAACTAACATGAGAAAAATCCTAGATCGCGCAAACGAAGTTATCACGGAGTTTGAACATAAGTAATACTACCGAATACCATCCATTGGTCCTCGGACCCCGAGCCAAAGGTCGCTCGGCGTGGAAGATCTTCCCTTTTCATAGGAGGACATCTATCCTACAATGTTCTCCTCATTGGTGACCAGCCGACGTGATCAAGCCGTCAACCACTACGGAACAGCTGCCGAAGCCTGACGACTGGAGTTTCCTGAACACGCACAACCTTCTTCAACCATCAAGCCGATCTAGCCGGATCATCATCATCTATCTACTTTCTCTCATTCTCCCAGCTTCTATCAGCCATGCAGCAGCAGCAATCATCAGCCAGCAGCCTCCGCAGTTCCATCGCAGCCGCAATAGTCAGCTTCCTGGACCTGCAGGCTATCGCGACATCTCCTCATCGTTGCTACATCCAGCACATGAATCCCAGCACCTGTCTCGACTCACCGCAGACCCGCCAGATTCACGCCAACAGCAACGCCACCGCACCGCTTCGTCTCGACTCACCGTAGACAACAAGCGCATCTCGTTCCGTCTCGACTCACTGTAGACAATGAACGCTTCGCATCGCATCTGCTCACCACGTCTCGACTCACCGTAGACAATGAGCAACGCTGGCGCAACTTGGCTTTCATCGACGCTGCTACCAACAACGGATCGACCTCCGGTCTGGAAAGGGAGTGATGTAGCGCCATCTATCTCGCTACATAAGAACTAACATGAGAAAAATCCTAGATCGCGCAAACGAAGTTATCACGGAGTTTGAACATAAGTAATACTACCGAATACCATCCATTGGTCCTCGGACCCCGAGCCAAAGGTCGCTCGGCGTGGAAGATCTTCCCTTTTCGTAGGAGGACACCTATCCTACCATGTTCTCCTCATATGTAACGATATATTTGTGAGGCATAGACAAAGAGAGGCCTATAACCACCAGTGGGTGAAGTCGGGCTGTGGATGATGATATAACGAAATATATATATTACAAACTTTATATATATCTGAGATATATAAATCTACGTAAGTCTGTTATTACTTAAAAACATTTCTCAAAATCTTTTAATGTAAACTGGAAACCAGTCTTAATCAATAGGCCAACCGACTGAATACTTCCGTCAATGAAATTAATTATTTTCTTTATTCTTTATTTTTAATTAATTCCACTCACTTATCAATTTTATCATATCTTAATTTAATATTCACGATCATCATCATCCCCAGCCTAACTTCACCCACTGCTGGGCATAGATCGATGGATTAATCTACTGTCATCTCTGTCAGTTTAAGCTACCGATGGTCGATTAACTACCATTGATCTTATGAAATAATCGGAGTATTTCGTGGTTTAAACCACTATTGATCTTACGGCCCTTAGACGTCTAGCTAGTCTAGTTGAACTTTGACTTCAGGTAAGTCACGGGCGCAGCTCTTGGCTGTAACATAACCGTCAGGTAATGGTTACGTCATATATCGTAACTGATGCTATTTTGAATGTGACCTTGACTGTGTATGAACCCCATTAAACCCGAAGCGGAGTCACGAAAATTTCCAACATTTCTATTCCATATAAAAATAGCTCCTTAGGATTTGTTGAGCAGCATGTCAATCAGCGCATCCAATTGGCTCCGGCGCTGTCTGATGATTGAATGAATTCCTTCCTTTTTCATTCATTGAGTAACTGCTAGCAGTAGGACCTTCGTCAATTTAATGTCATCTTCTTATTATTGTCTCATTTTCAAGAATTAGTCTATTATTTTGAAACCATGAATGCCATGAACCATGAATTCAGTCCCAGAGATATTTTCACCTCGTTGAGGTTTGACTTATCTCCAAAATAGGTAGAGGTTCATGATAAGTACTTTTTCATCTCTCTCAATAACGGTCCATCGATGCAAGTAAATGGTCTAAAAGAACTTATTAATGTTGAACCTTCTGTCTTTCAGCGCCTGACTATGTAGAGATTAGAAATGTCCTAAATTCTAAATTGAAGTTAGATTAAAACTTGAATTTTACACGGGCGTTAGATTTGGCAGGCGATAAATCAGAGTAATTATGATTACCTAAAAATACGTTACGAACTGAGAGCTAATTTAAATAATAGCTGTTAGGTCATTAGGCAAATGATTTATGACTAGACACTCGAGTGAGTGACGATGAGGCGTGGTGTTTACTAAACGCATACCATCAGTGGCTTAGAGACCTTATAGCCAAACACGTAGAAGGTATACAATCATGCGTTTACAAGATTGATGTAACAGCTGTAGCACTAGATAAACAGCACTTGGTAAGTAGTAGAGAAAACTCCATGGGTGACAAACAAGTGAAACCAGTATTTATACAGGGTCATTTATAAAATGCATAAATGGTTTAGGTGCGAATTATTGTTTTTCAATTTATACAGCTCTTATGTTATATGCACTAAAATAGTTTCGTATTTAAACTCTACAATCGGGAAAAGGGCAAGGAGATGATGAATCGTACAAATTATTTATTGTACCTCTTTTCTTAGACCTTCTTCAAAATCAAATATTGGATTTTTTTATTAACCCGATACGATACGAGTATGACATTGTTATGATGAACCCCTAAGTTTCCCCGAATTGAAATATGTCCGAGTATATTTCGATTATGTAAGCTTTCCACGAAGAACGGATAAGCAAATAGAGCGGCCACATTAAATAAGACACACGATACCGTATTATTTATTCTGTGTCTAAGGATGTAACTTTATTAGACAAATGATTTATAATTTTTATTGAAGTCAACTTAATTTTTATCTGTCTCGATAGAGTATTCCTAATCGTTTTGGTATTTTCTTATTTATCGGCTAACTTTATTCATGACTGAGTTACTGGATACTGTCTTGGGTTATCCAGTACTACAGAGATGTACGGCGAATATTGCATTGCATCACCTTTAGTTACGTCTCCTTCTTTTGCATTTAAAAGCTTTGATCATTTGACAATAATTTTTCGGTAAGTACAAGAGATCCATGTCATCCACGGTATCTTTTGATATCTATGTGAATCAGGCGTGATATTATGGTACGACGAACCAGGTTATCACCGAAGAATATAATAGAATAGAAATTATTGATTTTACGCAAAAACAGACACAAAGACACAACAACACAATATAACAAGAGACTCTTCTCTACCAAATATTCTTCTTCTTTAGATACAAATCAAGTAAATTCAAATCGAAATGCTCATTTTGGAGTTTGGTGACAAAGATCAGTGCAATCCCTATCTTAGAGTCGAAGTGAACAAGTTTCTGGAGCTGTCCTAGCGAGAACCAGTGGAATGAAATCCGAGAGAGCACCTCAATAAATGGGTAAACATTTATCTAACGTTGAGCAGTTAATACCACAGACAGGGCGTCGCCTTTTGCCCGGATTAAGTACACTTAATATGGCCGCTAATTATGTAACACGAAAGCCAACTAAAATATTTGATTGGATTTTAGTACAGTTATAAGAAACACCTGTTTTTTTGGAAATTTATGCTTGGTTTACATATTTTTGACTTCTGAGCCGCAGTAAGCAACATGGTCAGCTCAGCTGAGAGGTGATAAAACGACCACATCCTCTCCAATATATGTGCCCTATTACAGATAAATTATGTTCAAAATTCCAAATAAAATGAGAACAAAGTAAAGCTACCGCATCAATCGGCACGTAGACGATTTAAATAAATCCTTATCATATTTTACCAAGTTCAGCCAGTTCAGTGGGAAGCCAGTAAGTATTTTTACGGGTCTCGTCTCGTATGAAATGTATAACTTATGCCTTGGCAGCTATTATTTTTACTTGTTACTTGAACTTTATTGCACCCAATAGATCACTCCAGTTTAGTGATTTTGGTAATAAATATTTTAATAAAACAATTTAATAAATTCCAATGTATTGTTGTTTCCAGTCTTGTGTTACATTTATGAAGAGTTTAGTAGCTAATAAGTCTAAAATAATAAATCCAACACAATCATACGTTCAAGATTTCATCGAAATTATTGATCTCTTTCAGAGGTGTTCCTTTGTACATCAATGCTTTTGATATGTAAACTGAATATGGAAACAATAGAAACAAATTTCACACAAATAACAAACCTTTTACTTTCACCGAATTCTATTTAAAGATTTCTTTGTCGTTTCGAGAACGTTAATTAGGTCGTTGACTGAGCTCCCACGGTCTCACGACTCGTTTTGACGGCGATGGCTCATCTCTGGTATTTTGACGTCAATTAATACTCTATCGATGAATAGCCGAGCCGCCTTCTATTCTCAGGCTTGTCACACACACTACAACGACGCTGAAACTATATTTTGGATATATACTCATAGTGATTTACGAAAAGGAATTCACTATACCTACACGTATTCGTGCATCAATGAGCGTCAGCCAATATCACCAACATGCAATGCAAGCCTATCTCGAAATTCCCAGAATTGTGATACCCATCCGTCTCCTCCGAGCTTTGAATGCTCCAATGAACCTTAAATGTGTCCACAAACAGTAAATCTGTGACCCTATTTCGGATTCTGAAGGCTTGTAAATGCGACTTCAAGTACGGTAACCCAACCAATCAGATGCGCCAGCATTGCGTCGCAATTATCGCTGATTGGTCAAGTCCCAGTCCAGGATAAATAGACTGATAGAGAACATTTTAAATACCTTAACTGATCATGTCCAATCTAGTTATTCGTGGGATGTTGTTCAGAAATCTCTCAAGTGGAGTGAGACTCTAATGCGCAAGTTAAGCCTTTCCGAGAAACTTGGCAGTCGTTACCTTCTTTTTGTTCGCTATACCCTCCACTTCTGTCGAGTTTGCGAAGAATTCGACCCATTATATTCAAATCGGTATACATTAAAGACAAGATAGCGGTATATTATATGAAACAGACCAAGTGTAGGTATGTTATGAAAACCAATCAAGTGTGAACTTTTCTGAATTTATCATTCATGAGCAATATTATACAGCTCAGATTAGAGGTTCAATATTCTGCGTACAGCTATAAACCAACAGGATAAATAACCTTTAGCCCAGTTCATATTTAATGTAAAAAGACGAAACAAATAATAAAACAAACTTCTAACAGCGTACTTTATTTCCCAAAGGCCACTAAAATAAGGAAAATCAGTTAGAAAAACGCGCAGAAGCGGATGACATCGCTTGAATTAAATAAATACTCTCGTATTAGATAACAATCTCATAAGTATTTACTTGTTTGAGGTTGAAGACTTGCTGAAAATGATTCGTAGCAGATTATAGGGTAGATCGATTTGTAACAAAATGAAGCAGATATCTTATTACTATTACGAATAGAAAAATGATTAGAAGATAATAAATTTACTACATATGTAAGCAAGCATTTATTCGGAGATCAGATGCAAGAAGGCTGACCCGATTATTTTCTCACTATGTAAGAAAATAATGTGTGATAGATAACTAATACGACAGATAAAGATAAGATATGCCAAGAGACGTGACAAAACTGCTTCAATTGAATAGTCAACACAGGAAATGTTCTAGTATCGAGTACCAATTACAGAGTTAAATATTAATCAGGTAGACGCTCTGTCACGTTTGCGAGTGATATTATTTAAATGATAGGTTAGGGAGGTAATCACTGTGATGTGAATGCACACCGCCCTGTCGCCGACCCGGTGACAGAGTGGGGGTGGGGGGTACTGTGTAACCATACAGCGAAATACCAGTAGAGCAGCTTTCAAAAAAAATATCTGTGATTTGTAAAAACTCATAGTTTTGGTAGACTCTCGTATCAAAGTAACTACGAGTACCTAATGGAAAATTGGGTATTATAACGACTGAATTAAAAGCCGTTAATCTACGTTTTTTAATACAACTGTATATTCACTATGATTCACTATGACTTTGATAGATTACCGGATTCTCGGCAATGATTAAGTTGTTTCGAATTCATTTCAGAATTTTCGGAATTAAGTTCTCGGAGCCAAAGTTGAGCTACTGTTTTAACATATTATTCAATGCGACATGGTGACCGTCTGCGTGTGACATATCCACGTTATAGACATGTCCACAGCCGTGTCCATGTTATGGCTAATGGAGAATTGGATATAGTACGTACACCGAGCTAATAGGTTACGTAGATATATTTAGGGTATTGGACACAGGTTTCTGCGAAAGAACAGCCAATTCGAAGATATAAAGGCCAGTCTCTATCTTCTATTGCTTATCAAATTTGGGCAAAAATAGATTGATTAAATAAACGCGTGAAATATGATAGCGATAGACAATAATATGTACACTTTAATTCAGTAGATAAATGAGGGAATGTAAGGATCATATTTACCCCGTATTTCAATATCAAGCTTTTGTTAATAAGTTTTGGGTGATATGCTATGCTGCTTTCTATAAACTACGAAACATGTTCACACAATTGCCTAAAACAGACTAAAAAAAAAAATTGGCATTTTTCCAAATACTTTAGTATTAACAAACACTGTATTTAGTCAGTCAGAGTATATTACATGTGTCGCAGAACCGTATTAACCGTCGAATAGATTCTTAAAGTGAGTCATGAAATGAAAAACGCAGAAGTATTGATGAAGGATCATCCCGTCATGAAACCGCGCTACAGTCATGATGATAAACATTTTGTATTTGTATAAAGGTTCATTTCCAGAACCAACAATCGTTGGAGCAAACTAATACTCGAGTGGAGACCGTGTTTAGGCAAGCGTAGTGTAGGACGCCCTCCGGCTAGGTGTGGTGACGATCTGAGACATGACTGAAATCTCTCAGTGGCGCGTCTTGGGAAAGACCTACGTCCAGCAGTGGACCTATATAAGTTGATGATGATGATGATGATGAAAGGTTCATTCACGGTACATTAGACAGGTGCTGTGACTCTACAAGCAATCATTAGTTGCACCAAACTATTCTAATATGCAAATTCGGATACAGTATTCAGCTCAAGGATAACCTTGGGGTGGCAAGGATGCAGAAGGCTAGGAAAACAAAGAAACAAGGTTACATTTTATTAATAATAATGAAGCACTCTAGAACTTGTCAGATGGTAAGATCTTCAACAGATGTTTTAGACTACATTATTTAAATTAAAATGTGAGGACATGTGAGATACTTCACTAAATTTAATCAATCTCTTTGTATGGAAGGAGTTCGATATAAGATCTGTAACGGATGAACCTATTTTCATTATTATTTTTATTATTATACTATTCAATCCGGGGGGGTACCACAGGGCGGAACTAACTGACCGTTGCTTAAAAATTTAGAAATATCATAACAAATCCTCTACACTAAAACAGTGACAGCGAAGGTGTTAATCACCGTAATACAAACGGAAAGACTAATCTAAGCTTACTCAAACTGAGCTTCGCATTCAATAGCCATTTGATCTACTCAGCATCCAATTTAGTCCATTAGCTGTGTCATAGATCCGTGGGTGTTGACGTAGCGTAGGTACGTTATGTATGTTTATGTGGGGTACACCGTACACGTGACAGTATTTACTATTCGCTTTGCAGATCACTTCAAGTATTAATTGTGTTCTATTAATACTGGCACGAATCACGAAGAAGGTATTCATGAAGGTTTTAAATAGCTGTGATTTTTAGGAATAAATGAGGTTAGAAACTTAAATCTTACACAAATTCGAGTTGGTACTTAGGTTTGTTAGTATTACTCAAAATCGTTATTTCATGAAATAAATGTTGTATGGGGATGTCCAGAATGAAGTGATGATATTTCTCTTGAAAGTATATGGAAAATAAATACATACATTTGATATGTACCTACATACAGCATTATTTAGGAAATTGTGACAGCTTTGTATTGTTATCGCTGTCACATACAGACAGAAGCAACGTGGAATATCTGAATAGCCTGAACAATGGAACTTTTACACGGATGGATTAAAAATAGTTCCTTTTAGTGTCCATTCTGTTGTCCTAGATATTGAGAAAAAATATTCAGGTAGAAAATATTATACAGCTTATTCAGAAAACCTTACAAAATAACGAGCAGTCCGTGGCATATGGCTAGAAATTTTATTTGTCAATTCAATAACCAGATTACTGAGAAAAGAATATTATAGGTTTTGACCTTTAAAATTCACACGTGAACAAGTCATAGATATTTTATTCTAGTCCTAAGAAAAATGTCCTTTAAAAAACATGGAACCGTATAAAAACGGATGTTTCAACCATTTGTTTTTAAAAGGAAAAGATTTTAAGGGTACTTATGGTCTTAAGGCAACTGTTTCGCCAAAACACTTTATACACAAGCCCCCTGATCATTTATTCCGGTTTGAAAATGCACTTGTGCACGAAACTTCGTCTCTATACATTCAGCCTACAACGGGAGATATTAAAGCACACGCCCGGTGGGGGGGGGGGCTGAGGCGGTTCCTCCCCCCCTTTCCCTCCACTACTGCAAATCTGTGCTCTGTGCTACTGCAAATCGGCTTTAGAGTAAAAAAGGTTCTTTTGCTGTACGATTTGGGTTCAATATTTGTCAGCGGTTTGCTTTCTTCGGTCTACGTTATAATTATTTGCGGATAGTAAGCTAGGTGCTTTGTTTGTCAATCAAATATTGTTAATCGCAGCTGACTTATTTGTTTGGAATCTGTTTATTTTTTTGCAAATAGAAGAAACATCTGTACTATATATTCTGTGCCGCTCTTGCAATCTGAAACCCTCCCGTAGACTAATTTCCGACAGAATATATACTCCTTCGTACTATTTCATATTTTATTGACGGCATTGTGAGTCTGTGGTGTGATTTGGTTGAGTGCATCGTAAATTGTATTGCTATGACCCGTGACGCGCAGCTATAGATTGAATTGAATTTTATTGTATGGGCAATAGCTTAAGGTAATATTATGCCTGATCGGAGTTTCACAATGAATTTTAGACGAAGTGTATTTTAAATTTAGTATACTTTCGTCATAGATTTGTTACTCTTCCTCGATAGATCGTCATTGTCCATCTAGTAACAGATGGACTAAGAAGTTTACGACTTGATAACTGGAATCCTCCTGGCATTTTTGTATGAATTTAAATACTTATTACAAAGAATTTAGTTTTTACATCATACAAAAAATAGACATGTTATTCCAAGATTTCTTAGAATAGAGTCACCGTGTCATTTGTTTTTTGCTTCACACCAATACTACCACGCACTAGCACACCCACCTTTGGGTACTACTGTGTTTAGTATGCTGTTTATAGTTTGGAATATTTGTTTTGTAAATGCCTTATTAATCGAGCGAGCGAAGATCTTAGTGTTGGGCGCATTGGCGTTGTATGTTTGTAAGTAGGTATGTTTGTTAGAGCATGATTTTAAAGCCGCGCTTATATCCGATCTGCAAAAATTCGACCAAAAGTCGACAGATATTTCTACCATAGTTTACTGGTAGAATTAAACTAAATCGGCGAGTTATACTATATCTAAGATTCCAAAAGTGAGTAAAAAAAATTAAGGTGTCATATGATAAGAGCTTCATTTCGACATTTAAACCGATTTACTTCTGTTCTAGGTTAAATAGGTTTTGAGCAAAAAAATTATAAAGTAGGGAAAACCAGTATAACGTGAGCTTTCATTTCTTAGAGTTCCAATAGTTTTGTAGTTTAAGTAAGGCTCACCTGAAACCTGAAAGAAATTTATCTTTGATATTTATTCCATTTTTTGGGAACATCGCGTGATCTCAGTTCGGGGCGACCTACTAGTATATTTACCAACCCACTTCGACAAGAAAAATAATACTCACTGCCATATAATCTGGGGCAGTCCCCCATTAGAGTAAATAGCAGCACGACGTGTTGTGTTGACGGCGATTTCACGACGCGCTGACGCATAATTATAAGTTGTTTACATACCTGAAAAGAAAATAAACATTATGTAAGAAATAAGACATTATCACATCGCCCAACATTCTATAACAAATTAACTTTAAGTACTCAAAAAAACCTCCGACCAGGAACATTATCTTAGATCCTCTTCATCAATGTTGGACATAAGACCTTGGGAGTATGGACTCCGAAATTTCAATACTTCGATTGAGATGAACCCAATGCCAAACTGCAATTCGTTTTCTACTCTAATATCGGTATGAGATCCTCTTCATATGCTGATCATCATCAGACCTTCGTGCATGGACTCCGGCTTGTCAAATCTGAACACTTTGCGATGAAAAAAAGGTTTTTGTTTAAAACATATTTTAGTTCATCTCAATGTATTCAGATTTGGAACAATAAACAGTTGAACATTGCGTTATACACTCCATAGGTATTTTATTTAAGATTTATTGCTAGAAGTAAACAAATGTAGGTATAGTCACTAACATCTCCCCAGCCTTAGAAGAAACATTGACCTAAATCTTGTCAAAGGCGGTAATCGACATTTATAAAAATTAATAATTCATTTTTATAGATAACTTTTCTCTAATTTCTATGGTTTTAGAGATCTTTAACACGGTGCGTAGATATTTTCAAAATCTTACGATTATCAGTGAAAAGGTAAAGAAAACATTTGAATTTTAAACAGCAATAATTTAGGACTGTAAGCTGACGTTTAATCGCAATTCCACCGTCTTCAGCTCGCGGTGGTACCAGCCGGCGATAAGTTCGCTTCAAACGGCCTTGTCTGTTTGACCTTTAGTAGTAGTAGAGCTTCTTGTGAAAGAGTACCTATTTCTGCCGCCAAACAGTGTGGTGTGGTATGGTTAATTGGTTATTGTTGTCCTATACAACAATAATTTCGTGGGCCAGGATGACAAAAACTTTTCAACGTTTGATACATGTATGCAAGCGTTCATTAATTTAAGCTCGAAAGCCTGTCTGTGGAAATGCTTCCAGTGGTCACCAGAATAATTTCCCGAGCGTTGCTCAAGAGTATTTATAAATTACTAGCTTCCGCTCGCGACTTCGTTCGCGTCCCACTGGATCCCGTTGATTTTCCGGGATAAAAAGTAGCCTATGTGTTAATCCAGGTCACGGACAATATATTCCAAGTTTCATCCAAATCGGATCTGTACTCTTTGAGCCAATTCGTTACAAACATACATACAAAACTTTCCTCTTTATAATATTAGTATAGACTATTGCTGCCTATCTTATATATAGTTTGTTTTCAACCGAAAACAGGGCAGTCAAAAGAAAATAACTAACATTAATAAATTCACTCGTAACAACAACAGTGGCGCCTGCAACGGATTAACTAAATATAGGGCACGCGTGCTCAAGCAAGCGAGAAGCAGGGAATTCGAGCGAGTCCTGCGCATACGCATCACACGCTTATGTATCATTCACAGAGGTAAGCACGAATGACCCTGGCCTGCGAATATTCGTGAATAAAACGAACGAGAATGAAGTTAAGTACGCAATGAACCCGCAGCCTGATCACGTAATCTAGCAATCGCATAAATGTAGGAAGTGGATTTTATGAAAGAGAACGGAACGTGAGATTTGTGTGTGAAATGGAACGTAGAAAGATTGGGAACGAGTGAAACGACTGAAAGATGATTGAATGATTTATTTTAAAGGAATGAGTGTGATTGGCGCTACCGGCTACGACGAAGCTGCGTGTAAAAAGACTTCCATCAAATAAAATAAGAATAGTCTACAAAGTGTTTTCTATTCGCCACCCCCATCCGATTCCACAAATTGGGGGCTCGTCCGGGATCTGAATAATAACAAGGATCGCGTGGGAGCGGCGTACTTCGTGCGAAAACACGGCGTGCAAAAAGACGGCACACGCGGCAGGCGCCATTGTTGCTAATCATCACCGGTTCTTCCCGGCAATATTTCTACGACGACGGAGGAAATATGGGGAAAAAAGACGAAAGACGTAAGAGCCGGCAAGACGACTACGAAGACGCGGGCAGCACCGGCATTAGCGATGAGAAGACGACGCCCTACAACATGCTTCAAATGACGGCGGAGCTGATACCTAAATTCGACGGCCAGGACAAGACGTATCCTGTATCACAATGGGTTAGCGACGTGGAGGACAATGCTGAAATATTTGGTTGGTCCTCTCTACAGCAGCTTCTGGTGGCACGACGTTCCCTCACCGGCACTGCGGCCCTTTGGTTGAAGGCGGAGAAAACATTCAAGACTTGGGAAGACCTGAAGACGGCGTTGTACAAAGAGTTTCCCGACACCGTTGACAGTAAGACGATTCACGAATTGATGAGTTCAAGAAAAAAGAAGCCCGATGAAAGTTGCATCGATTACATGTTTACCATGAAAGAATTGGGTAAAAGAGGCAAGATGCCAGACTACGTGGCAATAAAGTACATCATCGACGGAATACCCGATGCCGAAAATAACAAAATGATGCTATACGGAGTCACTACGTACAACGAATTGAAAGAAAAATTGAAAATTTATGAAACCATAAAGACCAAAATGATGAAAAATAAAGAAATTACTGCTTCTGCAACTGCAACGACGAGTAAGCTGAAAACAATAAGAAACAGGCGAATGATACGGTGCTACAGCTGTGGGGAAATAGGGCATGCATCATCAGATTGTCCATCAAAAGACAAAGGCCTCAAATGTTTCAAATGCAACGAGTTCGGCCATGTTGGTTCTACGTGTCCCACGAAGAAAGTTCCGGAAACGGCGACGGTCGGCAACCATCGTTCACCATCGGCAGGCTTCAGCGGAAACAGTTCTAACAAACGTTCATTCATCACATCTACAGCGGCGGCAGCGCTAGGGGGCGTGACAAGCGACGATATGGACAGTTCATTCAAGATGGCGGAGGCTCAAAACTGTCATGGCGGCGAGTTCAATGTTTTGGATGTAAACAAACGAGAAAAAGAAGATAAACATTGCGGAAAACCTATAAAATGGGTTAGGTTTTTGTGCGGGTTTCGGTTAAAGTGCGTTGGAAATAGTGCGGTCGTAGATCTAAGATGCGGAGACAGTGCTTTGATAGATTCAGGCAGTGAAATAAACTTGGTTTCCAATGACTTTTACGACGAGATTGGTTCACCTCAGTGCAGCGAAGATAAAGACATTACGCTTACCGGCTTAGGATTTGCGGCAGTGCGTACACAAGGAAGTTTTATTACTGACATTGAGATTGACAACCGGAGATACTATGGCGTGCGGTTTTATATTATCAATAGAGACTCTATGCCGTATAAGATAATATTAGGGCACGAATTCTTACGAAGTGTGGTCACAATCATGAAAGACGGATGTGTGTGGATGAAACCTCATGATTCTTGGATCAATGAGATAGAATGTTTTCAGTGTTCTGTTGATACTTTAGGTCATATTCTGGAGGAAGATGTACGACGAAGTGTGGCAAGGTTAGTGGACGAGTACAAACCATGTCAGACGAAAGAAGCTCCAATTGAACTAAAAATCACATTGAAAGACGATATCCCAGTAGCATCACGACCACGGCGAGTTTCTCCAAAGGAGCAACAAGAAATAGATGAGCAAATGAATGAGTGGCTCAAGGAAGGCATAATTCGGGTGAGTTTTTCTGAGTATGCTAGCCCACTAGTACTTGTGAGAAAAAAAGATGGTAAACTTAGAATATGTGTGGATTACAGGTTGCTAAATAAGAAAATTTTGAAAGATGAATATCCATTACCTATCATCGATGATCATGTAGACAAACTGGCAGAAGCAAGAGTTTTTTCTGCACTAGACTTAAAAAATGGATTCTTTCACCTCAAAGTTCATGAAGATTCAATTAAGTATACATCTTTTGTAACAATGAAGTCTCAATTTGAGTTTTTAAAAGCACCTTTTGGCTTATCCACATGTCCTAAAGTTTTTACAAGATTTATTTCGATTATATTTCGAGATTTAATAACAAGAGGTATTGTCATAATTTTCATAGACGACTTACTGATTCCAGCGATCAGTGAAGAACAAGCTGTTGAGAGACTAAAAGAAGTATTGAGAACAGCTGCAGAGTATGGGTTGATAATCAATTGGAAGAAGTCTCAGCTTTTGGTGAGGAGAGTGGAATATTTGGGCTATGTAATTGAAGACGGTAAAGTCCAGCCATCACCAGCTAAGACGGATGCTGTGATGAAATTTCCAGAACCCAAAAATGAGAAGCAGCTACACAGTTTTCTAGGACTCTGTTCATACTTCAGAAAGTTCATCGAGAATTATGCACTGATTGCAAGACCGTTGACTGAAATGTTGAAAAAAGATACGAAGTTTGAATTTAAAAATGAGCATAAAATTGTTTTCAGGATTTTGAAAGAGAAATTGGCAAGCAAACCTGTCTTGAAAATTTATGAGCCAAGTGCTGAAACAGAGCTTCACACAGATGCTTCCAGTGTAGCTTATGCAGCAATATTGATGCAGAAAGAGAACAATGAGTTGCATCCTGTACACTACATGAGCAGAAAAACATCTGATGCTGAAAGCCGATATACGAGTTATGAGTTAGAAGCCTTAGCCATTATTGAAGGTATAAAGAAGTTCAGGCACTACTTGTATGGAAAACATTTTAAGATTGCGACAGATTGTAAAGCATTTCAGATGACACTCAATAAAAAAGACTTGGCAACATCTACTAGAGTGGTACGGTGGATTTTGTTCCTACAAGACTATGACTATGAGATAGAGCATAGAGATGGATCACGGATGAGACATGCTGATGCTCTTAGCAGACACCCATATGTGGCAACCATATTTTCAGACCTGCATAGTGATTTACGACGTGCACAAGAGTGTGATGATGGATTGAAGGCAATCATGAAGATTTTGAAAGAAGAAAAACCTTTCAATGACTTTTGCCTACACGGAGGAGTTTTGTGCAAGGGACCTGAACAACAAGTGGTGGTACCACCAAGGATGGAGCTAGAGATCATCAAGAGAGCTCATGAGAATGTTCATTTTGCTAAGAAGAAAACCATAGAGTTGATTGGTAAAGAGTACTACATCTCTCAGCTAGGTAAAAAGGTAGAAGATTTTATTTCTACGTGCATACCATGTTTGTTAGCATCCAGGAAGAGCGGGAAGCAGGAAGGATTCCTTAATCCAATTGAGAAGGGGGATACACCGCTGGATACCCTTCATCTGGATCATATTGGACCAATGACGGAGACACGTAAGCAGTATAACTACATACTTACTGTAGTCGATGGTTTCACAAAGTTTGTATGGTTATTCCCGACAAAGACTACATCAGCCCAAGAAGTTCTAAACAAGATGAGTATTTACCAAAGCACATTTGGAAATCCAAGAAGAATAATCACAGACCGAGGTTCTGCTTTTACAAGCCACGACTTCACTAACTTCTGTGATGAGGAGAATATTGAGCATATCACTATTACAACTGGAGTTCCAAGAGGAAATGGGCAAGTAGAGAGAATACACAGGACGCTGATAGCAGTTTTGACGAAACTTTCCATAGAAAAACCAATGCAGTGGTACAAGCTGATTAGCAGAGTTCAAAGGGCAATGAACAGTACATACCAACGAAGTATAAACACAACACCATTTGAGTTGTTTTTAGGTACTAAAATGAAGAGAAAAGAAGACCTTGAACTGTTTGAATTGTTGAAACAAGAGGAAAGAAATAGTTTCATACAAGACAGAGAAAACCTAAGAATAAATGCAAAAAAACAAATATTGGATGTCCAAGAAGAGAATAAAAAGAATTTTGACAAAAAGAGGAAACCTACGAACACATATCAAGAAGGAGAACTTGTCTGTATAAAGAGGACTCAGTTTGGTACTGGCATGAAAATCAAGCCCAAGTTCTTAGGACCTTATAGGATCACCAAGATGAAGAGAAATAACCGATATGATGTAGAGAAAGCGGACTCTCAAGCCGAAGGACCTAATAAGACTACAACATCTTCTGACTACATGAAGGCATGGCCAGACTATGTTAACGATGAGGAAAAGTAATTTTCAGGTCAAAGGTTAGTTTTTGTTTTGTCAACAGAACTATTTTTGTATTGAAAGGTGATGAATGTTTGATTGTGTACCTATTGTTTAATATTTAATACTAAGATGCCCTAATATTAAGAGTAAAGATTGTGTAACTTTATTATTGTTCTAAAATATTACAAACCTAAATTGATAAAGATGTTAAATTGCATACTTAACTTTATATACCCATGTTACTAAAAGATTTAAGACTAGAATAAAAGTTGAATGTTTAGAGTACCTACCTATGGTAAAAAATGTTAACTTTTAATGTAAGATGTTTAAGATGTATGAAGGTGTGTATGAAGTAAGATGGTATGTGAGTGAGAATTGTTGTATGAGAGGTTTGTATGAGAGGTGTGATTGTCTGGGGCCAGACAAAGGCAGGAGGGCCGAGTTGTAGGAAGTGGATTTTATGAAAGAGAACGGAACGTGAGATTTGTGTGTGAAATGGAACGTAGAAAGATTGGGAACGAGTGAAACGACTGAAAGATGATTGAATGATTTATTTTAAAGGAATGAGTGTGATTGGCGCTACCGGCTACGACGAAGCTGCGTGTAAAAAGACTTCCATCAAATAAAATAAGAATAGTCTACAAAGTGTTTTCTATTCGCCACCCCCATCCGATTCCACATAAATATAGCATAAATCGTCAAATTTTTGCTCCTCAATCGATAATTCGTATCACGTATCGACGATAGCAAAGCCAAGGCAAACCATCGACAGTGCTGCCTCTACAGGACAATCCGTGACACAAAAGTGCATTGTTTTCAATTGTTTTCTGTAGCCGAACCAATTTTTGGTATCACGTACCTACGCTTTTGCCAACAATAATTTAGCAAATATCAAACCATTTGAACTGTCAAACTGCATACACCTTTTCAGTGATTGTTTTACGATTCATTACGATTGTTTTCATCAAAGCTTATTATTTATCCTCAAAAAGCTGTGTATTTTGTGATAAAACTGGTTCTAGCAGTTCATCAAAGAGGTTTACATAGATTATTGTTAGATTTTAGCCAAAGGATTGTGAATTGTGATTTACTGACTCTTGGACATAGCTCGTGCATTACCCTTCGGCTGGCAAGGAACTGGCTGCCGGCTTCTGTCAAAAGTGCGCATCTGGCAAGGAACCGGCTGCCTGCCGGCGTCCTATAGTGTCGGCGGCCTTATCACGTATCTACTTATTATTGTAAACATTAATAAAAACAATATTTTGGTAGGTACTTACGTACCACAGATTACAACCCGTTAACAAACAGTACATCGAAATTTTAAACAACTGCTGCGCCCCGGGGCGCATCCGCCGGTCAACGAGTGCTGTTTTGTTTTGTTTCTTAGTTCCAATTGTTGCTACTCGATCACTATGGCGCTAGTATCATCGCGATAAATGCATTCCAACGATCAGCGAGCCATTATGCATCGGTCTCGTACGTGATACCATTAATTTTTTCGTTTTTAAATCGCTCGCTTGCTAGCTGCGCGATAATTGATGATTGCTGTATTATCGCAAATTTTAGCAGTTAGCCCTGCCGAACGCTATTGGACAGGACACTTCTTCATTCCATTGACACGCCAGAAGATGGAATACCCTGATGCTAGTGGTCGGAGATCCTTTCCTCCAGACTTTTCCGATGATAATGGACCAGCGGACAAGCCATTAAGGACGAATGCCATGATTTCAATTCGTCTGTTTCCTGCATATTATTTTACATAGTAAAACAGTCGTAACGCAGAAAAGTAGCTCATCTATTTAATTCTGTGGGTAGATAAGATACATGCTAGAAGTTAATTAAGCATTATGGTTTTACAAAAAATGCGTGTGTTGGATTACTGATGGCATCGTTATAAGGCAGGTGTGGCCATTCAATGCTAAGTGGACAGGACACCCTGTATGGACATCTGCATTATCCAACGGGTCCCTGACTCTAGAATCTGTTGTGCAAAATTTTGGGTGTCCTTCTATACGTCACAACGTTTACGTTGCGTGATTCATTCAAGGCTCGTTCGAGAGCAATAGAATGAGTTGGAGAGCGCATCAAAGATTGATTATATTATAAACTAGCTGATACCCGCGAATTCGAACGCGTGCGAAACTTTCCACCAAAATATCGGTCAACCAGTATACGATGAAAATCGTGCCAAAGGCTGCTTTTAGTTTAGGGAGTTCAAGCTGTATCTAAGAATCCAAGTCTTTGATTTCAATAAAATATAGCCAAGTTTCAATCCGGAAAAAGGGCTTCTTAATGGTATGTTTCATTGAAATTAGTCCAGTAGTTAAGGCGTGATCCGCGAACAAACAAACAGATAAACAGACAAACAGACAAACTTGATTTTAGGAATCAGAATCGTTTATTTACCAGATCTGCATAATTCGTTTATCCATATCTTTAATTTTAGTTTTTGCCTTTTTTACAGTTTTATAATAGTATACTTAGAGATAAAAAATAGGTTGTAGAGGATTATTAAAAATGTTAATTAATCATTCAGCGCCAGAACAGATTCAATATTAGAGCTTTATGAACTAAAGATTTTCGTGCCAGATATTCTATGCCTGGAAAAAACCGCTGTCAGCGATAAGGCCGCCCGTAACTCCTAGGAAGTACTTCTACCATTTAAAAACCTGCTGTAAGCAGTGGGCAGTATTTTATTATGCGTTGAACAAATTGAAGTACCTACCCCCAACGATTTAAATTCAGTACGTAATAGAAAATGGGGACTTCATATCTCAGGGCGGGCGAGCTGTGGGCGGCTAGGTACTCCTACTACTGGTGCAAGGTTCTTTCAAAACAAAGGTCATTTTCGAAAAGATCTAATCTAGAAGCTTGTTGTTAGTTTACCACTGCAATATAATTCTTCGGATAGTCAGTTATCTTCATAATCAGAGTAGGTCAGTTATTCATTCATACTAAACTTAACATACATACATAAGGTTTAAACCGGCCTTATAAAATTAATAACAGTATATCCTGAACTAGCTGAAACTACAACATCGAAAGCGGTTGTCCTCTACTTGCCTGCACAGAATTTTAAAATACTTTGGCCACATTGCTCGCAGAAATGCCGATAACATCGAGAAACTAATTGTAACAGGCAAGCTAGAGGGAAAAAGACCGAGAGGGCGCAGTCCTAAGCGTTGGGCGGACCAAGTGTCGGACAGGCGTCATGGCTCAGTCGGTAGTAGCTCTGCCTTCCGTGCTGTGGGTCGTGGGTTCGATCCCCACCGAGAACAAACATTTGTGTGTTGTAAACATAGATGTTTTTTCTGTGTCTGGGTGTTTCTATGTATTATTATAAGTATGCATTTACAAAAAAAAATGTATGTATCAGCCATCTACTTTCCATCGTACAAGCTTTGCTTAGTTTGGGACTAGAAGGCGTTGTGTTAAGTGTCCATGAATATTTATTTATTTATTTATAACTAGAAATGCCGGTACACCAGGCACTTCATCAGGCCACCGACCGCTTCGAATGGAGAGCCGCTATCTACAGGACCTTGGCAAGGAGTCACGATCCTCAACAATGAGGGACCGACTATGGAGGGAGGATATCCAGGAAATTCAAAGAAATAATCTAGAAGTAACAATTAACGGCCTACTCATACTGATTTAGAAATAACAGAGTAGCACCCGCTAAAATATCAAACTATCCTATCCAGTATCCATATCTACCCAATAAGCATTTAAATTATTATAAAACAGTAAAGTTCGATCAAATCTGCTCTAAATAGTCTTATCACATTTCAACATAATAACTTACTAACATATATTGTTATCGCATTTCGACCTAATAGCTCATTATTATCGTAATATTAAAGACTAATTAACAGTATTGTTCAGTTCATAACAAAGCAATCTGTTAGCGCCATCTTTTGGCGAGTTGCTGAATCTCTATATTAATAAATAGCTAGAGATTGTACCTGATGTCATATTGTATGCAATTATTACGAGTGATATCAATGAGAACTCGTATGTGAAGATTTTTACTCTACCAATATTCTACATAAACAATCGTGCCGCAAACAGAAGATGTAACCTAACATTGACCAACATAAATAATTATGTAAATACATAACCGTAAATAATTAAACAAATAAGCATACAAACAAACGCTGAACTTGGTAAGATAAGATCAGAAAATAAATGAAAGCAAAAAAAACTAATCGAATGAAAAACAAAAAACAATACGTTGATTTGGTATTTTTTACGGAAAAAGCTTTATTCACTCGTGTTTAATATGAAAACGTTGGAGGGGTAAGTAGGGTTTCCAGCAGTCAATCAGAAAGCCGGAAAATAATGAGAATTTGCAAAAAGCCGGATAGCGAAATTTTTAACAAACTAAACGTGGTCTCAAACTACTAACAAATTTGGTTAAAAGAAAACTAACTATTGTCCAGTTTTTTTAACACATCAACCAGAATGGGAGTAAGGACCTGCCACGACAAAGTAGGTGTATATTTATATTTTGATTAGTTCTTGCTTTTATAGCTCCCAACTTATTAGAAAAGTCCGGACAACAAGGATTTAAATTCCGGACATCCGGCTACTCTAGTGAGAGACATGTGTTTAGCGAAACGTCAATTCCACTCTACATATTTCAAACATTGGCCACATTTGGTATTCGGTAAAAAATCCTAATGCATCAGAAATGTACCAGAATACGTTTGTGGCAGTGTGACTTGAATAAGAATGAAGTCAAATTGGATCATGGTAAGATAAAATCTACGTAAAGCCGCCTATATTTTATGTGTGGGATTTGTTTTTTTTTATGAATCGTCGTTTTAGGATATTTCGTTTTGGTTATCGTGCTTGTCCCTTTTCTTATCGTAATTGACATTAAAAGAAAATAGTTTCGTCGTTGCATTAATAATTGTTTTGTGAACCTTGCGAATTGCGAATCCTAAAACTACTATTGCAAACAAATTTTAAGCGCCATCTAGATGTGCTACACAGACTAATTAAAACGCAGACGTTCCGGCCCGACTGCCGCCACCACTACCGTCTCGCCAGTACGCTGGAGGTGCATGATGCGGCGGCGGCGGCGGCGGCCTGTCACTAATCGCGCCTGCTATGACATGAAACCGAAATAATACTGCACTAAATGTCTGTCTGCGAATCTAAAGTCAAGGCAAAAAAAATAATCACCGATACCAAAGTATGGCAGAAATTTATACCGACCGACACGCACGCCCAAGTGAGCGGCCCCTTTATTTGACAGCAAATTAATAATCACCCTTGTAACCGGAACGCCTTAACTAACAGCGGTCACTGAGCAACATCGACTTTATAATGTAAGCAATAAAGCCTAAGGTAAATATTTGTATTTGAATGTAATGATTTTATACAATTTCAATCCTTACGCTGGGGGCATTAAAGCTTAAATCGAGTGTTGGGACAGAGTTAATAGGATGTAATTTATCCGGACTGAAGCGCTACGTTGCCGCTCCGGGTGTTGTGCGACTGAAACGATAGCGGATGATTTCTTAGAACTGAGAAGGACGGAGATGTTTCTGTTGTTTCGCACAAAGTCATTAGTAGCAGAGTTCGCGGATGCGCCACCGTCGCCCGTATTGTGGAAACGAGGTGCGATCGCAAACGTCCTAAGCGGCGAACTCATTAATTTTCAGGAAGATGTGAAATTCCCTCTTATTGCTTGCCCTTCGGTAAATAGCTTTCAGCTTGTTTCACGCTTTACAAATGTTATACGAATCTCTCTTACCATTTGATAAGGTTATCATCGGTTTAGGAAATCAAATTTATTTAAGTAGGCCTTTCTTTCTGTCTACCCTTTCAATTATTTCCTAGAAAGCAAAAAAATTCAATTGATATACAAATAGGACGTACAAGTAGTACCTCTATACAAAGAGTAATTTATTAAATAAATACACTACGTATCTGACAATAATAGTTAATTGAAGCTATTGAGTAATTCTACCAGGAACTTAATAAAAATATCCAGAGCGAATGCGATAACCCGAAAGTGGTTTACATTGCGGCTACACCGAGACCAGTGGTGGTGAGGTCACGGGCTGATTTACATTGAAGCAATAATACAACAGAAATAATAAAAAAGGTATATATGTATTATATCAGCAATCTAGTTCCCATAGTACAAGCTCTGCTTAGTTTGGAACTAGAGGGTGTTGGGTGTAATGTCCAAAGATATTTATTTATTTTAGATATTTTAATATGCGTTAGCAATAAAAGGCACTGTCTTCACAGTTCCTATTTCCTGATAACTTTAACCCTTAGTCAATAATGTTGACAAAGCGTTAAAGGAACTTGGTGTTCCTAATTAACAAAGGTTTACTTTTCAGGTAAGGCACGTGCACATTTCATACAATGTAATATGTCTTAGTAATATAGTGCTAGGCGTGGTTCATTTGTTTGTCTGTCCGTCCGTGACATCTGTTCCTAACAGTATCGTGCTTATCGAACGTTTATCAGCTTATCTGCTTTTACTGTTGCCTGTCCGATAACTTACTGGAGAATCATGTAAGTAATCAATTTGGTAGCTTTTGTAATTAGTCACATTGAATCGGTTTATTCAAATGAGCATCCAGCATTGCATTGTCTCGGCAATCTTCGTTATTATTGCATAAATGTTACTTGCAGTGAGATAAAATTTAACGTCTATTAAATTTAAATAAAAATGCTAGTGGTAGTTCATAGACTATAGTAAATCAGCAAAGCAATTCAAGATAAGAAAACCTATTACCTAATTCGTGGCTTAAGGCTACTTCGAAACGGATATGATAGATGAGACCATTTTGAGAAGGGAACACCAGTTCGTTGCCAATAACCGGTAATATTATAAGCTATTAAAATGCAATAATAAAGGAACACCGAACGCAAGCCGGTCACGTTCGTATTTCGCATTCACAATGGGAGGCGGGATGCATCGTCCACTTCCGACAACCGGGGAGGACGCCCACGCAACGAGGTAACCGCCGCAATGCTGCTCTGGAAATAAATACCGAATCTATTATCTTTGCAAGGGAAACGGGATAAACATTGGTTATGTTTTGGTTGCCACTTTGGTATCACGACACGAGTTAGAAAATAGACTTAAAACACTTCAGCGAAATCAGCCCGTAATGTTATTGATTTCACTGTCATCATAATGTGGCCAAAATGTAATATTTGGGTGTGTCTCTGACTAACATCCACAAAGTCTTGAGAGTACCAAGAGATCCGACAGGATGTATCTGCTGTGTTTGGGAATAAGTTCGTAACCCTATTTCATAAAATTTTCTTTGTAGCTGTATCGTACACGAAATATATAGAGGTATTTGTATATCGGATTCTCCTCTCGAACACTTGAAATCACAATCGAGGAACATGGCACTGACTGGTGAGACACGATCTAGCTGCTACCTTACTGGTAAGTATAAGTACGAAGTTCGGATCAAAATTACTAATAAGTATGTATCTCTTTAATTCTTTAAATAAATGAATACATAAATAAGTACCTACTACCTAAATTTAAACAACATATCACACTACACATGTATAATAAAAAATCCGGATACGTAGAGTTTTAGCCGGACACAGCGCAAGCCTACCAAATTAAACTAACTTTTATCCAATGTAATTTCACGTCATTCAATTTACAAATTCCATTCTTCATTTTTCCTGCTAATTCTTTCAACTCCCTATCCTAAAGCCAAGTTTTTATCAAGTATAAAAGTCCGAAATTAGGTTACGTTTCGGCCCCTAATATTTACATAGCTTATCAACGTAAGGCAAAACTTTTGGATGTAACCAAATAATGTATGGAAAGGTTTTGTTCTGGCCTATTTGTTTGTTCAGATGTGATTGTATTGGCCAGTGGATATCAGTCGATCTTATGAAAGGCTAAGTTGCATTGCTGCCTGCTGGTGGCTAAACTATACAGAACCCTCGATTCTAGTGTCGTAATTTTGAATATTTTGTCATGATTTCAAAAATAAATATAACCATTATGGTAAAATAATTTTGTATATTTTGGTTAATTAATTTCTATTTATTCGTTGATTTTTAATTTAAAAGATTTTTTGTTGGACTTTCTTAGTTGTCGCTATTAAAACACTCAATTTATTATCCACCGGAAACGCGTTGCCTTACGATTTATATTCTTTTTTTGAACAGCCATTTTTGTGATCGATAAGTAGATTGTGGAACGAGGAGTCAGTTCGTTATTGGTAGCCGAGGTGTTAACAAGTGATAAAATAAGTCAATGTATTGTGGTTCCTAAATAAAGTGAGAGATATTCAAGATTATCCTGGCGTCTCATTACACACACTAGCTATATAGCAGTTAAATTAAATATGTAAAAATACTGAGAAATATGTCAAAGGAAAAACTGTGGTACTCTGCATATCCAAGTGGAAAATAAGCAAGTAAGAAATGGTTAGTAATTGAAGACCAGTCCCAACAGACAAGCGACCATCGTGGGAAGCGAGCCATCCGCTCCGAGTAACAGAATACATACCGCATTGCATCGTGTCCAAAAGCATATTTAACTCGGAATTGTTCGATACAAACAGTAGGTTTACCTGGAAATACCACTGATAGGTTTAATCAGTGATATCTCATTAAATGTTTGCGTGGTCGCATTTTTATGCGTGTCAATTATTCATTTGGTTTACACAATGTTTACAGCACGTATTCAGATAACATTTTATCGCTGTTTTCTCATCAGAGGACAAAGAAAAACTCATTAATACATACCATACGTAGGCACTTTTACCTTTCTTTGAATTCATACTATCCTAGCTCATAAATAACAAAAGAACCACGGAAAATACGAATCTATACTATTATAAAACTGTAAAAAAGCCAAAAACTAAAATTAAAGATATGGATATAAATTAAATCTGCAGATCTACTAAGTAAACGATTCTAATTGCAAAAATCTGTTTATCTGTTTGTTTGTTCGCGGATCACGCCTTAACTTATTTATACCATTCGGAAGCCCTTTTTCCCAATTGAAACATAGGCTATATTTTATTGAAATCAAAGACGTGGATTCTTAGATACAGCTTGAACTGTCTGAACCAAAAACAGTCATTTGCTACGAGGTTCATCGGTAGCTGGTTGACAGATATTTTGGTGGAAAGTTTCGCACGCGTACGAAGTCGCGGGTATCAGCTAGTCAAGAATAAAATTGAAATGGCTTAATACGAATCAGAACTCTATAATTATTGTGCTGGGTTTTGTTTACCAGCAAAAACTAGCAGCAGCGTTATTGATTATGAATGCCATGAAGAAGTAGAACCTTATTCTTACGCACACAAACATACACGCTACACTACAAACTGGTGTTTATTCCGATTCCAATCAAAATGCCACAAACACATTCTAAGAATCACTTTCATTGCTCATTACTCCAGCCTTTGATGTGCAAACTCCAATGTTTCGTCTCACGCTCAAGGTAAGGTTTGCAAACTTGGAAAACACAAGGCGGCGGCGTCGGCACAGCTTCATTACTAGTTACTACGGAAACAGACTTTGTATGTGAGTACGTGATGGTGTTAATTCGGAAATGTTAAGCATTGGTGGCTAAATACACAGTTCATTAACATGGAGACGGACGCGACGAGGCAAGGTCACTGGGTGCGCGTAAAGTCTCGCTTCAGTTATAGAAGGTAGGTATGTCGAGTCAAACTGATGACACTCTCCGAAGCGATTTCGCTGATACTTTATTAAGAATACGGCATCCCAGATGCGCGTAAAATAACTCTTCGGACTTTTTCAGAACCATTTTAACAATTTAAGAGGCCTTATCAACTCTATAGAGATATACAGATAGATGATACAAATCCTCTGAAGGAAAGAACTTAAAACTAGAGCAAAATATTCTAAAAATGCATGGGCATAAGATTTCAAAGCTGATCGGCAAATTATTTGCTCTTCGCAAAGCACCTGAAGGAAACTGGAACTAAGCTGCAGACCAAATATCATTGTGTCTTTGTCGTTCTGTTATCAGGAACAGGTGGCCAGGTGACATTGAATTAAACGTCTATCTCTAGTATAGAAACTTGAAATTACCGGTCTGCGTTTGATACGAGTATTTTGGAGATAATTTTCTCAAGAATAAACTCGAACTCTACCAAACACGAATTGTTATTGCTAAAATTATTTAATCATCAATAGGTCTACGAGTATCAGATCGTATTAGGTCATTTAAAAAACTGGGACAAGGTCCTGTAATGTTTATGCTCGTTTGGATCTAGATAATGTGTTTTAGATCTGATAAGCTTGATAACCAATCGTAAGGAAAGTTTTAACAAGAACTTCTAGAGAGGAATTGTCCTTTACATTTGTAGTGATGAGATATTAATAGATGTTATCTTACTATTCGACCTCAACAAGCTAATTGTTTGCATTGATATTGCGTATTATCAGATGTCTATTATGAATTAATCAAATGTCTATCAACCTGGATACAATCCGTCCAATTAAGTTGGATCGGGAGTTCAGTCGATGCGTCAATATGTTTATGATGTAAAGCTTCATTTACATCAAACGTTGTTATAATTTGACTCTGACTTGTTAGAAACGAAGATTAGTTCCGTGATCACAGTGAAACACGTAGATATTTCGCCAAGCCTAGAGAGTTAGAGGGAGGCAAATGCGCAATACAAATGTAAGAACAAGAACACAAAAGATGATAACAAAGTTTCACGATTCTCATCCCCACGGATATAAAAAAAGTACGGACATATTTTGCAAACGTATCTGACAGTTCAGCAAAGGTCGTTAAGACTTCCGAAGTTATCATCATAAAATTTTATAATTACCTATTCATTTGACCTTGCCGTGATTCTTGCGAATTCCTGCCACGCGAATATTTACTTAGAACACATTGTGCATAAAGTATGTTGTGTTATTTTGTTGTGAGTGAAAGGCGTGATTATTTTGCATCGAATAGAGATATTTAAATACAGCGTTCGAAGCCACTTTTTAGTTTTTACCCACGCTTCTAAGAACGGGACGCTGCAAGGCTTGGGACATGATTTAGTTAGATTGGAGTAGACGCTTGACCAGCGTCTATACTATCCTCTCAGCCTAGTCGATCCATAGGAGAGACCAGGTCAATACGTGCGGAGCTGACTAAGCCGCGGGTTTCCTCACGATGTCTGAAGCAGCATCATTGCTGGTCTAATAGTGACCACAATAATGAGGATCGAGGAGGAGGAGATTTCTATGGTCCGGGGTTTTGAGACTTTTGTAAAATTAACTTGTTCTAGTCTTTATCTGATTTTTACTGTTAACTAACTAGATCATTACCGTCAATAAACAGATAGAAAAGTAGACAGCAAGCTGAAAATCTGCGTGGATATAAAAAAGTTTTGAATATTCTATTCCTATACCAACCCACCAACAAACGTCGAAAGTTAAAAAGCTAAATTATAGCTTTATGCAAGTGAAGTCACGAGAAATGTCAACTAGTTGTATTATAAAGTTTAATATGGTGCATAATATTAAGGCGAATGAATTTAAATTCTATTGTATTCGTTCTTTCTTATATATATTAAAATGTCGCCAAACCGTGTCTTTCAAGCTTTTAAGGCATAAACATGCAGTCAGTGTGTTTTATGTTTTTAACAAGTTGACTGAGTAAACTTGTAGTACGATTAATTCCTGAAAACCAATCATTGACTCTTCCTTTACATTGTTATCAAGGTCGATTCCAAACATGTTAGATTTTTAGAACAAACTTAATTATAATCTCTGGGGAGTTTGCGAAGCACACCCAAAAATGGCTAAAGAAAGTAAAAAAATGATATTTAGAGCAGTAAAAAAACAGAAAAGCTAGCGGTTCACCAAGCGGTTGGGTTTATGAAATTACTTTTTAATCCGTTCAACAGCGAGCGGGTTCTCAAAATAATTCAGTACATAGTAGCAATAAATATCGTGACCGACTAAAACTATGTAGATCAGTGGGATTATTTAACTTATTTTTTATATTTTTTTATTATTCTTGTTTTTGCTAGTTGGTGATGAAAGGTATGAAGCTGTTCGGCTTGCATTGAGTCATAGGGTTGGATAGATATTAACTTTGTTATATATCTTAACATAACCATAGGTTGTTATAGTAACTACACACACATAGGCAAACGAAATAGTTTATAACATGGTAAATGAATGTGTATATACGTACACTATACTAAACAGCCAATGTGCTGGTATACACATTTTTGGGAATTTCACAACCTCATAATCAGTAAAAAAGCACACACAATATACGTAACTCAGTTATTAATAACTCGGTGTAAGCACGGAATAATTACACCGTATTTTGTCTTTTGCATTGTCAAGCAGATTTAAGCTCGATCGAAAGAGACAAAACAAGGTGTAACCATTTAAAACTTAGATCGTGTTTATTAATAACAACGTATGAAACTATGATTGAGATGTAGTCTTTTGAAAAGGTAATTGAGATCTATAGGAATAATAATTATAGCAATAAGTCTAACTACTGTTTATTAGTTACTAAGCCATACTATGAGAATGAGATGCAGTAAACAGGTTTTAGTGCAATAAAAAATACTTCACTTTTAATATAAGGAGAATGTAATCACAGATAAAAAGTACAATGGTTGACAACATCGAAACATCGTTCTATCACACAATTTACACATTAAACTTAATTACCTAATTGCATCAATTCCACACATTCCATCACCACTTAGTACCTAATAGATTATGAGTGACACGCAAAGGTTAAAGCGTACAAATTAGAAATACATCTGAACACAACAAAGTGTTACTTGTGAGATGAGCATTTGTATATGGTCGTGTAGCAAACTCAGAAGGAGCACGACCTTTCACTTTCTCTGCAAAACTAGGTGGATAGGCAGCATGTGGTCGTGCAACTTTTTGCAATACCTATATCCGTCTTGCTTTAGAAATGTTATCCCATTTATCGGAAGGTAACGGAGAAAACTATCGGATACCGAGACCGTTGACAAAGACGGGGGTCAATTGGCAGAATAATATTGCAGGAGTATGAATTGTTCTATTTAGACTCAGAGCCAAGCAGCTCAACTGGATTAATCTAGGTTTTGATAGTCTTATTAGGTAAGTAACCTGACTGTAAATATCTCTGCAATAATAGTTGGATTCAGATAAATCATAAATTCCTACGAGAAGTTGGGGAGAACTTGATAGTATTTTCAACAAAGTGTCTGGACTTTTGTACGATGAAGTGCGATTATAGTTGACAACAAATAAGTTATGATCAAAACGATCAAAGCCAGTAGGAGAAACATTGCCTAGTCATTTGGGACATACTCATCACCTATCGTACAACACTGAGATCAGGTTTCATCAGCTTGAGAGCGTATTCGTTCAATACGCGCTTCCCTACATCCAAGATACCAGATTCACGGCATCACCGCAAGAATAAACCAACTTCATAACACTTCGATAAAAACGGCTTCCTCTATTAAAAGCGGTTCATCACTCGTCACTGTCATCCATAAACTGTCCTTAGGGGCCCATTTGCGTGTAAAGCAGGTTATCTCCGGCGGCTATACCGACTCTTTCCAGCAAGCAGTTGTTATAGAACCAAATTACGTTGTTCGATTGTCTCCGTTGATAATATTTTTGAGTTATCCTGACAAATACACCTGGTGTGCATTTTTGAAGTACCCTGTACTCGTAAAGTTAGGTTTCATAGACAAACCTAACTGGATATTGATTGTCATTTTCAGAGCCTTTGGAGTTCGCATGGTTAAAAGAAACAGTAAAGCGAAAAGATTCTGCTTTCAAAGAGCTTCATAAATGGAAAACTATATGAATTCGTCACGATCAAATTGTGTTCTTTTTGGTAGACAAAACTCAGGTAAAATTATTACACCCACAACAAGCGGTAACAATCTGCTTTCTTTACCGAATGTGACCTCCCACCAGATGTTTGACAAATTCTTGTTTATGGCGTATTTTAGGACATGGTGTCATAGTAAACGCGTGTCAGAGCCTCGGGGCTGCGGGACCGACTTCCTGAAACTATTAATTCAAGCTTGCAGCAATAAATCAGCGGCGACGAGCGATGGAAATAATTTATTTACAACCATGAAACAATTTATTAAGCGTTCGTGTTAACAGCTTCTTCCACGTTATCTGCGTTGAGGGCTGCAACTTGCAGTTCAGTTTGAAAGTTTCAGCTATCTCCAGAAATAGCTTTTTGAGCTGGCAGGCAACTTATTTGGTGCAAGATTTCTGCGGTGCTCATTCACCTTAACCAGACAAGACTACGTTATCTGAGCACAAGCGCAACACGGAACTATTTCAGACTCTTTATCTGGATGATTCGGTATTCTTTATATTTCGGTGGACCTTTGTACGTTTTCATGACTTGTAAGAAATATTTTTAAGATTAGTTGGTTTATTAGTCTCTTTGACTCTTTTTTTTTTTTTCGCAATCTTTATTTTTGTTTCTTTCTTGTATCGATTAGTATCAACATTGACTGTTTTATCAGTTTCCGATTTTAATTGGCTAAAAAGCACCATGTCCGATTCTTATCTTATCGTAGGTTCTAGGTAGCTAAGTAGGTAGGTATATGTAAGTACCTACTAAGGTACTCTTAGTTCTTACACAGTCGACCAATTTCTTAGGGTTCGAGGATATATATATATCAATGGATAATATCATTATATATATATCCGATATATATCAAGTGATGTTTTATGATATATATCAATAGAAAAATAATTGAAAATTTTTATATTAATTAAGTCATGTTTGGCGTTTGTCACTGTATTTCTACGTCCCAAATGTAGATGGCGTTGGAGTAGAGTTAAAACATATTCCCTAATAGTAAGTTCTAATCCGTTAATGGCAACACTTCTGCCGGCATTAATGACGTCAGTCATATCAGAAAAAAATTGTTACGAAAGAATAAGTTTTTTTTTGTGTTTTACAATGAAAGTAATTGACAAAGTGCATAAACGATTTTACTTCATTATTGAGTAGAAGAAAATTCTATGTTTTGGTTGATTTTAAGTACCTAAATAAATAAAACATTAAAAACATATAAGTAAGTTTTTTTTCAATAATGTATTATGTTTATGTAACACATACGCAAATAGCATACATAAATAATACAATAAAATAATAATATGGCTTTCATACAAAATGGATATATATCAAACTTTTGATATATATCGGATATATATTATAAATATCCGATATTTTGATATTTATAATAGATATCGGACATTTTCGAACCCTGCAATTTTTACAAGTAATTAGTAGCGAAGTTACTAAGCGGTAGATGCAACGATTCATTCATCAATAAAAGTAACATAAAACTTCAAGAGAGAAAATGGTAAATTGAAACTTTAAGAAATTCAGCCCTCTTTCGGTATAGTCAGTGGAGTGAAAATATCAATGTTACACAGCACAGTGGTGAATATAATTTTAGGAAATCTTTTAGGAAAATATGACTTGACATGACGCAAGAAGAGCAGTTCTCGAAAGAAGCGATGAAAACACATCTCGGAGATGAATTATAACCGGACCGTAAAATTCGTAGAATACACACAAGCTTTAGCACATTTCTTCAGAAGCGGATCACAACATTCACAACACAAAACATCGCGCCTTTGCAAGCTAAAGCTACTTAGAACTGTGAACCAAGCACTAGAGAAAATATAAAACGTTGACACGCTGAGGTGGTATTAACTAGGCAAGTGGAGCATATTGTTACGAACATAAAATAAGTGGCGCTATAGTAAGTGCCAAATATAACACCGCAATACAGGTCATTCACCCACCTTCACCTCGATGTCGCAAAATTCAATTTATGTATGGTAAACAAACAGTACTACGAGATTCGAGCGATTACCGTCTTAGCGACAGGTTTGTATGGAAAGCGACAGAATTAGCCATTCATAAATTGAATTTTGCGACATCGTGGTGAAGGTGGGTGAATGACCTGTATTGCGGTGTTATTTGGCACCTACTATAGTAACAATGGATTACGTAGCTGCTGGGGACATATCCGGAGACTTGAATAGGGCCCAAGGGCAAAGCTTACTTCTTAAACTTGTGTCCTGTCGACAGTCTTATTTAATCTTTAATTATGATCATTTTACTCAAGAAACAATTTCCACAGAACCATAGAACATAGAGGTCTATACTATTTTGATTGCAAGAGTGAACTGAACAATATTTATTGTCATCATTATATCATAGTCCACTGCTGGCTGGACATTACTAGACTTGTATATTTCCTATATATATAGATTTGCAGAAACTATTTTAGATCTTTCTTCATCCATCTACCAACTTTCCGCTTTCCTAGATTGCTAGGAATAGTGTTATATACGCGATGGCATTGGCCATCGCGTATATTAGACGATATTGAGAATTTTTCTATTTAGAATCCACGCAGTTTCAAAATTAACGGTTTTAAAATTTATTGATAACCTAGTTTAACTTCATTGAAGTAAACTCTTTAGTCAAAGAAAAATCAGCACATGCAGAAACATTGATGCTACTGTACTATGACAGATCCAAAAACCACAATAGCCGATCCAGGCCGAAACAAGAAGAGTACAAGAATTTACTTTCACTGGCTCGTTACAATAACACAGTATAGTCATCATCAGTAATCGCTTCATATCGTGACCAAATTGAGCTTGTTACTATAACTAGGTAGGTATTTGAGTAACATCAACAATCAAAGCACTTTATCAAGAAAGTAATCATCAGTGCATCGACTTAGAACACATCAATTATTACTTGTAAAATATCGTCGATCTTCAAGATGTTGATTCACCAGGGGTGATATGCATTTAGTTAAAAAACCGTCGGTGTATTTGTTCCGGTGAAAGCTGGCTTCTATTAGCGACAGTACAATATTGCGGATCTATAAAAGAAGGAGATAGGTAGGTATGACGCTAACATGGAAACATACAATGCTTGGACTGACCGCGGTAACTGCTACGTATTCAGCGCCCGAGCGACCTACTTAGTAAAACTACTCTTTAGTCATTCCTCAGTCCCATTTCCAACACTCATCCTTAACAGTTAAATTCTTGCGAAGCTCCAAGATGGCTGAATGGTGAAATATTCAGAGAAAATGAAAAAGTAAGTATATTATTTGGGACTTTTTACATGTTGTAAAGAAATAGATGGAACCGATGACAAAGACAGAGTGAATAAAATATTAAAATTAGGTGTTTCGACTCGGTCCGCTTACTGAACGGTTTTGCTCTATGCTCATTCATTAGTAGGAGCTACGAGTATATTATCTGTACTTCTGTGGTAGGGAATAATATAAAAATATGTTTGATAATGATAAGAACAGTGCCTTGATCACGAATAAATGTGACAATCAAACGCTAGCGTATCTGAGATACACTACAACGGTTGGCAGTCGAGCTGGTAGTGACGCGCAATATAACTCGAATACGATAACGCGGCGACTGTCAGATTAGTTCGTGATAGAGGTACTGGAATCTTAAAAAAACAAAACAACCTAGCTGGCGAGGTATAAATTTATCAAAGAATTTGGTGAGTAATTGTATTTCCGGGTCACTTCTAGATGATGAAGAACGAGGTCTAATGAATCTGTGTCAAGGCTACACGATTGATTATGCATGTGTGGTAGACCTCGAAATGGCTATGTAGTCGTATCACTGGTCCTTTCTAGGTCACATCATTGAGAGCCAATGACCCTACTGATTACAAATGCGAAAGTTTGGGTGTTCGATGTATGTGACGCAAAAAATTACGTCGTACGATGATAGAACTGGACCAATTTTGAATGTATGGAATAAGATAGTTATAGACATGACATGCGGAGAGAAGAGAGTCATGTAACGAAGAGAGTTCTAAGTATGAATATGGATGGATCTAAAGAAATAAGTAAGGCTAAGAAAAGATGTATAAACTGTGTAAAAGATCATATGTATAAGAGAGGAGTGAACACTGAGATGCCGGATGATAGAGGGAATCAAGAAATGAACATGCTGTGCCAACCCCACCTATTTATTTATTTATTTATTCAATAGGAGTCTAACTTTATTAATAACTCCCACCTAGTAGGAGAAGGGCAGGAAGAAGATGGAATAAGGTTGTTTCTGACACGGACAATGAGCCTGAAACTGGCAGTCAAATAGCAGCAGCCAAACACAATAATCCAGACCCGAACACAGGGTGAATAAAAATAAAAAACACACAAGAAGGTAGTTCCTGACTTAGCCTAGTTAGCTTACAAGGTTTTTTTCTCGGGTGTTTACGCGAATACGAGTCACAATGCGGGCGAAAGTTTTTATAACATAACTCTAGAGTCAGCTGCAAGTAGATTGGATGGATTCATTAGCATTTTTACGTTTTACCGCAAAATATACACTATACTAGAGAATGCATATGAGAATAAATGATAAAACAGATAAAGCCGGCGGCTCTACTATTTACGTAAACTTACGGATAACTTTATATTAGGGATCGTGATATATAGTTCTAGGTTATTTTATTATCTCAAGTTTGTTACAGTATAGGTCCTACGTTTAAAGAGCTCGTACGGTATTTTTGTTGTTGTGTGCTGATGAACAGTAAATAAACAGTTACTTTTATCTGCATATTAGTAAATAAAAAGCTAAATCATTTATGTACCCATTGAGATTGTAAATATTGTAAACAGTCAACCATTTCATAAGTTCACTTTAATCTTAGACGAAATAATAAAAACCAGAGCGTAGTGTAAACAACCACTTTTCGTTTAAAATACCAATGGGTAAGTATAAGTCAGACACGTAGGTAAACATACACTTCTTAATATACATAGTCATTTATATTAACAGTGTATGGAATATACATATAAAATACCAGCCTCTGAAGCCACATTTAAAGAAATAGGTAGGTAAGTAATTAGGTAGTAGACCTCGCTATAAAGTCAACGGGAAGCATAGTTTGTATGTTGCTTTATTACTGAATACCACGCGGGCAAAGCCGCGGGCGCTACAGCTAGTATACATATATATACTATGTTATAATAATAACCGATTGGTCTTATCGATAAAGTAGGTTAGTCTTATCTTAGTACCTCTTAGCAGTGCCTAGATAGATTGAAACCTACATTAAAGAATAAACCAATCAAATGAAACTAGGATGTAATTGAAAAGGCGCTGGCAGATGGCCAGCTGCGGTAATTGGAGACCTCAGTCCATTAAATCGAGGTTTATTTTGACAAAAAGGCAACACGATACACCTGGGAAGATACATCAGATATATTAAAATACGTAAATTAACAAACCAGTTTTCAGATTCTAAAGAAAATAAAATTCCAAGGTTTTCGTTTGGAATCAAGTACCTACCTAACTTACTAAACAAAATTGTCAATAGGTTATTTGGATGGCCTTTGATCAAACTTTTCAAAGCACACAGCTTATGTCAGCTTTTCAATAAACATTTTCTATCGATAGGGAGAAAAACGTGGGGTCAGGCACTTCCCCTAAAACCAAAGTGAATAATCAACGCATTCAAAAATAACTACCAAAATTACGATTTGCGTCACAGAGCGAAAATCTAATGTAGACAAATGTTACCTATACATTGCGTTAGAATGTTAGGTATCCGTGTTTTAGAAGATGCGATGTGACACTGACAGCTGTCAGCAGATTTCTACGGGCGAGTTTAAAAACGAACACATCGTTCTGCCTTTATTATATATTCCATGCCAAATGCTGGAGAAGTACCAGTTTTCTTTCTAATTTCTTTCTATCGTCCGTCAGACCAGTGCTGACAATGTATGTATCTATCTGACCTATAAATTTTTTAATCTTAAAACGGTCCTATAAAAATATTTAATTTGGACGCCACCGTTTTAGATGATACAGGCGGCGTGGCGTCGAAGATTCGTAGACCCAAAAATAGAATGCAATTTCGGATTCAAAGCAGATATAAATAGGGCTCGTTGTACGATGGCGGGAGTAATAATAGTTCGTGTTCTATTTTCTAAGAGCTGTATCGTTTCGTTGCGAACAATAACTAAATGATTGGTTTTATGACTAGATAGATACTATCGGAAGAAGAGGTGTTGAGTGGCAAATAATTCAGTACTTGTACAAATTGTATTCTAAATGCCGCTTATAAAATTCTTTTACTTGATGCATGATCATGTTGGAAATATCCTTTACCATCATCAACCGACCCATTCACAAGTGCATAATGCTCTTTTATACATGATATATGATATGGAATTAGGTAAGTGTATTGATTTATTATTAAGGAGGCTAACAACCGTCAAACAATTCGTTTGGGGTAAACAGCTTTTTAAGCAAATCTCATGTTTAAGTATAATGCCCTGATTAGCATCTAGCGTTTAAGGTTAACTCGATGTTAAGGGATTATAGTTACCAATGCTGAACCTTGTGCAATGTTATTGCCCAAAACATTGTTATTTGCGATTTTTCATATTCAATTTCAGTGATTTTATATCTTCAGAAATGTTGAAATGTGCGAGCGAGAAGTTGTATGACGCTTGTCAGCGTCTAAGTTCAATATACAGGTCTATTCAATTATATTGAAGACACATAAACCTGTAGCATTAGGCTGATAAATGCGTAAAAGATTATCGATGAAATTAGAAATGGTCTACAAGGCAAAATATATTTTATCTGATAAGATTTTTCACTGGAAGCACACATGTCAACTGCAAAGGGTAGTGAACTCAGCGCACACAGAATATCAAATAGGGTTAGAGGACACATGTTGAGGGGGGTTGTATGAACTTGTTTGTATGGCATGCATTCTTGCGCCTTGTCTAGGGGGGGGCGTGCGGTTATTATACAAACACCTGGATGAAGATTGGCAAGGCGATAACGAGTTTTTGTAATTACTGTGACGTCATTACAAATTCAACAGCCGGCTGGTACAAAAAAAAACTGGTTCTAATTTTTCCTAAACTGGACTGAAATGGAACTAAAAATAGATAATAAGTATATTTAGAGGTTTTATTTTATTGCCTAGTTTCACGTAATTTGTAAGTAGGTATGCATGCAACTATTGGAAAGTGATTAGAACAGTAGGTACTAGGTACAATAGTCATGTCAACATTAGAACCGATAGCATAGAAATATTGCGATAGTATTGGTCATGGTTTGACTTGACATTTAGACGCGGTTGCGTGCGCGTGACCCTTTTGTCAGTTTTAGGAACAAGCAATACCACCTCTACCGAACGTTTGAGTTATTCCAGTTTCGGACCATCAGTACCTTATATTTTTTTTTAATAAAAAACCTAGGGATATACCTATTCCCTTTTCAATCACTGATTATCTGGTTGCCTAGGTCACCCTTTCGACTATGATAGAATGATTTAGATTGCGTTTACCTCAACGTCCGCATCGTGCCAGCTGTCACATCATTATAAATCACGTCTTAAATCCCAAAGTCAATAAAATTAGGAGTTGAGCGACATCCGACATACTAAAACTAATAATAGTCAAGAGAAACAAATTAATTTACCCCCCGCCACGGCACGTAAAGTTAACCCCTCTGTACCTATGTATCGAGGAATTTGACTTCCCTTGGCTTGGATCCCCCTTCCGATGTTCTATTGTTTTACAGCGTTTTTACTATAGGTTCGGAAAACGGAATACTGTGTTGTGACGATGTTGCCATGCTGTGTTTTCACACCTGTGATTTTTTTATTGAAGATTCGACCAAACTTAGCAGCGCCATCTAGTTCTGATTTAGGCAACATGAGCGAGCATAGAACCTTTTCTAACTAAATAAGTACTGCATATTGGTTAAGTACATAAAAATAAATACCTACTAAATTAATTTCACATTAAACACAGAGCGACAGTGAATGCGTGACACTAAGGTTAAATTTTTGCGCGCGGAGGGACTCCACGCACTATTTTTTTTAGGGCTAGTTTTTAGCCTTAGAAATGAATAAAGTGTCCTAGCCGCTGCGACACTATTAAAAGCTGATAAAAGGTAATATAGTTCACATCGTTCACCCAAGCTGCTCGGTTTAATGCCTTCTCTTTAGCACGTCAATTTTTCCAATCCTGTGCCAATCAGATCTAGTTAGCTTTTATTACCAAATTTAATTAATGATGCACCTACTCGTTATTTTTTGGCGTGCACTTTGAGGTATAACGGAGACCTCAGAAAGCTCCGACCAGCATCCGGCTCGAAGGAGAAATGATTGCGAAAACATGTAAAAGAAACTATAGTTCTAAACAGTTTGCGTCTGCGAAAAATGAAAATGATCTTCGGTTAGACAGGATGAACGTTTTCTAGAAGCATCGATTAGTTTATAAGCTTTATAGTTTACCGCACCGTGTCGTGTTGCGGGCCGCGTGCCAAAACAGTAACTAACAGGTCTCCGCGTCTGTTTATTGCAATTATTTGCGGATTTCGTGAACGTTCACGCTCAGCTGAATGAACTGATACTCTTTCCGGATTCTTTGGTTGCCTTCTGTGATGTATTGGCACATATTCTGATAATCATGGTAATGATACCAGCTTTCTTTTATATTTTGGACGACGCGACACGACGGGAATTACGAATACCTAACAGCCCTTACTTGACATAGTCCTCAATTACTTACCTACAGTATAATTTGGCCGACTAACTCCTCTAGATAAGTGATAATCGTTTGGATGCACCATTTATTTTTACTCAATAAAATCGAATTTATTGCATACATTGCAATGCAACTTCGGGTCAGTAAAAAAACTTCACGCATCAAGGACATTGCATACCACAGTCAGGCGGGGGTCAAAACCAGATGTCAATTTGCGAACAAAAAGTCGTCAGGTAATAATTCATTCCTCGTAAGATCGTTATGAGTTTATGAGCATTGAAAGTTTATTGACACGGGTAACTTAAGGTCCAACTAGTCGCCCACCTTTCCATACAAACGTGGAAGGGTAACTACTCCACTGTTTGACGTTGACCAACCAAAACTAAGGATTATATCAATGATGACGACATTTGTAGGACTAGTGTATCTCGCTGGTCTAAAGCCAATTTTAATTTTAATATCTGCGTTGGGGTGGTAGGTAGGTATTTAATCGAAGGTGCCCCGACATAACTCAAGACATCAGTGACAATATGAACCTAACCAAGTTAGAAAATGTACATATAAATACGATACCGATCTTACACGCCCTGATCCTATACCTGCTTGCGTATACACGTCACGGGTTAGTTTAGTACCAGTGCTCCCCATTGACGATGACGTCATCTACACGTCACATGTTAAACAAATATTTTTCTGCGTGAATTAGAGCAGACCAATCGTAAACGCTGTGATAACGATATAACGAGCGACGCGACGCGTGCGCACAGTAATGATTTGGTCATAAGCAGAGCACCAACTTTCATTGCTCAATACATTGGAAAATTAACCAAGAACAAGGTCAACCTTTATTAATACACCTAATATTAGGTGTTCAATGTGTTCATCTTGTTCATGTTAAAAAGACACCTGCGGGCCTAAGATGCGCACCGCGAGATATTTGTCATGTCGTTCTGTCAAAATGTAAGCATTTTGTACCAGTTTAGGAACTATTGCATTATCTGTGGTCTTGTTGTCGAGAAACCGCGAAAATTTTCAACTTTTGACATTTCTGCATGACTATTATCTCGTCCTCAGAGAGGTACGACGACTAAGAAGTGTCAAAAGTGTACATTATGGCGCGTTTTGTCGACACCATTAGGTACCAAAGATAATGCAATAGTTCTTAAACTGGTACAAAATGCTTACATTTTGACCGAACGACATGACAAATATCTCGCGGTGCGCATCTTAGGCCCACTGGGTTCTATAAAAAAGTGGTTCATTTTAATTCTTATGCCCTAACATTTTTAGATTAGTCTTATTATCTACACCCTGTACTGTCTAGCAAAAGCTTTAATTAAAATCTGTACAATATATAACAATACATTGTTTTAACCTACTTATAAACTAACAGAAATGTTTTCTAGAAGTTTATAGAATGTCTTACACATGTGCGGTCTTTAATAAAACCATTTGTTTGTGTTACATTTAACTAGTGGTGTCTTTGAATAGGTGTTGGGTTTAGCTGGATTCTTTTATATTGTACGTAGAGTCTTACCAAAATTTTCTTTATTTTGAGTAGTGGGGTCGTTGAAATTTTTATAGAGTTTGTATGAAATGTCCAATATTTATTTACTAGTAGTTCGCCCTGAACTGAGATCTCGTGATGGTTGGAGGTTAATAAAACCCAAACAGTTTTTATTGACCAATGGTTGTAATAAACTTTGCAAATCGCTTCGAAATCGCCGTCTAGCTAAGTATCAGTTTTACTTGAACTACAAACTCATTGAAACTCCAAAAAATGTTAGCTCACGTTATACTGGGTTTTCCCATTTTATAATTTTTACAACAACTCAACAACTATTAGACCTAGAATCAAAATAAAAACGGTTTTGGAATGTCTAAACAAAACCCTATCATGACACCCCACTTGATATTTTTGTACGACTTTTTTTTAACTCTCTTTGGACCCTTATAACTTCACGACCCCTTGACCGATTTACTTCATTTAACAAACCAGTAAAACTTAAGAGTACTATCCGTATACCTACTAAATTCTGTGAAGATCGGATAAGCGGTACAAAAGATCTCAATGAACAAACATACAAACCATTTTTGCCCAAGTTATCAATAAGATGCCCAAGTTATCAATAAGATCTCGTTCGCTTCGCTCACGCAATCAATTATATATCAAGTCTGATTGATACCTATTTGGCAGGTATTACTAGGTCAAGGGTACCAATGTTATAGTATACATACTATCTCTTCAGTATAAAAATATTAAAATTTCACAATCTAAATTAATTTGGTTATCATAAGGGCATGAATGCTATCTAATCTAATGCATTTATGTTTTGGGTCTTCAGTTTTGTGAGAGCTAGTACTTTTACATAAAATAAGAAAATATGAGTTTGGCTGGAATACTCAAAAGTCATTCAAATTTGAGCACAACTTAAAATTGCTCTGCCTCTGTTTGACATTACTCATTTGTAAGAGATGGCAATCATTTAAGCGGAACTTAAATTGAGTGGGGTTTGAGTGGCGTTTGAGTATTTGAGCATTAGTTGCCTACTCTGGTGACGGAGTTCAAAAGTATAATATACTGAAGATAGATTATGTATGTGCGTAACCTATAGTTTAAATACAAAATGTAAGATCACGAATCCCAGTTACAAATAACACCTGATATTGGGTATTAAAAGTACAAAATTTTTAAAAAATGCCCCAAAAAGCAACTATTCATAACTTGGAAAGAAAATTATAAAAAATGCCAACCTTTCCATTATGTCACATAAACCGGTTGATCAGCAAATTCCCTTATGAGTAAACCCTTGACACATTGACAGAAAGGTCAAGGTTGCCAACTTGTTAAAAAAACTGGTTTACACTTTCATGATTGAACTGGGGAAAGTCACCGTGGTTGAATCATATTTGAATAGAAGTTGTAAACACTTGAGCGATGACCAGTCATGAGTCATGGTTAAAAATTAATTGATAAATAGCCCTTAGATGAGTAGCTAAATAAAATAAAAGGTTTTAAGAGCAGTAAATTGAAACTTTTATGTTTCACAACTGTTTAAAAATATATATCAAAGAGTTGATGTTAATGGAAAACGTTCTCCGGGGTCAGTGGTAAAAATGGGTGTACCACAAGGATCAATACTAGGACCGTTCTTGTTTTTAATTTACATTAACGATCTACCACGAGTGGTTAGAAACGATCATGAGATTGTACTGTTTGCAGATGACACTTCACTTGTATTTAAAGTGAAACGACGACAAACTAATTATGACGATGTAAATAATGCAATCTCTAAGGTTGTAAACTGGTTTAATGTAAACAATTTATTACTAAACGAAAAGAAAACTAAATGTATTCGGTTTATTCTACCAAACGTCAAACAAATAAATGCCAATGTAAAAATCAAAGAAGATAATATAGATCTCGTGGACACCACAGTATTTTTAGGCATAACTCTAGATAATAAACTTCAATGGGGCCCACACATAGATAAATTGTCGAAGAGACTTAGTTCTGCAGCATATGCAGTCAAGAAGATCCGCTTCCTTACAGATGTGGAAACCGCAAGACTAGTCTATTTCAGCTACTTTCATAGCATTATGTCGTACGGCATTTTGTTGTGGGGGAGTGCTGCAGACATAAACACCATATTTGTGTTGCAGAAGAGGGCTATTCGTGCAATTTATAACATGGGTCCCAGAGAATCACTAAGAAATAAGTTTAAGGAAATAAATATAATGACAGTACCTTGCCAGTACATCTATGAAAACTTATTGTATGTTCAAAAAAATATCAATCTATTCAACAAAAAAAGTGATAATCATAATGTTAACACTAGAAATAAAGACAAACTCGCTGTTCCCACCACTAGGCTCACAAAAATTAGTAAATCTTTCAAAGGGCAATGTGTACGCTTCTTTAACAAAATCCCAAGTGATGTGTCTCAGTTGTCGATTGGCAAGTTCAAAAACGTAATAAAACAGAGACTTCTTTTAAAAGCATACTATAAAATATCTGATTATTTAGAAGACAAACAAGCTTGGGACGAACTAGCTCCAACTCATCCAATAAAAAAAAATGTAATCATACCTAATCATACAAAACGTAATGACGATTCAAAGTGATCAGTGAGATTTTATTGAATAAAAGATTTTTGACTTTGACTTTGACTTTGATATAAATTTAAATATTGTACTTTAATATGAATGTGGATGGACATATAGGGAGGCCTAAGAAAAGAGGGATGGATTGTGTGAAAGATGACTAGCATTTAGGAGAGGAGTGAACACTGAGATGACGGATGATAGGGGAGAATGGAACAAAAGAACATGTTGTGCCGACCTCACCTAGTGGGATAAGGGCAGGAAAAAGAGAATTATAAAATAAATGAAAAATAAAATTTATTAACATTAAAAAACTCTAAAAAAGAAAGTTTATGGTTTTTCGTTTTATAGCCTTCATAAATAAGTACTGGTAATATTTTCAAAGGTCATACGCATACACCTGGTTTTTCTTGTTTTAGTTACAGAAAAAGAATTTTCGATTTACAAAGATACCTACATGATAGTCTTGCTCTGTATTTTACCAAGATACCTACATGATAGTCTTGCTCTGTATGGGTTATTCTAAATTTATCCTTCATGATGTTACACAACTATGAAAAATTTATATTAAGTAACTTCGTATAAGACAACTACTTTGTCTACTTGGTTGTATAAAAAAAACTGCGACAAGTATTTAATTACAGGCGTCATGGCTCAGTCGGTAGTAGCTCTGCCTTCTGTGCTGTGGGTCGTGGGTTCAATCCCCACCGAGAACAATCATTTGTGTGTTGCTAACATAGATGTTTGTTCTGTGTCTGGGTGTTACTATGTACTATAAGTATTAATTTACAAAAAAAAATGTATCTAAGTAATGTATCAGCAATCTAGTTCCCATAGTACAAGCTCTGCTTAGTTTGGGACTAGAAAGCGTTGTGTGTAATGTCCAAGAATATTTATTATTATTATTATAATTATTCCAAAAATCTTTTCCTATTTACCTGCCTAGTATAATAAAATGGACATTTCACAGAACACCTCTAGCTCCAAACTAAGCAAAGCTTGTACCGTGGGAACTAGATTGGAGATAGCATACTCATATAATTTTTTTGTTAATAAAATACATACTCATTATAATACATAGTATTGTTTGCCCATACACAAATGTTTGTTCTCGGTGGGGATCAAACCCACAGTAGGAAATGCAGAGCTGTGATACATGTACATGTACACTCATCACTATCAGGAAGTCAAAGAAATGAATCCTACTAATATTATAAATACGAAAGTTTGTATGTTTGTTACTCTTTCACGCAAAAACTGCTGATCCGATATGGATGAAACTTGGAATATATATTGTCCATAACCTGGATTATCCTGGAAAATCAACGGGGTATAATGGGATGTGAACGAAGTCACTGGCAGAAGCTTGTTATTTAATATATACATAGGTAGGAATAGGAAGTGTATGAAGTACGGACTTATCCCTATAAGAGCAGATAAAAATATCTCCATCTCTACACAATAGCTGTCAAAAACAAAGACAGAAATATTTTAATATAACAAATAGTGTTATTCAGAGTTGCTAAAATCTGGCCTTATTGATATACCTAAATATAGGCCCCGACTGCCCCTGATGCGGTTAATGTCATCATCTATTAGTGTATTATCTTGTAAAACTAATTGTAATACTTGTTTGGTATCTTCTAGTTATGTAAGATGCTTAGGTAAGAGCCATTGCACATAATTGGTACATTGTATAAATATTTTATCTAATAAAAAAGTAATGGTAAAACTTTTCATGTGTGAATTATCTAGCTACAAAACTTATAGAGCGCTATCTCTTTCTCACTTATTAGGACAGGTATATAGCCATCACTGTCTCTCCCTTCACTCTATGACAAGAGAAAGTAACAAAAGAAAATTATTATCCCAGCCTCAATAGACACAGATTATGTACACAAATTTAACCCGAATAAGACCCCTGATAGGATCCTAGGACATGAATAACCTAGGTTTAAAAGATAGTGTTTGGCTGTGGACCTAGGTAACCTCTGTAGTACAAAAGTACATGTAAATACTAGGTAAATACACACCGTAGTATATAGTAAATACACATGTACTACTATTATGTGTACTACAAAATAAAGTAGGTAAACATAAACAGGTAAACTAACCCTTTCTTCATGAGCCAGCTCTGTTGTCGCCCGTTGGTAAAAGGAGTTTCCAAAACTGAAGACACTCATCCATTTTACGAACAATCATCGGTAAACACAATTCATATAATTTACTTTTGCACTACTTGTCACAATCAAAATAAAATTCCACTTTTTGCTGCGCTAAACGCAGACGTCATTGACAAACAACTGAAGTGACGAGTTATTGCATGGAATCACAGAGTGGATGAAAACACTGCGTTTTTTAGAGGCCATAACGATGGCATATCACAATTGTTATCACTTTGAGTTAATACATTACTAATCACATCGTCTGTTTCGGTTATCTACAAAAATAAAAAGGTAAAAAGCAAAATTTACTCGTAGACAGCATTCACGACTTCGCACACTCTCTCACGTAACGTGCGGATTTCATTCGTACACACACACGCATAAAACGTCAGTCAAAGTGACAGTTGTTCGTCTATGGACAGTTGAGTGCTAGTGTTGCACAAAATGGTTCGAAATGTGTTGTTAGTGAGTTTTTCTGTGTTACAAGACATACGTTCTAAAATAATAATAACTCATTCATTGTTGTTTCATATGAATCATATTTTATCCAAAGCTTTAAATTAATATCAAGTATGTTTTTTATAGCATCTTAATTTCTGGTGTATATAAACCTAACAAAACTCTTTTTGGTCTGTGGATCATCACTGCTCCATGACATGCGAATCATGCGATGCGGTTTTAACATTTTCGCTTCGCCCCATTTCATTAGACTGTGTAGGTATATACGTCCTAATATTCTGGTGTCTGTGCTTAGGTTTTATTCTCGTCGCACACTCGTCGCAGGCAACTACTAGGATAAGTTAGGTAAAGTAAATAAGGTACCTACCGAGCTAAATTAATAAATAAAACTTCTGCAGCGAACTAGGGTTCCGTGGTTCCTTGTCGAACTTCAAAACGTAACGAAGTAAGCACCGAACTTAACCTCTAACTGGCTACCTACCTATTTGCTATTTAAGTACCCACCTATCTATTAAAAAAAGCAGGAAGTAGGTAGGTAGCTTAATGGAAAGTATTTGTCCGGTATAGGTAGGTAGTTACTAGGTAGCACCGTACCTATTTTTTTGATGTGACAGGACATGCACGATGGACGCAGTGCTATTTATTACCTAAGTCACCTCACACAGAGCAATTCACAGAGGACGTGCTCTGTGTGGCATGTGGTAGTGCAGTTGTCATAGGTTCTAAACTCTTCGGAACATCTAGACACATTCTAATGATGTTGATGGAACCTCGTCTATTGACGGTGCTTTCTAAGGCGCTTCCAGCATTTATAGGTTTTCAAATCTTTTAAAGTTCATATAGGAAGAATTTCATTCAACCATACTTACTTACCTACTAGTTTGTGACTTAGTTGGACATTGGACATTCCGTATCTAACATATCTCTGTATCTAACGAAAGATCGTCCGAATCCTACTCGAATAACTTATGGGAAGTTAAAACTAAATTGTGGTAAAATGGAACTGTTGTAGTGGGAGAGTTGGTAAGAGAATAAAAAAAAGTAAAACAATTTCATGTAAATACATAATTTTATTAGAAAATGGAAACAAAATCCCTTACACTACCTAATTAAGGCACGACGTATCCAAACTACATGCACCGTACAGTCAACGACAAAAGTGAACACAAACATTCAGTACATTATCAATGAGTAGGATTATGTGTTCACACTTTATCTGTATAACAAAGGCTAGAATACACCAATACAATAACAGGCCGTTTAGTTTTGTCATCTTAACGGATGGTTGCAGTAACCGCCAGGTTATGAGTTGGTGAATAGTGGCCGAACGGGCTAAACAGAACTGCAGATAGGTACACTAGATTTAACAAAACTTGGCTTTTATGATAAAATTTGTGAAAGTAGGCACAGTAGTTACTTCGAATCATTGTGGCTCTAAAGTTCAGGCTTTGCATATCTCCATCCCGTGGGGTTGGCATAGTTAATTTTAAAAGCTTCTTCCGTAATACTATAATCTGGCTGGAAAACATCGATGTTGCAATAAAAAGTGGCACATTTTATCATCTTTTAATATATCACTTACAATAAATGTGTGAGAATCGACGGCTAGCGATAAAAAAGTAGATAATATGTTCATATGGATCAGATACTATTGAAATTTTATACTAGTTTATTGAAATTAAAACCATCATCGTCTGAAATCGAAAATCTGTTCAATATTTTAAGGACCAAACTTAGTAACGTTAAAAAACATAGTAGATGATTTAAACGATATGTATTATGAAGCGTAGGTATTTCCAAATTTATAAATATAAGTTAACGCGAAGTCAAAAATTTACATAATGTACAAGTTAAAACTATTAAATATACAGTAACTTTGTGCGTTTCTTAATTTTAATGAGTTATTTTACCAAAATCAAGTTATCTTCGTTTGGTAGATAATTTTTAATGTGTATATTTTGTTATAAATGTGCCGTGTGAATAAAAGCTAACTTACAAACAGTTAGTATATTATATAAAATTTTACATCTAATTAGATAAAACAGTTTAATTATACATGTCCCTATATGATTACAAACTCTAAACAAAAATGCAAAATCTTAAACATAATCTCAAATAAATTACTAAGAAAAAAGTTAAACCCACTTTATATGCTAATTTTGTAAACGTATTAGGAATAATATCTTAATTTGTATGTCTTTGTACCAAACCATCGTTTTAGTTTAAAAATTGATTTAAAAATTTTGAGCTAGGATGGCAATGTGAGTAAGAGAGCATTTAGCTAATTTATCTTAGTAAGTGTGTGGTCGAAATTTTAACTTTTCACATCTGAAAAAGTTGATTTCTCGCATCCAGTGAAAGACATAAACAAAATTTTCGAACGAAAACTTTGAAAGTCGAAATATTTTACACAGTTTAATAAAGTCACGAGACGGCCTCTATGTACTGCGAATAATGATTAGCGAAGATTCGGCACTGATGTTTGTATTACACTGCGCGGCTGCCTCGTGCGATAACGGGGGCGCTTGCTAAGTGACAGCGTCACTGCGTAATGTAATACAAACGTCACTACAAAATGTTCGTAAGTCATTATTTGTAGTAAAGGCCCACAGTGCGTAATAGTGAATGATAGACAAAATGTTATCGAAAGATGACCTAAATTTTTAAACATACAAAATCTCGTATTTTTATTGTCTTAGCATAGTTTCAAACAATAATAAAAAACTCTAATCAAAATTGGTCGATATTTCATAGTAAAAAATTTACTACAACATTCATAAGAATTATGGCCTCGTTGAGTTCAGAGTTTAAAAAGTAAAAAAATCTATCAAATTGATCAATAAACTTTTCAAACTGTCGCCTTTCTATATACAGTCAGTATTTAATCGCGAAGATATCACTCTTAAAAATTGTAGTTTATTTTTATCAATTCCCTTGGTTCATAAACGAACTTATTATCAAAACTTGTAATACAATTACTTGACCATAGATCTGGGTTTCCTACTTTATCATCGATCCAAAATCATGTCAATACAATAAGATTGTTATATAAAAACTACCATTTTCTTCTGCAACTAATAAATTGGAATTTTTACCATATTTTTACGAAACGTTTAAATTGTAACTTCTCGATGACGAGATATAGCACCATTCTCTTTAACTACAATGACCCCTATTATGTAGTAGCATTTTTCTATATAAATAAATAAATATTCCTTGACCTTTACACACCGCCCTATAGTCCCAAAGTAAGCAAAGCTTGTACTATGGGAACTAGGTTGCTGGTAGAATACATCTAATAATAATCCATTTAAAAAAAAATGTAATATATTACTAACACCCAGACGGATTAAAGATCTATGTTTGCCACACAAATGTTTGTTCTCAGTGGGGATCGAACCCACGATCCAAAGCATGGAAGGAAGAAAGCTATTACAGTACGGCCGGCGGATCTAGACCGGCGTTAAGTTCGTTCGGAACGCTGCGCAGTAGTCACTTTTAGGGTCGAATAGGTGGTTTGTCTCGCCTGTACCTGCGCACAATTTCCGAAAGCGCAACTTCAGACCGGTCTAGATCCGCCGGCCGTAGTGTACCGACTGAGCTATTGACACCTTTCAAATATAATTTAACAGCACAAAAAATATAGCTCGTTGTCAGTTTATGAGAAAGGGTTGCTAAAAAAATTTATTGCTGTCAAATGAGGGTAGTTTAAAATAATTAAACAACATGCGACCAATATCAGTTAAAACGCTACAAGAACAGCCAAACTCTAGTTTTAAACTCTGAACTCAACACACTTGATTTCGCTTTTAATAATGTATAAAAACTGAACACTATGCACATTGTCAAAGACATCAGTCTGGTTAGAGTCAGTCAACTACAATTTAGTTGGTTAGTTCAGGTTACGGGCGGCCCAGTAGTCTGGCGCAGCAGGCCAAATGTCAGTAGTTCTCTGCGTCGCCCGTTGGCGCCACTGAGTACACTGACGGTGGTCTGTGGGGGAAAAAATACAATGTTACTACACAGACGATTCCCCACTATGTTGAACTAAATACGAAGTTGCGATTTGGTTCTTTGTTCATGACGAATTTTTTTTCAATACAGGAAACAGAGTAAATCAAAAAGGATTTTACATACTTATTATCTAAAGTTAGGTACCAAATCTAGAGTTCTATACGCGTGGAAAAAGAAGCTTATATACAACTATGGGTGAGCAATGTGAGTATAGGCTGATTATAATAAATAATAATAATAATAAAAGTTTATTCAGGAAACAAGTCTAGTTCACAAAGTAGGTGGAACGATGATATCCGCTGAAGTGTTAAACTGTGTCGCAGATACCATCGCCTTCCTTCAATACAAAATAGTATGGGTATTTATCAGATAAGTTAGGGTTACAAAAATAATAGAACGTGTGTTTGTGTGTGAAAGAGAGAGTGAATTTGATTAGTGATTAAAGGTATATTTATGTAAGTATGTATGTATGTGTGTGTAGGTACTCTTGATAGTGTTAGTCTCTTAAGAGTCTAGAGATCTCAGGAGTACCCACGGGTGTGATGTGAGATAGGTAGAGAGGGTGTGAGGGTGTATTCGTGAGTGGGCTTCCATGATTCTCCCAGTCTCATAGGAGTCTGGTAATCACAGAGGGAAGCCGTCGGCAGGGTGAAGGTCAGAAGAAAAAGGAACTTCATATAGGAGGTAGTTCATTACGCAGTGATTTTGAGAAGAGCTTCAGTGATTAGATAGATAGAAACAGTCAATACCGTTTTATGACCGTTTATTTGAATATTTTGTTATGTTTATTTGATTTGAATTCACGCTAAGAAACATTATAAAAATTCTTGCAATTTTCTTCAGCGAGGTTTTTCGCGACTAATTTCGCGCAAATTGTGTAATCATTGCTGCTCATATATCGAGGCAGTGATCGAGTAAAATACGCCCTCTACCGGCTTTATCAGACAACCGATGTACTATCTATCGTAGTCACTATTTGTTTCATTTACTATCTCAGAATGATAGCCTCAGTGTATTGACTCAAAGTGGATTTCTCGATAGACTTGTTCTGTGAGATAATACATTGTTATAGGCAGAAGTAACCGCCCATTACTTTTCCTCGTAACAGTAATTAGTACGGCGAAGGATTACCTCAGGGCACGTCGTGGTGCAGGTAATCTCGACGGCCTTGGCAGACCGGACAATCGTGGCTCGTTGCTTGAAGCTGGCCTGGGTTGGTCTACCACTGCGACTGTAATAAAGCATTTCTGATCTTATTCCTGGTGACAAAGGATGAAATTCAACATAGATAGATAGAAAAAATACTTTATTGCACACCACAACTAAGAATTATACATACAGGAAACATACAACATAGACGAAGATGATTTTTTTCCGTATGTCGTATGTGTCCGTCATGGCTTAACTAAGATTACCTGGTGCTGTTTTTTGTACAGGTCCTGATGCTGGTCTGGTGACCCTGAGTTGTGATGCTCCCGCTATCGAGTACGGCCTAGTTGTTGGCGGCTGAAACCAAGATATTGATGAATATCAAGTTAACATCAATTGAACTGAAAAACAATTACTTGTCGAATGTTAAGGTAGTAGGATTAGCAATTTCGTAGTGTGTACGGTTTTTAAATTACACTGCGCTGTAATAAATTTCATCCCACTAATAATATAAATGTCAAAGTATAGATGTTTGTGTTTCAATCACGCTGTAACTGCTAATCCGATTTGGATCGAACTTGGAATATATAAGTATAGTTTGTAACCTGGATTAACACACAGGTTACACGATCGAACGGGACGCAGACGAAGTCGCGGGCGAAAGCTAGTAAATAAATATTCATGAACATTTCACACACGCCTTCTAGTCTGCTTATACTTTTTTGTTATGAATACATAGTAACACCCAGACAGAACAAACATCTATGTTTGCCACACACAAATACTTACCCAATACGACAACGCTACGTAGTCAAGATTTATTAGAGAGAGAGATGTAGGAGCGGTTTATGAAGCTCAAAAACCATTTACCATCATTATGATCTGTGCCTTTACATAATAGAATACGTTCTAAGCCCCGAACCAAGAATACTGATACATATCCCGGTACAAAGATTTACTTATAATTATTTGTACAGACAGTATACGCTATCTACATCCTACATGACATGCCGACAAATATTATTAGTAAAGGAACTAGCATGCTATACTATTGCGAGCATATTTTTTGTAGTTAAATGAGAAGCACAGTAAAGTGAGATATAGATGAGGTAACACGCACATTCATAACATAATAATAACCTAAACACACCAAAAAGCAAGCAAAGCATTGACTCAAACTATATTGAACTATCACAGATAAATAAATATGTTTAGAATTGAGTAACCGACTATGGACTTTAGCTGTATTCTTTCTATGAAATTGTAACTGCATAAGACAAAATATGAATCAAAACTATTTCCCGTATGCTGACTCATTGCTCAAGCATTGATCGGTACTCGAGCATAGATTTTTATATGAAAATCTCTACTCAAATCTATGCTTGAGTAACTATTTCCGTATCGGCATAACTAAGTACATGGGCATGTATCTACAGTTCTAAACTACTGTAAAGTTAGTACCTCAGCACGAATAAATGTGACAATCGTATACTTATCGTAACGGTAGCGTGTTCGAGATACAATGCGCGGTGACGGTGCAACGAACGTTCGGCAATCGAGCTGGTACTGACGCGCAATATAACGCAAATACGTACGGTTTACTGAGTTATTTATTCGTGCTAACTCCCCAATATTGTTACCATAAGGTTATGAACTCACTGGAAGATGATGGTTTCGCATTGCAGTCGTCATCGGAACGCCGCTCGCTCGAAGCTAAATCGATGTTATGACATGAAGTTAGACACATCACAAAACCAACACCAGATTAGACTAAGATTTTTTTTATAATGAACTGTATAGAATCGAAAAATAAGCTGACTTTTTACAGTATAGATGATGGAATGCTTTTACCACACAATGGTTTTATGGTCCTTATTACCAAAGTCACAGACTGATTATTTTGACATAGGTCTATCATTAACTGGTAAAAGTTTTTTTACTGATTGACGGTCTTTTTAGACTGTTGTAAATTACGTTCAGTCCAAAAACAAAAAAAAAAACAACCACAAGGACATACACATGACATTAAAAAACACAAAGCAACACGTAAACCAAGCTGTTCAAACTATTGACATAAAAATGTAACATACCCAAAATAAGCTAGTCTTGAAATCTTGGTACAGCCAGCGATATAATTACCTAAATAAAAATTTCTGGTAGTTATGTAAAAATCGATTGTTTTGATTGAAGATCGGTCGAATTATTTTAATTCAATCGGAAATAATTTTCGTACCGATATCTTAAGCTTTAGGAACTTGGAAGGGTTTCCATCCGAAAAGCGAATGAATCAGAATGAATCAGGCTAGAACTTACAGTTTATTTTCTACAAAATTCGAATTGAAAAACTGTTAATTTACTTATGTCGCTAACTGTACTGACTCAAGATTCTTGACTATGCCTAATACCCGGTTACTATAGCATACAAATGCCCGTTAGTGGCCATTTACATATGAGCGCTTTCGTGCTTCGGAGGGCACATTAAACTGTCAGTCCCGGCTCTATCAGTCGTTAAGCCATGACGGAGGTCTTAAGGCGGCCTAAAAACTCATCACAGTTGGCCACTAACTCCGAGCTTGTTTGCTTTGGCACCTTGTTATAACAGTGACACTTATAGTTATAGGAACCGGGCATGGAGGTCAGCACACATTAAAAAAAACAGTGCGTGGAGTCCCTACGCGCGGAAGAGGTGAAACTTCGAGTGCCACGCTTTTACTCTCGCTCTGTCTCTTTCTATTTCCCCTCCTCAGGAGCGTTAAACGTTTAACGCAACCTTGTTAGAAGTCGCATTAGAAGTTTCACTTCAATAGCATTAATATATGAATACTCACATCTCTAGGGGCAACCAGTTGGCTTTGTGGTCGATCTCTGCGCAAGGTTTCAGTTCCTTGTCGGATAAGAGCCGGCGGGTTTGTGAGTACTGGCCTTGATGGCTTGTCTTCCACTTTCTATGTAACATTAACACACTATAAATGCTAAGAGATTGAGATGAGATTTAGCACACGGATAGCTTGCATTCTGTAGACGAACCTAAGATACCTTTTGTCTCCATCAATGAATCTATATATCTTACTAGCATTCGACCGCGACTTCGTTCGCGTCCAGTTGGATCCCGTAGATTTTCCGGGATAAAAAGTAGCTTGTGTGTTAATCCAGGTCACTGACAATATATATATTCCAAGTTTCATCCAAATCGGATCAGTAGTTTTTGCTTGAAAGAGTAACAAATATCCATAGATTCTTACAAACTATCGCGTTTATAATATTAGTAGGATAAAAAAGGTATCTTCTGGGTAAATGTACTACATCGTCGACCACATCGCTTAACATCAGGTGAGATAGAGGTCAAACGGCTGGCTACGTACGTATCTACCAACATTGTATGCAAAAAAAAAATTGTTATAATTTGAGTGTTTCAGTAAGGCGGACTCAGAATGTCGGTTTGGAAGAAGCTTTAAATAGCTGACAAAAGTGGAGTATGCAGTCTTAAGTAGGTCGTTATACCTGTACATCGACTCCAATAGCGTAGTTATCGAGCGGCGCGGAGGAAGTGGGACTGAGTGCGGGGTTCGATGCGTATACATTGCGCCGTAACATGCTTCGCCCGGCCGGAATGCCGCGCATAGCCGTCGGTGGACCCGCTGAAACATAACAATAATGTTAAACAAACGTTTTTTACAAAACTACATTGTCACTGTCGGCCATCTTTGTTTCCCTCCTTATCTAAAATACTAGATCAATACGTGTGCCTATATTTTTGGGCACTTCTCTAATCGGCGTGAACCACGCATATCGGCTTCTGGTAAGTTTTCAGGTTAATTACCCTCGATTTATTAACACGTTGGTGAGAAAATGAGGAGCAACAGGTTAGTGTGGTATGGGCATGTCATGCGGAGGGAAGAGTCATGTAACGAGGAGAGTGTTAAGTATGAATATGGATGGATATAGATGAAGAGGTAGGCTAAGAAAAGATGGATGGATTGTGTAAAAGATGATATACATAGGAGAGGAGTGAACACTGAGAATGGAAGAAAAGAACATGTTGTGCCGACCCCAGATAGTGGGATAAGGGTAGGAAGAAAAAGAAGAAGTAGTCACAGCCTTTCTGTCTCTCTGAAGTGAAACACTACCCCACACTTCTCTCTTACTTTTCCCCAATCCGAGAATGGGATCTGCGGGGCTACTTACGGACTCGATTCCATCGCTAGTTATTTCCCGTATTATATAATCATAGGAATTTTCAAGAAACGAGTGAACTGATGGATTATATCTAAGCGTGCTTTAGCTTAGGAAGAAATCGCTTTCAGCGATAAGGCCGCCCATTGTACTATACATAGTTAGTTTTAAGATTCTTATGTACCTAATTCTTGTGTACAATAAAGTATTATCTATCTATCTTAGGCAGCAGCTAAACTTACCATCAGGTGCGCCAGCCAAACGCTTAGCTATACTTCATAAAAAGTACGGAGAAACATAAATCGAGTGTGACTAAGTAGTTAGTATTTTACAGCATGCTTAGTGTTCTTTTGACGTACACAAAGTTCGCGTAAACTATATTTTTTGTAAAGATTGAGCAGCGCCCCTAGCAGGTAGTTTACAAGACTAATGATTCTCGATACAAAAATATAATTTACGTGATTTTGCAGTAAACGTGAATCGTACACACTAAGTATGCTAATCGTGCGGTAACGACATAAAATCTACCCAGTATAAACTTGCGAGATTAAACAAAACTGTTTTGTAATATCGTGCATAATTCGTGATGTAGCTTTAAGCGTTAAACTACACTAGAAGGCAAGACGTCGCGTCGTATAGTTAGGGAGAAACTATTTAAGCTGGAATAAAACTTAAAAACGGTTTTAGAATGGCTAAACAAAGCCCTATTTATGCCGTCCAATTTTATATTTTATATTTTAGCCGAAATACATACGTCACAATATGCTTTATATTGTACGGATCTAAAGCCGGATTTTCAAAAAAATAATTTTTTTCTCTCTCTAACTACAGGACGCGACGTCTGGTCGTCAAGTGTGCGCCAACGCTAAGAAATAAGTAGCGTAAAAAGCTAGTCAGTTACCGGGTATCCTGCTAAGCTCTCTATGTGAACTGTACTGCCTTAGTTTGGAGGTGGGCAAGCTCGATTTCCGAGCCACGGCCGATGGAGGCACCATTGAAGCGTATGACACTGAAAATATTACTATTTTAGTAAGCGAGAACTTACCTTAGTCGGCGGGATAGGAACTAGTTATTGCATATCGACGGTTGAAAGGCAATAATGACCAAGCGACATTTTGGGCGATATTGAGTTATATATATCATTAGAATCAGAAAAAAATCCTGCGTCGATTGGTCTTACTCTCATGCCGCTAGGACGAAGTTTGTTGTCGCTTGGTCATTTAAAAAAACACACATTTTCTCAATTTTCGGCGTCCAAGCGACTATAATTTTAACGATTTATGAATAATTTTCACTTAGTTTGCATTTGATTTTTATTTTTTACATTTAGTAATTTTTGCCTAGATTCGAAATAATGCGTTTAAACATAAAGTATTTTTTGCCTGGCACTACCTAAGGTATGAATATTGCTTAAGAAATTTTACCTGATACAATTATTTTCTATCTCGTAATTTAAGACTTTTTAACACACATTAATTATGTATTCATTTTCATTTAGTACTTTTTACCTAAATGCAATGGACTTAAAAACGTAAAGTAGTAATATTTACCTACCTAAAAAGTATATTATATTGTCGTTTGGTAATTTTTTACCTGCCGTTTTTTTTTCTGTTTTTGTTACTTAGGAAACTATTTCTGATATGAAATTTCTATACAAGTGAGCTTATCTCTGATGCAATTATTTTGTTTTGTCGCTTATACGCACTGTAAAGTAGATTTTGAGTGGCTGTTAGGAACAAAAAAATGATTTCGTCTTCACTGAACTGTCGCATAGGTAACCTGTGTGCTCGCGCGCATCGCACATAGTGCTTCATCGCGTAGCGTGAAGTGTACTGGGTAAGTGCACTTCACTGCCCACTGGGCTGGGAATTCTTTTCATAATTGCTTGTCATCATCAGACCTTAGAGTATGGACTCTAATTCATCTAATTTCAAAACTTTGAGATGAATTAAAACTGAAATTATGCCAGAAATTCCTTAAAATTGGTTTTCACAGCTGATGGATGTCCCCGTAATGTTTTGGAATGTCTAAACAAAGCTCTATCATATTATGACACCCCATTTGATAATTTTGTACAACTGAATTTTTTTTTACGACCTTTGGAGCCTCTTACCTTTAAAACCCCTTGACCGATTAACTTCATTTTTAAATTCTGTGAAGATCGGATAAGCGGTTTAAAAGATCTCGACGAACAAACATACAAAGCATTTTTGCCCAAGTTGTCACTAAGATCTCCGTTCGCTTCGCGCACTCGATCAAAAATTTTAATTTTTAGGGGCCAAGATATATGTAGGTACATACCTAGAAGATATACTCGTCATTTCAAAAAGAGAGTTAACACGTTCAGATACTTAGGAAGCCTCATAACGGCAGACTCTAGTATTGCACACCAGATATCAGATCCAGAATAGCAATAGCAAAACAAGTATTTAACAATAAAAAACAAATTTTCACATCCAAAATGTCAAAAAGTTAAGAAAAATTCATTAAATAATACGTTTGGAGTATAGCCCTTTATGGGTGTGAGACATGGACAATGACTCAAAAAGACAGAGAGTATCTGGAAGCATTTGAGATGTGGTGTTGGAGGAGAATGGAAAAGATAAGCTGGACGGAGAAAATTACTAACGTAGAAGTACTGAGTAGGCTGAATGAAGAAAGAGCTTAAGAGGGTTATTGAAAACCGGAGAGAAAAAATGATGGAACACCTCATACGACATGACAGTTTAATTAAAAATATCATTGAAGGAAAGGTAGAAGGTAAGAGAGGAAGGGGAAGACCGCGTAAAAGCTATACGAGCCAGCGCTGAAAGAAAAGATCACTGTCATGTCGTTTAAGGACGTCTAGAAAGCTGCACTGGAAAGGGACAAATGGCGAGAACTGCATAATTAAATTACACCGACAAGAGCTGAGCTCTTAAGTTAGAAGAAGAAGACAGAATAAATACGAAAAACTGCAACAATTGGACCAAGTTCGCAAAAAACGTTCTTAATAGTAGTTTGCCCCGAACTGAGATCTTGTGATGTTCCTGATAAAATTACGCGACTATGAAAGTCTCTTTACATCCTTTTCATAATTGATGATCATTAATATCTTAGAGTATGGACTCTAGCTCATCTAATAACTTTGAGATGAATTAAATGTTTCAAACTGCAATTATACCTGAAATTCCTCAAAATCGAGTTTCACAGCTGATGAATATCCATGGTTGCAATAAACTTTGCAAATCGCATCGATACCGCCATCTAGCTAATTACCAGTCTTACTTGAACTACAAAATCATTAAAACTCTAATAAATGATAGCTCACGTTATACTGGTTTTGCTAAGTTTATAATTTTTACAACTAAAAATTTTACCTAGAATAAAAATAAAGGGTTTTGGGATATCTAAACAAAGTCCTATCATATTATTATGACACCCCACTTGATATTTTTGTAGAGTTTTTTTTACTCTTTTTGGACTTTCATAACTTTACAAACCCTTGACCGATTTACTTCATTTTTCAAACCAGTAAAATTTAAGACTACTATCCGTATACCTGCTAACTTCTGTGAAGATCAGATAAGTGGTTCAAAAGATCTCGACGAACAAACATACAAAGTTTTTTTGCCCAAGTTGTCACTAAAATCTTCGCTTCGCTCACTCGATCAAAACCACGGCAAATCATGTTCTTTATAAAATCAGCTATCCACTTTCCGAGATTTGACTGCAATATTGGTGTGTTAGACGCTTATATAGACCTTTTTAACAAAGGGTTAATAGTGACAGGCCTAAAACCTCCACCAACCTGCACAAGAGCAGCGTGGCGGAGTAAGCTCTATCTAATTCGTCCCTCGTCAGATACCCATCGTCAGATACACTCTTCAGAAGCCCATAATCAGTAGTCAGTTATTGTAGGTCTACTACAATATACATACATAGTCAATATGATAGACTACAAGGGCTGTTTTGATGTTGATAATGATGATATCTATCGAAAACCTTTGTCCAAAGTCTTTAATCTTGCGTACTAAAATCTAAATTCTTTGTTACTTGTCTAAAAATGCCCTACACTTACCTTAATTAATCTGTACTATGGTTGAAATTGCTTGGCAGAAAAGTTTATTGCTTTAATATTTCGATCATTTTACCTATGTGTCAAACATCTGTTACTTCTGGATGCGTCATTTTGCTTGAAACACAATTATAAAATGTTAGGGTTTAGTTAATTTTACATGTTTTATAATAAAAAAAAAATTGTCGATAAGTAATTCTTACCTGTTTGTGATTTTGATTAAAATTTTACTAACCGACACTATTTCTTAAAGTATTAAGAAAATGCATAAATTTTAAATGCCAGTTTATAAAGCTTTTAAATTGCATTTAAAATACGTTAGAATCGAGTAGCTACGACAAATAGGCGATTTTTGACGATTTTTTTTCCAAAAATAAAAACTTTAAAATGCTCTGGTGTAAAGTTGCCAATATGTCGCTTAGTCATTATTGCCTTTCAAGCGTCGATATATAGAATTAAAATAAGCGAAAAAAAAAGTTTATGCTTGTTTTACTTCTTTTTTGTATTGCCAATGTGGGATAAATCCCACAAAAGTTCTATACTTAGTTCTAATAGCTGTGAACTGTGAACAATTAAAAACTAAATATTATAGCATAGCCAGTGATATGTAAGAAATAAAGAGCCTTTGAAGGTTATGCTAATTTATGCTTTAATGTAACACAAATAAAGGAGAAACTAACCTGTATTAGTAGGCGGAACTCTGCCACAACTAGGCGACCTCATTCTCGTTGTCGGTGGAATTCGTTTTTCCGGACTGACTTTGGGCGCTAAAATGTCCCTTTTCGCCGAAGACTTTTTCACCATAGTAGCACTATTTATAACAGTTGTATTGTGCATATCGTATGTTCGTTCCATTGGCGAGTTAGAACTGGGCGCTTTTGTGAGTGTGTACGATTTGTCGACGATCATATCGTAGATGGGCGATATTGTCGTGTGGAGGTTTAGAAGGTCGTTTTTCGCGCCTTTTCTTAGTGGCATTAGTGGGGTGGACGACACTTGTGCATCTGTGGGGTAAAGTGAAATTATGACACAGAGTATAAAAGACTATTAAGAGATGTTGGCTCTCGAGTACTTATGTTTCAGTCTTACCTATTACAATCACGGCTTAGTTTGGGGATAGATATAGATAGCGCTGTGTAAAATTATCCATTCATATTTTGTATAGGTACTATTAAGTACATATTTAGAAATAAAAATAACCATAAAATATCAGCTCCAACTACGCAACATTTAGGTGTAATCAACCTTGACTAACTCATAATTCCCTGAATAAGTCGTCGAAACGTTCGGCAGCTCATAATTGCCCGTCTCTTTCTTTACTCTAAGTTATATAACGGGGTCGGAAGTATTTCACTTACTTCGCCGCTTAGTTTGGCTCAAGATCTCAAGCGATTGTATGCTTTAGTAAAGAAGATATAAAATCTAAAATGGTATAGATATATCTGGTTGTAAATGACTTACGAGGGTCATGTTGAGGTGCAGTATCAGGAACGCTGTCAGGAGGACTGGAAGAACTGAATGTGCCTGTATCGGTGCTTTCACTAGAACCGACCATCGCTCGTTCTTGCGAACCCCACTCCTGGAAAATGAGCCGTATTTTGTACCAAATAATGGTCAATTTAGCGTGCAGAATGTTGAACTGAGTTTATCATTTTATTTAAAAAGACCAGTTTTGATAATTTCATGGAAAACAAAAGCTAAACGAAACAAAAGTTTAATATAACACGAAGAATGTTCAACTGTGCGTTTATGATACTTTAAAAATACAAAAAGTAAAATTTTTGGATAAAAAGTAAAAATATAATAAGAAATACCTCTTGCTGCAACGTTCGATCTGTCCCATCATCAATAAGGTTCAAAGTAGCAGAGTTAATATCAATAATATCAATAACTTCAGGTTCCTTCTTCATATAAACAACCGTTGTATCCATAGCACTGGCTCTTGGCGACAACTTTTTAAAAGTAGCGTTTCTTTTTGGAGTTTCCCTTGTCGGAGGTTCGTCGCCATCAAAGCCGTTTAACGCTCTTCGTCTAGAAAGAAGCTCTGATGCGTTTTCCATGCTCTGCCGCGGTACTGTTATTGTTTGATTGGGAAGTTGGATAGTTTTGATAGGTGATGTGTCAACTTGATTTGGCAGTGGTTTATCAGGCTCGCTGGGCAAGCCTTTTCTGGCCAATGATAGCTTCTGTCTCGCTTGTATTATTTCGTTCAGCTCCTGCTTCCCTAGAGTAACATTTAGACTATTTTTGCCTTCGTCTGGTTTAGCCAATCCCATATCTTTGTAAAATGCATCGTCTCGTTCGAAATTTTCCTTCTCAGCGTCATTTCTGAACTTGTTATTCGCGAAGTGTAACGTAATAGTTTCTGCCATATCTACTTTAGGTTTAGGCGTTTCTTTTTTATCTCCATTCTCGTTTAGAACTTTGACAGCATCTATTTGGCAGGCTTCCTCGCGAGATTTCGTATAACTTTCAGAGTTTTTGATCCCAGATTCTCGCCTGAAACTGTTGTATAGTTGGCACCGTGGTCGGGCGGATAATAACTTCTCAGATTGTTCTAGATGCGTGAAGGTTGCTGAACTGAAAATGTTTGAATCCTCTTTGGGCTTCGAGGAGTTGACATAAGATGAATTGACAGAGCTGACAAGGCTTGGTGGTAGCGAGTCCATGAGACTGTCGTTGTCCGGATATGTTGTTTGGGAGAGGAAACTGGTGCTCATGTCCTTTTCGTCGAGGATGGATAGAGTCATGCTGGTCATCATTGGGTCAATGCTATCCCGACCTGACATTGGTAACCCTGGATGTAGAAATACCAGATTTAAAAACTGCGAATCCAATACTGCTTGGTCAGTAGTCTAAGGCGCTAGCAATGTATATGTACTTTTTAAAACAAATTAAATAGGTATTTTATGAAAAGAGTTTTTGAAGAAGTCTGCTATCCACTATAATTTATGATGAAATATTTGACGATATTGGAGCCTATTTTATCGTTGCGTTTTCTAACTTAATCTGTTTTGCGCTAAAATTACAGCATATTAGTCGTTTCAGTTTATGAGAACAGGACGGCAAAATTTTTAGTGAGCTGTAAAATTAAGTTAGTTTAGAAAAATCCAACCACAGAATCGGGGCCAATGCCCATAATGATAACATTACAGCTGTGAGAACAAAAAGCAACATTGTTGTTTATCATTTCTTTAACTTTTTAATTACCTGAATCTTTATGTGACGGCATAGACCTCCGCCCCTCCAGCGACTCAGGGTTGAAGTTGCCAGAGCTCTCCATCATCAGGGAAGACACCAGGCTTGGAGGTGACATTCGCATCAGAGATTCACCGCTCTGGTACATGTTTAGGCTGCCGCGCTCGTTCATTATATTGGTAAGACCTCTGGTGGATGGCCCAAGAAGTTGTTAAAAGTTATATTAACCAAGTAATGAACTAGTATATAATTTTGCCAGAGGTTTTCTTTAAAATGTACAGTATTTGCTTAGCCATTATTCAGGTAGGTAGGTAAAGTCAACGAAAATAAGATGTAGGCAAATCAATTTTTTTCGAAATAATATCCCGATTTTCCGGACGAGAGTTCCACAAAATTAGAGGTCTCTATTGAAATCTTATACCAGAACATTTCTTTGAAAATTACGATTTTCACAACTTATTGTCGCTGACTGTACTGCAAATACTTATATTCGGGAAAATTGGTCTATCTGTGAATACGTTCTAGCTATTTAAACTTTCAAATAGAACTTAAAAATGTTACCTATCAGTCATTTATTTTATTATTACAAATCACATAATATCTACCCATTATAAAATCCACAGCAAGCAACAGCAAAATCACAAGAATACGAGTTTAATATCATTTTAAATAAAATAAAAACGAATGCACATTCACACAAGATGTTCAAACTACTTGTGAGAGACAAATCTTCAACAACTGAGGTTTATTACTCTTTGTAATTAGCATTTTGAAAGTTTGCAATCACTTTTATGTAATTGCGGTAAAAAAGAACATACTCAACTCATGCTCGTGTATTTTGGTATTATTATTTCTGTCTGTGCTAAGTCATGCTTAGTAATTATAGAGAAAGTCTAAATATTTTGGGGGATGTCCGAGTTGAGTATTTTTTTTCAATACGAACTATGTTTTTTCTTTGTATATTTTCAGTGCCTGCAATGTCCTTTGATGTGCGTTTTTGAGAAATTAGGTATTTATCAAAATGTTTTCAAGGAGTAAGCCTTCTGAACTTATACTATAATTTTTTTTTAATGTATGTATGTATTCTATCAGCCATCTAGTTCCCATCGTACAAGCTTTGCTTAGTTTGGGACTAGAAGGCGTTGTGTTAAGTGTCCGTGAATATTTATTTATTTATTCTGTGCCGGTATACAAAAGCACTAAAGATGACAGGAGGAAAATACAGATCTTTAATATCATTATTCTCATAAATTCGTAACTAATGATGTCTTTTATGGCAGCGTGGGATACGTATGTTTTATTTTTGTTAGAACAATACAGATTGTTATAAGGTTTGTTCAGGTGCACGATTACGTGGTAAGTGTTACTAATACACTACTAATATTTAAATGTCAAAGTTTACATGTTTGTGTTTCACTCTGCAACTAGTGGTCTGATTTAGATGAAAGTTGGATTATATATGAGATGAGATGCTATGATGTACTGAACTGATCCAACTTTTTAAATTCCCTGAAACTCTCATAATAACAAAACTACCTATGTTAGGTATAAAATACATACTTGTTGAATGTGTTGTGTATATTGTGGGCTGGTTGTGAAAGATCTATCTTAATAGGCTTCGAGAGAGTGTGGTCCATCGACAGACGCCCTGAAGCTTCTGATGCTAATGTCGCGTCCATGTCTTCCAACTGTAAAATAACATGAGAAAATAAAACTTTTGAGGAAACCGGTATAGTCTGATACTAAAGAAATTCCAAGATTCCATGTAGAGAATTTTAAAAGGACCAATGGCCTTGTACATTAAAATTTAATGATCCATTCATGGTAGATATACTGCTGGGATTCCAGACGAAATAGAAAATCTATGACGTCATGTATCATCAAAATCTGGGTCTCGACATGCCAAAGGTTAATGAGGTCTGAGAGAACTAATCGGCATAGACTGGCAGACATTCTAGTCAGTGGTATAAGACATTCCTTACATACCTACCATTAATTTTATTTAGCAAGTTCATCCCGTCGATAACTTATTGACTTATTTCTGAGACAAAAAGTAAATTAATATTTTATGGGACTTCTCACAACATGATTGATAACTACGGAAGCGCAAAATATGCAAACTGCGGACCCGTCGGACGCTCTTCCGTTCCGCGGAAGTGCAAGCGATTACCATCAAATGCTAACAAGTCTAAATATAAAACACGTTGCTGTCTGTCTGCCACTTTCATCTACAAACACTCCGATCTTTAGAAGTGATCTGATTGATAAATGCATAAGAACAAGGTTTCTTTTCGCCTCCCAAGGAGTAGACGAAATAAAATATTGATACTGCTTCGTCTTCTGTTAAATCTTTTCTTCAGTTTATTGTACTCCATTTTTGTCTTTCGTGGGGCAAAAGGATGCGCTGTTCTGTAGGAACACACTACATAGTGATGGACGAAGTGACGAGCGATTCGATAGCAATTCTTGGCACTTATACCTATTTATTATATGCTTCCGTAGTTATCAATCATGTTAGTTGAAAGCAAAATTCCCTGTCGCGTCAGTCTAATACGAGTGGGGAGAAATTATTGAACAGATTTTACTAGGATGTTTCCACAATGAAATAACTATAATTTTTATGAAATATTTCAGCAGCGTCTAATAAATTAATAAAAATCGTCAAATTCATGAGAGGGTCACGCAAAGATTATGCAACTGAGATATTTTCGACACACCTACGTGAAACAGTCTTGAATGTAGAATTTCATGTTTATGACTCTAAAATGTGTCATTGGACATACTGGAGTGTAAACCGATTCATGACCGGTCGGAAGAAGACGGTGGATGGACGCGTTTCTTTCGTTCTAGAAATGTATTAACTCCTGCAGCAAACCTTACTAGTATAACGGCAATAATTATAATTTTACTTAAGTCTGGGACTAGAGCGCCTTGTTTAAAAATGTCCAAGAACATTACCTAAAACCTGTCAAAGCGAACAGTCTTCGTAGACTATGTCCCATATTATAACAGTCTAGTAATTAAATAGTGCATCGTATCGTAATAAAATAGAATGATGCACTGTTCCGATTCAATCACATACATTTTAAATGATAAGTAAATAAACAATATGTAACTAGTTTGTTTTCTTGGTAAATACAATAAATAATTATTCAATAATGATGTTTGCAAATTAAATACTGAACTAAAATGTAATCAACATAAACCAATTCTGTTACACGAATAAACTATTCCGCTAAATGTTTGTAATGTCTTGTAACTCAGGCACGATTTTGTAACAGTAACCACTTGTTGCTACTCCGGCAGCTGTGTGGTACAGAAAATAACTCTATTGAAGTAGCAACAAGGTTTTTTTTTCAAAAGTGTCTGCGAGTTGTCAATTTATTCTGTAAGACGTAAGACCATTGCATTGCTCAAAGATTAGAATTAGAATAATAAAATATCTAGAATATTTATTATGTCACTGACTCATCGGTATTTTAGTTAATATTTAGAATATGATAAGTTTGAAGCAACAACAATCACTCTTAAACTATACTCAAAGTTCACAGACCATTAAAATTTAACAGAGATAATTTCACACAAGAAAGATGAAGTGCTATTTTTTAAGAGACAAAAAATTTTCAGTTAGTTTTTTAAACTTACAATCTAGTAAAATCGAGAATATCGAAAAAGCTTTAATTCTTAAATATAAGACTTTTTAGAAGACTTTTTGTATTCTGTAAAATTTACTTAGTTTTGTTTTTGATTGTAAATGGACAAGAACCATTCGAAGTATACCAATGTATTTGGAGATTCTTATTTCCCAGGCGAGGTCAATACCGCCTACACTCCGTCGTAGCCCTATTTGGTGTGCTCCAAATCTAAACGGTTTATACTTTCACCGACGAACACCGAATAAGGAGAGTAATGAGTAGGTAATCAAACAAACAAAGAAGTTATATGAAACAAAGGCTGAGTAAGTATTGAATTGACTCAACCAATATCATCTTGACTTGAATAAATACCAATACAATAAATACCAAATAACCAATAGAACTAATAATATTTAAATTAGTTTTATTCGTCATTCAAAATCAATCAACTGCGGAAAGGAAACCATGCAAAACATGTCCCAGGTATCCTGTATAGGGGCATGGGCAAAAAGTAGCCCCAGATGCTGTATAATTCATCATGCAAGGCCTGTTTTTACATACTATGGGTCATTTACGGCTAAAGAGTAATAATTATTGTCATTATAATCCAATCAAAGCATTGTATTGCCAAAATTTTGCAGCATGAGAACTTTCACTAGACATAAGTGATCATTGCTTTCACTGGAAGCGTGTTCATCAACCAGTCGATAAAGATCCTATTTGACTTCTTAATTTAAGTTTATAATACCACTCTAATTTAAAACCAAATTTGTTTGGCGGAGAGCATTGATATGCCATAACACAGGTTAATCCTAGTTTGGGTATCAATGTTGTCCAACCAGGAAACACTACACTGTTAACCGATCTACAAATATTGAAAATTTCTAAAAAATGTTTGTTGTGATTTCAATAAAACTTCATTTCATTTATTAGATTAGAACTTCGCGGTCTACTATCACTTATTCAGTTGACCTACTCAAGGCCCCTCTATATTATGCTAGTTGTTACTCGGCACTGCGTAAGTAGATTCGTATCGTGGTATTCCGTAAATATTATGTTGGTACGCCTTAGTTACATACTGATTAGTTATTTGTTTATTTTGACTTTGAGTTATTAGAATGCTTTGAATTGTAATGTTTACTTTTTGTAAGTATACTTTTGTAAATACACGATCAGTGTTATCGGTTTTTTTTCTTTTTAATTGAGTATAATGTCAAAATGTATCTGTTTGGGTCTCCTAAGCTTTTATGATTTATGTAGGAAGATTTCTTACTTGTGGATCCTCATCCTGTATAAGACTCCTGCGCTTCATCGCGTACTCCTTAACCGCTGTACTGTTTTCGGTATTAGCATCCACATTGAACGTCTTTAACCGCAGCATCGGACTAAGAGCACCCAGAGGGTTATTATACTTGTTGTATGTCAAGAATTTCGATGCTGAATTCAATTGAGAGTTGATGACTGGGCTGGGAGAGATGGAAGGGGGGTTGGAAGACACTTCGACGATTGATTGGATGCTGGGCCGCTGTGTCCGCTTCTTGGGTTTCACGTAGGTTCGGGAATCGAACTTGTGCTTGTCCGGTATTGCTAGGAAGTCGCCTGGAACAATAGTTATTTCTTTAATTGTATGCCATACCCTTGCATACGCATTTATTAATCTATTTTCATACGTTAAAAATATGATACGACTTATTTAAGTTTTTTGAAGAACTCAAGCTACCTATTTCAGTTCCGATAGAATAGAAGTAAAAAAATGACTTAGAATTTGCTGCAAAGATGATTTGAGATAACTTAATTTGAAATGTATCTTCAACGCGCAATAGTTTATTATTCGGTACAATCGTTTGTTATTCAACCGCAATCGTTCATTACGATCTGACTGTAGGTAATGAACTCCGTTAATCAATACTGAGATGTAGGTAGTAATTAAGGCCTAAATTACAATTCTTTCGATAGTAGTAAATTCAAGACCAAGACCGAAACGAAATAACTTTAAACTACAAACTAATCTTAGACTTGAAAAAAGCAGTTCATAAAACCTATAAAAAGCGTCTTAAAATGTAACAAAAACTATCATCGTTATTCTAAAAGATTGCAATAAAGTTTAATTTAATTTGTTATGTAAGTGTTAGAAACGAGTTTGCTACGGAACGCACAGTCGAGTAGAAGTGGGTTAATTTGAGCCAAAATTGGCGGATTTGCATTTCGTATGCAGCTGGTCTGGTGGACAGGAAACACAGTGATGGGTAGTACAATGTTCGTTTATGTTATGACAGAGTGGCGTGACTACTGACTAATTTTCTAAAGCGACTCTTTTTTTCGCTATGATGGTGTTATGCCTTCGACTTGGCTGCTCTTTAAAAACTTTTAGCCTTAAATAATATTTAAGTTTACATGCGAGCTTTGTGTAACACATTAAAAGTTTCATTGACTTCGCACAAATACTTCGCATCTAAGTTTAGACTTGCCTAGATATTGATACACCTGGCCATCGAGACGAGTTCTATTTTCATCTACGGCCTGCAAATATTAACAGAGCTACCAGATCCCACGTTTTCTATACAAATATACACTATCACTTACTATTCATTACTTTAAAATTTAGCTAGTGTATTAAGAGAATGCTAGAGCAACGTTATACTTGCTTTAAAATACACATAGCAATGTGCACATGGAACTTGCATAAATCTGAGTAAAATAAGCAGTTTTGTGGTTCCAAACTGACAATGTGAAAGCAGGAAAAAGTTGTATCCTAACTGTTATTTTAGAATTCCTTTAATTGGCCGTGATGAAATAAAGACAGAAACTGGACTGACAGCGTAAGTGCGTTTTACTAGCTCAGCCTCTATGGAACTGCCTAAGTAAATACGTAAAACTTCCGTAACTTTACGTTTCTGATAGGTCAAAGCTATGTGCTTCCACCTAGGCCGCTACGAGGTCAAACATACAACCACAGAGTAGTACTAACGACGCTGTCTCAGATCACAGGCTGCTTGTAGCATAGAAAGTGAAATGCTATACGCAAGTTTCGAATGCTAATCGAGCCGTGGGTGTTTTGTTGCATGCGAATATTGTTACGTCAATAACTGATACTATTTTATGATCTGATAATGATAAAAAGTTGATTACAAAAGCATTTAAATAAAAAAGTAATATCTCCAGCACCTGACGACTTACCTGAAAAATAAAAAACCCGATTTGCCCAAGCTATCTTCAAATAATTCACGTATCTTTTACGACTTTTTGGGAGTAAAAACCACAGATGCGTTTTAAGTGTACCGTAAACGGAAGAAAGTTACGTTTCGTTTAACACAATGTGGTGTAAAACGAAAAGTCTTCTGATTTTTGGCAGCAGTTCTGCGAGTTCTAAACTGATGTAATAAATCGGCTAAGTCGGCATGAAAAGAGTGTGTATATAAAATTGTGCCAATTTTATTCAATGAGGTAATAGTCGATACCGTACTGGTGTCGCGGTATACCTACCTACCAAAGTGTGCAAGCATTGTATCATATTTATAATGTTCATGACCAGATGTTTGTTTCCGTCATGATTTTCATTTCACACATCCATTAGGGTTATCCATAAAAAAAATTGTAGATTCGTGGATCTTGGACCCTTCACGTTTGATAGATTGTCAATCTTAGCGATTTCTTCAGTTCACACGTTTTATTTTATAGCAAGTAACGAACGAGAACTTTTCAGACGAGAGGTAGGTACTTGCAAGTTTTAATGCGATTCTACCCACGTATAAGTAATCTAGATTCTAACTCAAGTGTATACAGTCAAGCACAGAAGTGTTAAGGTTAGATTGGTTGCGAGTCTCCTATTGGCGTTGATCTTGAGACTTGGGGCGAAAACGTCTTGGATGGTTCTGTATTTTTTTTAGGTCAAGATAGCCATTTAATTATTTTTTGGATGGATCCTTGGCAAGCAGATGAAAGGTTAATGAAAAGTCATCCATCGCAACGCACGCACAGACAGTCTAATAAATTGTTCAATTGACAAGATATTTTAGGAAGCACATGCATTTTATCTGAAGTTTTCCTTGATCTACTAATAAAATAAGGTAAACTCAACTTTATAAAACTCTAATTAGAAGTTGTTGCTGTAGTACAGACGTCAATGCACTCGAAATAGTTGTTTTGCTCAGCAGATACCTTGCACCTTTAAATACCTACCTTCTTGAGTCAGACATTTATTAATGCGCTATTGATATCTAGCTGACTGTATAAAGCTGGATAAGGCATCTCGCTAGAAGGACGCAGCTAATAATGGGAAACTCAACTAACCGGGTCTCGATTGCTTCCGGGACAATTATCAATTAGCAATCAATAGCCTTTTTGCGAATTTCTCTCGAAACTTACAAGCTGAGAATCAAGCATGTGACAACTTTTTCCACTTCCTGTTGAGTACATCTTTAAATGAATGAGTTGTGAAGAAAATTCTAGCTACGCGGAAATGAAGCTACATTCTTAATTTAGATGTTTTGTGACATTTCTCTTATGTGGCGCCTCAGACTAGCGAGCGATCGGTGTTCTATTTTCTCGAGCTTTGTACTTTTATTGGCAGTTCTTTCAGTTTATCGGGAACTGGCTGATGCAGTGGACAGAATCAGGTATAATCCTATAGGATTCAAGTCAAAGGCTGAAATACTCAAAAGTCATTTAAATTTGAGCACCACTTAACATTGCTCTGCCTCTGTTTGACATTACTCATTTGTAAGAGATAGCAATAATTTAAGCGGGACTTAAATTGAGTGGGGTTTGAGTGGCTTTTGAGTATTCGCCCGTAAGTCAACAATCCCAAGGATTATGTTAAATCTCATCTCAATACTCATAAATGCTAGGTGATTTTAAGTGCTTTTCGTGCAATCTTTCATGCAATTAGAATAATAGGCCCAGTGATAAATTCAGTCGTCACACCCTGTGATATTATTCATTGGTATAATCTTTACAATGCAGATATGTAACATATATACCTACGCATTTACGAGTAAACCATTGTTAGTTTTATTAACCAAACAAACTGCATTGATTTCCTGTATTTTTCCTAAGCGCGTAAACAGCTTTACATTTGAACGCCAGCCTTCACAGTTGATAAGTCACGTTACCATAATATCCTTTAGTAGCTAATACCATACAATACGTAGTGGCAGTAACTCACCTAATAGTAAGTTGTAAACACGTCTGACGAATGGTCATTGTAATTGGATGATTACCTTTGACATTGAACAGTGTCTATGTATAACATGATGATAGCTAAAACGCGTCGTAATGCTGATTTCTTTCACTATTCCGCGGATGGTCGAAATCCTGCACTTTTAAATTCTTCGTGCGAAAGAAATTGTGGACTTGCATAAAATAAATTAAAAAAAGTAGGAGGAGTTAATTTGATAAAATAAAAAATAATTGGTTCCTTCTTATGTCGGGTTCGTTCAGTTGCTTGTGCCTCGAGTGTTTGTCTACGTAGACTATTACGATGCAGGCGTTATGCATTACATTAACATACAGAAAACTGTATCCTTTGAGGTAGGAAGTTGCACCTCGCTGATAGGATATGTGTTTAGAGGTCGACAGAATAGAATACAGTGCAAGTATATCTCATTCAAGGAAGAAGGACTACTTCTTTTCAATCTGAATAATTTTAAGTAATAGTTCTTAGCTGGAGCCTGTCTGGCTCCTTCATTATATTAATTAAAATAAAATAGAGACGAGATACTTATGTGAGAATTTCTAATCGTTAGTGTTATAAGGGTTACTATTTTGCGCTTTATATTAGCTCGTATTTTGTATTAGCGTGCATCCAACACGATGAATCCATGTTCAAACACCTAAGTTACTCGTAGGTAGATATTTGAGTAAATCTGCACAGTCCTAATTTATGGGTACGGCAGGGTGATCCAGTCTAGCCCCAGTAATAGGATCTTTGTCCTGAATTTATGATGCGTGACGAATGTCATTAGATCGGCTAGGAGCGATCGTGCACGACTGCGTACAGTCAGTTTCGGAATTTACTTTGCCGTTTAAATAAGAATTCTTTACCATTTTAACTAGTTTTGGTACAGAACAATCATAAGCACAAATAGTCACAACGATATTTTTGGATAATCTAGTAACTGGAGAAAATTACTATTACAACTAGCCTTTACAGTCCCATCGTTGGGCAAAGGCCTCCCCCCACTTCTGCCAGTCTCCACGAAAAGAACTGAAGAAAATATAGCGCGAAAATTCGGGACGCATGATGTTCTACCGCCACCGCTACCGCCCTACAAATGTTACGAAAGCGCCAATCTCTATTAGTTTTAGTATTTATCACATGAGCATAACTCTTGTGTAGTGCTGGTTTTCAATGGCTCATGCATGAGTCACTCTTGCTATCGACTGTACCTTCACATTGATCGCCATGATCGACGAATAACTCGATCTTTCATTAATCAATTGGATGCGGTTGCTAATCTTGTTCTAGGTATTTCATACTATACGCGACGGGATACGTATTCTGTTAATTTGGCTAATGTTTACCAATTATATTATGTAGGTAAATTATAAATAGGCCCTACTTGAGAATCATTTTGCGCTGTAATTCAGCATCATTAACAGCCTCATACATACATCATCATCAACCTATATCGGTCCACTGCTGGACGTAGGTCTCTCCCAAGACGCGCCACTGAGCCCGGTCTTCTGCTCTTTTCATCCAGTGTTTGCCAGATACATTTTGCAGATTGTCATACATACATTGATAAACAATTTGTAGCAACAATTCTACATTCATCGGCTTTTCGCGACCTTCACAATGTCGGTAGTCAATAGCACTATGATGTCGCCATAAACCCAAGAAGATCTTAATGATGTGCAAACATAAGTTCAAAGTACTTACTTTTGAGTATATTATCTAGTACAGTATTCAGGTCTTTTTCCATCTGTAAGTACTCCGGGTCTTCATTTGGCCAGTCGCAGGACAGGTTCCAGTCCACAATATCCACTTTCTCCCCAGAGTCTTGTGGTACCGAATATAACCTGTGAACAAGATAAGAAACCATTCTATTATGATAAAATAATATTCAGTGAGCTAGTGATTGGATTTTGTAACTGTCTTGTCCTTACGGTTAGTAAGCAAGCATGGTCAGTCAGACTTTTGTTAAAGTCTGAATAAACCAGTGTTGTACATGAGTTTAATGACAAGTGAAGGCTCAACTTTTCATTAGTAATTTTTTGTATGAGAAGTGATCGCCTGAACAATGCACCAAGCACATCCCATGAGGAAATGTGGTGATATGTTTTATCTTCTGAACTAAACATTCTCACTGTTTTCTTTTGGTTTGGCATGTGTAAAATAGGGTGAAATAAACTGATTGGTGTCAACCAACACCTTCCAAAACTACTTTCATTGAAAGTATAGAAGGATGAGTTCTTTAGGTCCTGTTTATTGACCCCAATCTTTATTAGGAAAACAAGTTGAGACATGTATTTTACATAGGTAACCTGTTCAATTACGGGGCTCAGGACATGATCTCATAGAGCAACACATTTTTACTGCTACTTAGACATACGAAAATCCCAATCAAGATGATTTACATCTTGTCAAGAGGGGCTACTTTTTATCCATACACCTATGAGCAGAATGCTGTAGTGTCTGGGATGTGTTTTAGATGATGTTTTAGGTGCCCAGTACCTTTATGGTTCATTATCTTAGTAAGAGTGGTTCCATAAAAAATTAAACTTGAATTAGGTATACAGATATTGCAGATATTACTTGATGGTAGTACTATATCTAATTAGGCAGGTACCATGTAAACAAATACAGAGCGAGGTTGGTACCTACTGAAATACTTTTTTAAAACAAATACTGATCACATTGATCTCTGTTGATGAAATGTTTTTCATTCATTTAGCTTGCCTACACTGTTTGAAAGTGATACCAACCACTTTTGACAGAATCAAGAAACTACCATATAATACAAAGCCGCACTGTGCCACAATGCATCCAGTGTCAACATGAGTCAGATAACAGCACCCACTTGCCTAAACCCTGGTAGACTAACTGGTTAGACCTGTTGGACTAAAAATTTGACATGGTTTTACTGCACTTGAAAGAAATTGTGCGTGATCGACGACCGGACAGGAGAAAAAAATTACGCAGCGATATTATTATAGTTTTTTTACCACGTAAATCACAAATAGGGCTACTCACCAAGTCTGATCATCGCTAAAATCCAATGAATCCACGTCAATCAGCTCGGAATCAATCATATCTTTGTTTATATTTTGATCAGCCTGATTCATAATACCATCAAAAACTAGACATCAATTTGGCACTTTGCACTAATCACATACAAATTTTTACACACAAGAACTACATTTACTATAGAAAATACTGTAAATATGCTAAAGAAAAAAGCTAAACAAGAAAACCAACACGAAATTGTCCCAGACAAGTTTAGTTTTTGGAATTTGACATTTCATTTCATTTAGCCATAGTGCAAAGCAAAATTTATGGGAAAAAGACAAGGATCAGCAAAGCAAACCAACGGTTAATACCATAGACTATGATTTTTGTTCGATTGAAGACCAAGGACTAGCGAACTCATTTTAGTCGATTTTTAAATGATTCCAATACAACACTATTCAAAACAGAATATGAAAACGATACTATTGTCTATGATTATAAATTCATTGACAACATTGTCACTTTTCTTTCTGTCAATTTTGTCATTGTCAACCATAGACAACAAAGTGGTCTTTTTCGTTCGCGAACACGTCGTGTGAGCACGTTGTTTGCCGGAGTTTTTCCAATAAATATACAAAAATGTCGTCCCATCTCAACTGGATGATCATTCGCAACAACAACGCCTTCCTAGTAAAGAAGCGCGACATCAAGAAGCCGTTCAGCAAGGAGCCCAACAATGTGACTAACCTAAGCTCATACAGATACAATGGTTTGGTTCACAAGAAGGCGATCAGCGTGGTGGAGAACCCAGATAAAAAAGGTTTCACTGTGGTTGTGAAAAAGGCTAAGGCCACTAACAAGCCCGCAAAGAACGTCGTCCGCCGGCCTTTCAAGGCTGGCGCGAGGAGATCACTGTTCAAGGTAAAGAAGTTACTGAAAGCTAACCACTACCGCACTGACCTGACTAAGGCTACCCTCCGCCGCGCGTCAGCCATCCTTCGCTCCCAGAGGCCCATCAAAGCGAAGAAACCTAAAGCTGCTGCGGCTAAGTCAGAATAAGTTTTTTATGTAAGGTCAATAAAAAGTTAAAAACTCAAGCCTCATTTTATTTCTATTGTAGAACTAACCCATTTAATTTAGCTTGCATCAGTGTGAATTGATAATTTACTGATATAGGTAGTTCATTTTGCAATTCAATACAAATTTATTCATAGTAAAAGTCCTAAGTATAGGTAGGCGCTAGTAGGTATAGCCCAATATTTTAATAAAAACTCAATTTATTTGCACCAATCATTTTATTGAATAACAAACCATGATTATTATATCACAAATAAGGAATGTATAAATATACTATTATTATTTGATTCATGTAATAAATTATTTAGACACTGTGCTGCTGAAACATACCTATTAAATGCACAATTGAAATACTTCCAACAAAAATTTGTGGATTAAAATATTGCATAGTGCTTTGCTACAATATTTCATAGTAGATATCAATATGTGTAAATTTTAAATATCCATTAATCTATTTACAAAACATAACAAATATTTCAAGTAACATCTAAGATTTTGAGAGTGAAAGTTACAGCTCAACAACCGTTGATCATATTTCAAATTACATAAAATATCATGAAGAATGTTCTATTGAACTGTTTGATTATTAAAAGCTCCTATACTTCATAAGTTCATGTTCATTGATATACAAAGATATTAGAATTATTTTATGTGATTTATAACAATTATTTTCTTTAGATATGAATTTCTTGAAATCTTTAAAAAACTACAGTATAAAAGAGTAGGTCTCTTGTATGCTCAGCACTTTTCCTATCAAACAAAATGTTTGAATTAGTAGGTATGTAAAAGCATCCTAGGAAAGAAGTAACATCTCTACCTACAAAATAGGTATGATGTATTAAGTATTGTTTAGAATTAGGTATTTAATTAAGCTATTCTCTAACACCCATAAGATACACAATAATTATTCTTTGGACACATATCTATTAGAACTACAGGGTCTTTCTACACTGGAATAGGTGGTACACACAACTACATGTATCTACATTTTCGCAGACACGAAAGCAACACTATAGTAGAATACAATTTGTGAAAAAGAGAGCTTGGATTATTCAGATGTATTATTATTCTTTTGATACACTAATCTCAACTACCGGATCTATCTACATTGGAATAGGTGGTACACACAACTATCTACATATTTTGCAGGCACGAAAGCAAAACACTTCATAGTAGAATACAGTTTGTGATAGAGCTGGATTTTTCATTATGTTCGTACCTATGTTCATACTAGCATAAAGAGCACTCTTTTTTTTACTCTCAAGGTATGAACACAAATGCACAACAAAATGGTTTTTGTGTTTTTGTACACCAATGCCAAAATGGCAGTTGGAGAAACAGTTTATTTTTAAAATACATAGAGATGGAGCAACCTCGTTATTTGAGTAATTTTAGTTTTTTTTGCTATTGGTGTGCGACACAGACTTATGACATGAAAAACAAAAGGCACATACATTTATTCTATCCTTACTAAAGGCACTATACACCAAATATTATACATAGGTAATAATAGGTATTATTAAATATAGAATTGTAGAGGTCATACGATTTTATTGTGATTATAATGTAAACCGGTTAAATTATGCAATGGGATTTAACCTCATAAGCACATCAAGATGACAAATAGGAGAAAAAATAATAATTCATTATCTGTCTATGATTTAACTCATATTCTACTCGTTTTTAGCGTTTTCTATTACTCCTCACTAGATTTTTATTTGTCTTATCAGTATCTATTACTAGGGTTTAGAAGAACGACAAGATTTACTTACCTGTTAGATGTGGTTTTTTAGAGTAAAGGACTATCGCAAACGATACTTATTTCAAAGTACAAAATACAATTATTATTGTACAAAATTTTAGTAAAAATGTAAGACAAATTTACAGATCTAGTTACAATGGACAATTTCAATTGTGATTACAATAATATGGATCAAAATATATCAATTCACACACATAACTACAAGAAGCTCATTATGTATTGACGCATTTATTATATACTTTTATTTATTTTACACAAGTTATTTATCTTTTTATTTATTTATAGACACATAACCTAATAGTAGGCACACATTTATTTTATTTTATTCTAACGGTTAAATTCAAATTGAAGTTTTACATTTTGGTTAAGGCAGTGAGTAGGACAATTTAGATCATAATAAGGAAGAACTTGACTAAAATTTCATCACTGGCTAAAATAACCTGGGTTTGAGTGGCAATTTTACTAAGAAGTTTCAGATAACTAGAACTAAATTTAGTCAACAGAAAAGTGATGCTTAAAAATACTAAATTTTTATATTAAGGACGTAATACCTTTCAAGGTTTGATAATTTAAAATAAACTACATTTTAGGTTCTTTTAATAATACTGAACTGGTACATATTAAAAAAATATACACCATGTTTAGGACCAAAATTCACTGAGATATAATATAAGTCTAAGTACCTAGTTAAATTTTACACGTAAATCTAACACCAATGTATAATAATATTTTATTATGTAATAGATATAAGTACCTAGTATAAGTACATAGCTGCAAAGCAAATCTATTCTTGCATTGTATGTAACTAAACAATTCCCGCATAATCGCTTGCTATCTAAAATTGTGCGCAAAGCCAACCTGATTTCAAAACATTACAACTAAATACAAGTAAAAAGTATGACTAGTGCGTTAATTCGATTAAACTTAAAGTTATAATTTGTACATATAATTGTGAATTGGTAAGTTATGGCTTTTTTTAATATACATTGTGACCGGAACGGACCTACGTAACAACTAGACAATCAAATACTGCATAATATGCCTGCTTAAGGCGTATGTATAAGGCAGACAACCCTCTCGCTCGCACATTTCAAAATTTTTGAAGATATAATATAACTAAATGTAATGTGAAATGGCAGACCTTCAGGGTCGAGAGAATAACAATGCAAAGGTACAGTAAAAATATAACATTGACCCAAACAAGTTTTCCGACCAAAAAACTTATACAAATGCGATAAATTGCAAATTTTTTGGTTAGAAAACTTGTTTGGATCAATGTGATATTTTTACTGAACCTTTGCATTGTTATTTTCTCGACCCTGAATGTCTGCAATTTCACATACCTAATTACATTTAGCTAGATTATATCTTCAAAAATGTTGAAATGTGCGAGCGAGAGGGTTGTCTGCCTTATAATACGCCTTAACTTCATGTTAGGTCAGTTCTTCTATATCACGAAGTCCGTTTGGTCATAACAGTGCACGTAACACTAGAAAACGTATTCTCGACTAATGTGATGGATTTAGTAAAAACAACAGAGTGTTTCCAGCAAATGATGATGATAAATAAATTACCTACAATTCACAACAATAGGTATCCCATACGTACCTACTAAGATCATTGTACGCTTCGACTCTATCTTGATACGACAAAGCGTACTTCGCACACAAACGTAACTAAACGGACTTCGTGAGATAGATGACTACCTACCTTGTGACAACAATTGGGTAGTAAATTGTGATGATATAAGTTACATTTGGATAACTTTTACAGATCTAGACAGCTAGAATTTTTACACACAAATTCTACTAAAATTGTAGCAATAATTTGATGGTAGACCTTCGAATATACATCGATGGAATTATTAGGAATGCAAAACGCAACACAACCGACATGACATCACAACACAATAAGCACCACAAATGAATGTGCGTAAACATGTATAAGTATATAAATAAATAAGTAGGTACGTATTAAGTGTTTTTTTACATGGACCAAGATAGATATTAGGCTTACAATTTACATATTCCACAGTGGGTATAGGTACATAGGGGTTGCCCGCATCTCTGATTGGTCTACTATTTTATACATATCGGCGTGTAAAGATCTGGTAACATTACCTTTCGCACACCTGCACTTATCCCAGAAATTTAGAGATTTTATATATAGGAACATCAAAATAAAGAGATTAAGAATTCAACTCGGTTGGGCTGCATTTGGAAAATTAGACGACATTCTTAAGTCCGCCGAAACACCACAATGTCTGAAGACCCGCCTGTACAACCAATGTGTTCTGCCCACCATGACTTACGGTGCCGAGACGTGGACGCTCACGCAGGAGGCTGTGTACAGGATGAGAGTTGAACAGAGAGCCATGGAGCGTGCTATGCTCGGCATCAAGCTTATAGACCGTGTTCTCAATGTTGAGATCCGAAGTCGAACAAAGGTCAAAGACATTGGGAATCGCATAACAGAACTAAAATGGAGTTGGGCAGGACACTTGGCAAGGCGAGGTGATGACAGGTGGAGTAAGGCGCTCACTGAATGGCGTCCAAGAACCGGTTATAGAAATGTCGGTCGTCCAGCAGAAAGATGGGCAGACGATATCGCAGTCATAGCGGGCAAAAATTGGATGAGACTGGCACGGGATCGTAAGGAGTGGTACATCAAAAGAGAGGCCTATATCCAGCAGTGGGTGAAGTCAGGCTGTGGATGATGATGATGATGATATATAAATTTATTTTTTGCTATACAAATACTGTAACTATTTTTATCTTGGTCCGATTGTAAAAAAACAGTAGAAAGAAGAGCTTGGGAGCAATTCTGTTATGAATTTTCCTAAACCAACCTAACTTGACAGCAATAAAAATGTTGCCGCCCCTTTCTTAAGAGCTGAAAAAAATAAAGGCAATAACAAAGAGTTGCCAAATTAAGTTTAGGAAAATATGCCAACAGAATAATAAATTCCATTGCTGAATTAGTTGTCTTTACTAACAAACCCCTTAATTTATCAATGAGCAATTAAAAAATACTGATTTTTCAGATATCTAGCGTCATGTGGCTAAAGATAATAACATTAAACCTAATGAAAATGTCAATTCCTTGCTCAGTGTAAATAAATGCAACACGTAAAAACATCATAGATCTAGAAATACTAGCAGGTATTCGTTCAAAATGCGACACACCTCACTGAGCACATTCTCAGTGGATGTGCTCAGTAAGACAACAGTCATACCTACTAGTTTTCCGCATGTTGCGACCACACAAGCTACGTTTGTCTTTCTTAAACTCGGCAAGAATCATATTGCTATCACTTTTAGGTCAACTTGCACCACAATCGTTAAACATTTTTATAACACATTTGCTCGTAAAGGGTCTCTTATTTCACCAATTTCAGTATCGTGATGTATGTCATTACGCACTCGTGCGTTATGGTAATATAAAACGTACGGTTTATCAAGATGTTCCCACTAAAACGAACGGAACCTTTTTTAAATCTTAGCAAAGAGTTTTTATGTCAGTAAGGTGGTCAACATTTTATGAATAAAATTGACTTTGGGAGATAAAAAATAAGCATTTAATTCTTTTACAAATTGTTAAAAATTTTCGACAAGTGATTTATTCGTATTAGAAAGTAATGTAAAACGTACGGTTTATCAAGATACTCCGTCTAAAACGAACGAAGCTTTTTTAAATCTTAGCAATGAGTTTTTATAGCGCTGATGTGCGCGCATCGCTAATTTGTGATCAAGTAAAAATTTGATCACAAATTAGCGCTTTTTACTTTTATGAAATTAATAAGTTAATTTTACTTTTAAACAACTTTTATAACGAGTTTTATTTATTTCCTCCCAAATGTGTTATAAAACGTCGCATGACATACGTGCGCTTTGAAAATTACAGCCTCTGCTTTCTTGTAGCCCTCGCCTACGGCTCGGGCTGGCAATATCGCCTCGGCTGTAATTTTCAACTTACCGCACTCATATCATAATGTACTATTAGCAGCTAATTTGCATTTAGCGAGTTTTCAAGTCATACAAATACGTCAGATTTAAATAAAATTTGATTTTAAAAACGTTAAGCTTTTCTGGTGCAAGTTGACCTTAGCCTGGTAAAGCCAGATGCAGACCAAAGAAGACGTGAATATTTGTTGTAGTTATCATATTAATATCTAGTGTGGCCGCAACATTGAACAAACCCACAAAAATCACTCACAGGCCAATTTGCTGTCAAACGAACTGAGAGCGATACCGAACGCTTGCAACGCGCATAGAGGATATCTAAAATCCATCGTGAAAACATCCTCTGATATCCTGCCAAATTGCATGACCACGTAATCCGGTTCAGAGTCATGTACTATTTGGAAGTTCTTCACACTTGCCTGGGTTACCCTGCCGTGGAAGTTGAGAACGTACGACTGCGTTTCATCGTTCCAAACTGGTGTTTTGTTGTGAAGGACAACTATATCGTCTAGGGTTTGTGCCTTCCATCGTTCTAAGAGAGTTTCGCTGTCGTCTTGTGGGGCGATTGTGACCCGGTCGCGATCTGGTGTCATTCCTGGTAGGATGACAGTCATTTTGCGCGGTCCTTTGAAGCCGAGGACGTTGGTATCCTGGAATTTGTGAAAAAGAGGCTTTAGTCAGTTTTATCAACCACTAGCAGTCTGTCCCGGCTTCGCACGCAAAAATTTCAAATTTTTTAGGTCATTTTTTTACACCTTGTTACATTATTATTATGACAGGCGTCATGGCTCAGTCGGTAGTAGCTCTGCCTTCCGTGCTGTGGGTCGTGGGTTCGATCCCCACCGAGAACAAACAATTGTGTGTTGTAAACATAGATGTTTGTTCTGTGTCTGGGTGTTTCTATGTATTATAAGTATGTATTTACAAAAAAAATATGTATGCATGTATTCTATCAGCCATCAAGTTTCCATTGTACAAGCTTTGCTTAGTTTGGGACTAGAAGGCGTTATGTTAAGTGTCCGTGAATATTTATTTATTATTTATTATTTATTAGAGTTTTAGGACGGATCCCTAATTTTTTTGGTACAGTAGTTTTGGAGCCTATTCAATGCAAACAAACAATCAAATCTTTCCTCTATAATAGTGTAGATGATATTATTTTAAACTGTACTAAATATTCTTTAAATTAGTGATGTAAACCGAACTGAAATTACAACAATTTGATAATTTCCCAGAAAGATAAGTAATATTTGTTAACTTGTTTTCTTCTCATTTAGTCAAATACATAAGCAAATTAAAACTCGATGCTGTGTCACAAAAAAACTTTTTGTTGTTTTTATGAAACAGATAATAAACCGCAAGTTTGACCACAATACGATTTTTGCAACATTTTATGGAATATTTGTCGCAAACCGCAGTTTGCTGTAAACAATATACGTAGATTACATTATTCTGACGTAATGCTGTACTTTATTACGCAGTAAAGTAAAAATAAAAAATGAAGACAAAGTTATGACTTATTATGACTCAAGACTCAAGACTAGAGACTTCATATCTTTTTAATTCAGATTATGAAGCCAAAACTCAATTGTAAAAGTATCTCTAATAAGTACTATAACTGCTAAACGATAATTTATAGTTAGATTCTATTGGCTCTTACTTTCAAATATAGTTAATTAAATATGAACCATTTTTGAAAGTGATCATCAAAGTTATCAACCTCTGAAGCTGACTGTACCGTGAAAACACTGAAAAGTAGATCGGCCTATAATTAATTACCTTTAGAGCGTCATCGAAAGCTATTGATTCGATTCGTCATACGTGAGTATCGGCCTTCGCAAGTAGAGCGTCAGAATGACGCATTTTTCATAGAAAAGGGTTAGCCGTAAAGAATCACTACGGAATTTATTGTTTGCGTAGCCTCTTATAAAATGTGAAACAAGTTTCGGAAGTAACATTATCTCAGTGATTTAGAATAATTTAGATAACCGCTAGTAAAGAATTCAGTAGCCAAACGTTTAAATGATACATCGCCCAAAAAACCTAACTGTTTCTTCCTCACAAAATGCACGACCAAATGTATGATAAAAAATATCATATTCTCGTACGAATATCTTCCACCCCATCAGCCGTATTTTTTAATGGCTTTAACAAACCCTGTTAGTACACAGCATACACACGCACCCTGCTATAGTAGGTGCCAAATAACACCGCAATACAGGTCATTCACCCACCTTCACCACGATGTCGCAAAATTCAATTTATGTATGGTAAACAAACAGTACTACGAGATTCGAGCGATTACCGTCTTAGCGACAGGTTTGTATGGAAAGCGACAGAATTAGCCATTCAAAAATTGAATTTGGCGACATCGTGGTGAAGGTGGGTGAATGACCGGTATTGCGGTGTTATTTTCCACCTACTATATCGCATCGCCCCCACATAGAGACGTATGGCATGCTATTTTAGTAAAAAGTATAAAAAACTTCGACATTTCTAGAGTCCTTGAACGTGACGTCAACAGCCCTTTTCAAGTTTACAAGAACGTTATGTAACCCTCTAGAAGTTCCTGAGTCCGTAGTCTGAGTTTTGTTATGTTAATTTGCGACAAGCCAGAATCGAGATACTTGCAGTTTTTGTCTACAGAAAAATAGTTTGCAAATGTCCTGCTAGAGGTGCTTATCGAATTTTCATATAAAATATCTCGCAAGTAGCTTCTCGATATGCGTTTCGATCAACAATACAATACTCAGTACGGACTTTGAAACTAAACTTACATAAACAACAGCAGCTAGCTCGTGCCTAGTCTTAGCGTGATCATGCTTCCTCCAGGCCTTGCCGTTGTCATACACAGTGAAGGCAGTGCCCAGGAGGTTAGATCGTAGTTTACCGGCGAAGCTGTCTGCCTGTCGAGTTAACTCTGTCGGGTCCGTGGAGATTAGGTAGTTGGATGTCGCTGATTTCTTGCGCTTTCGCCCTGTGGATCAAGACAGTTTTATTAAACCAAAAATAGGGCTATTTGTAGAAAATCCAAGCTCGGCTTTGTTTGACGTTATTGAATAACGTGAGCAGACACTACTAGGGGTTTGCCCTCCATGCCATTTATGCACTGAGGCGAACTGACCAAACTCTATCTAAATGCCTGTAGGTACGGGCAGATAGCAAGAAACAAAGAGATATTAAAATAAATATATATCGTGAGGATATATATTTATTTTAATGGCGATGGCGATGGACTTGTAACCTGTCATGTATGGAATACAAACTACCTATAAATCTATTCTCACCAGCCAGTAGAAACACTTTCTTTCCATAGTCCTTCTCTAAATGCAGGAAGTAGGTGGGATAAAACCCGCGATCCATTCCCTTGCGATCTCGCGCGATCCGGCATTTGTACAGCGTTCCATGCTTAGCTGGAGAAACCACGAATGATTCCACTGAACCTTCCACTGAACCCTCGATTTCTGTTATCTGAAAAAATCTTCATTGAACTTTCCTGATGGGTATTGGCGTTTTGTGGTGCGTGCACACTCAGCTCATGCCGCAGCCGGCATTATTGACGCAATTAATTCCGGACTTATTGCCGCAGCAGCATCGTCTTTATTCTTATTAGAGAGCAACGGCATGAACTTGGGCCAGGAGCCGGGACAGAGGCATGATCGTGTTCACACTATGCTCATGCCATTCCCTGCTGACTACAGTTGAATATGACCGCAACGTTACTACTGTAAATGGATGAGTGAAGTGAACATACCGAGCTAGGAGACACATCGCGTTTAGCGCTCTGAGCCTGCATCGGAGCCACAGCAGCATCAGCACAGATATCATCAACACTCGGATCCCGAGCCATGCTACACACTGGAACACTTTCATCATCTTCCTCACCACTGTGATCTTCACCCACTGTCAGTACTTCTATTTGGTTTCCTAGATCTGAAAAGTTTGATTATTAAAAACTAGCGACCCGCCCCGGCATCGCACGGGTGCAATGCAGTGATGATGATGATGTATTATACATATAAACCTTCCACTTGAATCACTCTATCTATAAAAAAAACTGCATCAAAATCCGTTGTGTAGTTTTAAAGATCTAAGCATACATGCATACATACATACAGACATTAGGACAGACGCGGGAGCGACTTTGCTTTATACTATGTAGTGATCCGCATTAGGTAAATAGTATACCTATCTACTATGTTCCATTACCAACAAAGGGAGGGGCACAATTTTGTGCTGATTCACATACTACATTTTATTCGGTAAAATGACCAGGATTGCTTGGAAATATGTCATGTTAGTGCAAATTAAATGAACATTCTCAGGGACCGAATGCTAGACGATTTTACGCTTACCGCTTAGGTATTGTATAAGTCTACAAACAGTCTAACAAATTCTTATTTATAACAAAATTGTATGGTTTCTATATGTCTAGTGACTACAAAAAATGCAGTGTCTCATAAGTTATGTAAAGGCCTCAATGTAAGGAAATTAAACTAGGGTTGAATTGAATATTGTATGAAGTATTGATCTATAGGTAATTTTGTTACTCTATAGTTTGTTTATAGAATGCTGCTATTTAAGAACAGGTTTCTGTATCCGAGTAACTTATCGAGAATTCAAGCTTTTTTGATCGAATAGTTTAATTGGTTCTGGTCAGGAGCAACTTGCACCTAGAATAACCTACCTAAGACAATTCGAAATTATTTATTTATTAGTTTATAGACGAGCAGCTTTCGCTGTTATGTCTATGTCACACAGTGTTGAAACGTCTTTTATCACTTTTTTAGTCACTCTTTTATTATCCTTGTGATTTCACTCAATAAAAATTTGTATGTAGGTACAGTAGCATCAAGACTTTGACATACTTGCGAGTTTTGATCAATCCATTTCAATTAGGATAATAAATGTGTTGAATTATCATATTTGAATATAGCTAAGTTTTAGTTTATATGTTTGTCAGTACGAAATATAAACATTGATTAAATTAATAAAAAATGAACTGGAGTTTAGTTAGTTGACTCATCATAGTTTCGTTTGAATCATGAATGATATAAGTAGTTATCACAATAATATTGAATAAACAAGTACAGGAGTTTTAATTTAAAAGCAAAACACACTTATTAAGTACCTAAGATGAGTCACACTGTAAGGAAAATGAGAGTAAATATGGATGAATGAAATTTCCGAGACACCATGCCAAAACACATAGGAAGCGAGAACTCTAACTTACCGTCATAGGTCGATATTCTGTTAGTCTGCAGGGGAATTACTTGGTCCGGATTGACTGGAGACATAAGAAATTGCATCGGACCATCATAGCCTGGCATGGAACGAAAGAAAAAATTTGCATAACTAAAATATAATTCAAACCCATGCAAAACAAGCTAACATTGATATAAGGAGATGGATGAGGTGGTAGCCGCCGTGCACAAGGAACTTACCATGCATCTCCCGAGATCGGCTACCTGAAATAGGACGTTTGGCTGACCCAACTCTCAAATCGTTGGCCTGTACAAGCCCAGAATTCTGGCGTTTTTGTTTCATCTTCTGCTCTAGTAGTTGCCGCTAAAACCAAAAGATACACATCAAAACTGATTGATTATGAAGCAGTTTTATACTAACATAGCTGGAATGCAGCTGGGTCTGTAATAAACTAGATAGTATTGAAAATTGGTTCGCTTACTTGCTGCTCAATCTTTTGTTGATCTCGAACGTTTGTCGAAGCCATGGTTAGACACTAGATTTTTAGGAAATAATGTAAGCTGTTTATTAATTTACCACCCATTCAACGCGTTTCTTTTATAGTCCGCTAGAATATTGGCATTTTTCTAAGCTCGATTTTTGTTTATAAATCATCTTGCCTACCGTTGCCCAGGAAAATAATGTTGCCTGAATAGTTTTTTGTATTGCCTGTTTTGCTGGGACTGTCAAAACGTCAAAATTTGTCAAAATAATGTAAACCTTTCAATAGGTACAAGGGATCCAGAGGAAGGAGATTTAAAAAAACAAGTAGCACCATAATAAATCTGACACCGGCAACACTTCTCATTTTTATTAAAAAATAAATCGGTCCTTCAATTATATTATTTTAAAATACAGAGCAGAGAGAAGCACTATGCTGGCAGTACCAAAATACAAGGGATTGATAAACTCTCCTCAGTTTTTCGATTTTAGCAACGATTAATCGACTAAAACTGCAATCCATAGGCTAATAAAATATGTTTTATCTGTGATTCTATAGTCTGCCATGTCAACTGTCTGTCATTCATGTCATTTATTTTCCAAAATGGCTCCGACTAGGAGTGTTCTTGGTTTTTTGAATCCGAAAACTCTTAGCGCCGTATTTACTAGTAATTTATCCAAAACACCATATCGTTTCGTTCACAAAAAGTGTGGTAATTGTGCTCAAATTTCTTCCGGTTCGATTCTTGCAGTGACTGCATTGGGCAGCAAAAGTTGTAAGTTTCGCATGCCTGCATTACATCACCGGTATTTAGCCAGTGTGTGATGATAGAAAGCAATGAGGCGGCATATAATTTACTTTACTTCACCTCAAATCGATATTCTAGGTCACCATAATATCAGTGACATCTTTGGAAAGTAACCTCAATTCCTTGTCTTCAGTGAACTCAGGAGCCAGGCACAGGTTTATCCATACTAGCAGCAGTCTGTACGCTCGGGCGGACTATTACAAAGTGCTCGGAGTAGCAAAGAACGCCTCTGCCAAAGATATCAAGAAAGCTTACTACCAACTTGCCAAGAAGTATCACCCTGATGCTAATAAATCTGACCCTGAGGCCTCTAAAAAGTTTCAAGAAGTATCTGAAGCCTATGAGGTTAGTTCTACCAATTTGCCTAACTCTCAAAAGTCATAGACAGTGGTTAAAGTTTCTCAAAGTAGAGTTATTAGGACATTCCAAGCATCTGCATATATTGATAACAATTTTTTCTAGATATTGTCTGATGATGGCAAACGTAAACAATATGACACATACGGCACCACCTCAGAACAGATGGGCATGGGTGCTGGGCCATCTGGTACTGATGGTTTCACCCACCAATGGCAGTATAAGTCCACAATAGACCCTGAGGAGCTGTTCCGGAAGATATTTGGTGATGCTGGGTTCAAGAGTGACTCCTTCAGTGATTTTGCTGAGAGTCAATTTGGATTTGGAGCTGCACAAGAGGTAGGCTTCATTCTTCACCCTTTGTAACAAATTTATAATTTAGTGCAATAAAGTATGAAATAAATAAATAAGATGTCATCAATAGTGGACTTAGTAGGGCCAGAACTCAGAAACTCAAATCACAAAAAAAACATGCATACACTTTATAATGGGTACAATCGAAGTGAAAAATTAGTTGTCTAATTTTGCAATATAGCATAGAAATGGGAAGCAGGTAACTCCTGTCATACTGGGTTCAGGGACCAAAATTTAAAAAAATAAATAAAGATTTCAACTTTTATTTTTTAATCTATCTTTTGTAACAGGTGATAGTAAATCTTCGATTCACGGAAGCAGCTCGCGGTGTAAACAAGGACATCAATCTGAATGTGGTAGACACCTGCGGCAAATGCCAGGGTTCTCGGTGTGAGCCTGGCACAAAGGCTATCAAATGCACTTACTGCAATGGAACTGGCTTGGAGACGTTTTCTAGAGGTGAGGTGGAACATACTGATATTTTATAACCCGTGATATTACAACAAAATTGCATAAATTTAGAGGTGTTTTTTCGGAAAAATCATCAATACATATATATAAAACTCTTTTGAAGCCGACTTAAAATCAACGCACAGCTTAAACTATAAGTCCTAGAGGTATGAAATTTGGAGGGTAGTATCCTTATATAGTGTAGGGGTGCACTAAGAAAGGAATTTTGAAAAGTCACACTCTAAAAGGTCTAGAACGCGTGCAACGGCGCTGGAGACGGCTAGTTAGCAATAAAATCCGACCTGAACCTGATGATTATAAATTGAAAAAACTGTGACACCCCGAAAAATATTGCACAAGCAAAAGCAAAGTGGTTACCGTTTCTTCTTCTTACTCTTTCTTTCTACTACAATATTTTTTTTCCACTACTATTTACAAATGGTATTGCACAACATTATCGCCTATTTCACCAGTTCACAAATTCGGTCCTCATGCATTCTGAAAGTAAAGATGCACAAATCTAAAAACGCGGTCACCGTTCCGTAAACCTTACGTATCCGAGTCATATTGCGCGTCAACGGTAGCTCGACTGCCGGACGTAGTAGCGTCACTACGCAGTGTATCTCAGACACGCTACCGTTACTACGATACTTATGATAAAATAAAAATGTGTGTACTTTCAGGTCCATTTGTAATGCGCTCAACATGCCGACATTGCCACGGAACTAGGATGCTAATTAAATTCCCTTGTGTGGAGTGTGAAGGAAAGGGCCAGTCTGTAAGTTCCTACATTGATTTTCAATCTAGAGCCTATATTGATATAATGTTCTATTTGGGTAATTCTAACCGTATTTTTCCTCTGCAAAACATTTACAATAAAACATGCACGACTCTGTGAAGATATCGATTTGCGTTTCCACCGCCAAACCTTATGCATATTTGACATTTAGAATCTTGTGCGGTTTTAAGGATTTTCTTTATTGTAAAATCAAATTGTTTGTAAGGATTATGTTGTAAATGTTTTATTGTGGATGTTTTTAGTCGAAACACGCAATAAGTACGTAAGTACACTATGTACCTTTTGAATGCAACATTGGATATTTTTTCATAATTACGCTAGTGGGTATAACATCTGGGAAGTACTAACACTTCTCTTGTTTGCGCCCTGAATGATGTCAAAGTCATCACTCATAGGTTCTTCATAGATAAGTTATTGCCGTGGTAGACATTGGAAATCTTTTGAACCCTCCCAAGGCTGCTTTTCCACCAAAAATGTTTAGCATTCATTTATCACGAAAAGTGGTCGTACAATCGATCGATCGCACATCGCTGAAAACGCTGGCTTTAAGGATCTACGGAGATCGCTTTCTAAAGGAATAAAACAGTTGATAAAAAAAATTACTCTATTCTTATTTGCCAGGTGCAACGTAAGAAGGTAACCGTCCCAGTGCCGGCGGGTGTAGAAGACGGACAGACAGTGCGAATGGCGGTTGGCAGCAATGAAATATTCGTCACATTCAAAGTCGAGAAGTCTGGATACTTCAGACGCGATGGGCCTGACGTGCACACTGAGTGCAATGTATGTATTATCGCACAGAATAAAAACTAGATATTACAAAGTAGTATGTACTTCTTTCTACTAGAAGTTTCATTCACATAACTATAATGCATCACTATAAGTAATATTACATTTTCAGATTTCTATATCGCAAGCTTTACTCGGAGGCAGTGTTAGGATACAGGGCTTGTATGAAGATCACACATTGCAAGTAAGTTTTTCTGATATTAAAAACAAATAATCATTGAATACGAAAAAAATAACCATCTTTTTTAAAAAGACCTACTACTTACGTATGGGTGTGTTTTGTCCTAAAGTTCACTGCCGGAGTTTATCACTAGGTAGCTCATACAACTTGAGAGAAATATTCTCAAATATTAATTGATAATATTCACAGGCGTGACAGCTCAGAATAAACATTTGTGTTTGGCAAACAGATGTTTTGAACATTTAAGAGATCCATCCCAATAGGTCTATGCCCTTGAAGTAGGGCGTTGTGTGAAATGTCCATCTTACTAATATTATAAACGCGAAAGTTTGTAAGTATGGATGGATGTTTGTTACTCTTTCACGTAAAAACTACTGAGCCGATTTGGATGAAACTTGGAATATATATTATCCGTGTTAACACATAGGATACTTTTTATCCCGAAAAATTAACGGGAACCAACGGGACGCGAACGATGTCGCAGGCGGTTCCTAGTGTAACTTTGTTTGTTTATTATTATTATTTGTTATTTTATTAACAGATACTTCCTGGCACATCGTCTCACAACACTATTCGTCTTTCTCGGAAAGGAATGAAGCGTGTGAGCCAGCATGGTTACGGAGATCACTATGTTCACATTAAAATACAGGTAAAGTACTGGGAAACAGCTGTTTTCTGATTCTGTTCTTGTAAGGTTGTGATATGACTCATTCTTCTCATAAGTAGTTAATTAAAGACTAAAATTAAGAAGGTTACAAGTTTGTGTTGTTTCTTCCATCTGATCTTCACCCATTCGGATGTCTATGGTTTTTCTATTGGTTATAAAAGATCCTAAATGATATTTGTGATTTTACTGAATAAAATATCTTTAAAATTAGATAAATGTTTATTTCATAATAATCTTTGACTTTCTTGGCTTGCGTTATCGATACAGAAAATGTGGAATGCAAGTAAGAAAGTTGTAATCGGATTTGTTCTCGGCCAGTTAGCTTTTGGATTCAAATAAAATAAAAAAAATTACGAGGCTGAAAAAGGGTACCTCAAATTGTGCAATGGTACTGTTTCAAAGTTTCGTATCAATTTTATTTACAATGATATTTTCCCCTTTCCAGGTTCCAAAGTCACTCTCCGCAAAGCAAAAAGCGCTCATGTATGCATACGCTGAGCTCGAAGAAGACACGCCCGGCCAAATACACGGCGTCTCCTACGATAGGGATGGTAAGAGAATGTAACGATACTAGTTAGTAATCTGGGGGCTCGTAACGATACTTCGGATAGTAACAACTTAGGTGACGTCAGCGTAGGGGGCATTTAAGCGTAAGAGTTTAGGTCAATCCGTGGTACGACCGTTTAGGCGTAAAAAAAACACTTATGAACTTGCGACTAAAATAAACAACAAAATTTATTTTCCAGAAAAACAAAAAAGCTCAACCGTTCCTCCCAACTCGGAGACAAAAGCCGATTCGCAAAAGATACATCCCAACAATCGCGACTCGGAATTTCGCGAGAAAAAGTCACAAGCGTGGACATTCTTAGAAAGTTTAGCCGACTCATTTTACAATAACCGAAATACATTCTTGGCAGGCTTTATTTTAGCAGTTGGATTGTGCTCTATGGTTTTATATAATGATCCTCAAGATAAATATGGGTTCAATAAGTACATGAATCAGCCTTCGGAGACCAAAGAGTTAGACACACCTTTAGGATACCAAAGAACGATTAAAAGACAGAAGGAGCAGAATCCTGAGTTGTATGATGCTTGAATAACAAAAGTATTTATAAATAATGCAAGATTAATTAAGAAATTGTATTGCAATTTGAGGCCTATACCCAGCAGTGGGTACATACATGCTGAATAGATAGATAGATAGATTGCAATTTTCAATCAAAGCATCCGAAATAGATAATTCAGTAGTTTTAAACTAAAATATTAGGCGTGAAGTCTATGCGGTCGAAAATCACGTTCGCGTTATTGAGTATTTGTTAGATGTTCGAGTATGTTTCCTATATTTATTCAAATAAGAAGCATTTAGTGATGTACGCGCGTGAGTCAGAAATCATAAGACTACTTTTTATACCTTGTTTCTATATTCTACAAGCGTGCGTTAATATATGATCATCGTTAGAATTACATATATTATGTAGAAAAATGCGCCAAAAATAGTCCTTACCGTATGCGATGAGTTCAATAACTAATGTCATTTGCCTACTAAAATTATCTCCAAGCAAGCAATTCACAAAGCTAAATAAAATGTAGTTTCCTAAGACATAGTAAGCTAAACTAACGAAGCACGCAAAAAAAAAATACATTTCCTGTTCCTAGCTACCAGAGCCTAGGAGAATGGGCAAGAAACTACAGTCATTCATAAAGTGCATAAAAAAACCTAAATCAGTCTTATTTCTTCTGACTCATGCGCATACTAGCATTACAATAGGAATATAGTATGGTGGCCATACATTGTATGGTGATAATTGTAAATATTTTATTGAATATATTCAACTGAATTTAAAAACTTGTTTTATTTTGTATCCTCTGGCTATCCCTACACCATCATGCTATAGACCTATATGTATTGCTCACAAAAAAATGGCGATCACGATAATAAACTCAATAATACAAACTACTTGAGATACTCATGTTTTTTTTCGTAGTAAATTCATGGGTGTTTTTTAAATTACAATATTTTCTTAAAATAATTAGAATTTGCATCTATTCAAGATTACAGTGAAACCTGGTTAAGTGAGACATCAAGGGACCTGCAATGTCGTTTCACATAAAGAGGTATTCCACTTACCCAGTGTCTCAGATATACAGGTATAAATAAATATCTGTCTTATTTACAGAGGGTTCCATTAATAGAGGTGAGAATACAGGTTATTTCAGTTATACAGGTGCGATCATTAAATAAAATAACGTACTTGGAATTACGTGTGGAATTTGTGGGTAGAATAAGAATGAGTAAACAAACAATGTTATCTCAGTTACAGAGGTTTATGCATATAAAATTTACTCGCTGTCTCAGTTATAGAGGTAACTATGATGATAAATCGAAAGAACAAATCCCAGATATAGAGGTTTACCTCGTCCCACTAACAGAGGTAATTCAGTGCCAAAGTGTTGGGACCTCAGCATGAGTTCCAGTTATGGAGGTTTCTCACTTATCCAGGTCCCACTTAACCAAGTTTCACTGTATTTATACAGTGTCAGGGGTGACTTTAACTCATGTTTTTATTCACCTGGGACATGTTTAGATGGAGTAGGGTTGCCCAGCACTGATCCCATCCTCTCAATCTAGACAAAGAGACTTGCCCGAATACTGAAACGTTACTTGAAGTTTAATTATTCTTAACTTTGAACTTAACACCAATAATGTTTTCAATATTTATAGGTGACACAGTGTAAATGAAAAAAGAAAAAAAGTTCATTTTGTGAGTGAACTATTTGAAGTAATTAGACTTAGCGACTTTAGTAGTTAATTGTATTATTTACTCGCTCACTTTTCCTTTTAGAAGTAAAAAGTACAAAAAATATTTTGTCTTGCGTAATCTAGAAAATCTAAAAGATTTATTAGGAAGGCATATTACGATTGGGCAATCTACGATCAGTCACTTATGAGCCGGATTTTGCTTCTAATCAGGGTTACATGTCACAAGTGACTTTGACCCATACACCAATGTACGCAGTGGTGCATAGGCACCACATTTCACCATTTGATGATGGTCAAATGATATTGTTTAAGAATATGGGCCTAAGTTGTAAAAATATTCACAGGTAAAAAAGTGTCGATTGCCGAACCGCACGACATAGTGGACGCTGTAAGAGAGGCGCTCAAACATAAGAAATCACTAGAGTCCTCCACTGAGGCCTCTAAGGACTCTCCAAAGGCCAAAGCAGAGGCCTCCGAATCACCCGAGGAAGAAGTTGTCAAAGAATCCAACAGGAGCAAAGCGTAGGATGTTTTAATGAGTTTTTTTTTAATTGGTGTCTAAATCTTGGTTAAAACTATCCCTAAATTTGAAGTAACTGGGTACATCTAAGTACTCGTATCCTTGTTATTATTCCAAGAGTAGGTAAACTGGGTTTATTTTTTATGTTATAGAATTTTGACAGAGGTCTACCATAATGAACTAAAGACTGAAATTTATTTCTCAAAAGAGGCTCACTCACTCATTTTTAGAACAACCATTGGTCCGTAGAAAGCTACATTTATCTCTGGCGATTGGTCTTCAGAATACCGGTTTTCGAAAAAAAAAAAGAGTTGAAAATATTTGTATCGTTTGATCTTGGCTCTTGAAACTACAATATTTCTGAAAGCTATGGTTAAAACATTTGACTTTTTTTACTGAAGCCTCTTAGTAGAAAAAATCAAGTTCATTAGGTTAGACTTTAGCCAGAACGTGCACAATATTAAGGATTCTTAGAATTACCCAAATTCATTAACAGTTCACAAAGAATAGGCAACTTATATTTCGCCGTCATTCTATTACCAAAAGCAGGTATACCTAACATACAAACCAAAATGTTTCATTGATTTTCTGTGATAATAATGTCATATAATTTTGAGTTCAAAATTATACCTAAACGCAATATTCGTTTGATTACTTTGCCGATGTGATCTTCTGGCGAAAGGGTCAAGGTACATCATAACAGGCTTCAGCACTGCGCTACAAGCCAGATTACGTCAAAATGCACGTACATAAATGCACGTAATGTACTTTTTAACAGAGTTTGAATCAAAGTGACAAAGCTACATGAAATCTGACGCGGTTTGGCCGACAAGCTCAAATTGTTTTACCGCAACGCCATCTATGTTTTTCGCATTTGCAAAGTAACAGCGAGTTTAAAAAAACATGAGTTCTTTTAAGATTATTGCTATTATTACATAAAGAATGCTGTACATAGCCGTTGACTAGTGTGTAGTATATGGTAGGTAAATAAAATGACAAATAAATTTATTGTTTTATTTGTATTCACACTCATTAGCTAGGTATCTAAACGCCTAGTAGGTCAATATTGATAGTTTTTCTGACCTCCGCTCCGTATCAATGTGCACAATTTTTTACCAATATAAAAGTAGTGTGAACAAAGCTTATGTCTAATACCTACCTTCGAAACGCTAACCAACAGGATACATTAATATTCATTGGGACTTTATTTCAAACAATAATATCACAATGTATTACGCACCTATTGCAATGAAAACAGCCTGAGGTATACTGGAGTGGTATTGTTACACCCTGTATGGTGACGACGAATCTAACTCAGCTGAGCAGCGTCCAAAATACTCTTTAATTAGCTTTTAAAATGAATGGAAGAATTCCTTGGACGAAAGAAGAATCCTAATCGTCAGCATGGTATAGGTACGTGGAGGTAGCAGCTTCAAATCCGTTCTGCAAACAGTCGATATCTTTCAGCGACGGAATTGACAGATCCGTTGCTGAGTCTGCGCAGGGTTGCGAGTGCGCATGATAGTAAGATCATGGCACCTTCCACGTAGAACCCGTAGAGAATACGGACGTGGCCTAACACCTGTTAAAATATGAATAGTTACAATCTTAAAACTGATTGTGCGCCGTCACGATTTGGAGTTGTGACCGTTAGTGGCAATTACATGAGCGCTTCCGTGCTTCGGAGGGCACGTTAAACTGTCGGTCCCGGCTCTAGCAGTCGTTAAGCCACGACGGAGGCCTTAAGGTGGCCTAAAAACTCCGTCACCAGAGTTGGCCACTAACTCATACGAGCTTGCTTGGTTTAGCTTAATTATTTGGACGTGTGTCTCAATACCCTCCAGATGTCTTCAATGAAGTATAAAAATCGGAGAGGATTCCTACCGTGCTTAGATTTACGGTTACAGCTTATAGAGCTGCAAATGTCAGTTTTTGTAACGATCTTCCGGAAATAGAGGCAGTTTTGGTTGTAGTCAGCCTATAGCTATACTGTCCTATTGCTGGGCATAGACTTCCCTTGAATTTTCTAGTGTACCTATGATCCACTGCATTCTTTGACTGGTACCTGTCAAGATCCTCTCGCCATCATAGCTTGCGTGGTCTGCTGTCACATTGTTTTACCTTTATTGACTGTCTTGGTTCAGTCTAGACCAAGCAAACTATGACAAGTTTTCCCAATCTTTTACATGTTACTCACATGCTCCAACCCCCCAGTAGTAGTGAACTCCAAAGGAAACATAACAGTCTCAACCGCACTCTTGTCTCGGAGGACGCCGAACAGGACCGCTCCGCACGCATAGTACAAAATAGCCACTGCGGGTACACACCGGCACGAACTTAGCACGCTGAAACATCGCTGCAATCATAAACAATCATATAGGTAAACGTACTGCCTATTTCTCAGCATTAGCACAGAATATTAGTACAATCTGAAGCGCTCGTGGCTTGCTTAGTCTATCTTGCACCGTTCTGCGCGGTCACTATTTGGATGGGTGACCGTTAGTGGCATATTTACATATGAGCGCTTCCGGGCTTCGGAGGGCACGTTTAACTGTCGGTCCCGGTTCTAGCAGTCGTTAAGCCATGACGGAGGCCTTAAGGCGGCCTAAAAACTTCGTCAACAGAGTTGGCCGCTAACTCATACGTACTTGTAGTACAATCTGAAGATTCTGAAGGAAGGAGTCCATTAGTAGGTGTAGCGCCATCTATCTCGCTACATAAGAACTAACATGAGAAATATCCTAGATCGCGCAAACGAAGTTATCACGGAGTTTGAACATAAGTAATACTACCGAATACAATCCATTGGTCCTCGGACCCCGAGCCAAAGGTCGCTCGGCGTGGAAGATCTTCCCTTTTCGTAGGAGGACATCTATCCTACCATGTTCGCCTCAGTAGGCAAAGGGCCTCTTCTATAGATTTCTAGGTAGAGCTGATTTGAGAAGATATTTTTAAGCCTACATCATCTACCGATTTCGATAGTAGGTACCTACCTAGTATTTTTCTTTGTCAGGACGTCATACAGTATTGAAGTAGGTCATATTATACATTTTCTTTGAGTAGAAGAGTAAAACTTACAATAATTTTCTGCCGATAGGCTCCACATTTTGTAGTTTTCAGCATTTCAGAGTTCCGACTGCAGTTTGGGCTGCCTGAAACATTTTAGCAAAGGTGTAGGTGATGATATGTGTTTTAAAATTGTAATAAACACAAGAGGAGTTATTTAAACATTCTCACCACGATGCCTATGTGTAGAGTGCCCTAGACGAATAAGTAAATTTTTGAGAGAAAAAAACAACACTAAGCATGCGATTAGCTAGGTAGGTACCATCCTAAATACAAGAGGCAGGCTATCGATTCTTACGCAAGAGTGCTGGGATCGCAGGACGGCATATCTAATCAATCACAAACTATATCTACCTACCCACCTAGCGAGGAAAATATTAGCTTGTATCTATTAAATTACCTCGAGGTGTTGCAGTTCCGTCCTGCCTATAGTGTCTAATGTGAAAGACGAAGATCGATCTTAGGCATGCAAGAACTTCAACTTCAACTTTTTGGCTTTTGCAACTTGTTATAATTTTGCCAGTGTACCTATGTTTACTCTAGTGTCACAAACGGGATGGAGGGCAAGAACTTAATCAGCCTTAACATTAAGGGCAATTCATCTCTTCAACGAATTGCCAACCCTTGTCTTGGCATAAAGAAAGTGAGAGTACCTATCTGATGATTTGTACATTTTAGCGAGAAGGGTAGGTGCTGCTATTTTGCCGGGATAAAAAACATTCACGTATTTACCTAAGTAAAATTTTACCCCAGTGGTCCTTCGAGCCGAAAATTATACGTGTCCTAAAAAGCGTCTAACTTCGGTTTATTATACGAGGTCAGACCACCGACTGAGACAAGTACCTACCTACCGAAGTTGCTGAAAACTGGTGAGCTAAACAAGTTACCTACCTACGAATTGAGAGAAAATATAAACATTCACAAAGCCACTAGGTACCTACTTATGTAACTAAAACAGATAGTAAGTAGGTAGTCAGTGGTTTCCTGATGCCTCCCAGGCTTCTTCAGGCTTTACTTTTCGGAATAAAGGATAAGATTATCGGGAAAATGCTGAAGGCAAGCAAACAGAAGTTTGTTAATTTTATAACAGAGCCCACGTAAAGTAACTTTTGAAAATATTATTTTCACATCGCATGAACCCGAATGAATATTGGAATTCTGTGGCTTATCCAAAAGTTACCGTAGGGAAATGATAAACTAAGTGGATTATAGGGGTTAAGTTAGGTAAACTTCCTCAACCATATATCTATCTATAGGTACCTATTATGCAACGTAGATCCGCAGAAAACAAGCATCTGAATATTTTTTCCACCACATTTTTGTGCATGGGCATTTGGGCATTGAGATCAGGACAGCAAAGAGTCGCCTACTACGAAAAAAAACAGTAAGACGAAAAAGGTTTCAGTAAGTATCATTATGGTTGTTATTGTGTTCGTAGGTGCCAATTACCCATAGATCCCCTCTTTGGGTAGTCGCAGAGGTAATCGCAACATTATCGGCAAACATAACCTCTAGTTAATTTGGTAAATGTGTCGGTATTTCGGTGTGGATCGCGAATCACCGCGTAAACGCGAGCATTATCGTTAAGGGGAGGCATTGGAAGATAATTTCGCGAGTGTTTACGCGATCATTAAGAAAGTGGAGATAATTCGCTTTTGCTTTAGCTGAATTGCTTTTGATGGCCAGTTACCTACGCCCTCTGAAGGGATATTTACAATGTCTGGTGCATGGTTTTAGACGTAAACCGCAGTTTATATTGGTCTTTTGCAAATGACAAAATACTATAGACCGCTGTAAAATGTATGACAGACGACTTAGCTAGTTCAGGCCTGCCTACAGGCGGCGGTTCGCGCCGCGACAGAGACCGGAGACCGAGACGGGAGATAGAGACCAGAGACCGCGACCGTCACTTGACGTTAGGCAATGTATAGGTGGCGGTTCGCGCCTCGACCTACAATACATGCAGAAGAGACCGAGACTTATATAATCTGTGCCGAGACACTTGTCGCGGTCTCCTGTCTCGGTCACCGGTCTCTGTCGCGGCGCGAACCGCCACCTTAAGCGACCCACAAGAATAAAACAGTTATGAATAGATACGTAGCACACACCTTTAGTATTATCCAAAGTGTTTCTCTCTTCCATGAGTGACTTCCTCTTCACATGTTTACTCTTCAGAGAGCAGCGACTCGCATTCAATGTGGCCACTGCACACGTACTTGCATTTACCACTTAAAATAAATACAAACATGCTGACGAGAACATCGAACATAGAATAAAAGTGATTAGAAAAACAAAGCAGAGTAAGTAAGTAAATACTGGGGCACAGATCATAATACACTGGGGCCATGAAGAAAGAGTCACTGTTTGGTCTTCCGAGTCGGAGTCTAGTTGGCAAGTTGAAAAATCATCTGTCTTAGAGCGTTGTAGGTTACTAGGCGGATTCATTCTTGCACTCGTCATTTTTACTATATAAGAGTGCAAGCGAAATGTGTAAGTCACAAAGTAGACTTGGGAGACTCGTCTACTCGTTCTCGTTCGCTCCTTTTTGTCGTTTTTGAAATAACCATCAACCAACTTAGAACTTACTGAGATAGATGTGATTGGGAATGGCGATGAAGGCGTAGACCAAGGCAGCACTCCGACCCCATGTCGTATGAGGAACTGGTGCTCCGAATCCTAAAGCAAAAACTCTATGCTCTTATGTATTCTTAAATAAATAAATTATAAGCGTCTGCTTCCTAACCATTTCAAAAGATCGGATCCCTGTATATTTGACTAGGCTCTAGTTTATATCCATGTATCTAAATACTCGTAAAGCTCTCTTTTGTGGTCTAGGTAGAGTATCTGACACTATTATGCCAAATATTCTTGACTACTTTGCTGGCGTTCGCCGGTTGCCGCGACCATATCGAACACCTCCAACAGAAAGAGCTAGCATCGGGCTAATGCTCTGGCTAGCGCTATAATGAACGGAAAAGACCTGAATACCTAGAGCAGTCATCACATAGACAGTGAAGAGGAAGGTCCCAGGCAGATCCCAGAACTGGCCCGGATGCGCCCTGGCTCCTTTGCTCACTGCCTGGATAGTCAGTTGTCTTTCTTCTTGAATGCGCCTTTCGATGGAATCTCGCCATTTAGGGGATAGTGGAGTGATCTGTGTAAAATAAATTAAGGGGCCGCAGTCTTTGATGATCTAATGAAAGATGAACTACTATGGGAACTCATCATCCTTTTACTGGAGAATCTTCAATTTGGTAAAATACTATTTCAGTGTAGGTTCGAGTAGAAGGTTGGAATACGGACAAGCAGACAGGCTAAAAGAAAATGTAGAAAAAAATTTAGATCAAAGCTATGGAAAATAAAAAACGCGATTAGAAAATGCGTCCGGTGAAAAACTGGAACTAATAGCTGACTTTCCTTTCCTTGTAAAGTCATAAGTTTTTTTACGAGAAATATTTTTAGACAATTACCTATTAGTTCAATCCCAAAAACCCACCGCTACTAGCATATTGTGTGTACATGGTGTGTGTCGTTTTCATATCGACCGGCCTAACCCAAACGTTTGTTTAGCACTAGTGAACCCTCCATGACGTCATAGGTCAAGTACGGCCCCTGGGCTGCACTTGACAACACCTGCTTAATGGTGCGACCAAGCCGCTACACGACACACTCGCTGGCAAAATAAAGGTATGAAAAATTTATGAAAGCTTCAGGGAAAAGGACACGGCTAATTGCTAAAGTACTGGACATTTACTTCTACGTTATAAAGGCCAAAACACACAGAGAACGTGTTGTAGAAAAATATATTCATACAACAAAACCTCACAGAACCGAGTCTGAAAAAGCTTCTGAGACTAATGTTCTGTTCGATGTGTGTAACGATTAGCAGATCCACCCTAGAAATGTTTAAAAATTGTTCATATTTTGTCCGCAAGTGTAACATAGGAGTCCCTACGATCTCGTTCTCGTGGCGTCTCGACTGATAAGCCCGTGGTAGCTAATGATGTAGAAAACTGCCTACTCCTATCCAAATGGGTTTCCGCATCACAACATACACGTCGTATTGACTCTCCTAGTTTATCTAGAAGAATTTAATGCTAGATGTCCCTGACTGGTATTTTATCCCACGGCGAGTCGATGCTACTTGTTAAAAAACGTTGTACGACTCGACTTTTGCGTTTTCAATTGTTTTCATTGAACAAATGGACATCAAGGTTTGCAGTCCATTTATAATATCCAAGGCTGGCATAATATGAAGGAGGCCTATACCTAGTATTATATGATCTGTGCCTATACCCAGCAGTGGGTGATACCGGGCTGAGATGATGATGATGAAAAATATCCAAAAAAAAATTACCTAAAAATATTTCTCTTCTCGGTGGGGATTGGTGTACTTCTCTTCACCTTTCTGTTCGTAGTCGCTTTGTTTTCTAGTGGTTTATCTACAAAAACTTATGTACCTACCTATGTAGGTATGTATAATATGTATATGTACCTAGTACATGGATTTATAAAAATTTAATCTAGGAATTTTCATAGCAAATAACAATACTCAGAACAATGGTGTGGAAAACAAAAGCTTATGAACACACTAAAATAATTGTACAATCGTAGTTCGTACGTTAACTACAATACCTACGTTAGATAAGGATTTGTAACTTGCTTTAAATAAATTTATGAGGGTAGTAGGTACGAGGTAAGTTGTGTCCATGTCCAGTATTGCCCACACTATCAATTTTTTCCACAATTTGTAGTGGGAATGTAGAGTATTGTAGAGCTCAGCTTGCTTATAGTTTTTCTAACGGTTCAAAATCTATTGCTAAATATTGAGCATGAGTAGTATAATAGAAAAAAAAGGTAAAAAAAAATTGCCTCCGTAATTAAACTTCATGAAAGTATAGGTATGTTCACATGATAGGTTATTCTAACCTAACCTATAACCTATGTAGAGTTTCACAGCTCAATCTGCATAGGAATCTCATTACCCGAGGAAGGTAAGGACCTAAGTTATGATTGCAACACGTTTTAAAGGCCATTTCACACGTTGCCGCACACGCCACTTGCGTCAAACTAATCTCGTTTATTAAACGCTTAATTACTACGCCGAGATGAACTCCACTTTGAGAAACCCTAGGCATAGAAAGGTACTTTTTGAGGTACCTATGTATGTATAAACCAAAAACGAAAAGCTCTCATTTTGTAAACCGTATTGCATTTAATTTTATCTCAGAGTTACATTATTGCAATAGTATTATTTTTGATGCCTTTTCGGAATACACCTACATAATTTACAAAATGTCGGCTATTTAATAAGGTATGTATTTTCTTTATGTATTATTCTTAGTATATATATCGGCGCAAGCATTGCAACGACAATAACACGCAAGCGGGCGGTGAATCACAAAGGCGTAAACAAGCCACACCTGCGAGGCACACCTGTGTCTGACTCAGCGCTCGCCCCACTGCGCGCTGCCTATAAAACCGGGTGACGTGCTCAACGGATTCATTCGCTCGCCGGCGCTCGGAGCGAACACATCGACTAACTGAGTTTAATTTTTTTGATTCGGTTAAATTCAATGACGTGTTAGTTTAGTTTATTTCAAAGTTAAGTGATCTTGTACTCTGTTAGTGTAGGTTGAACTGTTTATGAATTAGTTTCAGAGATAGATTAATTTGGTTTGCTGTGGGTTTTGACTGATTAAATAGTTTGTCAGTATTAATTTAACATGTTTTTATTAGACCCAGTACCCCTTCTCTTACATATATGTGTAGGTATATGTATTCTATGATTAGTATATATATTTTAACATAGTTCAGTTAGTATTTTAGATATATAGTAGATTATAACTTTATGTATGTACACGGACCTACCTCTATAGTCACCTCTCTCTAGCCTCAAAGGTTTGCTGTAAGAAAACTCTTTTTAGGGTTAAGCTCGCCTTTGTACATGTTATCTATTTCTGTCTTTTATGTGTTATTTTAGTGTACAATAAAGAATTTAAAAAAAAAATGTCGGCTTTTTGACTGGCGTCATGGCTCAGTCGGTAGTAGCTCTGCCTTCCGTGCTGTGGGTCGTGGGTTCAATCCCCACCGAGAACAAACATTAAAATTTGTGTGTGGCAAACATATAGATGTTTGTTCTATGCCAGGGTGTCTATGTATTATAAGTATGTATTTACCAAAAAAAAAATATGTATGTATTCTATCAGCCATCTAGTTCCCATAGTACAAGCTTTGCTTAGTTAGGGGCTGGAAGGCGTTGTGTTAAATGTCCATGATTTTTTTATTTTTTTTCATATTATTTCTCACACCTCGCTATCTTTTTTGAAACAAATTTAGTGTAGGCTCTCAAACTACAGTCAAACTATTACCCCCACTACCTATTGGGCGGTACTACACATCGGATTGGTATTTTTCAACTGAAAAATCGTACGTATAAATCCCATTTGCACTGTCGACGAAGTTGTATTTTATTTGCGGAAATCAGTATCACAATGGGAGACAAATTTTTCATTGAAATTTAAATCCCTGCACTCTTGGACACGATGTGTTTTGATTCTACTAGCGATTGGACTGATTTGGAGATTGTTCATCTGAATATAGTAGAGTTTTCAGTGAAGTCTATGTACTCGTACTAACGCTCATACGCTGAGAATTAAGATTCAAGTTGCACTCAAGCATAATTTATGAGCCTTTGATATGCGCTAACTTTCATCATCCAAGAAGGTGGCTGGGTTAAGGAATAATTTTTTTAGTTCTCGAGGTCTAGTTTAGGGCATCTAATTATTTTTTTAAGTTTCCACGAAAATTAGTAAATATTATTGTAACACATTCCTACTTTATTTCCAGTTGGCAAGGGTTGTAATCCGGGGACCGAATACCTCGTCCCTTCTCTAAGAAAGCTCTTAAAATGTCCTTGACTCAGGTAGCTTACAAAACGAAACCTTAACTCGAAATAATACGGAATCCATAATTCTTGCTAGTCGCTTCAGTGTTGCTACTGAATTCCCGGCATAACCTGCCAAGCCTCTAAAGAATTCAGGGTATTTGAGGGCGGTGACAAGGTTCTTTGTCATGTAAAAATTTTAGACGAGATTTTTCATAAAGCAGTTTTTGACTTTTCGCTCGAAATTGAGTTGTTGTTGTGAATGTTGTGATACGTTATTTTGCATTTTTGCTTTGAGTTTGGTCATTTCTTTATCAGCCACATAGAAATAGTACCTACAATATAGGTATAGATAGAGTCTAACAATGCTTAGCGTGGAATTCGAAAACGTAGGTATAGGTACTTATTTCGAAACACTATCTGTACCTACTGCGAACGCGATTTGACAACCTACGTGTAAGATTAGATCATGTAGGTAGGTACAATTTAATCCTTTGCAGACTTAGCGGGACCGTTCTATTGAAGTAGGTATATCAATTTGATAATAACGAAATAACTTCTTCGCTTTTTTATTCCGCAGATAAAAGATCTTTGTTATTCCAGTCGCTAACTTAGTTCATTATCATTTACAAAATGAAGAGAAGTTATTTCGTTGAAAAGCTTTCAGGCTTTTAAATATAATAAATATGTTAAAACACGTTGAGTACAGACAGGAAGCCTTATTGCGTTGGCATGTTTTTCCACCATCCATCAATTGAACCGTAACGTAATTACGTTACGGTGCTTTTATGAAATACTAGCAGCGCCTCGCGGTTTCACCCGCGTAATTCCCGTTCCCGTGGGAATTCCGGGATAAAATATAGCCTATGTTCATCAGGGATAATGTAGGATTCTAATGGTAAAAGAATTTTTTTAATCGGTCCAGTAGTTTCGGAGCCTATTCAATTCATACAAACAAACAAACAAACAAAAAATCAAACCTTTCCTCTTTATAATATTTGTGATGTGATTGTGATTGTGATTGTGATGTGAAATATATCATGGTTATAATTTTTTCTTCAAAGAAAAATCGTATAATTTGACAAGCTTTTAGAACATGGAGTATAAAGATAAAACGACCTTAATAAATTTTAATACTCCGTTCACTTTAAAATATCTTTTAAAATTCTATCAAGCTGAGGAACGATTGCCTATTTCACTCGTATGGCAGTGAAAAGTGAATACGAGTGTTTTATTATCTAGCATAGACATTATAGATATTTTGTCACCAAATTGTGTACCTATAGTAGGTGCCAAATAATACCGCAATACAGGTCATTCACCCACCTTCACCACGATGTCGCAAAATTCAATTTATGAATGGCTAATTCTGTCGCTTTCCATACAAACCTGTCGCTAAGACGGTAATCGCTCGACTCTCGTAGTACTGTTTGTTTGCCATACATAAATTGAATTTTGCGACATCGTGGTAAAGGTGGGTGAATGACCTGTAGTGCGGTGTTATTTGGCATCTACTATACCTACGTTCTTATTTTCACATGTTTTTGCAAATAAATTATTTTTATCTTTACCCTTATCTTCATACCCTGCCTCGTTTACATTGTTTAAAATATGTTTAGGATGGTTGTGATTATCGTTTTGGTGATAGGGAGCTGGAAGTCCCAATCACAGCATTCCTATACATTTTTTATCGTATCTCTAGGCAGTTTTATTATACCTTGTTAATCATAGCTTACCTGGCCACACATGTATTTTGCAGATTAAATGTAAAGTTATGAATGAATTTAAGTAATTAAATAATGAAATATCCTTGGACATTATCCACAACGCCCTCTAGTCTCAAACTAAGCAGAGCTTGTACTATGGGATTTAGATTGCTGATAGAATACTTATATCATTTTTTTTGTAAATACATACTTATGTAACCCCCTGACATAGAAAAAACATCTTTGTTTGTCAGACACAAATGTTTGTTCTCGGTGGGGATCGAACCCACAAGCCACGACCCACAGCACGGAAGGCAGAGCTACTACCGACCGAGCCATAACGCCTGTCAAAAAAATTATTTACTTAGGCACAGATTATATAATACTATACTAGACTTAGGATATGAAATGATGCACAGAGCGTAACGTGGCATGATGAAAATGTGGAGTTATCGCCTTCACGTGATGTTGTAATTTGTAACGCTTTGCATGTTCGTGGTATGGGGTAAGTTATTTATGAGCAGCATTTTCTTTAAATTGAGCTTAAAGATGAAAGATTTCACTAACTTGGAATAAAGTTGGTGAGGCTTTTATGTTATTACTAGCTGTTGCCCGCGGCTTGCTCGCATGCGCATTATTTGGTTAAAATCGTTGATCTCAATTTTAGACCTTTTAGGGTGCGACTTTTCAAAATTTCTTTCTTAGTGCAATCCTAAACTATATAAGGATACTATCCTCCAAATTTCATACCTCTAGGACTTATAGTTTAGGCTGTGCGTTGATTGTCAGTCAGCTTCAAAAGAGTTTTATATATTTAGAAGCTAGTAATATTTGCATTCGTGATTGCCATTAAGCTGCAATCGTTTTTAATTAAATCATCAGTCACAGTAGAAACCGCATCAGATGATGGCAAAAAATTACAGGTACACATACCGGTATTTCAGTTAAAAACAGTAAAAAAATCACTTAAGCACACTTGCAGCATACCAGCTTGTATGCGCCGCCGGTCCGGTCGCGACGGCTAGAGTCCTACCACGATCCGGAAACGAATAAATTGGTCCAAAAAAGATTTATACCTGGTTCTTCTTTCAGTAACTTTCCTTGTCATAGGTAGTCAAACCATTTTCGCAATACGTTTTTAAATTCTGGCATATATTAAGTGCGGCAGACTGAGCGTGGTCAAACTCTATAGCCACTGAGACTCTCGCGATGACCACAACCATTCTAATAAGGGCTCGATACTTCCATTCAGACAGCAGCCACAACCTCAGTAATTTGCAATATTCACAAATTTCAATCATTGTACTCGAATCACAATGTCAATTATGCAGTACAACATTCCTTAGCAAGACATACCATCCAATAGCAATTTATATCGCTTTTTAACCGGCTTTGCAACTTCAGGCCTTATTTCAAGTGGACAAGGTTCAAGCTAGCTTGTGTTATGTTGTTTTCCTTTCTGTGGTGCTTGTAAAAGGAATGATTGTTATTACGAAGCAATTTGTTCGATTTGTGTACAGAGCTTCAGACAATATTTGCTGAGAATACTATACAATTATTTAACCGTAATATGTACGATCATAATCATTGCCTCGCGTAGCCATTTGCTACGGGCTGCGCTACGCAGCCTCTACGATTCGTAGCTGTAGACTTCTTGATCACCACAACTCGCAGAGGTTTTGGAATGTTTTATTTTTATTTTTTTCATGTTGTCTCTTTAACGTATACAGTGTAAAAGATTGCTTAGGTTATACAGTGTACAACATAGTGAGCACATACAAGAATGCATGGTTTATTTTATTTTTTGTTTAATTTTTTTTCAACATTCGTTTCTTTTATCTCTCACCGCTTTTAAATACATCTTTTGGCACAGGAACTACCTATATCTAGTAAAATAAAATACTGTTTAAAATTCATATTCCGTGCTTTCCACTCTGAAGCGTTTCGATTCAAAACCTATTTATAGCACAGAAACTATTCTCATATATGTATGTTCTAAAATTTAACCGATTTTGGCACTTCACGACTGGCAGGCAGCCAAGCTTGTTTATCGAGACCCAGAGGAACCCGGATAATAACGCTTGTATATCTGTGCCTGGAAATAGGGACGGACGTGTTTTATCAGTGCCTGACAGAGGCTTATAGTCGCTTGTGAGCTCTATTTGGGCTTTGTATACATTTCAGGGCTTCTCACGTGTATACGGTACCTTCGTCTTGTTTCTTGTTCTTGTAATCTTGTTTTTTTTCGAAATATTATTGATACAATACACGTGCTTAGAAGTGTTTGATTTGGTACAATCAAGATCATAATATCAAGGTCAAGATCGTACTTATGTGATACTGATAACTGATGATGAGATATAAAAATGATTGACTAAAAATTCTCAATTTTTCACTTTCTTTTTCCTAAATTCAGTTATGATATTTTAACTAAATGTTAGAACAAACCGATGGCCCTAATGTTAAGTGTTAACCACTGCCTATAATGATGCATTGCCTCACTGAGCACATCCACTGAGGACGTGCCCTGTGATTTATTGCACTGCGCTCATCACTCTGAGACGAAGGTGGCCTCATGTGCCTGTAATATCACCGGCACCCTTAAAACCGAAACACAGCAATGCGAGAATCACTGTTTGGCAGCAGAAATAAGTACATTGAAAATATATCCTCTTTATTCTGTGATCAATCCATAGTCATATACACGACGTGACCACAGATCATATCATACTATAGCAAATTAATAAGGCAGTTCGATTGGATGAGGATTTCTGGCGCAAATCGAATCGGGAACGTGACCGGACTCATCAATCATGGAGCAATGCGTAAATGAATTAGATGTAATCAATAGAACGAATCTATTCGCTGCCTATAATTTATTTGCCCAATACTTACTGAAAACTAATTAAATGTGATTGAATTTTAAGGATGGAACTACATACAAGTTTTGATAACAAAAACTATGAGAATTCAACATATTTTTAAAAATAATTAAAAAAATGTAAATCAAGTCAATAATGTAGTCTTTTTGTATGGTTATCTATTAAATCAAAAAGGAAAACTTTTTTCCAAGAAATCACTGTCAAAGTTTGATCGAGTAAGCTTGAATTATTCGTGAGATTATACGGACCTTGATATTTTTTATGGAACATTTTCATTTAACTTTGACATGATTAGTTTTCAAACTTTGTATTGAGCGGGCTTCTCTTTATTGGCCGAACCTTTGATTAATTTGTACGTAAAAAGCTTTAAATAAAACTTATCTCAATTTTAATACAAAAACTTTTGCATAGCCTTGATCCGAATGACAAGTTCTCAAAATTCTTTGATATGGCATGGACATGAACCTACTAAATTGCATTTATTTGTGCTATTCCTTAAGTTTGGCGTTTCGTTACAAAAATACAGCCTTATGTGTTTGTGAAAATGAGTCAGCTCCGCCATACTACTGGGGAAATATCGATAATAATGTATTTTGGAAGGTAGGTATCTATCTTATAATACTGATGCGCCCAACACCTAGTGTACCTACGAGTATATACAATACAGCGTACACACTAATTACAAATGAATTACAATTACAATTGAGCTGTCGACGGTTCCACGAGTTAATTAATTTGTATCGAGCCTCGGTAGGCTTGGTAGCTGTTGGTAGTATCTCTTGCATTGTGGGCTCAATTCTCAACCAGAGCAATGTTTTGGCCATAACTTTTAAATTTTGTTTGATAAAGTAGGTAGTTATCGACGTGTTTTTCCGGATTGATATTTTAATCCCATTAGAAACACAATCTATTCTTTAAATTAAAATCACACATAGTACATTACATACTTAGATCGAAAACGTAACTAAACCTTTTCCCAACGGACAGCGTCTCAATTCTTAGTAATATCTGGGGGCTTCCCGCTAAGGATATTCAAATTTCATTTTCAGCCTGCAAATTGCCATGTAACATATTTTCTTATTTCGTTCTTGGGTCTTACCGAATGATAAAAATTTAGGTTTTCGAGAGATCTATGTATCTGATCTAAATGCCTGCCAATAAGGTTTCGTGGGTTCAAAAGGTCACGATGATTGAACGACTTACCCACCACTGTTTTTCTGTCAAGGGAAAAGTATTGCGGAATAGATATAAAACTTTATGTATCCGGAAAAAGTTACGGTATTTTTAGAAGCGACTATTTTTCTCGTAGCAATGATATGAAATTCGACTTTATTTGTTTGAGATAAAGCTGCATTTGATAACCACACTACCTAACATAAATATAAAACAAAAAACAGAAGTAAAGTTAGCCCAAACCGCGAGATGATGATATCATGATAAAAATTGTACAAAAATTAGATAGTTCCGGTTTTTTTGCATAAGACCACTTTCGCGATTCATATCTTTTATTTTGCCATAGTGTACTGCACGCCCTAGCCTACATACGATTTTTTTTAGAAAAGTTGCAAAAAACCAATGTAAAAATATACATTGGTTTTTTATAATATTAGTATAAAATATACAAATAATAAAAGATAACGACACTTTTTTGACGTAAATATTAATTAAATTCTTTTTTGTTGTAACTTGAAGCGAAACCCACGTTCAATTCCGCCTCAAGCTGAAAATGTTAGCTGAAAGCGCTGAAAAGCAGGCAGTTTATTACCAACACCTTTAAAGTATTTACATGAAAATGCAGGCACTAACTCCGTCAGACAGATAACAAGCGCGGAGTTTAAACCACGATGTGACCACATAAGAGAAGGTACATAACATACTTTCCAAAATGTATATGTAAAATGTCCTTTTCATATCATACATTATATATTTATATATATTATTTTATTATATATTTTATATTTTCATATCTTCGTATTTTATTTCTCTTACAATAGCCGCTTCGCACATTATTATTTTTCGCATTTTTTGGTTTGATTTCAATTCCCACTTCAGGACCACGTACATATCTATTGGGTATGATTTGAACCTGCATTATCATCATCAGCATGGTAGAAATCAACTGCTGGAGGCCTTGTCTATACTCGTAGATTTCCAAAAAACTATTGGCTATGGCTATCCTTATTCTACTAAGGGTTTTTTTTCTCAGTTCTGTCTCATGCACGCTTGTCAAAGTTTTAGTATTTGAATTTTCGGTAGGTGCGTTTTGTGCTTCGATGGTAAAATCTGCTTTGTGTAGACTTCTGTGCCTTGATCACGAATAAATGTGACAATCGCAAACATATCTTAACGCTAGCGTATCTGAAATACACTGCGCGGTGACACTACAACGGTTGGCAGTCGAGCCGGCAGTGACGCGCAATATAACTCGAATACGCTAACGCGGCGACTGTCCGATTTGTTCGTGATAGAGGTACTGTATCATATACCACAATAATTACTAGTATAGTATTATATAATCTGTGATAATACTATACTAGTACATATACCTAGTTCTACGCTTGAAGATATTCCAGTAGCTCAACAAAGTGCAAAGTAGTTGTTATGGAAATTATTAGTTTGGTATTCAGGATATGAAGCATTTAGCTGAAGCTGAAGTCAGGCATGCTAAACTTTAACTAGCAATGTAAATGAGTTTGAAATAAAGAGATGTTTATTATGTGTTAGAACACTTACAAACATTCTTGTGTCTAAATATTGGATCAATGTTTGGGGTTTAGATTACTGGGGTTTTTGTGTTTCATTGGTATAAAGTGCTTCGCAATACGTACCTATTATATGATCTGTGGCAATACCAAACGTATTTCATCATTAATTGTATGTTATATGGATAATTTATTCTACGGAACATAGAAAGACCTCACTGATTGCCAAAAAATATTGGTGCAACATATTGGTGCGATTACAGTACATATATAGTCTTTCTTGTAAAAAGTTATTGATTAAAGTGCACTATTTAGGTTCCTAGTACCTATATACTACAATCTACTAGGTACATACCTGTCTTAACTCCGTTGCTAGGTCAATGACCAGCTGATTCTGTTCGCTTTCAAAGTCTTGAGTAACTTTAACTTCGAAGGGGCCTGAAAAATACAGAGCTTAAAATATTATTTGCGAGATTATTATTTTTTTGTTACGATTTTATCCGACCCGACATCCGACAACTGGGAACGGTACGACTGAGTATAATAACGGTACCTTCAAAGGAATGTATGACAAACACCCAAATCAGAGTCCAGAGGACGAGTATAGTGGCCAGGCCGAACTGGCTCACTACGCATCGGAACACGGTGGAGCAGACAGATTCGTGTTCCTTCTGAGGTAAGGGGTAGACTCGCAGCCATGTGTCTGATGACTGAAATAACAGCAAAGGAACATGACGTCAAGAAGCTATCTTAGGACCCCCACAAAGATTTTTACTTGGTATCATTTTAGATAAGTCTTTCGTGGTTGGTAGTCAATTGTTTTCGCAGTACCAAAGAGTGCTATATGATATGATGTAGGTACTATATCTTTGTGCATTATTCCCGATTTTCTCACAACCCACCATTGGTGGATTCCGGATTTTGGATTTCCGGATTTTAGGTACTATATCTTTGTGCATTATTCCCGATTTTCTCACAACCCACCATTGGTGGATTCCGGATTTTGGTTTGGGAGAGCCTTATCCCAGGGTTCTGCTTTAGAGGGTTTAACATGGCTATTTAGAGGTTTTTCCTGGATTCTCTCACAGTTCACGTTGGATGGACTTGGAGCTTTTGGTAGTCCTTGAACCCCTCGTTGATTTTGCTAGTTCTACCCATTCAAGAGTAGGTGATTTTCTACCAATATGGAGTAGTTAGTGGTACATGTATAGGTACTTACATTCTGTAGCGTTAATTTATCTGATTGGACAAGTTGATCCACTTTTTCCTTACTATTGCTTTCATAAGGTCTAGAGTTCTCTGCACTATCTATCATTTTATTCTCATTGTTTCTTAAATTATACGCTTTACTAACTGTTTTCGAGTATTTTCTTTCACAAGCGCCAGGTAAAATTAGGTCTTGTTTTCTACCCTGGTCTTTATCACCGTTCACATTACTTATTTCTTTTTTGACTGTAAAGTCATTGCCGTCTAGACTATAAGTACTGTGTACCGACACAAGTATATTCTTTGGGTTTACTTTTCTATACAATGGTTTGACTTGTATTTTTTTAAACTTTTCTTTCAGAGACTTGTTTTTCATAACTTGAGTGCTTTCCAGAAATTCTGAATAAGAACTGAACTTGGAGAACTTTGCATAGCAGGTTTTTGGTAGCGTGTTCAAAGTTGAACAACTTCCGATGTTCGTAAGATTGCTCATCAACTGGTGAAGTTTGGATAGGTGGATTCCGCGGACTTGTAAAAGACTTCGGATGAAAGTTACGCGGTTTTATTGCTCTAGATTCGATCATTGTTATTACGAAAATATTTTTCTCCATTAGACTAGAAAGTTAGCTTCTTTGTTTTATTTGGAGAGCTTTAGCAGTGTGTGTTATCGTTACGAACATTTTACTTGAAGTTCGAGATGTTTGTCTTATACTTCTTGGGACTAAGTTGGGACAGTGTTTTATGTAGGTGTGTATTTAGAGCTCTGCTTTGTTTAATACTACACTTGTTGTGGCTGTATACCTATTTAAGTATAATGATCATTAAAATTTGACAAGAAATACCTAGGAATAACTTAGTATTTATCGATAAGAAATATTTTTTTTGAATAGCGACCTTTCTGCCTTGAAATATATGGGGAGGTCAGCTGTTCACCGCCACGAGTAGACTTCAGACTACGACGAGTGATTGATAAGTTTGATAACACATAAAAATTGAACTTATATGCAGTGATATCGATCTCTCCAATGCGCATGTGCTGAAAAACAGCGCGCGCATCCTCGCGCACCTGTCAAAATAAAACAATAATTCGGCAAGATCATAAAATTCATCAAAAATCATTTATTTCTAATAGAAAACACTGAAATTTTGCTATTTTCTTTTATTTTACTACATGCTTTTATACCAATGAGCACTGTGACCAAAAAAAGTGATGTTTGAAAGGTTGTTTTGTGATTTGGAAGCATAATTTGTTTTGTGAACTGTTTATGAGAAAAACAAGAAAATTAGCAGCAATAAGGCAGTAAATACAGCAGTATTTAATCCAAGAATGATACTGAGAAATAACGGACGGTGTGGGGCAGAGAACAGGTAAAATTGATGGATGTTGCCTCAGTATTTTTAGGTATAGCATGAATACCAACCGTTCGACAAAACTATAAACAATGAATGTTAAAAATGACGAGATGCCTACGAATATGTGGTGCTTACTCGTTCAGGCTGTCACGGAGACACTCGACTGTACTCCTAATAGCTGCCTTTATCATCACAATTATTGTGATCCTCCAACTGTATTCATACAGACACCAAGGCCGCCCCCACATCCAACAAAAGATCGGTGACTTTGACTACCGTCCCGGCGGCTTCCTGCAAGGTCAGATGCCTAATGAGAATACAAGCTATTGCGAATTCAACTATGGCCTCCCGGTTACCTTGAAATGGGGCACATTTAGTTTGTACTCGTCTCCCGAAGCTGGGGCCAAAGGCCCGTACAGAGTGATATACAACGCTATCAGAGGAAAAGCGTATGCAAACCATAGCAAATATGAAGCGGTAACGTACTCGACGCAAGCAACACCAGAGTTTCTCTACCACATAATTGAAATAGCTAGATTTTGGGAAGGACCGATCAGCCTATCAGTGTTCGTCCCAAACTACGATTTGGACATAGCCGTGCAGATTATGGTGCAACTTTGCCATTGCTATCCGGGAATGTCCAAGGTTTCCATGCATCTGTTCTATCCGCAAAAACATCCTCCACTCATCATGAAAAAGGATCAAGTGGTGGTAACCACAGAGATTCCGACCACAACTGCTAATATTAGTTCTCAGGAAATCGTACAAAGAAAGTTGGATAGATTTAGGAATTTGAACAATAAAACTAGAGCACGGTACATCGAATGGGCGAGGCAGAAGAAAATTGACATCATGATGAAGCGAATGCCTAAAATAAGTTCTGGCACTCCCCACTTAAAGTTCATAGATTGTTCTGGATTAGAATCGTTAGGTGTTCCCACTTTTAGACGCGAGCACCATTTGGTTTACCCAATAAATGTGGGGAGAAATGTTGCTAGGAACGCGTCATTTACCAACTACTTCCTCGTGTCTGATATAGAAATGGTTCCGAGTGATCATTTAGCGTCCATGTTTTTGACAATGGTGAGGAAGCTCATGGGTGACAAGAAGAGAGATAGTGGATGTGTGTTTGCTAAGACCGTCTTCGTGGTTCCATTGTTTGAAGTGGAGCGTGGCGAAGAAATACCTCGGGACAAAGACACGTAAGTTATTATTTTGTACCAGCTCTACATATAGTCTACATATACTGTGATGGTTTAGCCAGATACACAATTAATAAAAGCCATTGTTATCATAAATCAACACGAAGAAGTTCGCTGGACATAAGCCTCTCCATAGAGTTTTAGGAGGAACCATATTGTGTCTTCTCCATTCACCATCTTCCCGCCGTTATTACGAAGGGCTGTTCTATGCTTCGCCTTTCTTTTTGCGGGCGACAATTAAATGAAATTTATTAGAAAAATCTCTAACAAAATTAACATTCTGCCCTTATCCATGCTTTTATGGTAGAACATGTTCTATCTTACCTTGCTGTGGTTAAAATAAAAAAGCACAACAATAGAAAAAATTAAAATATGAATTAATACGTACCTGAGTACTTGTTTTTTTGCAGAATTTAGCATTCTTAGTATATCTTTGTGTGATTTGTCTGTATAAAATGTAAAAATACTGTTCAGATAAGTACTTTCACACTCGATACGATCTTTTGATGTGCCACAAAGGACTTTAATAAATGTGTTCTTTGTGCTTTTGTGCGATCTACAGGTGTATTCAGTTCGCGTTCCCTATTGTAGTTTTCCTTTATAAAGTGCTCAGAACTATTTCTGTACACTGTAAGACAAGTATCCTGGAGACTACAAGGTGTTCAGTATTAGTCCCTTTTGTCTCGTTTCTTTAGAAATCTTTTGCAACAAGATCAATGCCAACAGAAGGGTAGAGACTTTCAGTGGGATGGATTGAAGATTAAATTACTTTAGAATGAAAAGAAAATATATTTTCAATTAGGTTCTTTATGGAAGAAATTTAACAGTTTGGTAGGTATTTGGTTTCACCAAATAACCGTGCTATAAAAAATGTAGTAGGTACCTACTCACCTACCTAAATGTTTTTTGAGTAAATATCGGTATTATCTCGTATTTTATTTGTTATTCCTTTTCTAGATCAAGACCACGTAGCCTGAATGTAAAAACCTATTTATTTTCTAGTAAAATAACGTATTACAAATAAGTAACAGTCTAGACTAACCTTTATTACGCAACCTTCGGTCTAGTAACTATGTACTTACAAAGCCAGTCACAGATGTTCACGTGTGATTCGATAACATGACAATAGAAGTTTCTTATTCCAATTTTATCTTTTGTGAGATAAAAGTCATCTAAGCCGTCTTTGGATCAAATCGAGCGTATCGTACTTTTCCACTGCGTATCATTCTTTACTATAAAATAAAGCGTATTTTACAAACATCGCTGTCTCGTTTTACGTTGCCAGTAAAATGGGGAAATAAAGTGGTTTTCAACCTTTATTTTTAGTATTGATTTTACGGTTTTACTATTGGTTTACGCCGTACAAGATTGCTGTAAAATTGTATGAGGAATCGTTTTGGATTTTAGAAAGATCTAAGGTCTTGTTTTTATTTTCTACATGCTGAAAATGTATCTTTAGGTAATGTTCAAGTTCAAGTTCTTTATTGCATTCTTTTTGTGGGTACATATAAGTGGTAATGATGATGATAATCTTTTGAAGTAAATATATAGCGAAGCTTACGTCGATTTCCACTCTCATAAGAACAGTAGCAAACTAGAAGTACACTGTGTGTCAACGACAACTCGACTGGTGATCTCTGCTGCATAGCGCGCAGTGTAACTCGAGTTTGTAATTCGGCGCTTACTTAAAGCAGCTCGTATTCTGATAAAAAACGCGTGACTCAGGCATAATATGCATTTGAGTAGAGATTCCTGTCAATAACCTATGCTCGAAGACTACGACCAAAAATCCATAATTATTTTATCTAACAGGCTAGTTCGGCTTGTGGCGGCCAACCGTGCGATGTACTTCCACCAAAGGTTCTGTTCGCACTGCCAAAGGTTTCCTGGCCTGCAGTCCTGGCTCATGAGGGTCACTCCTGGGATCGTCGAGGTAAGTTGGCCCTTTAGCTTTTTCTGTAGGTTTTTGAGGAAAATGCAATCAAAATCTATAAACCTTTGCCCACTTAGAAGTATACCTCCCTCCTCTCACCATCATATCAGCATGTGCAAGTCCACTGATGGAAATATGGAGTAGGCTTATTTACCCCATATTTTTCCAGAAAGATCGATTCATCCATCCATCGACTTCCCGCTATCTTAACAATATCGTCGGTCCATCGGATGGGGGGTTACTCCTCTACGCCAGCGATACCTATTGATTTGTCAAAAATATAAAATCGGACTTATTATTGCAACTAGTTTGAATAAATCTACAAAACATAAATGCCAAGATTTTGCCCTAAAAAATTTTTACTCAACACATAAAAAAATACTTATTTAAGATACATATATAATAATATAAACCAATAAATATGTACATACATACCTTCATATACATAATAGAGTGTTTTCAGTGGGTATATAAAAAGTCCTGGTATTGAAAAGCAGATAACTGTATATATTCAAACGGAATTATGCGCATAAATATAAAGATATTTTATATAGCATAAACAAGATCATAACTTTTTTATTGAGTTACCTGCCACGTATAGCATGTTAATATCTTTTAACCCGTGGCGTGTATGAAACAGATCTTAGCGAGGGTTAATAAACTGCCTCTCATGTTACGAGACGAATATAATGAGAATTAAGCTAGAACACGAGATTTTGATTGTTGCTAATTTTGCACTGGATATGATAGGTACAGTAAACTCGTATGAGCAGTATAATTATGGCGAGAAGTCAGATTAGCAACTTGACACAAGCAATTTCACGCACACATAAAATATAGTTAAATCGTACTTCAAAATAACGAGCATCAAGCAAAGAGTGCGACGTATTCCAAAATATTGATCGTACTATCTTAAAAATATTAGTTTTTTTACAGTTCAATCCGTAAAAAAATACCAGGAACTCATGCACTTTGAAAACTCACTCAATAGCGACACCATAGCAATTTAGTTTTGGAAATTATCATCACTATCAGCTTACCTAAAAAAAATTACGAGGAAAACCTACCTATATCCAAAAAAATACGATGTTGGGCTTCTCTATCCACACTTCACAGTCTTAACAATGTCTTCGGTCCAGTAGCGGTGAGACGTTTTGAGAGGGTTTCATCGAGTAAGTGTAATTTCTTTCACTTGGAATATCAGGTTTGGCTTCTGCCTCATAAATCCAATAAGCCCTACAGCAAACAAGCTTCATAAACAAGCGGAACCCAGTAAAGGAACTTCCCAAGTTTCTGACCCTCACCCGCTCTGCTTAGCGCGAAATTGGGTAAAGTCACTGGCTACGTGACCTGATCCGTCGGCTTTTTGTGCCTCGGCTAAAGGAAAATGTCCCGGAAATCGGACATTATTGTGTGGTCCGACATTTGTGGTTCTGCAAAAGATTTTCCTCCCTAAGGCTTTCATAACCGATATTAATATAACTACGGTCATACTTAGCTACGGCATAAAGATTGCAGTGCGCGAAATAATCTTTTGGGCATCAGAGGCACTATTCTCAAATATTTATTAGACTTAAATCACTACCGAACTGAGCATAAAATCTCAATTTATTTATTTTAAAATCTCTCCTGTTTTCAGTAAAATTAGGAATATGTATAATGTATGATAAATTGTACTAATATTATAAACGCGAAAGTTTGTAAGTATGGATGGATGGATGGATGTTTGTTACTCTTTCACGTAAAAACTACTGATCCGATTTGGATGAAACTTGGAATATATTATATTGTCCGTGACCTATATTAACACATAGGCTACTTTTTATCCCGAAAAATCAACGGGATCCAACGGGACGAGAACGAAGTCGCAGGCGGCACCTAGTAAGAAGATAAAAGACGCACCGGCTGAGAAGTTCAGAGATTTCTGGGGCAAAAAGCTTTTTCCTAGTACTTAATTTACCCAGAAAAAAGTCAGATGAGTAACATAGCATGGAACCAGAAACAAGTCGTCATTTATTTCAACATAAGAAGATTGCATGCAAGATGAGCGTCTCGAAACACTAAGACCGTGCAAAGTATAACGTTAGCAGTCGTAACTCAGATGCTCTACGTTCCCATTGTTCTAGGTTTTTTATTTATCTCGAGCAGATCTATCCACCCTTTGGCGTGTTGAAATGAAAAGAATAAGGCTTTTTTTTGCTGGTGCAAATGTCTTGAGTTACATCGCTGTCTAGCGTGCATACATTTCGGTAAAAATCTCGGGACAGTCTGTCGTATAGCCGGTATGTGCAACTGGTTGCACCACGGGTCAATTTACTTTTTTAATATTTAAATATACTGGTTGTACTACGGGTAGGTCTCGAAAAATCGTGTTATGTCTCCTCCATACTATGCCAGCCTTCAATGTCTCGCGCGTCTCTCAACTAGGTGTTTCCTGCGACCTTTACGATATCTATAATATCAAGTTCAAGTTCTTTATTGCATTCATATTGTGGGTACAGAAGATCTCAAATAAATTAGGTACTTAATGGCTTCTAATAATGAACCCTGGCAAGGCACGACAATATTTATCTACCGCTAGGTGGCTAAATAGAAGTATTCATTATTCTTTAATTAATTATTATAATATAATACCAGCAGATAATAAAGCAATCAATGCAGATCACTAGTCTGCTAGACCAACATACCATATTACAAGACAATTTCCCGTTTCAATGCGACACGAGTCAATTAGAGTGAGCTTCCTGTGTTTAATGAATCTGGTGCAGCTTCCCGTCAACTGGTGCTAGGCTAGATTAATTAGCAGCTATACATAAATGCAGTTCACGAGGCAATTAAGATAAAGATAAGATAAAGATAAGATAAAGATAAGATAAAGATAAGATAAAGATAAGATAAAGATAAGATAAAGATAAGATAAAGATAAGATAAAGATAAGATAAAGATAAGATAAAGATAAGATAAAGATAAGATAAAGATAAGATAAAGATAAGATAAAGATAAGATAAAGATAAGATAAAGATAAGATAAAGATAAGATAAAGATACGATAAAGATAAGATAAAGATAAATTTATTCCATACAGAGAAAAGTGTGTCGGTGCAATGGTACTAATAAAGGCGAGTAAATACTAGCTTAGTACATCTTCTTCCATTCTTATTTTATTTTAAATATATAAAACTCTTTTGAAGCTGACTGACAATCAACGCACAGCCTAAACTATAAGTCCTAGAGGTATGAAATTTGAAGGGTAGTATCCTTATATAGTGTAGGGGTGCACTAATGAAGGAGTTTTAAAAGTCACACTCTAAAGGGTCTAGGACGCAAACAACGCCACGGGCGACGGCTAGTAAAGTATAATATAATAATATATACGTGGGTAGCATAGCTTTTACAAACCTTGGTTGTGTATCGAATCAACAACTTAAAAGTAAGTTTCCAGCTTCTAGCTCTAAAAATGACGATACTTAGTAGTTTTGAAAGCGCGACAGACAGACAGACAGATTTACTTTTGCATATATGGCAGTCATAAAATTCTATGGCAGTCGCCATATTGGCCATTTGGATGCCAATTTTCTATGAACGCATCCCTGTCAGTCAGTGTCAGTGACTGATGACACAGTGTTTTCTCTTTGGAAAAAGTTTCACCCCCCCCCCCCCCCCTTTCAACCCCTTACAACCCTTTTTCCGCATTAAAAAGTAGCCTATGTCTTTTCTCAGGTGACTATCTGTGTACCAAATTTCATTCAATTTTCACTAATTTTCATTCAAATCGGTTCAGTAGTTTTGGCGTGAAAGCGAGACAGACAGAGTTACTTTCGCATTTATAATATTAGTAAGGGTTACGTGCAGAAAACACACCCAATCTGCAATCACCTTTACTGACATGACAGCCTCACCACAGTTTCGATTTAACTACGTAACCGCTGTGAAAGCTCATCCAATCTACTTCCACTTTGGTTCTCAACTATAGCTGACAGACTATTAATGCATATTGTCATACTTATTACGTGGTGTGGTTATAGCTTGATAATAATTAGGTGCCTAGTAAAAGGTTAATAAAAAAAGAATATGTTTCGTAGTTTATCAGGTCATAATTAGTGCTTATAAGTTCTTTGATATACTTAGGTGGTTTAGAGATAGCAGGTAGCGAGTGGTACTGCTTGGCAATACGTAATGCCCTGTAGAAAAGTCACTGTGCACTGTAACTTACTCGCTACACTCTCATTTTACTCACTGAAGTGTAAGCCGGGATTTACCCAGGCGGCCGGCGGTCATGAACTCGGTCTAAACACATTTTGCATTTAGTAATGCAAAATGTAATCTACCGGCGTATAGTAGGTGCCAAATAACACCGCAATACATGTCATTCACCCACCTTCAAAATGATGTCGCAAAATTCAATTTATGAATGGTAAACAAACAGTACTGCGAGATTCGAGCGATTACCGTCTTAGCGACAGGTTTGTATGGAAAGCGACAGAATTAGCCATTCATAAATTGAATTTTGCGACATCGTTTTGAAGGGGGGTGAATGACCTGTATTGCGGTGTTATTTGGCACCTACTATAGCAATAAAGCAGCTGTAAAATAAAATGTAATAAAAATGTGAAATGAGCTGTCTGTTTTGATATCGTTACTTTATTCTAGTTATGTTTATTAACCTACAGAGATAAATGGATCCATTTGTAATGAAAGCAATAGTGTTAGTGGCCGTATTTCCCTCGCAAAGGGACTAAGTCGTAAGGTCTCAAAGGAGTTCATCAAACACTACGGTGTCATGTCCCCATCTCCCTATTAACCCATAGTTCACAGGGATGATTACAAATGCTTGAATGCCGATAATTCAAACCCTTGCCTGTCATCTTGTGGGTGGATTGGGGATTGAGTGGCAATACAGGCAGTTGGTATTACTCTGTGCTCGAACACACCCAGGAAATTACTTAATTAAACCGGCTTAGAGCTTTCCATCAGGAGCTCTATCTTACAGGCGTCACAGCTTAGTCGGTAATAGCTCTGCCGTTGGTGCTGTGGATCGTAGGTTCGATCCCCACTGATAACAAACATTTGTGTGTGGCAAACATAGATGTGGCCGACCCGATGTTCTGATAACATGTTGAATGTCTGAACGTAAATTTTCTTAACTTTTAGTGTAGTGTGGGACGTGGTGTAGATTCCCTGAGGGTATGAGTCCTTCAAGTTACATCAAATGTTGCTAGTTTTGGTATTGCGTCCAATTTCTTAAGCCTACATTTATCGGCCCACATCTTTCTGGTCTTAAAAGTTTTCAAATAAATTTAAAATGTAAGTTTCTATAAAGTATCCGTCCGGTTTTTGCGAAAACAAGATCTGGCGCAAAAGCCAATGGCTGGCAACACTGGTTGCCAATAATTGAATCAATTTGCCCTATTATTGTGCCGCCACCTCACGTAGGCATCACTTACTCGTAATTCGGATCTAAACGAGATCAAGGGAAAATTGGCTGAGTAAATACTTGAGTAGGTACCTGTTGAGAGCAAATAGCATTTTTTTTATTTTTTTTTATCGTATGACAATTTCAAACATAAAAATCTTCTTTTTTTAAAAACAATTTGACAGCTAATGAATGATAGTTTTTTTTACAAGCTACATAGTTTGAGAAGAACAAATCTTTTAGAATAAATCTTTGATACAAACTATGATGAAGGTAGCACAAGACTGCGTGAAATGGCAGGAGCAAAAAGAGGTCTATACCCAGCAGTAGGATGATGGCGATGATGATGAAAAACTATGACGTTGAACAATTTATAAGGATATCGAGGTTTTTACCCTGGGCCTATTTAAGAGCATTTTAAATGGGGTAGACTTCAATGGCATATACCATCCCCTAAGTTTCGACCGTGTATCCAAGATACATAGTTGACCAATGACCATGTATCCACAAAGAGACGTCATCGAACGTGTGTATACAAGTCGTGTAAATGCAGCAAGTTTCTCAGCTATTGTCTTCTCTCATCGAGTTGCGCTCATATTTTTTTAAATACCGAATTCAAGGTCAATGTTAAAAGACATTAATTTATTAAAGTTAAATAAATATAAATATTCACGGACACTTAACACAACGCCTTCTAGTCCCAAACTAAGCAAAGCTTGTACGATGGAAACTAGATGGCTGATAGAATACATACATACTTCTTTTTTTGTAAATACAGTATTTATAATACATAGAAACACCCTGACACAGAACAAACATCTATGTTTACAACACACAAATGTTTGTTCTCGGTGGGGATCGAACCCACGACCCACAGCACGGAAGGCAGAGCTACTACCGACTGAGCCATGACGCCTGTCAATTTGTGTTTAGAATGATAAAGCACACAATTTATTATTTTACCAACGTCGCAAAGACCTAAACAAGTAAAGAAAATAAATCTATTCCCACGATGATCCTCCCAAAGCAATAATGTAACCTTCCTACATTTCCTAAACACGTCCTGAACTAACAATGTTCCAGTAACAAGTAACTTATTACTGTTTACAGTCAGCTCCCAACGTTGATGACGTCCGATTTGAAATATTTTTTTTTCAGTATTAAACTCTTAAATCATTGCATCAGAAGTGGACACTCTTCTCACAAATTTCTGGATATCAACAGTTAGGAAGGGCTCAGGAACATAAACTTGAATTGTCATTTAACTTTGGTTCTGACTGTCCAGTACAAGTTACGTGACAGGGCTCACAGGGCACAGCTAAAATAAGTTCCATTTCGCAAATTGACAGCCGTCAGTCTTTAGGGAGCATGTTTGTGGCGCTCTATAATTTACATGAAAATATTATTTCAGTACATACTAAGAAGTCTAAAATAGTTTTTGAGAAAATATTAGTCTGATGTTATTTATCTTGAATTCTGAATTAAATTATGATGATTCTTGGAGTGAATTTGAAGGCTCCATCAAAGGTTATATTTTTGTATTAGTTTTCTTTTAAAAACAAGCTCATGTTTCGCGTAATTACTGTAGTTTGCAAACTAATGTTTGAACATTTTTCTAATTGAACGAGGTAAACTAATCAATAACTATAGTAAAAAGGAGCAATTTGTGGATATAGTGTTTGCAGAAGTAAATGAGACTCATTCATTTCTAAATTAGAAATGTTAGTAATGGTTGAATCGCAGCAAGTAGAATTCATATTTGTGGCAGTTTTCGTCTCATTTGCAGTAATTTGGTATTAATTTTAATACAAAAGTTGAAGGAGAAGAAATCAGCAATATGTTAAGTGTAAAGTTACCAATTACTGAAAAAAAATGGCTGAGAAAAACTAGTTACACCGAACCCTATATCAGTTCTAGTCGAGTCACTAGGATCCGTAGGAGTTGTAGAATCCGTGCAATAAGGCTGGTTTTCCATATACTTGATAATATGCGAAGCAGAAGCGCAGTGTCCGAGAATAACAATAAACAACAGTGTGACTTAATTCGTCATGTGACAGTGATACTATTGGTCCGATTTTCGTCCCAATATCAGTTCTAGTCGAGTCACTTATAGTAGGATCGGTGCAACAAGGGTAAGGCTGATTTTCCGCCAAGGATATGCGAGGTAGATGAGCGGTTGAAAACAACAGCTACTATGTAGTGTAACTGCATTCGTCATGTGACACCGCTACTATTGGTAAAATTTCCGCACACCGCTCATCTATCTATACGCCTACGAGAAGGAAAATCATGACATTATGAATAGACGATGTGCAGAGTACATGGTTGGATTACAAAGATGAATAGTGAACGGCACATAAGTATGTTCAAGCCGTTTTAAATCCTCTCCAGTGGCTATCGAAGGATTTAAGGAAGGGTTCTCAGCATAAACAAGCTTTTATCTCAGCTTTCCATTATATTTATCCATTCTAGCTTCTATCAACAGAATCGCCGCACATAATCCCTAATGCTTTTATCGATGAAACTGAAAGAAAGAGGGTAATAAATCTTCTAAGTTATGACAGTATTCAGTAGTTTGATGTATGTTCAAAAGTTGCCTACTTTCTCTAGGGATCGTGTGCTGTGCACGTTCGATTCTTACGAAACACGTGCACTGTTTTTTAGATAATTTATTAAATAAGTAAACGGAGCGTTTCAAAAGGCAGCTGGGATCCATATTTTACTAAATATTAACGGAAGATATCGCATACGATAAATAAAGTGACGATTGTCTGGTATAAAAAGTTAGCAAAACGTAACGCAACCAAAGTAAAATTTGTTTATGATACCTACAGGTTAATTGCCACCTTTAGTTCAAATTACACTATCAATTACTATGCACACGCACATACCCACGAATTCATAAACAATGTACACACGGTCACACCTCGACCTGAGACTGTTTGGACGTTGCAAATCATGCAGACGTTACGCTTGGCGAAAACTGGATGAAACTAGTTTAACCGACCCCGATTTATGAATTACTACCTTTCCACGACTTCGTCCCCGTTCCGTTTGATCCTGTTGATTTTTCGATATAAAAAGTCATACAAACATCTGAACTTTGACATTTATAATATTAGTGGGACGGGATGGAATTCATCGACTATCTTTTATTTTACAGAACGCTTTGTGACGTGATTTATTTTTCTTAGCCGATGCTGATAGCAAGACGCGAGTACCCTTACCATAGATGGGAGCCGCTGTACTTCGGGACACATAAGGAGCCCTGGTACAGCGAGATGCTGTCCTGGGAGGGACGTCAAGACAAAATGACACAGGTTAGTTCACCACAGTTCAGATGTGACATTAAAACATTACGATCGGGAAGTGAAACTGGTAATGGAGTTCAAAACTTTGGAGCATTTAATAACAAGCTATCTCCCTTTATTCATAATCTTCAGTCATTCGAGCGCAAAAAATGATCTGCCATTGTAATGACTATGTAAAAAGATGACAGCAGACTTAGCAGCCATTTTAGCTAGCTGAGCTTTAGAAGACCGATATGAATAACACTATAAACCCCGAAAGCTACACAGATTTTCTAGAAATTTATTTTTTATATGTTTCTTTCTTTTTTCACATAGGTGCTCGAAATGTGCCTTCTAAACTACAAGTTTGTGATACTGGACGGCGGTTTTCTTTGCCATTCGTTTGAAAAGCCAAACTTAGAGTGGACCTTCGATGATTTTGATGTATACAGACATGCACTGAAAATGACCATGTATTGCTATTCTTCAGTGGTTTGGACTTTGAAAATAAAGTACAAGACTAACACCAGTAACAGAAATGATACAGGCAATCCAATGAGGTGTCATATTATGTTCAATTTTCATAAGAGTAAAAATACAAAGGAAAAATGTTCAAATTATACAGACTCTACAAATACTACTGCTACCCCACTGGTGGGCCGGCCGGTGGGCTCGATGGGAATAACCTACCAGATGGCCAAAAATTTTCTATAAAAATCTACTTCAGAAGAAGGAAATAGATAAATTCTTTGCAATTTCATAATACATATAGGTGAAGATTTCAAAAAATTATATTAGTTTTCATCACTTTGAAAATGACACATCTTAGAAAAGACTTAAATGATTTTGTTTTATCCTATTTGTTTTTTTGTTTGTAGTTTACGTCCAAACTTCCCTAGTTACAATAAAATTATAATAATGCTATATTATAATAATGTTTTTAAAAACCACGTTTCTACCATTTTACTTAACCATAAAAAGATCATTTAATTAATGTACGTCTTCAGCCTAAAGTTAGGCCCAATTGCCTATTTCCCTTTATTCAAAGGACTTTATATTTAAACTTAGTGGGAGTATTAGGGTATTTAGAAACGAAGCACGTAATGCCGTGAATCACTTTACAATGATAACGGTAGGTTTTTGTAGAGTTTTGTATCCCGTAGTCAGCAATGTCAAGTTTTATCACCTTAGGTTTAATTTAGGCTAGCCACAGAATAAAAGCTTTTAATATAAGTTTTTTACTTTGGTAAAGCAAGTAAGCTCGCATGAGTTAGTGGCCAACTCTGTTGACGGAGTTTTTAGGCCGCCTTAAGGAATCCGTCATGGCTTAACGACTGCTAGAGCCGGGACTTTTACTTCGGTGTAAAACTTAGACCTCGAGCATACTGCAAACTTACTATCGGCCAATAGATCCGTCGGGCTGGGCTGCTACAAACTGGGCTGCTACTAAATCGTAATGATGTTAAGAGTCCTTTAAGACTGGCTTTAATTTTAATTTAGAGATTGGCTTTAATTTCACTTGAGGTAAGTTATCTGAAAAAAAAAAACCTATCCAGGAACCTATATAAACACTATTCGAATACTAATAATACAATAATATAGTGGAAATATGCTTGAATTAGAAATGACTTTGGTATTACGTTTGTATGGATATTTCTTCCTTCGCCGGCTCCTTAAGTGGACATATTGCCCTATAACAATGAAAACCTCACAATGTACATTCACTGAGATGTTATGAACGACATTGCCCTTAAGAATCTTAAAAATATGTGGCCCAGGGTGGTGACGACTGTGGAACTCGGTTTGTAGTGGTAAGGGTTCTTTTGTTGTCTGTGGTTTAATTTATTAGTCCTTAGACCATAATACGTAGGTTATGTATTATGTTGAAGAGAGGGTTTCATAATAAACAACGTAATGAGGGTTAAGAAGGGTATAACCCGACTTATAAGTACATTTAGAAGTAGCTTATGGTCAAATTATAAAGACCCGTGGTCATACTTATGAATGCTGAATTTTATTATAGCTACCTCTTCGACTATTTGACGTTACCCATTGGCAAAACATTTTTAAACAACGTTCATAAGTAAGGCCGCTAGTAACTATAATATACTCTACATACGTATCAAATTAGATCCTAATGTAGTTTGTTGGTTACATGCATTAATGATAGTGCACGTAGGCAATTTACGATGCGACGTGACCCCGTACATCTCGTTAAGGGGCTGACAATTTGTCACTGCTGAACTTATTTATGAAAAATCGCAAACAACAATATTGTGTGCAATAATATTGCACAAAATTCAGCATAAATATAATTTTAATCCAAACAAGTTTTCCGACCAAAAAATGAGTGCGAGCGGATAGTTGATTGACGGCTGTTAGCGTCTGAACGAACTTGTATTATTTAGAGTAGATATCTCATTTTGTAACATCACAAGTATCACTTTGACTTGAAAGTTTCAAAAACTAAGTGAATCGCTGCATTTCTTCATCTCACAACATTTTTCTAGATGCTAGAGCTCTGCCTCCAAGAGTACCGCATGGTGGTGCTCGATGGCGCCTTCCTCTGCCACGCGGCGGCCGCGAAGAGTGCCACCCGACATACACGAGCAGAACGAGTCAACACGCAACGATATATGAAAATTATAGGCGCTATGAAGAAGAAGTACCCCGATAGACCACTGTGTAAAGTTAACTGGAAATGTTAGCTTGTCCTGTCAGACTCAATGCATAGCTATAGTGCTATAGTTTTCTCTGCGTTATTTCTTATTTTGCCAAGAGTTGGGCTACGTTCTGTGTAAAATTATCTGGAACTGTTTTTCATTTTTGTTGTGACTAAAATTTAAAATTTATCTATAGTTCACCAAAAAATTTAAATGGTTTGATCGATCGTGAGATTTAATCTCAAGACTGTTACATAAAATATTTAGTCCTGTTTTATTTTTGAAAACACAACGCGTGTTTAAATAGAAATGTTTAATGTAGTATTAGTCATAGAATATATATTTACTACTATCTTGGAAACGGCTCCTGGCTAACTGGTATGTAAATAATATACAAGGTGTGAAAAAACTTCTATCAAAAATTCACTTTGCATTTTAATTTTAGTTTATGCCATGTTTTTTATAAAACTAAATCTAAGCACCACCACGTGACTGTACCTAATTTTTAAGTGCGCAAATATGTATTTAAACGCATAGTGGACTGAAAAATGATAAAGCTCCTTTCTTGAAGTGATTTAAAAACAAACCTTGTCTTATGCAGTTGTGCAAGTAGCAGTTTTGGTCAGCTGTTTTTTCACACTCTGTAGAGTGCTGCCAACTGTCTCGCTCGTTCAATAAAGGCAGAATCAAACTCTCTGTTCAAATTTAATTGAGTGTGTGTCAATAGGAAATGGGACTCGATGCGGTGTTGACTCAGTTTGACTTTGTAAAGACTTCAGCCGAAGGTATAGTATTACATGATCTGTGGCCGAAGTTACACCACAGAGGATATAATTCAACCTTGCGTCAGTTCCCTGAAAGAGTATTCTATATTTTAATCGGGTTGCCACTTTAACTGCGGCGAAATAATTTTAAAGTAGGTATATTTGAAGAGACATTTAAAGGGTCTGGGGCAAATTGGATGGAACCCAGGTCCCACATTGTTTTTAAACTTGCAATGGTGGAACTTTGTTTGTTACAATACACTTGCAATGCAGTATTAAAAAATGTAGCAATGTCATTATAAAGTAGCGGTAATATTTAGTTATTAGACATTTTACTTCGAAAAATTTGTCTTTTTCAATGTTGTTTATTGTATTTACGGGCGTTTACGTCAAAATAATTACTTTATTTTGCCTTTTCGTGACTGCTACCGCATAATACATTATGCTAAATTATGCTATTCTTTTTTTTTGCACATTTTTATTGATTGTGCTTGTTTTTACACTTAGTTTTATAGTTTACGTCTGCTCATCGAAATTGGTCCTAACAGACAGCGTCGGTGGTTCTCAACCCGCATTATGCTAAGTTAGGATCCATTTTGCAGCACTCTGATTAGTTTTGTTATTATAATTACTAATTATTAATTATGTATTCTTTTAACTACGTTTTGGTTTCTTTTATTTATTTATTATTTACATCTTATGTTTTAGTTTAGTCTACCTACTTATGTTACATTTTACTTGTGTTGCAAATAAATAGTTTTCAATTTTCTATTTTATAAAATCAACAGAAGTTATAAACAACAAAATGAATCTAAAAATCATCATAATGTATACAAAACGGGACCTAAAATGCCCCAACGCCTTTGTAATTTTAAAATCGTCTCGCGGTCGTGACATTACAGTTTTGGTGGAAACGCAGCCTAAAGGTACGTTCACTGACGATCCGTATTTACAGGACCGTTTTATCAATATTTTTCAATACATTTAATTTTTTTACTGGATCCGTAATACTGGAATGTGTGTGAACTCGTCCGTGCAACTTCATGCGCCTTCATCGAACAAAAAATGTATTCTGATAAAACGAACCTTTGTGTGAACGTGCACTGTGGTCAGAGCAACTCGGAAACACATTAATAATACCTAATAGCCATTTATATATTCCAACTGTTTTTTCAGTAACATATACATTTAAAACTATTTTATTACGTGCTAACACTGTTGGGCATGCACACAAAGGTGGGTGAAAGAAACACATCAATCTATCTATACTATTATAAAACTGAAAAAAGCCAAAAACTAAAATTAAGGATATGGATAAACTAAATATACAGATCTTCTAAATAAACGATTCTGATTTCGAAAATCGAGTTTGTCTGTTTGTTTGTTCGCGCATCACGCCTAAACTACTGGACCAATTTCAATGAAACTTATACCATTCAGAAGCCCTTTTTCCGGATTAAAACATAGGCTATATTTCATTGAAATTAAAGGGGTAGATTCTTAGACACAGCTTGACCTCTCTAAACCAAAAGCAGCCTTTGACACGAGGTTCATCGTATGCTGGCTGATAGATATTTTTGGTGGAAATCAGTATCAGCTAGTAGTGAATATAATAACAAACAGCACTTAAAACCTGTAAGGTTGGCTGGCAGAAAATGCTTATAGCATTAAGCCCACCTAAGTAATTATACGTTTAATTATTTCATATAAAGATCATTTGTGAAAAACTTAATAGATTCAATGCTTTTTTTATTCATCGATATTTATTTTAAAATAGGACATGTATAATACTATAAATATATGTACTTACTTATAAGTATACAGGTAACATGGAATAAGTAATATTATATAATATCTAATGGTTTATTTGTAAATAAACCTGTGCTGGTGTTTAAAATTAATTTAAATAAGCCTATACGGATTATTACGTAATAATCCGTATAGGCTTATTTATACGGATAAAACGGATTATTTAAAATGCTAACAGCGTTGAGTTTTGAACTTGCTCGAATGATAATAACAATTTATTTATACATAGACACTGGTATCGATTCGCTTGTTGCCTTTTTCTAAACTAACCTAATTTGACAGCACTAAAAATGTTGCCGTCTCTTTCTCATAAACTGAAACGACAAGGACGGCTATAATTTTAGAGCTGTCAAATAAGGTTAGTTTAGAAAAAGGCAACAACCGAATCGATACCACTGTGTACAATCTAAATGTAACGTCCTCAATAAATACTTTCCTATCAACTACTTCATTGTTATTTTATTTTGGCAATTCTCACACATATTTATCTATACTATTGTTCATTGAAAATGATCATGTTTTTGTTCATTCAATATAGGTCATAACTCACAATCAAATTTCATTCTTTCGAAGAGGACTCATTCATTCATTCTCTTGATTAGTTTCAACATGGCCAAGGAAAAAATTGTAAAAATATCAAATTGGTCATCAGTAAATAGTCAACGAGGTCATATTATTCAGTCAAGTGTTTTTATTTTCAAATCGTCATCTTCAAAAACGCCACCAGTTGTTCGCGCAGCCGTAGTATATCCTCAAGGTACTTGGTTAGCCGACCGCCCTGAACCAGCCGGGCGGTGTTGAACATACGACATACATACAGTCTATACTAATATTATAACAAGGAAATGTTTGTTTGTTTGTTTGTATTGAATAGGCTCCTAAACTACTAGACCGATTTGAAAAACTCTTTCACCGATGGGAAGCTACACTATCCCAGGGTGACAATAGGCTATATTATATTTTCAAAAAAATATGGGATCCTTACTAAAACAAAAAAAAATCAATTCCCGTGTGAAGCCGGGACTGGCTGCTAGTATTACAATAAAGTACCTACTCCTCCCTTTTATTACGCTATCCATCACATATAAATATGTCGGTCTCTTTTTTTCAACTAGTGAATAACAGAGATGGAACTATTTTTGTATAATGGTTATCTCAAGGATGGTGAAGCAGGCCCTTAGTCATGGAATTTAATACTTCAACTGACTAACTATAGTCTGACCAAGCTAAGTTTGCAATTAAATAAAAGAGCAAGCTTAAAAAGATTCGTAGGTATAGGTGGTATTTTGTAAGTAACTTACGAGTATGTATAAGAACATAGGTTTTTCAAATCGCTTTCGCAAGCTACGTCAACATGCTACGATCGTAGACCTGCTACGAACGTAGACCTTCAAATTGCTAGGTATATATATTCCAGCGGGCCTAAGATGCGCACCGCGAGATATTTGTCATGTCGTTCTGTCAAAATGTAAGCATTTTGTACCAGTTTAGGAACTATTGCATTATCTGTGGTAATGTTGTCGAGAAACCGCGCCTTTGAATTTTCAACTTTTGACATTTCTGCATGACTATTATCTCGTCCTCAGAGAGGTACGACGACTAAGAAATGTCAAAAGTGTACACTAAGGCGCGTTTTGTCGACACCATTAGGTACCACAGATAATGCAATAGTTCCTAAACTGGTGCAAAATGCTTACATTTTGACAGAACGACATGACAAATATCTCGCGGTGCGCATCTTAGGCCCGCAGAAATCCCCACTAAGTATGTGGTCTCTTTTAAAAGCCTTTCTTGTAGCTAAAAAATATCCGCACGAGTGTGGTACAAGTATTAAACAGTATAACGAGAGGTTATACATATACCTATAGAAGCAAGTCAAACAGTAACTTATTGGACTGTGTGCAAACAAACGTGGATAAAACAATACATAAAAGAATTAAGGGTGTTGGACACTAAAGCATCTTCCTGTCATGATTATATTATTGATTATGTTATAGTACGGGGTATGATGAGTGTCGGCAGATGCCGCAGGTGTATATAAATGAAATTGTCCGACTCACTGTTTATGGAGTATATAATGTCCAAAGCACACAAAAATAACGTACAATGAAGTTCAGAAGGCACAATAGGATAGAACGTATAAGCACAGGCACAATAGAAAGTTCGGAAGCATAGAATGAAGACTAGAAGTAAATTAGGCAAGTAAATACGAAAGCAATCATGGTTCACGTAAGCAATACTGCGGAGGCAAAGGGCGTGCGTCTCGCGTCGCGGCAAAGCTGTGACTGGTTTGACCTCTGCGCGAGCGCCGCGCCGTGCTACAGGTAAATAGCCGTTATTTACCGGGCAGCACTAGTGATGGGGTAAAGGTCGATGAAATATGCATCACGACCCAACTGGCAGAGGAGCGAAATAAAATATGTTTATAAATAGTAAGTAGTGTATAAGTATAAATGAATGTATAAAATAATTTCTAAAAAGACATGTAAATATTAGGTTCTGTAAAATAAAATAAATATAAATAATTTATGTTTTAAAAGTAATGTGTAGGAAAGTCGCCTACAATGTTCTGATAGTCTATCTATTTATAAAACTGTAAAAAAGCCAAAAAGTAAAATTAAAGATATGGATAAACGGGTTATTCCCGCTCGTCCCCACGTTTCGTCCCCAATGGGGACCAAGGGGAAGTTCACTTCCCGTTCGTCCCCATTGGGGACGAAACCTGGGTCGAGCGGGAATAACCCGGATAAACTAAATATGCAGATCTACAAAATAAACTATTTTGATTCCGAAAATCGAGTTTGTCTGTTAAACTGTTTGTCTGTTTGTTTGTTCGCGGATCACGCCTAAACTGCTGGACCAATTTCAATAATACTTATACCATTCGGAAGCCCTTTTTCCGGATTAAAACATAGGTTATATTTTATCGAAATAAAAGACGTGGATTCTGAGATATAGCTTGACCTTTCTAAACTAAAAGCAGCCTTTGGCACGAGGTTCATCGTATACTGGTTGATAGATATTTTGGTAGAAAGTTTCGCACGCGTACGAAGTCGCGGGTGTATCAGCTAGTAATATGTACTTATGTAAAGTAATTAACTTGCAATTCGTTACAATTTGAAGTAGCTACCGAAGAGTTTGGAACCATTTTTTCGTGGATCACCATGATTGAACGTTATTTTTGCGTCTAAATTTTATTATACCATAGAGTATATCCACTGAGGACGTGGCCTGCTTACTAATATCTGAAGGGCCCGCAGATATACGTACATGCTGTGGTACCCTGTAATTATGGGAGCACCTTTTATTATTTCTTTTTAAATGTACGTTGATTTGTGTTGTGTAAAACTGTATTGGGTATCCAATCTTTTAAAAATAAAAAAATAAAAATACATTCGTGGTAGTAGGTTTATTTTCTGAAGAGTTCACACAGAAAGCTCTATTACATTTTTTTTTATGATAAAAGTAATGGAACAAGCTGATAGCTCACCTGATGTTAAGTGGTAACTTCTGCCTATAACAATGCATTACCTCACAGAGCAACTCCAATGAGGACGTGCCCTGTAAGGCAATGCACTGCGTCCATCATACTCTGAGATGTAAAGATCTTGAAGTGTCATGTGCGTGTAATTACACCAGCGCCCTTACCCTTCAAACCAGTACACAGCAATGCGAGCATCGTTGCTTGGCGGCAGAAATAGGTACGGTTGTAGTACTTTTTTAATACAGTTGCTCAAAAAGTGGCGTATTGCAGGGACGTATAGCGTTCGGGATGTGGGCTATTACATACTCGTGCTTTTTTTTTACCTTTCCCGAACTCGTGCGTTCTCTTTCCCAACTGTCAAAATAATGTCTATTAAAAAGAAAAACCAACCATGAAGTTTTCACTCAAAAAATTCATAGAAGTTTTTATGATTCATGCAAATACGTATATTTCTAAAAATAAGCTACTAATTTGTTTCAATATCAGATTTAATGATTTAATTGAATTAGTTAGGTTAGGTTTCATTTCATTTCATCTCTCTAAATTTCATTTTCATTTCATATCAATAAAAAAATTCTACTGAAGACTTGGCTGTATGAGCATAGTTCCCTTTGCCTACCAGAATGGGTGAAGAAAAAAAAACTCTGCTTATATTCTACGGTTGGCGCCATTTTTCAGAAATTTTCTTAGCAAGTTTAGTTGCTTGTTGCACAATATACTTTTCCGGACGAGCTCTCTCAAAGATATCTACTACTACTTGTCTAGAATGTATCTTCTTAGCCTGTTTACTACTATTGTTTAACTTGTTACTATTACTCCTTTTTTAATTATATTTATTTATTTTACAACTTTATACTTAATACTACATACAAATAGTTTATTGCACCTTAAAAACCTTGAGAGGTTTGTGGAACTTGTTAAAATTTTATTGGCATCAGTGGACACTGGTCCTAACTTGACTTACAGTTTGTTTGAACAAGGTGCGTGGGGGCGCCATTGTTTTGTGAAGGCTACTCTTATTGGTCATTTCGCGATAAGGTTTCTATCAAGGGTTTGTTTGCTTTTATTTCTACTGGAAATAAAGTACTTACGTAAGTTGAAATACTTTCTAGTCCATCAAAGGAATAGCAACAAAGTTTATTACTTTATTAAGTAGCTATAGTAAGTGCCAAATAACACCGCAATACAGGTCATTCACCTACCTTCAAAACGATGTCGCAAAATTCAATTTATGAATGGCTAAATCTATCGCTTTCCGAACAAACCTGTCGCTAAGACGGTAATCGCTCGAATCTCATAGTACTGTTTGTTTACCATTCATAAATTGAATTTTGCGACATCGTTTTGAAGGTGGGTGAATGACCTGTATTGCGGTGTTATTTGGCACCTACTATAAGCGTATGTTGCAGCTACACTTCAGGTGAGCGTAGACAAACCCGTAGAAATACATAAAAGAAACTATTAAAAAAAAGACTACCCGCGGCTTCATTCGGCTCATCCCCTGCGTGAGTCCGATGCGTAGAGGATTTCTGAAACTTTTGTCCAATAATCCCCTTAGCGACCTCTGCAACTGCCGGCAGGGGAAAATTGGACAAAAATTGCAGAAATCTCCTTAAGGGTTCATTTACAGCGTTGGTATATTTGAGCTAGGTTAGAGGACGCAGACGCCGTGGCACGGTACGTACCATGGTGATGGACCCATCACAAAATGACCATGCGGAACCTAAGGTTATGGCTTTACTTTATGCCACTGTTGCATACATTTTACATAATATACTAGCACTTTACACTGTGCAACAGATCCCAGCATTTATAATAAAAAAACTGGGTGCAGCTCGATTTTTTTTCTATTGTGTTTAGTTTTTTAAAGCTATTTAATTTTAAATTTTTTTTTTTATACAATATAGGCAACCGTTTGACCACAATCTCACCTGATGTTAAGCAATGATGTGGTCGACGATGTAGCACGGTTACCTAGAAGATACCTATTCACTCTACTCTTGAAAACTTCCAAATTATAGCCATTCGGGAACACAGACGCCGGCAACGAGTTCTGCTGTATATATCAGTATATTTTGTGAATGAAGCCTTACGTATGTCCACAATGTCGAAAGTAATATAAATCTCCTATTTGCTCACTACAAACTTGAAGGGCAAATCAAATAGATCGCAAATTTATTTGTGAGGATGCCTTCCTTTTCCGGTTGTATGATACAGAAATTTAGTATAATTTTTTTGTATAAAAGTTAGAGCGTTTTTCCTTCAATTGTAAATAAAAAAATTGGTAAAGTAAAAAGATCTTCAGATCTCAAAAGGACCTACACTATTTTTCTTTTGAGACCCGAAATTATTTATTTATTTCAAGCGTTAAAATTTACAAAACTAGATAAAAATCTATACAAGTCCATCCATCAAAGCAGTACTTCTTTTTCAAAATTGCGTGTGCCTTATTTCCTGTGGTAAACTGAAACAAAATAATTAAGTTTAAAAATCTTCAAAGCATTCTACAGTTTTCAAACGATCGTGTCAAAACGTGTTGATTGTATAATTAATCGGTAGAGTAATAGAATGTAGCCGTTTTCTGTTGCCATTTTGCAAAAATGGATTTTTATGCAAAAAATGGTAACAGTAACCGGAAATACGCTTCGAGTCATAGAAGAAGGCGACCAAGCACTAAGGCTGAGCAAAAACTGATCACCGGTGGTCCGACAAGCCAGTTAAAACGCTTTTTCATCCATTTGGTAGAGACATGTGTGGAGCACGTTTAGGGCTGTGTGCAACTGGCCACCGACCACAGCCACCGGTGGCGGCCACTCGCTACACCATATAAAACTATATAAGTTGCTGTTACCGACTACCGGTGGCTGTGGTCGGTGGCCAGTTGCGTACAGCCTTAAACGTGCTATTACAGGATATGAGTTCAGAAAACTTCAGGATGTTAAAGTATCTTTAATAACTTTCTGTAGAACTAACATAGTGAACGCGGAAGTATTAAGCACCAGAGTTTTATTTAGCGCTCACACTTCGTTTCATAAAAAAAAGTGGTTCATATTGATAGGTTCCCTTTGAAGCTTTCAGGAGTTTACCCTTTGCATATATTTAAAAGTTTACCAAGCTCGATGCATACGAAAAGCCGTCGATGCTCGTTTCATTATTAAATACGGCAGGTGCGACGGAAGCAATCTGCATTCTCATTATTGAAGTGTAAACTGGCTCATTGGAAATTTTCAAATAGCTTATTGATATTGAGAGCTTTTACAGGGGTTTGGACGAATCAGTGTGACAATCGCTAAAGCATCGAGATACACTGCGCGGCGACGCTACAACGTTCTGCAGTCGAGCTGAGCCCCGAGTCTGTGCATTCGTTTTGACTTATAGCATACGCAAAAGCATTTGCAAAGCGAGAAATTTTGTATGAGAACCGGATAAGCGCCTCTAGTGGGATATTTGGGAATTGTGAAATTCTCAACAAAATTTCTCGCTTTGCGAATGCTTTTGCGAGTGCTATAAGTCAAAACAAATGCACAGGCTCGGGGCTCTGGTACTACATTACTAGTTTTCCGTGTTTTCAAAATTATAGCAGCTATTTTCGTTTATATGGAGCTCAGTGCAGTGCCTTTAGCGATTACTACACTGAACTAAAATCCTCCACCACTAGTCTATAAGGTCAGTGGAGACTAAAATATTTTTAACAAAATATTTTTTTCTGCAAGTTCAAATTCCTAAGCTCACCTTAAAAGGGGACAACGGTACCTACTTTGTTGAAAAACACTGACCTACTTGTACAATCCAATTTGTAAACTCACACAATTTCTGTGGCAGACACCGGTACCTTCAGTAGGTAACTCTCTCAACTTTCACTCTTCCAGCAATTTGTTTACTTTAGAAGACTACTTAGATAATTTCAATCTGGGCATGAACTTTTGGTAGCGAAAATAAACCTAGCAGCAACAGTCGTGAGTTAAAACTAAAGCTTACTTATACATAGTTAAGTTTAAGTGGCGAAATGAGAAATTGACGATTTAGCCGACGAAACATCATGAGATTGGATGAGATTTTTTCTAGAATATTGGCGTAAAATTTCGAGAACCGACCTCGTGTTTATTAAATTAAGGGACAGATAGGAACAGATTTGAAGTTTACTACTGAGTGCTGGCTATAACTCGGGTACTCATAGCCAAACTTGGGAAATTGAATGTCTGTGATATTAATTATGGTTTTATTATATTTTTGATTATTTTTTTTTATTAGAGACCTGGTTTAAAGGTCATCACCTACCTAGTAACTTAAGATACAGATCCTGTAATCTCTCTCTTTCTCTTCTGACTGGGTACAATGTCCGATTCATATTTGCGTTTCTCAGATTCAAGAATTTTATACCATCGTCGTACAGTTCCATATTTTGATTAAGAAATAAGAAACATTTATTGTAGAACTGTGTACAGGAGATCTTATGATAAAATAGTTTCAATAGTCTACCCATTCCGGGCGTACAATATCCTAACCACATAATACTATCTTAACTATCTAATAACGTATTATAGTATTCTTCCAGAATATAACGTGCTTTACTAATAAGCCATCTTCTTAGTCTAAGTTTAAAATAGTTTCTATTTAGTCCTTTAAAATCTGTTGTTAATTTGTTATATAAAAATAAGTCGGGTTTTGCTTCCTGACGCTATAACTCCAGAACACACGAACCGATTTCCACGGTTTTGCATTCGTTGGAAAGGTATCGGGCTCCGTGAGGTTTATAGCAAAGAAAATTCAGAAAAAATTTCAACAGAAAAGCGGGAAAATGGAATTTTGAAAAGTCACACCCTATCGCGAGCAACGCCGCGGGAGACGGCTAGTTTGTTATATATCTTTATAGCCGAATAATATGTACGTTATTATTTAACAGCTAAGCAATTACCAATGATACATACGCACTATAAAGAGATCTAGGCCCTCAATTATGGCTGCCTAGTGCGCGTGGCCGCTTATTTTAACTATATACCACTTTAAAGCCACTTACTTACTTCGGCGCTATCAAATGAAAAGGCATCTTCCTAACCGCTTCCTCAGCTATGTCTAACGGGAACGCAAACTCGATCATGTTCTCATTCAGGCAGTCATTATAAGTGGAGGCTAACTGGCACCGGTCTGTCATCCCCTCAACGCTGTCGAGGCAAAGACGGGAGACACCGTTCAACTTGCGGACTACTCTGGAGTTCTTTCCGTTCACCAGACTGGCTAGGTGGATGAGCAGGTCACGGTTTATCTGACGAAAAAAAAAGAAAAATGTCTACTCGCTGATTTACACATTAAATAAGTATAGCATCAAGATAAGTAGAGGTAGAGATACACTACGCAGCAACAAAGACTCAACTGCAGAACGTTGCGTCGTTATCGTGCGGTGTAACCCAACCAGTACGGATATAGTCTGAGTTTTGTTATGTTGATTTGCGACAGGCGAGAATCGAGAAACTCGCAGTTTTTGTGTGGAGAAAAATAGTTTGCAAATCCCCCGCTAGAGACGCTTATCGGGTTTTCATACAAAATATCTCGCAAGTCGCTTTTCGACAAACGTTTCGATCGACAAAACAAAACTCTGAGTAAAGGCTCTGTACTTTTTTTTTATGATGAATGTAATGGAACAAGCTGATGGCTCACCTGATGTTAAGTGGTAGCTTCTGCCTATAACAATGCATTACCTCACAGAGCAAGTCCAATGAGGATGTGTCCTGTAAGGCAATGCACTGCGTCCATCACTCTGAGACGTAAAGATCTTGAAGTATTTGAAGAACTTAGCTAGACACTGTACTTATAATTGTGTAAACTGGCTAATTTCGAAGACTGAAGGTAAAGGTAAACTTTTTATGCTAAAAGTTGTAGACGTTTCATGTCCCGATAAACTTTGAGACACCCAACATTTTTTAAGGTGAAAGTTCCATCTATCTTTTGTTTCTAACAACTCCGTCGAAATGCAATATTGCTGAGTTATTGTGTCCACAAAGCTACGGATAAAACTGCTTTCTATTTCTATTTGCCTACTTTGAAGCATTGAGGTAGGATCTTTGAAGTAGGTCAAAGCAATCTTAGTCAAGGATATCAAATAGAGTCGTATTTACTTAGACTGTTAGTTTTCTTGATCTGGAGTGGAATTATCTTGGATGATGGCTTTGCTCTGTTTATATAACAGGACACCCATTTCTAGAGCGTAACAAGATTAGTGAAGGTACCTTGCCATGGTTGATGATGTCGCTCTGCTCAAGCATGCACGCAGCGAAGCACTGGCCCGACCTCGCCGTTGGTGCGGAGTTGGTGAAGTAGGCCCTCACATCTTTAGGGGTAGCCCTTACTTTGATGACGCAGGACTGAGCCATCCGAACTAGTGCGTCGAGGTGTCCTTGGACCTATAAAAATAAACTGCAACTGCAATATCTTGTGATCATATCAGCCTAAAGACCACTCTTTAATATAGGCCTCCCCTGAAAATAGTAAAAACTATCAAAACACTATGGCCCGTATGTTGATTTACTGCTCAATCACTGATTCGGACTCAAGCATAGATTTTTGTATGAAAATCTCTGTTCGAATCTATGCTTGAGTTAAAATTTTTTTTATCCGTATGCCTATATCAGATCAATCGATCGTCTAACAGGTATACTTTTAAGATTTAACGTTTTCTGATTGGTCGCTTAAACTAACAGTCGTTCGTTTAAACGCCTCTAGAGCCTACCTAGAGCTGAATATCTAAACATCTAACAAGAAATAACAGGAAATGTAATAATACGATGCCATAACGACGTCATAACAGTTTACTGTCGAGCTTGTGAAGTCCACGTGCTCGTAACTGCCATAGAAAACAAGGAAAAATAACACCACATGGAATCCTTTGCTGTTTTTTTATTTGAGCAATTTTAGTTGTGTAATCTTATATATAAAATTCTCGTCTAATATATATAAAATTCTCGTCTTATATTATATAAAATTCTCGTGTCACAATGTTCGTTCCCGTACTCCTCCGAAACGGCTTGACCGATTCGCATGAAATTTTGTGGGCATATTGAGTAGGTCTGAGAATCGGCCAACATCTATTTTTCATACCCCTTAGTGATAAGGGTTGCACGCGAGCAAAGCCGCGGGCGACAGCTAGTTTGGACTATAAAAAAATTGATTTTACAACTATGGTGAACCTAGTAGAGAATATTTGAAACTAGCCGTCGCCCGCGGCGTTGCTCGCGTTCTAAATAGACCCTTTAGAGTGTGACTTTTCAAAATTCCTTTCTTATTGCACCCCTGCACTATATAAGGATACTACCCTCCAAATTTCATACCTATAGGACTTATGGTTTAGGCTGTGCGTTGATTTTCAGTCAGCTTCAAAAGAGTTTTATATATATTGATTTCTTAGCTGTCTTAAATAATAGACTATACGAGGACCGGTTTCACGAGAGCGCTGACGTATTCTTTTAATTCCCACTGCTGGGCAAAGGTCTTTCTAATTTATAAAAACGAGAAATTGAATAAGCATCAAGTAAATAGCATAACTTGGTCACTGGCAGCTTCTCTGGCCACATAGTGCGCATGTAGCCTTAAAGATCCAAGTAGGTATATGGGTCTGCTAACAGGTAATGCTAAAAGTACCTTAGGGTCAGAAAAGTCCACCAAAGTTCCAGAGGAGGAACCGCGTTGCAACCCATTGTTCGCAGCCACCAGGTAAGGCAGGGCAATCAAAACTATCAAGTACATCTTTCTGGAAGAAAAAATATTGTCGTAAAAGCAATACAGTTATGTCGAATGATGAATTTCTAATGATCTTAAATAACAGTGCAGTTTTACAAGCGTGAGTATTCATCGCTGTAAATAATCGCAGTGAAAACATTTACGGAAACTATTTTTATTACTTATATCAGTTAATAGGAGTACATCATGAAAAGTATATTATTATGCATATCTATCTATATCAATATGGCAATAGGACAGATAATAAAAAAGCACCCTAACAAAACAAAATAGGCCACTAAATGAAAAGAAAGACAATTGGATTTTGCAAGCAACAATTACTTAATGGTAATTTCAACTTACAGTTTTTTTTTCACAGCAGGCAAAAAACGAAAAAAAAATTCACAATTTACACAATAAATTAATTGCAACTTCCACCCAGTATTTTACAAGATGTAACTTACAATTTTACTTTCACAAAGTTACCAATGCTTTTACAAGTTGAACAAGAATAAGAAGCGTGTCTTGGTGAGGTTTATAAAAAGGAGGAAAATCTAGATCTAACAATGGCCTTTGTTACGTCATCGAGTTTCTTTTGTTTTTTGAACCAGGTGCGTAATACGTAATGGTGTCGTTTAGCCCATTATTTTACTGCACGGCTGTAAGAAACTCTTTTCTTCTTTTTTTAGTATTTAAAATATCGGTGTACCTATAGTGAATTTTTAGATCAAATATTTTGAAACATAGGTTTGTAGTACCTATTATATTATCTAGTACTAATCTAGTGGTATTCGGTTAGTTACTGCTGGTAGGTATAATAAAGCAGAATCTTGCAGTTAGTTTCTCATGGAAAAACTTCCGTCTTTGACATTGAATGTCAATTCAGAACAAAGTTGAAATCCCAATAATTCTTCGTTAAAAAAAATTATCAAAGAGCAATTTCATTGCATTGCGAGTCACAAAATAGATAGATATTCAAGCAGTAGTGTCACTGAACATATAAACTTTTGAAACTGAAAAATTTACTTCTTTTGGGATTTGGAAAAAAAAAGATTATTTGTTGAAAGATGAGCCCGAGAGAGCCTTGAGGATTGTCCCAAATATCAATTCACATTCAATTTTTTTTTACTTACGTTTGCATTTTTGTCTTTTCACAGACATTATGCAAAATTAGGTACTATTAATTGTTATAAGTAATAAGTACAGTTTTTAAAAAGTTACTATGACCATTTTTACTACATTGCCGCATATTGTTTCTTGCACGTTGCTAAAGGCGACATTAATTTCAGATAACACTGTTCCCTTTCAACTTTGCAGTTGAAATACTACTGCAATATTGAACTTTAGAGTCAGCCATTTGTAAAATGAGTGGAGACCAATTGCTTTAGTAACTTAAGTACTCAATAACAGACGAATAGAACTTCTACGACCTTTTGAAGTAAGCACTTTGTTTACTTAAGTACTATAAGAAAATGCCAGTTATTATTTTGAGTGATTTCAAATAAAAATAAAAGAGAATAGACAAGATATTTCATAGCCAAAAATTCAACTCAGGTTTTTTTTTTTGCGAAAAAGTATAAACAGTTGAAACGCTACAGTTCAGCTGTCAAGTTTGTTAGTGGAATACGAAATAACCTAAAAACTGATAAAAAGCTTCGATTCAGCTTCGTTTCAGCAGTGTTTTAGTAAATTAGAGCTTACTTATTTGTTTGTAATGTCGTTTAATGTCAATAGGAACAAGAGTAAATTAATAATGCAAAGTCTCTTTATTATTTGCAGGAAACTTAAATTACAAACCACCCTACAAATCTACCCTTCGCAAATAAACCTCGAATTTAAGTGCTGTAAAACGCCGTCAGAGATCTTTAATTTGCGCTTCAGTTTTATTTGCAGACAGCCTGTAAATAATGAAACAAGCTGTGACATTTTATGCGGTTTTAGAGTTACTCATTTAACGTGACCCCCCTAGAGCCCACCTAGAGACTTGGTTAGAGCTAAGTTCATATTCAACGACCGCTAGATAATAGGAAACGTCAAATATTTATGGGGTCACGTGATTTATCGTTCATTTCTATACATTTTGATGACTCGACTAGACTAGAGTTTTTTCTCTCTGGAATTTTTGCTTTAGAGTCTAGAGCAAAAATTGCGGGATATCTATAAAAACTTATCTATAATATCTTGAAGACTAATGCTCGCTTAATTCTATAGACGGAAATGTTGCTCTTGAGCTGACTGTATTTTCTATTAGTAGACTGTATTATTATTCAGAATAATTGCAATGCAATGTGACAAGACTTTGCCCCTTGTCTTTCTCATCTTCAACATCCTTTCTTTGAAGGTTTTTAATCCTTAGATTTTTTTCACTATCTGGGTCTCTTATTTGAAACCTCTATTTTTATGCAAAAAGCAGTATACCTACCACAAAACACTAGCGTTCTTAATTTAATCTTTTTCACCCTCGTGTAAAACATCAAAGGTCTTGCTACCCTGGTCTGGCGCAGTAATAGCTGTTTATTAGATATAGCGTTCGCTCTGAGATATGGCGCGAGCAAATGATTACAAAATGTGGGTTTTATCGTTAGCCTCCCATTCTTGTCTTTGCAATAAAATTTACGTAGATTTATGTCTGTACTTTGATAATGGTAAAATTTGATGTGGTCGTTTTTAAGCAAAATAGGTTGGAGCCCAATTCATTAAATTGGAACTTTAATAAAAACGGTTTGTGTGCAGCCTTGATTTATGTTGTAACCTTAATGTTGGTGTTGCTAACATTAGGCATTTCTTTAGGCATGTTCGTTTAGCATTTTACATCTCAGGCAGTTTGGAAATTAGAGTTTCTGATCATGACCCGCTTTGCTTGAGATTATGCTTCATTTCTGGCGTATAAATACTTAGGTTTGGTGATGATAAAAGAACGTACAAAGCATTTACACTCGAAAGCAAAAATTCAGGGCCATCTATAAAAAACTTGAATATCTTTAAAACGATAAATGCTAGCTTGGAGATATTATGCAAGCTACGAGTAATAATGCAATTTATTTTTTAAAACACAATTTATTTCACTAAGCATTCATGGTTTCTACAATATTTCAGTTTTTAAAGATGACCTGAAATGTATGCTCTTGACTGTGTAATACCTATCCCAAGGTACTCTACCTAAATAAGTTAAGTATAAGTCTGTAAAAGACTTGTTTGTAACGAAGTTTTCAAGAGTCTGAAATTCGTCGGAGTTACTTCGAGAAAAGGTACATAGCCACGCCAGATTGAGTTAGTGGGACAAAAAAAGTAATGGTAATATCAATATAAAACGATCAACATTCTGTATCAAATGTAATATCAATAATATGAACGTGATGGTATCGCATTAAACTGTATAAATTTTAGCATAATTATGTAAAACAGAAATTATAATTGAGGCACTTGCAGATAGCATAGCTTAAATACAATTAAAATCAACAGAAATTTAAAAGCTAATTTTACCAAAAAATTAAAACCCGCGTCCATGCAAATCTCTTTAGATTATCTTTAGATCCTCTTCATCATTGCTGGTCATCACCGGACCTTGGAGTATCGACTCCAGGTGGGTTACTCTCGACCACAGTTCCAATCCGGATCCATAGATTTTGACAGATTTCATGTCAATTTAATTCTTGTTTATGGCCTACTACAAAATGACACGAAATCTGTCAAAATCCGGATCCAATTTGGAACGGCGGTGGTCAAGAGTAGCCCAACTGTTAATTAAATCTCAATACTTTGTACATAACAAAGTGAATGTTTCAAAGCCCTACTTTTAGTGCTACAAACAGCAGAACTAGAAACACAACACCGTTTTTAAAGAAAACCTTCCTTTTTTAGGTCGGGGTTTAAAAAAAAAGAATACAATGAAGAATATATTCACAGTAAAAACAACCTTAGACACACACGGGTTGGACATTTATGATATTGTTACTGTCGGTTACATAAGTATACCTTTACTAGCCGTCGCCCCGGGCCTTGCTCGCGTTCTAGACCCATGAGGGTGCGACTTTTCAAAATTCCTTTCTTATTGCACTCCTACACTATATGTATAAGATAAATAGATAGATAGATAGATAAGGATACTACCCTTCAAATTTCATACCTCTATTGGCCGAATACTCAAACGCCACTCAAACTCCACTCAATTTAAGTTCCGCTTTAACTATTGCCATCTCTTACAAAGTAGTAATGTCAAACAGAGGCAGAGCAATTTTAAGCGGTGCTCAAATTTGAATGACTTTTGAGTATTCCGGCCTAGGACTTATAGTTTAGGCTGTGTGTTGATTATCAGTCAGCTTCAAAAGAGTTTTATATATATATAGATGTATGACCCCTTACATCAAAATAATGGTTATTATCCAGAAGATAAACATCAAAATTGGAGTCGTCACCCGAAACGAGATTCTATCATTTGCGTTTGAACATCACTCAAAAACACTACAAAAATGCTGCAGAAAATACTACTCCGACTCCTGATCGTGCTATTCATCTGTACTCTTCTGTTCTGTGGTTCGTATTCCCAGGAAGGTGATGCGACTACTCCAGCACCGACAACAGCTCAAGAAGAAGAGGAGGAGGAACCAGCGAAGCAGGACTGCTCCATCTGGTGCTGGATACAGAAGATCGCCATGTTTGTGATATCTCAGCTTTTGAGTGGTTAGGTAATGTGGCTGAGTTTTTCAATCGGTAGCTAGAATGTAATTTATTTTGAATGTATAAAAATCTTTATTCGCGTTGTGGTGTTGTTATTATTATTTACCAACTTTAAAAAGGAAGAGTTTCTCAATTTGGCTGTATTTATTTTTACTTTTGTCTCAACAACGCATTACGAGGTTATTTATTATACCACCCATTCATGTTTTTAAAAGATCATTGTGATGATTTTTAAAAAGTTTTTTTTTTAACACACGAAAACTATATTATCAATTTAAAAAAATAGCAAAACCTCATAAAAACTCTTACATTACAGCTACTTGGAATCCATTAAAGTGCCCTAAACATTTCAATTATTCCTTTTGAACGGCTTCAATTTTCATTACGAAAATCAACAACAGAAATTGTGTTTCCAATTTGCATTAGCGCTTGTTTACACGCCAGATAAAAGAATATCTGCGTTGATTTATTATAAGCACCAGTTTTTGATGTGATCGAATCTCTTTGGACCCTCCTCGAGCGGATTGATAAAGCGCAATCCGACGTTTTCCTATCTACTTTGTAGAGTCATAATCTTGTAGAGTTTTAATCAGATACTACGATAAGTAATTCTCTATTAGAAGAAAGAACATTTACTAATCGATTCGAGTACCTACGAGTATCTAATAAGTATTATCTGCTTATTATTATGAAAGGACCATTGAATCGATGATTACAATTACGGTTATTCGTTCGGATAAGATTGAGTAGGTACAGTACCTAGTTATTAAGATATCATCTACATATTTGTTCACGCAGAACATAACGATTGATACAGTACTTACACTACTCGCAATATTTACAAAATACAAATGAAACCGTTGAGCTATCAACCGTTGCAAACGATTTATAGATAGCTCAACTGGTCCAAAACAGGACCGCCTGAATAGCAACGCTGATACGCTGGGCCAGATAGTCACCAGCCATCGGATCATGGATATTATCTTGTTGTGTCCCGTTAAATGTAGGCATAGGATGCCTCCTAACGCTGTATAAATCATCTTCAATAGATGTACAGGCCTATTATTATTATAAGTCAGAACATATCGTCCGCATCTAGTATGTAGGTAAGTTTATGGCTATTATTTGTATCAAGTGACGGTATTAGGTCGTCTATTATTGAGTTCTGCTGCTGATAAGGATCTGGTGTCGGACGCTATTCATTATGGGGTCCACCACGACCCGTATCATCGAGGTTCCGTTACAAGTTCGATGTGATTGTTATATTCTCCGAGGATTCGGGATAGGTTTTTGCCCAGAGCCCCGAGTCTGTGCAATTTCCTTTGACTTTCGACTCGAGTATAGCACACGCAAACGCATTCGCAAAGCGAAACATTAAGGCCCGTATTCCGTAGCCTTACTCAAGCACTGATCCGGACTCGAGCATAGTTTTTTGTATGAAAATCTCTACTCAAATCTATGCTTGAGTAACGATTTCTGTCTCTGAATACGGACCTTAGTATGAAAACCGGATAAGCGCCTCCAGCGGGTGATTTGGGAATTGTACAATTCCCAACAAAATGTACCGCTTTGCGAATGCGTTTGCGTGTGCTATACTCGAGTCGAAAGTCAAAGGAAATGCACAGACTCGGGGCTCAGTAGTAGGACAAAATATTCTAGGGAAACAAAGTTATAGAGTCAGTTTTTCCACAAAACAAAAAGGACCACTAGTAAGGTTCGTATTCTGAAAGAAATCGTAGATTTGAGTCGAGATTGTCATACAAAAATGTATGCTTGAGTTCAGATCAGTGCTTGAGCAGAAAATCCGAATTTGAGCCTTGTATTATATCGGTTTCAGATGTATATAAGTATAGATATTCTAGAATAGAACATTCTAGCACCTACTAGGTAGAATATTAGCGCTGTGTTAGCAAGTTCTGCAAAATCTCGTTTTGCAAATTAGTTTGATCAAGTTTTGTTTAATATCAAACAGTAGATAATTATCATTAGGTTGTAAATCTTGAGACTTTGTGCTATATAACTTGACGAATGACAAGTGTATTTCATTATTAGTATTCGTACACTAGTAGGTACACTAGAAGCTCTTTAGACAGAAATACCTGTCGCCCGCGGCGTTGCTCGCGTTCTAGACCCTTTAGAGTGTGACTTTTCAAAATTCCTTTCTTAGTGCACCCCTAGCCCCGAACAGGGGCGACATCTACACAATAAGCCTTTCAGGCTGCAGTGATATCGCAGCCGCAAAAAGCTAATAAAAAAATTAGTAAAAATAGTGAAAAAAAATACCCCTACACATATACTACGCTCCAAATTTCATATCTCTAGGACTTACAGTTTAGGCTGTGCGTTGATTGTCAGTCAGCTTCAAAAGAGTTTTATATATAGATTTACTTATCTATAAAAATGTTCAACATATTTCGATTGTTTTGGATTTCCAGCATTTTGCATATGTATTTTATAAAATATTTAGTAGATAAAAATTTATAATAGATAGGACGTCAAACATCAAGATAATAAACGTAGTAGGTACGAATCTATAATATTAGATACCAAGGACTGTTCCATATTCTGTGTATCAAAGAGATAATTACTTATCTTTCCTTAAATAAACTTATGTATTTACCAAAATAATAGAGGCATCAAAGTCGAGATTAATTAGGTTTGAATACGCTGTTTGATGTGACTAAAATACCGTATATTTTCTTTTAAGTATTTTGTATTTTAATAAGTAATATACGAGTAGGTACGGATGCAAAATAAGATGATAATTTATTTGGTATAATATGGTCATACTGCAGTTTTATTAATTGGGCTTGTTTCATTAAACAAACGTATTAATTTATATTATTATGGTGGATTCATTTAGATCAAACTTGAACTTATATTTTCAACGGTTTATGAAATCCAATGACACGGTGTTCGGGCGCATTTCCAACAGACCTACGTCGAACAGACTGAGTTTCACACCAAAAAATACACAGAAATTATAGCGCAGTTTATTTTAAGAGTATCCTATAGAGATGCGTACAGTCATTGAACACCTTAGCCTTCTTGCAGACGTCTTGTTTGTGCTGGGTTGCCTCCGCACTCTCTATGCACGTCCCACCGTAGTCGTTTACGGTGTTCTGCAACTCGTTCTGACGCTCGATTAGGACACGTTTTCTGTGAAAATAGCCATGATTTAAACAACTGTTCACTTGTTTTTTTATGATTTAAACAACTTTTGTTTTTAGCCTAATTTTATTATGTCCCGAGGCTCTAGTCACGTGCACATTACGCAATAATAATAGTTATTACGCTTTGAGATTTTGGAAAAATTGAGGTAACTACGAGTATTGGGAAAAGTAGAAGTAGAAACAGATTATCAAATTCTTTCTTGCGATCAATCAATACAATCAATATAAGATACAAAATTATGTCATTGTATAGACTAAAACAGCTACTGAGAATGGTATTGTCACGGAAAATAATAATATATAATTAATAATTTTCCTACAGCACTACTGGTTGAGCCTAGCAGTTGTGACACAGAGGATAAAGAGGGATTATTTAAATGTTACATCTTAAATGTAGGTTGCAAAAACAGTTTAGAGATTATGATAGAATCAACAGAACGCCATTACAGAGTGGTTTTAAGCTTAATGAAGGAGATAATTTAATTGGTGATCCGGGAATTATTAAGTACCTACAAATCCCAAGTGAAATTAAATTAGAATCTTTGAATGTTTGAATTGACGTTACAAGATTTTAAAGTCTTGTAAATCATGGTTAAAATAGAAAAGTAATTTGATTAAAATATATTACGAACAATGTAATATTTTTTAATCAAATTACTTTTCTTCTGATAGGAATAACTTGAGAAACTTTGTCCCATAAACTAAGATTACCAATTAATATTCTGAGCCAATAAAATAATGGCTTGTAAAAAAGTAGCAGATTATCGAAAATGCTCTACGATTTGTTTGAAAATTAATAATTGTTCAAAGCCTGCAGGTGAAACTCGCGGGCACCTTTCTTTTGTACCTATTCTTTGTTATCATCATTGTCTGCTTTAACAGTGGACTTATCAACTGGATATATTAATTTACCTTTAATTTCTCCGTAGAAATGTTTTTGACCTTTTATATCTATCGACTTTCCGTGATCTTTCAACATCAGAACCTGAAAGGGCACTAACGCTTCGTCTACCAGATTATTTTTTACTCAAGTAAAATTACCTATAAGCATCCAAATTGATCACTCCGTTAGCATTCATGATGCCAAACTTCTTGAGCACGCAGAACATGATGCAAGGCTCATCTGACTCCTGGAACTCTACGCGCTTTAGCTTCGGGTACATCTCGTTGAGGCATTGCTCGGCCACCATGTCGCTCGTCTTGTCGTGTGCGTACATGACCGACATGCGGGCTTGAGCAGCGGTGATGATGACGAGAAGAATTAAAACTGGAAATTAATGAAAATGCGTTTGTAACTGGCCAAAAAGCCACCTGCTCACCTATACTGCCCACCTGCTCACCTATTGGTAGTTATAAGATGGTCGTACAGGTGCGTGGATGTGATCATTTTTCAATTTCATACATTTTTTACCATTTCCAATCCACCATAAAAGGTATGGATAGATAACCATTAAGATTGTGAATCGAGCGTAGGGTTTACATAGAAATTCAATTTCTCAGAACGTGTAAAATAATTTGTACATATCATAAAATACCCACGCTTTTCATTTTTCTTTAGCTAGTGGAATTCCAATAAAAACAATATTCAGGCATATTTCTTGCAATATTATTTTATGCAGCGACTGAAATAGCGACTGGGCATTTCCTTTGAGCAGAATAATTCCAAGAGCTAATATTATTTTCAATGCGTAATCACTCGAAGCAACTACCAATGTGAATGAGTGATAGTCATTCAAGTTATTTTTTTACCTAATAACATTTCTCGCAATCTCACTTAAATTAACAACTTTTACGTTTTTATTCTAATTACTATTGCGTATTTACTTATAACTCGCAGAACAGTTGAGGTCCAAAGATGTCACTACTGGAAGACGGCCCTCACAACAAAACTGTTATGGTTCTGCTCTGCCCACGCCATCACACAATTTTTCTTTTTTCTCTACTTTTACAGTGAAGCACTTATTTATGACTGTATTTTATTTAAATGTTATACGACAGGTTAGGTATTTACACGGTAGGTAGATACTACCGTCCATCGGAATCAGTAAAAAAATTGTGATAACATTATTTATAACATTTGTTATAACATTATTTATAAGAAGCGCTCCTGGCGTAACTTGCTTAGCCAATCTTCACTGATTATTTAAGTTAAGCAACGTTCTGTGCGGTCACTATTTAGATGGGTGACCGCTACTGGCATTTACATCTGAGCGCTTCCGTGCTTCGGAGGGCACGTTAAACCGTCGGTCCCGGCTCTAGCAGTGGTTAAGCCACGAAGGAGGCCTTAAGGTGGCCTAAAAACTCCGTCACCAGAGTTGGCCACTAACTCATACGAGCTTGCTTATTTATAAGAGTTTTTTTACCTTAAATTGCTTTTCATGACGAAAAGCAATTTAAGTTGACACTCTTCCGGGAATACCTTTGAGTTAGGGTCATGGTAAAAACAAGGAAAGGCTTTGTTTGCTCACTGTCAATACCCCCCACGGACCTACTTTGATAATATTAAAGGAAAACCTTTCGCTTTGATATGCAGAGTGCCCGTTCATTATGTACCCAAACCTTGTTATCTCGGAAACCAGTTTCGCAAAAAGCACCCTTAATTTCGCTTTTTAAAAAGGTTAAATCTTTGTTTTTATGCGGTTTTACAATAAAAGAACAAAGGAGGTTATTAGTTTTATTAAGTACAAAAAATAAAAATATTAACTTATCACTAATGTACAGTCACTACCATTCATCAGGGTCTGTGTAGGAAATCGCGTACAGTTGCGTACAGTCATTGAATATTTTTGCCTTCCTGCAGATGTCATGATCCAAGTTCATTCCGTTGATATTTGACGCACACGTTTCTCCCACATCAGAGATCAAAATCCTAGGGTCGTATCGATGGATGGCTTGAACCCTTCTGTAGTAGTTCTTTATGTTTATGAAGCCGTCGTTGGACATGATGCCAAACTTCTTCAACACACAATGTATGATGCATGGAATATCGTTCCTGTCTATGTGTAGCGGGTACTTGTAGAGATTCCTTGGGTACATTTCTGTGAGGCAATCGTTGGTTACCTTATCGCTCATTTTGTCACGTGCATAGAGTATAGAAATTGAGGGTTCTGATTCCAACGTTTGAGAGAAGAAATTCGTTCTGTAACCTCTCACTGTTGTGGCCAGCAAAATTGTAGAGAAGATGAGTATTTCTGAAATTGCACCCATAAATCGTATTGGCGATTTTCAAAATATAGAACGTGTAATAGGATGGTTATGATCGTCTAGAGATTCACCAGAAGTTTTCTGAAGACAAATTGTTAAGACTCTATAAATTAGGTGCTCGATTTTCTTTTTTCTTTGTTATTTTATCAAACCCATTTCGCTGATGGTTGTACTCGTTGCTTGCAGTTTATAAATTGTACCCCTGAGTGATATTGAGACAATCCTCAAAATGAACTTTATGGCTATTACAATAACAGTAAGATTGGTGCGCACAATGGCTAATCCACTGAAACGTTTACCAAATACACGAGCGAACGTACAATACCTCATAATATGTAAGCATTGTAAGCATTAAGCATGTAAGTAATCGCTTACAAAATCGATTTCCTGCTTAAAATTTTCGTCAACCTCTTTCCTGTTTCGAATGTAATATAAAGGTACTTTTTACCGAGAATTCTTACAAAGGGAACAAGGAACAATAAAAGTTGTGTACTGACACTAAAACATTTCTTTGTTTTGTTTCAGCTAATTTTCCTTTGAAAATATAGTTTAGATTCTTTTTTTGCTGGTTTTATTAGTTTATGAAACGGATTCTATTTAGGCAGCGTATTTATCGGAGATGTGCGAGGTAAAAATCAACCAAACAATAGTTTCTAGATTTTTTCTCGCACACCACTTCAACTACCACACACTTTCTCACATCTTTGGATGATACCCAAACTTATCAGGCCTAGAAAGTAAGATATAAATACGGCGTTTTTTTCCGCCAAACTGATGGTTCTTCATTATTATCTTGGCAGGCGTTTTGATGGATTGAACAGCTAACAAAGTTATGGATTGTCTTATAGTTTCTACAGAAAAGTTTTTTTGCTTCTAGTTTTTTGTACAAGCACAACACTGTTGTGTTGGTTTTTATAAGGCTACATAATTTTTATAGACCTTATTTGACCTATTTAAATTCTTTTTGGTCTAATATTATCTGTATGAATTCAAAAGTACTTACTTTTCATTTTTCAGAGATTTAAGATTACTTTCACTAAGTTATTTTGCGATTCGCGCTGAACTTCTCAGTTAGTGCATTGTTCGTCAACAGATTTTTGAGATTACCGGAACTCAACTAAAGAGCAATGTTTGAGTTGGTACCTTACTAGCTTACCTACAATTTATATTGTTACTGTGATTGCATAGTGTTTATATACTCGGGAACACAATCGCCTATTGTACATTGCGATAACAAAAAGGTGCACTTTTTTCGCGTCGATTGTGCTATGGTCAGGTGGTGGGTGAACTTGATGATTATCATAATGATTAATAAAAAAAGTTAAGTTAAATAATTTAACCTCTTAAAAGAAGTTTGGTCTTTTTTTAGATGCATGATTTTGTATTTTTAGCCATAGGTTTATTTGTACCTAATCATGATTAATCAGTGTTTGAAATTAAATATTAATACAGATGTATGAAGATTTAAATCTTTGGCTTTCACCTAAATACAAGTAATTGGTAATGTCACGTGTCGTCAACGTAATCTGTTGTTGATTGGTGTAACATATGCATGAAATATTACAGAAATGAGCGTCTACATGTCTCTTGGTATGACAGTTTGAATGAATTATACAAGTTTTATTTAAATAACGTCTCAGTCTGGATGACAGATTATTCGGATTATTCGGATCCTATTTTTCTATTTGACAGGATTCAAGAAATGAGCAAAGCCGGTGGAAATAATTTATATTTTCGCTGAAACGCACCCATACCAAATTGATTGAATTGAAAAACTTTTTTAATACTTCTCAGCCTTTTATTCCCTGTCGTGTTCCAAATTTCTTTTGAAGATTTTATGTTCGTTCAAAGCAAAAGGAAAGGTATAGCTGGGCATGGGTGCGAACATGGTGAAGAAACTGTCTTATGCTGAATAAAATGGTTCCTTGTGGTTCCTTACAATATTGTTCTTTTAAGTTGTCACTATTTTGAGTGACAACGACCACAAAAGACACGAAGAAGGAAACGAAGGTGCACTGACAGGACATTTTTAGAACAAAATAATCAGTGTGGTGATTGTCTATATTTGATACCATCAGAATCCGTCAGAATCTGGCAAATTACCATCCAAATGACAATTTAGAGACCGATCAACTGTAAATTTGTCAGATTCTGACAAATTCAGATGGTAACAAAAGGGGATTTTTTAACTGCACCTCTATAATACTGAATTGCACACTAAATTTGCTAATCAAATAAATCAATTATACAATACTATTAACTTCAGTTTATTTTTTTAGCAGATAAATGACTGTACTAAAAATTAACTACTTTCCCAAATTAGTAGGTTAGGTTAGGTTTATTTATAAAAAATGCGAGCGAAGCGAGCCCATCTATAAAATCTGCTAAAAAAATAAACTGAAGTTAATAGTATAGTATAATTAATTTATTTGATTAGCAAATTTAGTGTGCAATTCAGTATTACAGAGGTGCAGTTAAATACCACCCCTAACAAAATATAGACAATAGTTCGTGTGGTTAGGATTGTAAAACGTTTGTGTTAGCAAAATTTACAGGTAAAAACGTATAATAATTTCATCGTCTTGTTGGTAAATGTCGCAGATTACCAAAATAGTAATCAATACTCTGAAGTAAATGTTAGGCTAAATAAAAATAATTGAACTAAAGATATACTTTCTTTTCCATCATGTTCGTGTTTCATCAATTTTTTTTTGTCAAGTATGTCAAGTTACTATTTACGTCAATGCACAAGTTGGCTACTTGGGTAGAAAATTTGTCTTATAGCTTGTTATAACTGCTCTAAGCGAAAAATGATTAATTAATTGGAAGAGATGGAGGGGAAAATTATAAAAAAGTGCTTGAACTGGATCAAATTCATGTTTCTCAAATTCCATGCTTGGAATGTATCGTTTGAAGAATGGGGATTTTAGTGGAAAGTTAGTTCCTTAGCAACATGAAATTAATTTTTTAACAGGTATCAATTTATGGAAATTTTAAATGTGAAGAGTTTAATATTCTGAGTTCATATTTTTCAATAATATTTATACACAGATTCGGAGGATTAGAAAGCCGAGAGATTTCAGAAGATAATATCTTCTCTTTAGGCATTACTGTTAATCAGGATTTGATGTCGAGTCAAGAGATTTTAATTCATAATAATAATTGGAAGTTCAGACGGGTTAGATTAGTGACCAAAGTAAAAATAGTATTTTTTTCTAATTTTGGTTACTTATAGATTTGAGAAGAACGTTCAATAAAACTAAGGCAAAATATTTAAAATTTATTATTTCAATCATCATCACTTAGCAACTGCTGTACAATAAACAGTCCGATTTTTTTTATCCAACACCAAATGTTACAAATTTTCTTAGTAGCCTCAGTAGTAGTTACCAGATTAGTAGATTTAGTAGTCGTAGATGGAAGGACTAGAATCGGTTTCGATGTAGTAGAATACTTGTGTTGTATTACTGTTTCGTAGTAGTCATAGTACATTGGATAAAAACATGCCCTAGCATCTATGTTTTTAAGTATAACGCTGTAAAGTAACAAAACTGTAGCACAAATTACTAAAGAAAATTTCATGGTTATTTAAATCAATCTAATAATCGATTTAGATTATTTTTTTTTTTCTCACAACTCTATGTACGTTACAAAATATAGGAATTTAGATCTAAGTGGTTACAGTTTACTTAGTGGGTAGGAACATGTACCTAGTACCTACCTACCCCGTAAGGTCGCTGCAATTTGGAGTTTGGCTAAAAATACATGTCTTTGTAAATAGTAGTAAAAATAAAAATAGTACAGTAGTAAAGAATAAAAATTCTGTCTAGCTATAATAATAACATTGTTAAGTTATCATTTCTTTTATCTGAATTATATATTCCACTCTTAAGTAAGTACAAATTTAAAAGCACTAATGAACTATAGTTTTCTCATTGCAAAATATAAATACTTGTAATCACTATTACATAAACTAAATTAGTTTCCCGTCACTGTCATTATAAGTTTCAAAGGAAATGTTGCAGCTGCGTTTTTCTCCGTGAAATGGAAATGTGAACTTTTCCCTCGAGTTACAAAAGCCTTAAAATTTTGAAATTCAATCTTCTTGTGAAATAGGTTTGCTTTGCAGTTGAAGTTGGACAACTCTTTTTACCCGACGCGGACCAAAAGGAGGGTTTTTATATTTCTTTCAGATACTTCAATTTCCTGCATTGGCGTTTGCAGCTGACTGGAGCGACGCAAACAAAATTACCTCTAACGTTTCCAATGAATTGAAAACTCCATCGCATTTTATGTGGAAATGGATAAATACAAACTTTAGTTTCAATCATGTTTCAATGGTAGATTTTATCAAAAAGAGATTTCCAAAGAATTAAAATAGTAATGGCAGGAAATTGCAGTGGTTTTGATAACACGGCTGAGAGACCATGGGTTCAAGGTTTTTTTTTATTTACAACCTATTGGCCAACGTTTGACAGCATCACAATGTTAAAAAAATATTCTGCAATGTAAACTGTACAAAATATTATGAAAAAATTTAACACATCATAAAAATTAGGTACCTACAATGATGGCTAGTGATCTTTTGACTAAATTATTGATGTTGGCAGATTTTATTTCAAACATTACGAAATCATTATGTAATTCAGTTAGAATCGGAGATTAATCTGTTTAAAGTAGCTTAGGGGCTTAGGCATCTTGCCATTAAAAAAAGCTAACTAACGTTTTTCTAATTTAATGCGACTTGTCCAAGTCTTAAGCGTCATTTAACTAATGAGAAAAGTATTGCTCTCTTCATACAAATTACTTGTTCTAGGCGTTTACAGTATGATACCGCTTACTTCAAATTTTTCGATACTTGCGGTGCGGTGTTCACTGTCATTTTTATTAATCTTTGGAACACATTAAAAATCTTTGTGTCACACACATTGATCTAGAGGTACATATCGATCGGTGTTTTTACAAATTAGCACTTACGCAACGTTTGCCTTTAACCAAAGTTGACATTCATATTCACACAATCACAAGAATGAAAATAAAAATGAAAGTATCCCATACGTTTTCATTTGTAGTATATTTATTGCGTCAACTCAGTTGCTGTAAAGTTATCAAATTATGATCAAGTTTTGGCATACGAGTCGTGGCCTGGAAAGACTAATTTTGTTTCGACGTGATGTCTGCTTTGCTGCAGAGAGCGGCGACGTGTGCAAACCGCCTTATTTAGAACTTAAAACCAACTTATTGCTTGTGTTCAAGAATAAACAAACAGGGGTCGGGTTGTAATTAATGCACTGGCTTCAACTTGTTTTGAAATGATGCCAATTAAACGTGGAAATCGTACTATTTGAAATAAACTTTGCTGTTACGCCGAGAGTCAATATCAAAGTCCACTTATAAATACTTTGATGCAAAGGTTGTTGGAAATTAATCGTTCTAAGCAATAAATAAGGCTGCCTTTTGAAATTAAATGAAATCGTTTGCACAACAGTTTAACAGTTTTAGCCCAGTCAAATTAGCATTTCACCTCGGAATTTGAGATACCAAGCTATAAACTCGTATAAACTTGTATCTTGACATCCTGAAAGTTGTTTCAAAACCTACATATGGTAGGCTGTCCGCGACTATTAAAATCTCAAGGTCAAAGGTAAAAAAGCGATCTTTTTCAAATATCTCATTTCCTATGGGTTTTTTGCTATTTGTATGTATGATAAATATTGTAGAAAATTAATTTCCCTACAACTTTTGTTCCAATACAAAGTTTATACGTTGTATCGTTTTCGAGACCACGTTTTATAACTTTTACTATAACTGAAAAACTATTTAAGCTAGAATAAAAATAAAAACAGTTTTGGAATGTCTAAGCAAAGCCCTATTCTATGACATCCAATTTGATATTTTTGTACGACTTTTTTTTTACTCTCTTCCAACAAAAAATCCCTTTAGCTACCACGGTGACTGCCGGCAGGGGAAAATTGGATAAAAGTTCCAGAAATCCCTTTAGTGGCCCATTTACACCGTTTTCTTCTAAAAGTCTAATTAAACAAAAATAACGTAGCTTTGCCAGCTCGGCACGTATTGACCATTGTGACCTTTGACCTTGAGATTTTAATGGACGCGAACACCCTACCATAATATTATGTAGGTTTTGAGACCACTTTTAGGAGGTCAAGATACAAGTTTATGCGAGTTTATATATGCGAGCTGGGTATCTCAAATTTCGAGATTCTTACCTAATTTTGACTAATTTGACTGGACTATTTTACCTTTTACGCTTGTTGGTGTTTTGTTTGTGCTCATGTATCAAATAAACTACTTACTCGACAGAAATAATACAGCTTTGTAGGGTAAATGCCACGAACTAGTAGCTGAAGCGTAAGATGGGTAACCCAAAGGCAGAGGTATTGCTAAAACCACGGTCAATTTTGTAGAGGGTTATACCTTCTCCAAAATTTACCGTGATCTTCATCATGGTTCCTACAGCCTGTAGAAGGCGATTTCTAGAAACCATTCTGATACTATAATGAGGGATAATAATGATCTAGCAGTCGTTAAGCCATGACGGAGGCCTTAAAGCGGCCTAAAAACTCCGTTAACAGAGTTGGCTACTAACTCATACGAGCTTCTAATGGAACCCGCTCTTCTCCACACAGAATACAATAATAATAAATAATAAATATTCACGGACACTTAACACAACGCCTTCTAGTCCCAAACTAAGCAAAGCTTGTACGATGGGAACTAATGAGGGATTAATGAGGGAATGAGGGATAATTCAGTGTAGTTCATGCGGTGAGCCACATCGATAGAATGAGGTATGTATGAGGTATATGTATCTACGTACTTTGTCTAATATTACATTGTAGGTATGGAAGAAGGTCGTCGCACGTGCTCTCTCCGCAGTTGAAAAGATTAGCTGAGCTCAACCCCTTATCGAAATTTGTGGTCTTTGCTACATTACTGTAGATATTTATACTGCGCGTAATCTGTGACAATATTTGGTAAAATGTGCGGTTTCATCATAATATTACTGGTTTATTATGTTTTATTATATATAGTAAGTAACCTAATAGTAAATAAATTGTACAACTACATAAAATTTAAAATGGTATTTATTGTAGCCAATATATTTTTATGGTATGTAATCAATGATCTTCTACCTAAAAGATTTTTTCCATTCCACAACTTTGAAGTTGTGAGGAATATAGCAATTCCTCACAACTTCAAAGTTGTGGAATGGAAAAAATTATGCTAAGCCAAAAAGTAACATAGATTTATATTAATTTCAGTTAAAAATCACGGTAAAATGCACTTTTCCGGTCTAAGTAGTAGGTACCACACTACAATAGTACGACTAAAAAATTTAAAGTGAACGTCAGGTAAATTACAGAAGTGCTCGGTAATTCTATTTATGAAGAGCCGCTGGCGGCATCTCCAACTTTCCCCATCTTCTTTCAACAGGTTCCCAACCAGCTCTTGTTTATTCATGGAAGACACTTTCCTGCTTATCTCTACCGACTTGTGTAGAGGTGCCTGGGGTCATTTTGTATTTGTTTTATAAGTTTTCTTGGGGACGTAAATCTTGGGGTTGTTTTGCAAAATTAGCTTTAATTGCAAATAGCAAAGGTTAATTTTGAAGTGTGTTTAAATCGGTACGATGAACCACTTGACTTCATTCAGGTTATATAAGAATAATCGGGGCGATGAAAAAAAAACTTTGCTTACATACACGAACTGTTTTATGGGTAACACGTAGGTGTGCGGAAGACAATCTCGATTCAGTGTTTATTTATTAAGTAGATAGGTAAATAATTAATAACTTAAGTAATGTAGGTATGTTTGATATACCTACTTACATTATGTTATTTACATTTTGTGATTATCGTTAGTTTGCGTCAGTAAGTTACGAAATATTATATTTTTATAGATATTAACGAAAGCTAGACCTAAAGAAAATACCATTAGATATGCGGATTACATGTGCTTCGCAGATTTTCACTTTATATGATAATCTCGGTTGTACGCGTGTGAGAAAAACATTTTGAATTCTAGCAGTCTATTTGGACAGATTATACTGAAAATTCATTATTATAATATATATATGATTATATTGTAGTCCGTAGACGAAACGAGAGCCACACCACGAGAGGAATCAAAAGTCTGCGGAAACAAACACTGACATTGGCAAATTCGTGGCAGCCCTAGCCACCGAACAGCCACAAGAAAAGAAGAAGAAGAAGAAGATAAACCATATGTTTTTTTATTATTATTTTTTTTGCTCCTTGGAGCAGACTATAGTTTTAAAACCATACCGCCTAGTCTAACGGTATGTTTTTTCCCATTATGTTAGTTTGTTTATGTACGTTTGTCTTGCGTAAATGATAAGTCAAGTCAAGTCTTCGTCAAATCGGCTGTCGTTTGTTCTGAAGAGAAAATGGTGGATTTTCCCTCCAAAACCTGAATCGAGTTTTCACATTCAGAAAAACACACATTTATTCCAATGGCTTCACACTTTATGTTACGACCTAAGTATTATTGGTTAAAATTCCACCAAAATTAAACAACAATACCCACAATAATGCAATAAAAAAAAACAAAATAAAAATGCTAAGCTGTTACAAAAAATGACAAAATTCGAATCTCTGAACCATATGAACGAACAGACGCCATAAATAAAAGAAGATAAAACGTCAAAATCGTATGGAATTAGTCACGTGACTTATCTTTTAGATGTTTTTAACCGAATTTAAAAAAGGAAGACGTCCTTATCCACGTAGACGAAATTTTTGCGTATTTTGCTTTCCTGTGACTTTTTATTAAGTGGTGTTTCCTGTTACTACCTATAACATTCCCAATGAACAGCCACCATCATCATTATCTGATGATGAAGCCGAAGGCACTTGAATTGAAGTCGGCCTGATAAATTACCTATCTCTTCTCTAGCGATTGTATATAGGAACCTATGTCCACTGGGCTATAACAAAAAAGAACAATTGGCAAACAACGGCAGCGCATTATCATAATTGCTTATTATTTTTATAATAGAACAGAATTTCATAATAATAATAGACCTCACTTTAGGTGCGTAAATAGATAAAGCCTTGGCATAATTGCTTTTCATTGGTAATGCTGAATTATTCATACCACGCCAAAGGTACAATTATCGGGGAAATCAAATGATGGGTTTCAAATCAAATTTGATGTGGTTCGTGGAATTTATATTTGTAGAAAGCGAACGACCGCGGCTTCGCTGCTGGATAAAATTTAATAAAAATACCAATGATATTTACCAGTGACAGGCGTCATGGCTCAGTCGGTAGTAGCTCTGCCTTCCGTGCTGTGGGTCGTGGGTTCGATTCCCACCGAGAACAAACATTTGTGTGTTGTAAACATAGATGTTTGTTCTGTGTCTGGGTGTTTCTATGTATTATAAGTATGTATTTACAAAAAAAATGTATGTATATATACTATCAGCCATCTAGTTTCCATAGTAGCTTCGCTTAGTTTGGGACTAGAAGGCGTTGTGAATATTTATATTTATTTATTTATTTTATAGATTTATCTTAAAAAATTGCATCTTAGATAAGCTCACGAAACAGAATACGATTGTAATGAGTAGAAAGCTTTATACATAATAACGTGTGTCTACGAATAAAAGATAATTACTGTAGATTGCCATAAAAATAGTAAATAACTTAGTAGAGTATTTTTCTCATAATTTCCGTAGTAATTTTGTCTATTTAGACATAAAACAAGCTATAAAATAAGTTCTAAATATTGATTAAAATTTATTTTATGGTGCACCAAAATTCTCTTAAAAACGTGATACCCTAAATAAGATAAATCTCGACTCTTGTTTCAGCAATTAGCATCATGTCAAATATACATTAAATATGACTCTTGATCACTCATTTAAATTGCGGTGGCGTCGTCTTGTCGAGTTTTCTCAGAGTAATTAACGGGACAAGAATCTACTACGAATATTCAAAGTGTGATCAAGAATCAAGAATCAGCCGCGCTTCTAGCCAAGCTGAAAGTAATCGCTAGAGAATACTTAGAACAGTTAGAACGAATCAATGTATGGGACATTTCTAAACAGCACTGGAATCCGGATAAATTTTTGATGTTTCTAATCTCTGGCTTGGCTATTTGTTAAATTCCAACTTGGCTAGAAGGGCAGATATGAACGAATGAAAACGAATTATCGAATAAGTGAATAAAGATATTTAGAACACCATTGGAAGCGACAAAACCGATTTCTTAATTTTTTTACTTTTATTAATTTACTTAAATTTTAAAAACACGTTTTGTTAATCGATTTGCTGACATTATCTCTCTCAAAGTATTGCCTGCTCTATCGCACTCGCAACTATGCCAGGGATTATATAATCTGTGGCCAGGGCAATTAATTGAAGTTAATGAAGAGGCCTGTCTGGCAGGCCCTTTGATTACATACCGGGAGTCGTTAGCTTGCATCCCGTTCAGATTTCCAGGATATTCTCGTAGTAAGAGGATGATAATTATTATTATCCCATGCTACTAATCTTTTTATACAGGGTGCCTAAGAGTATTTCCGAAGCCACAAAAGAAAAAACAAAAAACCTATACACTTTTAGATGGTTTTTAATGTTTTCGACATCATGTGAATAATACTAATACGTGGTAAACTAAACATAAATGCCTACCAAATTAAAAACTCATTAAAAATCAATATAAAAACTAGTAATATAAGAAAACACAAAAGAAAAATCGAACAAAAAACTAGGAAAACTAAAGTGGTAGGTCAGTTGACACTACTAATTGGGACACACTGTACAAGAGTAAAGACTGACAGACACCTAGTACAAAGATATTTTTCAGTATTTATACTTACCTGGTTTACCCAGGTATAAAAAAATAAATGATCTGGTAATGCGAACTCATTTAGCTTTATTTCCAAAACGTAAGTTGAATAAAAAATAACAAAATACCCTGTGATAACAATACTATAAACTGGTTATCTTTTCGTACCTAGTTTCAAGGCTTACAGCTGCACTCAGAGACGTACGTTAAAAGATAACCAATGCTTAGTCTATTCACATAATTACCAAATAGTAACGAAGAGCAGAGACACCACTAGTTTTAAATCACAGTTGAGTTAAAGTGACGTCTCTGAGTACGACAGTTAATCTTCTTGATAAGGTTTATGACGACCATTTAATTTTACCAAGCTATAAATATGTTATCGCGTACTAAAGTAGGATATGACGTCAATATCAGTGGAACGAGCTCATAATGTGGTCCAGTTGCTAATACTACTTATATTATAAACTAGCTGATACCCGCGACTTCGTAAACCTTCCACCAACATATCTGTCAACCAGCATACGATGAACCTCGTAGCAAATGGCTGCGTTTGGTTGAGAGAGTTCAAGCTGTGTCAAAGAATTCACGTCTTTGACTTCAATAAAATATAGCCTATGTTTCAAAGGGTTTCCGAATGGTATGTTTCGTTGAAATTGGTACAGTAGTTAAGGCGTGATCCGCGAACCAACAAACAGATAAACAGACAAACTCTATTTTCGGAATCAGAATCGTTTATTTCGTAGATCTGCTTTAGTCTATCCATAACATTCATTTTAGTTTTTGGCTTTTTTACAGTTTTATTATAATAAAGATAGATAGATATATAGACTAGCTGATACAAAATGTATGAGGTAAGATCGGCCGCATACGCTCGGTTATTTGATTTGATTTTATAGCATATATAGGTACACTAGGTACACTAAAGTTTTCAATTTAAAGTAAAACTATTTAAGTAATCTGTGGTAAACGGTGTTGGTGCCACAATTAATAAGTTAGTTTATGATACCGCTTTATTTATATGTATTGAGGTACTATTTGTTTACCCAAATAAAAAAAAAAAGTCTATATAAATAAAATGGTGATCAGCAGAACGTACACACTAGGTAGAAGTTGGAAGTAAAATGAATTGGAGCCAAGTTTGTTAACATCGTCATTGGTTCTGAGGTTTTAAAAGCCTTAAGCTTTTTGGTTTCAGTGCTTGCTAAAGGAGCACTTTGTGGTTTTTTAAAAAGGCACTTCTGAATTGTTTTTTTTTAAATACCCGGAATATTTTTTCAGATGTAAGTACGGAAGTCGGTGTTACTGCCTTTAATTTTAAAAAAAGCATACGATATCCTTCAAATATGTATGTGAGCGAAAAGAAACACTTGGAACTCACTGTATAAATAGTGAGAACCTTGGTTACCTACATCACAAGTACCAAATCATAGTTTTGGAAACAAGATAACTTGACAAAAAGTTTGTGAAATTAAATGTATAGAGTTAAAAAAACAGAATAAACAGACATCTATGTTTGCGATCACTCAAAATAAAGGTTCAAATATTAGTTCAGTGGGGATCGAACCCACAACCTACAGCATAGAAGGTACACCAACTGAACTGTTTACCAATGGCTATAATAACAGGAAACTCTAGTCTTTATCTGATAAAATACAAGTGCATCTTCTTAATACTCTTCAAGCTCTCTATTGAAGATAGTACACCATTTATCTATGGAGGAGCTCCTATGAAGCTGTCAGCGTGACATGTCACTTAATAAAAAGGGCACCAAATAATCAATCACTTCTCTAATGGATGAGGATATAATCAATAGCTTCCTATTTTTAGGGTTGCGTCTGTATTGTCGCAGTAAAATTCTTCTAAAAATAGATAAGAGGGTCAAAAGTGACGATCAGCAGGGTGTATAAAAACCTGTGCGTGGAGTCCCTACGCGCGGGACAAGTTATACTTCGAGTGCCACGCATTCACTCTCGCTCTGTGTTTAATGTGAAATTAATTTAGTATTTATTTTTATGTACTTAACCAATATGCAGTACTAAATTTTCACTTCAAAATAAAAAGTAAAAAGTTGCATGAACACTGCCATCTATTATATTTTGATTGTAGCGTATTATAGTCTCTTTCTATTTCCCCCGCTGTCAGTTGGAACTTGTATAACTTCAAAAACACGGGCGGTCAAATGCTGAATTGCTGAACACTGCCATCTATATTTGATTGTAGCATTTGTAGCGTATTAGACTATGTCAACCGCTTAACGCAACGTTGTTGGAAGTCGCATTAGAAGTATAACTTCAAATGGTCTTTTTCGGATTTTGGTACTGATTTCAATAATAATTTGATCTATCAATCGTTGCAACAGTCAAAGAATAGCTCAAAACCATCTCATGTATAGTTTGTAAACGCTGTGTACTACGAGTAACTATATTTTCTTTGCTATTAAATGAACTTGTAAAAACATGGCACTCGATTTGAAATGAAAAAAATTTGGTTAGTCACTACTGTCACTACACAATTTTATTATAGATGAACTCACTACATATTTTAGATAGGTTCAGTCTTCCCCTAGTCCCCTACACATCGAAGAAAGATCGTAAAATATGCAGTTCTAAAGTCCACTTTACTGAAATAATAAAACAGCGGAACTCTGCCTTGTGAAATGTTTTCAGTCCATTTTATAGATATTTTTGTTCAGCGCGCTGAAACTTCCGGCGGCTTTTATCTCTTATTAATGGAGGCTTCAGATGTAATTTATTGTTTTTGAGAAGCGCAACTGACGTAGTGCTTTAAGTGTAGTGTTTTATCATACTGAATCGCTGTGCTGAATTAAATGGTAATTTTTTAAGTTTGTCTACTTTGTACAACCTTCTCTTACAGAATTTGGTTCCTTCATTGCCAATAAAAAGGCGTTTTTCGACTATTAAGTCCCATACTCATAAAATCGAAATAGTTAAACAGTTGATTAAGGTGTAGTTCTGTCACTGTTACCTGTCAGTAATAGACAGCAATAATTTAAACAGCCGAATAGAGTTATGCAACGATTCGAGTTTTAACATATAGCACTTTTATTTTAATAGTTTTTCTTGTGAGTAATTGTTATTGAATTTTGGTGGAATTTTAACCAATAATACTTACGTCGTAACGTAAAGTGTGAGCCATTGGAATAAATGTGTGTAAACTGGTTTCTCTGAATGTGAAAATTCGTTTCAGGTTTTGAAGAGAAAATCCACCATTTTCTCTTCAAAACAAACGACAGCCGACTTGACTTGCTTGACTTATATTATTTCAAATTCAACACTTGATACTGGCAAAATCGTCTGTCGAAATGACGGACAGAGGCCATATAGGTATAGAAGAAGAAGAAAATTATGCAACGATTATAAGTAATCAGGTTAGTTTTTAAAGTAAATAAAAATAAATCAGTAATTGAATTATAGTAGCTGCCAAATAACACCGCAATACAGGTCATTCACCCACCTTCACCACGATGTCGCAAAATTCAATTTATGTATGGTAAACAAACAGTACTACGAGATTCGGGCGATTACCGTCTTAGCGACAGGTTTGTATGGAAAGCGACAGATTTAGCCATTCATAAATTGAGTTTTGTGACATCGTGGTGAAGGTGGGTGAATGAACTGTATTGCGGTGTTATTTGGCACCTACTATAGCTGTCAACGTTTGAACGTGTTCCCGTCCAATAACTTAATATGGATCAGGAACCGGATGACGAAGCATATGACAGACCCACAGGAAGGTGGATGAAGGCCAACATTGTTCTTCCTGCAAATCTATGGGATAAACAATCCAGCAGTAAACATCTTCAGGCTAATGTGACGACGAGTGTCCTGTTGTACAGTTGTCAATAAAATACCATTAGCCTTTAAGTTTTAAATTGACTAATACAAACTGTACCGGGCTTACAGTCAACGAGAAAACCGAAGTTACGTTTATCTACTTACGTCCTACGGAGATGAGTAGACGCTATAATATGTTTGAATATCTAGCTATAATATTATCAAAATAATTGGACGTTTTTACAAAGTCGATACGACGTCGATACGACGACGCCTACAGGATATCGATGGAGTGCGCGACATTTAGTACAAGATGTTTTCACACAGTGGGGCAGCGCCATCTTGTTTGAGTCACTGACCAAAACATTTCAGTGTTGGCGTTGAGTCTGAGTTTAAATTAGTTAATTCCCGAAAGTTATTTGCAATTTTTGTATGGAGATAAGTAGTTTGGTGATTGAAAACTGTTTGTCTTGAGTTTTCGATTACATTTCATAAATAAAAAAAACCTGTGCGTGGAGTCCCTACGCGCGGAAGAAGTTATACTTCGAGTGCCACGCATTCACTCTCGCTGTGTTTAATGTGAAATTAATTTAGTATTTATTTTCATGTACATAACCAATATGCAGTACTTATTTAGTTAGAAAAGGTTCTATGCTCATTTGATTTCAAGTAATTTCAGCAGTGACATCTATCTTTGTCACGGGCAAAACATGGGCGGTCAAATGCTGAACACTGCCATCTATTAACGTGAGTTAGAGACAAAGACTATGTCCTCCCGTTTAACGCAACCTTGTTGGAAGTCGCATTAGAAGTATAACTTCAAAACAACACAGGCTTAGTGTGCAAAGGTCCTATGGGAGCGATAAAGAGCGATTTAAAAGCTTCAAATCAGCCGAGTAGAGCATATCTCGTAGCCCGTAGCAGCTGTCGTAGCTCGTAGCCGCTACGTGAGTGCTACGATACGAAGTACAAAGTAATTTACTACGTGTCTTTTTCCAAAGTCGCTTTGACATTGAGTGGTGGTTTCGAGTTTGTAAGTAAAGTGTACGTTTTCTTGTTTTTCTTTGTTTTCTCGCCTCAATATTGAAGGCTTTAGCTGGGTATAAACGCAAAAGATAGTATAAACTTTTACAAATTAGAAATTGCACAGTATTTACAATTATAGGGTAGTAGTCCTGATATCTCAACACTTCGGACAATCGGCTTGTTCCATTATATAGACATAAAAAAGTTTATAAAAAAGTGACACTTTTGTGCCTAAAGTTGTAGGCTCCTTTTATTTTAATTTATCCGTGATTTCTATTAAAAGCAAAAGTAGCTAGTATTAGAATAAAAAGCAGTTTACTAAATACGAGTAATTTTTGGTTTCGTAAACACCTACCTACACCTACCTACACCTACCTACACCTACCTACACCTACCTACACCTAACTACACCTAACTACACCTACCTACACCTACCTACACCTTCCTACACCTACCTACCCCTACCTACACCTACCTACACCTACCTACACCTACCTACACCTACCTACACCTACCTACACCTACCTACACCTACCTACACCTACCTACACCTACCTACACCTAACTACACCTAACTACACCTACCTACACCTACCTACACCTTCCTACACCTACCTACCCCTACCTACACCTACCTACACCTACCTACACCTACCTACACCTACCTACACCTACCTACACCTACCTACACCTACCTACACCTACCTACACCTACCTACACCTACCTACACCTACCTACACCTACCTACACCTACCTACACCTACCTACACCTACCTACACCTACCTACACCTACCTACACCTACCTACACCTACCTACACCTACCTACACCTACCTACACCTACCTACACCTACCTACATCTACCTAAACGTACCTACACGTGCCAAACTCAAGTAAAAATAATCTTTTAATATTCATTTATAAATTCATTTAATTAAAAACCGCGGTCCCTATTATTTAATTAACGTGTTGAAAGGCTCTAAAGCAAATATAATTCCCGCAGCTTTTTTATTTGTTTTTTGTTCAAAGGGACGCGAAATTCCACTCTTGTCACCGCGAGAATGTTACGGACAGCCCTAATAACGAAATACACATTCGTCATGGTCGCGCGTAAAGCCGAAGCAATTAGTTTTCAGCGGCGATGGGTTTGCAATCTGTCATGTATCTCAGTGTTATCATCATCATCATCAGCTTGTACAAGTTCACTGCTTGATAATAGGTCTTTGCATCTAATCTAGATTTTTACGTCAGGAGCCACTTTTACACATGCTCCGATGAACGGGATGTTGTAGTGCCTAGGACATGATTTTAAATGAAGTAGGCTTGCACTACCTATACTATCTTCTCAGCCTAGTCGGCCTTATCCACAGTAGGTAATGCTATATAAAATAAAATAAATTAAATGGTTACTTACGAAAAAAATCATATTGTCTTACCGAAGCCCTAAAATGGCGTGGATATTTAAATAAAAATGTTACGATACTTTTTTACGATAATTGTCAATGATTTTTAGGGAGGACTCTTAAGTAAATAGAGTCCTCCCTCTTATGTAAATTTTAATGTAGCTTATCATGGAGGAAAATAAGTCATCTAAAGTTAAAACACCATTGTTTTTTCTCGCCTTCTTGGAATATGCAAATGTAGATGATGGCTGCCGCATTTCATTAAATTGTTTTCGGTTGGTACTCTGATTTAAATAAAGAAATCTTAATGAAGTTTTTTTTAACCTCAGACTAACAAGTAACCTAAAAAAAATACAAAAAAAGATTGGCGAATACAGACTCTTAACCCGAACTAAGTTCTGACTCCATATTTGTTTACGCTGGTATTCTTACATATGGCTATATTAAAAATTAAACACACCCATTGAAACATCTAACCCATAAAAAATAAATTATACGACAGTATTTAATTAGTTATCTAATACAGTACCTATAGATATGAAACTTCTGTTATAGGCACAGTAATAAAAAGTTTTAGTATATTTCTAGAGATGTGAGCTTTAAAACAAATGACTCTCAGTATCAGTGTGATCAATATTGCACTGAAAGAAGCAGAACAGAAAATACTCTACTCACTAAAAATGTCCTTCCTTACTCTGAAGCAATGTAAACTATGTTTTTACTCAGACAAAATCAAAGATCATAATGTTTTTTAATGTTTGAAAGGAGATTCATTTCTGCCCATGCTACTATCATTTACTGTGAAGCTCCGGTTTTTACCAACCCGTTTTCCATGCATTTTCCACGAACAAACGCGACTCCACCATGTAAATACGATTAAATTGTGTTGGAAAACTATTTTTGGTTATCGGCTCCAGCAAAAGCCGTCACTATTTTGCAAGCCTTATTTGCTTACACAACCACAACGGAAAAAGAATCTTATTCTGACTAAGTTTACGACTCTTTTGGCATAATGCGTGTAGCAGAAGTAAAAACAATAATAACGTGATTTTGCCGTGCTCACTCGTCAGCTTGTAGGTGATAAAAGAGGTGTTCAAAGTGCTATATTACATCTACTACTAAGACTGGTTAGGCTGGTAACGATGTTTGTCTGTAACGTGCAAGATTGCAAGCTGTTTCTATAGGTGTTTTGTAAGCTTTTGTAGATAAAGAGAAGTACATACTCGCATCTAAGTATATTTACGGTACTAATCTTTTGATTGAGACAGATTAAAGTTACTATGAAGTACTTTTACGCACCCTTCTATATAAGTTGACACTTGAGAATAAGAAACGTCAAAAATGTACAGGGTTAGTTATGGATTAGTCATAGAATTACTACTACTAGTAGTTCTTTATGATTAGTCACATGACGTGCCTTCTTCTTCTTCTTTTCTTCTTTTGTATGGCCTTTGTCCCGCCATTTTAATAGCCAGTTTAATTTAGCCAGTGTCAAGTATTAAAATTGTTTTAATTGAAGTCGATTGATCACGTCGGCTGTCATTTGTTTTGAAAGAAAAATGGTGGATTTTACAAACATGGAAACAAATTTCATCAATACTATGACATTTGGGAATGGATAGTATAATGTCAAATTGGTAGGTTATAATGGTTTTGGAAATCAAAAAAGCAAATCAAATATAGAAAGAATTTTCAGTAAGTACCTTACATATAATTTAGTAAAACTATAAACTCCCGGCAAATAGTACAAGAATAGGATAGAGGATGCCCTTCATTGCATACCTAAAAGTACTGATAAAATAAAACTACTCGAACTTTTCGTTGTACCTAAGTCTCACCGAAAAACTACAGACTGACGTTAGCTACTGACAACCAGTCAGTAGCTAACGTCAGTCTGTAGTTTACATTGTCAGTTTTTATTATTCTTGTATTTTGTAAGGACTTTGATGAGTTTTGACATTTTTTGAAACGACACATAGCATTTTTCGTTAATAGTTTTTCTTGTGTTATTGTGAGTATTGTTCTTTAATTTTGGTGGAATTTTAATCAATAATACTTAGGTCATAACACAAAGTGTGAGCCGTTGGAATAAATGTGTGTAAAATGGTTTTTCTGAATGTGAAAATTCGTGTTAGGTTTTGAAGAGAATATCCACCATTTTCTTTTCAAAACAAACGACAGCCGATTTGACACTTGACTTGACTTGACTTATATTATTACAACTAAATCACTTGACATTGGCAAAATTGCCTGTCGAATTGACGGCCAGAGGCCATTACTGAAGAGAAGAAGAAGGACTTTGAGTCGCTCAGCGACTATGTCAGCCCTGTTATAGGTTACAATAGAATTACTATGTCTACTACTTGTTTTGTGCGTAGGGTTGGAGAGGTCCAAGGACAGAGGCCATAAATAAAAGAAGAGTCAGTAGCTCAAATATCACTAATCAATCTTTTCACGTGTTTGATAATAGAAGCCTAGATAGGTATACATTGCGTTGTCAACTGGTCGATCACGTCGAGCGTTGCAACATTGCAGTGCAGTGTAAGTAAAATATCAATAGCAAACTATCGCAGAAACTCTTTTGAAGTTTTAAAATATTCTGTTCTGTATTTGAACGAAATTGCATTATTTAACAAACATGCAAGCAAAACAATGGCATGTAGACTGGTATTTTTATTTATTTTGTACAGGGAGCAAAGTTCTTTGCCTGATTCTTACATTGTAAGGAATTTGATTAGAATTCTCTCGTTTATTGCATATACTATTCGTTTGTTGCAAATAATGAATAAATGGAATGTAGATTAACAAAATGCTTCAAGAATTCCTTTCAGCGACTATTAAATAAATAATTAATCTTCTAAGTATATAAATCTCTTTTGAAGCTGACTGACAGTCAACGCACAGCCTAAACTATAAATCCTAGACGTATGAAAATTGGGAGGGTAGTATCCTTACATAGTGTAGGGGTGCACAAAGAAAGGAATTTTAAAAAGTAGCACCCTAAATGGTCTAAAATTAGGATCAAAGATTTTAACTAAATAAAGCGTCTGCTGCTGCTACCACGCGAGCAAAGCCGCGGGCGACAGCTAGTACTGGTATATATTCATAGACAATACACGACGCTTTATTGATCAGACAATCAAATCACTAAGCTCTTCTAGCCAAGTTGTGTTCTAGTTGTGGAACGAACTTCCCTCTGCGGTTTTCCCTCCGAGTTTTGAGATGGGGTCCTTCAAAAGGCGGGTTTATCTCCTCTTAAAAGGCCGGCAGCGCACTAGCCTCACCCCTGGTGTTGCAGGTGTCCATGGGCAGCGGTGACCACTTTCCATCAGGTGGCCCGCCTGCTCGTCTGCCAGCTATGTCATAAAAAATAAATAAAAAAAAGCCAACTAATGCACTTTTTCTTATCCAAGTTGGATCTTTACGAGAATAATTATTCTTATTACTCTTTCCAGAAGAAATTAACCCCAAATTGCTCCCAGTAGCAATTTAAACTCGTGATAAGAACCAAATGTCGTGATGGCAGTTCCGGGAATTTTACGGACTATAAATTCACAATTTAGCAATAAAGAATAAATTAAGGCTTCTTTTTATAAACTGGCTTGGTTTATTTTTTAATAATGTATATTACCTTTGATCATTCATCATCATCATTAGCTTGGCAGTAGCCGATTCAAACCACACAGTGTCACTACAACACAAAAAAAGCTCTATTCATTACGACGCGATTGCTGTTTACCGATGAAGTTAACAAATTCACGATCTAGCATATTCTTTTAATAAACTGACTGAATCTATATAGGTACAAAATAAAAAAAACTACAGGTTTTTCTATTAAATGAAGAGTAACTGGCCAAAGTTTACCTCAACGCTATAAGTATTCCATAAATAGAGGCAACTTACTCTAGCTCGGATAGTTGAGATTGCCCGCAATGGCTATTTTCAGACTGCTACCGATACGACGGCGACGTCTATACGATATCGACGGGGAGCTATCTCTATAAATGCTTTCAAAGAGCCTAGTACAAGTTTGGGTATGTAAATCTGGTGTGAAACACCGAGCCGAGTCCGTACTCGCATTTCGAGCTTTTCAAAGAATCCGCTCAGTGTCTCCATACAAATCAGCGCCCACTGATGTGCTGGGCGTCAGACGTTTCACACCCACACTATACACTGAAAAGTCGTACTAGGCTGACTATGACAGCGTCGACAGCGTTAAATGAATGAGTGAATGAATGAAAACACCTTATTGTACATAAAATACCAAAAATATGAAATAAAAATAAAACAGGTTGCATTAAATGTATTATGGTTGGTCTTATCGCTCGGTAGCGATCTGTTTCAGGCAATCTTTGGATGGACTTGAATTTTATTGATTTTTTCGATCGAGCCACTGGCATGTCGGTATCGTGTAGGTCACTGTGCAAACGTACAATGCCAAGTGGAACTGCAATGCTAATTATGTTCATTGCAATTTGTAAGACAATTTATTGTGGAACTTTATTTATTTGCCCTTCGTCTATTTACTGCAAACTAGTCGACCGAGAAACTATTTCCTAAAAAGTGACGAATACCATTTTTAATGTCGACGCTTTAACATTAGAAATGGTGTTGGTAAATATTTCACAATTAATTACATTTTATAACGAAAATCCCTGTATACATTATTATAAACGAATCTACGGTTTCCAGTTATGTTTTCAAGTTTTTTTGAAAAGCAGAGCTTTTGATAAAACAGTTACCTACCCAGTTATTTCAGTTGAAAGAGTTTAATACCATAATAACATTTAACAACACGTTTATATCTTAATAGTAAAATATCTAAAGCATCCAAATAACTTCGTAATGTTAATTATTTTGAGAGTTAACGAAGCAATTTAATTTTAATGCTATAACGAGATTCGTAATTAAATTTTCACAGGTTATTGAAATACCTTAGTTGATAATTTCAATGTTTAATGTCGACTGCTGAAATTGCAATGCTGATACTTAATAGACTACAGAATGTCTTTATGTACAATGTACTAACATTACTTTGATCTATTTCGTAGGGTTCAGCCAGAGTTTGCGACGTAAGCGCCAAAAATGTGTTTGTTTATGACATCACATTAGAAATTCTTAAAATTGACAGTGTTTCTCTACTATATTAAGCATGTATTTACGTATAAACCTTCCTCTTGGATCGCTCTATCTATTAAAAAAACGCATCAAAATCCGTTGCGTAGTTTTAAAGATCTAAGTATACATAGGGACAGACAGACAGCGGGAATCGACTTTGTTTTATACTATGTAGTGATGACCCGACAGACGTCTTGTTTATGTCAAACTCTTATGTATTCTTAATTTTCTAATTTTCCGTGCGATTTTCTTAATTTTTAAATTCATAAGAACCTTCTCCTGACAATAGCCAACACAACAAAAAAATAATTAGCGAAATTGGTCCAGCCGTTCACGCGTGATGCCGTTGACCAAGGAGAATAGGGATTCATTTTTATATATAGAGATTTTACCGTTTTAATTTGTCTCAAATGATTTGACACTTGCTTCGGCTAGCGGCTTCTCTTGCGTGGTCCCAACTTTCTATGATTCCTACATTTCCAACCCTTGTAGCGAAGATGTTATATAAATCGGTAGACAATTAGAAAGGGAAGTGTATATAAAATTTAGAAATTCAATTTTTTTTGATTTTATTCTATTCCCGTACATTTTGAGAAGTGGTGGAAAAACAAGGATAAACGAATAGAAACTAGCTTACTATCACCATAACTATAATTTATTTGAAACTAGTCTGCAAACACCGAGTTTGCTTCCGATCAAAACTTTAAATTGCATAGGATTAACAAGTCAAGCACTCAACTTGTTATATTGCAAAATGCAATCTAAGTTCAGATAATATTTTCTCTAGCGCTATACATACCAATTCTTGATCAAGATATTCATAATTTTACTGCAAAGAGAATTCTAAATTACTGTGGCCTCCGACCACAGCAACCAGTGGCTTGCGATAGCCACTTTGTTTCCTTTCTCATAGGTATGTTGTGTAGAAAATTGCCGCACACGTGTAGCCGGTCGCGGCTACTCGTGGCAGCGCTACACCATGTAAAACTATAAAAAGTGGGTGTCGCAGACCACCGGTGGCTGTGTTTGATGGCCCGTTTACGCTCAGCCTTGCCAAAACCGCAGCAAAATCCAAACATTTTGTAAAAACAATACAACTGATAACCCTAAACGTGGGATAAGACGTGGGTAGCAGTTTTCAAAAGAAAAGTGCATTCACACTGTTTACTCCCATGCTATATCAATCATCCTTTACAGCGCTATAGAGTCCCACCCACAGCATGACGTCGTTGCCTCGGTCACGCTCCGTATAAGGGCTGATTCAGACTTCCATCCCCCCATTCGCGTCTGAGCCGTCGCCCGAACGGGACGGCCCCCGTAACTCGCGACACCACTAACGCACGCGTATGTATTCAAACTCATATTTAAAAATATTATAAATATAATTTTGATTGAAAATCATCTTCTTTCGGAAAAGAAAAGTTACTAAAAAAAAATTTATGAGCGATAGTTTTGTGTGAACTTCAAAATTGCACAAAAAGACGTGGAATTTGTATTTTATGGGTGGTTTTTCGGTGGGTCGCAGGTAAAAGTTTGATTTAATCTATTTTTATCTTCCCACAAATCTGTGTGAGGGCATATCTTTAATCTTGAGGATTTGGTTATTTTATAAGAGGGTTCTGGTCCTAAAGGTGTGTAAGTGGCGCTTTACCCTGTTCAAAAGGAAATTCGGTGAGTGCTTTCACAGATATCGTTAGTGTTCTTAAAGGTTCTTAAAGGATGGCTTTTTAGCAGCGTTGATTTGAGTTTACTGGTGTGGTCATGAGCTTTAATTTTCAATTGGTTATTGAGTTTAGTAGCTTTGCAGGATTTTTTAGGAACATATTATCCTGTTAAAGTACAACAAACCGATCGGTTTTTTTATAATTTAAGCCGTTCGATAAATGTTTCTTCAAATAAAAACAGAAGTAATGCTTGAATACCACATTTTCAGAAGCAGTTAGATTAATTTTCTTATCTCTTTTGGGTTACGTTAGTCAAAAAAAGTACAGCCGGTCCAAATATTAAATAATATACCTCCGTATCCTAAGCTCTGAACTGCTTTCGCTGCCCAGCATAATGTCAAGCAGTGTGGCCACAGATATACGAAAACAAGAAGCTTTTGACGGCAAATAACGCGCTCAAACGCGCTAATGTCACTTTTTAGTCACAGAATACCTATGGTTTAGTATGAAAACAGTTCGGAAAACCTGCCAGGTGGTTTTTATAAGACAACGATACCCCCACTGCTCTAGTTTTTACATTAGTTGGTATTTCATACTTGATTTAAAACAAGACCGGTACTTATAGACACGCAGAATGAAATAGGAAGCTTATATTTGCAATGTTTTAGTTCAAAGCACTACAAGTATGATGAAATCCTTTTTGCCACAGTTTTCTTATAACACTAGCGTATCATAAAAACACTGTTACTAAGTTCCACTGGATGTAAGAGACGCATATTGTGTGCTCGTAACCACAGTTTATTAGTTACATAAATGTGGAAAAACTCCTTGATAGAAAGAAATGGCTGGAACATACCCACTATACTGTACTAGACACAGCGTAGATTGTAACAGTTTTGGCTGTAAATTAAATCAAGACAAAGTTAATTGAACTTTATCCTTAGCTGCCATTTATAATGTAATTAATCAAACCGGTTTAAAAGGAAAACTTGTGCCAATGCGATAAATTAAAGTGCACATTTTTTGGTTAGAAAACTTGTTTGGATCAATGTGATATTTTTACTGAACCTTTGCATTGTTATTCTCTCGACCGTGAAGCTCTGCAATTTCACATAATTACATTTAGTTATATTATATCTTGAAAAATGTTGAAATGTGCGAGCGAGAAAGTTGTCTGCCTTTACCCTACGCCATAAGCCTTATCGACAGTTACTGTGCTTATAAACTAATGAGTGTTACTAATATCAATCATATCGCTTTATCTGCATGATTGCGGTAAATGTGACATTGATAGATAAGCTTTTTGTGATAGCACAAAGGCTTTTCCAAAAATCCACGATCAGTCTATTTTTTAGGTATTGGAAGTTTTTACAGCAGCAGTCAGCAGCTTAAATAACAATAACTATTGCCACTCTAACTAAACTAAAACATTACATTTGCAATTCCCTGTACGATTATCACCGCGATGGTGTGCTTTTGGCACGAGGACAATTCAGAGGGGTAATTACACTAACAAACTTATCTGCTAAAACGTATCCTGTAATTTCGTATGCTAGTATCAAACTTTGACAGCTGAAACGCAGCTGAACCGTAGTTTTAAATCTGTTTTTAGGCCATTTTGATTCAGCTGAGTGACATTTCAACTAAGTTGCAGATCAGTCGAACCATTGAACAACAATTTAAAAATATAAAAAATTGTATAAAGAATTTTATTTTTGCTAATACTGGAATCTTTCTAAAGATCTCACCGTTGTTGATGTGCTCTTGGAGTAAAAATAAATTATACAGCTATTACCAACTTAAAATATAAGCTTCGTTAGTCTACTTTTGTGATTTTCAAGACGTCTTGACCACTTCGAAAAAATCATCTATAGTAGGTGCCAAATAACACCGCAATACAGGTCGTTCATTGATAAATTGAATTTTGCGACATCGTGGTGAAGGATGGTGAATGACCTGTATTACAAAAGTCACTACACAAGAACCTATTTTATAGGTACAATGTTATTGGCCTATCGTCATCAAGTCCGAAATGCCTCTCCAATATTAATCACTCACGATTTATTATCCCGTAAAAGGAACGGCAGATACGCACTATTGAACTTGATTGAAGGCTCTGACCCTAATTACTTGAATAGGAAGAATATTGCTTGCCAAAAACGTAATAAGCTCAAAGGACTAGTAATAAAACTTAGTTTGCTTTGCAGCACATTGGAGGTTTAAGAACAATGCGTACTCCATCTAAAAAAATCCTGCAGCGCCCCGTACATAAGATAATGGGTAAAAAGTGGCTTTTGACGCTGTAAAAATAATCTAGATAAGACGCAAAGGCTTGAGGCTTGATTTTCTGATAAGAAGTATTATTAAAGCATATATTTGTGATAAACCCAACAAAACATCAGCAATTAGATTAAACTGTCAGTCATTCGTTATCTACGCTGATGCCGATACCCACGTAAGTGGATTAGCCGCATATATTAGTCATTCAGTGGATCACCGATCCAACTCTGTCCGAATGACACTTTTATACGTGAGAGCGTTTTTTGGAGAGCTTCAGTAAAATCACAAAGATTAATTTGCATATCCTATCGCAACTGCTACAAGTTTTCTCAGTGTCGTATCGGCTGTGTAAATGCTCTTTCTACTTTAGCCAACAGTCTAATCAAATTTTAAAATTAGAATTGCTAATTTGAAACCGTTGACAGTTTCAAGTGGCAGCTGAAAACTTTTTAAACTCGTTGGAGGTAGTTACATGTTTAAATTAGGCTCGGTGGAGAGATAATGATCTGCTTAGCATTTAGGCCTTTGGAATATTTAGGACGGTCCCCACTTATACTTTAGCTTTCAATTACGGTGTTCGGTTTTTGGATGTTTTCGGTGAAGTTTTAATAACAACTTAGTGGTTAATAATAATAAAGCCTTTTTTATTTCCTTTTTACAGTACTTAATCTATTACAAAAAAAAATAGAAAAAAAATATTATTAACTCTATACTTAGGTATGATTCGGTTTTTTTTTTCTCTAATTTGTTAAGGCCCCTTTCGGGTATAGGTATAGAAAATGTAACAATTTTTTTCTAGTAGATAGTACCTTCTTGTGAAATATCTCGTCCAGGGAAGTAATACTATAGCCATTGTACATTATATTTATACTGCCGAGTGGTGTTGCTGGGTGCCGGTGCAATTAGAGGCATATTTAGTACTGTGTGCGGACACTAGTGCGATGCCTCACAAAGCACGTCCTCAACGGACGTGGCTCTGTGTTACCACTGACATAGTTTTAGGCAGAGATAACTACTACATCTGATGGAGTATGTGCCAGAAACTTTAATAAAAAAAACCATTAAACAAAAATCTACTTTGTGTAAAACTCACTCCGATTTTATAAAATCGTATAGTTTTTTGTGAGTTTCGTGAGTAAAAAAGTAATTACAAACTATGATTATCAAAAGTAACATGCAAACTTTACTCCAACTGTTTTGTAAATAGCAATTTAGACGAAAGGGTTATTCAAACAATGTTATTTGATTTAGTTTTGAACTTTCTAATTATGCTTTTGTAACATTTGGGAATAGTCTAAAATAATTGAATAGTTCGTAGGTACTTTTATTCAACCTCTCAAAATTTTCAATTGTTTCTGCCTCGCAGAACAGCTGGGGTCAAAGTAAATAAAGATAGTGTTGTTGAAACAATTCTTAGTTTTGAATTACGAACGATCTGAACTAGGAATTATTTACTACGTTCTGTCTTTCTGTCTTCAAAACCATTGTCAGAATAAAGAAATATCCTTGGACATTACTTACATACAACACCCTCTAGTCCCAAACTAAGCAGAGTTTGTACTATATGGGAACAGAATGTATCGAAAACCTTTAGTTCAGCCTTTGTTGAAGCTGCAAACACATAACCCACATATTTTCGCCATAGACTGCACGTTTTCGGATCGGCCGATGGTGTCGTCGGGTTGGCTACAGTGTGCGTCCGATAAATGAATCGTTATACTATACGCACTTGCATACATCTCTTCGTACTGAACCCGTAGTCTGAGTTTTGCTATGTTGGTTTGCGACATACGAGAACCGAGAAACTCGCAGTTTTTGTAAGGAGAAAAACAGTTTCCAAATCTCCCGCTAGAGGCACTTATCGGATTTTCATACAAAATATCTCGCAAGTCGCTTCTCGATATGCTTTCGATCAACCAAAACGTCCAGCAGTGGACTGATTATAGGTTGATGATGATGATGAAGGGTAAGGTCATATTATTGGAACAAAAGTCACCCTCCTTGCTGTTCCCTGACACTTCCACTCTCGTTTAAAACGTAGTTCCATTCTAATGAGGGACGCAGTGTCTAGAACATTCACACCATTATCTTTCATGTTTAATGGTGTGAAGGCAGCAATAGCATTCCGATTCTAAGGGCGTTGGTTTGAATCCTGATGGTGCACATAGATGATTTAACTTGATTTATTGTTAGTTCTTTTCAACGATGAAGAAAAACATCAAAAATTATCTATTGATGTCCATAAATGAGGCCTTATTTTCTAAAGTGCACTTTTTGATATCCCTACATACAATATTGCTTCCTGTAAATATCAAGCAGAATCTTCAATCTTTCTGAATAGGTACCTCTCAGAAATTACTCCAAACGAGGTAGGTTAACAGACATAGGGAACGAAGTGTCTAAATATCTCGTAGCGAAAAGTAATTTCGTAGCTCGGATGAGATTCCTCCTAAATTAGGTTAGGGTTGCTAATTTTGTTTAAGTGGCAGCTTAGTGCAAGTGGGAGCACTACGGATGGAGATAAATCCATCGAAGTCGTCATGTTATTTTGGTATATTCCAGAATCCCTACCAATGGTTATTTAAGCTTTTTTCCTAGAAATCCCCACTGGCTACGTCGTAGTATGAAACATTATAAAAAAACCCTTCTAAATATGTATTTATACAGAGTCAGAGAATAGGTCTGATATAAAAGTGTTACACACACAGACGAAACTTAAAAATTAAAAGTGTGTAAAACTTATGAAACAAGCCGATTAGCCAACTGATTTAAACCAGTTAATTGATGTTAAGGCGAAAATTGAGAGGAAAGAAATTTATGTCCGAGGTATGACGGTTTCAAAATATGTCGAAATTACTTGAAAGTGTAGTCTTTGTCGGCTAAGAAAACTGGGAATTGAACTCTCAATCTTCATCTTCATATACCATAAGCTTTCTGCTCATGTCTGTACTTTATTTTGTATCTAATATTCATATTTACCAAGTATTTATAGTTAGTATATTACAAATCAAACTCAAAGGGAAACTCTTAATTAACATGAAAATGACCTTTACTTTACAGAGCTTGTTCAAACAACCAGACTAGAACAAAGTTTTTATACATTTTGCTGTTGGTAATTTTTGTTGAGAGGTATCTTATAGCCACCTTAGGGTTTCTACGGGGTCAGTAAAATGGCAGTCCAGCGCTGACTTGTTACTGGGTGCATGTAAACAATAGTTTTGTGCCGTTTTGGCAGTGACTGGGTCCGAAACCAAGATAACTGGGTCCAGTCACTGGCATCGTGTAAACCTTGCATATTGGACGCTTTGACATTATTCTGAGGCAAAAGACTTATTTTCTGGTATAAACCAGAAATGTTGAAAATTATACAAATAAGTTTAGGAATATATATAAGGTGTGCGCGAAAAAATAACAACTGTGCCATACAAAATGCAATACACGCTATGCAAAAATGTATGGAATGGCTGTTTTTTTCGCTCCGAAACTGTTAGTTCCATACGAATTTTTTTTCATATTGATAAGAACCCCCAAAGTTTTCGGAAGTGGTCTTATTACATTATTAGTTGAGAATTGAATGTTTACAACTAGACTAGTCTAGACTATTTGCCGGGACCATAGTGTCGAAGGCCGTTAACGCAGTCCCTTTAATTTGCAACATAGTGGTAGCTTATTGGATCCACTGCAGTGGATGGTATTTAATTCAATCGATGGCAACATCCCAACCACGGAGTAGTGGTAATAACGTACTCTGCCAGCATCTATTTGGGTCGTTTCTGTTGTAAATGGGTATATTGCACTCCGCTTGAACTTGCGGGCAACGTACTAATATGGCGAGATATCGCGCGCATAATTTTTATCTGTCACTGTCATTGACGTCACTGTCACTAATGATCTAATGATATATTTGTTGCACTCACCCACCCTCACACATACATATACACACCCTCAAATCCTTATCTCGTATCTCCACATACCTACACTTACACACATAGTTTACTTTATCTACTTTTGTCTTAGTTGTTTAAATTTAGAGTCTTAGAGTCTACCTTCTTATACCTACCTGTTTTGGCTTTGGATATTGTAAACTAGAGGAGGGTGTTAATATTCGCGACACAGTCTTTTAAACTTCTGCGGGTGTTATCGTTTTCCACTAACTTGTGCCTGGTTTCTGTTCCAAAAATAAACTTATTCTTATTTTTTCTATACTCCTTCTTTTTAATGAGCTCTCCATCAAATGGAATTACATAATTCCTAGTTCCATCATTTAGTTAGACAATTTTGGCAGAGTCATGTAATTCATTTACAATATTATGTAAGTAGGTAGTTTTTTATTTCAAGTAAATGGTTTTTAGTAAATGGTTTTTTTTGGTAAATGGTAGTCAATGGTTTTTGTGCCATATAGAATTTTAGCCAGTAATTTACGTATACCTCAGTTGCTCGATGGTAAACTTCGAATCCCCGTGGAGAGGTTAAGATAACAGCATCCCAGTTGTCACACCATTTTGAATCAGGGCTTGACAGCTTGATAAATGACGTCACTGGGTCTTATAACTGATGCTCTAACAGTAGTTTGCATCGGAAATGAAGTGTCATAGGACAATGAATCTTGTCAACTAGTTACGTGGGTGCTTTTATTCTGACTGTGTTAAAGTTGTGGCCGTCTTTGTTGTGAATAGCACGGCAACATTTTTAGGGCTGTCAATTTAAAGTTAGGAAAAAACCCAACAAACAGATACCAATTTCAATTTCATTTATTTCGCCAAATTATCACAATGATTGTCATAAAAAGGCATGTCAGTTTCTACCATTTTTTACTTAATTTAGAGGGAGAATATTTTTAATTGATACTAAATGTCTATACTTAGTTTTTTTTAATGCTTTGGGAAACTCTATTGTATTGTAAATTACAATTTATATAAGTAATGACAAATAAGCTTCGAAGTTTCAATTTATGAACCTTTCATTCTGTAAGTTAATGAGTTTTCAGTTCTTGATTTTAATATAAGCAGACGTTGTCATTTTGCCTTTGCGTTCGCTCCTTGTTTTACATAATCATATGTAGTAGAGCGCCCGTTACTTTGCTTGAGTAATAATCGTATTCAGATCCAATAGCAATTCTACCCTTAATCTAGAAAAGAAATAATGTTAGTCTACGAAATCAAGATAGAAAATCGACTTGACCTTTATATCCAGTATCTTTTACCATTCTTGGAAATACTAAACTAAAAAGTAGAAAAAGACTCTTTTCATATTTTATACATTCGAGTAAGGTTGCCAATAACCTCTTTTTTATGTCTGTCGCCTTCTGTAAAAAAACCTGTTTGAGAAATAGAAAGTGTAGGACTTTCTATTTCTCAAACAGGATTTTTTCTCAACATACGATATGGGCTGCGCGAGCTTCTAAATTTTGACAGTTATAATATTAGTGGCAATGGGATGGGATAGTGAGATGGCATGGGATAATGAGATGGCAATAGAACCTTTCATCATGCACAACGTGTCAGCGCGCACATTGACATTTTTGTACGAGAAACTAAAATTTCGGCATCGTGTAGGTATCGGACAGTATAAAAACATCCTTTCTTGTATTGAGAAGTTATACTTATGGGCGTGTCGTATTATTTTTATGGAAAAACATAAAATATTAGGGGGACCAGAATAAGAGATACGAAAACGAAGAATTACGAGCGATTCCTGTTTATTATGCTGATCTTGTTTTTTTTATTGGTTACTAGCTGTTGTTCGCGGCTTCATACGCCAACTTTCAAACCATGTCGTATTCTCTTATTATAAGGATGGCTTCCGTAAAAGTTTTATGAGTTTACAAAAAGCTTTTGTTTCTCATAAAAACATTTTTACAAAACGCTCTTGTATTTTGATAATTTTCTTTTGTCTAATGAAAGTTAATGTTGGTTTCACAATTGAGCTTTTAAGGTCATGCTCTTCTTTTAGAGCTTGGGGATCTTATTTTAGATTGTTGCCTTTCACCAACTTAGCAAAGTCGGTTTCACCTGTCCTAAGAAAACACTGCTTAATTGTGGTTGTTAGCCGTAACTGTCGTAACGCGATATATATTCCAAAAAGGCTTTCTCCAAACTCCACTGGCTATATTGTACTATGCTGCTACTGTGTAGTCCATATCGATAACAAATGATTAAAAACATACTAACGACTAAAAACGTTAGCGATATCAACTAAGCTACTCAAAAATACAATTCGGCGTATCGGAAACTAAACATTTATCTAGGACTTTTTCTATTCATTTTCAGATGCAGTTACTTTCATGTTGTTTTAGCAGTAGTAAGCTGGAACTGTGTGGATTTTAAATGTGGTGATTTATTTAATCTTATAAGTCTAGTATTTATTCGTAGAGTATATGTGCTTATTTGTATTGTTCGTTGCAATTTTTTTGTATACTCGGTACTACGGTTTTGCTTAATAGAAGCTTCAGAAATAGTTGTAAATATAATGAATTTCTTTAGTAAAGTAAGTCGAATATCGCGGCGTAATATCAAGTTTCTAAAAGGTTCAGAGAAAAGTTGGTTTACTCCGCAAAAGACCCTTCTTTGATGTAACAAAGAATCGATTTTATAGATACAAGCTTACTGTTATTGAAGTTTGTGCCTACTGAGCCTAGAGACAATACAAAGATTGTATTGGATGATGCTAAAATATCACGACTTATTTAAAAAGTGCACATAGTTTTTGATTTGAAGTTTGTAAGTATTTTTGGAAACTTGATCAGACATTACTCAAAAAGAGAAACAGAGCTTCAAAATCTTATTGATTTTACTCGAATAGACGTAAAAGCGATCAAATTACAAATCCAGAAGTGCGCCCAAAAATCACAAGAAGACAATATCCCCAATCGCTTCCATAGATTCTCGTAAAACCATAGCTCTAACCACAGACCAACAATCTCGAACGTATAACTCTATGGAACGAAACTGCGATATTTGTGTCACAAGAGCGAGCGCGTGTCAACGTCAACGTCTTGGCCTAAAGTCTAGCTAGATGTCCTCTACGCCATGTCATGAATGAATCACGCAAACAACTACAATTTTGAAAAGACTAAATTTTATAATTAATCAATATTTCTAATAATTCTTTATTAGAGACTTGCTATACATAATGTAGGTAAAAGTATCTAATCAACGTAAACGTTGACATTTTATTTACATTGTACGTGTACTTAGGTTTTCTAAAAGTTGGGTAGCTAAGCCAAAGCTAAGCCATCGAAGAGGATAAGACCACGAGTTATTAGACCACAGAAACTTGAGGATTTGGAAACTATCAAACGCTAAGCTTTGCGCTGGTATTCTCAGACATGGGTCAAGTTTTGCAGCCTAGATACCTATTTAGAAAGCCTAGAGAGACCTATTTTTAGTTTTTGAAGTTATACTTCTAATGCGACTTCCAACAACGTTGCGTTACGGGATGACATAGTCTCTGTATCTTTCTATTCCTCCCGAATAGAAAGAGACAGAGGCTAATACGCTACAAATGCTACAATCAAATATAGACATGGCAGTGTTCAGAAATTCAGCATTTGACCGCCCGTGTTTTTGAAGACAAACGACTTCCAACAGACATCGGGGGGAATAAAAAGAGACTATAATAAGCTGAAATCAACATATAATAGATGGCAGTGTTCATGCAACTTTTTATTTTTTATTTTGAAGTGAAAATTTAGTACTGCATATTGGTTAAGTACATAAAAATAAATACTAAATTAATTTCACATTAGACACAGAGCGAGAGTGAATGCCTGGCACTTGAAGTATAACTTCTCACGCGCGTAGGGACTGCACGCACAGGTTTACTATAGAATACGTTGCATAAATTAACATAATATTCGTACAAAATCCTTCTGTTCTTACAATACATTAATTAACCAAGATGCAAGTACGTTGAAACCATTGAAATCATAAATAGTTTTAAAATATCCCTGAAGTTATAGTACAAGAGTACGATGAGTACAATGAGTACAAGGCTACAATGGGTGAACGTAGACTAACCAAACGCAAATATGATAGTTTTCATATAACCTACCTACGTCCAAAGAAACAAGGTGGATAGAAAATAGAGAACCTAAACACACACATAGGTATTAACATCTAGCGGACGTTTGGTTGTAAGTTTACAAAAAAGACATGTGTGCATTCACACATGGTAGAAGTGAAACCTTAAAAACAAAACCAGTGCGTGAAGTCCCTCCGCGCGGAAGAAGTTATACTTCGAGTGCCACGCTTTCACTCTCACTCTGTGTTTAATGTGAAATTAATTTAGTATTTATTTTTATATACTAAACTAATATGCAGTACTTATTTAGTTAGAAAAGGTTTAATGCTCATGTTGCTTAAAATCAGAACTAGATGGCGCTGCTAAGTTTGGTCGGATCCTAGAACGCGCTATCGAAGTGTTTTGCGTTTTGTGGGGGTCGAACTATCGCTTTTTCGTTTGATCGCTTTTTCGTTTCATCGACGTTCAAATCACAACGATGCTAAAGAAGTTTTCACTTCAAAACTCTAGAGCTCGGAACAAATTTCGAAAATTGTAGTATAAAAACCATAGACATTGTCAGATAGATAGATAGATAGATAATACTTTATTGTACACAAGGATTAAATACATAAAAATCTTAAAACTAAGTATAGTACAATGGGTGGCCTTATCGCTGAAAGCGATTTTTTGTCAGCTGTTAGTTCAACGTCTTTATTAACAATCTGAAATCCGCTCAATGCAGCAGAAAATGTGATGTGCAAGGGAACGTCGTAAACCTAACATATTCGATTTACACTGCGTTGTAGCACTGCAATATTCTGCAGATGAGCTATCATTGACGAACAGTGTGACTCGAATACGTTTGGTTTACTCTAATTTTACTAAAATTTTACCCGTTCATATTCAATTCAAATATACTTTACTAAAACAACATTTTTTCAATAAAACACTCAAACAAGAAGTTAGGCACCCTGTATACACACGGAAAGTTGCACAGAACCGGTTGTGCATGCCGAGCGCACGAAATGCATACGGCGAGAGGACAGCTAGTTATCTGGTTCCTCGGTTAATAAACAACCTACCTACTGATCTTATTAATAGTATTACGCCTAAGAACATTAAACTTTAATTAAAATCCTACTTTCTAGCTATTATTGAAAAATACCAATAATACCTACTATTGAAAAAAACAAATCAACCTACCTACTTAATTACCTAACTAACTAGCAAGTAAATGAATTTGTAACTAAAACTAGCTACCTAAGTAATTGGAATGCACTTTGCTAGATCCTACTTACAGCTACCTACCCATACCTATCGAACTTAGTAGCTAATACCTACCTAATGTAAGGCTATCGACGCTAAGACTCATGTAGCATTATTTCTATAAACCTTGCGGTTTCCTTAGTGCTATAGTACAAAATAAGTTATTATGTACGTTGAAAACAATAAATGAAAAAAAAAAAAAAAAACCTATTATGCAACTCAGTGATTATCAGATTTATTTTTGCAGACTTTCCAGTTTAGCGGATTTTCCGCTGCTTCTAAATCCTCACGCCCACGTATAAAAGCAAGGCTTTGAAAGTGAAACCTAATACTTTTGGGGCCTCAATACACTGAAGGCATAAAGGGGCTTTTAACCTTCGCCGCGCCGGCTCAATTATATTAGGACGGTGGTTCACTTCTATATTCCCTTCTCGATTGATGTTTGGGTTATACTTACTAAGACTAACTAACCTATATTAAAGACTTCTTTTTTTATTTACGCCCTTTGTTCACTTTGACAGACAATTTTGCCAGTGTCAAGTGAATTATTAGAAATAATATTGTCAAGTGAAAACAATACAAGCTTTTATGCATTCCAATCCAACAGAGATAGAGCTTACAATGGTCTGAACGGTAATTGGTTGCCCTGAACTACTCTAAAAGAGCTTTTAAAAGTTACGACATGGATAAAGCACTTTGCTGGCTCAAACATATTTGAAATAGGTAATTATAAGGACATAATTTTCTTGAGCACGTCTTGTACCTACTAAAGACCTACAACTTCAACTTAAGGCAAGATCATATCTGTCCCACGTACGCAACGCATTATGAAAATCTGGTTCCTGATATTTGTATAGTTAGAAAAATGCTTGCGTGGGATAGCATTGCGTATGACAAGTATGTTTCTAACCATACAAATAGCAGGGTCCAGATTTCATAATGCGTGGGACAGATATGTCCTTGCCTTTATTGGTTTATGGCATTTCTTCGTCTTCTTCTTTTATTTTTGGCCTCTGTCCGTCATTTCGACAGACAATTTTGCCAGTGTCAAGTGCAACTTGCTGTCACAATATTTATTATATCGGGAGTGTCAAAAACTGACAGGACCCATGTCAATCAAGTTTATTCTCCTTCATAATCATAAGTTTGTAGGTTACTTCATGTTTCTTAGATATTCGTGACGTTTTCTATCCTCTAGTCTGATCATTCTTCCAAGGCGTAGGCTTTCCTCTAGCGACTGTAAAATATGAATCGACTAAGCAAGAGACATGTTTTAACTTTGAAGGTTCTATACAAATACCTAACCTCTCGCGTCTGAGTTGTCTTGCGACTCGAAGGACATCACTTTTACACGAAAAACTTTGGTGGTCGATACATCACGCCCAAAAGTTGCGGTCCCGAATCAAATTATAACTCAAAGTGATGTGTACTTATACATGTACAGTATAAAGGTGACTATTTAGGGAAAGTTATATTGGTTAAGTTACATCCCAAAGCGATAATGCTGGAAAATGTATTTATTTATCTTTTACAAATGTATTATTAATAAGCACTTAAGTGGAATTCGTAGGAAGTAAGAGGATAGAAAATACTCAAACTTGTTCTAGCCACTTCTGTGCCTCATCTGGGCCCACTATGGTTTTTTTTTAAATACAGCTTATTCAGCCACTATTATACAATAAATGGACCAAATGTGGACTTTATAACGTCAGTATAAGTCATACTTAAGTAAGTATAATATAATATAGGAAACGGTAGCAATTTCTAAATTGAATTGTAATAGGTCCGTAGTCTCTAGACATCATTATATAAAAAACCACGGTTCGTTATGTGTGAGGCCTTTTTATACTGGCCGATACCACACGATATTGTTGGACGCTCATATAAAATTTGTGTCTTGGCACTGACGCGGTGTAGGTAAATTTCCGACGATGTCGTATCCGCCAGCAGTCGTAGCAAGCAAGCTCGTATGAGTTAGTGGCCAACTCTGTTGACAGAGTTTTTAGTCCGCCTTTAGGCCTCCGTCGTGGCTTAACGAATGCTGGAGCCGGGACCGACAGTTTAACGTGCCCTCCGATGCACTCATCCAAATAGTAGAACGTCACTGCGTAGAACGTCACTTAACTTAGATAATCAGTGAAGATTGACTAAGCAAGCCTAGCCACGAGCGCTTCAGCCAGCAGTCGTGATACGCCCAAATGTAACATCTATCTTCTATACTATTATAAATCTGTAAAAAAGCCAAAAACGAAAATTTAGGATATGGATAAACTAAATATGCAGATCTACTAAATAAACGATTATGATTCCGAAAATCGAGTTTGTCTTTTTGTCTGTTTGTTTGTTCGCGGATCACGCCTAAACAACTGGACCAATTTCAATGAAACTTAAACCATTCGGAAGCCCTTTTTCCGGATTGAAACATAGGCTATATTTTATCGAAATTAAAGACGTGAATTCTGAGATACAGCTTGACCTATCTAATCCAAAAGCAGCCTTTGACACGAGGTTCATCGTATGCTGGTTGACAGATATTTTGGTGGAATGTTTCGCACGCGTACGCAGTCGCGGGTATCAGCTAGTTTATGATATGGGGCTTCATGTTATTGGCGGTTGAAAACTTGGAATAAGTATACCCTTTTCCCTTGCGAATAGAAAAACTTACGCGTAAAAGAAAATCCAACTTGTATTCTTTATTTTACCTTACGCCACATTTCTTCAGAACTCATCAAGAAGGGTTATTCTCTTATGTAAGTTTTACTATCGAGACGGCTAGACCGGTAGTTATGTCTAGTCTTCAGAAAATTGAGGTCTACCCAGACTAATCTACTATAGTGTCGGTGTTATCGCTTTTCCTAAAAAATACTTTCGGAAAATGGGCTTGTATCCCATTCAATAGGCTCACGAAGACCGATAATAAGCTGGGATCTGTTTCGACCTTTAATAATAACAGAATAAGTTCAGCCAAAGTAGGTACATACACATTTTCATTCCATTAGGAAGCAAGGAATCTTCCAATGGTATAGTACACATACCTACATTCTTTTTTACACATTAGCATTAAAAACAAACGAGGTCTTCTTCTTCTTTTATTTATGGCCTCTGTCCGTCATTTTGACAGCCAATTTTGCTACTGTCAAGTGAACCCATGACTATGACTACCGGTACTATGACTACTATGAAACGACAAAAGCTTTCAAATTGGTTTATTAGTTTAAAAAATGCACCCACAGAATAGGACACTGTCTAAAATGTCCAATAATATTTACATTTTATCCAGTTACACACTCGTAGTTATTCCATTGTAAGTCGATATTGGGATTGGAAAAATACTTCACATCGCTTCCCCCTTGAGCCTTGCAACCAATAGCTGTAAATTAAAAACTGTAGTGGTTGCGACTGGAACAAGTGGAGCCTTTTGTTCCGTGCCCCAGTTTCCACATGTCAGTGCCGTCCACGCAGATTAATACGGAATTTGCAACTTTGTATTGAATAGGAGTATTATTCTGGGTACTCTATTATTCCATCAGAGCATTTAGTATTTATTAAGCGTCTATCACATCTGGGGCCTTATTCACTATGACCAATACAAGCGCGTTACGCAGCACGACAAGACAGCGGCGTGAAATCGCCCTATGCCTATGCCGTATTTCCTATGCCATAAATGTCATTCCTTACGGTGACGTCATACGGTTACGGCAAGGAATCTCCTAAGTCATACAGAATAATGCCCCTGTGCGTTGATCAAGGATAAATGTGACAATCGCAAACATATCGTAACGCTAGCGTATCCGAGATACACTGCGCGATGACACTACAATGGTTGGCAGTCGAGCTGGCATTGACGCGCAATATAACTTGAATACTTTAACGCGGCGACTGTCAGATTTGTTTGTGATAATACCGTCTGTCGTAATGTGTCACATAAATAGAAGATCATTGATATCTATTGTGCTATGGCAAAGTTCTAAATGATTCTAGTAATTATAATGAACTAGGTGTGCTCGCGACTTCGTCCACGTGGAATAGTGTCTTTGGGTAGCATAGCTTTTACAAACCTTGATTTTATATCGAATCAACAGCTTAAAAATAAGTTTCAAGCTTCTAGCTCTAAAAATGATGATACTTACATACAACTTTCAAAAAAGGGTTGTAAGGGGTTTAAAGGGAGGGGCCCTTTAAACCCCTTACAACCCTTTTTTCGCATTAAAAAGTAGCCTATGTCCTTTTTCAGGATCTAGACTGTGTACCAAATTTCATTTAAACCGGTTCATTAGTTTTGAAAGCGCGACAGACAGTGCTTCTTTTGCATATAGGTATAATATGGCAGTCATAAAATTCTATGGCAGTCGCCATATTGGCCATTTGGATGCCAATTTTCTATGAACGCATCCCTGTCAGTCAGTGTCAGTGATGACACAGTGTTCTCTCTTTGGAAAAAGTTTAGTACTCAAAAAAAAGTTTGGTAGTAACTTCCATACAACTTTTACCCCCCCACCCCTTTTCCACCCCTTACAACCCTTTTTTCGCATTAAAAAGTAGCATATGTCCTTTCTCAGGCTCTAGACTATCTGTGTACCAAATTTAATCGGTGAAGTTTTGGCGTGAAAGCGAGACAGACAGACAGACAGACAGAGTTACTTTCGCATTTATAATATTAGTAAAGATAATGTATTGTTGACTTTGAGTTTGAGTTTGCCAAGTTTGAGTTTCCAACAAGCCCCCTTGGCATTCCACTAGGTGGCGACTGGCGATCCCGTTGTTACCGCAAACTAAGTTACGTAAAAAATATAAGTGCTATTATGTTTAGCTAAGGTCAATCTAACTATTTTTGGAACGAAGTTCCTTATCGCGCGTTGCGAAAGGGGGCTAGACGGAAAAAATTAAGACCAAAAGCAATAACGACACTTTTTTCCAATTTTGACAACGTCATTCGAGCAAGTCGAATAATTGGTGCAGGTAAGAAACAAATGAATGTAGGTATTGTTGGAAGTTTTTGTTTTAATTTGGGTGCTTCTGTGTACTTACTGTAAGAAAACAACACCTCAAGGAACTTCGTTCCATCCGGGTGTACCTTGACACCTCTCAATTTTTTTTATTTAACTACGATTTTGATTAAAAAATGATTACTTTAGAATTGTCATTCATAAGTGTTTATACTAACTTGAACATTAGTATAATAATAGTACGAACTCTTGTATTTCAATCACTTTTAGTTAGAGGTGGCAAACAAGAGAATTGGTACGATTTCTTAGATTAGACAATAGAAAACTTCTAAAAGCAATAATGTATTTATTGTGTAAAATTCATTTTTACATAAAGTATTCTCTTATTTTTATAAAAGCGTCTAAACAATTAAATAAAACTCAACGAAACCCTAATAGGGTTACCAACAAAAATAAATTACTTTTATTTACTCACAGTAAAGGTCAGACAAATATTCTAAAAGGAGATCTTATTTATGAAAATAATAATCCCAACAAAGCAAACAGAAAACTACACCTACGCAAAATATTTTTAGGTATGCAGGGAAGTAAGCACGACCACGAATGATCTAGTCTTCTCACACACTACTATTCTGTGGAAACATTGTGCGGTGGTGCTGGTTCTTTTGAATTCGCGATGTTGTTAAACGCGCAGTGTAACTTGAATATGTATATTAGGTTCACGTAACGCAACGATTGCCATATTTATTCGAGATGACCCCCAGGAGCTTTATTTTAGTAAGCAACTCAGTTCCAACTAAGGTTCGATCGATCTTCAGCTTAGCTGAAACAGCACAGCCGGATTATTGTTTATAAGTAGAATACATAATAAGCTAAGAACAGATGAAAAGTTACGATTCAACTGCGTTTCAGGCAACAAGTTTTTTTGTACATTTGAGCCTGTGCCAAATTATTAACTAAAAAATTTACTTATTGATATTATTTTATAATATTGCTAAAGAATGTAACACATCAAATGCTGTCTTACTCTTTGCTTTCCGGGTTGGGGATAAGAAACTGTATTTTTTTTAAATCAACAAAAATTATCAGTAATGTCCAATGAAAGAAAGAACGCCTGAGTGCCTGCGTAAGGCGGCTACTACCTACATAGATGCTATTATAGATAAAAATTTTATAGCGCGGCTGAAATAACCGGCCCTCATGGGGCTCGTGACTTCGAATACATTTTTAACCATTCTACTATGCTAAAAGAAAAGCGAAGGCTCGTCGTGTGATGTTACTTAGAGGTACACTCCGCGTTAACGTGACTAACTCTTCAAGAAGCCGCACACAAGACGAAGCGGCCGCGTAGTGTAACTTCCAATGTCAGTAGCAAACAACAAAATGTCATAGTAGACGTCCGTTAGGTGTGGGCAATATCGGCAATATACCTAGACGATGTGGTGTGGGTAAGACTCTAGTAAAAATCTTGTTAGTTTGAGCCCTATTGGAGCTATCTTTCATTGTCAAGTAATTTTTTTTTACTCATCAGCCTACTCTGTAATAAAATGTAACATTAATTGCTTCTACGCTGATGCTTCCGGTCACCGACTATTATAATCAATGAGGCACCGCAGTGCGAAACTGTAGTCAACGGGACCTTTCTTTTCAACGAAGCATCGTCAATATTTCATGATCGATATAACCTAGAAAAAACGTACAACAGACGAAATCCGCAACCATTTGACAGAACGACATGACAAATATCTCGCGTGCGCCTGCAAGAAGAGGTAACCTCCACTATCAGATGAGGTTGCTTATTTCAGCATTGTATTCTAGTAAAACTTCGACCTAGCTCTTTTTTACAAAGACATTCCCCGTCCCAAAGGGGTTGTTAGACTAATCTGTTTTACAATTAAAAATAACCTTTTAAAGCGACCTGGTTAATCCAGCTGTTACGCACCAAGGTCACAAGGTTCACCGTAGATAATCCGATTAAATTGACTACGCGCAGAATTAGAACATGCGACTCATACGAGCGGCTTAGCAATGCTTGTTTGAAAGACATTTTGCTGGCTTATATCTTCGGTTGAAAAACGAGGAACTTACGCCATTTTACTTCTTGTTTGATAATTTCCGATAATGTATCATTTTGGCCATCTGACGCTAAGCGATTTTTTTTTAGAATTCGTTCATACGAGTACACATGGGTTACTCTTGAACTCAGTTCCAATCCGGATCAACAGAATTTGACAGAAGTCGTGTCATTTTTCAGTACAAAATGACACAAAATCTGTCAAAATCTTGATCAAATTTGGAACGGCGGTGATCAAGAGTAGCCCTACAGATCATATAATACTATACGTATGAGCATATTTATATAAAATGTTTTAGCTTTAAAAACGAATGCCCCTGAAACCGTTTTATGTGTATTTGTTTACTAATGAATTACGAATGTATGATTGTATTGTCGAGGGATTAATTTATAGAGCGCACATTGCGTCCTACTATTGTTAATTAATAGCCTTTGGTGTCAATGCCAAGCGCGCATTCGGTGTGTAGGGCTTATTTCCGGGCTGGCGATGATGTATTAGAATACTAGTTTCATCCGTGGCTTTGTTCACCGGGGTAAGTCTCAATAGTATTTCATAAATAAAAACATTATCAAAATATTGCGTTAGGTTCCAAAAATATGAGTTTCCATTTAAAAATTATTCCGGTTTCTGAATAGTAGCTGATATTTCCAGCCTACACATAGCATGAATCGCTTGAAAAAGACCTTGGAGTCCTACAAGGTAAGCAACGTACCGACCATGAGTGCTGTCACCATCGTGAGTGTTACGCCTTTTTGTCTACTACATTCCTTAAAAAAAACTATAAGTAGCTAATTTATCTCTGAGATAAGTCAAAAAAAAACAACGTCGGTCAGCAGCCTTTGGTAGAACAAAGCTAATTATGGCAGAACAATGAGATTTTTGTAACTCTCCAAACAGGAAGTAATCAAGTTTCCTCTTTATTCTGCGGGTACAAAATAACAATTATCTACCCTTGTTTTTTGGTATAATTACAATAAAGTAAAAGGGGTAATTTTAACCCCTTACCGAAAGACGAGGAGTATCACAAGACAGAGAAATACTCTTAAATAGTTTTTCTTATCAACTATAATTACGATTTACGATGGAGAAAACTGCAAACGCGTTGTCTGACTGAGCACTTCCTCTGAATGTTATCAATCATAAAACGTTTAATTATGTTAATAAAAAAACACTTTTACTAAAAAATTCATAGCGGGCGTAATATTTAATCCCGTTCAATGTCAGAAGCAGAATGAGCAGACACATGACATTTCCAACCTACCCACAAAGTGCTATTTTTGACGATGCTATTTTTACACCACTTCCGTTCTGGCGCCATTTTAGGGCTGCCCTCAATTCAACTTGGAATCGAATTAAATACGAATCAATAGCTTAAACGGGATTGGGTGTCGTTTGGCTTCGGAAAGAGAACTTTGGATCACAAAACTTGTTTAACAATTTTATTTATATAGATTGTACAATAAGACGATTGGAGAATTAGGGAAAAAAGGAGATAGAAGTGTGGTTTCGGTATACGTTTCGTCGTTAAGATTCTAATTTCATTATTCTTGTGTGTCTATGTAGTCGAAATCGTAGCACGACGTAGCACATTCGTAGCGTTTCGTAGAGCCAACCGTAGCGCGGCGTAGCAACCAATCTATAGTAAGTAGGTACATTTTCTTATACCGTGAAAACACCAAAGTAATTCCGCTGAGCTGTAAATTAGTACATTTTATATTTGAAAAATCTTATCGCTCCTCGTAATATAAAGTGACGTAATCAACATCATAATATTTACATTTTCTTCTACTTTTTTAGCTTGGACATCATTTGAATTATTTATTTATAGCCAGCAGTGAACATATAACAACTCTTAGATTATTTTATAGTAAAATATGTGTTCTGTGAGGTTATGCAAATGATACAGTTATAGGTAACTGGTGAAATCTATGTATTTTTTATTCAAGGACTAATAGTTACCAACATGTTACATTATATCTAACAGTGAATGTTATTGTGTGAGTATTTTGCTGTGACAACACACTGGCCCAGTTGCTTACTCAAACAAATTACGGGTGGGAGTGCAAACAGGCAATTTTGCAGCCGAACGCGTTTCACTTAATGTTGCGAGACGAGATCGGTTTTAGTACCACATGGGATATACCAACGGGGTTCAGAAGTTTAGTTATTTTTAGCACTGAAAATAATACTTACTTACCAAAATAAGTAATGGGATGTAGGTATACAAATCGGCCATGGCGATTAGTCCCGTCCAAAATCGTCACTGTTTCAGGAATTACTTAACATCCCTTCTAAATATCTGACGAACTAAAATATTCTTTTTCTACATTTTCAACCCTTTCGTACGGCCACCCCCATCATGCAAGTCGGTATCACGTAAACTGATAAGCTACCTTATTTTGCAGGTAGGTTTAACAATTATAGAGCTGCTATAAAATGTAAAAAGTCTGTGAATAATGGTCCAAGATCTCGGAACTCCGATCTCAAATACATAAATCAGTCTATTGACAACGGTCGAACTTCCGATAGGAATGGAAAACTCCAGGTGATATCGCTATGTAAGATTTCATAAATCAGTATAACACGCCCTTCTGATTCAGATCACCCACATTAATCTCCAACTCGCCGACAGAGGCAATCTCCTCGAATTTACACCCGTCACTCAAAGTACCATGGCGGTACCATTAGGTACAAACTGAGGCGTGAAATTAGCTTGTCTGGCTAGAATTTAGTACGGGTACTAGTATAGTATAGATCTGTGATATGGAATTCACTCGATTGCTATTTGTTACTTTAAAAATATTTATGGTAGACTAGCCGTGGCCCGCGGCGTTGGTCGCATCTTAGACCCTTTAGGTTGCGACTTTTCAAAATTCCTTTCTTAGTGCACCCCTACACTACATAAGGATACTACCTTCCAAATTTCATACCTCTAGGACTTATGGTTTATGCTGTGCATTGATTATCAGTCAGCTTCAAAAGAGTTTTATAAATATTGACTAGCCGTCGCCCGCGGCGTTGCTCGCGTTCTAAATAGACCCTTTAGAGTGTGACTTTTCAAAATTCCTTTCTTAGTACACCCCTACACTACATAAGGATACTACCTTCCAAATTTCATATCTCTAGGTCTTATAGTTTTTAGGCTGTGCATTGATTATCAGTCAGCTTCAAAAGAGATTTATAAATATTGACTAGCCGTCGCCCGTGGCGTTGCTCGCGTTCTAAATAGACCCTTTAGAGTGTGACTTTTCAAAATTCCTTTCTTAGTACACCCCTACACTACATAAGGATACTACCTTCCAAATTTCATATCTCTAGGACTTATGGTTTAGGCTGTGCATTGATTATCAGTCAGCTTCAAAAGAGTTTTATAAATATTGACTAGCCGTCGCCCGCGGCGTTGCTCGCGTTCTAAATAGACCCTTTAGAGTGTCATCATCATCATCATCATCAATCTATATCAGTCCACTGCTGGACGTAGGTCTCTCCCAAGACGCGCCACTGAGCCCGGTCTTCGGCTCTTCTCATCCATTGTTTGCCAGCTACATGTCTCAGATCGTCACCCCATCTTGCCGGAGGGCAAGAGTGTGACTTTTCAAAATTCCTTTCTTAGTGCACCCCTACACTACATAAGGATACTACCTTCCAAATTTCATACCTCTAGGACTTATGGTTTAGGCTGTGCATTGATTATCAGTCAGCTTCAAAAGAGTTTTATAAATATTGACTAGCCGTCGCCCGCGGCGTTGCTCGCGTTCTAAATAGACCCTTTAGAGTGTCATCATCATCATCATCATCAATCTATATCAGTCCACTGCTGGACGTAGGTCTCTCCCAAGACGCGCCACTGAGCCCGGTCTTCGGCTCTTCTCATCCATTGTTTGCCAGCTACATGTCTCAGATCGTCACCCCATCTTGCCGGAGGGCAAGAGTGTGACTTTTCAAAATTCCTTTCTTAGTGCACCCCTACACTACATAAGGATACTACCTTCCAAATTTCATACCTCTAGGACTTATGGTTTAGGCTGTGCATTGATTATCAGTCAGCTTCAAAAGAGTTTTATAAATATTGATGATTTACTAAAATAATTACGCTGCTGAACCGTAACTTACATGGCGTCGTATACCAGATGAAAGTATTTTTTTGATAGGTGGCCGATTGTTTCAAGATATGCTCGCAGTATCGTGAGGGGGTTGGAGAATATAAATAATTTTGTATAAGTTGGATTAGTACTTCAGTGCTAAATTTAATTTAATTTTGGAATTATATTTTTATGATATCTTCTGTTTTTGATAACGTTCCTACTAATCATCCTACGTCCTACTAATTTTATAAACGCGAAAGTTTGTAAGTATGGATGGACGGATTGATGTTACTCTTTCACGCAAAAACTACCTATCCGATTTGAATGAAACGTGGAATATGTATTGTCCGTGACCTGGATTAACACATAGGCTACTTTTTATCCCGGAAAATCATCGGGATCCAACGGGACGCGAACGAAGTCGCGAGCGGAAGCTTGTTTAAAATATGTGTAAACACCAATAGTAGTAGTAAAGCTTTAGATGTACTAGGTATATATGAAATAATAAATCTGTAAAGATACCTTATATAATAAAAGTGTGACTAATCTTTTTCAGCTCATTTGATATCGAATCGCCATGATATTCCAAAACCGAAAATTACGTATGTTCGACTTTGCTAAGTACATGTTTGATAGGGAATTGGGCGTTGCTAGGCAACGAATGTATCGTTCGTATCGATCAGTTTTATCTGTAACTGCTCGGGCCACAAAATGAGATGATAAAAACACAACGGTAAATCCTTAGTTAACAGAAATTGTATAGTGCTAAACAAAATTGCCTTTGATCACTTCTTTTAAAGAGCAAGGTATGGTAAATCAATATCTTTCATTGAATTTAGTCATCATCACCATCATCTGATGATCATAATGATTCATGTTGTTGAATTTAGTGAAAGAAATCAATAACTAGCTAAAGTTGTTTCTAAAAATATAAGTAAAATTGTTACTTAGCTGTTACTTAACTAACATAAATAATTTAATTATTTTAAAAGTGGTAAAGTATCTGTAACATTTTTAAAAGAACGTTGGACGATACTCGACTCTAACTTTTTGTCTACTTAACTTCATAAACCTTTTAGCTCCACCTTTCGCAAACAGCCAACATCCAACATCATTTACTAAAATAAAGCGCCTGTCTGTACAAAATAAACAAAAGAAAAACCCAAGTCCACCGTCTGTTTCACCAAGATAAAACTGTTGTTATCCTTGTTAATATTGTGGTAAGCAAATAATAATTAGATGAGGCCTTTTTGTGAGCTAAATGAGGTAGGTAAGCTTGTTAGATAATGGAAACAAAAGTTGGGCCATCACTCTTAAATGCCTTTAGCTGTAAGTTGTGTAATGAGTGAGTTTGTTTAACGCTTTAGTAATTGGTTTTAACTTTGTGAAGATTTTACACACAAGACGCATTGCCTTCCAGTTTTTTTGGGCATTGAAACTGATGGTGTGATTTTTTTTTTGTAGGTACTAAACCGGGGGATAAAAAAATCAGCAGACGAATATCACAATAGCAACACAAAATGGTTCTTTCTGAAATGTTACAGCGTTGATATGTTAATCTATCTTATCTAAAGTTACTTAGTATTGGATGTGAGAGCTCAGTATAAAATCTAAATAATTCACCGATTACATTAACGGTCAGTTAAATGATGGTGAACATCAGCCTAAGTGTCACCTATACAACTAATTTGTCTTTCCGTCAGTTTCAATTATTTTGCAAGTTGATATCAGTAATTATAGCGGTCCAGTTTGTTACCAAGACTCTAGCATCGCTATAAAATCACCCTTATTTACAGAGAGCTAGAGATGAAAATATTTTTACTCTTTATTAACTTACAGCTAAACGTAACATGAGTAGGTAAACTAGAGTTGAAATATCTGTTTTCGTTTTACTCGTGATTGTAAAATCATCCTTATATACAGGAAGTTAGAAATGAAAACGGAGTGGTTTGATTTTAAAATTTAAACTTAGAAAACTAGCCACTCAGTCAAATATATAATTTGTACTTTTAGCGTCATTGTAAAATCACCTGTATGTGCAGGAAGCTAGAGATGCAAACTGGTTGTTTTGATTTATAATATAGTAAATACCACGTCCTGATATACCAGTAACTCAAATTAAACTAGTACAGTCAAATATCTGAATTTGATCGCATTATTTGTAAACATAAAATGAATGAATGAATTAAAATCTTAATGCAGAGTTTTTAAGGGGCATATTCATCTTGGTTTTCTAAAGGTGAGCAAACTAAAATGATTGCTAAATCTGTTGTCATTTCTTTATTGGCGATTGTTAAATCTGTTGTCATTTCTTTATTGGCGATTGCTAAATCTGTTGTCATTTCTTTATTGGCGATTGCTAAATCTGTTGTCATTTCTTTATTGGCGGTTGCTAAATCTGTTGTCATTTGTTGTCATGCAACTGATAATGATAGATCATTTTATAAAGCTGCACTTTTTAGTGCAGTTTTTAACTGTCATTTTTGACAGTTAAAAATGAATAAAGGGGTAAATGATATATTCCAGAAATACACACTCAGAATGAACAACAAAATTTACAAAATGGTTTACTAAATGAACACAAGCAACTTTTTCCATTGCTCTAAGCTGTAATCAACCAATTTTAGCAGTGGCGGATTTACAGATTTGCCGCCCGTAGGCTATTCAATTTATGCCGCCTCTAAATTTTGACATATTTTTGTCCACAATCATATAAATATTCTATCAATAAAATTGTAACTTTTTGATTTGTGCTTCATCATCCTCGTTACATCTACTTTTCCCGTATGGTTAGTATTATTGAGAACTATGGTACCGACGGTGTTAGATCCTTGATTATTTTTACAGCAAAAAAACATTATTTTAAGCAAAAAATATCTGAATCACGTACCGCTTTTAAAGTAAGGTACGGTTTATCTTAAAACCATACAATACTTACATAATATGAATAAACACATAAAAAAAATACAATTGGCGAACGTTGATAAATATTTATTATTGTGTGTATATAATAATATTTTTTTACCTAATTTGTAAATCGAAATAAAAAAATTATGAACGAAATTTGCCGCCCCTTAAAATTTGCCGCCCTAGGCCAGCCTACTTAGCCTAATGGTAAATCCACCACTGAATTTTAGCTCATTTTAATTGCCATAGAATGAGAGATAATACATACACGAAACCTTTTAATTATCTCATTATTCAAATGTTTGTTTATGACAAGCTGCACCTCCCTCGGGTTTTACAGGATTGTGAAATATGATGGCAATTAGATACGGCAACCAAAAGGGATGTACGTCTGAAATAGTGCTCTAGTTTTAGTCATTTTTTTTGCAACGGGTGTAAATAGGTGCTTTTTGATGACAATGCTATGCAGAGTTAGTATAATCTTTACTTAATATTATAAATGCGAAAGTAACTCTGTCTGTCTGTCTTGCTTTCACGCCAAAATATAGTCTAGAGCCTTAAAAAGGACATAGACTACTTTTTAATGCGAAAAAAGGGTTCGAAGGGGTTTAAAGTTTTATGTAAGTATCGTCATTTTTAGAGCTAGAAGCTTGAAACTTATTTTTAAGCTGTTGATTCGATATAAAATCAAGGTTTGTAAAAGCTATGCTACCCAAAGACACTATTCCACGCGGACAAAGTCGCGGGCACACCTATTAGTATCACAATATTATGATCTGTGGCATAGTTAAAGTATCACTGATAAACAAGTAGCCGAAGGAAACTTTATATTTTAAAACGTGAGTATAGAGGAAATAAAAAACTTACACATAGACATAGACAATTATTTATTCGCTATAGAATTCATTACAATATATAGTTAAAATTAAATTGAAATAACATACTATAATATTAATTTAATCATAAAAAAAGTACCTAATAAGATAGCAGCGAAACGGTCTCTACTCAGCATTCGGCTACGTCATCTGAAGACAAGTCAGCGCTGTTACTTCGCGGTTTTTATCCGTAGGCACGGAAGACATCCACATCTCTTAGTAAACCAAGTAATAACCAACAAAATATTAGTAGGATAAATAAACATCACTGGAAATTTCACAAAACGTCCCAAACTCTTTAGTCCCAAACTAAGCAAAGCTTGTACTATGGGAACTATAGATTGCTGACTATACTTAAACACATATAACTTCTCTAAATTTGATATGTTAGTGTGATATGTTAGTACCTATGTACCTAAAGTTAAGATTGTTAGGTACCTACTACATAGTATTATATAATCTGTGCTACTACTTATTAACTTTAGCGCCCAAAACATTTATTTTGCGATACCTGAAAAAGGTGAGTAGGTTTCAAAGTGACGAAGTATTAAGTAAAGTGTTAAGACTTATTTATGCAAATAAACGTATCTGGTATCTTGATATTTTACATGTCGCTGCGTGAACGGAGGAAAATATGCGATCGCGTGTGAATGTTACTATATAAAAGCACTTGAACAAGACAGACGCAAAAGACGATTTAATACAGGAAAGTATGAGGTCAAAGCATTATCTCTAATTTGAAAACTTGTCGGCTTATAGCTTATCAAGTTTGTCAACGAAAACTTAGATTTGTTTTGTTTGTTTTAGTTTTACGTAGATAGTTTTGTTTTATTTGAAGATATCTATCTTGTTTCTTTAAAACCTTTTACCCCCGTATCCATAAGCTCTGAACTGCTTTCGTCCAGCATTCTGTCAAACGATGTGGCCACAGGTATACAATAACAAGAAGCTTTTGACGACAAAAAACGCGCTGAAATGCGCTAATGTTACTATTTAGTCACAGAATACCTGAGATTTAGTATGAAAACAGTTCGTAAAACCTACCAGGCTTAAATCTGGCATGTTTTTATGAGACAACGATTGCCCCCTGAAGTTTTTCTGTAATGTAGCTTTGGTACATAGCATAATCATAATATTATGTAGGTGCAGGAGTACCTTATTATTTACTCTATTTTATAGAATGAAAGCTTTTTGGCATTTTATTAGTCTCAACGAAATAGAACGGCTTTTGAGATTTTTGTCTTAATTTTTTTTTCAAGCACAATTTTGTTTTCAATATAAGCCAGTTGAAATTGATTGCAACACAGTTACGGGGGTGCAGTAAACAAACCTTACTTTATCTAAATTCTGTCTCATGCACAGCGTCCCATAAATAAGAGCATGGGTGAAACGCTGCTCCTGACGCTATAAATCATTTAGAATACAAAGGCCTACATACCAAGCTAGATTGAACTTTCATTCACTATGATAAAACTCATTTTGCATTGAGTTGTATTTTGAAATCGCGTTGCAGTTGGTACCTTACGCTCGCTACACTTTTATTTATTCCAAACATTGAACTTTCACTCTTTGTAATACAACTCATTTTGCGTTGCTTCTAATTGACTTTGATGTACAATACTGGCTCGTATGTCACTCCTACGCGCGGCCTGCAGTGCGCCGCAATAAAGAACATTGCAATTTGTTGGAAGCATTTGTTATCGGTGTAAGAGGATTATGTAGTTTCGTGTAAGCCTTTTCGTTAGACGTCATATCTTTGAGCGGAATATAAAAAAGAACGTCAATTTTTTCGAATATTTTTTTCGTACTGAGATGATGCAATAAAATTGTTATAGGGAAAGGTAACCGCTCAACGGCTGTAGTACGATCGGTGTGCTGCCTTGCGTAAGGCTGGCAGGTTTTCTGAACTGTTTTCATACTAAATCATGGGTATTCTGTGACTAAATAGTGACATTAGAGCATTTCAGCGCATTTTTTGCGGTCAAAAGCTTCTTGTTTTCGTATATCAGTAACCACGTCACTTTACATTATGCTGGGCAGCGAACGCAGTTCAGAGCTTGCGATACGAGGGCAGGGGGGCCACCTGGTTATTCCAATTCATTTTCTCATAAAAAACCGTAAAGAAGCGATATGAATACTTATGAATTGAAAGCACATTGAATGTAACTAGGTAAATTTGTAGGTAAGTATGTGTTGTTACGTAAGACCAAAAATATTTTCTTGCGATAAAAAGTACCTACTTTATCTCCATTATAGTCGATAATCAAATGACAAGCATCATGGCTCAGTCGGTAGGAGCTCTGCCTTCCGTGCTGTGAGTCGTGGGTTCGATCCCCACCGAGAAGTAACATTTGTGTGTGGCAAACATAGATGTTTGTTCTATGTCTGGTTGTTACTATGTATCATAAGTACGTATTTACAAAAAAAAATGTATAATAAAAAAATGTAAAAAAAATGTAAAATGTATTATATCAGCAATCTAGTTCCCATTGTACAAGCTCTGCTTAGTTTTGGGACTAGAGGGCGTTGTGTGTAATGTCCAAGGATATTTATTTATTTAATCAATAATTTTGAAATCCTGAAAACGTGATCTACTTATCATACTAACTGAACCTGTCCTGTGGATCAAACGTGTCTCATCGCTAAACGCGAAAGGGTTGGCCGTTAACTTTGTGGAGCACAGCCCGTATCCTCATAACACAATATTAAATTCTGGCTTTTTGAAGATACGAAATACAATGCTCAACGAGTTTTGTTTGATTAATTTTGAAAGCCAAATTGAATATAGGTAGAGTGATTCTCTTTTGTTTTCTTTAACGCTCTACAATATGTTAGCTCATAATTGTAATACTCAGACACTGTAGACGTCCTTTGAGATATTTCTGACTATTCGCAGTGTAAGTTTTTAACCTCTGCATGTTTACAAATGGCTTTAGTTCATCTTCGTCATTTAGTTTTAGTCTAAGGATGTCCCGAACGTGTTTCCTAAGTGTCATCATAAATTTAAATGACACACATGAAAATCCACACGTAAAATTCAGCATTTTATTTTTGAGAGAAGTAATACGCATGACTTTTCTCAGAATATCTAGTCCATGCAGGATGAAGTAACGTGTGCTGAATTCTGCTACATTTGTCATTGTTCACTACAAACTTTTTGCATCGAAATAATTAAAAAGTGGGACTATCTAGCAGAAATAATAAATATACTCAAAGAAGCAGCCTACAGTTCAAAGGACCTTTACTGCGAGCTTCCGGAAGAAAATAGTCTTATCCTAGTTTGAATGATTTTACAGTGCTACCGACACGACATCTGTACGATATCGCTCTATCAGCAAGAGGATATGTACAAGTGCGCATAGTTCGATTCTATATCGGTCCAGTTTTCACTACCAACCCAATCTGACCCATCATGTCTGCAGTCTGCGAGGGAGAAAAATCATACAATCTTCATAGAAAAAAAATAAGGTCTTTCTGTTACCATTTTAAAACATCTAATTTAAAAATATAATAAAACAGAAAAACAGTATATATTTTTTTCTAACATACATATAGCATACAAATTGTTCGAAGTGTGTCAAAGAATATTACCCCTTGCAATAAACCCTTTTTCGGTTTTATCTGAAGAGTTCCCGAATGGAATAAAAATTTACGTATTGGGTCACGTCCCTGGTTTTATTACATCACGTAAATGTGGCAGATTACTTTTAAGTGATCTTAATATATAAAACTCTTTTGAAGTTCACCGACAGTCAACGCACAGCCTAAACTAGAGGTATGAAATTTGGAGGGTAGTATCCTTATATAGGGGTACACTAAGAAAGGAATGTTGAAAAGTCACACTCTAAAGAGTCTAGAACGCGAGCAACGCCACGGGCGACGGCTAGTTGGCTTATATAAGAACTAGCGACCCGCCCCGGCTTGGCACGGGTGCAATGCAGTGATGATGATGATGTATTGTACATAATAAACCTTCCTCTTGAATCATACTATCTATTAAAAAAAACTGCATCAAAATCCGTTGTGTAGGTTTAAAGATTTAAGCATACATACATACAGACATTAGGACAGACGCGGGAAGCGACTTTGCTTTATACTATGTATAGTGATAAAAACATTGATAAATAAATGCGTAAAAGATGAGAGCAAACATCGTCGTACCTAAATCGCAATAGCAGATTGTTGTGGCAGAGAAAACCAACAGATCACGCATCGGAAACCGCGTATAACACACTGATATAATAGGTATCTTAAAGCCTTTGGGTACCTAGATCAGCTGTCGGCGTAATCACGTGGTAAGCTTGAGCCAAGGGAAATTGCCGAGCTTACGCGTAATTTTTATGTTATGCCCATAAGAGCTATTGAGATTCGTCTCACGGAGAAAAAGTTTTTATTCCACAGCTAGATGTGCCGAGCAGTTGTGTCACGAACATTTCCATGACAAATCTGTTGAGCCATCTAGGTCTAAATGTACCTACCCGACGTACCCGTCACACTAAATTATTTCAAGTCCCATTTCGTACCAACTTTACTCAAAATTCTGTTCTAACCAGATTAGTTAATATCTATAAAAACACATTCTCCCACTTAGATCCCTTCATAAATACTAAATTGGCATTTAAACGAAACGTACTTAAAACTCTCCACTCTACAAAAGACTAAGTAGGTAAGGCAACAAAGAAACAAACACTTCTAAATAATGTATCTATTTATTTTATATAGTATTTTATTTATCCAACCAATAAATCTTTTATATCAAACCACCCCCTCCTCCCTTCCTTCCTATCTCTCCCACCCCCATCCAGCTTGCTAGAATGGTTTAAACATTTTCTTTAAATACTTATACTTCTACCGATATCTGCTTGCTGCTTGATTAGGTAGTATACCTACTATTTTATTAAGTTACCGCTACCGATGTTCCGCTTACTATTATCTATAATAATCCGAAGTGGAAACCTGTAATTGGCCATACCCTATGTATCTAAAACTTTTTAATTAAGTACCCTCTATATCGCTGTTGGTTTCCCATTAAATAAATAAATAAATAAATGACAAAAATATGATTGCTTACATGACTTTTAGCCCTATCTCTATGTAAATTAAATCCCATCCAACCAATCATTCGCATAGTAGGAACGCTAGGATTTTTTGTTTCATCTGGCCCACCTGTGGACCAGCCGATGGGCTTGATGGGAATAACTCTTTCTTTCCCGAGAAAATAAAATGATATCAAACGCACACTATTACTATAAAAGTAAAATCAAAAACCCCATAAAAATATAGCAATTTAAAATAATGATAATATTGAACCCCAAATCACAGTTATGCCCCAACTGTAATTTTGTCCGCAAAGGAAACCGCACCCCTCATCAAATGTGGCTCTAAGAAAACGTGGTCTGTGTGCAAACACCCTTATTTCTCTAGAAATAAAACCTATAAAAAACTTCTGAATGTCTGTATGCTGGAAATCCCTTTAGGGAAATCTTTTTATCTGATAAAATTTAAGAAAAAACCGGCTTTCCGAGTTGCGCGATAAATTCTTCCAAAACTAACTGTTCGAATTGTTACTATTAAACACCGTTATGGTCAGCGCAGAATTCTTTTAAAATTATTATTTAATATATCAACTTTGTCATTTTGTATTCGTATTACTTTTAATCTCTATTTGTTTCCTGAATAAAAATATATTATTTGATTAAAAAATGGTATTACCTCACGTTCCCGAACAAGAAGATGGATGACAAAAAAAACGCTGACAAAAGATGAGGGAACCCTTATTCATTACAACCACACAAAACGCAAGAAATACGACGACGTAGCGGTTCACTAAAAGCGTACCTATGTTCGTAGCACGCTACGTGACTGTTGTAGAGGCTCTACGAATTTCTGTGTAGGGAATTGTAAACGCCTTGGAACTGAGATAAGGGATATATCTAACTAGAACAAGAACGTTTAGCAATAAACAAAACGCCGTACCTGTAGTATCAACAGATAGAAATCAGAATTTATTTATGCAGAGGGAGTTGATAGTGAACATAGCGAACGAAAATCTTAGTGTTAACTTGGAAGAATCGGCATTGTATTTTTTTTACAGAATAATTTTCAAACCGCTTATCGATCTTCATAGAATTTGGTATGATCAGGTTATAAAGTTATATGGGTCGAAAAGTGTGAAAAAAAGTCGTCCAAATCAAGTTGGTTTATCCCCACTGGTAGGGATTTCTGGAATATATCGGTTGTTGTATGATAGAGCTTTGCTATGTCTGAAGCAGAGTAAGCTGTATTCAATTCATGTGCACAACTCATTGTGTTCTATTCCTAGACCTGAATGGGTGCTCAGAAGGCGCTTACAGCTTAGGCATAAAGTACGTATTTAGGACAATGTTGACATAAGTAGGTATGCACACTAATGCACAATAATCTACTTGCTACCAGGTGGCTTTACCATGCGTAAGGGAGATGGAGAACCAGTTGCTTGATCGAGTTTGAGATGGAATACAATTTGGAGTTTGTGCAAATAGCATACAAATTTCTACTCTTTTAGATTGATTTAAAATTCTTATTTGTCTGTATTTTACCTGTGATTGATTTTGAGACTTTTACCCGCTTTCTGAAAAGCTGCACTGGTAAGAAATTACACCACGTGATATACCTAGTATGCTGAAGAATATAAACAAAATTATCGCTCATGCAAAAGTACCTTTCCTACGCCTAAATAAAACTTTAAAAATAAACAATATTCAAAATTCGAAATGTTGATTAATAAAAAAAACTGTTTCATAAGAACGCAGGGGCCTTATTCACTATGAGCAATACAAGCGCGTTACGCAGCACGACAAGACAGCGGCGTGAAATCGCCCTATGCCTATGCCGTATTTCCTATGCCATAAATGTCATTCCTTACGGTGACGTCATACGGTTACGGCAAGGAATCTCCTAAGTCATACAGAATAATGCCCCAGAAGAATGATTTGAATTTTGAAATTAGAAATGCCTATAGATTTCACATGCCTTTGAATTTTCAACGTAGAATAGAATGTAATCGTTTTAAAATTAATTATGTTTAACAGGCAAGCAGCGGGTGCTTGAAATAGCAGCATGCCGCGCGCTGGCGCACTTCTGCTGGCGGTAGTGGCCGTCATGCTGGCCTCCGAGTGGGCTCATGCCTCTTACATAGATCCTGGTAAGTACATTTTAGTCCTTACTTTTGTGCTTTAGCGGGGGCAACACACGCGTGAACAATTTTTTTTCTAGCCAACTTTGACCCAAGTAATCCAAGCAACGGGCATTCCCATATCCTTCCATTTATCCCAGTTGCTAGCAACTCTTCAATGCCAATATTTCACTCGTAGAATCGGACTCACAATTCAATTTTGTTCGAGCAACTGACATGGCATAGCGGTATCGTATCGTGCTAGTGTGCAAATAGATGCCCTATTTCGGATAAAATTAAAGTCGCAATCCCAGTAACCGCTCATCCATAACCCAAGCTTTAAATTGTACCATTTATTTACACAACTTTATAAATTAATAGAATATGGCAGAGGTGAAATCAATCTGCTAAAACAAAGGTTTATTTTTGAATACTGTGACCAATATTTCCGAAAATCCGAACCAATCAAATGTAAACTTTCTATGAAAGTGATACAATTTATCAAGCGTTAATAAAATCACACCACCTGGATTGCTGGTTTTCCACAACTTCTCGTTTCACGTGGTCTTTTCTGCCTCGTACGTGTAAGTTTTGGAACGAACTTCCCTCTGCGGTTTTCCCTCGCAGTTTTGAGATGGGGTCCTTCAAAAGGCGGGTTTATCTCCTCTTAAAAGGCCGGCAGCGCACTAGCCTCACCTCTGGTGTTGCAGGTGTCCATGAGCGGCGGTGACCACTTTCCATCAGGTGGCCCGCCAGCTCGTCTGCCAGCTATAGCATAAAAAAAAAATGTGCCTCAGTCAGAGCATCCGTCATTCAAACTGACGTGAAAAGTGAGGCTTTAAATCTATGCTGGCGTTGCAATATTTGAAACGAATCGACACTCATATTGGTACCCATCTATCAGTGCCACTGCTAGGGCAGGCGCAGCTTTGTATACTGAAGACTCTTTAGAACATACTACTAGTAGGTACTTTTTTTGTAAGTTATGAAAATTTTTACTAACCCAATGGATATACATGACCTTGTTTGTAGAAGGTAATGAAAAGGATTTTAGTAAACAAACCTAATGACATTTTTCAAATAATACTTATGTGCAGGTAGGTCCTTTTTTCTCAGTTATATAAACGTTTTTATTAAACCAATGGATATAAATGAGCATGTGAAAGGTAATGAAAATATTTTCAGTAAAAAAGCCTATGGTGTAGTCAAACATTTGACGCTCTGCACTAATAAAAGTCCTATAATTGTAGTTAGTATTCATAATAATGATTGACTGCTATCAGATACTTCTAAATATAAAAACCCGGCACTGAAATCGTGGAAGATATACCAAAAGTGTTGCCACTCAACCGTATTTGCGATGTACAGCACTGTTTTAAATCAATGTTGCCAACACAATAAAAGCTCCAATATTTGCAAGAACAATAAATTCAGACGGATTAATGAAATATTATTTGATCGTGATTGATTACTGAGCGTGGCAGTATTTGTTAAATAAATTAGGGTAAATATTGACTATACCTACCAACTCATCTACCTACTAAACAAATAAACGATACCCACTGAATACTAATAGATAAGGTCTCGACACGGTTTAATGGCGCCGACTATAAATTACGGGGAAGTGGGAGGGCGTTTTGGACAGCGAAAAAGATACTTATGGAATAGAATAGAAAAAGAAATGGAAATTCTCCTCCACTGTCGTCGAGAGCCAGCAAACTGCGCCGGGACCTTTAGGACAAGTCTAGTCCTAAATTAAATTATGACTTTGATGTTATAGGAGACCATCGACTTACCTACTAGGCTAATAAATAACGTAATCTTAAGACCATCTTCTTGGAATACATTGCGTCATGTCGTGTCGAAAATCATGCTTTCGTTTTTACTTAGAAATGCGACTTTTACTAGTAAGCTACGGAACCTCGGACATAAAGTTTTTTTCAATACTGAACCCAAAGACCGTTTCCTTTTGAATGCTCGAGTAAATAAAATAAAAGTGAAAACTTTGTCAACAGGAGACGACGATGTAGAAGTGAATCTATCCGATTATGGAGACGACCCGGCTGATCTGCAACTGCTACAAGACGTTGGAAAGTGAGTGTTAGTAGCTACAAAATAGGGTTCAAGTTCCTTACACTGTTTGTTTAAATTACTTTATTTCTAGACATTTTGTCTAGTAAACTAAACTCATAAAACATAATGAAATGGCTGAATGATTTATCATCCGTGGCTTGATAAGGAAAAATGTCGGGAATATTAAGTTTAATGGTCCTTTTCGTAGGTCGTTAAGATACAAAGTCCCTAGGGATAAAAAATGTGCTCTACAAAATGTTACATTTTGTACTGGATTAAGTAAAGAATTGTTTACAATTCTGAATTTGATGTCTTCTTTATTTGAAAAAGTCCAAGAAATAAGCTTAGAAACAATTTTTTTACGAAAAAGTAGACAAGCACTAAACTGCTAGAAGTTACTTCAACTTTCATAAAAAAGACATAAGTTGGCTGCTACTTAAAAACTTCTTCTTTTGGAAGATAGTTAAAAACCCAAGCCGTGCCGTCAAATTGTTATTTCCGTATATCGGAAACTTAGGTTAGTTTTCAACGATGTGGTTTCAGACGATCGTCGCTGGTGTACGTTTTCAGGCGTGCGTGCATCCGTCGCGGAGGGAACTGCGACCACCGCCCAGGGGACTGCTGCCACTCGTCCTCCTGCCGCTGCAACCTCTGGGGGTCCAACTGTCGCTGCCAGCGCATGGGCCTCTTCCAGAAGTGGGGGTAGGGCATAAGAGCCCCACCACCGCGCCTTGAAGCGGCGACCAGCTCACGCCAGCCGACCTGACCGCCGCTCCACCGCACGCGACAACCACAGCAAGTCCACGGACCCCTTCTCGTTTCCACTTTCCCTTCTTTAGAGATTCGACAAAACAGGGACCTACTTCATTTCGAAAGTATTTTTGGATGGTTTACAATCAGTTGAATCTTCTCCGTCTGGGCGGCCGGGTGTCCGCTTCCTCGGTTGGGCAATCACCCAGCCTTATTGCTCAATCAGGAAGCTTGACGCACAGCTCGGCCGGCCGGGCTCTGTTTCTGTCGGGCGGCGATCCCGAGGTACCTCTTCTTATTTCTTTATTATTTCCACATCGGCTTCGTCGCCTAGGCAGCTCTTATCTAATGTATGTATGTAGAGTTAAGTAAGCTAAAGTAGATGATTAAACAGTAGCTAATCTTGATGGTAAACTTATGTCAATAGGGAGTAGGAAAAATAGTAAAAATGTAACTTTAAATGTTCTAGTCAATAAGAAAGTAACGGTAATGGAAAACTTGGTGGAAGACGCTATAATAAGCCTTTATATGACGGAACGACGACAACGCCACGCTTGCGATTGGCAACTTAGAATTTTAAAATACATAATTATAAATGTGTCGGTATATTATATATTTCATAATGTTTAATACTATTAAGACTCTCGGACAGGGGGTATGATGGTATCAAACAAGTAGTTTTCTCTGTATGTAGCTTCTTAAATGTATGAATTTCCCTTTGAATAAATTATTGTATACTTATACGGCATATGAAAATGGCGACGGAATAAATATTAAAAATAAATGTTAACAAAGAAAATGCTGTTGTTATTTCAGCCCACTTTTCAAAGTAGGTGCGAGAGAGCAATCATTTTTTCTAAACTACCCTATATAAAAGAACAAAGGTATAAAAATAAAGATAGAGTAGCTACCTTGTTGCATTATCTTTAGAGCCGGGGTAGGATTTTACGACCTGTAAATTCTGGAAAAAGGCTTTGTATAACGTTTCAAGTGTAACCTAATAGTAGCCCCGGGTAAGTAGGTAGATAAGTTAGGGATAGTATTATATAATCTGTGGTTAGGGGTTTTTTAGGTAGAATTTTCAATGGAAACTGACAGCATTGCCTCTAGCCAAATTGACGTGCTAAAATCGCTAGAGAATACAAAACTTAACAAAATGCATGGAAATAACAGTACAACAAGTCACATGACACCCAGTTTGTTGAATGTGGGGCCACCGAAACTTTGTTAGGTACACTCATATTCTTAGTCTTTACCTCGAATAGTCCTCGCCTCAACTCAACCTCGAAATCATACTTTGGCTGTTTTAGTTCTGAACAATCAAAACACGACTTCGAGACTAAGCAGACGTAACAACTAAGAATATGTGCACAAGTGTAATGTTTGCGCTTCCCTAATTTGAATTTGGCGGCATTTCACCGATCCGCGATTGTGGATGGATGCGGCCAGAAACGGCGCTGTTGTCATGGCGTCACATAGAAAGTGGCGCCACCCTCGCGACAAAATCGCAACAAAGCAAGATGGAAAATTCGGTACCGGCGGCGAATGTATGCAGAACTGCGCATACGTTCTATCAACTTTATTAACAAAATACGGCTTGGATTCGGTCTGTGCGGGTTTGAATATTTTCGGCGGACCTCCTAGCTTCATCGGAGTGAATAAACAGTGCTCTGGAGCCGGCATCTCGGCACGCGGAAATCTGCCGTCAAAGGTTAGTGACTTGTCCCAATTTCATTTTACGGAGTCGCAAACTTTTCCAGAACCAGGGTTTTCTTACATTTCCATGTTCTCGCGAACATGTAAGTTTAGTCTAAGCTTTTTTTATATGAAAAAGTACCGAGAGTTTGCTCCGCAGCAAAAGAAATGTCACTACTGAACACAAGTAAACCGGAACCCTCATTCAGATTCATCACACATTTCCGCAAAAATATACGAAAAAGAGCGGAAGTTCGTAAACAAGTCTAAATAGGGCGATAAATAACGGCTGTGTCAGCATTATTCAGTTTTTGATGGTCAAATGAGGTACTTGGCAAGTATCCAGGGTCTACGTCCTTACAAACATCGTTAGAAACCCCCGCTACGGGTACTTAATTTAAAAAATATATATTAGGCGTTGTATAATGTGATTGAGGGAAAAGGGCTTGTTCAGCTAGTAGGAAATATCTGGTGTAACTCGTTTTAAGTTTTGTTCACTTCATATAATAATTTATGACGTTGGTAACTTACTTGATTTTATGCAACGTTCTCTGCGGTCACTATTTGGGTATTATGGTATGGACTTCTTGTAATACTTCCATCTGATCGCTTTCGTGCTTGAAATATGCGTCTGTCCCACTGAACATATTGGTGGGACAAACAGGAAGTTATTTTAAAATCTTCCCATTCGTCCCATCAGTGGGACGACTCAGAGGGACGAACACGTGTGGTGCTGACTAAGCCGCGGGTTTCCTCACGATGTTTTCCTTCACCGTTTGAGAGTATTGACCTTTGCCCATAAGTGATGTTTTTGGTGGTCTAGTGGTAACCCCGCCTTCCGATCCTAAGGTCGTGGATTCAAACCCGTTCGTGCACCGATATAGAAAATAGTAAGTAATACTAAGATTAAGATCAAATAGCCAACTAAGTTGAACTTGGTTTGATAAGAATACCTAAATAAAGGAACTTTTTTCTAACTTTACTCAATTCCAAATTATTTTATGTTCCTAAACTCCCAAATTACAGATTGAGCTTTTTATTAGACAACTTTCAGCCGTTCGTCAGTGATAACCTTCCCCTTTCTGAATTAATTGTTTAACTTTTATAATACCTTCGCTTAAGTCTTTGTTGACTAACTTTGAAGGGGTGAGTTGAGTTATTTTTTTATACATCATCATCATCATTACTACTTAGGGGAGCACCATGGAGAATAAATACACCTAGCTCAGAGTACTAGTATAGTATTATATGATCTGTGCCCAGAGCAAATGAAACGGCAGCAAACGAATGGATAAATCAACAGTCAAGCCAGAAAAGACCACGCACCAGAAAATGCTGAATAGCATTTACTTAGTAATCTTATCTAAGTAAAAATAAATCAATAAGTACTCGTAATTAAACAAATGTAATAAAAAATATTAGGCAATTCATAATTTAATTTAATTTTATGAAAGTGTAGTAATAATTAATTTGCATGAATGTGAAATAACACTATGTACCACTTATTCAAGTTTAAGTTTGGAATAAATGTGCTTTTTATTTTATTTATTATTATTTATGATCTTATCTAAGCTAGCTAAAACTACAAAGAACTCGGAAATTCCCTAAGTTTGTTTTTTTTTGGTCGATATGGGACTTGACCTAAGGAGGCCTTAGCGATGCGATAACGTTATCAGCGACCGCGTACATCTACATAACTACATTAACGTCGAGGGCGTGGGGATGGCTTTAGGGAGGGTTCCCAAGCGCACCGACACTATTACTTTTAAAAGTCGGTGATAATTACCCTTTGTCAAACTCAAACTAGAGTTTAGTAAAAAGGGTTGAATCACTCTGCCCACGAATAAAAAATAAAATTATATTTAATTTTGTATTGTTTGGCATGGAATAGGAGTAAAATTGTTTGGCTTTGTCAACGGTCAACAACTTTTCGTTTATGAAATTGATAATACATTTGATAAGCATAGAAGCTCTATGAAATAAAAAAATGCCTACTTAAAATGCCGACTAGTTGGGATATTACATAGATACCGAAGATAAAAGTTGTATTAACGATTTTTTTGTAACGAGACACATCATCTTTAGTGCAGAAATAAATATAAAGTACCTATACAAAAGTTAGAAAAGTGTCACAATTTGTATTACGGTTTCTCTCTTAAGTTATGGTGTGCAATAAACTATTTTCTATCACACTGTAACTCGATCGGGTGAGACTCAGTAGGGACTCGTAAAAGTTTCCGTGAAACATGCCACAGTAATTTGTTTGTCTCAGTTTTTTCTAGTACACTCTGGAACACACCGACCATCGCTCGCACGTGTCGGGGGAAAAACCCACATTCATCCGGGATTATTTGGATCGTGTGCGGAACTCTTACGACTGGGGAACTGTTTCTAACTTTCCACAAAAATATCTGTCAACCAGCATACGATGAACCTCGTGCCAAAGGCGGCTTTTGGTTTAGAGAGGTCAAGCTGTATCTAAGAATCCACGTCTTTTATTTCAATAAAATATAGCCTATGTTTCAATCCGGAAAAAGGGCTTTTGAATGGTATAAATTTCATTGAAATTGGTCCAGTAGTTTAGGCGTGATCCGCGAACTAACAAACAGATAAACAGACAAACTCGATTTTCGGAATCAGAATCTTTTATTTAGTAGATCTGCATATTTAGTTTATCCATATCTTTAATTTTAGTTTTTGGCTTTATATAGTTTAATATGTAGGTATAGATACAGTCAGTGATGTCCTTTCAAAAACACTAGGGTTCAAATCCGAGAAACTTTTTAATATTTTGAGTTGCACTGCTTAGTGGTCTGGCAACACGCATTCTGAATTCAACTTTTACAACTCAGTGTAAAGCTGACAATCGAACCTTTTTTTAACAATAAAAGTTTACGCAGACAAGGACTCCTGTTTTTCGCTGGATCTCAATAGATCGTTTGCAATATAACAATATTTTTTTCATTTATTGTCGAATTCTATTTTTATCTAATGGAAATAAATTGAGGTCGATTTTTGTACTTTTTTATGTTCTAACTACGAGTAAAACCGACATTGTTACGCCCCGACTGCTGGGCGCGAGGGTGCAGTCTACCCACGTAAACGTAAAAAGCTTTGATGGTGAAAACAATTAGCTAACAGCCTGACTTTTTCTGCCAAAGTAAAGCTGGCTAATTACGAAACCGAAGCCGAATTTTGGCCGAATTCTTACTTTTTACAGAGGTGTTATAAACCCGTACCAAACTTGAACTCCATATAAGTACCGAGCTATTACTTAAATATTCAAACGCCACTCAAACCCCGCTTAAATTATTGCCATCTCTAACAAATGAGTAATGTCAAACAGAGGCAGAGCAATTTTAAGTGGTGCTCAAATTTGAATGACTTTTGAGTATTTCAGCCTTTGTCGTAGATGTCACAAATAATAGTCAGGAAAAGTTATATATATATATATACTGTATGTATATATACTGAGGTCCATATTTGAAGCATGTAGTAGCAATAGTTTTTCATAGATTACTTCAACGACAGATGTAAGGTATGCACTGAATGTATTTTCAATTATTATTTTTATTACGTTTTAAATAACTTGTTTATGACAAGGGCGCCATCACTGCTCCTAGGCTCTTAGGCGACAAAACATAACAAGTATAGTTAAATGAAAATAAGTTACAGGGCCGAATTTAAAGCCGAAAGAATCTAGCCTGCACTACGAACAGAGACCGAGTGCGCTGACGCGATCAGACGCTCAATTAGGTGCCTGCCATTGCAGACATTGTAATGGATTCTCTTTTCTATTACGTTTAATTATCGGTTTTACGTTTAATTATCATGATCCTCGTTTATTTGCTACCTAATGTTCGCACGTGCCTATGATCTCATTTAGGTACAAGAATCAAGATTGGAAAGGAAAAATCCATTAAAACCGATTAAATACAATGTTTTACTTATTCATTTACACTTTATTCATTTATTTATTTTTATTTATTTCTGTTTCTACACTTTTCTTATTTAGTGATGAATACCTCAAGCTTTAACATGCATAACCTAATAAAACTCGTCCATCGATAATTTCATTTATCATAGCACTGCGTTCATCACTTTGGGGAACAAAATAAAGTAACAGATCGGAAAACCAAACGACTATTAAGCGTTTGCGCACTAGCACGATACTGACATCTCATTTGCTTGGCAAAAATATCGTTATCGTTGACGACACGGTGTGATTACGTCTAGTAGTGATGATTTTTATGAAATAAGCTTTCCATAATATCGTTGTGCCGGTAGTGTGAAAAGTCCCAATGCGACTTACGGCTCAGGCATTGATTTTTGTATGATTTCAATTCAAATCTATGCTTATGTAACAATTTCTGTATCGGAGTACGGGTCTCACTTTCTGGAACCGACTATTTTACCAAGAGTTCTGTCTCAAACAGTTGCATTATTAAAATTGTAACACAGCTTTTTTAAGATTATAAAGCAATCACTTGGAAAACGCGAAATTGCTTATTTCCGAAGCTAACAAAGTATCAAAGAGTATTCAATGACACGATAAAAGCTTTAACAATGTTACAAAAGACTTCCATTTTGCCCGTGACTCGGCAACAAGTCAACCGTCCTAGTCTATTTACATGGAGAGAGATTTCTCGTGCGTTTTTGGCAAAAATAATAAGACAAATGAGATTTGCATCTAACTTAAATGATTTATACATCGTCAAGAACCACTTTTTAATGCCTGGGACATGGTTTCAGATGGAGTAGACTTGCCCAGTACCTACACCATCTTCTCAGCCTAGTTGGCCCTATCCACCGAGAAGACAAATAAAGAATATGCATGCAATAGTTTTTGATTCTCCACAAAGCGTATGGTAGAATAATCACCTGAAAATTATTTGGTCTCTCTTTTCAGGTGATTTATTATTACTAATACCCTGCAATTATCTCGCCATACGATACTCGCCCTACGATACGACACAAAAATTTGAATATTAATTTCTTTGCATGGAGATTTTCAATATTCCAACAAGAATGTAGCAATAACTACATTATAGCGAGAATAACGACTTCAGGACGAGAAACTCTCTCTGTGTAAATGGGCCTTAAGTAAATAAGCTATTTAGTTCCGGCGGTAATGGTGAACATAAAATTGTTTTGACCGTTTTGTTTAGTTACTAAAACTGAAATGTGACTGCTCTATGTAGGTCTAAGACGTATGCTAATTTATTGCTCAAGCCGAGATCCGGACTCGAGCATAGATTTTTGTATTAAAATCTCTACTCAAATCTGCTTGAGTAACGACTTCTGTATCGGCATACGGGCCTGAGGCTTCCCACCTGATGGACCGACGATATTGTTAATATCAATGAAAGGCCAAATAGAATCCCAAAAGAAATCAGTGCATGCCAAGAAGTCCCAAAAAAGTTTTTTCTCGGAATCTATGGGATAGGGCTTCATGTGGCAATGGACTTGACAGGCTGATAATGATGATGATAAAAATTAAATCTTGTATGCATTTCTGTTCCCTAAAACCAGGAACTAAACTCCAAATCAGTAACAAAAATAGATGCTAAAAATAAACGACTGTTTTTGAAGAACTAGGGCGAACTAATTACATGTCTTGGCGGACATTCTCGCGACAGGCGGCCTCTTGAAACAATAGCAACCCTCGGCACAGAGGAAATAACGAGGAGAACGTCGGTTACACAGACCCGCTCGGCTGTACGCACAATGCCTAGCCGGCAATGTGTGCGTAAACTCCAACTGACGCGTATAAAGTAGCGGCAGTAGAGGTGGTAGAGGCCGAAACGAGTTGGGTTATAATATTCGTACTTTTTTAGCAAATGTTCGATTCGAAATTGGAAACAACAGCATCAACAATTATGTTGATGCAGGAAAAAAATCATCTTGTACGTTAGTACAAGATGATTTTTCCTCCTTCAAATTAAAACGGGTTAGAATTGTCTGACCCCATACTGCCCTGTTCAGTTCAGTTCAACTTCATACCTAACATACATGAAGATAAAATCACTTCACTTTTTGTCCTCCATATAATACAATTTTATCATTGAGCCCTTACTTCTAAAAAGGTAAGTACGCGGTCTGGTAAATATCCAGTATAACCTTAGCGGTTACTCAGTTATTATTTTACTCTTGGCTCTTCGGAAGTTTGAGAGGAGCTAAGCTTCTGTAAGTTATTTACTCTGTGCCTTTCAGCCTGAACAGACGAGTTTTCTTGGTGCAGTCTTGTAATCACGCTGACTTACATCTTTCTAATCCAAGACGATTTTAATCAGTGATCTCAAATTAGAAGCTAGCGTAAAAACTTTTTTAATTTATTTAAACCGGTACACCATTATTTAGTTTGTAATCTAGTTAAATCAATCTACATATAGTAGGTGCCAAATAACACCGCAATACAGGTCATTCACCCACCTTCACCGCGATGTCGCAAAATTCAATTTAGGAATGGCTAATTCTGTCGCTTTCCTTACAAACCTGTCGCTAAGACGGTAATCGCTCGAATCTCGTAGTACTGTTTGTTTACCATACATAAATTTAATTTTGCGAAATCGTGGTGAAAGTGGGCGAATGACCTGTATTGCGATGTTATTTGGCACCTACCATAGTTCCCATAGTACAATTAAGCTTAATTTGGCACTAGAGGGCGTTGTGTGAAATGTCGGTGTTTTTTTTTATTTGCACTATTAAAATGTTTCTTTCCTGCTTGCGCTGTTATCGCGAAGCCGAATGGATAATTGAACGTCAATTGTACAGTCAGCAACATAAATTGATGAAGAATAAAATTTAAGATGATTCTTAGGCACCCAAAGCAGAGTGATAAGAAGTAACGATTTTCACCCACTTACTTCTCAGGTAAAAAATTAAAACCATTAAATTAATGTCCATTATCATTAGGGTTTCGCGGTAAGGCTTGTCCTGTTGCTATATCTAACGATACAGCCGACCCACACATCTTCGCAAATTGCATTTACAAGATGGTCAATCGTTATAACATTTACTTGGGGCAACATTGGCTCTGTCTGCTCTCTAATACGATTCGTGCTCTCAGAACTGGCTAAAGTAGAAATCGAATAGACGAACCAAGCACACGTGCCTATTCACATCATGTACGGGCTAGAAAAAACAGGCAGCCTAGGTGTAGACTAACAAGCTGTCGAAAGAGAAAAAAAATAAATAACAAAATAAGCAAATAGATTTTCAACGTTACAACGTTAATACATTACAATGGAAGAGCTTATGACTTGTTGGACAATGTAATCACCATGTGGATGTGGATGTGGCCACCTATTGGTCGAAACTGTTGTAAATCGACTCGAATGAAAATGAATAATAATTTTGATATATTTTATATATAAAAGCATTATCAAAGTAAAATTGTTATTAATTGATAAAAAAAAAATATATCAAGATAAATAAAATTGCAACTAATTCAGTATTTACAATATTCACAATATTTACAAAATACACATGAAAAAGTTATTTATTATAGTTATTTATTAGCAAAATAAATAGTTATTTATTTTGTTTTCAAGTTCTGTTTGAACTCATCAAGGGTTACCAACAGCAAAATGCGAGATAACGTAAAACAGTTGCAAAGTAGCACATCAGCAATTCAAATGGCGATCTGTCTCCGCATAATGCCGACACTGCACAATGGACTGCTAAGTGGACATTCTTTCTGTTCTAAGGGAAGTGCGACAATATTTGAACTCTGCAACTGGTGTCGGCGATCCATCGGGAATGGAATAAGAGCTTTCATTTTGGAGTTGCGAAACGTGACACCTCTGATAAGTACCGATCTAGAAATGTGCGTGGGATAAAGAGATAGTGGTGAAAAATTTACATTAGAGGACATTTTGATTGGTACCAATTTGAATCAGTTGAGATCTATCTATACATCGCTTGCAAAGCCTTGTAGATAGCTCAACTGTTTCATGTATATTTTGAGTAAAAAAGTCATAACTTTCTTAGTGAAGAAATACTTAAAATAAAAGGTATATGAACCTAAAAAACCGATTATATGTGTTATTTTAAACTAAGTATACACTTTTGATACTGACTAATTCATAAAATATTTCAAAATGCGTACGAAATTTTGATACGACATGTTTTTAAAGTTATAAAAGCCATAGAAAAAGTGTTGTGTGTTAGTGTTAGTGTGTTAGTAGTCAGGCCTCAAATGCAGTCTTTTTCGTATCATGAGTAATAAGGAGAAGTTAAGTAAAATTAATCAAATTTTGGTCAAGATTTACTATACCCACTAACTCTATTGTATGATTTTATAGCACATTCCTTTACCGCTCTTTGATATATGCTATAAATGACTGCCCGCAAGTGGATAGCTGGTTTAGGGTCCAAACCTCTATTCAAGAAAACCCTATGATAAAGATATAGTGCTCGGACCACTCTGTTTAACCCCAAACCGTGCAAGTAAGTTTAGCAAAAGGGAAAATACCACAAAAAACACGGTTTCCCACTTCCCATGTGATAGTAAGCAATAAAATTCTTATCATTGTCCACTTTCCGAGACTTTCTAGATATAATCCTTATGAATGGCGCCCGATATTGCGGCCTTAGGGCGTTTGCACACTGGCCGACACCGACACGACACCGCCACAATATCGACAGTGGCTCGAACTAAAATATTGCTGTCGGTGCCGCCTCATCTAGAGCTAAATGAGAAAATGAAGTTAGCTCTTCTCGATATCGTGTAGACAGGACACCTTCGTATCGTGGCAGTGTTAAAACAGGCATATTAGACCGTCGAAATGACTTTTTGTGTCAAGCAATTTATTACTAGGATTGAGTTTCTCTCTCAGCTACGTTTAGTATGATAAATGTTCGTTACTTTATTTTTATAGACTTTGAAATGTAAACTTTTGAACTATGTAGTTAGCAAGCAAGCTCGAGTTAGTGGCCAACTCGGTTGACGGAGTTTTTAGGCCGTCTTAAGGCCTCCGTCACGGCTTAACGACTGCTAGAGCCGGGAACGACAGTTTAATGTGTCCTCCGAAGCACGGAAGCGCTCAGATATAAATGCCACTAACGGTCACAAATCCAAATATCGGTGAAGATTGACTTTGCAAACCTAGACACGAGCGCTTCAAGCAAGCAACTATGTTGTAATTTTAGGTTTTCACCACGCATCTCCCTCGTACATCTCTAGTGTATACGCAGCTTTAGAATTGTTTACATAATTAAATGAAACTTAATTAATTTAAATTGTAATCTGCATAAAACATAAATCATGGCTCCCGTACATGAATTCATCAAGTAATTAAGGCGAAGTGCTGCAGTCTGCATTCCTTCGTCTGTTGTGGCTCTCTCGAGGTCTTGCGAATTGCTAAAGCATTCTTAGCAGAGTTGGAATTTCTACCTAAATTAATGCAAAATGTTTGGAGGCGCCTACAATGTAACTGACGTGTAACTTAACCTCACTTACTCTCAAATTCATAGACAATTGACTCTAAATTATTAAATCTGATTTTTATTAGTTACCACCTTTCCTAGTTCAGATCCCGGCGACCTCCTCTCGCCACTTTGTAAGCCTTTAATATGAGTAAATGCTCTTCGAAAGGCCGATTCAGTTCGTCACATGTCAGGCGAATTTTGGTTGCGTCTGACTTTTTGTTGGATTTAATTTCCATACATTTTGATTTGCTCTCTACTCAAGATTACCAAAATAGACAACTTTTCAATATTTTTCACAGTGAAACTTCTACAGTAGCACTCTTACTTCTTCTATGGTTTCTACATAATTGGAAATGATTTACAAAACTTTGGTGATTCCAATAAATATCATTCACGGGAAATGAGAGCTCGTTAAATTGAAATGTTCATTAAAATATTCGATAACTTTTCTTAGTTGGCCTCATTATCTCCCGTAAAATGTTGTTTTTCTTTATCTTTTGTAAATATATCACAAAAATGTGGAAAGGTGCAGTTGGTTGTAAGAGATCGAACGCATTAAGCGGCCACAGAGATGAGCCTGCGGATTTATTAATAGCGGTATTTCCGCATTGCTTAGCTGTTATAATAATAAACCAAAATAATAGTTTGTATATAAGACTTTAATGCTCCCTGGCCGTTGGCCTTTTAGGTGTCTGTAGTTAACAGTTAAAAACACCAATCATTTCAACAGTGTAAAGTTTAAAATGAACGAAGGAATTTCTGAGCCATTCTTTTCCACACGGGCGTTTGATCGTGCGATAAAATTATTTGAGAAATTATCATTCCAATTGTTTTCATATTTTGATTTTAAACAAATTTACAGATACGTATCAGGTGACTCAAACCTTTTGCAGGTGGAACTTCAAACATTTGGCACATACATTTTACGCGGAATGAAAACTGGAACTAACTTTATTTTATTACAGGCAAAATGTTGGAAAATACAACGTTGTCGGAAACTTATTTTACAAATGGTGAGAACAATGGTACGAAACAGTCATAAGGCTACAAACGCACTTAGCGGCGGTAAAACAAGTGTTACAATGACATTTGACTTTCAAAAAGTATCGTACAATTAGGTAGTACGTAGGCTTACTTATAGCACAGATAATATAATACTAAGCTTACAGTAATTAAGACCCAGGCTTCTAGTTAACCCCTATGTGTTACTAAAACATTTTTATTTTTTGTTTATTACGCAAAAGATTTAATCAACAAGATTACATTTTTTATTGAGTTATCCTCTTTGCAAACGTGTACAGTGCCACGTTGAACCTATTTTATTGTTATTTCCTAACCCCAGTTTGCTGGTCATTGCACCTACTAGTTTACGAGCCATGTAAGTTTTACGTTCCACATATTAACTCTAGGTTGACCCAGCTTATGACTTCCGTATTCACCAAGGACCATTTGGGTTTAACTTGAAAGCTAAGGCCCTTATCCACATGAGCATAATGGGTACATCCTATACAGATGGTTAATTTTTATGTAATTACCTACCCTATTACTTAGATAGCTCTAAACTTTTTTTACCATTGCATTATTCATGTACTTATCTTGATAAGTATTCGAAAAAAGATAACCCTATTTTTGGTCTAAGCCGACTTGCACACGCCGATTTACCCGAAAAATCTCCACTGAGATATTCCCACTGGGGGCGGGACCCTTTATTTTTTTCCATGAATGTATACTGACTACGTCGCAACGAGGTCGCAACGTGTTACGATGCAGTAGTCGGTTTCTGGATTTTATTACCAAGTAATCACTACATCCGCAGTAGGTATCATTTCAAAACTTAAGGGTATCCATGATCATGTTCTAAAATTATCAAGCTCTAAAGGGGCATCTCGTTAAAACATCCAACTAATTAATGGATCTTTATTAATTTATGCAAAACCACGTTTCGCTACTCACGGTGTTGGCAGTATTGTAATTATTGTTTTCTATAAAACCTTCGGCTCAACGTGGATGGAATTTCAATCAAAGACTCATCTTTCGATAATAATATTGAAGATGATGATGACAATGTGAAACTATTTTTATTACGTTTTCAGGAGGTCTACCGTGCCGATGACTGTGTCATAAAGTCAGAAGATTCGACTTTGTGACGATTCGGATTGTCCCAATTGTCACATTTGATTTTAATAATTTTTGTTTATCAGGTAAACAATTTTTAAGCAAAATATGATGATTCAAGGCTTTATTTTTATGCACATTTTCATTGAGCTAAATATTTTTGCACAGTCTTATCTTTATTATTTAAGCGTGAGTATACCTTGATATATTCCAGAAACCCCCACCAAGTAATCCCTACCAGTGGGGATTGTACACTCGGCCTAATATTAACCTTTGCTATGCCATTAATTTTATTCGGGCAAGAAAACACGCCAGGCAAGCTTAGTCAAACAGAAATTGATAAGGGCCGCGTTATATGCATCGACTATTTACGACATATTTACAACCTTTGTACCACTTCACTTAGCCTGACTTGTGAAGAACTATTGAATGGGTGACCGTTAGTGGCGTTTATATCTGAGCGCTTCCGTGCTTCGGAGGGCACGTTAAACTGTCGGTTCTAGCAGTCGTTAAGCCGTGACGGAGGCCTATAGGCCGCCTAAAAACTGCGTCAACAGAGTTGGCCACTAACTCATACGAGCTTCCTTTTTTATTGTAACAGTAAGGCTGTAAACAGTGCTCGACCGACGGTCAGCGCTAACCGTACGTCGGCGTAGCTATATCTATGCAAGTCTATGAATGCGTACACAGCTATGCTGACGGTACGCGCGTGAATTTCCATACAAATGACAAGCGCGACCGACGTACGCACCGACGGTCGGTCGAGCTCTGAAACCGGCCTAACTGTTGAGCAGATGGCTGACAGAAGTTTCTGGTTGGTTTATCATCAACATGGCAAAAGTTTACTTGTAAAACTTAAAAAAACATGCCGATAAAATAAGGCTGAGATTTGGTTCTCGAGGGTTTCACTCCTACGTCATGTATTTTCTATTTCAGCGAGAACTTCCCAACAAGCACTTTCCACGCCGCAAACATCCTTTTGTCTTACCCTCAAGCGTCGACAAGTTACATAAACTCTATTCCACTGAGATAATGTTGAAAGTCGTTTGTCAAACTTGTCGTATGCTTCAAGTTTTGAAGGATGCTTGCTCGAAATGCTGGATAGTGCATTAAATTCATTAACTATGCTTATTCGCATATTAAGCGAGAAAATTGTTTCTACAACATTTCCTTTACGGCGAAAGCTTCAGAGCTTTCATCTATAAAGCCTAAGTAATAGTACTAGATGGTTACTTAAGTTTAAGGACCTGCATTCTTAACGAAACAAAATTGTACTTAATAATCAAAAAGTTTAATGCATTAGAAAACCTATTTTATAACAGACATTAAAACTAATTCCTATAATATTTCCTCTTATTTTTTTAGAATTACGACACCGACATCTTTTTCAAGTTTAAAAAAAGTAAAGTGGGTTTTCCAAAGTTATTTTTAACGTCAATTTTACAGCACGTGACGTAAAAGTTGTGATGTCGATTCCTGCCACGTTATATTCGTGCAGGACAATATAATTTCTATCAGGTTATTAAGGTAAGCGTACGCCCACTGCTGGTATTAGGCCTAAAATAGGTCCAATAATTTAGCCTAAACCAACACATCAAATGCTATTTTGAATTCAAATGATTTTAATGAACGCAATTATTCGTACTCGCGTCGGAAATCACAGCCGTTGTCAAATGCAAATGAATTCCAAGTATCTACTACACAAAACGATAAACAACCTCATTTTTATTTACACTGCGTACCGACGCGGAAACTTTGCTGACAGCGCGCATAACACACGAAGCGGCCGCGCATTGTAATGCAAACCACCAGTGAATTTTCTTCATAGTTTTTCATAGTAGACGTCCTCAGCTGTGACCTCATTCAACTGGAAATAGGTCCATTTTACGGCAACAATCAAATCATCGCCATTGAAATAACACCTGCTGCAAAATTGTCGGTTGATATTTTTGTATATATTTTTTGCACATTATTTTTTGCACACTCTCATGAACGTGAATAGGCTGACATTATCAAAGGATTTTATATGAAACATTTTTCCAACATTTTCCCAACAACAAAAATATGCAAAATTAAAAATTGGATGTAATCCTATAATTATTATACTTGTAACCACAAAAATGCTGTTCAAACCAACCAGCCTGGATGCTTTTTAGTGTACGATAGTATTATATGATCTGCCGAGGAAAAACCCCACAGTATAGTAAGTAGTAGACCAGGTACATAATGACTGTCGTAGGTATTTGAAGTAAGATAACCCCAAATGTAATGAAGGCACTAAAATACTGAATTTGAATGGTAATATGTAAGTAGGTAGCTATGTAGCTTTTAAGGGCTAGTCTTAAATATTCTCTCGCAACCCTCGTGACAAGAGGACCGCAACTATCGGCCGGACAAAGCAGCCATCAAATTCACGACCACAAACGAGGGTAGCTATTCCGGGCAGTCAAAAATTTCTCGTGTGCAATGGACAGGGAGAATGAAAGGGGCTGCGGTCCAGTTCGGGACAATGCTGGGGCTGCGATACCTTTACAACGTACGGCAAATAACTCGTGGCTTTAGTCGTCAGGTGAACAGATAAAGAGTTATTTTAATGGTGGATACACACGTACGTATTACATGCTCGATGATTTTGGTCAATCTCGAGCAAGTGCGAACGTGTGGTCATGCAAGTCTCAAGACAATAAATGATCTTTGTGTATACGCAGGGTCGAGCATATTTTGTAGATAACCATGCTCGGATGAAATATGCTCATCCAGCATGTACATGTACGTACGTGTGTATGTATCCACCATTGCAGCCTCTGGCTAGTGACTTTGGTCGGTGAGATTAAAAGTGACGCATAATAATGTGTTTCAATACGACAGTTGAACTTAAAGATTGAATTTCTTTAGACTTATCATGAGTAGGTAGTTTTTGAAACGTCCTACTGTGACTATTTCAGTAGGTATACAGAGTGAGAAAACTTCAAGTAAATTTTAAAACCATACATGTTGCTTTTATAAGTGGTTAGTTATAAAAACTATATCACGAATAATTTCACTGTAATCTATTCAGAATTAAAATAATAGTAATATCTTTAAAATCGGATAGTATAAACAAGTCTTCAGTAATACGAGGCTAGTGTCACCAAAATACGCGATTACTTTGTAGTGGTATGTTGTGAATATTCGTGAATATTCGTTCATAACCTACCACATTTTGTAATTTAGTTTCATTTTCAGCAATAGTGGTGACAAGATAAAGGCGGTATTAGACGGTTCACTATTTTCTTTCATTTCGTTCATCATTTAGTTTTTGAACTCATTTTTCCGATGCCGATGAAAGCGTCAGGGTAGCTTTTTTTTTGACTTTGACTTTGACTTTGAGCTAGTGATTTTCATCCAAAAGGCGCGTCGATAATGATTGATGAAACGTCCTATAGCAGGTGCCAAATAACACCGCAATACAGGTCATTCACCCACCTTCACCACGATGTCGCAAAATTCAATATATGAATGGCTAATTCTGTCGCTTATCATACAAACCTGTCACTAAGACGGTATCGCTCGAATCTCGTAGTAATAATCTGTTAGTTTACCATACATAAATTGAATTTTGCGACATCGTGGTTAAGGTGGGTGAATAACCTGTATTGCGGTGTTATTTGGCACCTACTATACAACGCTAGACAGATGATTTTTCAACTTGCCAACTAGACTCCGACTCGGAGGACCAAAAACTGACTCTTTCTTCATGGCCCTAGTGTATGTTACAACATATTAGTAACGTTATATATGTACCTATTTCAAGCAAATAAAGAAACTCTAACTCTACAGGTAAAATCAAGAAATAATACGTTCACTATGTATTCACTATACTAATATGTTGTAACAACAAGACATGGCCCCAGTATATGTTACAACATTCACTATACTAATATGTTGTAACATACACTGGGGCCATGAAGAAAGAGTCAGTTTTTGGTCCTCCGAGTCGGAGTCTAGTTGGCAAGTTGAAAAATCATCTGTCTAGCGTTGTATAGTAGGTGCCAAATAACACCGCAATACAGGTCATTCACCCACCTTAACCACGATGTCGCAAAATTCAATTTATGTATGGTAAACTAACAGATTATTACTACGAGATTCGAGCGATACCGTCTTAGTGACAGGTTTGTATGGTAAGCGACAGAATTAGCCATTCATATATTGAATTTTGCGACATCGTGGTGAAGGTGGGTGAATGACCTGTATTGCGGTGTTATTTGGCACCTGCTATAGGACGTTTCATCATTCATTATCGATGCGCCTTTTTGATGAAAATCACTAGCTACCCTGACGCTTTCATCGGCATCGGAAAAATGAGTTCAAAAACGAAATGATGAACGAAATGAAAAAAAATAGTGAACCGTCTAATACCGCATTAGTCGTAACAACTTTATGGAAAACAAACTCCTTTGCCAGAGCGCCAGCGTCGTTTTTTCAGACCTCTGTGGAAACATCAACAACAACTTCGCAAAAGATTGTTATCGACATCGCCCGTCATGTTTTCTTAGGTAATAGGAAGTATGGTGTGGAATTGAAACAAGTAGGTTTTATTTCAAGGTTTAGATGGAGACTTTTTTGTTTTTGTTAGTTTAGTTTAAGCATTCGTTTAAAAAATCGGAGTGTAACAAAGAAACACTGCTTATGAAAAGTCTTGAGCTTTTTGTGTCTTACATAATAGTGTACTTAACAATATTAACCTATGAAAATATTAAGCAAACCATTGCTTTTTCTAAACGAGAGAAAATCTTTTAAACTTTGACTGGGGTTCAGTGTAACTAGAAATGAAATGAAATAATAAATAATAACTAGATGGCTGATAATAATATATAATACTTATACCTAAACATTTTTTTTGTAAATAAATACTTACACATAATACCCAGACATAGAACAAACATCTATGTTTGCTAAATGAATAACGCTACGTGTGCTTTCAAAATATATTTTCAACGAAAACTTTTTATTTTGACAAACTTCTCGTTAGTTGAACTTTCACACGTTCCCAATAAAAAATAATACAAAGGCAAAGTGAGCGTTTGGAAGCTTCACTAGATTCCGCTAGGGCTGGCACTAGTCCCAACAATTACAAACGACAGTCGTGTTCAGTCTGTTTTAGTAACAAAAAAAAAATTTTTTTAACTTACCCAAATTTAAGTTACGTACATACCTAATTTTAATTTACATTGCTTGTTTTAAATCACGTTTTAAGATGAAAATGTTTATGGCATGCTTTAGCATATTTTTTTTATTTAAAATCTTATATTATGTTTAATTTAGCTCGCGTGATTGATTTTTTTTTTATTTACAATAGAAGCTCTAGCATCAAGTTCATAGAGAATTATTTTTGAGATAAAAAATATTGCTCACTCCACGACATATTATGGATTCGTTATAAAATCACCTCATGTTCGCCTTTTGCCACCTATACTTGGTGCTTTTATCTAGAAACACGTGGAAGCCTTTGAAAGGTTACCTCGACAGCACCTTCAAGGAAAACTACTTATTTGAACTCAAAGTTATACTTCTAGGAACTGAAGCTATCTATAGGCACGCCAAAGTAATATCTCTAACAAGTAATAATGTAGTGTGAAAATAAATGCTGCACCATTTATACTACTAGCTTCTGCCCACGCCTTCGTCTGCGTCTGATTCGTACTGTAAATTTTTCAGGATAAAAAGTAGCCTATTTGTCAATCCAGACTATGTGCTATGTAATTTATAATGTATATTCTAAGTTTCAGCCACTTGGAGCGTGAATCATTTGACACAAACATTGAAACCTTCAAATTTATAATAGGATAGGATTTACTTACATCTTGTAGGTATTAAATAAACAAAATAAAAATCCAACATTCATCCATCATCATTATTTATTAGAAGCTTCTTATTTTGGCTACCAATTAACTTTTCTGTTGTTATTTCTTCCCGATCAAGCAGACGATTCATTGAATTTTCACATTGTGTCACACACTGTCGACTGGTCGCCGGAGACTCAGGGCTCATTTTTCACAGTAGAGGCCCAGATCTCGCCGACCGAAACATAACACTAGACTGACGCCCAAGTGCGTACAGCTTATTTATACTATAGGAAGTTACAGTCGACGTCGACCAAGGCGACTAGCTACTAGCTTTTATTTTTAAAATTTTTAGGGACGCCCTATCACAACTACCTACATTATATTGTCTGCCGTCATGCATATTTGATTCTCTATTTTAACTTGTCTTATATACCTCTGGTGCTGGCGTCCATAGGCTAGGCTTATTCTTATGGCAACCGCATACAATCAAGTGAGCCGTACGTTTGTTTGTCAAATCGGAAGCATAAAATAAAATATAAAGTAGAGAACCGAGCTGGTCGCTTCAACTAAGCCGTCTTGTGCGCGTGGCCGCTAATACCTTTCCCTACCTGGTAGATGCCTTGCCTTTTAACATTGTGGTTATTTCTTTTTAATAAAAGGTAAAACCAACTCTTTACATAAAAGCGCAGCGAATTTTATCGCGCCTAAAGTATTTTTTTTATTCGAAAACTACCCAGATTAGACCAAGTTAAGGTGAATATGGCGTGAACCGCGCCGTTATAAAATATTTATTAATTCAAGAATAACTCAGTTAAGGCGGAGGTAACCAGCTATAAATCAATAAACGGGCTGAGCCCGAGCAAAGTGAAATCGAAATCGAATAAAAATGGAAGGAGGTTTCGCACTCAGTTAATTAAATTACTATAGAAACGAATTTAAATTTTAATGCAAATGTATCTCTATCTGACGGTGATTAAATAAATTCGAGTACTTTTAGCCCGGTGCAGGCTTAAAATAATTTGTTATAGGTTCTACCTCTACATAGACAAAAACAGTTTTAAATTCGATCTAAAAAACAAAACTTTAAACCGAAACATGCAACGCAACAAAGGCATAAAAGGCAAGACGATATAAACAAGCCTGACGACGAGGTTAATCATTTTTACAATCTTAGCATGTCCTAAATCATTTTAAATCGTAGTAGGTAGTAATTAGCGGCTGGTTTTAACTCATCAGGTTAAAACCAATTGCAACTAAAGCTTTTGATTAGTTTTACACTTGACGGTCAAACCACGGGTCCCTACTAAAGCCTTGGTCTCGCGATTGTAACGCGTAACGCAGCTGTATGTAGTATGCAGCGCCGGCACATAATTGTATGGAAAACGTCTAGTATGGTCTTTTGTTACGTCGCAGTCTGCGTCAGCGGCGAGGAGCAAACGCAACGTTGTGCGTTACGATCGCAAGACCAAGGCTTAAATTAATTTAATCTTGGCTGTCATAAAATCAACAATATAAAAAAAACATTGAATAATTCAAACGCAGTTCGTCGCGCCAACGCTTCCTTGGCCGACCCCGATATCGCACACCGTCAGGGACCCAAGGTGTGGAGATGTTCGCCCACCTATCGGGAGGCATCCGGCTGACGTGTCTAAGAGGATGGTGGGAGGAAGCTCGGGACAGAGAACATTGGAAGTCTTTGGGGGAGACCTTTGCCCAGCAGTGGGACGACATAGGTTAATTAAAAAAAAAATTCAACGCATTTAAAGTCATCACTCACTGCTGGGCCACTGGTTCGGCCGCCAAGTGCGCATAGAGCCTAACCATTTTGTACTTACTTCGTTTATATAATAAAAGTCCTTTCAACTCTTCAGGGCTAACCTTAATAAAATGGAAGGTACTTCAGGAAATACCCGGTTATTTCTTGTCTCCAACGCCACCTGTGCCCATGTCTAATGTACCTACTCGTGCTGTAATTTATTCTTAACGCTTTGGGCGTTGAACACACGATACCGCATACTTACTAGAGCCGAACCCACCTAGTAGAGGATAATGTCGGAAGAAATTACTTATTAGTTTTGATATGTACCAACAAAACCTGCCAAATTACAATAAAATGATGTCAAAAATGATAAATTGTCCGGGAAATTGTCATTTTGATTGTAATTTGTCGGATTGTTTCCGATTTTTATAGCATCAAAAATAGATTATCACCCTGCGAATCCTGCGACTGGTACAGCCTTAACATTTTAAAATAATGAGGTGCCTTTCAACAAACATTAGAGGCGTAAAATTCTACAGTGGCACCACTGCGTACCAGTTTTACCACACCGTTATAATTATAGCAAGGCTTAAAATATAACCAGCTTTTGTAAATCGTTTCACATTCAGTTACACTTCATTATTTAGTTTTAGCCATGCAGAAAAGGCGTTTATTCCTGGAAGCTGCATGAATGTAACTCAACTAAAATGCTAGCTGCAATGAAAATTTTTCAGAATAGTCGAGTTCAACATTGCATGGCTTGCGATTAATTGAATTCTTTGCAAGTTAAATGAGACGTGTTTGTTTGGGAAATAGAAATGTTGAAAATCTAGAATATTTATATTTTACCTAAACTGTTTCACTCAGTAAATACATAAATACGTTAAAGTTTTTTTTTGATTAAACTAATGTATTTTTTGGACAAAAGGCTTTGATCTCTTCGGTCATTATTTTAAGAAACAAATAGGTAAATACAAAAGTTTAAAGTCCCTTTTTGGAAAATAATTGGGTATCATTTCAAATTGGAATAGATATTAAAAAGAAAAAAAGGTTTTTTAGAACCTTTTTTTCTTTTTAATACAGAAAGAGCAACAAAGAGTACGAAAACAAAAACGGAAATCTCCTTTGATAGAACCCACAAAGGAGTTTACGCTTTATTTGCATAGCTTTGGTGGCGAATTTCGATTGAACGTGAATTTATCTCAGCTATCGGTGTTCGGTAAAAATGTGATCCTTATCGATGTCTTCTCGGCTCTGCAATCTACATGACCGGTGTTGGTGTACTCCCAACCGATCCCATATGTGACCAATTGTTTTAATACCTTCCTTGATCTCAATCGTGGGCCGGTCAGTGGGCTTGCTGGACAAAAGTCTACGTAACATACACCATAAGCTGAGAATAAATTAATTAGGTTTAAACACAAAAAACAAGGTCTGACGTAGGAAAATGCTTTTTACAAATTGTTTGGGTGTTATAGAAAAATATAAATAAATTACAACTCATATACCTATATACTATAATCAACAAAATATCGTTGTCGGCGACACTGTACTAAAAGCTTTCAGTCAGTTCTACATAGTCTACAATACCTGAGGTTTGCTTAGGAATAAATCTACACGTTTTATCTCCCCGTCAAAAGCCTTTGCACCCGGATCAAATCATTAATCTTGGTTCGAACTACTATTTTCACTGTCTCTGCGAAATTCCATGTGAGATGAGAATTTTATCACAGAATTTCATTTGCAAAAGCATTTTTCTCTAAAAGACGATACTGGTTCGGCTGCATTATAAGGTACCTAAAAGAAAATAAGTACTGTTGATTCGTTGAAGTCGTAAGTTTGCTATTAGGTCTAAATAAAATTCAGTGGAGGTACAAAAATAATAAAATTATTGCTTTATGTAATTGAATTTTATTCGATGTAATTAGAATTTTGTACGTAGAAACTCGTATGTTTATAGCACACAGCCTGTTTTACCATCTTTGAGCTATCCATCGGATAAAATCATACCTTTTAAAATAATACCTCGGTCTTTGAAGTAGAGACGGAGATAAGTGACGGATAGCGTAATCACGAGATGGTGAAATCGTTTAAATTTGCAACTAATAAAAAACAAACCAAGTATGAAACAGTTGAAAATGCGAAAAATTTTCTCACATTATCTCGTAAGACGTCCAACATAGTCATTGGACGTCGTCGTCCCGCGTAAACGACGAGGGACAATTGAGTCTCTGGAGAGTGCGAGATGTTGCCAGTGGCGTGTCTTCGTGTCTAACATTACGGTTACGGATTTTCCGGTTATGTCGTATCCGTACATTCGATATCCTTAGTAGAAAAACATAAATGATTAAGGAATAAAAAAAATCGTGGGGTTATTTTCTTAAAGATGGCGCCAGTGGAAATTTACTCTACTATTACACTTTTCGGGGCACCATAAATAACTGTAAAATTCAGTTATACATACGGTAAAAAATCTGATTTATGAAATGATATTTTATGGACTAAAACTAGAGAAACCTGGGTCACAAATCATATAATACTATACTCTGGGTGAATCTTAGATTCATCATTTTTCCGTAGTCACAAACGACAGACTTCGGTAGGTAAAAATACATCCCTAATTGAGAGTACAAGTCAAGTCCTGTTTTATCTTTTTCAAATTGGTCTTGAGAGTTACGAGGTCAAGCTTGTTAGACGTCGCTGTTTTTGTGAACAGTGTTTTAAACCTTTACTTGGTTATTTTTATTCCAACCTTTTTATCCATAATGAGGGACCACACCACATCTGTCTATCTATACTATTATAAAACTGTAAAAAAGCCAAAATGCAGATTTACTAAAAGCCAAACGATTCTGATTCGGTAAATTGAGTTTGTCTGTTTATCTGTTTGTTTGTTCGCGGATCACGCCTTAACTAACTGAACGAATTTCAATGAAATTTATACCATTCAGAAGCCCTTTTTCCGGATTGAAACATAGGCTACATTTTATTGAAATTAAAGACGTAGATTCTTAGATACAACTTGAACTCTCTAAACCAAAAACAGGCATTTGCTACGAGGTTAATCGTATGCTGGTTGACAGATGGTGGAAAGTTTCACACGCGCGTATCTACCGCGGGTATCAGCTAGTATATAATACTTACCTAGGTAAATAAAAGTAATCTACCCGGAAAACTAATTAAAAGGGCTTGTAGTACAAACAATCTAGCTGAATTATGGTCATTCATAGTTTAATCTAAATCCAATTTCGGTTCAATTTCGGTGTTCGGTACCCTTGATCCCGAGGGATTAGGGTTGGTAACACTAAGATTTAGTACACAATAGGACTAAAATGTTTATTCAGGCTTTATTGTAACAAATGTACGAGTTGGCGAACCATGATAACTAAGTAAACAGTAATTAAGATCATGTCCTTCTGCAGAAATACATTAACTAGGACACAGATCATATAATACTAGACTAGGGCACAGATAATATAATAATGACTAGGGTAACCTTTGCTTACGTTCAAACAACTCAGTCCACATGCACGTACATGGTTTTTACTACAATAAGTACATACTTTAAAAATGGTTAGATAAGAATAATTTTCTAGTAAATTTACGTTCAATTGAAATACTAGATTGAATTCGATTATTAGCAGTCAAAAAGTTATGGTAACAACTTACGCAGTACGTAGAAACTGAAACCTTAAAAATCCACTATCGGAATTAAAAATCTACTCTTCTATGCCGTGCTTGCCCCCGATTGTCGGAATTAGACAATCGGCGGCAAGCACGGCATAGAAGAGGCACGAAAAATATTGTAGAGGCTTAATGATCTTTCATGTAAAAGATCATTGTAAAGACTACGATGAATTCGTGGTTGCGATGTGACTATGTGTGTGACGTAGTACCTACACGTCACACACAGTCACATCATAGTCAAGAGCGAATTCAACATTTGTGTCAACTAGAAACAAGAGAAAATCTTCACAAAATAATAACAATGAGTCCGCAACCCACGACCATTCACATGACAACACAATAGAATTATATCTATTTTCAGTTCGTGTTTTCATACGATTCGTTTTCTAAACCTGTCAGTTACAATTTGAGACTTATCACCTCGGTGGTAAAGTCAAACATGCTGTAATCAACTGCAAAATGAACTTTGAATATCCGAGAATCACAAAAATGGATTTTCTGAGGAGTATAAAGATTGGACGAGATTAATTTATGAACCACTTTGGGAAAGAAAATATAAAAGTAAAAATTCTAAGGGTTTTTTTTGTCGGCATTAAACAAACGATGTCCCTTATTCCCAGAAGAACTGATTCCAAAGAACATTTTATTTAGTTGCTAACCAAACCTAAAAGTTAGACCAAAAAAAACTCTTTTTAAAAAATCTATCAACGAGATAAAAATCAAATAAAAAAAAAACCCAGTGCGTGGAGTCCCTCCGCGCGGAAGAAGTTATATTTCGAGTGCCACGCATTCACTCTCGCTCTGTGTTTAATGTGAAATTAATTTAGTATTTATTTTTACTTAACCAATATGCAGTACCTACCTACTTATTTAGTTAGAAAAGGTTCTATGCTCATGGTGCCTAAAATCAGAACTAGATGGCGCTGCTAGGTTTGGTCGGATCCTAGAACGCGCTATCGAAGCGTTTTGGGTTTTGTGTGGGTGTCCGTATGGGGTAGCATTAAACGCGTAACGCAACCTTGTTGGAAGTCGCTAGAAGTATAATTTCTAAAAGACGTTCTCAATTGTCTTAAACAACAATAAACATGTAAAGTAAAACCCCAGTGTATTTTATATGCAAACGCTTGATTGACTTCCAACAAATGAATTGGTGTGTGTAATCGGAAACAAAGCGCGTTCTCTCACAACTGGGAAAAACACAAAAGATTACATTGGCATTGCAGTGGGTTGTTCGTGTTAAATTGATATAATCCTTAGTTTTGGTTAATCAACGTCAAACAGTGGAGTGGTTACCCTTCCACGTTTGTATGGAAAGGTGTGCGACTTGTTCAACCTTAAGGTAGCATGTCCGTTCACATGTCCAACATGGGGGGCTCCGTGCCTCCCACATATACAAAAGGCTTATTTCCATCGAGCCCACCGGCCGGCCCACCAGTGGAAGGCAATTTTTGTAGACAAAAGAAATATTGATAAATATCCATTGGCTGAGTTGTAACGCCTGTAAAATGCTATAGTAGGTGCCAAATAACACCGCAATACAGTTCATTCACCCACCTTCACCACGATGTTGCAAAATTCAATTTATGTATGGTAAACAAACAGTACTACGAGATTCGAGCGATACCGTCTTAGCAATAGGTTTGTATGGAAAGCGACAGAATTAGCCATTCATAAATTGAATTTTGCGGCATCGTGGTGAAGGTAGGTGAATGACCTGTATTGCGTTGTTATTTGGCACCTACTATAAGCTAAGTAGTCAAGGCAATGAACGTGTAAAAATAAACACGATATAAAATAATTGGCCGCGGCGTATTCAACGTGGGTGGAGCGTAGGCGGTGGTGCCTGCAATAGGATGAATAAATAATGATGAAAAATGATTTTATTTGCAACAACAAGCAAAGAATAGCAAGAAGTATATTTTTAAAAGTTATTTGACGTGTTGCAAACACGTCACAGCCTTCGGAGATCTATTTTAGCAAAACTAGGTAAGCTATTTGTGTAAGCGAAAGGCTGGGAACACTATTTTAGATCAGTTAGAAAAGGCCAGTTTGTAAATATTGAGACACGTGCAGACATTTACTCAATACTCAATACTCAATATATTTATTGCTTTCACATGGTTTAGGTAAATTTTACATTGGTGGTGGATGTAAATAGATATGTCTCACCCTGCTTAGGGTATAGCAATATGAAGGCAGGCCGAGGTTTATAGATAGCTAGTAGATCGTTAATTAGTATTACATAATAGGTAGTCATTTTATTTCGTTACAGATATGGCTAAATCAATTACAAAATCGAAGGTTGAATACCTAATACCTACCTAATCTTCGTGAAAAAAACGAATGATGCTGAATTTTATAAAAAAGCCTATTACTAAGGCAGTGTTCGGTAATTTTAGTTATTTAAATTCTAGAGCGCTGGAGTGGTTGACAAAGGCTCGCCCGGTATGCAACCCCGTCCGGAAGCGGAACTTTACATTTTAGGGTTGTTGCTTTTTAACTAAAGATTTTGCCAAACTGCGTTGAAATAGTAGATTATTATACAAGGGGATAAAGCAGTGTCTTCTGTCGCGGGTGACGATTTAAATCGCGAGCGTAACGAAGGACTCGAAGTTTACTCCCGAGCGTAGCGAGGGTGTTAAAAACTTAAATCACGAGCGAAGCGAGGGATTTAAGACGAGTCCTGAGAGTAGCGAGGGATTTAAGTTCACCCAAGACTAAGACAGCTTTATCACCGAGGAAAATACCATTTGCGAAAAAATTAACACAATAATAATATGAAATAGCATTTTAGAACATTAACTTATTTATAAAAATAAATTAAAATAAACCTAACGTTTATAAATTTGAAGAAAACAAAAACGCGGCATTTTCCTAGACTAATATTTTTTTTGTCGGAAAAGCAAAGGCATCAAGCTCATACGGCCTGCATAATAAATGCGTATTCCTTTTTCAAAAAGATGTATAATGCTTTGTATACAAACTCAATGGTGTAAACACAGATGTAGTTCAGTATAAATTGTATTCCAACTTTAAATCACTTTCTCCCCCTAGAGGATGAAAGAAATCCAGTACAATTTTCTCTCCCTGTTTTTAACAGATTAAAAATGACTATTGTTATGTTCGCTTTTTGTGGCATAGAATGTCACTTTTTTGAGCAAGTGGTACGAAAAATCAATTTTTCGTAACCCTAAGCAGACACGCCTTGTAGCTACGAGTAAGATGAAAAATACTTGGAAAGTGTGTAGTAGTGTTTCTGTGTGTTACGCGCTACGCTTGCTACGGCGTAGAAGCGTAGCGCGATATGCTACGATAATTTCTTCTCTAGCTTTCCCTAGTGACTACAATAAGGGGCACTTCAAAAAGGGTGTTTTAAAATTCTTCAAGGGTCGGCAACGCGCATGTGGTACCTCTGGTGTCGCAGGTGTCCATAGGCTACGGTAACCATTTCCTATCAGGCGGGCCGTACGCTTGTTTGCCTACATAGTAGTATAAAAAAAAAAAAAATACTTCATGGATACTTGCTACACTTTCTGCAAGTCGAATCAAGAATCGAGGATATACAGTTTAAGGGTTTCAGAAAAGGAAGTTTCTTAACTCGCACACTAGGAGCGCTTATCGTGACTTCATACATCCTTGAATTAGATTTCTAATTCGCAAAAAAACTTGAAAAATGTATGCTACATGTAAATAATGATTGTAAAATGTATGTTTTGCAGAATTTGCAGTCATGATAAGCGCTGAAACTCATATCACTCGTATGCTAAACATATTTCTTACCTATCTTTTTTGTCTAGTGTTTAATGTTATATGAAAGTGACAGCCCTATAAGTAATAGTTTTACCAAACTCGCACAATAAGCCATTATGTGAAAGAGCGAACTTCACCGTGCGCTTAAAAACCCTGCTTTATAAATTCCGCTGCCGGGTTTCCTGCATCGTGCGTAGTGACGTCATGAATAGCACTAGAAAATTGAGAGAGTGCTCGTGAGACATAAAAATTATGAAACACTCTCTAGTTTGAGTGATGTACTTTGAAAATCAGTTCCAACCCCATTTGTATCTAGACGATGAATTTCTACTAAAGTGAATTGAATATTATGTACCTACTCACTTGTTTACCTAGTATATTAACATAGCATAATAATAATAATAAAAGCTTTATTTTCTTACACACTATCTTACAACAATAATAATTGTTCGTACTATACTCATAATTTGTTTTTTATACTACTGTTTTAAATCACGTATTGTCTTCTATATCGGTGTAAGGACCGCCTAGGGCGGTAAAAGCCTCCTCTATTTGCTTCCATCTCGACCTGTCTCTAGCTACTCTACTCCATGTGAAGCCTGCTATTTTAGCGATGTCGTCGCTCCATCGTTTATGGGGTCTACCAGGTCTTTGTTTTTTATCAAGGGGGTACCAATTCGTTGCCGTTTTGGACCACCTGCATGCACTTTTTTATTTATTAATTTCTTAGGCTAAATATTTCAGACGCAATTATAAATCGTTATTGAATAAATGATTATGTGCCTTGATCACGATTAAATGTAACAATCGCAAACGTCTCGTAACGCTAGCTGTCTGAGATACACTGCGCGGTGACACTACAACGGTTGGCAGTCGGGCTGGCATTGACGCGCAATATAACTCGAATACGCTAACGCGACGACTGTCAGATTTGTTCGTGATAGAGGTAATGATTATGATTTTGTGTAGTAGGACATACTTGCAGGTAGTTCAACTTCCATACCGGGTAAGTTTGTAAAGCTGTATTGAGACAGTAGTAACCCGTTCAATTTGGTTTTACTCTCGAAACTCGAGTCTCTGTTTAACTTCTGAAATAAATATTCATGGACATTTTACACAGCGCCTTCTAGTCCCAAACTAAGCAAAGCTTGTACTATGGGAACTAGATTGCTGTTCATAAATTGGGGAGTTATCCTATCTCATTAAATCCGTTCTGTCTTAAGTGTGGTTAATGTGGTTATGCAAACTCCTACACATAGTGTCTTGTACTCAATGAAAGACACTTTTACTTTTAGTATTAGGTATAATCAATATTAATTATTGTAATACAGATAGGTAGGTAGACCCGCGCGTATAGTAGGTATACGACGGGTTGTCGCGGCGGTGTTGGTGGAGAACCGAGCCCGTAGTGTGTGCATTTGTTTTACTTTCGACTCGATTATAGCACACAAACGCATTCGCAAAGCGAGAAATTTTGTATGAAAACCGGATAAGCTCCTCTAGCGGTATATTTACAAACTGTTTTTCTACGTACAAAAACTGCGAGTTTTTCGATACTCGCTTGTCGCAAATCAACAAAACAAAACTCAGACTACGGGCTCTGCTGGCCGCGGGCGGGGGGGGAGCGCCCTTTGCGTCTCACCCCGCTGCTGTAGCTAGTTGCAAAGATCGGCCGCAACACATAGTACGCTTGCTTTGAGATAAGATAAAGATAAGATAGTGTTTTTAATCTTTCCTTCTATCTCGATACGTTTGCGTGCAACACAAGATAAGAATAATGGCATGTCACTTCGTGCTTTGGAACTTACACAAACATAGCAAATCAATTTTGTGATATAGAACCACAGAAATGTTTACTCTTTTAAAGGTTTTCAAAGTTGGTTTGACTTCAGTCGCACTCAAAGTTGCCACTATCATCTAATGGGTGCGTCTGTTCGAGTAGTTTGTTGTTACTTAGGCTTGGGTGTCTTTAAGATTACGATTGCCGTCATAAAACGGCAGTGATATTGTATAATAAGCATGGAAACGACTAGATAGGGGGGGTGGCCTATGACGTCACGCAGAGAGTGGTGCGAGCCAGCTTGGAGGGGCGCCCGAGGCTTCGAGCGGCGCGAGCGTCATTCGGGAATCACTTTTGCTTGAACGCCAGAGATAGACGGATGTATCCTCAGATACTGTCATACTGCTATTTTGTTTGTTAAATTAATTTTAAATAAGAAGTTTTCTTTAGTTTCGAGATTGTTATTATTTTTTTATTAAATGTCAATCATAGTTTATAACCGTATATTTATTATAGTACACAAGGTACAGAGATAATCATTACTATTAGTTCACTAACTAATAGTAATAAAAAGATAGGAAAAAATATAGTGAGAGCACTGAACCTCGAGTCTGTGCATTTGTTTTGACTTTCGACTTTAGTATAGCACACGCAAACGCATTCGCAAAGCGAGAATGTATGAAACCCGGATAAACGCTTCTAGCGGGAGATTTGGCAATTGTGCAATTCCCAACAAAATGTCTCGCTTTGCGAATGCGTTTGCGTGTGCTATACGGAGTACAAATGCACAGACTCGAGGCTCTGGTAGTGCGCACATAATTTACTGAATAGAAATGGCTGTTCAACTAGGTTCGCACCCACCACATTGGGATCGGATGGAAGTAAAAAGTAGCCTTTAATGCTGTTTCAACCTTCTAGAAGGTCTGTTTACTTATTTGATGAATTATCCTGGATCAAAGATATCTTGTTTGGAATACTTGCAGACGTCGCTGACGGTCGACGTTTCTCAAGAAAATTAAGCTCTAATACGTCACTGACAAGGCTTTCATACTTTTCATCCAGAAGCAGCTATCCGAGTGACGTAACATCCACTTAGGAGCTGCAGAAAGGAGAAAGGTGACTTTGTTGACATAGAAAATGTACATCGGGAAAGTCTCTGAAGAAGCGAACTTATCTAGATACCTACTGCGTTAGGCGTTTACATCTATTGAAGATGATTTATACAGCGTCAGGAGCCAATCTATGCCTACCTTTAACGGGACACTGTAATGCCTGCGGGGCAATGTTTTAGATGGAGTAGGCTTGTAGCACCTATATCATCCTCTCAGCCTAGTCAGCCAAATCCACAGGAAAGACAAGGTCTGCGTGCGGAGCTGACTAAGCCAAGCCTTTCTCACGATGTTTTTTTCCACAGTTAAGCTCGTGTTAAAATTTTCGCATATAAATTTTCCGAACGAAAAATCCATTGATGCACGGCCTACTGTGTTAGTACTAAGGTAACACTAATAAAAATATAGCTTCTTAGTCACTACTCGTGGTAATCTGAAGTGACAGTCATTCGTAAGCAATAAACACCACATGCCCACTTGGCAGCTAAACAGCTGCTTGGAGACCGAGAATCGTCTACCGACCTACTGCATCTTCTGCAAACATAATCATTACATTGTTTTCGAGTAATTTTGGGACGCTGAAATGTCGAATTACGAAAATGTCATCTAAGATGGCGTGCATATTATTTTTACAAAAACTTGATATGGGTGTCGTTTTCGAATAATGCTACATGACTCTTTAGTAAGTAGGGTGCCACGACCACAGTCGCCTAATGCGCGAGCCAATAAGTAAAGTGAGTCTACTAAACGCCACACATTTCCACGTCAATTATGCATGTTCAAAGGCATTTACAGAGTTTCCTACGTGATCCGCCGCCGAGCCAAATCAACTTGGATATTCCAAGCGGTTGAAAAACTTTGTTCTAGAAACGTGCAGGTTACTAAAGTTAGCGTTTTGAATCAAGCAGTAGAGTTGGACATTTTCCGTGTTTTTTGTGGTAGTTTCTCTCTCCTGCCCGGGAATTGAAAAGGTCAAACTTAATTTTGGTTTTAAAAATAGTAGTAGCTTCTGTTACAGTTGCGAATTATTTTTAACTAGGTGCCGCCCGTGACTTTGTTCGCGTTCTGTTGAATCCCGTTAATTTTTCGGGATAAAAAGTAGCCTATGTATTAATCCAGGTCACGGACAATACATATTCCAAGTTTCATCCAAATCTGATAAGTAGTTTTTACGTGAAAGAGTAAAATACATCCATACAAACTTTTGCGTTGGATAGACTATGATGGTGCATTTGTCATCAATACCACTATTAAAAATTGATAAAAAAAAAAGTATCATTACGAGTTCAAGGTTCAACCAAAACCAAAACAAATGTAGATACTAACATAAAAAAAATCTCGAATTACATTTTATTTATCTTCCTGCGAACCTAATTTATTTAAATAGGCTGGCATCTCATAGATTACCTCAAAGATTTACTCAAATTATGAGACGTGACCAAGCCTATCTAATAGATATTCCCGGCATCAAAAGAAAGTACCTTGAAGTACCCACCTAGAGAGGAAATATTCCTCTCCTAGTGCGACTCTCCCTGAATAAATAAAAGGGTCTTTGTGCCTAATTTCATTTTGTTACTGATATGATGAAGAAACCAACTTTACTTTCTTGAACCAATAGCTAGCGGTGAGGTGAGGTAAAAAAAAACGATGATAATTAAAATTAAAAGGATTCCATATTGCGATCCTATAAGCAGTTATATCCTATTATTCTATTTAAATATAAAAAAGGCTTTATCACATCACACATGAACGTAAATTTCAACAAGATAATTGTGCCCACAATTTGTATTTGTATTTTTGTCCGATTTTCTATTGTGCCTCGAGTCCAAGCAGTCAAGAATTTCAGAAATTCATTGTACGCGCTATCTGTGAGTATTTAAACCCAAGCCATATTATATTGTACAAGGTAATCCTCGCTGGAACAAACCAAACATAACTTAATCCGGCTATTAAATCGCTCTAGAACCTGCTACCGGGTCGGGAATACAAATGTTAGTGCAGGTCAGTAAAGATGCTGCACAAACATTTTGAAACCAACAGCATAGACAGCATTGAATTGCTGTTGAGTTATATACCAGATAAAGGGACTATATAATGTTTGTTTGCATAAGGTGCTACAGGAATCCACTCACGCTTCTGTTACATAGGAACCATCACAAGAAACCAGAGGGTTTTTACCAGAGTTGTAATGGAAGCTTACTTTATTTCTACATTCGTGGAGGTCATGAGCTGCCCCACCTGCATCCACAGATTACAGGAGTATTATATCAATAGCATACGTCTGGGTCTTCTCTTGGTTGTCATAGAATTATGAATCGATCAAAATAGACGACATAAAAATCATTGAATTCGTCGAACATAAAAACTTTATAATTTGATCGCACGTGTAAACGAAAATAAAACACTTTTCCGACAAGACAACTAAACTAAAAATGTACCTACAAGATTCTAATTTATTTACCCCTCTTAAAGTTATATACTTACCTTACTCGTAGGCACTAAACATATTTCATTTGGTCGATAGTAAAACTAAAAGGTTCTGTCAAAGAACAAGGAAGGTCACCTTCAACCTTCACATCAAAAATATACTGACGATAGTAACATTGTGACGGTGGCCGCTTATTACAAAACAATAAACCATAATCCTTACTAATATTATAAATGCGAAAGTAACTCTGTCTGCCTGTCTGTTTCGCTTTCACGCCAAAACTACTGACCCGATTTGAATGAAATTTGGTACACAGATAGTCTAGAGTCTGAGAAAGGACATAGGCTACTTTTTAATGCGAAAAAAAGGTTGTAAAGGCGGTTGAAAGAGGGGGATGAAAAGTTGTATGGAAGTACTAATTAAAAATGCTACCCAAAAGACGCTTTTCCACGCTGACGAAGTCGCGGGCACACCTAGTTTTCTTATATTTTAACTCAAAATACCTAAATATAATTAAATGTACAGAGGCTGTGCCATAAAAATATAACGTTTATTAAATGTTCCCATTCTACAAATGGATCTACATTTTTTCATTACATCTAATAAGATGATAGGTTGATGGGCTTACCAGCGGCCCTAAGATGCGCACCGCGAGATATTTGTCATGTCGTTCTGTCAAAATGTAAGCATTTTGTACCAGTTTATGAACTATTGCATTATCTGTGGTAATGTTATCGAGAAACCGCGCCTTTGAATTTTCAACTTTTGACATTTCTGCATGACTATTATCTCGTCCTCAGAGAGGTACGACGACTAAGAAGTGTCAAAAGTGTACATTATGGCGCGTTTTGTCGACACCATTAGGTACCACAGTTAATGCAATAGTTCCAAACTAGTACAAAATGCTTAGATTTTGACAGAACGACATGACAAATATCTCGCGGTGCGCATCTTAGGCCCGCTGGCCTGTCAGGAAATGCTTACTTTCGTCAGCAACACGTAGCCACAGATTATATAATACTATACACGTAGCTAATATTCTGGCTTCATTTCCTTTGATATAAGGATGTCCAAAAATAGAAATAAATATGAATAAACCCATACTTTTCTCATTTTAATTCAGAAGGAAAAGTCAGTAAGTTATTTTCTACATAACCATTTATGTAAGAGCAAACGGTAGGCCTAAAGTCTTTCTCATCCATCATTAAATCAGCCTGAAGAAATAGGCATTTTTTATGGATTTTTAGGATACAAGAACTTGGAAGGATTATGAATTCTACAAAAAAAATTCTGTTGCGATTTGATAGATTCAATGACTTTTATGTCGTCGTGATACGGTTTATATTGGAATCACTACCACAACCAAGCAGTGCTACATACCTACGCTTCGCTGCGCTGCTATAAGCACCTATAAGTTATCATAATACGCACCCTTCTCTGTAATATTGAAAGATAATGAGCAGCCGAAATACAAAACAGAGATGGTAAATATTCCACGCGCCTCCAACTGTCTTTGTAAACATGTCGTGTGTCTATCTTAAAGATCGATTCGGATTGTATTTTGGGGATTCCTTTACAAACCATTTGTCAAGGGATAATAATTCTTCTGACTCTGAGATAGAGTTCAAAGGCTTTGGAATGTTTACTTGAGTCTTATCCCTAAATATCTTAGAGGGATAAATAAACTGTGAGGAATTTAGGAACCTAATAGCTGGTTAGAGACCATCAAATCTAAAATGTACGCTACTACATAGACAATAGTGAATTCATATCAAATCTGTACAATTTCTAATTAAAATCTCTAGCAGGCAAAAACAGCAGTGATATGAATGTGCTAATTAGTTTCACAGAGTCAAGTTCCGTTTGCCATAATTTACGAGCCTCTGGAGATGTAGTGACGTCACTTCTTAAGGGAAATACCAGCGTAAATCTCGGAGAAAGTTGTGTACTACCAGATATTACATTGACATGAAAATATCATGTTCTGAATTCAACTGACGAAATGTATCAAAAAGTAGAAAATCACGTCACATTTTGGTAGAGAATATGGGACATCTGATGGAGTGCGTTAGTTTCCTAGAATTATTCCCATCGAGCCCACAGGCCGGCCCACTGGTGAGTCAGATGGGAAAAAAAATTCCATCTAATCCCACTATTCAAATAAGTGGGCTCGATTACGTAGTAAATACTAACTCAGCGAGAAATTCTTTGGGTTCGCGATTCTTTGTCGCAGTTCATACTTTTAGGCTCAATATTTTTATATCTCTGATGAAAACAGTTTTAGTATTCTTTTCCCGTTTCTACTGATGACACAACGGAATGATGAGGCTGTATAAAATTGATGGTTTTATGACGGAAGTAGGAGGGTCTCAGTAAGAACTCAAATAGTGAGAGTCACTTGTTTTTAATCAAAAATCGAATGACACCATGGATAGAACAGTGCCTTGGTCACGAACAAATGTGACAATCGCAAACGTATCGTAACGCTAGCGTATCCGAGATACACTGCGCGGTGGCACTACAACGGTTGGCAGTCGGGCTGGCATTGACGCGCAATATAACTCAAATACCCTAACGCGGCGACTGTCAGATTTGTTCGTGATAGAGGTACAGAACAAAAGTTCTGATATCACGAGTTTACTTATTCGCAATTTGTAGAAACTAAAATACATGAATACAAATTCTCGTTAAGTGTAGAAATATAATAAAATCATTGTTATATACATTATATATTCTTATATACATTCTTTATACACAATCATGTTGAAACATATTTATAAGCTTCAACGTGAAAACCTATAAAGAACGATCATAAAAAAGTCCTTTTCTAAATGAACTGTAATTCATTGAAAATAAAATTCTATAAACCGAAAACTGCTCTAGACGGCTCTAGGATGTGCAGTTTTAGGCAGGATCATGGTATTGTACGTACGCCATGGACGCGCCAGCCAGGCCGGGTCACCAAGTACCGTAAAATACAGCAAAATCTATTTCCGTAAACGCTATAAAAATAAACCCGTCGTCTATGGTTACCATAAATTAGTGTCATAGCGTCGAGTTCCATCTGCCGTGATTTACGAGCTCTCGGAGCCGTGGTGACGTCACTAATGGAATCTCTAGATGCTTCTATTTGCGGACGTACCTACAAAAATGTAGTTACTAAGTTCACTACGTAATGCCAAAAATATGTAAGTATAGTGATAAAAATAAAAATCTTTTATTTCTATACACAATATTGTATCTTTACTAAAGTACATAATATGTAAGTAAGTATTTTCATTTTCATCCCACCATCTCGGAAAAAGTATTTTTGCTCTTCAATATCTGAGTGCAAAAGCCGTTTTTATTCTCTAGAGGATAAAGTAAATTGAATTTAGAACATCGTGTGCACTAAGTTTGTGAATAAAAAAAAACATTAAACCTATTTACTGCTACCTCTATGGTGCCGAATATATCATACAACTTTTTTTTAATTTGTTAAAAACTCAGACACGGAACCTTCTTGGTGTTCTTTTTTCAATTTGCTTTGTACGCGGTTCTTTACGCGGCATTTTTTCACGTCATTGTTAAACCTTATATTTAAAACAAGAAACTTGAAAACAAGTGAAAAAACTAAAATGAGTGATTCTAGCGACGAGGAAGTTTGTTTGACGCCAACAGAATTGACTGAAACTGTTAATAATGCGCAAAGGAGCTTTCTCCCTCAACAATCACGCGAGAAGTATACGATATGTATAACAGTACGATATGTTCAACATGTGGCGACTAGCAAAAGGAGCCAAAACTTTCTCAGAAAAACTTTGATTGTGAACGTTTTTTTTTGCATTTAGTCATTTCCTCGCTGAGGTGGAATGAAAAGTTACGTGTTGCACTCGAGTGCAAAGATTTTTCACCTCGTGCTCTTTTGAACACGCGGTTAAAAAGCAACTTTGCACTCTTGTATAACAAATAACTATTGTACAATGATAAAAAAGTATAATTTTAATGATATCAGTTTACTGTTGATAAAAAAACGCAAAGAAGTTACCTTTGACGAGTATCGTGCTGTAATAATTTTGTTATTAATTAATATTTGATTGTTATTATTTTACCTTCTAGCCCGTGTACATGTTCGATGAATGCTTACACCTGCGTCTTCTCAGAGAGAATAATGTCATTAATGACGTAGCACTATGCTACGGTGGTGCTACGATGATGCTACGACGATGATGAGCTAGCGACTCGTAGCAGCTGAGCCCCGAATCTGTGCATTTGTTTTGACTTTCGACTCGAGTATAGCACACGCAAACGCATTCGCAAAGCGATTTTGTTCGAAATCACACAAATTTTTATCTCCCGCTAGAGGCGCTTATCCGGTATTCATACAAAATTTCTTGCTTTGCGAATGCGTTTGCGTGTGCTATACTCGAGTCGAAAGTCAAAACAAATGCACAGACTCCGGGCTCTGTTACGAGCACCACGGTATGTCGCATACCACGGAAATAGTTAAAATGATCTACGAGACTCTACCAAGACCGTATTCTGAATTTTATTTTGAGTAGCAACTTTTTTTTTGGACAAAAACCGTTTAGTGAAATTAAAACTCGTATTCTCTAAACACAAATTCATCTCATTTTTCTCAAATCGCAAAAGATAACTATTCATTATATTTAAGTTCAGGCACGTCCGTCTGTTTAATAGCTTTCGAAAATAATTAGTCGTTATTGTCAATTACGCTAAAAATACGATCGATTTTCATCCTGAAAAATGGCGGTAGATAGCGTGGATCCCATTCTATTAGAACAAAGAAGAACAAAGTGAGAGTTTGTTGTGATTTGAGAGCAAAAACGCGGCTTCTTTAGCCAAGTCTAGTCGAAAACGTAAAATAACTTTCAAAGTTGACTGTTTTTAGAATGAGAATAATAAAATAGTTATTCAACAAGAACACAGGCCAATATAACAGTAGGTAAGTATTAATAGGTACACGACAAAGAACGAAAAAATATAAATAAAAATAAAGATGAAAACTAGTCTATACTTATTACATTGATAAGTATGTTAATATAGCTATATATTATTCAGCACATGTGCGTGTTATAAAGATACGAAGCTCTGCAAATGTTGGGTGGTTTTCACACTCCCATCACTGACTTATTAACACCTACACATGTACACATAGATACGTGCGTTGGCGGCGTTCATCTATTATCTATTATATTATATTTATATAAAAATGTTATGTTGGTTTGTGTACGCTTCAAAAACTCAAAAAGCTCTGCACCAATCGAGCAGAAATTGTAGCATGGTATATAAATCCGCATCAAGAATTGTTTTTATCTATTTTTTGCACAGCGAAGCGTGGCACGGTAAATACCCGTGCGAAGCCGGGGCGACCCACTTGTTAATAATATAATTATTCGAAGTACTTAGAAGCTCTGTTTAATAACTGCCCTCAATACGTGCCAGCAAGGGTAAACAAGCTCTCAGAACTTTAAAATCATTCAGTTGTTTGCCATCGCCGCCGGTCTCATTTCACGCGTCGCAGCTCAAATCCTTCTGAACTGTCACAGGGTATATTAACACCCAGTAGGCGTACTGATGATACTACTACAGATATACAGACACGTAGACAACCGACGGCGACATCGACGATATAGTCAATATCGAACAAAATGGAATACCCTGATGTGAAATTCGTACCGTATTATTTTTATCCTGTGACATGTTTTAATCAAAGTTTTTGATTAAACACAAATTTAGGGATTAGCTCGTTTGGTTAAAAAAACAACACGTTCAAACGTCTCTCACACATTAGTTTTTTCACACTTCTCAGAAACGTAAGTTTTTGTAACTCACTTTTGTAATCCTTTTTAAAAAAAATCCATAGAGACAAGACGATTAAAACCGTTTGGTACCTACATTATACATTTGTGATTGAATAAATGAAATGACACCTACTTTGTAACTGTGGCATCTAATGGCTAGCGTCCACATGCCCGCATCGCACGCAAGGGATTTTAGTTTGCCTGGTATAAAAACTCGTCCGTACGGTGCGGATCAGTGGACGCAGTTGTATGAGTTTTTATACCAGGCAAACTAAAATTCGTTGCGTGCGATGCGTCCGATGCGTGCGATGCGGGCTTGTGGACGCTTGCTTTAATAAATAAACTACTTAACGAAACTTCATTTATTGGTGAAAGATGTGTCTACTGCCTCATAAGCTACTCTATGGCAATGTCGACCGCTGACCGATTTCTATTTCGAAGTGTTATTCCTGACTTGTAATTTACTTTGGGTCGGAGGACCCTTTGATGTTTTCATAATGCCGCTGAGCTAGCTAAATGGAAGGATTAAGGAGGAACCTATTTATTTTAAATTTAGAATACATGGTAAAGTCCAAACATTAGAAAATTAGATTAGAAAATTCTTTATTGCACTTAAAAACGTACAGAGGCTAGTTTAATGCTGTTTAGTATTATCTACCAACTAACCTGGGCGTAGTGTGGAGATGATGGTAGTGCTTCTATGTGAAAAATTAACAAAAAAAGCCTTTATGACCTACCTACTTACACAATATACTAATACACATACATACCTAACCTAAAAAACAATACATAATAGACTATAGATAACATTAGTAGGTGCCTACTGTGCGTTTGGAAGGTTCGAGGCCAGTGCGAGTAGGTACTATCACGTCAAAATACCAAGACTACTTGGGTACTATATATTAGTAGATGAACGGGCTTGCAAGGTATGTAAAAGTAATTGGTATTTTCAGTATCTTCTAGAAAACATTTTTTTCTTACGTAACTTCTTATGAAATTAATAATCTTATTTGTATTGGTTACTTACTTACTTAGGCACCCACACTATATTAGTATTCTGTCTTGAAATTTTTCGCTACTCTACTCGGCGTCCTCTTCTTGATTCTATAGGAAGTTGGTGTTTGAACATGTAAACAACCCCCCAAGTTTTCGGAAGTGGTCTTATTTCACCCTGTATATTAATGCCTTTAGCACTTTGATTGTAATCAAAGCCTGCACAGATGTGAATTAATCGCTCCAACGCTTTCTAGTTTTTCAGACGCAAATGGAGGCACATTAACTAAATAAATAAATAAATATTCACGGACACTTAACACAACGCCTTCTAGTCCCAAACTAAGCAAAGCTTGTACGATGGAACCTAGATGGCTGATAGAATACATACATACATTTTTTTTTTGTAAATACATACTTATAATACATAGAAACACCACCAACATTGTTCATAGAAATGTAATTTCAGCAGATATTCGTATCTAGGTGCTATCCAAACACAACCCAGACTAAAACCAGCCTTACCTAAATAAACCAAATTGGAGAAACTTATCTAGTAGAAACAGTAACTTTTCATAATTAAAAAAATTACAGGTGACATGAATAAGCTCTGTGGCTGAGATGCCAGACGAGCAGGTTCGATTCCTGCCAGAGACATATTTGTGCGAACATTTTTTAGTACATTTGAGGAAGTTAAGGGTGAACAAGTCGCCCACCTTTCCATACAAACGTGGAAGGGTAACTACTCCACTGTTTGACGTTGACCAACCAAAACTAAGGATTATATCAATTTATCTCGTCATAATCTATGTGTGTATACACCCCAAACCGTAAAAAAAGTATTCATTTAAAAAATACAAGCTGCTAAACTTTTGTATTCAAAGTTTAGAAGGCTTGTATTTTGTTCCCTTCCCCTCCACGTTTGTATGGAAAAGTGGGCGACTTGTAGGACCTTTGCGACACACAGAATTGACTGAAGTATTATAAGTTTATGGAGCTTAGGAGCCAAACATTTTTTTTTATTTGTACCATGCTTGCGAGCAAAGGCTAAGTCAATTAGTTAGGTATAAATGTTTAATTCAGTAAAATTACAAAGATCATTTAGAATCATCTTATATGCTAACTAATTCTAAATGTCAGTTTGAAAGCAGTGCAAATAGCCGTTCCTTGAATAAACTTAGCAATAAATAAACGTTATTTCCCATTTAAAATATTTGGCGCTAACATTTAACCCATAGGTTGTTAAGTCAACGACAACAATGTGTGTCAACTTGCCCCTTGTCACTCACAACTTGGGGACAGGTGGGTGGAAAAGTCGACACGTAACGCATGACGATAAAAGCCAAAGGTATGAGAAATTGATCACGACTGTACCTTTTCAAATTGGACACCTTGTCCTAGTTGGCATTCTTCTGGCTTCTGCTGTCTAAGTTAGTTTGCCTGATAATTGCCTAACTAAATACTCAATGTTAAAAATTCAACCCGAACTCGCTCAAACACAAAGTCATTTTAGATACTTTTTTGTAACTTTTCCTTGTATTTTATCTACTTTTTTTATAATTATATACTTATTGAACAAGTCAACCAAAATTTTTTTAAGTTAATAACTCGACGAACATACATGGGGTATTTACAGGTACCCCCGAGTGTGGGATATTCAGTTTTTTTTCTTTGGACATGTATAGGTATGTAGATCATGACAGCCCAGACGTTTTTTTTCTTTGGACATGTACCTATATGTGGGCCACACTTTATTCCGTGATCATGGCAGCCTAGACAGATACTAGAGATCTAAAATTCCAAACTAAAATCCTGGACCAAATATCCCACCTACACAAAATCTGGATCTGCGAGTGGCCCAACTTTACTACTATTGTGCCTACCTGTACAAGAATCTAAAATGGGACTGAGTTATTCCGCCAGAGCAGTGGAGCACAAGAGCGGTTTCTGCAAGTTTAATATTGCCCAAACACTTTGTCGACATCTGTACAGCCTGGTGTGAGGCAGCCTACGCGATGACGTCATCCAGCCCTTCTCACCGAGTTTCAATTAGCCAGAGTGACAGCTCCTTGTTCCAGCAAAAAGCGGAACAGTTTCAACCGCCTACATAGATAAGCAGACGAGTACTTGTAGTTATCTCACACATTAGAAGCGTTCTCAATAGGTAGATAAGGGTCATAGGAGAAAGCTAAAACAGGAAGGCGCATTGGACATACACAACTGACTCTATTCTTGGAAAAATTGTGCTTGTCTTTAGGTAACTGTGGTAGGTATGTACAAGCAAGTACCTACCTGAACTATAAAATCATGGTTTGGCTAGTATATTTTATTTCATAGTTATACCGTACTATATGATCTGTGTTTATACGTTATTTGTTACAAACCGTGAAAATTGTGGGTGCAGTCAATAAAGAAACAAACAATACTTTTGTAGGAAAACAGTACTTTTTCGTACCACTTGCTCAAAAAAGTGACATTCTATGCCACAAAAAGCGAACATAACAATAGTCATTTTTAATCTGTTAAAAACAGGGAGAGAAAATTGTACTGGATTTCTTTCATCCTCTAGGGGGAGAAAGTGATTTAAATTTGGAATACAATTTATACTGAACTACATCTGTGTTTACACCATTGAGTTTGTGTACAAAGCATTATACATCTTTTTGAAAAAGGAATACGCATTTATTATGCAGGCCGTATGAGCATGATGTTTTTGCTTTTCCGACAAAAAAATATTAGTCTAGGAAAATGCCGCGTTTTTGTTTTCTTCAAATACGTAAACGTTTATTTCAATTTATTTTTATAAATAAGTTAATGTTCTAAAATGCTATCTCATATTATTATTGTGTTAATTTTTTCGCAAATGGTACGAAAAGTAGAGTATTTTCCTCGGTGATAAAGCTGTAATAAACACTGCTTTATCCCCTTGTATAATAATCTACTGTTTGTAGCAAAACTAGTACTTTTTCATGTCTTTTTCGAACTAATGAGAATTTTATCAAACACTAGCTTAGTAAGTATTTGGTTTAATGTCAATTAATTTTCTTATTTTTCTTGCGTGAATTATAATTTCCCTCCACAGAAGCAACACTTTGTAAAAACCCTACCATAAAGTGCATAAAGCAAACGAAACCAATCAACACTTTCTAATTTACGTGTACCGACTATTTTAATTATGCCCTTTCGCATGGCTCGCTGCAAAAGGAACTTAACGAGAGCAAACATTTTTCTCTACAAATGTACTCGTTACTTTATTCCTTGCAATATTTCATAATAACAGCGTCGGAGTGAATGTTGTCAGCCAGCGAACTGTAAATCTGACAGTCGCCGCGCTAACGTATTCGAGTTATATTGCGCGTCAATGCCAGCTCGACTGCCAATCGTTGTAGTGTCACCGCGCAGTGTATCTCGGATACGCTAGCGTTACGTTACGTTTGCGATTGTCACATTTATTCGTGATGGCACTGCGTGGCGACGACAACTTGGCTGCAACACGTTGCTGCATGCCGCACAGTGTACCTACTTAAGCTATGGTCTCGCGATCGTAACGCACAACGCTGCGGTATGCGACTCAACGCAGCGTACTGCTGACGCAGACTGCGACGAAACAAGAGACCATACTAGACGTTTTCCACACGATTGTGTCCGGTGCCGCATGTCGCATACCGCAGCGTTGTGCGTTACGATCGCGAGACCAAAGCTTGATATGAGTGTGTGTAATACACACTGTGTATATCCGCCAGTAGTACAAATCATTGTGTGGTAGTACCTAGTCTTGAAACTAAAAGGAGGGCGTGCACGTGCCTCATGAAATGGATCACCTGAAGACTGAAAATGGATCCAATAACCGATCCGTGCTTCAACGTCAGCTTCCATCAAGCCCGGAACATCCAATTTCAAGGAATTGACACAAGTTAGATAAAGGTGATTTCACACGAGTGCATAAAGGAAAACATACTATTTTATTATAAGAACTTTCTCTTTAAACTTTTTTATGACATTATGAGTAGTGTAGGACGCCCCCTGGCAAGATGGGGCGACGATCTGAGAAATATAGCTGGCAAACACTGGATGAGAAGAGCCGAAGGCCGGGCTCAGTGGCGCGTCTTGGGAGAGACCTACGTCCAGCAGTGGACCGATATAGGTTGATGATGATGATAATGATGACATTATGTGAAAAAACAAGACACATTAAATATGACTCACTAGATGCACCAAGGCTTAGACATATACAAACACATTACCGTACGTTTCTACTGCAAGACATTCACAATAAAACATGCACAGCTCTGTGAAGATATTGATTTGCGTTTCGACCGCCGAACCTTGTGCATGTTTGACATTTTCAATCTTGTGCAGATGGTTTTAAGGATTTTAATGATTGTAAAAACAATTCGTTTGTAAGAATTGTGTTGTAAAGGTTTTATTGTGAATGTTTTTAATCGAAACACGCAGTTATACATACTCTGTTCTCTAACTATTTAATCGATTGTCGTCGATCCATCAGATCGTGCTCGTATCACTAAATTATTAGGTATTATTAATCCTGAAACAGTGTGAAACCCCTTTTCCTTATATCAGCTCATGTGACTTGCAGAACAATGGCATTGGTTTGCGATTGTTCGTCCATCAAGCTTTCTACAACAATGAAAAGAGTATTGAATTACTCATCTATAATTAACTACACGCCTTCCACTATGCCGACAGCACACCCGGCGGGTTTTTGCCACACGCCTAAAAAACCGTACAAAATTACGGCTCAAATACCCGTCGGCAATGCCGGCCACCGCGCCGGGCTTGTTGGCGGCGTATGACCATAGTGTGTAGGAGCCATTAGTATCAGAAATGTATTAGAAATTACAATAACTTCATAACAAGTGTATTATTGCCATTATTATAATAACGAATTGTTAAGTATTTTTTTATTAAAAAGTGTCGCATGTAAAAATGCCGCCTAACTAGTAACTTGTAAAGATGAGTAGAACTTAAAAGTAGTTAGGTACCTGCTTATACTTTTAATATTGTGTTTAGAGGAAGGTACTTAACTTCAGTAACTATGGAAAGTAAGCAGATGCTTGCTGAATTTTAAGTTTAATATTTTTAATTACATATTATCGAACTGAGCTAGTCTCTAGTTGAGTGTAGAGACACAGAAAATTCTAGTTACAATTTATATAGTTTAAAAAGAAAAATAAACCAAATAAAAGAGCACTTTACTTGAAAAGGTTACACTCGGCATTTAACCTTTGATTTTATTTTACAAGGAAGATTTTAAATAAATATCTGCAGATTTTCCTTCAGATACCGAGTTGTTTTATTAAAGGCGAAGGTTGAAATGTTTATTTGCGGAACTTTCAAAGGTAAACTGCGAAGTCAGAACTTATTAATTTTAATGTTGTGGAAACATTCGAGATAACAATGGTACCCATTACCTACCTATCTGGTTATACGTTTATTTTGTGGCGACTTGTTGGAAAAATACTTTATTGCTAGAATTATGTGTTTAGATAAATAGAACGGTTAACGGATATCAAATATGATGTACACGGTGCACTACCGTGTACATCATATTTGATATCATAATGGTGTACACGGATATCAAATATGATACGGTGCACTACCGTGTACATCATATTTGATATCCGTGTACACCATTGTCTAGCTAGGTTCTAAAAGCGGACAGAATGAGTTTTTTACTATTACGTATACCTACTTCATAATTATGTTAACAATAATCTGAAAAAAATGCGTAAAGGATACAATAGTAAAGTAAATAAAGTTTTTATTTTCTTTCACAAAAGGTTTGACTTAGCAAAGATTATTGAATACTAGCTTCTGCCCGCGACTTCGTTCGCGTCCCATTGGATCCCGTTGATTTTCCGCGATAAAAAGTAGCCTATGTGTTAATCCAAGTCACGAAAAATATATATTCCAAGTTTCATCCAAATCGAATCAGTAGTTTTTATGTTTACGAGTAGCAAACATACATCCATCCATCCTTACAAACTTTTGCGTTTATAATATTAGTAGGAGGTACTTGCATTGCCAGATAGATAAAGGTACGATATTAATTTCTCCTTTCTCTTCTCAAAACAAATCATATGACACAGCTATGACTTCAATACCAGTCACTGGCCATCGCCATATTTCGCTATTTCCGTTCCATTCTGAAATAAAATGTCCCCGGCAGACAGGCACCGATGTAATCAAACAAGTGTTCCGCTGACATCCGCTTTTCCAATTTCACAGCGGAACTCCAAAATGGCAGGCTAATTCAGAAATTCAAGCCTAAAATATATACGTAATAATACGTGCTACGTTAGAAGGTCGTTTTGGTTGATTGAGTGAACTTCACGAATTTATTTGACTGAAAAAGAGCACCTGTTTGAAAAAAGAAAATAAGGCAGTGTTTTTTTTTGTGTATAAATGTTGTTTTTAGTTGATAAGTTACTAGACAAGTTGTATATAATAGGGTAAGTATAATCGCTCAGCGATTAAACCCTGTAAATAAATAAATAAAAATACGGCAGTGTTTGCTTTGCGCTCGACTTGGCGGGGGCACTGCTGTGACCCCCGATTAATAATAATTATTTTATTGATATTACAATCGCCATTTGGTATTAATCGTATTAATTTGTACGTTAATTAGAACTTATCTAAATAAAAATGTTATATCGATGTGATCGTTTGTAATTGCAGCTATTAGATCCCGGACGTTGCTAGCCAATAAAAAATCCCCTGACGTTGTCAGCCAATAAAAAATCATCAGGGGATCTAACTACTAATAATTCCAATGTGTAATATTTGTAACTAGTACTGTTGAACAAAGCGCCATCTGTGCTTCAACGGCTGAACTAAATAAGTAGGTAAGTCGATACCTAATGAATCTTTCACTTCGAGTACTACATAGACTAGTTAGCGAATTAGTTTAGACAATTGCCACTGTAGGGCGCTGTTCCTAGATATAAAAGACGCCGCGTGGTCTCGGCGCGTTCTCTTTTCCCGGCGGTCATACTGACTAGCTGTGCCTAAATACTAATAAATAGGCTTTGTTTCATAGCCAAGGATTTCCTTCCTCCTGCATTTGACAAGTACTATGCCTGTGACTTTGCTCATAATGAAGTTACAACCATAACGAAGGTGGGTGATTAGCGGCTTATGAGCGTATTTAGCAAAGTTTTGCAGCAGTTTATTTGGAACTTATTTAAGCTGCTTTAGTTGTAGCTTTGGGTTCAATATTTAAGAGTATTTTATATAATTTTATGAAAATAAATACCTATATAATAAACCCAGCGATACCAAGAATAATTACCTACCTACCTAGCCATACCAATAATAAGTAGCAATAAATAAACTAGTAGTTCGCCCCGAACTGAGATCTCGTGATGGTCAGAGGTTAATAAAACCCAAACAATTTTTATTGACCATTGGTTGCAATAAACTTTGCAAATCGCATCAAAATCGCCGTCTAGCTAAGTACCAGTCTTACTTGAACTACAAAATCATTGAAACTCCAAGAAAGGTTAGCTCACGTTATACTGGGTTTTCCTATTTTATAATTTTTACAACAACTCAAAAACTATTAGACCTAGAATCTTAATAAAAACGGTTTTGGAATGTCTACACAAAACCCTATCATATGACACCCCATTTGATGTTTTTGTACGACTTTTTATTTTATTTTACTCTCTTTGGACCCTCATAACTCCTATGTTTCAATCTCCAAGCTATTTTTGAACCCATTGAAAATGCATTGAATCGGATATCAATAAAGCAGACCATCCAGTGATGTAATGAGACTGCAAGCACCGAACAGCACTACAGTGCATAACATATTAAAGATACACTGCATACTGGCGCATGTATATACCACTACCTACCTACAACACCTACAAGCCCGCAATGTACGAAACACATTGTCTAACGGTACCTATATTCTAATCGAAACACGATTGATTTTGTTCTCAGTTTATGTTGGTATCTCTGTAACGTGCACCAACAAATATAAAATCTACAGTGATAGTGATGTACTATAAGAATAAGGAACTCTGTGTTTATTTTATAAATTCTGTAAAAGTGGTGTACAATAAAGAGTTTTCTATCTATCTATCTATCTATCTACTTTTTACCTTTAACCGCTCTTTTTACTGACGTAAACCAACCTCAAACTATTTAAAAAAATAGTAAAAGTTTTTTGTTATTATACGCGCCTGCGTACACCGTAGCACGTTGCTGCGACGAGAACGTTGAGTTTGAAATAATAGTAGCAACCTTAGAAGTGGATGTAGTCACTCTAGTCAGCCAGTATAACCTCAAATAAATTACACTATCCTATCCCATCCTCACACATTCAAATAGTAAATCTGCTACGAGTATAATTGCGTAGCTTATGCTACGGCGTAACTCTGCTACGGCGGGCGTAGGTTTCTCTATGCGTCTAGGTAGCTACACGGTTTGTGGCTGTGTTGACGCATGATGCAACATTCGACATTGAAGCAAAGGTGCCTATTCTACTTGATACCATAAAGGCTGAACATAGATAGCAAATACGCATATGAACTGGAATTGCACTATTCAAGAACGAAACGAACTTTCAAGTTTCATCCAATAAGTTAGTTATCTATAAATCGTTTGCAACGGTTTGTATATAGATAGCTCAACTGTTTCTGTAAATATTGTGAATATTGTACATACTATATATTAGTTGTAATTTTCTTTGTAAATAAACATTATTCTATAAGTTAGGTGCTAAGCAATAAATTCCAATACACGTGTGAAATCGAGTTAGACAAAAAGGTATGCGCAATACGTTCGGCATCACGTTCCTGGAATGCGTTTCTATTGGAATTGCCGACTAGATAAGATTTATCCGCGTTTATTTTCACTTTACATGGAATAGCGTGCGTAGGCTTTTTTTTATTCTACTGAATATACTATACGTGGCCTAGTGGAGGCGACTTCCGCTTTCTAATAAAAATAAGATAAAAATTAAAGTCCTAATGTATTCTTAAAAATGAGGGTTCAATTCATCACGTAAAAAATAATTTTCACCTTTTAATGACCCTGAAAATACCACAACATCGCGCAGAAACCAGTACTATAGTGTATTCTACCAAAAATGTCCTACCCCAGTAAGGCCATAGGTACTAAAATATAATGAAAAAGAGTAAAATACAACTGACGCATTTTCGAATAGGTTCAGTCGACTTTTTTGAACTGATAATGCTATCCTCTAAACTTCTCCTTTATACAAAGACTACGAAAACACTTTTTGTTTTTCAAGGAAGGAAATGAGCCATCATCTGTCCTTCTAATGGCCAATTTACTCTAACGCTTTTCAAATCTGTCAAGCGTATAGGCTATTTCGCAAGATAAATTGTTTATAGCAACCGAAAATTCGTTAGCGAGTAGATTACTAGTTATCTTAACGTTTGCTGCAGATGATCATTGATATTCGAATAGAAAAATATTGTGTTGGTAGTTTTTATGATCTGTGCCATCTGTTATGTAAATTGGGAAAGCTGAGCTAGTGAAAATCAAGGTTCTTTCATAACATTCACGGATTCATCAGCGCTGGCTGATTGGAAAACCAATGAGAGCTGCCGGAAATTGAAAATCCGCTCTTCATAGCATTCTCGATGCAGTTTTCGGGTGCCTATTCGTTTTGTACATGTACATTTTGTACAATGTTCGGGGTATCTTTGTGAAACCATCGACTTTAATATTATAAAAATAAGTTACTAAGGCGCACGTTTCGTTGCGCGCTTTGCGAAAGTGCGAAACGTTCCAAGTGAAAGGACTATTGTGATGTAGGTAAGGTTAAAAATTCGCTTCGTAGCAGCTTTCCAGCTTCAATGAAAACTAAACAAAATGAGCATTGTAACAATTTTATAAAACTTTTGTGGTCAGAAGCATGCCGTAACAGGTCGTAACATAAAAAACTTTCTCAGTTTTTATGTCTTGCGTAGATTACCTAGGTAGGCACCTAAAAGACAAAGTTTGATAAAAAGTACGTTTCATAACTAAAAATAAGAACTAGGTATCCTAAAAGCTTAGTGCGAGAGCCAATATAAAAGTAGAAATATTTAGGTAGATACTTAGGTAGAGCAAAAAATTCTGAATTCTTAAAATTATGGAAAATTATCTAATTCTGATGTCTACTGTACGTACCACGGACTTACCAGAATAACTAAGTATCCTACCTTACTTATTAAAATATATCTCATAGTCAAGTTACTTGAATATTCCTCTTTCAATTCCACAGGCTTTTCTTGATTTCTGAGAACATACTTACTTTCTCGATAAAATCTTACAAAATAAGAAGGTAGAGAAGACTTGTAAGAGATTTCAATGCTCTGGAGAATTGCCAGTTTCGCTCGATGGAATACCTAGGATTCTTACGTAAAATACCTACTACTCTGCATTGCAGACCTTAGTATAGACAGAGTACCTACGTAGTAGCCTTTAGCTTATTTTACACATGTGGTGGTCTAGTTATGAGAACCTATGGCTCTATCATAGACACCATCACAGGTAGACTGTACTATATCACAAGTTTCTATAGTAAAGATAACGTTTCTCTCTAAGATTGCTCTAGCTAGTTGGTTTTAAACCCGCTCAATTTATTAGGTACTTTTGAAATGTTTATGATATAGGTGAGGTTAGACATGGCTTCGGCATAAAAACGCATTATATTCGTGTTGTTCACACTTTGTAGGTATAAAAATTATCACACAATGACACGATCGAAGATAGAATATTATGTGTAGGAGTATACTATTATAAATGATCTGTGGTATAGAAAAGGGTGTAAGTACCTACTTACTTACCTACCACCTGATCCTGATGTTCGTGATCTAACATGACAACGGATTCACTTCATATCAAATATTCACTGGAAGAAAACGTATACGTAAACCTACCTAATTTAGGTAAGTGAGCAACCGAGTACGTCTGACTGACACACCTACTGGGAAATCAAAATGTAAAAGAGTAAAAATGAATATCAAAAGTTGGACGAGATACACCACGCAGGTAGGCAGATAGATAGGTAGGTACTACCTATACCTACTCTATGTACCATAGGTACCTGAAGCGCTCGTGGCGTACGTAGCTTGCTTAGTCGTCGTCGGTCTCGGCTCCTAAAGAAACTGCGTCATCAGAATTGACCACTAACACTAACTTATAGAAACTTACCTAACATAGGTATAAAGTCATAATTATTAAGATGATGTAGAAGGTACCAAACTAAGTAGGTACCTAGGTATGTAAATTTATACCTAGTCTACGTTATGTTAGGTAGGTACTCGTCACTAAGTTCTCCTACCGTGGAGAAATAGTTTCGTTTAAACTCAATTTGAGCAACTGCCGAAGTGTTCGGCAGTTCGAATCGCAAACATCCCCACAAAGACGAACTTCAATCTCGTCCCAAATAGAAAATGTTATTTGCAGAGACAGGCAACTTAGTTGTTGACAAGACGGACGCAAACCATGTTGCTACAAGTTCAAAGTGCATAACTACTGTTTTGAGCAAGTCGGGTTAGTTTGTTGAATTTCAAACTTGGCAAACTTCTGTTATAACATTAGCACCGACATGGGTGATGGCCACTAACGGATCTAGGGGGGCTAAGGGACTCCAGCCCCCCCAAACTTTCCCCAAAACCTCGGGTCTGCCAAAGGCTGGACCAGGATTCGACAGAATAGCTGGGTCCAGTCCACCCCCCGACCGAGATCGTGAGAGTAGTCTACTAGGTATACATATAAGAGGCGGTATACTTAATTCTCCGGGAGTAAATCCCTCGGGTGCATTCCGGGTACACTATTTAGTAGACTTTATCCACTCAGGTGATACCTAGGTGAATTAAGTCCACTGCATGGTAGACTTAATTCACAAAAACTAACAACAACTGGTGATGTCTCTCCCCCCCCAACCGAAATTCTAGATCCGCCACTTGTGATGAGTGCTAACTTGATAATTATGTGTTTGATGGCAGGGCCTGCTAACTTATAAGATGTGGTTAGTAGGTACTTTCTTACATCTCTACATCTTACATCTCGTATCTTTACAGGGTGAAAAAAAACAATCCCGAAAATTGGAGATACATTTTTTTTGTATATATATTATATATGTTATATTCACGGACACTTAACACAACGCCTTCTAGTCCCAAACTAAGCAAAGCTTTTACGATGGGAACTAGATGGCTGATAGAATACATACATACATTTTTATTTGTAAATACATACTTATAATACAAAGAAACACCCAAACACAGAACCAACATCTATGTTTACAACACAAATGTTTGTTCTCGGCGGGGATCGAACCCACGACCCACAGCACGGAAGGCAGAGCTACTACCGACTGAGCCATGACGCCTGTCGAGCTACTACCGACTGAGCCATGACGAAAATATGACTTATTCCTTTCTAACCTCGCTAAAAGATAAATTAAAGTTATCCTTCAGAAAGACATGAGAGACGTTCACTAATATAAAGTGCTCCTGTAACTACATTCTTAGATAGAACCTACATCTAATGTAAGTCTGTGAGCGAACAGGAGGTACAAATAAAATGTTCCGTTTTTACCAGTCGGGAGATGAGAACCTGCGAATTATGTAGGTACCGCTCAAACTTCGTTACCGTTGGAAAGTGCCGCACACAGTTTGCCCAGTTTAGCTATTTCTATCACGTCCCCTGCCTACACTGCCTAGGCTTTAAACATTGGTATTTTTAGTCGTTACCTACACAAGATTTACAAGGTCACTCAAATTAACAAGAATAAAGATGGGGGTATAAAAATAACCTCGGGTATAATTGAAAGACCTCAAAATATCTCGAACTAGGTATTATTTCTATGGAACCAATAGAATGGATTTTTTAAAATTATGCCTACATGAAATAACATGAACAAAACTAGCTACTTAACTAGCTACCTAATTATTATGGAGGGTATTATTATTATGTAAGTAAAATAATTATTAAATTACATTAATACTATTACTTTATTTTACAATAAGGTACATACACTGAGATCATCGGGTATAGGAAAATGGCTAAATCACTAAAATACTTTTAGGTACCTATAATCAGTCACACACAATCAAATAGAAATAGAAGGTTTACATAAGGTACTCGTACTACTTAGGTACTTGTTAAGGCAGTATACACACACACATCATACCTCTTTGTACAATAGCCTGATTTCAATTGACTAGAATCTAGATTACGCCTAATCCAAAACACAGGCTTTCCACAATCAAAAAAAGTTTTTTTTTAAACAATAGTAGGTAGGTAGTATGTACCTGCCTAATACTCTTTCGTATTTCGTGTTAGCATTGGAAAACGCTTTTACAAAAGACTACCTACCTACTTTTTTCCATGAACACGTGTCAATACATTAAAAAATCTAGATTGATCTAAAATGTGCGTAGATTAGATGTTTTTTAACTGCAACATAGACTAACGATTTGTCAGAAATGTTACTATCTATAGCTTCATACTTTACTAAACAGTAGTGCATTATAACTATAGTAGTTTATAGCATTTGTATAATTTCAAGGTTAAAAAAAGAACTACCCTTCATACAAAACAAAGACATCCACTCTCCAGAAAATACTTCACATTTTACAACATCAAAGCACCGGTAGATGGCGCCCCTAAAATACTCCATTCTTTCAAAGACTAATATTTTCATTTCTTGCAAAGACTAATATCACACTACTTTTTGGACTACTACTCATTATTATAAGAAAAGACTTGTACTTGTACACGTTAATTGTAAGTGAGATCAGAAATGAAAACTTACCCAAATAAAAAAATCTACTTAATCTATTAAAATTATTTTCATCCTTTAGATCCGTTTTAACTTTTTTCGAAATATTGTTACTGTTGTACATTTTAATACTTATTAATAAAATAATGACAGTCTCTTTGTAAATACTCAAAAACTGAACATGTATATCTATCATTATAATTTGGCAACTATAAATAAAATATCTGAGAACCATTATGTACAAAACTCATAGTTGTCTATTTGTCTATACTTATCTATAACTTGTCTATAGCTACTTATCTATTTCAATTTTCAACTTATGCTAATGCCAAAGGGCAGTTCGAAAGAATGTTCAGAGTATAGTAGGTATGATCTCAGCTTGAGATTCTACAAGGAAAATAGACCTCTAAAGTTAAATTAGATATTCATCTAAAATAAATTATAAGAAGCATTATTATTGTGAGCTAATAGTTGACTAGCTCAACCGTTACTTCAATCAAAGTAACTCAAGTATGTGATAGAAGAATTCTATTTTACTTAATCTACTTTACACACAATTGGCACACATTTTATAGAATAAGATTATTTTAAAGTGATTTTTGTAATGTATACTTTGTGCGCTATTGGCATTGCCTTTTACTTTATCACTGGACCCATCTCCAAGACTAGAGTGAACATCGGTTCCAAGCTTGATCATGGTATGCAAATGGATACCTTATATCAGTCAAGATAGTACACACAATTCCTTGCTGCAAGCATCTTCACCAAGCGACGACCATCCCGAGATCCGGTAGTACTATTGCACAAGGTTCATCCGGCATTGGCCGTTTGTAAGTTGGTTTCGGCTCCAGCTTTTCAATGTCTACTGGAACACCCTTCTGTTGAGATGTTTCCATTATATAGTGCTTTAATTTCATGTCACTGGAAGTAAAGAAAAAATATTAATTAATTCAAACACCTACGATTGGAAATATTTAAAACTAGCTTCCGCCAGCGACCTTGTTCACATACCGTTGGATTTCGTTGATTTACCGGGATAAAAAGTAGCATAGGTGTTATTCAAGGTCACACATATACAAACTTTCTAATGTTAATCGTACTAATATCTTACTAATATTATAAATGCGAAAGTTTGTATGCATGGATGTTTGTTACTCTTTCACGCAAAAACTACTGGTCTGATTTGGATGAAACTTGGGATATATATGGTCCGTGACCTGGATTAACACATAGGCTGCTTTTTACGCGAACGAAGTTGCAGGCGAAAGCTAGTAAAATATAATGATTACCTTAGTTTAATGCAAACACAGCACAAGCAGCTGATAATTGCCATGGTAACAAGTACAGCAAATGTTACTATGACTGTGTCAAGGAGGCTGAGATCAAACATCGACATCTTGACAACACGTTTATTCTGAAATTAAAAAACAAACAGCAAGCTTGCATGAGTGTGGCCACCTCCAGTGACAAGAGTTTTTAGGCTGCCTTATGGCGGTCTAACTAACAAGTATTTATTACGTAGCTTATGGTGCTTTTTTCGGTTGGGGTATAGCAAAGGGTGTGCAGTACTAGGTAAAAAAGACTCTGCCGAAATTTCGATAAAAAAAGACTCTGCCGAAATTTCGATAAAAAGGGACTTAGAAAAATTTTGAAGTTTTTTTTATTATGTATTATTATTTGTTTTTTTATTTTCCTTTACTCAGGTGACCTAGAGTGACCCTAGGTGACCTAGAGTGACCCTCGGTGACCTAGAGTGACCTAGAGTAATCGAATAGCCTCAGGTGGCCTAGCGTGGCCTAGAGTGGCCTAGCGTGCCTAGGGTGACCTAGGGAGGCCTAGGGTGACCTAGGGAGGCCTAGGGTGATCGAATAGCCTCAGGTGACCTAGAGAGGCCTATGGAGACCTAGGGAGACCTAGAGTGATCGAATAGCCTCAGGTGACCTAGAGAGGCCTAAGGAGGCCTAGGGTGATCGAATAGCCTCAGGTGACCTAGCGTAACCTAGGGTGACGAAGAGAGGCCTAGGGTGGCCTAGAGTGACCTTGGGAGGCCTAGGGTGGACTAGAGTGACCTTGGGAGGCCTAGGGCGATCGAATAGCCTCAGGTGACCTAGAGAGGCTTATGGTGATCTAGGGAGACCTAGAGTGATCGAATAGCCTCAGGTGTCCTAGAGAGGCCTAAGGAGGCCTAGAGTGATCGAATAGCCTCAGGTGACCTAGCGTAACCTAGGGTGACCTAGGGTGACGAAGGGAGGCCTAGGGTGGCCTAGGGTGACCTTGGGAGGCCTAGGGTGATCGAATAGCCTCAGGTGACCTAGCGTGACCTAGGGTGACGAAGGGAGGCCTAGGGTGGACTAGAGTGACCTTGGGAGGCCTAGGGCGATCGAATAGCCTCAGGTGACCTAGAGAGGCCTATGGTGATCTAGGGAGACCTAGAGTGATCGAATAGCCTCAGGTGACATAGAGAGGCCTAAGGAGGCCTAGGGTGATCGAATAGCCTCAGGTGACCTAGCGTAACCTAGGGTGACCTAGGGTGACGAAGGGAGGCCTAGGGTGGCCTTGGGAGGCCTAGGGTGATCGAATAGCCTCAGGTGACCTAGAGAGGCCTAAGGAGGCCTAGGGTGATCGAATAGCCTCAGGTGGCCTAGCATGACCTGAAGTTAATGCATTTCTTTTTTTAAGAAACTTGCACAAAATATGAGTAGGTTAGGTTAGGTTAGTATACAAAATGCGAGCGAAGCGAGCCCATCCATCGCTTAGTGAAAAATATTCACGTATGGGTCAACGCTGGTGGCTAGCCAAAACTGGCCGTTTGCGGTGACTCTAATGGTGGGTTTGTGGCAGGCAGGGGGAGTACTACGGGGGTCAACGCTGGTGGCTAGCCAAAATTGTGTTTTTGCCCAAACCGTTTCCGTTATTAGCCCCTAGTTCTGTTATGGTTGACTTCAGAGGTCAATGACCTTAACGAAAGATACCTCTCCTTACACCCCCTACCGGATGTAATCATAAAAAGGGGGGCTTATACATACATAATTTTTTTCTTAAAAATTTTTCTGTCTTTTTTAATCGAAATTTCGGCAGAGTTTTTTTTACCGTTATTAGCTCGTAGTTCTGTTATGGTTGACTTCAGAGGTCAATGACCTTAACAAAATATACCCCTCTATAAACCCCCTACAGGATGCAATCATAAAAAGAGGTGGTTATACATACATAATTTTTTTCTTCAAAATTTTTCTAAGTCTTTTTACTACTGCACACCCTTTGCTGTACTCTGACCCTTTTTTCTAGTACACAGGCGTTGATTGATGTAATTAGCTTGAATCCTTATAAAAAGGGCTTCTTATATAGGTACATAATAAGTAATCAGGCCTTTGCATCTAATTGACCCGGTCCATTTACTCACCCAGAATTGGATTACCAGCCTGCAGAGTGCAGCAGTGGTAAGCGGCGTAGTGATCGTTCAGGGGCTCAGTTCAGTGGTAATGTGTTCCCACTTGTTTACACTGTGCAGTTTTCTATTTTCACGAATAGCACATACGTTGTATTATGAGTCACATTATGTTGTAATGCCTTCGTCTTTTAGAAAATATCTACAAAAATACCAACAAAATATACTTTCTTCGATTTAATTGTGCGAAGCAAAACATCGAAATTCAACCGATTCAAAATCCACAATGGAATTCGATTTTCGATTAGTCGATTATTTTGGTAGAAAGCTTGATACCTACTTGCTTGAGGACTGCTCTGAACTGAACGAATAAAGAATTGCTTGCTGTCACAAGCTGTCACTCAAACAAAACCACAGATAATTTTGATTCGTCCCGTTCGACGATCATTATTCCCGCGAAGCGCAAAAACACACGGTGAATGTAGGTAAGTAAATAGGTAGGTATGTACCAACCCTACATTGCATTAGTATGATCACAGACTAATAGGATACAGTTAATACAGTATGATACTACCTAATTAAATATTTTTTAATAAATTTGCGTCAAACCGATACAAACGTCACATCCTCACGAGGTTCTCACCGAGGAGGTACTATTTAAATTGATCTCAAATGTCTGTCATTTTAACCGTTTCAGAATAGAAGGCAAGGCATATATATACCCACTTACTTCTTATCTCTACTTCAACTATTATTCTGTGTCTATAGTTAAAATCTGTTTCAATTTTGGTCGTCGTTATTCCAGCTTTTTGTTTGTTATATCTCATATACCTACCTAGATTGGTATGATTAAATTTTAAAATAAGCAAATATTCCATATATGTTTTATTAAAATATTTTGGGTATATGTAACACACTTATAAATATTGTTAACAAAAGCTAAAAACGGCGGGCCAAAGTTGATCGCATTAGGTCATTTCAAACACAGATAACATTGGCATCTTCGACAATAACGTTACAGCTCTCCTCCTTAATATCGCGTAGGTTCCTTTTAGTTGATTCTTTAATTTCATAATTCATTTTTAGCTTATCAGCTAAAGTCTTCACTTCATTCTTTAATTTCTGGTCGCTGAAATATAGGTATGAATAAGTTTAATTGTGTCTCACTCAACTTAAGTTAACTTTAACCGGAATGCTAAGAAACTTTACATCGCTGAACAGATCGAGCTGTCAACTCCAGCTGGCCTTTGGAAATTTCTGAGGTCGCTTGGTATAGGTAAACCTAAATGTCTTGTTTCTAAACTCTCATTTGATTTAGATACCCTCAATGCTTATTTCTCATGTAGCACCAAGCTGGATTCATGTGCGAAAACTGAAGCCTTAACCGAAATTATTAATATAAATACTCCAAACATCCAACCCTTTGTGTTCGCTCACGTCACCCAGGATAGAATTCAGAAGACCATTATTTCACTTAAATCCAAAGCTGTTGGCAATGACAATATAGGTCGTATTATGGTTTCATACGTTCTAACGCATCTTCTTCCTATTCTAACCCATATTGTCAATTTTTCGCTCACTTCCTCTCAGTTTCCTAACCAGTGGCGACAGGCTCACGTTATTCCTCTTCCTAAAGTACCTAACCCTACTCTCCTCAAGCAATATCGCCCCATTTCCATACTGCCGTTCTTTTCTAAAATAATTGAATCCGTCGTTCACACCCAAATAACTGACTTCCTTTCAGATAACCGTCTCTTTAACCCATTCCAATCTGGTTTCCGTAAAGGACACAGCACCACTTCTGCTCTCCTTAACGTTACAGAGGACATCCGGACAAACATGGATAACTCCCGTGTGACGGTGTTAGTTCTCATCGATTTTAGCAATGCCTTTAATGCTGTCGACCACGATCTGTTATTAGCCATTCTCCCCAAACTCAACCTGTCACCTCCTGTCATAGAATGGTTCTCCTCTTACCTGAGTGAACGTCGTCAACAAACTCGGAATGGCCAGGATAGCTCTGAGTGGAAAAGTATTGAGGCCGGTGTACCACAAGGAGGAATTCTGTCCCCTCTCCTCTTTTCATTATTTATAAACGTGTTGTCTCCACACCTTCTTAGTCAGTATCACATGTACGCCGATGATCTCCAGTTATATTCTTCGGCCTCTGTTAACAATCTAGATAGCGCGATTCAATCTCTTAATGATGATCTAATTCGATTGTCAGCCTGGTCAAATCGTTTTGGTATAAAAGTTAATCCTGATAAATGTCAAGCCATAATAATAGGCAGCTCACGCCAGCTCACCAAAATTAACTCCCTGGATGTCCCTCTCCTATGCTACAACGGTTCCAACATTCCTTTTTCACCCACTGTTACAAATTTGGGGATAGTATTCGATGCTAGGCTTAGCTGGGCTCCTCATATTAAGGTAGTTTCACGTAAATTCTATGCTGCTCTTCATTCTATCATCCGTCTGAAACACTTTCTGCCTACGTCTACCAAACTGTCATTAGTAAACTCCCTTCTCCTACCTATAATAGACTACGCCGATGTAGCTTTCTTAGATCTTACTGAGGAACTGATCAACAAACTTGACCGCCTTTTGAATACCTGCATACGTTTCATTTTCTGTCTTCGTAAATTCGACCATGTTAGTTCTTTCCGCGCTCAACTTAAATGGCTACCCATTCGGGAACGGAGGAATCTGCGGATCCTCTGTGTTCTTTTTTCTACACTTAAAGATCCTTTCTCCCCAGACTATTTAAAAACCCGCTTCCAGTTCCGATCAGACACACATGACAAAAATTTGAGATCAGATGACAACCTCCTATTAGAAACCCCTCAACATTCAACTTCTTTTCGCGGTAACTCCTTTTCTGTCGAAGGGGTCAGGCTATGGAACGAACTGCCTTACGAGATCAAAAAGGTAGAGACAAGGCAACACTTCAAAAAACTGACCCGCGAGCTTTTCCTTAAACAGCTGTATGCATGATGTCACCTCTCACAACATTATTTTTTGATAAAGGTAGATTCCACCTTGTTTTACCATACCTACCTCTGTTTCTGTTACGTAATGTTCTATTTGATTTGTTATATATATATATATATATATATATAGTTATATATTAAATTATATAGTAGGTATAGCTCTTAGTTTGTAAGATAAATATTATTCAATGTAATGTCGCACGCCAACCTCCTCACTACACCACCACGTTTGGGTTGGCTGGCAGACAATGCTTTCAGCATTAAGTCCACCCTTTGTAACAAATTTGTAATTTTGTGCAATAAAGTATTAAATAAATAAATAAATAAGTAGGTACCTAACTAGTTTTGCTAAGTTATTAGAGTTACAAATAGTTTAGCCCTAGAAATTGGCAGAGGAACTTAAATCATAGCAAAAACTAACAAAACAAATGAATTTTGGTAAAATTATTTGAATAATTGAAAACTCAATAATAACTTACGAGTAATGAATACGGCAGCAAAATACGCATACAGATATTACACTCACACATACGCATACAATGAAAAATATTGCGCAATAAATTATTCCCTTAAATACTCTCTCAGTGTCCTCACGAATCTTTTCTGTAAAGATAACAAAACATCTTGATCATTTAGAGATAAAATAAAACATAGCTTTTATTTTAGTCCAGGCAGAAGGCATTAGGTAATGTTAAATTAAAATTAAACAAATTAGGTAAGTATGTATTACTTTTATGTCAATTCGCCTAGTGCAAAATTTAGTATTAAAGAAGAAAAAATCCGATTTGAAGTAAGCCAATAAAAAATAGCATTATAGATAAAATATGGCCATAAAATTATCAAACGAATTTCTTTGACGTACTTGCCATACCGTCATCGTCAAGAACGTCATTTTCTGTAAAATATGTTTGTGGCTTGTAAAAAAAGTAACGTTTGGTTATATGTACATTTATAAGAGCATTATTACAATTACCTGTATGCATAAGATTACTTGACTTTGTCCTTTCTTTTAAATACACGTAATCTATTACACATTCTTCTTTAACATCATCGTATTTGTAAAGGCTGAAAAAACGTTCTTGATATTAATTACAAATACTTAAGAGATAGGTAATGAACGAAATACTTAAATTAACTACCGAGGTAGGTTCCTTTATTTTTTATAGAAAAAGTTAGTCAGTGGAAAAGGTGTTAGAAATAAGAAATATTTATTGTTAGGTATTCATTCAGTTGTATAAACTCTTAGCCCAGAGTAGAAGACGATGGTGATCAATTATATCGTACTAACCCATCACATCCGCAAACTTTTTGACATTCATCAGTGGCTGTATTAATACATTCATCTGTACTGTTACATTTTAAACTAGTAGAATTCTGAAATTCATAAATATCAAGTTCATCTTAACTGGTACTACCTAGTAAGTTAAGTAGGTACTATAGGTACTTAATTTACTAGTAACATTTAAGATCCATACCTCATAGGGTAGGTAGTTAATTTCATTTTACATTATTATACCTGTAATGTAACTGACATTATAATAGAAGAAACTAACTCAAAGTAAAAAATAAGTTACACTAGAATCAGCTATTAACTAAGTAGGTAGATAATTAGACTTAGGTACCTATATATCCATAAAGTGCACGTTTTAAAAGACTGAATTACTTACTGTGGTATTCGTAGTTTCTGCATCTGCATCTATAATATAGGTAGATGACTAAATTAAAACAATAATCTGACTTCTTTGTATTGATTGTTAATAAATAGGTGGCACTTACGAGTAGCTGCGTGTATAAATAGCAAAATGAATGTTATGATCAACATATCTCTCCAATTCATAGGTAGGTATTCTATTTATATCGTATTTTTAGTTTACAAATAAATAGTTAGATACCTATGTATGTAAAAGCACAACCAAAAACACCAAAGATTGATTACGTAAATCTATGTTCCTGTGTTTTCTGTAGAATAATGTGGATACGAAAATAGTACCTATGACCTCGGAATACCTACCAACATCTACCTACACCATACATAATTTTGACAATTCTATGAAATTGTCAATATTAGTCTGGCTAAGACTTTTTGTTGTTATAATTTTGAAAGTACCCTCCCTTCGATCCCCATGAACCCTAACAATTTTTTGATAGGTAGGTACGGACTTATGTATACAACAATAACCTCAAAAACCTTAGCTTACTACAAAACGAGAAAACGCGTATAATGGAACGTAAGATTTCGTTCAGGAAGCCCGTGCGTGGGATAGGATGTAATAATGTGGTGGGGGTGAGTGCGTATGTGTGATGCTCTTGATATGCTTGATCCATGCTTGATCGTAATGGCTTGATGTGTTGGCTGTGGCTGTCACTTGTGGTTTTCTATGCAAGTCATTCGTTCATGTCAATGTCAATCAAGTTGAAGGAGGTCGCTACACTCGCTACCGTCATCAGTCTAGAGGTAGGTTGTAGGTTTAAATATCTCACTTGCTCCGTGCTCGATATCTACGCTCAGGTTTCTCAGCTATAATTTAAGTTTATTTCGACCTCTGATTTTGTTGAAATGCACTGTTTACATGATTTGAAATGCACTGTTTACATACCGGCAAAATTAGCTAAACCACCTCTCGTTGCTTTATGAGCGCAGAATGAAAGAGGTCTTCTTGGTTTATGATTTTTAAAAGATAAATTATATTCGAGCGTAGGCGTCGAGCGAGCTTCTTTGGCATGATACAAGAGAATCAGCGGGGGGAGTTGAGGGAGGGAGGGAGGGAGAAATAGGTAAATTAAAAAACCAGTTTATTTACCGACCATGGCTACGTGTGTTACGTCGCGCGTTGTGATTTTTCTATTATTTTAGAGTAGGTACTAGCATGCACGTATAAGTTTTATAAGCTTGTGAAAGAGCTACATAGTGATAAATCGGTGAAACAAATAAAACCTGAGAAGTTTTAATTGAAAATTGCAACAAACAAGTGACAAAAGGTGTGTCGTGTCGTGATTCGAATATTGAAATCTGATGATAAACATTATTTATAGCGTTCAATGTGGCTTTATGCAAGAAATAACTATAATCATTGAATGAAAGTTAACACCGAAAAGTTGGAATAGGGTTCGTAATCGATTGTGTTGCATAGTTGAGTGAACACCGTGTGACTTCCGAGAGTTCGCAACATCAACGTGAGTAAAAGTTACAATAAAACTAACTGTTATTACCAACTACATGGTTACAATTTAGCACGGATCAAAGAAATATTCTCACTTACCCGTTTTCTAATGAGATTACATTATTCTAAAATTCAAATTTCTAATTGGAATCCGATTTGTAAATATCAATTTACCTAGTACACTTGTCTTCAAATATTTTGGTATGACATTCCATCGTGTTAATAAAAATGCATTGCATGTCGGTCTGTGCAGTCGCCACAACCGGTTTGCAAATGATAATTTGTATAAGACGCAGAATTCCAGCTAGAAACTTGTATGAAACTTTGGGTATTGGTCACATTCTATTTCAGCCTATAATTGTGCATATTGCTCTAAAAAAATAACTAAGAGCTAGACCCCAGTAATAATACCTATCATCATCATCAACTTAGGTACTATAACAGTTCACTGCTGGACGTAGGTCTACATTTCTCAGATCGTCACCCCACCCTGCCGGAGGGTGTCCTACACATGCGAACCTAAAAAAAACACCAGTACAAGCCTATCAAGAGTAGGTTGCAATATAATTATCTATATAGTTAATTTTTTTCACAGATGTCAAAATCCTACCGAAAAACCACAGCGAGCTGATGCCTAGAACATTCCAGTTTGGCTGAGTCATGCAGCCATGGCCAGTGGCAAGGCTCTGTATTCTATAGCAGTGGTGGTACTCGGCTTCATTTGTTTTGTTGTGGGCGCCATCGCTGTGGGATTACCCGCTTGGGGGTATTTTTATAGCTGTAAGTATTATTTAATCTCCAAAAATATGCGGTAACTCCTATTTATTCTATAGGGTGGTTACGTCCTAGTCTATTAAAAAAAAATTATCCCTGTAGCCCATTTGTTCAATAGAACTACTTAATAATATCTGGTAAATTCCATAAAGTACTAATAATATCTGGTAAATATGTTGGTAGTTTTTTCCTGTTCTGTAATTAGCTTCAAACTTTTTCCTTCTACCTACTAGGTACATGAAATATATATGTATTCTGTGATACATTTTATTGTCACATACTTATTCTATGTTGTAACAGTGTATAAATTATTTGTAAATATTAGAAATGAAAATAATTATAATTCAGAGTAAGATAGGAGATACCTACCTCACACACACCTTTAATTTAACTGCACCAGAAACATTAAATAGCCATAATTAGAAATCATATACCCTCCTTTTGGCTTCGCCGTAGTCGGGTAATGAATCTATTTTTTTCACATTTTAGTAAAAAAAAATGTATTTTCTTTTGTTATTTTTACATTTACTAGTCTCTGTTTTTACAATGTGACTATGGCGAGTTTCTAGGCAAAAGCTCTTGACAACTTTATTAACATCTGAAATTGTTGACTTCTCCCCAAATTGATAAAATTTACACTACGGGGTTATGTATGTATAATTTATTAAAAAGAGTGCCTTGCGTGAACCCTTATGGATTAGCACAAAACACTAATTTATTCAAATGTATGCCTATGTAGAGTCCTTGTCTAACTGACACCATGTATGTACATACATGTATACAATTTTTTTTTAATTCCACATATTATTAAAGCTTGTGCACCTGTATCAATAGCAACTAATTCTTTCAGATGATTCTGACATACACCTCTTCCCGCAGTCATATATCTGTAAGTACCTTTTCTATATGACTGGTTTTACTTTAACACATTCACGTAAAAAGTCCACTTGATTAAATTTCATATAGATTCAGAATCATTGGTTGTCTTTCAAATAAAGTAATTTATGGGGATAAGTATATGTGAATGTGTATATGTAACTACTATGGTGATGAGTATAGCTATAAATAGAATTCGTGGGTTTAGTTTGTAAACTTTAGCGTAAGATAAGCAGGAAACCTCGTATGAGTTAGTGGCCAAAACTGGTGACGGAGTTTTTAAGCCGCCTTTAGGCCTACGTCGTGGCTTAACGCTAGAACGACGTATTAACGTGCCCTCCGGGAGGCGTGCTTCGGAGGGCACGTTATAACGTCGGTCCCTCACAACTCAGATGTAAATGCCACTAACGGTCACCCATCACACTGTAGTGACCGCGCAGTACGTCTACTACGCCACGAGCGCTTTGATCGTAAGATAAAAATATACAAAGCTACCTACTATAGTGTTGACTCCAATTTGCAATTTGAGCAATTACTTTTTGCACACTACTGTTGTTCAGTTGCTGCTGTACCGTACCACAATAGCGCTCTTCTTTTTTGTATCAAAGTCGTGATCACGAGTTTTACTAAGTTTTACTTGGAATACATTTACTGTAGAGGGTTTTATCGTGTTTATAAAGGCAGTTGCGGTTTCGGTGAAAAGAGGCAGGATGTAAGGGTCTTTGGTTTTTAGGCGGGATGCGAATGACGTCAGAACAAACAGGTTTTAAGCCCTCCCATATCAGATTATTTGCGTTCTAGAGCTCGTTCTCTACACAATTTTTATAGATAAAAAAAATAAGTGTTTTAAGACAACAAAAGCCGGCAAAAGGTTCATTTCCACGCGTCCAATTACGTAGTTTGAAATTAACATAGGTACAATCTGAAATTCTTTGTTTATAACCAGCTCGTGAGATGCGATAAAACAAGTAATTATTTCGCGAAATGAGGCTCGCGTAAATTGTTTTAAAACATCCAGTAAGCGTAATCTGTTTTCTAATCCGATGCTTGAACTTTTTGCTTCAAACTTGACTTGAGCGGATGTGGCTCCCATGTAGTGTACACTGTGCACCGTACCAGCGAAGTGGGCCAAAGTGGTACCTTCGTAAGTATACTGTTACCTTTGAGCACTATTATTTACGCTGTGTCTTTGATACAATTGCCTTTCTAAGCCCTAGCTATTTATAACATGATGAGATCAAAGATTGATTACAGCTTCAATACCGTTATTGTTATTTATTTAGGAATCACGATCGTGTCTCGATTCCAATTCCGAAATGTTTTTTGACACTGAGATTTAATCTCTTTGTAATTTTTATCTTGACGCCAAATATAAATAAATGCCAAGTCAAAGAAAAAAAAACGTAGGAACCTCAGAATATTTTGGGGTAGGGACTGGGGGAACTAGGGACTATGATATTTCATATTGCTTACCTACTGCAAAATAAATATTGAATCGTGTCTATGTTAAAAGCATATTTCAATAAATCTTCATGGACGAATTTAAAGAATAAATAAATATTCATGGACGAAATTGACGATCGAAAACTGATTATCATCATAGCGCCTCGCAAACATTGAAATGTAAAGCCTCTAAGGCTCTGTTTTCATGCTCATGCATTAAAAAAATGTGGCACGCCTGCCAATAGGGTCGTTGAACCTCGAGACCTTTGTGACAAACTTGTGGGAGATGTGCCAGACTGGTTGCGGTTATGGAAACGTGTATTCAGCTATAGTTTCATCATTATTCGTCACGTAGTAGCTACACTAGTTACCTAAGATATTTTTTTATTGGAAACTGCAAGTTACAGTTTTTGCTGTTATTCTGTTCGAAGATCAATCATTACCTGTCATTAGGTTACGGGACAATAATGAAGTAGAATAAAACACTGATATAATGTCAAAGTACCTATCTAGAAGCGACTCTACCAGTAGCTTCACAAGTAGCTCTATGATAAATTAGTACTAGGTATTATATAGGTAAGTATGTCTGCGTAACTACGGTGACCACAAATTATATAAGCTATGGTGTCTAAAGCCCGTACGCTGATAAAGAATCGTTTCTCAAGCATAGATTTGAGAAGAGATTTTCATACAAAAATCTATACTTGAGCCTGGATCACTACTTGAGCAGTAAATCAGCATAAGGGTCGTACCTTCAATCCGAAACGTTTTTTTCTAACATCGCATCATCATCGCATAGATCATAATGTATGTAGGTATATGATGTTCTCTAAACTCTACAACCACCTAAAAGGTAGGGTTAGTATTAATTGACCCCATACTGGCCTGTCCCCGATGTAGATTACCAAATAGTATGTTTTATACGCTAAATAAATGCCGATATTGTTGCGAAAAAAGTGAAAAGGACGTTATTGTAAGGTGCTTTTATTTTAGCGTAGCACTGTTTGTTATCAAAACTAACTAATGTAGGTAGGTAGGTACATACATTTCAAGCATGCCTACCTAAGTAAAAACTGCCGACAACTTTATGAACGTCTGAAATTCTTGACTACAAAAAGCGACCAAATATGACCCAATATCTACTCCTCTCAAGTCTTTAAAATCCCGCTCAAGAACCTGTCTCGGAGACCCTTCGCCAAATCTACCGATCTGACCTTTCAAAGTCAAGTCCATTACACGGCTTAGTTTTACCGTTCTATATTCGTGTCCAAGAATTTATAGGTCCACGATTCACTTGTTCACGTCTAATTAATCTATGAATGTTATATTTATTGAATAAACTAATTAAAGTTCAATAAACTTAGAATCGCAAAAAAATACGCAGTTCCACAAAACATTACATTTCAGGGACATGCGTGGCTAATGATAACCTATTGTGAAGGTAATTGCAAAATCATCATTTAAATTACTGTAACCTTCTGTATTGTGGATTGTGGAAGGCTTAAAAACTATTAATCTATCACATCGAGACGCTTAGACGTAATCATTCACACCTACTCTTATAACGGTATCATCAAAACTGGCTGTGAACTAAAATTAAAATGAGATCGAATATGTACTCTCAAAAACTAGTTTTTAGATTCTCTGCTACAATTTAGTTGGAATACCTTCCAAAAATTTGATAAGGCTTTCAGATTGACTAAGTTCGTCTGTTTCATTCCTGGTAAAGGAAAGCGCAATTATGAATATTGTAATTCATAATTGATTGAATCGCAAATGTCCTACATATTCTTTATCTTGTGAGCTCTCTCCAATTTTCGTAGCGTTGTTTCTCGAAAAGATTTATAGCGTTTTTTTATTTTATCTGCACTGTAAGGTACAATAGAATAACTGTTCGGAAGACACAGAATAAGCGGTACGTTTTTGGCCACATTAACTTATAAAACAGAGTCAAGCAACAATGCTCTTGTAAAAGCTGTCGTTAGCCGGTTCCCTTATTTGACAGATCACTATTCATTCACCCAGCAAGATCTGCTTGTAGTGGTCGAGGTTTGTGTGCATCAAGAGCATTTGGCTGTTTTGAAAGACCCTTCCAAATTCGTCCACAAAGCTTTCGTTCCCATTTATAATAATAATATTCACGGACATTGTAAATATATACTTATATATACATAGAAACACCCAGACACAGAATAAACATCTATGTTTGCAACACACAAATGTTTGTTTTCGGTGGGGATCGAATCCACGACCCACAGCACGGAAGGCAGAGCTACTACCGACTGAGCCATGACGCCTGTCATTGTGTGAGACCTGCAGCCTGCTTTCTGTGTGAACATTCCAAGTTTGCTGACTCGTATCGCAACATCAATGGACATCATGACGGGCGTTTCTTGACTGACAGGCAACGACCTCGCGATCGTAAAGCCCGTGAAGGTCTAAAGAATGTTTTTTTCTAATAGTTGTTTAACCATTAGTCTTCTGTAGTCTTCAGTCTTTGTCCGTGACATTGATGCTAAATGAAGTGTCACGTCTGGGGTTTAAAACAGTTAAATACGTGCTGTTTCTTTTATATTAGCATTCAATCGATGTTGGCAAACTAAGTCGTGTCATTGTCCATTTTCAGTAATCAAGTCGATAATTTGACTTAAAGACTTTCCAGACTCAAGTAGCTAGATCTTTTACGAGGAAAAATCCTCTATACCACTTTTTGTTGACATTCCATCATCGATGATGTACTCTATTTTTAAAATCGTCGTGGATCGATTTCACTTCACCGACTTGCATTTTAAGCCGAGGAAATTCTTACTTCGTATCTAGGTTATCGGTTTACTGGGGTTTGCAGTAAAACTTATCGGTTCAGTTTACAACCTATTGTTCTAAGGAGTTTCTGTTATGATTGAAATACGTACAGTACCATGGAAATAAGAAATGCGCTCGTCATTTTTTTAAAATTATATCCCGGAATTTGATATCTTCTCTTCTTATTTAGGTAACACAATGTAAACATTCCTGCATATAATCTGAAAAATACATACGTACCTATCTCCTAACACCTTCGGCCATAACAAAACGTCCATCTATCAAAGATATTACCTGGCGTCGTATTGGAATTTGTCGATGCAATACTTATACTATTACTGCAAAACACGTGGGAAACTCGGAATCGCTTAGTGATCCATATCAAATCTATGATAAAGTTCTTGCTATCGCCATTGGAATATCAACGATGCTTGCTTATACTTGACTTCTCTTCTAGGTGAATGTCGGTCATATGCTCATATACACGTACAAGCTGTTTACCGCCGTGTTTCTCGTCACTTACTGGTTTTTGGGCACCTAATACTACCGGGTTCAAAACAAAACAAGCATAAAGTGGATCTCCTTCTCAAATACTCTCGATCGAACTTTATCTTTTTGCTCTTTAGGTGTCCTTACTTATTTCTATTCTGTTCAGTAGGTCATGAACCGACGAATCTTTGTCATATTCAGCGTAACGTCGACGAACAACTTTTGTATCACCCACTTGTTCAATATAACAGTGGACTGTTGTCAATTAAATTACCTTTTATCCGACCTCAACCGTCAAGCAGGGTCGGTATCTACCGAGGTATATAAGGGTTGTCAATCCACTTTCATCGTGAATGTGGCCTAGACTTAATTGACACGTGCCATGAGTCATTAATTACTCCATGTGTTGTTTAATGTCCGGATTGTCCCCTCAATGTGTCACGAACGAGCTAAGACAACTTTTTCAACTACTAACATTATGTCATTCTCTTTCCGGTATTGCATAAATTCGTCTAGAACTTTACTACGTAATTGACATGTTCAAATTGTGATAATACTACATTTTCAAATACTAGTTCAGCCAGCACAAACTTCGCATTCAGTTTGTTGGTTCAATTAAAATAAACCTTCAAATCCCATTTACGAACTACATTATTTGCATATACAATAATATTCAAATTCTCAAATGTAGTTAGATAAATGAAAGCGAGAGCCGACTCGGTTACCCAATTTGCAACACAGTACGAACTCAATTAGCATGCACTGAAGAATTCGTGAGGAGACCTGTCGCTTAGTCTTTCTAAGGTATTTTGTACAGATTACGAGTAGAGTGGTAAGTAGCTTCCATCACCAACCAGCCTCCATATCGCAAGCTCTGAACTGCTTTCGCTGCCCAGCATAATGTCAAGCGATGTGGCCACCGATATACGAAAACAAGAAGCTTTTGACGGAAAAAAACGCGCTGAAACGCGCTAATGTGACTATTTAGTCACAGAATAGCTATGATTTAGTATGAAAACCGTTCAGAAAACCTGCCAGGTTTTCAAAAATCAGGCCCCAGAGGCGAACTCACAGTTAGATAATCCGGTACTAATCATTCGACTAGTACGTCAAACTCGCGGTTTATAACCGCAAATTCCACGCCCACGTCAAGGTATTTGACGAAACGCACCTTTGGCAAACATTGGTTAATGACGAAAAGCAGTTTTGACGATACGCATATAGCTCTCATAGTGTGACTATTTTCATGCCTTGTTACTGGGATAAATTCAAAAGCCAAAAACACGAAATCCTTCTCGTTTGTGAGCATGTTTTGTTCATTCAGGTGTGCACATTGACCTAAATGCCCATGTGCTCCTTGTCAGCGATGTGGGGAGACACCTGAGGAAGCAGGGAAAACTCTGTGTCAATGCCTTGCATCAAATGGTTCTTCACACTTCCCGACAAATTCATTGAACGACATGTGTAGGTAATTCTTACCGACTTTTTCATAAATTTACCTTCTTGATCTCTATACCTATTGCTCGTTCTAGCTCAATTTATGCATTCGATAAATAACAAGCATGTACTTATAACGGAGAGTTTAAGAGCTATGGTGTTAATATCGTCTTTACTAAAATAAGCATTGTTTAGTTACTGAATCACAGGCGTCCTTCAAATTACAGCGAAACATTTGCAATCAGTTTTCCAAAACACCGTCTTTCCTGTATCTTTTCCGTTTTCCTGACTGAAACCTTTGTACCTATCTCTATGGCTGTTTTGCTTATGCATGAAGTCATGTAATTCAAATACCTATTACATAATACATTGCGCGTTTTATACTCTTTTATATCTGCGTTGTCAAGTTGTAATTCTACTTCCGGTAATGTTGTTGTTGTAATTTATTCCTAGTCTTGACGAGCTTAGTGCTTAGTTTCTAATATTGATTATCAAGCAACAGCGAGTCTCAAAAATCTCTTGCACCAATTTCCCACCGGTTCTCAAGCTACTAATAACAAGTAAGGTGATAATGGATGTCACACTGTCATGTCACTTTTTACATCATTTTGGTTAATTTTAGTATGCAGTATTACGCATTTATTTCCTTCTAAGTTCTCTAGGTTAGGTTAGGTAGTCGATTTAACGATTTTAAAAGAATACAGAGCGTAGACTACAACAAGCTTTGCTTAGTTTGGGACTAGAAGGCGTTGTGTTAAGTGTCCGTGAATATTTATTTATTTATTATTTATTTAGACTGCATTATAATTAAGAAATGACGTAAATCTAATATTAAGGAACAAACAAGTTATGAGTATGTATACCTATATTTAGTTGGCCCAAAACACAATATAGTAAAGTAAGTAAGTAAAGTGTTTATTAATTTTATTTTACTAAGATCTAAGCTAGACAAACCTTTTTGTAATAGAAAATAAATAAATATGTACTTTACTTTACTTACTTTACAATATAAATAACTAAGGCCCGTATTCCGAGACAGAAATCGTTACTCAAGCATAGATTTGAGTAGAGATTTTCATACAAAAATCTTTGAGTAAGGCTACGGAATACGGGCCTAAGTGCCTACATACTCCCATATTTTACAAATATATTCTTCGTAATACCACATGCTTTGTCACTGCCGTTAGATACATTAGTACCTACCTCTATACTCACGTCACACTTGAACTTTCCCATGTCTGTTGTGCGTTTTCTTTCCGGACCGAAGTGTTTCTGTAAACAAACGTCGCTTCGTAAGCATACATACTATTTAACATTTCCAAATTTAGCCATTGAATAAGCCGTAATTGACTCACTGATTTTGTCTTATTTATATCTGAACAATACATCAAATGAAATGAAATGGTTTATTTGCCAGAAATATGGTTACAAGTACTTAAGATATGTTTAGTAGGTTCCACATATTTCACCAAACACATAGGCATGCAAATTATATTATTTTGATAATTATCTACTAAATTATAAACACTGCCTACTTGCTTAAAATTTAATTGAATAATTTGTACATTTTTTTTTATATTTCTATTTATATGGTTCATACTTTTTCGACCACTTCATAACCGATGCTCTGCGATACAACAAAATTAATTATTTTGTTATAGTCACTGCTGGGCACCGGCTATTTCAGAAAGAACGACTTTGTGGCATTTTCGTCCATCTGTTTCAGTTTCACGAGATCATAAAAATGTCTTCAGTCAATCGGGTTCATTAGCTACCTTCTATGTACGTACACTGACAGGAACGAGATAATGAATTCCAAAACTGTCTTTACTCCATCAGGCTGTGCCGTTCCTAGCGGTTCTTGCCATATTCAACGAATTTATTTCAACCTGTCGATGAAATCTAGTTATAACTTCATTATATCCTATTGATCCGCAACTGCCTTTATATCGATCTGAAATTAAACAAATTAACCGATGTAAATTACCATTATAATTCAACTTTCCAGTCGTGCATCCGACTATCAGAAGCTTTCTAGGTTTTTATAGTGTTTATTATGTTTTTGCCGTTGATGGAAATAACTTGAATTCAAAAAACTTGTTTGTATCAACGTTTTCTACCGTGTTTGCTGAATACCAATGAAGTAAAAACTGTTGTTTATAATTTGACTTGAGCTTAACCGGATTCTAATGTAGAATCTTTCTCAGATGTAGTTTGATTCAATCATGAGCTTGCACACACTGGGACGACACCTAGAAGATAGGTATCGTCCCGATAGTACCCATATGTCACGTTAGTTACTGTTGCTTGGTCTGTGTGAAATAGATTAGTACTTTTAATGTTTAGGAGTGGTGTAATTTTTTGTGTGAAAATGTCCTTTAATGTGGAGTAATCTTGGGAGATTAGGTACTATATATTCTTACTTTTTTTCAAGCAAGTCATTAATTGCATTTTACATCTAAGTATTCGATTTATTCCAAAGATTTTTAATTTTATTTTCAAGTACATATTATGAATTTCAACTATAACTTTAGCTATTTTGGAAAAGAAAATTCATTCTAGTTTCCAACTTCGTTAAATTTGTTTTGTTTTCACAGTGGATAACCCCAACTTCGACCACGGTTACTTCGGACCATGGCGTGTTTGCAAGACGCTGCTTTACAACAGGGAGAAATGTGGAAACGACGTTTCAAAGTTCCGACCATCCAGTAAGTTCTACTCCTTATTGAATATAGATTGTGGGTATCCTTGGTCTCTCTCTACTGCCTTTCCCTCTCAGAAAATGTAGGTATAACTTGGCTCGATGTCGCAGTTTTTGTTATATTAGGACATAGGCACCACAGAAAAGATGAAGTACTTAACTACATAGAATTAGAAAAGATATATATGCGATCCAAAAACTGCTATAAACAATTGCTTAGGTCTACTTTCAACCAGCATTTCTTGTGTTCGAATATATGCGCTATGATGCATAGCATTATTTAACTGTCGAAAACCAATATAAGTAGGTACATTGTTTATTTACTCAGACTAGCATCAAAGGGAACGAAAAACTGATGAGTGATTACGATTTCGCAATTTCGCATCCATCAGATTCTATTTTAGATTCCATTCCACACTTCAAATACCTACCACCATGAGCCATCTGCATCTGTTTCGTATCACGATATCTTATCCATTATAAGTAATGGACCTATAACATGTTCCAAAGACATTCATTTTGTTTCATTGACGTGACCTATTTTCTTTGTAGTCCCTTTTTCTGTCGAAAAGCTCATAATGGGCTGTGCTTTGGTGATTACGAAATAAAATTAGCTAAAAAAATTTTAGCTAGTTAAAACAATAACAATGCCTTCACGCCGTTGGGCAAATCGAAAGTATTTTAATAAGTTCAACTAAGTAATTCTAATGGATACTAAATGCGCAGTAAATACCTATGTTTTATTTATTTTCAAGTACATAAAATCACCAGTTGATGGGAACATTGTTAACTAATAGAATCTACCATGTGTAATTAACCAAAGTTTACTGTGCTATTTTATTGCGTGCGTCAATAACATCGTCAAAATTGTTGTTATTTTTTGTTGGGTCGATAGATCGTGACGAATATAATTTGATCCACCTTTATCGCCCAACTTTTACCTATTTCGCATGCCTCTTAGAAGCCTTACTTCCCATTAAATGAAACTTTATCTTCTGCTAGGGGGAGTCGTGTGAAAATCGATCTGGAAGTCATTTAGGGTGCTGCTTTGGATCACCGATACTCCTCAAACTTGGTTATTTATGTAACTTTAAATTTCATCCTAGCTTCTATTTTAGCGGATTCTCTTGCTAATGTTAATCTAAAAACATACTACATCATTTTGGAAAACGTAAAAATTGTGTAGTGATTTCAACTCGAAATAGCTTCAACTAAGATACAATGCAATAATCACCACATTCTAAAGACTCAAGCCACTTAGCACATAAATTTCATCCTAGCTTCTATTTTAGCGGATTCTCCTGCTAATGTTAATCTAAAAACATACTACATCATTTTGGAAAACGTAAAAATTGTGTAGTGATTTCAACTCGAAATAGCCTCAACTAAGATACAATGCAATAATCACCACATTCTAAAGACTCAAGCCACTTAGCACATTCTGTGGTCACTAATCACTTATTGAATCAACTTCCCTAGAAAATGAACCACACTTTTGCTGTTCTTCCAAAAATGATAGTATTCATTGTACTTACTATTGTATTTTTAAATAGATTATTTAATAGAATGGAAAAGAGCTATAGTAGGTGCCAAATAACACCGCAATACAGGTCATTCACTCACCTTCACCACGATGTCGCAAAATTCAATTTATGTATGGTAAACAAACAGTACTACGAGATTCGAGCGATTACTGTCTTAGCGACAGGTTTGTATGGAAAGCGACAGAATTAGACATTCATGAATTGAATTTTGCGACATCGTGGTGAAGGTGGGTGAATGACCTGTATTGCGGTGTTATTTGGCACCTACTATAGCCTGATTGGTTCTAAGCTTTCTATAACTTATCAATCAGCAATCTCAGTAACTCGAGAAAGCGGGTACGAAGACGATTTGCTACCTACTACCGACGAGTCGTTAATGGTAAAGTTCACGACCATCGGCCTTAATGCAACTCACATGATGTGGGTTCAGTATAATCATAGGCGTCTGAATACCAGAACTTATTGATGGTTTTCGTATTAGATGTGGGATGCACAACAGAATCCTGTTTGAAATATTCCGATTATTCTGGGTTATTCTAAACTAGTGGACTAAAAGGAATCTGTGAGCATCACTCGTAATCGTGCGACGATCACGAACAATGCAAGACATAGAACAAACGCAACAAAGTTTATTTTGCAAAATTATGTAGTTTTACAAAAGGTATTTTCCTGGCTCTACGCTATTTGGTAATCTGGGGCTCTACATAATCATAAAACAATTGATTGTTTTGTTATGATCGAGTATCTTTCATGTCAAGTCTGCTGGCTATTTGCCCAACCTATGACGCTTCTAAGCACAACAAAACAAACGCAAAAACTGTTTTTCTTTCTTATAATAGTCTACTCTATTACGTACGATGAGTCCTGCTATTATGTCATATTGCCACCGTTTGCGTTGACCGCCGAAGTAATTTAACCTATTAGTCTACTTCATTCTGTTTCAAGACCTTATATTACACATGGATAGACAGTAGACAGGTTGCTAAGGCGTTAACCGGTACACATTTGCACGCAATACTGCATGATATATTGACTTTGAGTAGGTTCGCGCAGATAAGTTATAAGACTCCCAAGACAGGTTCCTGTGCAAGTGCATAGTATTTTTTACTGTACGTTTAGCATGCTTACCCTAAAGAACGTTTCTTTACCGATGAGAAAAAAAAATGATTATATTCCTTCGCATTTGTTTGACGGACGCTCTGCATCATCAAAGAGAAGATAAATGTTTTATTCTACATCTCCGTAGACAAATCTTTGTCTAGTGCGCTCATGCTAACTAAGTCTACTGGTACTCCGAACGGCAGCCTGCTTTCTACAAGAATTTTAGTCATAGTCATAAAAACATTCATACGAGTTAATATCACGTTTACCCATTTGATTACCGTATTTTGCGAAACATCTGGTTATTTGCGTGTTCAAGCAACAAGTCTGCTACTTGACTTGTATTATGTTTATGACATGTCCATTTGTGAACTAAGAAAATGTGCTTTTTGATGTGTCACGAAGGAATCCAACTCAGTCAATAGATGATAATTATTATAATGCATGTTACGTTAGCGCCGCCAATGATGTATAAAGTATGTGCCATAAAGGGTTTTATACCAGACACCTACCTACATATTATTTGCAATTTATTTATATGCACAACGCATATCTTTGGGTATGATATTCTTCGCTTGTCTAATGAGGTTTACATTTCGAAGAAGAAAATGCAGCTGCTAATAATATTGTCAAATCAATTTGTACCCTAACTTTTTGATGATAAGGTTTCGAATTTGTAGCTTCTTATAAAACACAGGTTTCCAGATTCCTCTCTTATCTTACAGGTCATATTTGCTCAGTCCTGATAAAACAGGTGTCTTATCTTCCTCATCCCATGGGATGCCTATCTCAGTTTATCGAGACAAAGCATCTACGCTAGTCTACTTAACTTTTTACGCTCCATAAACTGCTTTAAACGCGCCTCTAGATTTCCTAACAGTGATTTGTGTTTGTGTGGATGATCTGTAAGTTTGGTTGGGTACGTAGTTTAGCTTGTATTTCCAAATACAGTTACGTCTCCTTTTTTTATTTGACATCGAAATGCGAGTTTCGTGTAAGTGAGGAAAGTAAGATGATTACTTGCCATAACTTTTGCCCAATATTGGCCACTTGAACAACTGTTACGGAAAAGTAAACGTGGATCTTCCGAATAGGTGATTTGAGATTTTAAAATGCTTTCTCAAATTTCCATACTCCGAAGTTCAAGCCTGGATTTGGACGAGACTCAAGCATAGATTTTTAGACAATAATAGACAGTTTTCACGTGTCCAAGAGTCACGCTTGAATTTCAACTGGCAGCATACAAGTCCCGTGTAAAGTTATAAAATTTGCCATAATGAAGTGAAAGTAATGCGAAAGGGGGTTCTTTCCTATAGAACTCGTTATTACTAGCCGACCGTCAGTTTTCTCAGTTCAACCACAGATTGTAATGTATGTTCATCGATAGCTCAATAATGTGTTGAGTAATTAGTTAGTATTAGTAAGCTCACCTTGTTATCGTAATCGATTCTGTCGTTATGATGTGGAAAGTTTTAGCAGCCACACTAATATAGGTATTTGAGCTTTGGAAAAACCCTCAATTGATTCTCTATAACTACATACAATTCTGGTTCAGTAAAAGCTTAGTAGGTAGAGTAGCAACTTTACAAGCTTGTCATTACGAGCCAATGAACCAAACACGATGCCAAAACAATGTCATTGTGCATGATGTATGCCTTGTGTAATGTATCATTGTTTTCATACTTGTAGCATCCTTCATCGCACTGCAGTTTGAAGACTCTCTATATAGAGACTTCGGAATTTACTACACTCTATTTTTTGTTTAACATCTGAACTCCCCGATCTTTGTTGTAGATCTCATCACCATATTGTTATCAGTCTGTAAAAGTCCACTGCTATCATAGTCCCCATCCAGAAAGATCGATTTTGGTCTTCTCCCGGCAGCCCGCAATCCTACCAATGTCGTTATTTCAGCTAAAGTATATATTTCTCCATCCACCGGTTTCTCGCGATCACTGTTAAAATAATATAGTAATTTTACAAGGACGTTAGCAATCCAGTACAAAAAGAAAAAGAACTGGGGCCATTACTCAATAGCCCTTTCAGATGATTTCAAAAGCCGACCAACAACACGAATATGGAACAAAACAGAACGTCCGCCGCATACCAAACAATGCTTGCACAGGTGTTCAATGCAGGCCTAGATTAGGATTCAGCGAGAACAGCCAGCCATATTGGATACCCTTTGTCACAATATTTCAATTTAGATATTATGTAGCTGTCGTTTAAAGGGCTCTTATCTTAGAATGGTTTAAATAGTTTAAACCTGGGATTGAAAATATAACTTTCCTTTTGCTCCGCGTAGTCGTGTAAAAAGTGTCGCTTATCTAACTTCTTTTTGGTCATAAAGTTTGGCTGACAACAGACCTACTTCCTAAAAACATGCTAAGGACTTTTAAAGAGAAGATGATTTCTGAAATCTGATTCTAATACCGCGTGCACACTATGCCCATGCCACTGCCGGCATGAATGCCGCTTAGTGAGAATAAAGGCAATGTTGCTGCGGCAATAAGTCCGCGGCATTGATACCGCTATACATTCCAAATTTAAAGTATATTTGGACACGAAGAATTCTTACTAATTATAGATAATACATAAATATATGTAAAGTGAAGTTAGAAATTTATGTTCTTACGAGTAATTAAACAAAATGTTACACCTGTTTAATTAAATATAACACAATTTATAGTAGAAACCGGTACTTTACTTATGCTATACAGTTGTGACTAATAAAACAAAACACAAATCTTTAGGTAATAATGATACGTGTCTTTAGCAAATCTGTTTCCTTTTTTAAAATAGCCTCTTTTCCTGTAGCATTGTATTAACTAGCATAAAACTACGAGTACTACAGTGAATCACTAATCAGATGCACATCACGATTGCATGTACACGGTCATACTCTGCCGGGTTTCAATAGGGACAAACCTGAATCTAATAGTCATAGGTATAGAGCTTATATTTGCAGGGTCTTTAGCAGATTGTACGTTTGACTCATTGAAAAGGTCGTTCATTGATGGCATTTCTGCTCTGGGTTTTTCTGCATGTAGTCCTGCATATCCCATAACCCCATATCGTATTCCCGGTCCTTTTACGTAGCAAAAACTTCAATATTCCCTACTAAAACTATGAGGTACGTAGAGTAGGTCCTTGTCACAAAACTAAAACAAGAACGTACCTTTTAGTTGTTGTTTTATTACTAAGTTACCTTTTCTGGTCACTCGTTGAGCAATATGTTTACGATATTAGAAGTAGGTACCATACATACATACATACTGCAATATACCTACAGAGACGCATATTAAAATTCCACCTTATAATTTGAACCGGCATAAAAAAGACGAAATCGCAACAGCAAGGTCGTATCTAACAAGAATCAAGCTGAATTGGCGTTTATCAACAAAGGACAATAAAGTTCTGTTAAATGAAAACTGCGCCATTATTGTCGAGAAATCTCTGTCCTCCCTAAACTAAGATCCTCACAAAAATATATAAACTCGCTAAGATGAGAATAATCTCCATCACTTGCACGGAACTTTAGCCCATATGGTAGCAGGTTTATTGAGTATACAAAAGGCTATATATTTGCATGCATAGATGCTACATCTGTATCAGGTTTCAAAATGTAGTGTAGGCGGAGGCGGCAATAAGTTTGTTAATTATTATGACTTGCACGGCGTATAACATAATTTATGGAGCTATTACAGTAAGTATCTTAAATGTAACCATTTCGCTTTTTCGTATATATATAGTTAATTGGAATATATAAAGTTACATATCAGGTACTTAACTAAAATACAATACCTTGCTGACTCTATAATATGGTTAACTATAAAATCTAAGGTAGGTACTATGTTATAACAATAAAAATAAATAAATATTCTTAGACATATCACACAACGCTCTCTAGTCCCAAACTAAGCGAAGCTTGTACTATGGGAACTTGATTCCTGATAGAATACTTATATGTATAATTTTTTTTTTGTAAATACTTACTTATGATACATATAGTAACACCCAGACACACCAAAAATACTGGCCGTAAGTAACGGTTCCGCGAAATTGCAAAATCACAGGAAAATAAGTTTCCGAACCCGTTTCTTGAAATAACAGTTCATAGAAGTACATTTTGTAGCTGCCTCATAAAAAAACTCAGTGGGTAACATAATCCTTTACAATTTGATCAGCCTGTAACCGTTGGATCGGTCATGCGCGTTAAAAAGCTAGCTACTGTAACGAATCAAATATGTTTATTTATGATTATAGATATCCACGTACCAGCCTACGATGGTATGTAGATAAGATTGTTTCGGTCCATTAAAAGGCTCTTCTTTTTAGTAAAGATATAAAACGTATATGTAGGAATTTTATAGCTTTTAGCATAATTAGTATTATAGTAGTAATCGTTTGTAAGACAACGCCTAAATCAAGGTAATTTCTAATTTTTCTGAGCAGAACTAAATTCCACATTCTGTTTAGAACGTTCAGACTTTTGCTGTTTAAAATGTCAAGAAAAATTCAATGCTCAATTTATCGAACTTAGGCTAAAGTAAGTTCATAAAATGTAGTCAACTAAAAATAAAATATAAAAACTATATATGATTAACCTCTAGAATGCTTGGATTTTTTGTTTCACGTGAATCCGTGTTCCGTCATACCAAAGGTTAGACAAATCTAGTATTTGTGCAATACTTAAACTGCTAAAGTACCTACCTACCTACCTGTGTTTGTACCTGATTGCTATTCCATTCCGCGACGCTAATTGACGAAAAACATTTAGCATCAATCATACCTAGTTTAGCAATGTATGTCGCAGATTAAATTGTTGTACGTAGATCTCTAGTCGTGACTTTCGGTTGTGTAGATATTTCAAGGTTTCCCGCGTTTCAACGAAAGAGCTACGCCAACAATGACATTCATAAGTTTTACTATTCTCCTGTACTTTCCTTCCAAACAAATATCCAAGCTCCGTACAATATTAGCTATTGTATAGATGGTTTCACCTTGATAATTTTTCTCTCAACCCAAACTCAAATCCAACTCAGCGATAAAGTTCTAATATACCAATTTTATCAAACACAAATGGTACTTTTAAAATTAGATGAGTTGCCAATATCATTTGCTACCACACCTACCCGTCTACCGTGTGGATATAATATAAGTATACATTTTCATCTCTACAAAGTACCAGTAATACTCTACATCTTAGCTCTGTACAAACATAACATGATAACATGAATTCATGATTGAATTATCGTGACTCACGAACGTGTCTGAGACGTGCAGAAATGTCGTCCACTGCACAGCTAAACCTCGTATAGCATTTCAAACTTGAACTTTAGGACTGAAAGTTATATTCAAATAAGTAAATTCACTACAAATCTCTGTGAATTCACTATAGTCACAGCAATGGTAAACATCGAAAAGGTTCTCCTGTTCTTGAGAGTTCCTTTATTTCTAGACGGAAATGATTTCCTGCTGTGAATGCTTTTTGATTCAGAACAAACACTAAAAAGCGCAATATGTCACGTACATTTGAACTAAGTAAATGAATACACACAATACAAACTGTCGGAACAGAAGTACCATGTGTGTGACACTGACACAGTTTCCATTGATGATTACGGATTAGCATGAAAGTTCGCAAGACCATACGAACAATACTCAAAATAAATATCTCGTTTCACTACTTACAATTTCACTTTCACGACAATAGAAGAGAGTTTTTTTTAGAAATGGCGACAAGATTAAAGTAACTGAGAGAGTTATATCGAAACGCTCTCGTGGCAATGTACGAGTAGCTTATATCTGCTTGAATCATCGAATTCAGAGCACCAAATAGAGATACATTAGAGGAAGTCTGAAAGTAGCACCAGTGACGGAGAAATTGAAAAGCAACAGGTTAGCACGGTATGGGCATGTCATGCGGAGGGAAGACAGTCGTGTAACGAGGAGAGTGCTAAGTATGAATGTGGATGGATATAGAGGAAGAGGTAGGCCTAAGTAAAGATGGATGGATTGTGTAAAGGATGATATGCATAGGAGAGGAGTGAACACTTGGATGACGGATGATAGGGAAGAATGGAAGAAAAGAATATGTTGTACCGACCCCACCGAGTGGGATAAGGGCAGGAAGAAGAAGGGCACCAAATAGAGATAACTTTTCTTTAGGACATGCGGGGGGCAAAGTAACACAAAAAGAGTTGATAGGTTTAATTTGATGAAATAAGATGCAGAGAACAAAATAAAATTACTACACAACATTAAAATACATTGACTGCATTCTTGTGGCCTATCGCTACGGATGACGTAATCATTATTTTAAACCCATCGATGACCCCAAAAGCTGTTTGTTATGGGTGTGGAAAACCGGTTGTATTGAGTTCAACTCTGTTTACGTCATATTCCAAATCGCAGGCTTTTTCAACAGCTTTTTATTTCTTTGAATTTACTCGAAAGACTTTTTAATCTACACTACACTCGTGTTTCACATATTGCTATAATATTCTATTATCAATCTTTTCCGTATCTTATTTTTGTTGGTTTTGGATAGATTCATCGGAAACTTGGTTTCTTATTTGTTTATTTGATTCCGTTTGTCGAACCTTTGAAAAACATTTTATTTGACATGTTTGTTTTCCTCATGCATAAATACTTCAAATGTGTTTGAAGATTCGATCTGTTGGTATTAACCAATGTTTCGGTCGGTTTGTAAATATACCGAAATAATGTACCTACACTACCTACCCAGTGTACCATTTATACCAAAATGAGATAACAGTAGGTAAATCTGTTATGCACTTAACTTAACATAAAGCATAAGTACAGGTGATATGCAAAGTGAAAAGTTTTATAGTCTCTATTTACCTACTATGTGGAATTGTCCCCTCTCCCTTTTGTTATTGTACGCTATATAATTTACAAACGCATTGGATTCCCGAAGTATCTCTACCACGCTGAATCTATTCTAGCCACAAGGAATCTTTCTGAAACAATGGCTATTTTATACAATTACCTGTCATTGCATCTTGCATTTTCAAGACACGAGTGGCTGCATTGTCAATGTCATACCATTGTCACGCGATCAGCGTTATTACGAGGCCCTGTTTTATTGTTGTCTCCTGTTCTACAAGACCTATCATTTATTTTACTGACTAATTGTCATCTGTATGAGATTCTTTTTATCTCACTATTTTCTTGTACGGTTTCACAAGCGCGTTATATTTCATTTATCGCAATATTCGTAACGTCTTGATCAAGAAGTTCTTCAAGTTCATTTACATCTTTGGTCACAGCAGCTCTCAAAATAACGGAGAAGTCTTCATTAGAAGGATCTAGATAGAACACGTATACGGTAGCAAAAGTAGTTTGATTATCAAAGTAATGTTTCACCGTTGGCTGAGTTGCTCAGAAAATGTCTGAACGTGCCAAGATGGAGGGGAAGATAGTCCTTTTCCATTATAATTGTACTTACAGGTTACTTAAATATTATTGTGAGTTCAAATTGCTTTTCATTTGACTCAAGCTTTTTTATTTTATCATCAATTTAGTTTTTACCATGTTATTCTTTCCCAATATTTTTTTTTGCTTGTTTATGTTGAACAATACAACCATAATTTATTATTTCATTTGCAACTTTTAATTAACTGTATTTCGCAGGTAGCGTGTTGTACAATCGTGTCGTGATGTGTCTGAGTAAAGACAAATAACTCTATACGTGGCATTGAGTTGAGACACGCAATAGGTATACCGCTAACATCATTCTAATCATTCAAGAAGGCCTAACCTAATATAGGTAGGCTATGTACCTAACTACCTACTTTTGAGCTATAGGCCTTTTCTCTATCACAACACTACTGGTTTTTTTGTGCTCACTGAGTCCTTTGAAACTATCCTATTTTCTAATTTACAGTACTCATTGGTAGTTTGTTTATATTTCACTGAACGCACACATGTCTTTACTTATCTTTGGATGTGCATGCTGGGCCCTATTTTCTACATCAGTGGTTTAGGTAACTTAATACAAGGTAAAGCTGTCAGAACCCCGTTACACATAGTACTCTTCTGGTTATGCATATGTTCATGCACTCGATTGCACATACCATGACGCAATGATACGTGTGTGAAAGGACAATGACTATGCTTCAGAAAGCTTGGAATTTGAAAGTCTCACCGAATCCGCAAAAATATACGTAAACTCTGAAGTTTGTCTAGAGCGCTAATCTACTATCTACTGGCTAGAATGTGTTATCTAAGTATAGATTAATCTGTTTAATTTCGATGTTGCACTTCTGAATCATTAGGTAAAGTTTAAGAAACATTTTTGAGGTGACTTCTACTGCCTACCGACCGACTAGGTAGCTATTTATTTTGACTACCAAGAGAACTCTTCATTTTTCACAAAGCATTTTTTTCCATGTATGGGTACATACATATTTACGTGGAGTTCCAGCATAAAGCATCTATAAAGCATATATTTAGGTCGAGGTCTCGTCTCGACCACATCATTTCCTATGAAAACAACGGCAAACCTCGTCATGTTACTGAAAAATACAAACAGTATTTACGTGCCTATTTAGTATTAAATGATAGGGCATTAGCCAACTAGACAACCATTTAGTTAACATGACAAGTTGGCTGTGTGGTGACCTCATTAGCCTTGGAACCCGACCCAAATAGAAATACATAGACATACATTATCTTAGTAATTACTCATATAACTAATAAACTGTGAACTTGAAAAATATTTTGTCCTTGTTTTGTCCTAAACGCACAGACCTTTGATATGTTTGCAATATTTTACAACAGGATTTTAGAGGCTATCTGACTGACATGTGATGTGACTCACAGTGTAAACGAAATACTACACAATTTACAACTTGCTAGCAGAATAAGTCAGCTGTGAATTGCCTTGTGAAGGTCGCATATAGGTGAGTCAAGCTGGATGACGATCTCCGTTGTTGGTTTTCAGATAATTTGAAGTACCTACCTCTACTGTAATAGATGGTTAAACCTGACTATAACGTAAAAATTGTAAAATTCGTATCGTCAAGAAAATTACAATATTATTAATATAATAATATATGTAATAATAATTTTATTTTCAGACAACGAGATCCATAGTACACGTACATACATAGCAGGCACAAAACATAAGAAAATACATATTAAAAGAAACAATAATAAAATTAAAAATAGAACCCATGCCATTAAATTACAAGCTTTATCCAATGCTGAAGTATAGGCCAATCATACTTATCAGCCAATAAATTCAAAATGCTGTTGCTACTTCCTCTCACTCTACTCATAATCGATGCGATTCGCTTACGAATTATCGAAAATAATAATATTGGTTGCCATTTTTATAATATTACTAATAGCTGCTAGCAACTATCCCTTATTTCAGTTTTAAATGACTTGCGTAATGCTAAAGTTGCAAAAATTATAGTATGATGTATGTCCTGAGTTTTTGAACTCCATTAGGTACCATTTTACTTAGCGATGAAATTGCACATTCAAAAATCATCCTTCATTAATTTAAATTCTGATTTAAAGCCGAATATGTTCTGCCTGTGTCTAATTTAACCAAAATTGTCTTAATTGCCTACTTTACGTGGTCGATAACTTTATAAAACTAATGTGTAAGAGGAAAGTGGATTCGCGTGAGTCAGGTCACTACGCTCTTTATGTCAGTCGATGTCCGGTGAGCTTTAAGGACAGTATTTTGCAAGTAGCTTTTAATGGTAGCAAATTGTGTGCGAAATTCTATGTACTTAATAAACTTAAAATTTCTCGTTTGCGTTGCGTAGTCGGGTAAAAAGTGATATTGATACATAAACATACTGATATTGATTGATACATATCGATACTGATTATTTTGATTGTGTTATACTAGCGGTTTTTTATTCGTATGTTTATTTTATACTGTAACCAGTAGGTAAAGCCAGAGGCAAGGTTATTTAAACCGTTTCGAAGAGATCGCCCTATTGTACGCCCTATGCTCTCATTTTATGCGTGTAAAAAACACACTTTGGTCGTTTTGTTGGGTTTGCAATCGAGTTTTTTTTTAACTAAATTTTCTTTCATGCCTTGTAACACAGAGAGATAGACCACGGAGTTCCGCCTGCAACGAATTACTAGAGTTTTATGAGGGGTGTTTATTCGTCCTAGGGTTGGAATGGAACAAGCATGGCTTACATTACGTCACAGGACACGTCCACTGACATGAAAACCACTGCGTCCATCACTCAAGAGCTCCCATTTCTCTTACAGCTGCAGTGTACTTCGCGGGTGTGGTCGGTGCTATCGGGGTGTCAATCCTCGGGATATTCTGCATCCTGTCCATCCTTCAGTTAGCTATGATCTCGTCGAAGGAGCGCGTCGGTCTCAAGTATACCAGCCTTGTGATGATGAAGCTAGCATTGGCGTTACTAGCGAGTGAGTACTTTACAGCTGTGAAAATAACATTGATGGTCTTGAGTCGTCTTAAAAATTTGGTGAAAAAGCTTTTAGTGACATTAAAATCTTAGCTATGCCCAAATCCTTTTAAAGTTATACAAATTCAAATAAGTAGTACACAGTTATTTACCAAAGGTACTTTACACAGGTAGGTCTAGCCTATGGGATATAATGGGATACCTAGTAGTTTGTTTTTCAAACACGATCTTTTGAAAGACCGTTGAATGCAATACTACTCGAAATTCAAATGACAGAATTGTCGTGTATTACTAGAAGCACTAAATAGAAAAGAAGTTCCTTCTTCGTGCTCTGCCTGGTATAATAGGTTGTGAGTCAAATCTAATAATTATGTTTGTTTACTTCCAGCATTGCTCTCAATAGCGGCAGCTGGCCTATTCGCGGTGCAAGGCGATGACAGAGGGTTCTATCTTACAAGAGGAGAAGCGTTCTACGTCCAGGTAACACCAAAACCGTCTCAAGAACTTTTTTATTTATTTCTTATTTATTTAAAAATCACACAAACAAGTTGTGCTAGGAGGACTTAATGCTAAAAGCATTGTCTACCAGTCTTTTTCATTGTTTTTTTTCATCTTTACGTCTCTGAATGATAGACGCAGTGCGATGCTTCACAGAGCTCAACCAGAGTGGACGAGCTCAATGAGGCATTGCATTGTTATTGGCAGAGGTTACCACTTCATGGGCCAACCATCAGGTGGGCCTTACATGCTGCGTCTATCATTCTAAAAAAACTTATACAAAAAAGCATAATAGTACGCAGTATGTTTTTGAAATCTGAGTAGTATAAATAATAAATAAAATATTCTTGGACATTAAACACAACCCCTCTAGTCCCAAATTAAGCAAAGCCAGTATTATGGGCGCTAGACTGACTGACTGATATAATACTTACTTATACTTTTTTTTTGTAAATGTGTACAAATATTTATGTTTGCCACACACAAATGTTCGTTCGCAGTGGGGATCGAACCCACGACCCACAGCACGGAAGGCAGAGCTACTACCGACTGAGCCATGACGCCTGTCAATAAAGTGGAGTTTGTTAATACTTAATACTAATATAATACAATAATATAATAATAAATAATATGTTATTTAATACTTTATTGTACAACATTATAAATTTGTTACAAAGGGTGGACTTAATGCTGAAAGCATTGTCTGCCAGCCAACCCAACGTGGTTTGTTTTTTTTGTTTGTTTTTATTACCAAATTGTTTTCAATTCCAGATCCTATGCATAGTGATAAACTCTGTTCTCTTCATAATGTCGGTATACGATGCGTTATACGCGCGTCGAGCGGGCGGCGACCCGACGGATTCTCTCGCAGCGCCTGAAGGAACCTCTATCAATAACCCAGGCTTCAAGGAAGGCAGAGGTAAGTTATCACACACAGTTTAGTTACATAAACCTGGGTCTCTTTATGATAAACTTGGGGTTTTCTCTATCAATAACCCGGGCTTCAAGGAAGGCAGAGGTAAGATATCACACACATTTTAGTTACATAAACCCGGGTCTCTTTACGATAAACTTGGGGTTTTCTCTATCAATAACCCGGGCTTCAAGGAAGGCAGAGGTAAGATATCACACAAATTAATTAAATAAACCCGGGTCTCTTTCTGATAAACTTATGGTTTAAACGCCGCGCCTGACTTAACTTCTGTCAATAACTCAACGGCGAAAAGCAGAGGTAAGCAACCACACTATAGTTAGATAAACTCGGTTCTCTTTGTAATAAACTTAAGTTTCTCTCTCGTTATAACCCAAGGGAACTTTATCAAGAACTAAGCTTTCTTTGGTATAAACTTGATGTAAATAGTCGTCGCTTAAACGGTGTCACAGCAACAACCTGGGACGCTGGTTGAGCAGATACAACCAGCGTATTTAAACTCGTTTCTCTTTATGATAAACTTGGTAAACTTCATAAACCTCGCTTCGTAATAAACACGGTTATCAGCAAACTTCATAATTATAACGATTAACAGTTATATGTAGACTGATGTATGTTATTGTACCTGTTCTTATTATTTTTCTAATTTTCAGGTATATCAATGACTGACGCGTCAGGCAAGCCGTATAGCACAAACGGACACGGCAGCGTTGCTTCTATGAATACTACGGCTACTACGTTAACAGGTAAATCGCATTTACATTAAGTATGTACTTTAATATCTCTTACAGATTTTAATATATTTAGGAATAGCCTTTTCTCTGTACTTTTAACGGTTGATGATGATGGATGGCGGTTAGTATAAGTTGGTGCGTGGATAACTTATTGCTTAAGGTTCAACAATATTTTATTCAATACCTACTCAATACTTTTACTGCTTTCACGTAATACAATTTAATGGTAGGCATAGGTTGCTATCTCTTCTTATTCGTTACACTCTTGGCAGAGCGGTCGTGGTCGTTATGTATTACTTTTATCAATGGCTGTGGCACGCCTCACGATTTCTCGCCACTTCTCTCTATTTATAGTCATCCGGAAGCATTCTTTAGGTTTCCACCTACCGCCGACTTTATTTGGTCGGTCCATCGCATAGGCGATCTGCCGCGCGGTCTAGTACCTTCCACCTGTCCCTGAACCACAAGCCGAGTAGTGAGCTTTCCAGGTTTCAGGAGACCGCGCACATTCCAGGTCCCTATCGTTTGGACTTGTCGCATTTTAACTGATGTTCCAGTAGTAGAATTTCCATGGTGAGCCGGGTTGCCAACTCTTCCATGGCCGGGTGCACATTTCCCACCGCGGGCCCCGGAAGCAATCGTGATCTCTTTACTTTACTTTTCATATCGTCTGTGTATATCACAGGTTGCTATAGATTCTGTAATCTGTAAATATAAGAGGAAATTTATGAGGATCTCTCGAATTCCAGGTCTATCAGACGCAAGCACAATAACGCGGTCGCCACTCCGTTCATCTCTCAAGAAACCGAGGCCTAAAGGAGATCCAAGCCTTGGTATCCAGAATCCAGGGTATTCAGGTCACTCGCCAACCCTTAACAGAAACGGTAGCCAGAAGAAAGTTCGCATTCAAACGCATAGTACTGAGGTTTAACAGGATACGTCAAAGGATAGCACTGAAATATTAGATAATACTGGGGCAATATGAGCAACCAAAATACCCACCAATATGAACCACTTTTCGGATGTAACTAGTGTGAAACCCATTGATTCACGACCGGATCGGAAGACAAGGTTGCTAACACTAGACCACCGGTGCTCTTCAAAGGGCAAAAATGTATGGACTAGCAGGTTTTTTGTTCTCAAACATTTGCTGGAAAAAAACCACAATTAGATCTTACACAGTCCCTGAATTGTAATGGGCATAAAACAAATGGTAATCAATGAAAATCCATTTCAACGTGGTATAGTCGCGATTGTCAAACAAAAGATAGTGCTAACGGACTGATTATCAAGAACTATCAAGTGACATTATACATACTGTGTTATTGTGAAATTCTAGAAATGTTTCGTTCACGATTAATTTTACTAGCTTTTTTTGGGCTGTTGTTTCAAGAGATGTTTAACAAAACGTTTAAGTCTCGATGCGCGCCGACTGACGCGTTGGGATGGCCTTAATCTTACATTTACAAATACAATATAAATATCAATGGAATTTAATTTTAAGACTGCTGAAAAGACGTTTGTGTTAGCACAAAAAGTTATTTATTACCCGTTCAAAAGCGCCTTTTAAATATATTTAGATAATAATTAACTTTAATAGTGTAAAAGTGTTATTGCGCACACCGTAACGCATATATCATAAAATTAGATATAAAACTATACATATTTGTAAGGATGTTTGTTCGTTCATTGTGAGCATGTGAACATTGTGATGGTTGGACCAACACCACACAGTAAAAAGCTGTGTCAACTGTTGTTCAGATTATTCTGCAAACACTTGAAATTATTACATTTATCCCATACAATTTCACCAGTAGAGCTGTGCTGAGTATTTTATAATTTTGATCATTATAAATGTGAGTCAAGTTAAAAACTGATAAATAATTTGTAAATAATAATTTTAGCAAGGTAGGTATACTGTACTCCCTTTAATTTTATTACCCCACTTATCTGCATACTTTAACTATGCATAAGCGATATTTATCTCTTTCAATTATTTATGAAATAAAAGCGAAAAGAGAACCGTAAATCATTTAAACACGACGGGATTATAAAAAGGGGGGTAAAATTTGGTAGATAAAAGCACATAGCAATATAAGAGCAACATATCTTTACAGAATTAATTTTTAAGCATATCCTTATCATAATCTTTATTTACATTTTATGTATATTTCGTTTGAACAAAGTTCTTTTGTATAAACTCCATACATACACATATTGTATATAGTTTCAGCACATAGTGTTGTAAAAAGTTTATCAATGTTTTTATTGTTTGTTTGCTTTGTTGTATATTTCAGCAAATTTTATATTTCTTATAAGTTTAGGTTTTTAAGACGGTAAATGGTGGGACTTCACTACGCTGTACCAATAATAAAACCATTTTAAAAATATGCTTGAAACAGAACTATAGGATAAAATATAGTCTAGGACTAGGAGATTTGTATTTGAATGTCCTATTACAACAGTCATGGTTTGGTATTTGTACGGTTTTGGAGTCGGACTTTCAGTGTAGAGATTATAATAATTGAAAATATACCTCCTTGAATTTAGAATTGCTATACGAATTCAGATTCTATATCACGTTATATAGACTTCAAAGTTATACATAGCTGTTTTGGTATATAAAGTGGTAAATTGTGCGACATCTGTCCGTATACCTACGCAATTTGTACACAAGTTTTTTACACTTGTGTATGCAAACCCCACCAATTTTAAAAATCAATGAAGGATCACTATTGGATTGTGTAGCTCCCATTTAATTTTAACTTTTGTCCTATTACCAAGTCGGTGTGGACCGTGAATTACGAAAATTGTAACTGAGTTTATCATTTTTAATGAAAATTAAATTGTATCTTGCTATATTTGTCAAATAGAATTATAAAAATTGCACCTTAGAATTTATATTCCAAATTTTCATGTAGGTACAGTGCCTTTGTCCTTGTCCAAATTGAATGTGCCTTATAACCATGTTTACATTATTAATTTAATTTGAAATTAGGTTTGATACCTCCGTCCGACTGTTAAAATGGTCCTTTTATTATTTAATTTTTAGTGCAAAATAAATGTACATTTTTTCGATTTTAAGGGCTAAACAAAGCCTTCTGGCACATGGATCACTGACGAAAATAACTATTAAATGCTCTATCACACTGAAGATTTACGGGCAAGTTGTAAGCGATAGAACAGCTGAATTAGCGCTATTCAAACGCGGATCATTGCGTCGACACGGCGTCTTTGATGACAACACGTGTCGTCGTGGCGAGACCGCTGCGCGTAGGAATTACGTATTAATATTCTTTGGTTGCGTTTTGAGCTCGCCTGCAAATCGCTGGTGTGATAAAGCTCTAAAAAGTCTAAAACAATCATTTGATAGTGTGAGTGCGGCCATTATTGTTATAATAAATCGCCCACAAAATTCATGTGGGTTATTATAGGTAGGACATTTATATTAAAGTTTAAGTTATGTGTGAGTATTGTTGATAAACATGATTTTAATTTTGTTACTTATTGCCAACTTCCGTCCGATAGATTTGATAATACTGATCTGATAATTTAGTGATGTAAACTTTATTGAATAAAGAAATTTATTTCTTTTAACCTGAGTTGTTGTTTTTATTTGATTAAAATTAGAATAAATAATCAAACTATTTAATTCTCCACAACCCCTTTACAAGGAAATAATCACAGATTAAACAAAGATCAAAAACAAAACAATTGGAATAGCACTACAATAAATGCTTATCAAGGGCATAATAGTTATTTTATTATACTTATATATTTACATTAAAAAATTAATAACTATATTACAAAAATGTCACAATATCAATACCTCCTGAATTGTTTTTTAAACCTCTCATAATGAAAATCATCAGTAGCCCTCTCTCCTTTAGCCTTTTTAACAATTTTATCTACACTATCATCAATTACATTTGCTGGCTCAGTCTTTGCTGGGGGCTTTTCCACTTTCCTCTTTTTGGAGTTATCAGCATCCATATTGAATCTGTTGTGTTGGACAAAGTTTACAGCCATATTTGTAGGGACAAACTGTGAGGGCCCATCTTTTTTATTGTGCCGTTCCCAGAGGAGTTTCATTTTAGCCTCTTCCGTCGCCTCTATATTTTTTATTTTAGCATCAATGCCTAAGTCAACCTCTGGGATGCCACTGAGCATTTGGTTTGATAACATTTCTTCAGAGCGATGAGTTGAAGAGACCCTTAGATGATCAGGAAGAGATAGTAAAGCTGCCTCCTCGGGTGATAAATACTTGAGGGCATCATTGTGTTCATGATCTCTGCTCTCTTGATTATGTCCCTCTGTAAATAAGAAAGATTAATTTAAGTTTTTAAACATTATGCCGACCAGCATTACTGGGATTAGGGGAAACTACCTAAGACATTTGGTGATGGCAGGTGGAGTAAGGCCTTGATAAAATGGTGGCCTAAGGGACACAAGAGATGCCTTGGCAGACCAACAGCCAGATGGATAGATGATGTTGTTGCCGTACAGGGGAAGACCTGGATGTTAAAAGCCCAAAATGGTCAGAGTACAGCAAAGGGTGTGCAGTAGTAAAAAGACTTAGAAAAATTTTGAAGAAAAAAATTATGTATGTATAAGCACCCCTTTTTATGATTGCATCCTGTAGGGGGTTTATAGAGGGATATCTTTTGTTAAGGTCATTGACCTCTGAAGTCAACCATAACAGAACTACGGGCTAATAACGGAAAAAAAAACTCTGCCGAAATTTCGATAAAAAAAGACAGAAGAATTTTGAACAAGAAAATTATGTATGTTTAGGCACCCCTTTTTATGATTACATCCGGTAGGGGGTGTAAGGAGGGGTATCTTTCGTTAAGGTCATTGACCTCTGAAGTCAACCATAACAGAACTAGGGGCTAATAACGGAAACTAAGCGGTGGATGGGCTCGCTTCGCTCGCATTTTTTATACTAACCTAACCTAACCTAGGCCTCCCTAGGTCAATCTAGGTCACCTGAGGCTATTCGATCACTCTAGGTTTGCCTAGGTCACCCTAGGCCTCTCTAGGTCACCTGAGGCTATTCGATCACCCTAAGCCTCCTAGGTCACCCTAGGCCTCCCTAGGTCACCCTAGGTCTCCCTAGGTCACCCTAGGCCTCCCTAGGTCACCTGAGGCTATTCGATCACCCTAGGCCTCCCTAGGCCTCCCTAGGTCACGCTAGGTCACCTGAGGCTATTCGATCACCCTAGGCCTCCCTAGATCACCCTAGGCATCCCTAGGTCACCTGAGGCTATTCGATCACCCTAGGCCTCCCTAGGTCACCCTAGGCCTCCCTAGGTCACCTGAGGCTATTCGATCACCCTACGCCTAACTAGATCACTCTAGGCCTCCCTAGATCACCCTAGGCCTCCCTAGGTCACCTGAGACTATTCGATCACCCTAGGCCTCCCTAGGTCACCCTAGGCCTCTCTAGGTCACCTGAGGCTATTCGATCACCCTAGGCCTCCCTAGGCCACCCTAGGCCACGCTAGGCCACCCTAGGCCACGCTAGGCCACCTGAGGAAAGGAGGCTTATACATAATAAAAAAAAAAATCTGCAAAATTTTTCTAAGTCCTTTTTTATCGAAATTTCGGCAGAGTCTTTTTTACCTAGTACTGCACACCCTTTGCTATACTCCAACCCCCAAAATAGACACAAGTGGCGTTCAAGGAAGGAGGCTTCTGCCCAGCAGTGGGTTACTACAAGCTGCCTATGATGATGATATGATGATATGATGACAAGACATCAAGGCAACCTATAAGTCACAGTATTTGTTATGCCTGTCAAATACCTTTTCTTTTTGCCAATTGCTCATCAATGTACTTCATCATTTCCTCATCCTCGTCTCTTTTGTTTGTTTCTGCGGAGAACTGAGTACCGATTCCAGTATCGTATGCGTCGTCTACTTGCTTCACCTTGCCGCTTTTTAGTGCTTGCATGTTTACCATACCACCAGCTTTTACTTTGAAGGGATCCTTACAAGTTATTTCTTCTTCTATATTCACCTTTTGACCAGTGGCCAATGCGATTACACTAACGCCGTTAGGCCTTTGTCTAAGCTTTTGAATCTCTTTTGTTTCTTCCAATTTAGCCAAAATAACATGATTATCATCGTCTGATTCTTCATCGTCTTTGATTCGTTGACGAAAATTCTTCTTCTTTAGGGGTTTGAATTTGATCTCCTCCTTGATGTCTTGAGATTCTGGGTGATCCATAGCCACCGAACATCTATATCATAGCTGTTAATTAATTGAAATGTTAGATGAAACTAGCACGCCCACAGAACACAATGATCCGTTCCGTTTTATAAAATAGTAGACCAAATAAATTAAAAAGTTACAACAAAAACAGAAAATCAATCAAACAAGACAACACAAACAGACAGACATCTCTTCCCAGTACTTCCCACAGAAAAAGTATCATCTCTTCCTTTCTCTTGTAGAAGTTGGGGTGCCGTTATTTCACAACCATGGAAAACACAACCCCGGAATGTACAGTCAGGAATTGATGTATATTTTGGCAGCCAATTCCATGGTTGTGCAATCTCGGGACGTGTTTTCCAGGCCGTACAATGTTGTGCACAGGGTGGATTCCCATACAGCCATGGAATAGGCTGCCAAATGGCATCGAATTCCAGGGCTGTACATTCCTTGGTTGTGTTTTCCATGGCTGTGAAAGCTCAGCACGTGTCGGGAATGCACATCCACGGAATGTACAACCTGGGAATTGGATGCCAAAATACGTCATCACCTATGCTTTGTTTACACTTACTTGCCTGACTATTTAAAGTTACAGAAAAATCATAAATCATAACATTTTTTTATTAGTGTGTATATAATATAGTCAACTTCGCAATCGGTAGGTAGGTTAGGTTAGGTTTGTTGCAACGCCGGTGACAGGCGCGGGGGCGCCTGTCACCAGCGTTGCACTTTTCCACCACCTGCGGTCGTTCCAGGGCCCTTCCTGTAAGGAGGGGCGTGAAGGGCCTGCTGCAAGCAGGCGGTCGTCGGCGGGGGACTGGACGTAAAGGCTCTGCCGGTTTCCCAGTCCTCCTCCACGTAGACGACGCTGGAGAAACTGGTGGGTTTAGTGGGTAAACCGGTCCGGGAGCCCCACATAACCCTCCCCATCCCCCAGGGGGGGGTATGCGTAACGCATTTCCCCAGTATAAAAAAAAAAAAAAAAAAAAAAGGTTTGTTTATAAAAAAATGCGAGCGAAGCGAGCCCATCCATAAAATCTACTAAAAAATAAACTGAAGTTCTTTTTTTTTACGAAAGATCGACTTTTTTAGGTTAGGTTTGTATATGAAAAATGCGAGCGAAGCGAGCCCATTCATAAAATCGGCAAAAAAATAAAATCTTCATTTTTGACCAAACGCTAAGTTGACTGATTGCGAAGTTGACCATAAATAAGCTTGTGCTTTACTAATCACTAAATTCACACTAGTACTATTTTTACTCTGTTGTTACATCTGAACGAAGCATAGAATGAATCGACCAATCAGGAGCAAGTACATCAATTCCACGGTTGTGCTTTCCACGGGCGTGCATTCCCTACACGTGTCGGGAATGCACGACCATGGAATTGATGTATTTGTTTGTTTTTTTTTTATACATGAATTCCATGGTTGTGTTTTACCGGGCTGTGCAAAATCGGGCTGTACAAACTCAGCACGTGTCAGGAATGCACGACCGTGGAATTCATGTACATTATACATGAATTCCACGGTCGTGCATTCCTGACTGCGCTTTCCACGGCTGTGTTTTCACAGGCTGTACATTCCATGGTTGTAGATAGAGCATAGATCGTAGAGTATTTTTTTTCTGTGCAGCACAGACTACTATCGTCTGTGACTAGGACCAAATTCACTCTTTTTATACCATAATCCATTCATTCTTCATTCCATAGAAAAATGTCATTCGTAAACTGGAAGTCCGAGCGTGTGGCGCGTTTTACAAATATTCGTATTCCTTGTAATCGCCGTGTGATAAAATTGATAAGAAGTAAGATCAACAGAAGGTTCAAAGTTTGTTGGTGTATCTAATTGCTGCTAATTCACAATCTACACTACAACATGGCTGATGTGGTGCTCCTCCATGCACCGGATCCGAAACTAGTTAGGATCCAGAAGCAATGTTTCAATTCCGACACCAAGGAGTTCTTATTGAAGATCCACAACAAATTTGACGAGAGGATTGATCTTTTGTATAGGAATAGGCTGAAGAAAAATATAAAAGTGCATTCTCAGACGGTTTTTGAGTTCAAGAAATCAGCTGAGCGGCTTGACAAAACTTGGACCATATCTCCGTTACCAGCTCGTCTCCAGTAAGTAGAATTTTAGCCATTCTAAGCGCCTGCTTTTATTTGAACACCTGTGTTATCAGCACCTGCTTACCTACCTAGATATAATACATTATTTATTACCATAAGTACCTACTTAGGTAGGTATCATAAAAACCAATAATTATGAATACTTACACCAATATCTACCACAGCATAGCTAGCTACACCATCGACCTAATACCCATTTGGGTACCTACCTATAAGGTCGATGGCACCTACCTAGGTACTTCTGCCAATGTAATGTAGAGCAGATATAGGTAGATACCTACCTACATTATAGATAATATAGATATAATGTTTAAGGTTTTTTCTTATTATTGGGTTAGGTTAGATTAGGTTGCTCTACCTATGTAGAGCAACTAGGTATCAAGAGTACCTACCTAGTAGGTATATCTAAAGACAACAAAGCAACCTGGCTTTGTCATTAGTATAAACTACTTACTAGTAGGTAGGTAGGTAGGACCTACTGCGCCGACAGATGCAAAATAGACTTGAAATAGAAATATGCGCCGATACCTTTTTGACCGGCGCCGCCGCCGCGCCGCCGCGGTAGGTAGGTATATTTTATTATCAATGCTAAGCTGATAGATATAATGTAGGTACGTAGATACCAGACTCTTTATAAAGTTAAATTTATACCTCTCACTCACACTCAGTTGAGACTAGACAATAATAATTTATTTTGTGCTAACTCATGTCTTCATTTCACCCGAAACTTACCTACTTAAATTAAATACGTTTTTTAGTCTAATCGATATAAAGTACGTGTATCTGTTTGCTACGAATTATACTTATAACTATATGTACCTAGTAGTACCTACCGAACTCTCCGGTAACATAGAAATTAACGGGTGGCGAGTGGCAGCGATTCCCCTTCGTCCGGGCTACCAACACCCCTACGAGTATATCAAACGGGCGAATGAATCCTCCTTCAATATCGCACCCCAGCGCCTCACAGTACGTACCTACATGGGGTTGGGTTGAGATTTACTCAGAATCGAATTGTAGCCGGCTGCAAAGCGCAAACTAAGGCCCGTATTCCGAGATAGAAATCGTTACTCAAGCTTAGATTTGAGTAGAGATTTTCATACAAAATCTATGCTTGAGTACGGATCAGTGCTTGAGTAAGGCTACGGAATATGGGACTAAAAATGATTAGTACAACTGGTCTAAAATTCGCTCGCATTGAAGGTACACTGCTGCGGATGTCAATTCATAATACTATTTTGAGCTAAAATACCATAGGATAGAAAAAAAGTGTCTGCCTACATACACATAATAAGAATTAGCCTATAACTGTAGTGCCTAAATTGAGTTAACTTTGAGTTAATAGTGACCTGCACTGCAAAGCACATATAATAAAGGCTGTTTTGCTGCATTTCCCAGTTATAATTCGTCCGTGTCGGTTTCAAATAGTTCTGCGAATGGTCTGGCTGACTATAACCAAAAGCATGATAAACTAAAAAAGCGCCAGAAAACTCATTATTTTCTCAAAGCAATTGTCTCCCAGACATTCTATAAGAGATGTTATCTCTACAGAAACCGTCACTTGGATCTCGGTGATGTATCAGCGTCCAACACCGCCCACTTCGTCTCGGCTCTGAACTCAGATGTTCAAGGAATCCAGGTTGACTTCGACGATGGGCACTGCCCGACTTGGCGTAACCAGCTGATGGCATACAATAACATCTTCAGTGCTGTGCATTCTACCCATGAACTGCCAGGCGCACCGCTTAGTATTACTACGTGCCCTGTGTTGATTTTCAGACCGAGAGCTTGGAATATTATTGAGCATCACATTTTGGTAATTTATTTATTTTATTAAGTCTACGTTCGTAAAATAAATCCAACCCGAAATATTACATAGGTATCATTATCTCTGCCTTACTGCTCAATTTAAACGCAGCTAATGTTTTATTTCATTAATTGTTATAATATAATAGCTTTTACCTGTGTGTGGTATAAAAAGTTCTATAATTGTCTGTGTGTATAATAATTAGTGTAATTGGTTTGTGCTAGTTATTAAATAAATCAATTCATGATTGCTTTTTATCAGATCAACGGCAAATCAGCTCCAGGAGCGCTAGTTGACTTCGCCATTATAATGTTCCACAATGCCATCAAGCTCAACGAGGCCAACTGTGGCCCTTACTTCTACTTATCTAAGCTGGAGAGCGCTAGCGAAGCTCAGCTCTGGAACGATATATTTGTGTGGACGCAGCTTGAGCTTGGTTTGCCTCGGGGCACGATCAAGGCATGCGTTTTGATTGAGAACATTTTCTCTATATTCGAGTTGGATGAGATTCTGTATGCGCTGAGGGAGCACTCTCTGGGTCTGAACTGCGGAGTGTGGGATTATTGCGCCTCGATCATTGCTAAATTCGGTTAGTATTCTGTATACTTGAGCTCTCGGTATGCCAGCATTCAGTTTTAGGTCGATACCTTCATATTCAATATTCGATTATTTTCGCTGCGGCCGCGATATATCTTTAATCACCTGGTTTTAGTACAAAATTTATCATTTCAAAATAAATCTAGGTAGCAGGTACTCATCCAATCTTAAATTTTAAGGTGATCGTAAGCAGTTCATACTGCCTGATAGGAACAAGTACGTGAATATCGACCAGGAGTTCTTATCTAGCTACATTCAGCTCGTTGTGGCTACTGCTCACTCTCGCGGCGCACCTGCTACTGGAGGTATGGCTGCTCAGATGTTGAGCCCTAACTCTAACGGGAAGGATATGACGTAAGTGTGTCAAATATTTATTAAGATAAATAAAGACCTTTTAAAAACATAGTAAAATCTATGTCAAATATCAAGAAACATCCAAACAAGCCATGAACAAGAACCCAGATATAAATAATGATTTCAGATCCAAGAAAATAATCTTAAACCTCTTAAATGCGAAGAAAAAGGAGATCAATTGGGGAGTGGATGGATTCTTGGTGTATGACACTCAAGTGGTGCCTTTTATGAATGAGGTAAATATTAGCTGAAATCCGACAGAAAAAATGATTTTACATGTATGCTGCTGCAATATGTTCTTGTCAAGTATAATGCGATTGCATGTGTGCAATGAACTCAATAAATACTTGTATAGATTACGAAACGATTCTCCCAATAAAATTGATCTCTTTTTAGCTCTGGAAGAAGAGTACCACCACGGTAAATCAGATCTACTTAATGCCCGACGCCATCGTGACTTCCCAGAACCTTCTATCTATCCCTTGTGGAGGGGTGACTTTAGAAGGGTTGGAGTACAATGTGGCTGTTACAATTATGTTTATCTACTACTGGCTGGACGGCAAGGGGCATTACTTCTATAATACTAAAGTGGAGGACTCTGCCACCGCTGAGATATCCAGGTGGCAGGTGTGGCAATGGGTGCGATTCGGGGTAAGTTCTAATATAGAGTACTTAATACTGAAAATGAATGATGTCTTCTCCTTTTACAGGTAACTTTGAAGCTTATACGGCACTAGCCGTCGCCCGTGGCTTTGCTCGCGTGATAGCAGCATACGCATTAATTGGTTAAAATCTTTGACTCTAATTTCGGACCCTTTAGGGTGCGACTTTTCAAAATACCTTTCTTAATGCACCCCTACACTATATAAGGATACTGCACTCCAAATTTCATACCTCTAGGACTTATAGTTTAGGCTGTGCGTTGATTCTAAGTCAGCTTCAAAAGAGTTTTATATACATATTATGTTTATGATGGTGATGATGATCTATTAATAATTTTATTATTCCATTTCATATAGTTCGCAGTTCGGCATAATATTATGTAAAAAAAAATCAACAACAATAAAAAAAAGCTCTAAATACATAGGTAAAAAAATAATATTTAATAATCAATGTTGAAAAATAATAATAAATAACCGCAACTTTACAGGTGCCCATTGAAAACGACGCGAAAGTTGTGTCCAGTCTGCTCGTCGAGAAAACATGCGCTAAGTTTATACTGGACGCGCACAGGGATCTTTGCCGCTCCATGTCTGAGCGCAAACGGCTGAATGCCGCACGTTACATGAGCATCGAAATATTCTTCGCTCGCAACCCTCCTGAATTCATCACTACTTATTTGAATGATAACCACAAATTCAGGGCCTTGAACAACAAGGCTCTTCTCAAGGGTCATCTTTAAATGCCCTCGAATCGCTTTTTGTACTTTTTATTTATTATAGTGAGTGAATGCTCTTTTGATAAGCAATCTTACATACGATACAGTTTCTTATAATCTTTTTAGACCATAATTATCATATTTCATCAACTATCATTGACATTTACGTTTTGAGAATTACTGGATAAAATCTCTAAACGCTCTCTGAGTATGTATGCATTTTCAGATTTGGAATCGGTAAAACATACCGCACAAAGTAAAATAATGATTGACATGACGTGTTCAGTTCACGGCGGCGTTAGAGGCAGTTTTCATACCTCTACACTTGTGACGCTACTGGACTAAAATCCTTCTGTAGACAGAAGGATTTTAGTCCAGTGGCTACATACCCATTAAGTGTATTTAGCATTTAAGAGTTCTATACTTACATTCCAACTCACTAGATTGAAATTCTTTGAGTCACCCTGCAACCAACAAAAAGATAAACAGGGCATATTATTCAATCTCTTTGTAGAGTCTACCGTAAGTAGGTGTGTATTTACCGAGTCAATCAGTCGTAATGTAGTACCCATTCAAATACTTAGATTAGGTAACAGTGGTCAGGTCTGTCAGAGTCCTACCACTAATTGCGTCGCAACTTTTATTTACTAATTTTAAGACTTATTTATTTAATCATTTTATTTATACTACCTTTTTTCGATTTATACCAAAGATTATACCTACCAAAGCAAAGTATGTATACGATACTTGACTTTTTTTAAATTTTAAAAATGTTAGTATTAATGAATAATTCACGTATTACTTAGTACCTATACCTAGTGATGTATATCGATGTTTATCTGTGATTTTTGGCCAATCCAATGTATGGATAAAATTAATACAACATTTTAAAATATCAATCGTTTTAGTTTTACCCATTTGCTAAGTTGTGGACTTTTACAAACTAAGCACCTATGTAGGTAGGTAGGTACTCTAGGTAGGGTAGGTATAGATACGTAGACGTACTCTATGTACCTATTGTGCTATTCATTTATTCATTGACTCAGAATAATGAATTCATTGACATGGGGGCGTGTAACGTCTCAGAGTGATGAGCGCAGTGCAATGCATCACAGGCAGGGCACATCTTCAGTGCACATGTGCTCAGTGTGGCATGGTAATGCATCGTATCAAAAGGCAATGGTCACCACTTAGGGTAGGCCTACGGCTTGTTCCAGATTATAATATGTATTTGTACTATTTATTTTTATAAATAGGCATATTTATAGAATAAAATTGGTCAGTGAGGGGGAAATTGTAAACGGTGAGAAAATACAGAAAGCGAGTACTACCTACTTTCTGCATTTTCTCACCGTTTTCACCGATTTTGAGAATAATAAAAATGGTTTAAAATTGTTGGAAAATACTTATAAGTAGGTACCTAGTTCAATTGTAGTGGCAAAGTAAGTTCAACTCATAACACTCATAAGGGCAATTGAAGGTGAGACAGATGCTTTTCGCATTTTAGGGAGGGGAGCTCTTCATCAAAAATTATTATAATGCAAACTTCTGTCCACAATAAATAGTGTATTTGCCTGCTGTGCCTATACAATAGTTGTGAAAAGGTTAACATGACAATAATCTACATGAATTTGCATTTCAATAGTAGGTTAGGTAGCCATTCTGAAGCTCTCGTAGTGAATGAGGCCTAAGAAAACCAAACTTTGTTCACGTACATTTATATCATAATAAAGATAATTTGATAATTATACTTTACCACTTTTTCGCGTATAACTCGAAAAATATCGATCGTACGAATAAACTTGCAACAAATAAATAGTAGAGATTTACATTTACAACAACTTTAGTCCGAACCATTTTTGTTGAAAAGTTGAAAATAACCGAGATATTAAGCAAAAATCATTCCTCCTTAGATTCAAGATGGCGGCTAACGCATCGGCGGAATTTGGTCGCCATTTTGGATTTAGACTACCTGTGACCCTCCTTAAAGGTTTCAGCAAAAAAATAGCTGCCGAGAATTATTGTAATTTCAGGCCCTTTTTTTTGACTAATACTACTGGGCTATTTAGCGTTTAAAATAAATAACATCTATAGGTAGGTGGAACACACCTGCTTCTGAATAGGTTTGTTCATCTTCAAGCTAAGTAGCTACACCTTTTATATTTCTGCGATACATCGATCGGTCGAGGTAACTGCAGAGAGGAAGTACTTGAGGCGTGGGGGTAGGTGCAACATCTGCATTGAGAGGTCTATCAAAATTGGTTGATTTATTGCGCGCGCAAACACGCACCCGTGGGTCAGACAGTCCCGGTTATTGATTGAAAACTAATAGGTTTAGTTTACCTACTTACTACATTTCCCATCCCACAAAAATCGATTATTTTTTAACATCCCTTATAGAAGGACACACAGGTTGAAGTAGAGTTATTATTAGGGGGTGGTAGCTTTCTTGTGTAGGTAGGTAGGGTAGGTACAAGCTGTTTGTCAAATTCATAAGATCTAGAGATAGGCGCCGATACGACGACGACGACGCGATGACGGTGGTGGTAGCGGCGGCGGCGGCGGCGCTGCTAATTGTGTGGCTTGGCAAAGAGTACGTGAAAACCATATTTTTCTATTACTACTAGGTTGGTACCTACCTATAACTCACTTAACTGTTACTTTGCTACAAGGGTTCGTAACCGTTTCGTTTCTTACCTTGGAAACTGCAGAGGGGAGGTTACCTGAAGTGTGGGGGTGATGCATACGTTATCTGCATTGAAGGGTCAATCAGGGTTATTTCATTTATTACGCGCGCAAGAAGGTACCCTCGCAAACCTCCTTCCCCCTTTATTTAAAAAAGAAGAAGTTAAAAAAAGAAGGCGTTAGAAAAAAAAGAAGAAGAAGAAGAAGGCGTTGTGTTAAGTGTCCGTGAATATTTATTTATATTTATTTATTTATTTATTTATGCTAGCTAACTAACCCCGTTAGTTAGTTAGGTGTTAGTAGGCTAACCTAGCCATCTCGTGAAACTAGAATTATCTATCAGCTAGACTCTAGCTCACCAATGCTTTACCTGTTAAATTCTATAGGTACCTAGTGTACCTAACTAGATAGGCAACATTTTTCTATGGTAGGAACCAGTAGTATACCTACCTACCTAGGTTAGGTAGGTACCTACCTTGAGAGGCTAATGTTGTGAAACCGTTTATTTCGAGCAGGTTAAAGCATAGCAGAGACAGATCTAGGATTTCAATTTGGCAGTTATTAAGGTTTTCCTTACAAATCCTGAACCTTCCTTGGATAGACGGAACTTCTTGAGCGGGCTTGAGCATATTAGCCACACATGGATCCGCTAGTGTAGGTAAAGGTAGATATTGCATGACCAACCAATGAGCATAGAGTTTCTAGGTACCTACTACAGTGTGAACAAAAAATATGATCCGTAAAAACGGAAGGGGCATAGCCCTTGTTTTAATTTAGTGCTGGATGTCGTGTCGTCGTCTTTCGGGTGCGACATCTATAGCCAATTCAAGATACTAAAACCCAAACATTGTATAATTTTATCTGTGCAGGAAGGCACCCCCTAACTCCTCAATCCGGAATATTATTTTGACCGGCGACGTAGACGATGACCTACATTATCTAATATTAGGATAGTGAATTAGATGGCTTAAAGTGGGAGAGGTTGTGCGTTGTGACTTTAAGTACGAGCTGAATAAGTAATACTTTCCTAGGTTCAAATAACAATAAAAAACATATTCCTTGTGCCTTTTGATTTAATTGAAGAATGATTATAAATGTGTACATGTCTTTTCAATTTGAAGTAGTATATATTGTAAGTCAAAACTTAAGCCTAATTAATAAGTAATTGATAGTAGGTATGCAATAGAAAATTATTAACATTCAGGCAAAAAGAGGTATCTTGTTTTACAGAAGTTTAAAATTACATACTACTAACCACCAATTGACGGTTTTAAGGCCTCCATGGTATCATAATGTGCCCTTTGAAGCACGAAAGCGTAAATGTAACTAGCGGTCACCCATCCAGACAATGACAGCGCAGAACGTCACTTAAGTTAGATTGGTAAGAAATGCGCGAGCAAGCTTCGCTACAAACGAGAAGTAAAGATTGCCGTTGATCACAATATTGCACCCGAGCTGAGTCGCTAGTTGAATTTGATTTGAAACTTTATAAAAGTTGAAAAAAAAAATATTTCAATTAATTTTTTTTTAATTGGCATTCGCCGAGCACCTTAGTGGCCAGAATCGATCTATTGTTTTACCAATATAATTATTTAACATAGAACAGAGAGGAACATCCATATTCAGTCATTATGGTCTTAGAATGTTTTATAATCAACTGGCGACTCGATACAAGGCCCAGGCAATACACGAAAATAGTAAGGCCATCAACGCACGCCGCAGCCTAGCCGCAGTGCGCGGGGAGCCTAAGATACACCCCGGATAGAAATCGTGTCTGTGTTTCAGTGACAAAATTACATTGTTATCTGTGCCAGCAGTGAGAAGTAATGAAATCAGTCCGTTTGCTCAAAGAATGTTGGTTATGAAACACTACATCTTGAGTTCTGTTCACCGCCAGCGCGTTGCGTCAACGCTCGCGCGAAAGGCCTGTCTCTGTTGGAGTTGGTTTCTTCTTCCATGGATAGTGCTAGAGCGTGTGCTAGTGCCTCGTCTTCTGTCTGTGGGGAAATAAGAATTCGTGAGTTATTTGAGTGCAAAATTCATTGGACTAATAACGGGCGAGTAATATAATATGAGAAGAGGAGGACCTACTTTAGCACTTTTGAAGTTTTCGGATCTTATTACAATCTGTCTAGTATTCTATCAGCCAAATAGCTGATCAGATCAGAACCGGATGATTACAAATCATGATCATAGTCAAAGCCAACGTGGAGCTAAAGAGCGCTATGTAAAATGTCCAACAACTGCTTGCATACTTTTTAAAAACCAATGGAAAAATGTTGAAAGAGCCGTCTGACCTATGGGGTTTTCTCACAAAAAAATGAGCAGACTCATTTTTTAATACCTACCATATTAAGTTAGGTATTTAAACTTTTCAAAGCACGACGTGATTCGAACTTACTACGTTAGAATCGAAAGGCAGGTTTGCTACCACATACTACCAGTACTTTCGGTTAGCGTTTCTTTATAATCTGGTATCTTACCATATTGCCTTGCACATCGCTCATAGTCCTGACAGGGATAGCTGTAGGAATGTTGTTCAGTCTCGCTCTGCTTTCGTTTGCCTTCATGCGCGCCATGGCTGCCTCACTGAAAATTCAATTTTTATTCATGAGAATTTTTATGCATGTTCATTTCAGGCAACATCCTGAATGTGTGCATGTCATGTCATCACCTCAAATAAGGATGTGGGTGAAAAGTTGCCCTACATAATATTATATGCTGTACTACCTATCTAAGTAAAACCATCTCAAACTTCTGGAAATCTTGTTTATGGTATGGCTACCATAGTAATTTGAAATAGAGACCACATTTGTTTTAAATTATAATGAGCTCATAAAATATCGAACTCTCTCAATACTGTCCCAATAACAATCCCCTCTTCTACTTTTTATTTAAAAAAAAACACAAAATGAATGACTGCTTTTCTTTCGAAATCTATTTTATAAGCTCAGTCGTTCACTTTATTCAGATTTCAATCAAATTACATCTTTGTAATTTTAGTAACCTAACACATCCTGGAAGAGATCGCTATTGAGCGATAAGGCCGCCCATTGTACATTTAATGCAACCTGTTTTGTTTATATCATAGGAATATGTTTCGGTGTTATTTATGTACAATAAAGCGTTTTCATTCATTCATTCATTCATTCATTTCATTCATTCATTCATACATCTAACAGGCCCGTTGACTTCTGGGTGTATTGTTACTGTATCTCATTAAAACGAGAACTTACGCGGCCTGTCTCCGTTTCGCGGCCAGTTTCCCCTCACAAGCGTGGTCCGTCATATGTCTATGCCGTAGGCAGTAGTTCAATGAGCACTCCACACAAACTAGGGGCACCATCTCTTTCGTCTTGCAGCCTTTGAATGAACACCTATTTGTGAACACCTGGAATGAGAAGAGAAATGTAGAAATTATACAGATTTTTGATAGAACTTCATGGATTTTGAAGTAGACAAAATAAATTTATTTCTGCCGCCAAGTGTTGCCAAGTATAGTAGTGAAGCTCGCATTGCTGTATATTTTTTTCTTTAGCCTTTTTAAAGAGTGTGAAAAGCTAAAGTTTTCTTTTCAGATAGCCTATAAATTCTGATAAGTAGAAGACAGCATTACCAGGCTACATAACTTTCTAAATTGATTAAGCTTTGGAGTTGTATCTAATTTTTCCGAAACATACGAAAATTAACGTCTTTTTGTCTACTAGCACAACACTCGTTGTACATATTTGCAGCTTTTTACAAATTGCAGCTTCAGAAATTGGGAGGATAAGTAAATTTCACCCATCAACTTTAAAACTGCAATGGCAGCACAGCACAGATTAATAATGGCAGCTAGCGGTTATACCTTTTTTCTCCTTTCTTTAGCGGGGTCTGAGGTGCACTGGTTGTCAATATGAGCTCCCACGGCGACGTCAGGAGGCTCCCCTCTCCGGCCCGGCACCACAGACCCACACAGGGGACAGGTGGGGACTTGTATGTCTCGAGTATTAGGGACGGGACACTCATGCTTGACATATGCAAAGTGATCAGAGCTGGAATGAGAATTAATTTTATAGTGGTTGTTTCGATAAATTCTCCTATTTATGCAGGTTCCTATTCAAGTACTGAAATTATAGCCATCTGTAGTTTTATTTTATAAGAATGGAAAAAAAACCATTTAATCCAAGAGATTTATAAAGTGTTGGAATAAAAGTCATTGTATCATAATGAATTACTATTATTAATTATAAAAGGATTACAATGTTTTTAAGTTGTTTTTGATGACTCATGCACCATAGTGTAATTGTTAGAAATTGTTGTTTCTATTATGATTCATAGCATGCCGCCACTAGTGATACTGATGTAGTAACATTGAAATAAATGGTTTTCAAATTGGAATTCTTAGCTAGGACATTTCTTGGAAATAGGTAATTTGATGTCAGTGCTAATGATTTTAGAATTGATGTATTGAACAGATGAGAAATAAGAAGCTTGGATGTAGTAGGTATAGGTACCTACTGTACCTACTATGTTGCTGCTTATTTACATTATTTTAATACAGGTAGGTACCTACCTAATTTAACTTACCAAAACACTTCTTTACACGCACCACATTTCATTGGCAGGAAATCTGTAAAAATAATGGTTAAATTATGATTTAGAAAGCAATGGATGTGAGGTATATTTTTTAAGTATGTATGTTCTGACAGGTGTCACAGCTCGGTTGGTAATAACTCTGCTTTTCATGCTATGGGTTGTGGCTTCAATCCACATCGAGAACAAACATTTGCGTGTGGCAATGTAGGTATTAGCAGAATGTATTTACAAAAAAATATTATAAGTGTGTTAAATTCCATGAATAATTATAATTATAATGCAAGTAGATCTAGCCTAGTTAATAAATAATTTATCTTTTTTTTCCTGTTTATACCTATACCTATGTGGTATAGTACCTATGTGGTTTTAGTGATACAAAAGAAACTTATGTAAACAAAGGTACTAACAAAATAAAAGAGAAAACAAGGATAAAAGAAAATTATGTAGACTACCAACAAAGGTAGGTATCCAATCTTTCAAAAGTTACAAATGAAACTTACCAAGTTTGTTGCAAGTGTTGTATGAACAATTTTTTCCTATGTGAGGAAACTCCATGGTAGGTAGCTCAAATTCTAATTTCACCAAGCTATGCGTGAGCTATGCTGGCTGCTAACCACTGCTAACGTAGCGTGATGTTTTACGAATGACGAAATACCTTCGTCATGCACGATATATACCACACAATCACAACGCAACGCAACTTTGGAACTTTTCTAGATCACGAGAAACGAAGATTTGAAGATTCATCATTATTTTTTTTTTTTCGCTCCTCGGAGCAGGCTATAGTTTTAAAACCATACCGCCTAGTCTTACGTTATTGTTTTTTCCCCTATTATGTTTGTAGTTCGTTTGTTTAGGTGTTTGTCTTGCGTAAAATGATAAGTTAAGTCAAGTCTTCGTCAAGTCGGCTGTCGTTTGTTTTGAAGAGAAAATGGTGGATTTTCCCTCCAAAACCGGAATCGAATTTTCCCATTCAGAAAAAACACTTTACACACATTTATTCCAATGGCTCACACTTTAAGTTATTAACTAAATATTATTGGTTAATATTCCACCAAAATTATACAACAATACTCACAATTAACACAAGAAAAACTGTTAAAATAAAAATGCTATGTGTTGTTTCAAAAATGTCAAAATTGGAATCCTATCATTCGTCAAATAAAAAAAATTAATTGTTTTTTTCTGGCACTGGAGGCTTGTCTTTTTGCCAAGTCCACCAAGTTTTTGGTTTTCTGAGGTCCGTATTCCGAGACAGAAATCGTTACTCAAGCATAGATTTGAGTAGAGATTTTCATACAAAAATCTATGCTTGAGTACGGATCAGTGCTTGAGTAAGGCTACGGAATACGGGCCTGAATGTTGAAATTAATGAAATGAATTTAGTGTTACCATTTTAATTCACTCATTTGTATTCATTTCATTCATTTTCTTTCATCCTATGGACAGACGAGGTTCTGAGGTTTACTTCGTCTATGTTTCCTTCTATCTATGTTTCCTTCGTCTGTGAGGTAGGTAATCCATACTTCGGCCCGTATTCCGAGACAGAAATCGTTACTCAAGCATAGATTTGAGTAGAGATTTTCATACAAAAATCTATGCTTGAGTACGGATCGGTGCTTGAGTAAGGCTACGGAATACGGGCCTTCGTCTGTGAGGTAATCTGTAGATAGTCTATGGTATCTCTTGATAAAGAGTATTTTTTTTCTGTGGTCTCATCTCATACCTCTCCCTCTCTCCATCTACTCCGTGATCTACTCCACTCTCACCTCACTCAATGTCCCCAAGCAATATTCGATTTTGATAGTGATTTGGTGTAAAAAGTGGTCCAATTCGTGGATCACTAAATAAATCTGGGACTTCTAGAGGAAATAATTACAAAAATGAGTAAAATCCTACCTAGTGCTGCCAAACTATTCGGAGGAAACATCACGGTGGGTAAAGTTTTTTACATTCAAATGGTTATTTCTATGATTCTGTAATGTTTTAGCCCGTTATTCGAGGTCAGTGCTGTGAAGTGTATTGTTTTTGATTATAGAAAGTAGCCGTGCCATCCGTAGCAACATCCAGTGCGAAATATAGTACTAAAAATGAAGCTACCTTTGAGATCAAGGTAAAGATCAAAATTGACTTATATTTTATTCTCCTGTCATTCATATGAACCGCTGCAGCTGCATCTCCCTCCTCCAGAAGTGGGGTGTACTTTTCTATGTTATATCTGGTAGAATATCGATAATTATGTAACCTAACCTTCAAAATGTCAAGTGTAAGAATGTTTTGCTGCGCTCAATATAATGTTCTTGAAAGATTGATAAACAAAGATAAGCTGTTGTCCTGGTGATCATCATAATCACGAAGATGCTGTAACTAAATAATATACATAAGTTTCTGTAGGGTTCATATCAAATAGTAAATTTATAATGGAAGTAATGGAATTAAAATTTTGCACTATTTAAAAAATGTTACTGTTTCAGCCTTACAAACTCCACAAGTTGGATAAAAGCCCTGCAACCACAGCCACACTTACTTCTAAAGATGCTCTCGAAATGTATGAAAAACTCGCTGTTCTGAGGCGAATTGAAACTGCATCTGGCAATCTGTACAAGGAGAAAATCATCCGAGGATTCTGTCATTTATACTCTGGTAATTAGAGGGTATTTTGCTCAGCTAAAGAGATATAAATATCCTCTCCACTTTCGCTGAGAACTTTTAAACCGTGTCGGGGCTTATATCCACCTAGCCAAACAAACAGCTGTAAAGATATTTCAAACTATCCCATATAGTTAAATCTCAATGACAACAACTGATAAATAAAATTGTAAACAATGTTATTGTCTTATCAAATCATTCGCTAAAGCAAACTAACTTTGAATTGCATTCTTGATAACCTATCATTAGAAATTTCATCTTGATTTATTGCTATGGCTAGACAGAGATAAAAAATTGAAATGCCTCATAAATAAAGAAATAAACCACATTTTTTAAACAGATAAATTTTTTGATGTGTCCGACATCATCCATTCATTGTCACAGTAGCCTGCAGAAGTCTTACTACTTAAAACGTTCCCTGCCAACTACGAAAATATACGTAGTAGTAGCGTATCTAGGATCCAGCGCCAGCTACGAGTTTATTTGTAGCTGTTTAGTTAGGGCTACCTACAAAATTAAAAGCGTTGGCAGTGTAAACAGGACGGGAATCGATTAGTTGGCATTGGAAATAAAACTTTCAAAATAAAATGAGAACTCTACCATATATTTTTTTTCATGGCAACAAAAAAATGTCGTATATATACTCGGGATGATGATTTTGTATGGATGGCAATAGGTATAGACTTTTTTTACTACGAATATATTCGTATGGCGAGGGAACGAGTTAACATAAGCCTCTCTCAAAAGGTTTCAAAATGTCTTTACATTGTATACATATCACAGAAAGTTGCTCTACTATGAATAAATCTTTCAGGCCAAGAAGCCGTGGCTGTAGGTATGCGCGCGGCGATGCGTGAAGTGGACTCTGTGATCACCGCTTACCGGTGCCACGGCTGGACGCATCTGATGGGCGTCAGCATTGTAGGAGTTCTATCAGAGCTTACCGGCCGTCGTACTGGGTGCTCCCGAGGCAAGGGCGGCTCCATGCATTTGTACGGACGGAATTTCTACGGAGGGAACGGCATTGTTGGCGCTCAGGTAAGTTGATTGTCAAAGAAGCATCTAATTAGCGTCATCAAGCCAAAGTCCTGCGTTACCCTAAGGAATTGGGCTGGCTGGGGTAAGGAGACAATGCACAATACACAGCACGCGAGTCGTCAGTGCAGATCTCATTCCCCCACGACGAATTAGTATTACCGTCAGCATTGGGCTGACAAGGTAATGCATGAACTGCTAACGAGGGCTAGAAGTCTTCGCCTCTTTTCATTCAGCACTAGGACTTGGCAGATCTTTCACCCACCGGAAGGCTCATGTCCTGAGTCACTTTATCCTACTAATATTATAAACGCGAAAGTTTGTAAGTATGGATGGATGGATGGATGGATGTTTGTTACTCTTTCACGTAAAAACAACTGATGTTTGGAGAAACTTGGAATATATATTGTCTGTGACCTGGATTAACACATAGGCTACTTTTTATCCCGAAAAATTAACGGGAGCCAACGGGACGCGAACAAAGTCGCGGGCGGCGCCTAGTTTACTCATATATGTATTTCGTTGACAGGTGCCACTGGGCGCGGGTGTAGCGTTTGCGCATAAGTACAAGGGTGACGGCGGCGTCTGCTTCGCTTTGTACGGCGACGGCGCCGCCAACCAGGGCCAGCTATTCGAGGCTTATAACATGGCTAAACTATGGGACCTGCCTGCTGTTTTCGTCTGCGAGAATAATGGATATGGTATGGGTTTCCTTTGACCTTTGGATTGCCTTCAGCCAGATATTAGGATTTAACCAAGCAGATAACTAGAGTACCTAGAGATGACGGTTTTCATCATTTGCATTTTTTAGATACGAAAATGATAGTGAAAAGTATTGTAGCGCCATCTAGCTCGCTACTTGAGAACTATCCTAGATCGCGCAAACGAAGTTATCACGCAGTTTGAACATAAGTAATACTACCGAATACCATCCATCGGTCCTCGGACTGCGAGCTTAAGGTCGCTCGGCGTGGAAGATCTTACCATTTCGTAGGAGGACACATCCTACAGTGTACCTCTCGGTATGATCATTTGTCTCTGATTACCTCATTTGCATCAGGTATGGGTACAAGTGCTGATCGTTCATCTGCCAGCTCCGAGTATTTCTCCCGAGGGGATTACGTGCCCGGACTCTGGGTGGACGGAATGGACGTGCTCGCCACTAGGGAGGCAACTCGCTACGCCATCGAACACTGCACTAGTGGGAAAGGTAAGCAGGTGAAATAAAACGGGACTACCTATACCTCCGAATACTCAAACGCTACTTACTTTAAGTTCATGCTTAAATTATTGCCATCTCTTACACATGAGTAATATCAAACAAAGGCAGAGCTATTTTAAGTGGTGTTTAAATTTGAGTGACGTTTCAGTATTCGGCAGTCAGGCTAACAAAAGTATAAAAACGGTGATGCTTCTTCAACTCGTATAATGAAACTTATTTAAAAAGAAAATGACGGTGTTTGTGAACAAACTAAGTGCTGTTCCTATAATTCCCAGGTCCCATTCTGATGGAGATGGAGACATACCGGTACTCGGGACACTCCATGTCTGACCCCGGCACATCTTACCGCACGCGTGATGAGGTATGTACTATATACTAGCACAACTTGCTAGTAACCATCATATCAAACTGAAATTTGTATTTGAGGTGTTATATTATCCAAAAAAATATCAGAAAGAATATGCATGTTTTAGAAGTAATATCGCAACAAAATATCAGAACTCTATCTGATCTGTTGCGGTTGCAAAATGTAATGTGTCATAGACACGTCTAAATGTTACATTTTACAGCAAAAACTATTATTACTTAGCAGTTGGTCCCACTTAATCCAGTACAAAGCTCATAGGTTGTGTAATATGTCCAAGAATATTTATTATTATGCAAGGTGTAACATAATTACCCTATAAGCCCGAAGGGGGCGTAATCAGACCAACCACCTGAGTGCTTGGACGCGTGCAATGAGTCAATAAATCGTAATTGAAATTTTCATTACGAAATTACAACTTTTATTAATTTAGAAATTTGCGCCAACCCTAAGTGTTTGTTAACTATTTGCGTAAATCCGTACACACGCATGCACACGTAGGTACCCTCCTACCGCGTAGCACGCACACGCTAGCTGTGTGTAAGCACATTTTAAGTAAACGTTACGAGCTCATTTCATGAATGAAAAACTTCGAAATCTCAAAAGTTGTAAAACAAACACTGTTTGCCATGACATGTAAAATACCCCTCTTTCGGACTTGTAGGGTAACTATGTTACCATGTATATTACTTTATAGGTTTTATTCAGGGGTTAAGTTTTTTAAAAGAAAGATTTTTTTTTCTTAGGTTCAAGAGGTACGTCAGACACGTGATCCAATCACCAGTTTCAAGGAAAAGATCTTGGCCAACGAGCTTGCTACACCTGATCAGCTCAAGGTAGTCTACCATTCTTTAAAATGTCAAGCCGTGATATACATCATTATTATCCCCATATCAGCATGAGTCCACAACTGCACATTGGCTGCTCCATTGATTATAGAACAGAATAGAATAATTTTTATTGCCAAAACAGAACACAGGTTATTGGGTAGGTAAACAACAGTAACAGTTTTAACAAAATTAATACATACATTTTGGCCGGCGAGGCCCAAACTGTATCATAGGGTAATTAGAGCAAGTGAGCAGGGGCAACACCGGTGGCAAGAACATCATGGACGCATACTACTAAGTAATGTGAATTTATAAAAACTAAAATAAAAGAGTGTTCAACATAACAGTTTCTAATTTATTTATAAAATAGCTTACAATACATGGCGCAGACGATGAAGAACCGCATCTAACATAAAAAACCAAAATTAACATTCGAAATCAGATTCCCTTTGGGAGCGTAGGTTCGTGTCCTACCGTCTGCGCCATGTATTGTAAGCTATTTTATAAATAAATTAGAAACTGTTATGTTGAACACTCTTTTATTTTAGTTTTTATAAATTCACATTACTTAGTAGTATGCGTCCATGTTGTTCTTGCCACTGGTGTTGCCCCTGCTCACTTGCTCTAATTACCCTATAATACACAAACTAGGTAAAAAGCCTGTATCTTAGGTCTCAGGATTTCCAAGAGTAAAGATATTGGGCATACTTGTACTTGTTGGACGGTCTGTTTTTCGCAACTAGGCTGCTTGTGGGCACTTTCTGCGTGAGGGCGATCTTGGGTTCCTCTACTCGTGATCTTTGAATCCACAGGCTTCCTGCAATATTGAACGTAACACTTCGCTATTATCCACTATCACATACAATATTTTTTTGCAGGAAATAGACGCAAAAGTCCGTCAAGAGGTCGACGAAGCCACGAAACTTGCCAAGACCGAGCCAGAGATTGGTGCAGAAGAACTAACTGCAGACATATACTATAACAATTTGGAGCCGTTGGTCCGTGGAGTGCACCCTCAGGCACCCCTCACTCATATTGAAGTCCAGCCGCGCGCTTGAGAATATCAGGTCTGTTGAGGTGTTCCGCTCTAGAATAGTTATTAGAACACGACCATGCCAAGTTTGCAATTTGCAGCGCTTAGATTATGGCAGAATTTAATCTATTGTTGTTAACGAAAGCTAATAAATTGAATCAAAGTCTAGCTCTGTCACTGTTTGACATTACCTGTTAGTAGGTGACAGCAATAATTTAAACAGCTGAATAAAGTTATGCAGCGATCGTAAGTAAAGGGGTTAAAATGTAGAAATCTTTATGGGGCTGCCCATTTATTTGCAAACTTAGCTTGGTCAGACTATAGCTTCTTCTATAAAACCACTTTAAATTGAGAAGAAATCAATGAAATATCTAGGAGGCTTCCGCCAAAATGATTCTTATATTCGAAAAGCTCTTATAACAATTTGCTTTACACAAACACACTTTTATTGTTTATGTGATTTTGGTGCTATATTATGGCAACACTACCATCGATCAATACAAGTTTTATGAATGCAAGGTGAAGGAAGTCTTGCAGATTTTTATTTAAAAAAAAAAGGCAAGAACTGTTTTCAAGTAAGCCCTATTGGACTTGTTTGTCATAAAGTTTAATTGGCTACGAGCTGTAAGATTAGTGTGACAACATAAATGCTATTATTTGACATGTCTTGCGTCAGTCTTGCTAGCGCACAAAATTCTTTGACTGACTGAAACTTTTATATTCGAGGGTAGTTCAATAAAATTGGCGGGACACTAACGGAGTTGTTAATTATCACAGATATTTAAAATCATGTTACCAGGGGTTTTAGTTATAATAGGTAGCAAAATATAAAAGAATCTTGTATAAAATATAGCGAAATGAATCTGTGAAAAAAAAGTTATAGGGTAAATAAATAGCAATAATTTTCAATATTGGCAATACCAGCGCTTGGTGCTTGGTTATTTTTGTAGGAAAAGTCCACAAATAAATTTGTTATTTAGTTATTTATATTGCCTGTTCCCATATTTTATAGTGTTTACTATTTGTTTATAGCAGTAAGTGTAAGTGATACCTACTGCCAATTGGAAATTAGAATTTTATCACATTGAGCATCTGATTAAAGTATGTATATAACTTATTAAATTATTTAAACTTTTACTTATTTTCTTTTATTTGTTTCCTTAGTCAAAAATAGAAAAAAAAGAAGAAAAGAAATATTTAAAAATGTTATATTCTTTATTTAAAAAAAAAACTGTACAACACATTCACATACTTACATTTTTACAACACAAACTTAATTCAAAATGTTTAAATATCTACATATTTGAGCACAATATTACCTCGACTTATTTATATTGCACTTTTTTTAAGCAAATGTGAACTACATTTTGGTATCTATAATTTAAAACATCTATCTATACTATAGCAATACATAGAAAGCGTTTTGGTTGTTAGTAATCTACAAAAACATAGTATTTGTAATATTTTGATCCTAAAAAATCTTATATACTAAACAAAGAACAATATTATGATTCCTGTATAAAATCCTGTAAGTAACTTTTTGTTCCATATTTGACAAGTGGAAATGGATGGGTATAAATTGAATATTACAAAAAACCTACGAGTATGGTGTGTTAGTAGTCATAATTTTCAAAGAAAAACACGTTTTAAAATATTATACTACCTACTAGTTAGGGAAATTAAAAAAATGCTGTAAATTACCTACACTAACTTTTATCTTACACAATCACTCAAAGGATAAAAATGCCGAATCTAATGAGTAAATAACTCATCCAAACTGCCTAAAGGTAAAATTTAAACTTATAATAGATTAGGTATAAACTAACTCCCTTATACATTGCTTGATAGCGTCGAAAGCAGACCCCACCATCAGATGGGAATAATAATTGCTTAGGAGAGAGAGACATTGCTTGATAGCGTCGATTTAGATAACAGATATTTTAGTTACGTTTTCAAATATTAGATTAAAAGCACGCTATTTTAAAACGAAGTTATCAAGCAATTATGTAAGGTATTTATTATCTAAAGGTCTTTTATAGGGGAATGTAAGGTGAGGTTTAGGGAATGTAGGGATTTCTTGTTTAGGATTATGCCGGGACTAGGGCTTTTACGTAGGCTCCCTTCAAAACTGAGTATATTGCATGTTTACACCTTTGACCTTTGACCTTTGATGTCAGTCTGGTTTGGCTATGGCACCAAGTTTCATAAAAACACTTATAATTAGGTACACACAGATAACAAGCGCCAAATAGGGTGTTTTAACTTTTGACCACTAATGTTACGTATGAGATGACGAATAGATGTTGGACTACCAATGCGAATGTTAGAAATTCCATTTTATTTTCCATAACTTAATTTGTCCGCCATTGTTGAACAGCTTTATGGGCGCAGTGCAATGCATCACAGGGCACGTTCTCGGTGGATGTGCTCGGTGAGGCAATGCATTGTTATTGGCAGTGGTTACCACTTAACATCGGGTCGGCTTGTTCCAGCATTTAGTTGTATAAAAATACAACCGAATTGAGAACCTCCTCCTTTTTTGAAGTGGGTTAAAAAAGAACTTTTATCATGAACTGAAATGACCAAAACAGCCATAATTTTAGTGCTGTCACTGGTATCGATTTACTGTACCTCTATCACGAACAAATCTGACAGTCGCCGCGTTAACGTATTCGAGTTATATTGCGCGTCAATGCCAGCTCGACTGCCAACCGTTGTATCACCGCGCAGTGTATCTCGGACACGCTAGCGTTACGATACGTTTGCGATTGTCACATTTATTCGTGATCAAGGCGCAGGTTGCATTTTTCTAAACTAATTATAATTGGACGTCACTAAAAATGTTGCCGTCTCTTTCTCATAAACGACAAGGCTATAATTTTAGAGCTGTCAAATTAGTTTAGAAAAATGCAACAAGAGAACCGATATCTGTCAAATTAATTATGGAAAACAAAATAATAGAATTGCTAACAATGTTATCGATTCGCGTGTTGTATTTTTCTAAACTAACCTTATTTGACAGCTCTAAAATAATAGCCGTCCTTGTCGTTTCAGTTTATGAGAAAGAGACGGCAACATTTTTAGTGCTGTCAAATTAGGTTAGTTTAAAAAAAATGCAACAAGCGAATCGATACCAATAACAGATTGTTTTTAAGTCGCTGGAGGTGGATTCTCCTCAGGTTCAGGTTCCTCAACGAACCCGCACTGCAATTCGTACAGTTTAGCGTAGATTCCCTTCAAAGCGATCAGTTCCTTGTGAGTGCCGGATTCGGCGACCACGCCGCGGTCTATGACGCAGATCATGTCTGCGTTCTGTATGGTGGCGAGACGGTGGGCTATGATAAGGCAGGTGCGGCCTTCGCTAGCTCGGTCTAGGGCTTCTTGGACCACCTGGATAAAAACAAATAGTCAATACATTTTCAGGTCAATCGCATTTTTCAGGAATAAATAATAATAAAATCTTTGAACATGATAGAATACTTATACAGTACGTTTTATTTTTAAAATGCTAAAGGGTAGTAACTAATAACGTAAAGTGGTGTTTAAGTTTTGATTGACGTTTCAGTATTCGGGAAAAAGCTTAGAAAACGAGTGTATCGGTAGCCATACCCACAGTTTTCTCTAGTTATTCATCCACTTCAATGATTTTCTTTAGTTTTCCAAACTCAGTTTTTCAAAAATATCACCGGATCATTTAAACCTGCGGTTGAGAGTCAACCGCGATGTTTATTATTCCAATGCGTTATATATAAGAGCGATTAACTACCACTTAGTTTCTTCGAAAAAAAAACAAGAAAATTCTTTATTTCAGTTTTTTTTTTCTTTTTTTTTAACTTGCCTTTTCCGAGTGCGTATCCAAAGCGGAAGTGGCTTCATCCAACAGCAGAACCCGCGGGTTCCTGACGAGAGCCCGCGCGATTGCTATCCTTTGTTTCTGGCCGCCAGAGAGTTGAGATGCGCGGGCACCGATACGGGTATCATAACCCTGGGGAATAAACTCACCATAGACAATAGAATTTATAAATACTAAAAACATCAGTTTCTGTTCAAAAAAAGCCATACATTTTTTGACTGCCGCGAAAAAAAATTGTGCCCCCATGTTTCTTGACCTAAGTACTAAGTACCTATATGATTATGGTAGGTACGTATTATGAGACGTTCATACGAAAGTAATGAAAATTAGGCCTATTTGCTTGATTCTGTTCGTTCAGTCTGGATATTGGCGACTCGCTTCGCTCTCCCAAACGAAATTTTTTAAGGGAAAGCGAAGCAAGGTTGTATGAGCAAGAATTTGCTACTCTCTATAAAGTATAAGACTATCAAAGTGAGCCACTTATTACCCAGTACTATTACTATAGCGATAATTTCATAAAAGCTTTCTATATTCTCAAAACTGAATGCCAAGCAATAATGAGTCTACTTTCACTAGGTAGAACGGCTATAATCTATTACACTTTGGCATATAGCTGTTGCGACCGATCCAATATAAAAAAATGTGAAGCAACAATGAGTTTACTTACACTGGGCAGAGCGGCTATAAACGAATGCACGTTAGCGTTCTTAGCAGCTGTGACTATTTCCTCAATAGGCACAGTTCTTGTATTATCTCCGTACGCGATATTTTCAGCAATAGTTCGGTCGAACAGCACTGGTTCTTGAGATACTATGCCGAGGTTCCGGCGTAAGGTCGAGATTCGCATATCTGCGGTTATACTGTAGTCGTCCAGGTACTGTGGAAGTGATTTTATTCAGTGTTATTTTAACCTTTGGTATGCCGGAACAGATCTACGACAGATCAAGCATACTGGGAGTTACATTAGAACACAGTAGTAATGCGAGCCTCTTAGTTTGGCGGTAGAATTAGTCCGCGTACTACCCGGACTCTTTAGTAAAGACTTCTAAAAAAGGGTACCTACTTCTATTACTAGATCTGTAGCAGTTGGTATGAGTGTAGATTTCCATAGCCACTGGGGCCGACTAACGCGATGCGGCTACCTCTCCAGTTAGACAAAGATAGTCTATTTTTTTTCTTACTTTCAATAAGTCTTACTAGAGTCAATTTTCTTATCAGTTTCTCGGTCATGCAATCGCTGCAACAGTCGTATGAGCGTAGATTTTCCATAGCCACTTGGACAGACTAACGCGATGCGTCTACCGCTTCGGATAGACAGAAATAATCCATCTTTCTTCTCAGTTTCAATGGGTACCACTAAAGAGTCAATCTTTGCTATCAAATTCTAAGAGAAGCTTACCACAGTGCCATCATCTGGGTCATACAATCTCTGCAACAGTTGTATGAGCGTAGATTTCCCGCAGCCACTGGGGCCGACTAACGCGATGCGTCTACCGCTCGGGATGGACAGAGATAGTCCTTGTAGAACTTCTACTTCGCGACGGGTCGGGTAGCGGAACTTTATGTTTTTGTACTGGATCTTGCCGTTCGCCACCTGGATTACACAATAAAAATATCCAGCGTAATATACAGCTAAGGAGTAAAGCATTATAATCATCACCTTCTGGGGTTGGCGTATAATCAGTAATTTTACAAGCTACAGTGCTCTTCTAAACAAAGCGTACTTAGGAATGGATATTATCACAAAGAATCCTACGACACCCTTTCACTTCCAAATAGATATTAAATGCAATGATGGACTGCGCGATAGCAACAGCTTGACTACAGAGCAATACCGTATCACTGCGCAGTGAAAATCGAATACGATTTACGAGACGATTACCATACGATTTCAAGTTTACCACCGGGTGGCGCATAACGGTTTTTTAGGTAAGAAAGAAGTTTAGGTCCCTACACTACTAGGCAATAAACTTACATAACCCTCAGGCACAGCGGGTGCGTGTGTGCTCTGAACAGCTGACTTCCTATTTAGTAGCGTCATAACACGCCCCGCGGCGCTCACAGCCGCGCCGAAGTTAGGCGCAAACGCTAGTGCTTGACCCATCATCCATGCACCAAATACTAACGCTTCTGATACCCTGAAAATATAAATTGTACAACTTTAATACTCGGAGAACATACGGTTTTTGGCCGACTAACGCCATGCGTCTACCACTCGAGATAGACAAAGATAGTCCTTGTAGAACTAACGGCCTAATGACCTAAAAGATTTTGACCAGAGAGGTGAAAGACCAAGCAAGACCAAGCGTTGTTTTTTCGAATGAGAACACTGCCTTACTATCCCACGTGTCCCTACTAACCTGATGCCACGTGTACTCGTTACATGTGTACTTGCTTGATGACATGTACCCGCTTAATGACACGTTGTACTAACTTGATGACACATTGTACTAACTTGATGACACGTGGTACTAACTTTATGACACGTTGTACTAACTTGATGACACATTGTACTAACTTGATGACACATTGTACTAACTAGATGACACGTTGTACTAACTAGATGACACGTTGTACTAACTAGATGACACGTTGTACTAACTAGATGACACGTTGTACTAACTAGATGACACGTTGTACTAACTAGATGACACGTTGTACTAACTAGATGACACGTTGTACTAACTAGATGACACGTTGTACTAACTTGATGACACGTTGTACTAACTTGATGACACGTATACTCACTTGATGACACTCTTGTATTCCACTTCCTTGGTAGCGACCAGTACGCCGCCGTACCACAGCGACAGTGCATAGCCGGCGACGGGCGCTGTTTGTCCGAAAGAGAACACAGATCCTCTCCAGCGAATTGATTTCTTTGCAGCGACTCGAGCGCCTGTACCTTCATCGTAGTATCGCTTTAGGATACCTTCTTCGCCACCTGGAGAATTTACAACATGAATTTGAATAGGTGTAAAGTGGGTACTTACTCGTTGTTTTGGAGACTTTGTTTCTTTGACTCAACTGAATCAACCTTTATAAACAACAATCATTTAACAACAACTGTTTGAAATGGTTGTTGTTTATAAAAGCAAAGGTTTTACACTGTTCTAAAACAGAATTGGGAGCGTGTTCTGCCTTCCGTGAGTGGGTCGTGGGTTCGATCCCCACCAAGCTCAATCATTTTGTGTGTGGTAAAGATATAGAGGTAATGTTTGTTCTACGCCTGAGTGTTGCTATGTCAACTGTATTATAAGTATGTATTTACAATAAATAAAATGTATATACCTAAGTAAATAGGTATTCTATCAGCAATCGATTTCCCATTTTACAAGCTTTGCTTAGTTTGGGACTAGATAGCGTTTGGTGTAATGTCCAAGAATATTTATTTATTTAATAGTGCCAATTGTGTTGTAATTTTTTTTTAAACTAATTTAGGTACCTATAGGTAAACTTGGCATAGGTAGGAAAGTCTGTAGGTAGGTACCTACCTACCTACCTAAAATAAGTCTCACCTAGCAGGTAATGTAGCCTACTTTCCCACTGTCGATAGATCTTGCTACTCACAGAACGCAGATACAGTCCGTATATTAGTGATCGCCTCAGTCGCAATAGTAGTGGCTCGATCAGACGCGAGTCTGACAGTCACCATGCCTTCAGCCAGTACTCTGCCTTCTAACACCACGGCTCCTATCACCATGGGAACAGAGACCAGAGATACGAGGGTCATCTTCCACGTGTAGTACATAGATAGCATTATGCCGATGACGATGGTGGCTGTGGCCTGCATTAGTGCGCCGATTCGGCTGCCTGTTGCCTGTGGGTAAAAGTCAGTTTGAGAATCAAAAATTTATGTTTAAAAACTAAAAAAAAAACCGACTTCTATTTGATATATCTTCATGATCAGATAATGATGATGATGGTAGTTCATTGGGTTTGTTCTATGATCATAAACACAATTGAAAGATCACAGGAAAGCAAAATACGCAATGTCATGTACGTAGATGTCGTGTTTTTTCCATTTATATCTATTTAACTGCCAAGGAAATGAACCGATTTTGATGAAAAAAATATGGGACCAATCTGGAAACTAAGATACTGACTACCCTTTTAGGTAAAAAAGAATTTTTCAAATCGGTATTTATCGTAATCTTCCTATCTAATAGACACCCGTTAGTAGAGCAGAGGGCGTTGCGTGAAATGTCCAAGTTTTTTTTTTGTTTGCTGTCAAATTAGGTTACTGTATTTCCTACAGTAACCTAATATGACAGCAAACAAAAAAAAAACTTAAACATAATTAATATCCATTTCTACACCGTAATCTACAGATATCCGTTAGTAGCGGGCGTTGTGTGAAATGTCCAAGATTTTTTTTTTGTGTGTTGTCGAATTTGCTAATTTTAGTAAAATGAAACATAATTGATATCTATATAGATAGGGGGCGTCCATAAATTACGTGAGGCATTTTTGCGAATTTTACGTCCCCCCCTCTCCCCTTGGTGAGATATCGTAATATTTTCCTCAACTCCCTCCCCCCGCCCCTAACCTCACGCGAGATTCTTCAAGACTTCTATTTTGGCTGTAAGCGTGTTGGATTATTGAAAAAAAAAAAAAAGCAAAACCTGTTCTATTACTTTTATTGAAGACTAGTATTTGTGAATATTACCGTAATTTAAAATCACAATCATAAAATTAAATAACACTTGGATATGTTTGTTCCAGTGGTCACTCTTGATTAATGAATATCAAACAAAAATTAAGAAAGATTTATTCTAATTCTAATTTTTCATGCAATTTTACACAGTTTTTTTACGAGAAAAATAATTACGTGATATTTGCCGAGACCCCCCCCCCCCCTCACCCCTAAAGTGAGATTTGGAAAGATTTAGCTCGATCCCCTCCCCCTAGAACACCTCACGTAATTTATGGACGCCCCCTTACCCATATACGGACACCCGTTAGTAAATACAACTTACTCCTTGCACTGCGGCCGCGTCGGCAGCCAACCTCGCACATAATGCTCCGACGCCATTACAGGCCTCGTCGAACCAACCTATTTCTTGGGATAGCATGTGACTAAATGTTGCTATTCTGTAACAAAAAATTGTATTAGTAGGTTCTATATGAAACCGAAGTTTCATTCTATTTTATTATGCATTACATCTCCTAGCAGAGACATCCCACTAATATTATAAATGTCAAAGTTTAGATGTTTGGATGTGAGTTTTAATCTCGCTGTAACTGCTGGTCCGATTTGGATGAAAATTAAAATATGGTTTGTAACCTGGATTAACATTACAGGCAACTTTTTATCCCGAAAAATCAACAGGATCAAACGAGAGGTGTACGAAATCGCGGGCGAAAGCTAGCTCATAATATTAGTGGTATTTTCTAATTAATTGCAACGATAAAAAAGCAAGATAAATTACCTGAGTCGTTTTGTAAGACGAACGCCTGTTAGATTGAATATAAATATCTGGAAGAATATGAACACGCCGGTCATAAGACCGACCAGCAGGAACAAGATGGCGATTACGTTCGTTTCACCTCGAACCCAGTCTTCGTCTCGACTTTCTAGAAGCTGTGGAAGAAATAAAAGTTTATTTTACAGGGAATTCAAAGTCCCTGGACATAAGAGCTCCATAGATCACCTTCATGATGAAGATCTATAGATGAAGGCTTCATCATAATGCTGGTCATCGTCAGATCTCGGTATGGACTCCGGTTTGTCAAATCTGTATATCTGAATACTTTGAGATGAACTAGACAAGAGTTTCAAGAGATTCCTCAAAATAGGTTTTAAGAGCTGATGAATATCCTCATAACAAAAACGGCTGTTCCAATTTTCAACAAACATAGCTAAGAACCATCTCATATCGACCGGCTTTACAAAAAAACCGCATTCAATTCGGAGCCCTACTTTCAGACATACGAGGACACAGCCAAACAGACGGACACAAACACCGTCAAACTTATAACACCCCTTCTGTTTTACGGTCGCGGTTAAAAATAAGAATAAGATTATTATTTATCATATCATATCATATCATTTATTGCAATTATTATGTTACATGGTGAGGTCTTAAGGATTAAAATTATTATTTATTTTATTTATTTGACTAGGTAACCTAACACAGAATTAAAAAAGAAAAGACAACACAGAAAAGTAAGCGATTAACAAGAACAAACAATAGAAAGTAGACAGGAATCATTCGCGTTCACACTATGCCCATGCCGCTGCCGGCATTATTGCCGCGGACAGCAACATCGCCTTTATTCTCACCTGGGAGCTAGGGCATGAATTTGGGCCGGGAGCCGTAATAAAGGCATGATCGTGTTCACACTATGCTCGTGCCCACTTCCCTGCCCAAAGCCCTGTCGACTGAGGCATAGTGTGAACGCAACAATACAATACAAAAAGAAGAGTCTTTCCCAGTGAAAGTGCTATCATAAACATGTTTTGTTTTATTTCATAAAAATATGTTTTGGTGTTTGTATGTACAATAAGTTTTTTCATTCATTCATTCATTCACTCATTGAAATATACTCACACCATAAGTTTCTCCGAAAAGCACCGCGAACATGGGAAACGATGATCCGACCGCGATAGCTGACAGTACACCGAACATCATCAGATACTTTTCCGGTTCACAAAGCTTCATGATCTGCCATGTCGTGGGCTCCACCTGATAACCAAGCAAGCTCGTATGAGTTAGTGGCCAACTCTGGTGACGGAGTTTTTAGGCCGCCTTAAGGCCTCCGTCATGGCTTAACGACAGCTAGAGCCGGGGCCGTTTAACGTGCCTTTCGAAACACGGAAGCGCTCAGATGTAAATGCCACTAACGGTCACTCATCCAAATAGTGACCGTGTAGAACGTTAACTTAGATTATAGGTGAAGATTGACTAAGCAAGCCTAGCCACGAGCACTTCTGATAAACACTCTGATAATTGAATGATTGATAATTCACCCTGATCATTTCCATTCCTGATAAATTATTGTCACAAGTTAGGTAAGGGGTTTAAGTAAACTTTGTAAGGGGACAACTGTCAAACAACTTCTTGATCGCACATTTCAACATTTCGGAAGATATAAAATCACTGAAATTGAATATGAAAAATCGCAAACAACAATGTTGTGTGCAATAATATTGCACAACGTTCAGCATAAATATCATTTTGATACAAACAAGTATACCGACCCAAAAGTGAATGAATGAATGAATGAATCAAAACACTTTATTGTACACCTTAAAACTAATAAACAAGAATAAAAAATTACAAAAGAAATATAGCTAAACATATACAATTGATGAAGTAAATGTTTGTTTAATTTTTTACTTTTCATTTGTAAAACTTGTTTGGGTCAAAATTATAATATTAAACAATGCTGCACACAACATTGTTTGCGATTTTTCATATTGAATTTTAGTAATTTTATATCTTCAGAAATGTTAAAATGTCCGAGCGAGAAGTTGTTTGACGCTTGTTAGCGTCTTACCTGTTCTTCTTGTTTCTCCACGATCGGCAGACTGGCTTCTGACCCGGAGTCAGATTTCATGGACTCGATGGAAACCATCTTTGCTAGCTTCGGCCGTCGCATACGAGCGTCTGAAATGTCATTGCATGCATTTTGGCCGGGTTTTTGAAAACAAAACAAAAAATACTGAGTACTAATAGGTACTAATAGATCTTGACCTGATTTGGAGCGGTTTTCTCTGCCTATAAAAATTACGAATTCTTTGTTTGAAATTGCGACTATCAATCTGATATTTTCAGGTCTCAGTTGGTATAACCACAGAGTATTAGTACAAGTAGTATTAATAACTCGACCGCAATTGAAAAAAAAACTAAATACCTTATGAATTAAATAAATGACGTCACACACATTTCGGAACGTTTGTCGTAAACGTTGCCGTCTATTCTGCTCATGCTAAACTGCTAAGATTCTGAGAAGACTATCCAGTCTTCTCAGTTTTGTTTTTTCCGGATGAAAACCATTAATGCTGGAAAATCTAGATCCAGCATTGACTAGTGCAGGCTGTTGATGACGTCACTCACGTTTCTGCATATCCGAGGTGGAAGTGATCATAGGTGCGATACTAGGCTCATTCTCCAGCACTAGATGGTAATAACGACCCTTTTGTGCTAACAACTCTTCGTGAGTGCCTTCCTCCAACACTTCGCCTTTGTCGATGAAGACGATGCGGTTCGCGTTTAGCACTGTCGCCAGTCTGAAATGTCAAAAAATGAAATTGAAATTGAATTGAACTGAATTTGAACTGAATCGAAACTGAATCTGAACTGAACCTAAACTGAATTGGAACTGAATCGGAACTGAACCTGAACTGAATCGAAACCGAATCGGAACTGATCCTTATCTGAATCGAAACTGAATTGAACCTGAACTGCACCTGAACTGAACCTCAACTGAAACGGAACTGAACCTGAACTAAAACTGTAATGAAACTGAACTGAACCTTAACTGCACCTGAACTGAATCGGAATTGAACCTGAACTGAATTGAAACCAAATCGGAACTGAACCCTAACTAAATCGAAACTGAAACTGAATTGAACCTGAACTGCACCTGAACTGAACCTTAACTGAATCGGAACTGAACCTGAACTGTAATGAAACTGAACTGAACCTTTACTGCACCTGAACTGAATCGGAATTGAACCTGAACTGAATCGGAACTGAACCTTAACTGAACCATAACTAAACCTGAACCTTAACTGAATCGGATCTGACCGGAACCCTAACCGTACCTGAACTGAATTGGAACTGAAGCTGAACTGAATCGAAACCAAATCGGAACTGAACCCTAACTAAATCGAAACTGAAACTGAATTGAACCTGAACTGAACCTGAACTGAACCTTAACTGAATCGGGACTGAACCTGAACTGTAATGAAACTGAACTGAACCTTTACTGTACCTGAACTGAATCGGAATTGAACCTGAACTGAACCTTAACTGAACCTTAACTGAAACGGAACTGCACCTGAACTGAAATGAAACGGAACTGCATCTGAACTGAATTGGAACTGAATCGGAATTGAACCTGAACTGAATCGGAACTGAACCTGAACTGAATCGAAACCAAATCGGAACTGAACCCTAACTAAATCGAAACTGAAACTGAATTGAACCTGAACTGCACCTGAACTGAACCTTAACTGAATCGGAACTGAACCTGAACTGTAATGAAACTGAACTGAACCTTTACTGCACCTGAACTGAATCGGAATTGAACCTGAACTGAATCGGAACTGAACCTTAACTGAACCATAACTAAACCTGAACCTTAACTGAATCGGATCTGACCGGAACCCTAACCGTACCTGAACTGAATTGGAACTGAATCGGAACTGGAGCTGAACTGAATCGAAACCAAATCGGAACTGAACCCTAACTAAATCGAAACTGAAACTGAATTGAACCTGAACTGAACCTGAACTGAACCTTAACTGAATCGGAACTGAACCTGAACTGTAATGAAACTGAACTGAACCTTTACTGCACCTGAACTGAATCGGAATTGAACCTGAACTGAATCGGAACTGAACCTGAACTGAATCGAAACCAAATCGGAACTGAACCCTAACTAAATCGAAACTGAAACTGAATTGAACCTAAACTGCACCTGAACTGAACCTTAACTGAATCGGAACTGAACCTGAACTGTAATGAAACTGAACTGAACCTTTACTGCACCTGAACTGAATCGGAATTGAACCTGAACTGAATCGGAACTGAACCTTAACTGAACCATAACTAAACCCGAACCTTAACTGAATCGGATCTGACCGGAACCCTAACCGTACCTGAACTGAATTGGAACTGAATCGGAACTGAAGCTGAACTGAATCGAAACCAAATCGGAACTGAACCCTAACTAAATCGAAACTGAAACTGAATTGAACCTGAACTGAACCTTAACTGAATCGGAACTGAACCTGAACTGTAATGAAACTGAACTGAACCTTTACTGCACCTGAACTGAATTGGAACTGAACCTGAACTGAATCGAAACCGAATCGTAACTGAACCCTAACTGAATCGAAACTGAAACTGAATTGAACCTGAACTGCACCTGAACTGAACCTTAACTGAATCGGAACTGAACCTGAACTAAAATTGTAATGAAACTGAACTGAATCGGAATTGAACCTGAACTGAATCGGAACTGAAACTGAATTAAACCTTAACTGAACCTGAACCTTAACTGAATCGGATCTGACCTGAACTGCACCTGAACCTTAACTGAAACGGAACTGCACCCTTAACTGAAACGGAACTGAACCTGAACTAAAACTGTAATGAAACTGAACTGAACCTTAACTGCACCTGAACTGAATCGGAATTGAACCTGAACTGAATCGAAACCAAATCGGAACTGAACCCTAACTAAATCGAAACTGAAACTGAATTGAACCTGAACTACACCTGAACTGAACCTTAACTGAATCGGAACTGAACCTTAACTGAATCGAAACTGTAACTGAATTGATCCTGAACTGCACCTGAACTGAACCTTAACTGAATCGGAACTGAACCTGAACTGAATCAGAATTGAACCTGAACTGAATCGGAACTGAACCTTAACTGAGCCTGAACTGAACCCTAACCGAACCTGAACTGAATCGGAACTGAACCGGAACTGAACGTGAACTGAATCGAAACCGAATCGGAACTGAACCTTAACTGAATCGAAACTGTAACTGAATAGAACCTGAACTGCACCTGAACTGAACCTTAACTCAATCGGAACTGAATCTGAACTGAAACTGTAATGAAACTGAACTGGATCGGAATTGAACCTGAACTGAATCGGAACTGAACCTTAACTGAACCATGACTGAACTTGAACCTTAACTGAATCGGATCTGAACCTGAACTGCACGTGAACTGAACCCGCACTGCACCTGAACTGAACATGAACCTTAAATGAATCGGGACTGAACCTTAACTGCAACCGAACTGAATCGAATCGAGTTTGAATCGAGTCTAGTCTGCCGACTGAGTGTTATTCTCTGGTCAGTGACACTCAGTCTATACATATAGTCTATGTAGTATGTGGTTTGAATGAATGAATGAATGAATGAAAACGCTTTATTGTACATAAATAACACCGAAACATATTCCTATGATATAAACAAAACAGGTTGCATTAAATGTACAATGGGCGGCCTTATCGCTCAATAGCGATCTCTTCCAGGTTTGAGTGACTTCACAATTTTAGTATGGTTTCGGTTTACTATTATATTCCTAAGAAGTAATATTTTACCTGTGGCTCACCATGATGGTGGTCCGTCCATGGGCTGCTTCATCCAAAGCCCTTTGGACCTTCGCCTCGCTCTGGGAATCCAGCGCTGAAGTAGCCTCGTCGAGAAGTAGGATCTTAGGTTTCCTGACCAGAGCCCTGGCGATTGCAATACGTTGTTTCTGACCACCGGATAGTTGGGCACCCCTTTCGCCTATCATAGTTTCGTAGCCCTGTACAATGTTAACTTATGATACACTAGCTGATACCCGCTACTTCGTACGCGAAACTTTCCACCAAAATATCTGTCAACCAGTGTACGATGAACCTCGTGTCAAAGAATCCACGTCTTTGATTTCAATAAAATATAATCATTATTATTTATTTATTTATTATTTATGATGATGATGTATTATACATATAAACCTTCCTCTTGAATCACTCTATCTATTAAAAAAACTGCATCAAAATCCGTTGTGTAGTTTTAAAGATCTAAGCATACATACATGTCTGTATGTATGTATGTAAGACGCGGGAAGCGACTTTGCTTTATACTATGTAGTGATGTTTCAGTCCGGAAAAAGGGCTTGTGATTGGTATAAGTTTGATTGAAATTGATCCAGTAGTTTAGGCGTGATCCGCAAACAAACAAACAGACAAACTCGATTTTCTGAATCAGAATCGTTTATTCAGTAGATCTGCATATTTAGTATATCCCTATCTTTAATTTAAATTTTTGGCTTTTTACAGGTTTACAATAGTATAGATAGACACTGACAGACTTGACAGCTCAGTGGGTCTGTCTTCCGTGTTGTGGGTCGTGGGTTCAATCCCCAATAAAAACAAACATAATTTGTGTGTGGCAAACATAGATGTTTGTGTGTATTATAAGTATGTAGGTATATACAAAAAATGCATATAAGTATTCTATCAGCAATCTAGTTCCCATAGTACAAGCTTTGCTTAGATTGGAACTAAAGGGCGTTGTGTGAATATGTTCTTTATTTTTTTTAAATTATTTTATTTTATGATTACTTTATTAGTATAGTATTGGGGATTCCCAATACTCTACTAATAATTTATCAATCAATATTCCTCTTTTTTCCACATGAATACACTTACCTCAGGCAACTTCCTAATGAAGTCGTGACAATGAGCCTGTTTGGCGGCTACTATCAGCTCTTCCTCCGTACATGCCGGGTTACTCATTCTTCAAAAACAAACAAAAATAAATTCAACTATATCTGATTATTTAGAAGACAAACAAGCTTGGGACGAACTTAACTCATCCAAACAAATTGTAATCATACCTAATCATACGAAACTTAATGACGATTCAAAGTGATCAGTGAGATTTTACATGTAGCTAAGTTCAGAGAGACATAAACCGAGTGTGACTGCTGTGAGTTGCCGCGTAGTGTAACTCAAAATTGTCAGAACCAGATCTTCGTTTATTTATAAAAAGGAGACAATAGGCTCGATTCTGTTGCCGCATTTTTCTACCTAATTTGACAGCTCTAAAATTATAGCCGTCTTTGTCGTTTCAGTTTATAAGAGAAGGCAATATTTTTAGTGCAGTCTAAATTAGGTTAGTTTAGAAAAATGCAACAAGAGAATAGATACCAAATATTAGGCTCGATTCTGTTGGCGCATTTTTATAAACTAACTTGACAGTTGACAGCTCCAGTCGTTTATGAGAAAGGGATGGCAACCACTTTAGTGCTGTCAAATTATAGTTTACTAGCGACCCGCCCCGGCTTCGCACGGGTGCAATGCAGTGGTGATGATAATGTATTATACATATAAACATTTCTCTTGAATCACTCTATCTATTAAAAATAAACTGCATCAAAATCCGTTGCGTAGTTTTAAAGATTTAAGCATACATACAGACATTAGGACAGACGCGGGAAGCGACTTTGCTTTATACTATGTAGTTATAAAAAAACAGAATTGTGTGGGCCTAAGATGCGCACCGCGAGATATTTGTCATGTCGTTCTGTCAAAATGTAAGCATTTTGTACCAGTTTAGGAACTATTGCATTATCTGTGGTAATGTTGTCGAGAAACCGCGCCCTTGAATTTTCAACTTTTGACATTTCTGCATGACTATTATCTCGTCCTCAGAGAGGTACGACGACTAAGAAGTGTCAAAAGTGTACCTTATGGCGCGTTTTGTCAACACCATTAGGTACCACATATAATGCAATAGTTCCTAAACTGGTACAAAATGCTTACATTTTGACAGAACGACATGACAAATATCTCGCGGTGTGCATCTTAGGCCCGATGGGCAATGAAAACTCACCGTATATTATCTTTTATCGATCCAGCAAACAGCACAGGCTCCTGCCCAACCACAGCAATATGACTTCTCAGATGTCTAACGTTCATCTCTCTGAGGTCATTGCCCGATGCGGTCACTGACCCCGAGTCTGGGTCATACATTCTTTGCAACAGTTGAAGGACGGTGGATTTGCCGCAACCACTTGGACCGACGAGAGCTACTGTTTCGTTCTTGTTCACTTTAAGGTTGAGGCCGTTTAGGACCTGGATATGGAATAGAAATCATCATCATCATCAAGGAATATGCAGCATCCGAAATGGAAGACCAAATTGTAACACTTATTTATGCAAATAAACATCTTGTATCTTGTATAATTAGAAAGTAAGCTCGTATGAGTTAGTGGTCAACTCTGCGGTGACGAAGTTTTTAGGCCGCCTTAAGGCCTCTGTTGTGGCTTAACAACTGCTAGAGCCGGGACCGACAATATAACGTGCCCTCCGAAGCATGAAGGCGCTTAGATGTAAATGCCACTAGCGATCACCTATCCAAATTGTGACCGCGCTGAACGTAGCTTAACTTGGATAATCGGGGTAGATTCACTAAGCAAGCAATTCCAAGAGCGCTTTTATATATAGATAAATGATAAACACTCCAAAGAGAAGATGAAGGAAACTGGTCATAGAAAAAATTGCGAGGTGAAGTGGTAATGAGAAGTTTTTAGCTTGTAAAATCGAAAACTGTAGTGGAATAAGGTTCTCGAATAGCGAGCACGAACTCTTAACCGAAGCGTATTGCATTAACATTCGATTGAGGGTCGTCATTGTAAAGGCCACCATGTTTCGGTGGATGGAAAAGGCATACAAATCAACAGTGTTGAAACTATCAGTATTCGGAGAAAGTCTTTTTTCTAGCAGAAGACTTTATAACCGAATCTTTTGGAAATATATTTGCCTACCACAAGCCTCTTACAATTATTAAAAACTAGCGACCCGCCCCGGCTTCGCACGGGTGCAATGCAGTGATGATGATGATGATGTATTATACATATAAACCTTCTTCTTGAATCACTCTATCTTTTAAAAAAAAACCGCTTCGAAATCCGTTGCGTAGTTTTAAAGATGTAAGCATACATACAGACATTAGTACAGACGCGGGAAGCGACTTTGCTTTATACTATGTAGTGATGTAGTGATGATAAATTTCAAATGCTATCCTCACCTGAACATCATTCCTCGCAGGATACCTAAAGTACACATCAGAGAGTTCCAAATTCCCGTCAATAGATGGCGTTGTACCCTCTTTTGACAAGCTGTCAATGGCCGGCTTCCTGTCAATGACAGCAAAGATGGCGGCACCCGATGCGCGAGCGTTGTTGATGGCTTCCATGTGCGGGGCGGTTAGACCTACGTTTTGAGCACCTTGGAGTACGCTAAAGAAAATCTGGAAAAAATAAATAAATAAATAAATATTCACGGACACTTAACACAACGCCTTCTAGTCCCAAACTAAGCAAAGCTTGTACGATGGAAACTAGATGGCTGATAGAATACATACATACTTATAATACATAGAAACACCATAATCTAGATAGAATAGATTATTTGTCTAACTCTGTTAGACAGGCGTCATAATTCAGTCGGTAGTAGCTCTGCCTTCCGTGCTATGGGTGGGTTCGATCCACACTGAGAATAAACATTTGTGTGTGGCAAACATAGATGTTTGTTATATGTCTCGGTGTTACTATGTATTATAAGTATGTCTTTACGAAAAAATGTATATAAGTGTTCTATCAGCAATGTTATTCCCATAATACAAGCTTTGCTTAGTTTGGGACTAGAGTGCGTTGTACAACGCACTCTAGTCTAGTAGATAAATATTAAGTCTCTAGTAAATAAATATTCTTGGACATTACACACGTGTGTATCCCGTTGATTTTGTTTCGTTGTCGGTATAAAAAGTAGCCTACCTATGTGTAAATCCAGGTCACGGACAATACATTTTTTCCAAGTTTCATCCAAATCGGACCAGTAGTTTTTGCGTGAAAGAGTAACAAACATCCATACATTCGTACAAACTTTCGCGTTTATAATATTACTAGGATTATTTATTATAAGAAGTATATACTTACAATCATAAGAACAGCCGGAGTATAAACGGGATCTTCTTCGTGCCTACTCTCCAGAATGAGTCCCACTCCGTACCAGAATGCTAGAGCGTATGTCGCGTATATAATAAGCCACATTATGGCACTGCCTATGCCTGAGAATATACCCTTCTTAATACCCATCTTCATTGCTGGCTCTAAGCGGACGCCGTATCTAAAAACATATCCAAATACTAAAAATATCTAGATTATTATAACTATATTTTTTGTTGAAAAAAAAATATTTCAAACAGAAAGTGGAATGCGATAAGTGTAAAGAAAGTTCATATAAGTTAGTGTCATTTTTGGTAATGGAGTTTAGGCCGCCTTAAGGCCTCCGTCATAGCTTCACGACTGCTAGAGCCGGTAGCGACAAACGGCCTTCTAAAGTACGGAAGTGCTCAGATGTAAATGCCACTAACGGTCACCCATCTAGATAGTGACCGCACAGAAGGTCGCTTAACTTAGATAATCGGTCAAGATTGACAAAGTAAGCTACGCAGTATATTTACCTGTTGATTTCTTTCTGCTCTCCTCCAAAGGCGACAACAGTTCGTATTGAAGCCAGAACCTCTTCAGCGATCACACCTGCTATGCTGTAGGCTCTTAATTCTTGCGTTGTGAGTGATGATTGCACCTGTGTGAAACAATCTATTTTAATATCTGACCGTAGTTTGTTTCGAGCACGTTTCTTTACAAATTTTGTCTCCGACGAGTAAGTGACGTTCAAACTGTTTTTGCTTCTCATAAGAATTGTATAAAAAAAGCGGTTAATTACAATCAGTGTTTGAATCGGTGAACGAGCGAAAGAAACGCGGTTATTATACTTACTTTTTTTTGTAAATACATAGGTACTTATTATAATACCTACATAGTAACACCCAGACATAGAACAAACATAAGTTTGCCACACACAATAGTTATTTGTTATACAAGAGTGCAAAGTTGCTTTTTAACCGCGTGTTCAATTTTGATGACCGAGCAAGCGAAGGATTCTAAAATTGAATCACGAGCGCAGCGAGTGATTCAAAATTAGAATCCTGAGCGTTAGCGAGGGAATCAAAAGAGCACGAGGTGAAAAATCTTTGCACTCGAGTGCAACACGTAACTTTTCATTCCACCTCAGCGAGGAAATGACTAAATGCAAAAAAAAAAAACGTTTACAATCACAAGATAGGTACTTTTATTTCAGTTTAGGTATTAACTACTACATTATGACAGGTAAGTATTACAGAATAATCTTTAAATTATAACAAAATAATACTAAGGTATAATTAAGAAAATTTGAAAGTAACGTTGCTACAGTTATTTAAATTGAGTGTAATTTTTTTACAGTTTCAGTCAATTCTGTTGGCGTCAAACAAACTTCCTCGTCGCTAGAATCACTCATTTTAGTTTTTTCACTTGTTTTCAAGTTTCTTGTTTTTAATATCAGGTTTAACAATGACGTGAAAAAATGCCGCGTAAAGAACCGCGTACAAAGCAAATTGAAAAAAGAACACCAAGGTTCCGAGTCTGAGTTTTTTACAAATTAAAAAAAAGTTGTATGATATATTCGGCACCATAGAGGTAGCAGTAAATAGGTTTAATGTTTTTTTTTAATTCACAAACTTAGTGCACACGATGTTCTAAATTCAATTTACTTTATCCTCTAGAGAATAAAAACGGCTTTTGCACTCAGATATTGAAGAGCAAAAATACTCTTTCCGAGATGGTGGGATGAAAAATGTTTGTTCATGGTGGGGATCGAACCCACGGAAGACAGAGCTTCGTGGGACTAGAGAGCGTTGTGTGATATGTTTAAGAATATTTATTTATTAATGCTTACCTTAGCAACGATAGCAGTAGTAGCGATGATGATTGGCGTGCATGACAAGATGACTAGAGTCAGCTCCCAGCCATACACGAAGGAGATGATGACAGCGGTGACGAAAGACATCACCAGGTACACCAGCATTGGGACTTTCTCGCCGATACCTTCGCGTAGTTTCTCAACATCGCTGAAATTAATGGGCTGGTGATGATTTTAACCTATGATTTTGACCATGCTAAGGTAGGTTCTTGTAAATACAGTTTCCACAAATCTAACATCGTTTTGGAGTTCGATTTCTGTGTTTATTATAGAAGTGTGCTTGGTTACATAATTATTCATATTCAACTGTAATTTTAGCGCGGCTTTAAAAAATGCTCTATCATTGTCACTTGCATGATAACGAGAAGAGATGACAACAGAACTAGCAATCATTTTAGTTAGCTCAGCTTTAGAAGCCCACTATGAATATAGCCCCTAGAGAAAACATTCTTCGACTTTCTCAGCGGCAACTTTGTGGCGAATCTAAGCGAATAATGGAGTCTAAGTTTTGACATTTCCGTGTGTAAATTCATTAGGAATGATCATATAAAATTTATTTTCACCGGATAGGATAGATGAAAACCTGCTCGTCTGCCAGCTATGGCATAAAAAAAAACAATTAATATTAAGAACTTACTCTGAAACTTTCGTTGCAAAGTTCATTGTCGTGTTCAAGTCATACCAAGAGATATCTTGTCGTAATACCGCTTGTAAGAACTTCGTTTTCACTCTGTCAATCTGAAAATTAACATTGATAGTCAAACCACCGACGACTGCCTATCTGTTGGTTTCTATGTATAAAAAAAGTTGTATTTAGAGCGAGGAGTCAACTCTTTGACTATACAAAGGTTATGACAAAAAATTAAGAAAAAATGTGAATATATATTAGGTAGTGTCTAGCATTAAGTTTCATTTTAAACATAGATAAGAAGTTACTGCACTTCAGCCACTGTACCCTAACCAACCTTTCTGTAAATAAATTTATTTCTATTTATTTCATTGTAGTTTTCGTGAGTGGAGGTCTTACCGATTTGAGCGCAGTATAGTTGAACAGATCCACACTGATAGCTCCGATGACAAATTGAATCAGGGAAAACACGGTGCACCCGATCCCGAAAGCCTGGGAGTCCTCAATCAGTGCCTTTTGGTTCTCTTCTGCAGTCGCGTTTGTGCTACAAACAAACAGTACCGAATCTCCTAATTTCTGAATTTTCCTAAACTTAATTTGAGAGCGCTTAAATTATCGCTTTGAATCCTCATGAAGCGCTCGTAGCTAAGCTTGCTTAGCCAATCTTCACCGATTATCTAAGTTAAGCAACGTTCTCTGCGGTCACTATTTGGATGGGTGACCGTTAGTGGCATATACATCTGAGCGCTTCCGTGATTCGGAAGGCACGTTAAACTGTCGGTCCCGGCTCTAGCAGTCGTTAAGCCACGACGGAGGCCTTAAGGCGGCCTAAAAACTCCGTCACCAGAGTTGGCCACTAGCTCATACGAACTTGCTTTTTTTATAGCCGTCATTAGGTTAGTTTAAAAAAATGCAACAACAGACAGAATCGACACTATTAGTTGTCATTATTTGGTACTATCGTAGCTAAGCAGTACTATCGTAGGTATGTCACGCTATATTATATAGAAGCTATGAATAGAAGTGGAAAATGTAGTCAATTGAAAAAGGAATGCGTATTGGCCGCTTTATTTTAAACAAGAAACTCTTTAAATCATTTCCAAAGTAGTGATAAACACTAAAGAAACTTAGATATCGCAAAAACTTCTGGCTCTATGCCGATACAGAAATCGTTATTTAAGCATAGATTTGAATAGATTTTCATACAAAAATCTGTGCTTGAGCAGTAGGTAAATGAAAAAAAAAAAATGTAATTATACCTAATCATACAAAACATAATGACGATTCAAAGTGATCAGTGAGATTTTATTGAATAAAAGCTTTTTTACTTTGACTTTAAATGAGCCTAAGGTATCTATACCTATGAAATGAAATGAAATTTATTGAAATATTATAAAGAGGAAAGATTTGTATGTATGTTTGTAACGAATTGGCTCAAAAAATACTGATCCGATTTGGATGAAACTTGGAATATATATTGTCCGTGACCTGGATTAACACAAAGGCTACTTTTTATCCCGAAAAATCAACGGGATCCAACGCGAACGAAGTCGCGAGCGGAAGCTAGTATACTATACCCGGCAGTAGGTGAAGTCGGGCTTTGGATGCTGTGGATGATTATGATGATGATGAGCCTAAGGTTATTTCATAATAGGTACTCACAGTATCCTGCCTCCTCCAAACAGCGATATCGCCAGTGTCGGAGCTGAGGTTCCTGTCATGACCGTCCTGTCGATCAGCAGCGAAGTGAACTCTCCGTACACAATAACGCCGATCGGCACGAACAGGCCGTTTAGTGAGGCCATTATCACACCGATGAATAACAGGAAAATCTCCCATGGTTTCGCGTATCTGTACTAGAGTTATAGAATAATTACTTTTAGTAGCTACAGCGATTTATTCCTGCCTCACTGTCACTGGTCGCACTGTGGTTGTGAAAAGTAAGTACTAATGAGGTGTTTTGGTCAATACACCAAAGAAACTGAGGTATTATGGATGTTGCGGTACTAAGAATTGACTAATAGCTCATTAGAGTACCACATCACGAAAATACAGATGTGTCACGTCACAGGAATCGAACCCATCTTCCGCTTCACCCAGAGTCGTCGCCAGAACGAAGAAAGTCCGTCAGTTGTAGAGTTTCAAGAGTCCTAGAGTCACGTGGAAATATTTTGTTTAGGATAGATTAACGATTCCAGTTTACGATAGATACCTAGTTAATTTCAAGAATAAAATACAGTAGTAGGTAGTATAGTAGTAAAGTAATATACAGTTTAATACTTACTAATCGAAACCAAGAAACCGGTTCTGCTAGAAGTTTATCTTGATCGCTGAAAGAAACGATGAAACAAACTAAAAAATGATTTCACAAATTACCTAAAATGGATAAAAATAACATTAAAATCAATTAAATAATGGGATCAAGAAAGGCGCCACATAAAATTAAGTACGCTTAGATACGATGTGTGTGAAGTGTAAAAGGACATTTAAATCTGGATGATCACGATCAAGATGACGAAATCTGATCGGATTTAGTGTAATCTGAAAATGAAGGTAGCAACAACATAAGGCCGTATGGAATAGCGCCAAGCCAAGCGGCTTAAAATCGACAAATACCTCCTAAAGAATAAAAAAAGCTTCAGTAAAAAGTAGAGCAAAGGCAAATCATAATCCTTTGTAACCGATAATTAAAACGAGAGGATTCTTGTGTCAGTTTAATAGTTGAAGATCATGGTCTCCTTAGCTAAGAGGCGTGAAGAGTATCCTTGAAAAGTTAGGAGGCATGTTACTTTTAAAACTGAAGCCTCTGATTGGCGTACGAAAAGTTATAAGGCTTTTTAGTAACTGTGGCGACTAGCCACAAGTAAGTAAATCGGACTGACGCGAAAGTTTTGTGTCCCGCGTCGCCAGTCGTCTCCCCCCGCTTGCAGTGTAAACGTAGCTTCGTTAGTGAAATAAACAAGTAATTGTGGAAACTGTTTTTTCTCATTACATCATCTCATGATATACTACCTCCGACCTCCGATGTTTTAAATTTTCGTTCGGTGCTCTGGACCTCTGAGCTAACGAGCCAATTTAGTCAATTTAGGGGTAATGTGATGATGTGGAGGTCTTCTGATCTTCATACTAATTTCTTCGGGATGTAATGATAAAAATCAGTTTCCACAATTACTTATTTATTTCACTAACGAAGCTACGTTTACACTGTGCGAGCGGGGGGAGACGACTGGCGACGCGGGACACAAAACTATCGCGTCATTACGATTTACTTACTTGTGGCTAGTCGCCACAGTAACGTCTAGAGGGCTAGCTGGTGTACCGCAAGGGTACTTACGCTTCCTTAAGAAGTGCTTTCTCTGCTAAATAAGCGGATTGAGCGGCTAGTGTGCTGATAGTAAGCGAATTCTGTCGCCAGCCGAAGTTGAGCGCTGGACGTTGGTCGCTCAACCTTCGCTGCGAGGTAAACTTTGTGACGCTCTTTAACGACTCATCACGTTTCATTCTCGGTTCAACCGGTCTGGAACAAACAACTTATTATTTACCTAGCCGAAGAAATACAAAACTTTAATTTGATTAGATCAACTAGGCAAAGATCATAATATGATATACATAACTAGGGTTTTGCAGCACTAGGATTCCTAGTGACAAGAGTATCAGTGTAGTTTAATGTCCTTCTTCTTTGCTTCAAAGGTTTTGCTGTGGAGTCAAAAACGCTCAATGGGGCTGAGGCCTCCAACACCTGACTTAGACCAAAACTTATAACTAAACGCGCGCCAGCTCTGTGCTCTGGTGATCGTGAAATATGAAGAGAATAACTAGGGCATTCAAAAAGTAGGGTCAGAGAGGCGGAACCTCGGAGTTGGCTCTAGAAAATGTAGAAATAGATCACTTTTGAGTTCAACTTACATCTCTTCTTATCTGATAAATGCAGTCGTGTTTTATGATCCTCATAAACTTAGGTATAAACTCTAACAGATTGTCGAAAATATCCCAAAGCTTTTGCTATCAAACTCTCGATTTGCACAGCTTCATACCTAATTTATTATTGTTTTGAAGATTTTGACTTTTATTGTCATTGATAAGCATCGATATTCGATACATGTCATTCTTTTTGTCATTATTCATGTCATTATTCTTCGGAGGCTTTTCGGATGTTCGTAGTTGATACTTCTCTATGGAATTCGTATGGATCTCCATGATATTTTTTATTCATGATTCATTGTTCATTGCAATCGAGTTTATCGCCAAAAATCTCTCGCTGCCTGAAACTCTACGTCCAAATAGGTATAATCAAGATGGTAAATACTTGGCCCACAGCCCAGACTCGGGCTTTGTAACTTTACTTATTCTTTAACCGTTGAGACGAACGGGCCCGTTCCTAAAAAGCATTTCAACATGGGATATTTTAAAAAACGCGTATTAAAAGCTTGCATGATTGCGTTATTATTATCATCGATTGGCAACGTTAAGCCTAGCCACAGGGTAGGTCTAGGTGGTACCTACCTACCGTCGCAATGCGGAAAGCCGGGTGTGCTACGTATTTTATGCTTTTAGTATCCGAGACAACTTCTCTACTAAATATAAACAATGCACGCAGAACAGCAATAATACTGCAGCCTCAGAAATATTTTGGTAATCTGAGACTGCAGCGTATACCTACGTACGACGTAGGTAATACCATTTTTCTATCAAATTTTCTTTCATATAAAAGTCGTCTCACCTTCCTGCCCCGTCAGCTCTCGTCTAATCAAAAGTATTATACATTTTGATCGAAAACAAAAGCGAGCAAATGTTCTGTATTCCAATCAAGCGCCAATGCCAGAAGCTCGGGAGACTGAGAAGAGCAAAAGTCCAAGTTTTCTTGGTACGTGCCTACAATTTCAAATACATAGCAGGTTCAAAATTTTCCACATTTATAACCAATTTCGGGATGCACTCTATGTAGTTACTAGTACGTTGAAACATAGTAAACAGTGGGGTAGGTCATTGGTAAATGTTTCGCAGCTTATCTGTCAAACGCCCTGATCTTGTAGAAGCACTTGAAGTTATCAGACGAGTGTTTACTTTGATCTTCAGGTTTTTGTCTTCCGAACGTGTTATAGTAAAACTGTACAAAATATTGTTATGATATCCAGGTTTCCGATAGAGATTGCTCAAAATCAGTTACAATGGTATGGTGTTCTATGAAGGCCGTTATTCTTGAGCAAAACTGGGAAGGAGTTTAGAGCTCTTTGGGAAAATTATTTATGTGGTCCTTTCCACAGAAACCGTCCTGATACTATATCAGGGCGGTTTCTGTGGAACTTCACCACCAGACTAGAAATATAGTTGCTTTCAGAACTTTCATCTTGCAGCATGGCATGAAATATCTCAGACAAGATATTCTAGTTACAATAATAAATTAGATTTAGATCAAGGGCCAACCGGTCCGATCTGAGCACGACCAGTAAAATTAGGATATTGTCACAAGCCAAGTGCACTTGCCAGACTATGCTATTATTATAACCATTATCCCATGGGATATTGAGTCTAAAGGCACTGTAATAAGGGGCAGGTAAGTTGTGGCTGAGACAATTCATTCAGGCGTCTCGTGAGGGAATGCAGGTCAGGTGTGTTGTTACGCAATGTCCGTTGACGTAGCTTTTCGTAGCTGTTTGTCGTGACTGGTGACGTCACTGCAGTTTGAGAGACCTTGAAAACAAAGGGAAGTAGGGGAGTATTGTTTTCTGAAAGTTGAAAGTAGGGCATGGTAGCGGGAGTACAGACTGACAAAGTAGTTTTTTCTGTGTTGGCTTGGTTTAGTGCTGTCGACTCCATTGTGTTACTTCTTTACCTACAACTTGGTTCTTAAAATAACTTTTTGGATATCGTTTTGGATACTTATAAAAATGTTGTTGGAAACTTTTTATTAAAATTCAGATACCGTTCCTTTAAACTAGGAAACAGGAAGGAATCGTCATTCAATAGATTTCTCGCTTTCTAAGCTGATAGAGAGTTGATGAATTTAAAAAACACTTTATGAGTGGAACCAAACATTTTTTTATTAATTATCAAGATGGTGTAAACAGTACTAAGTTAGAGTTGGAACAGGAATGAGGTTGCGGGTTGGAATCCCGCTCGATTCATAACTTTTAGGATGTTATTATTATTACCTACCTACAAATCTTTGTGGAAAATCCTCCATAGTGCATGAATAGAAGAAGATGTGATGTTACTTCATGAAATCTTTATAGGTCCATTAGGAATGAGTTAACATAGTCGTAAACTCAAGAAAAGAGATCAAAGCGACGCGCCTATGCGACGCCAAGGCATCACCCCCATAACTTAGGTATTTCCCCACCCCACAGGGGGATTTGACCCCTTGCGTGACGGGAATGATGTCTAAAAGTACTAGGTATGGTATAATACCTAATATTAGATGGGGTTTTTGCTAATTCGTTTTGAAAAGATGAAATTCAGAATTCGTTTGCACTGAACTTGGGGCCCTATAAGTTCCATGGTCATTTGTATGACCAACGTGTTTAAAATCATTACCACGACGAAGGTATCGATTTATAAATACATTTTCAAATACTTAATTGATTTGATTTTAATAATTTTTGATTACGTAAGTACTTATAGGAACGTTTAAAATAGGTATTTATATTTAAAACATATACAGGAGGTTTCCAAAATAAAATGCAATTAAAAAAGATCTGGATATTGATTGATGGATATTTGGATTTCGGCAAATTTCATGAAAAAATAAAGGAAATAAAGAAAATAAAATAAATCCCGCGAATTTATCACTCCACTTATAAGTAGGTAGGTACGTTCTTTGAACCCTCGCGTGGCTACCTATGTTGTCACAGTTGATTTCAACTAGAATTATAAGTTTAATTCAGGGAATATTTTATACAATATTAAGTGTTATTTTTATTCATAATATTTTAACGAGTTTCATGTCTTATTAATAAGAAAGACGTTCCTGAAAAATAAGATTAAAAAAAAATACTACAAAAATACTCAACTCCTTGTGTACATGTAAGCAACTTAACTAAGGTTCTCTTTGCCAAAAAATTCCTAATGCCCAAAAAAAAAAAGACTAGCCGAGTTGACCTCTTTGGCTTCGAGCCAAGTTTTCAACAAGATAACGAAAATATATTGTAGGTAATGATTTAGTTCTTTAAGGGTGGTGAAATTCTAAGCTTGTGTACAATAAAGATCTAAAAATTAATAATTACCTACGATCTTTTCTATGTTAATTTTAACACAGTATAAAAAGAATATAAAAAAAGAGTTTTGACTTACTTAATATCCTATAAAAATTATTATCCAAAGAACACGATAAACTCGTTAAAAAATAACAAAGGGAACAAGCAAAAATTACTTTCTTCATAAGGACACTGTTGGTTTTTGAACGATCCCGGCAGAAAACGCGGGAAACTTGGGAATAAATTAAATATGGCGTCGCGTCAACCTAACCCGGTGGTTGGCAAAGCACTGGCCGATTGCCACTGGGTGGTTTTTGGCACTAGTTACACTTATCGAGGGGGTGCTTGACGCAGAAGATATAACAGTTCGAAGTGGAATCGTGGTCACAGTTATTGGCGCTAGAATTTCTATACAGTAGGTACAGGCTGTTCTAAGATGTAAGATTACCGAAAGTAACGCAAGTAAATAATCAACCTATGGTCAGCCCCTTCTCAGTTTAGGTTTCGGTATTTACTGTGATAAACAATGTAAAAGACTGGTATCAATCTCAATATCAAAATCATAGGTATATTTTTTGATCGCACAGCTTTTAATTTATACAAAACTGAAAATACTTTGCTACGATTTTTAGTATGTTGAAAGTATATATTATATCGGCCATAACACACGTAACATTTTTGTAACACCCTGTATTCAAAGGGAAAGAAAGTTTTGTGACGTCATAAGATCGATGTACGCATAGAAATAAGATAGACGGTATTCATGCATAATATTACATCAATGGTATTTGTGCTAGTCCGGGGAGGCAACCCGACGACTGCGTAGTTATAATTACACCACAAAATAATATACACGTAATATGAGACCCACTACTGACATTCATACACAATGCTACTGGTTTCTTTTTGGCCAACCGGGCCACGTTCGTATCTGTGGATGACTTACATCACCTCTGAAGTTTATCTATTTCAGCATGAAAGTTTTTTTTTAGCTGACTAAGGGCCTGTTTCACCATCTCCGAGGCTATCCGTAGGTAAAAAATATATCCACGTTTGTTTTTGACTAGTCTAAACAATGATCAGTCTAAACTAAAGTAAAGAAAATAAATGACGGATAGCGTAGGTAATTATAAGATGGTGAAATACGTACTTGCTTATTACAACTAACTACAATAAATTATGAGAGCAACTCACATGTGTCAGGGTAAAAATGTTGTCCAAAAATGACCATCCTGTAGTTTCTGGAACAAAAATAACAATGAATAAACAGTTTTTATCCCAATTCTATTTGATTTCAAAATGAATTGCTTACCTTTGTTTTAGTAATCAGTTTATAGAGATCAAAGATGTTTATTTACACGATACAATATCGGTCTATAATATTATTAATAGCAGCGTTTTACCTGAAATAAAACGCATATTAAAATACTTACCTCACTGGAAGCTTTATATTGAGAAGGCGTATCCGGTTCCGTCGTATTTCCATTCGTTTTAGTACTTTTTACCCGTGTGTATCCGGTCAAGTGGCGCCACCTGGCGGGTGCGATTCATTTTTGCTTCGTAAAATGAAACACGCCATATTGAATTCATTGGCTTAATTTCACCAGGCAGAGATTAAAGTGAAAGCTTCCAGTGAGGTAAGTATTTTAATATGCGTTTTATTTCAGGTAAAACGCTGCTATTAAACTACTGTACCGTCACTGGAAGCTTTATATTGAGACCTGTTTGTTATCGCCTGGTGTCGCCACTTGTATAATTAGGTAACCTAGCGCCAATGTGACATTTAAATATTATAGCAACAAGTATACAATAATACAATTTAACTCTTAGTAAAAGACTAGTATAGTATTATATAATCTGTGGTAAAAGTGATTTACGAATCAACCAAAATTGAACCTGTAAGTGTAAAATATTCATTTACTATTTTTAATTACTTATGTAATAATAAGCTTAATCATTTTGCTACAATCAAAAATCATAAGTAATGTATAATCTTATTTCACACATACATTTGTTTATTTAACCAAGCTTATTTAATGCTTTAAATATTTGTGTTACACCTACTTTCAGATTGACTGCTGCTCATATCTCTCGCCTGTAAAAATGCTGGAACGTATTAGCTGATCGCTAATTTTCTCAGCCAAGATTTCGTCAAGAGAACGATTCTCCAACCAACTCTTCCGAGAAACCGCAGATCGAACGCTTCGTGAAAGTGCTGTAATACCTGCTTGTTCAAACAACGTTTTAACCTAGACTGCTATGACAGTGCATGATGTAGGTTTAGCGATACTTCTTACCGTAAAAAACAAATTAAATGATTTGGTTGTGCAACGTCTTTCATGTAATGATTAATAGTTATTTCAACCCATACTAACGGAGTGCTAGTAAAGTATTATATGATCTGTGAACAAGGTTAAGTTAGTATGATCAGCCCAGCCAGACTGTCTATAACTACCTGCAGTCGGTTTTTGAACGGATTATCGGCCAAAATGTGATACTGCTATTTGATCTAACGCAGTGATAACGATATTTAAGAATAAGTTCAGGTCGTGGATGCGAATTCCTGAGCAAAGTAATACTAGTGCTATACTAGTGTGACGCGATACTTGAAACAAATTACTACTGTCTACTGTATAGTCCATTAAAAAGCGAAGTTAGTTCACTAATTTCCTAGACCGGTGGCTTGAAAGTTTTCGGATTTCTAGCTAATAGAGCTATTGATTTTAGAGTGTGCTTAACCAAAAAATGAAAGCAAAGTGCTAGCGTTACATAATGTAGATGTAGAGACTACAAATTGATGTAAAATAATAGTATTGTATGATTACTTGTTAATCAAAAGTAAATCTATTTGTGACCCCGTAGGCATTTTTACGTCAACTTTATTAGATTTACAGCAAGAAATCCAACGATTCAAGCCACCTCATATGTTTTTAGAGTAGGCTTCCGCCAGGAATTTTTAAGCAACGATAACTGTTCAGTGTTCCATGTTGTTATTGCTTCTGACCACCCTATATTTCCACACATCGAGAGTTATGTTGTCAACCAGCGGAGGTGGAAGCCCTGTCGATGCGTTTTTGGAGATTTTTCAGTGTCAATGGTGCTGCCAAAGCTTGAGCTTTGAAGTCGGCTCGCCAAAATACCATTGCCCACCGGGGAACTACTACGAGAAATATTCCCGTTGACTGATTTAGGTGAGCAAAGACTCTGAGGACTAGAAACCGTGGTGGGAACAGCCACGCAAGTTGGTAATTCCATAGAACACTGAACACGTCGTGAAACAAAGTTTGGCGGTCTGTTAGGTCTCGGGACATAATATAATTGTTGACATACATGTCTCCGGTCTTGTACTTACTATGTTTCTTATTTTGCAAACACTACGTCCACACAGGCCGGTAGTAGATGCCACTCGATGAGGAGGCGACGATGACGTGCCAGATGGTTTGCAAGATTGATTTGACTTTGAAGGGCATATAGAATAGCCAGCATCTCATTCCGGTTGCAGTGTAGACCTTGCTCTTCCTGTGACCAATTGCCCGATAGGGCATCTGTTGTCAAAAAGTTCGCCGGATGCGGGTATGATAAAAGACAATTCAGTCCACCAAACCAGTAGGTAGGTCATTGTCGACAGATCTGGAAATCTGTTCATGAACATTATCATTGACGATGGTTGAGTCGTTCTCGAGGAACAACAAGGCTGGCAAAATTAATTATTAAATTATTATCTGCAAATCTTTTACGGTTACCTTTGTTTGTTTGAGAACTTGATCAACTTTCTGAAATATTTTTATAGATTTTTCTTTGGGTAGAGATTTTAGGTTGTCCCAGGGACTCCAAGTACAAATGCCGAGATATATTATGCTCTTTTGTTGAGGACTGATTTCTCGACATTGACTACCCATTTAACGTTTGGACTGCGATCTTGACATGTTCGTGAAGTAAGTCTGCTTTTTGGTATACTATCAGGTAATCTTCAAGATATACAACGATTCTGTCATTCCAATTTTATCGCAATGCCTGAGCCACCTAATTTTCTTAGTATAGAAAATATTTTGGGGGCTGAAGTCATTTCTGGCAGCTCTTTGGCAGACATTTCTGCAACATGACGTGTGAAAAGATGTTTATATTTTCGAAAAAATGGTTTTTGATAACAGTGTATCTTTTCTTCCACTGTGAGTGGTAGTGCGCTAACTGACCTGCTCGAAAACATTGAGTCATTCATTGTCCTTGTAAGAAGCGCTCGTGGCATAACTTGCTTAGCCAATCTTCACCGATTATCTAAGTTAAACAACGTTCTGTGCGGTCACTATTTGGATGGGTGGCAGTTAGTAGCATTAACATCTGAGCGCTTACGTGCTTCGGAGAGCACGTTAAAAGGTCGGTCGCGACTCTAGAGCAGTCGTTGAGAGACGACGGAGGCCGTAAGGCGGCCTAAAAACTCCGTCACCAGAATTGGTCACTAACTCATACGAGCTTGCTTTCTTATTCATTGTACTTACCTTTCTGGTTTCCTCTCGGAGCATTCGAGCGTCCTCATCTCAGCTGTTTTCACGGTCGGGCCGCGAGCCCTGTTGTGAAATGAACCTCTCCCATGATTGTACATAGTTATAGTTCTAGTATTGAACATTGGACAACTGACTCCTGTACTGAAAGTTGTTATGGAAACATCCACCCCGCGAGGGTGGGTTGGGTTGCTTGCTACAACAGAGCATATTATTATACAAAAGGAGACTAGGCTCGTTATTGGTAGGTACATGTTCCACGCGATGGAACTATAGACTTTCGAATCGAACGCCTTCCGCCCGCGAGGGGCGGCTGTTGGACTGATAACATCCACCCCGCGAGGGTGGGTTGCTACAACCATGCATATGCATTGGGAGACCAGGCTTATGGGTGCACGTTCCTCGCGACGGCACTATAGACCATCAACGCCTTGCCCCCGCGAGGGGCGGCTGTTGCACTGATAACATCCACCCCGCGAGGGTGTGTTGCTATAACCATGCATATGCATTAGGAGACCAGGCTCATCATGGGTAAACATTTCTATAGACTATAGACTTTTGATCGAACGCCTTGCCCCCGCGAGGGGCGGCTGTTGCACGGATTAGATTTCTCCTGTGAGAAACCATCAGATTTGAGTGGCTTTGCGGGACACCCCCTGCTTTTCCAGGGCAGCGGTGAAAGGCTCTGACTCAAATATGAAAGTGGCAGACGGGTAATCTATTTAGTGACGCTTCCACTAAAAGGCTCTATGCGCATTTCGATACTTTCGGCTCAGTGGCCGCAAACTAATCACAAAAGATCTGATGAAGTATTAGGTATGTTCATCTATAATAAGCAAATCAACTTTACTTTAAATAAAATAAATAAACCAGATTGTCAAAGTTTACGGTATATAATTTAATTTAATTAATTTAATTATATTTGATTAATTTAATTAGAGCCGTGTGTGCCAGATGACGTAAGGTGTCATACGTTTTACCCCCTTTCGTTTGTTACCAAGTCTATGAAACCTGGAGTATGGTTAAACACCTCAGCTTATCTAACCTCAGACCAAGAGGTACTACCTAAACACTGGACCTCTAGTAGCTTTAGAAACTCTCGGTTCTTCAGCTTTGTCCTACTGAACCGACAATGCATAATTGTAAAAACAAGTTGCAAAGCCATAAACCAAGAAGTTGATGTTGATTTTGACCGTCATCACAGTTCCATCGCTACCACCGTGTAGTGAAACACAGCTTGCTGATTGAACACTAGTTTATTCACATTCGTAGGTAGAGGTCATCTACAAACCGTTTTATAACTACCCACCACTAGGTACTAAATTACTACAGTTCGTCCGTAGGTAACGATGTGGTCTGTGGTTTTCATAAAGCTCTCCACTAACTTCGGAGTAAATAGAAGCCTCATAAAGACAAGTTGTATTCACATTATCAGAATAGCTGGTAATAAAATTGGTAAAAATGTTTTGTAACTCACCCATATTCTGGACTAGTTTCTGCCAGGCTGGTGGCTCACAGTCCATAGATAGGGTAGATAAACATTTATTCAAACCACCATAAAGAAAAAATTGCTGAAAAGGTAAGCTTATTAAAACTAAAATATTAAAGTACCTAAGAAAATGAGCTCGATGAGCTATTGCTGTAAGGGATAAGATAAGATAAATCTTTATTTGCTGGAGGAGTTGCTGCTGGAGCAGCTTTGAACTCGCTTAGGATCAGCCACAACTTGTGGCTTACCAGCCAAAGCGGACTCATACTATCCATTCTAAATAAATAATAAATTTTTTGCACAATAAATTATACCGGATACTAAACTTTTCTAAAATAATAACTTATGTGGGTACATGATCCGAACGGAAAACCGTTAAAAGAATTGATCACGTACAATCATTAAAAATAGAGGGTAGTACTTACAGTTTATTCCTCTTTTGCGTGTCCTTGCAGGGCCATGCTAATCTTAGTTTACTTGCACAGTTTTACTGAACAAAGGTATGGAGAATTTCACTATTTGAAATAATCCTTACTTTATATGATATAAAATAATACTAATATAATATTTAAACTATTTTTGCAACGGTTGTGACAGAGAGAGCTCTGGGCACAAGTTGCTTCGACGGAATACAAAACGCCAATGAATTCAATATGGCGTGTTTCATTTTACGAAGCAAAAATGAATCGCACCCGCCAGGTGGCGCCACTTGACCGGATACACACGGGTAAAAAGTACTAAAACGAATGGAAATACGACGGAACCGGATACGCCTTCTCAATATAAAGCTTCCAGTGACGGTACAGTAGTTTAATGTTTTATTAATGTTTTACATGTAACCTTATTTATTACTTTTATGTATTAGGATGAAAAAAAAACGCTAAGTTGATATAACATCTTTTATTTCCACTAATACTCTGAACTAGAGATATTGCACTAATATTAAATAATTAAAATTATATCCAAATGGAATATTTGGCGCAAAATATAGCTTCTAAGCAAGAATGAAGCTTATAGTTTTTTTTTTTTACTAAATACGTGCTATTTGCACTAATAATGTAACAGTTACTAACCGTCATAATATTTTAGGCGAAACGGCATGTTTCAGTATATACTTTTCTGTTCATAGGTTAATTTTTTAACCCTAAGTGGTTTTTCATAGGCTATTTAATTTCCCACCGTCAAAGCAAAGGCTCTTTCACAGGCAAATTCAATCTGTTATGTTTTCAAAGTAACTAATCAATATCTAACACAAATAATAGGATAGTTAGTAACCGTTTCATTGTGAATCATTTACAAAAAAAATTCAAAACTTCACAGGGCCTAATTCACAGTTTATTTAGTGCTGACACACAATGCTGACAGTTTTTTGTGTTTTACGGACACTAATGAGCGAATACTCAAACGTCACTCAAACCCCACTCAATTTAAGTTCCGCTTAAATTATTGCCATCTCTAACAAATGAGTAATGTCAAACAGAAGCAGAGCAATTTTAAGTGGTGCTCAAATTTGAATGACTTTTGAGTATTTCAGCATAATTATTATGTTTACTACTTTATAGAAGCAAAGTCTGCAATTTTTATTTCCACTTATGTAGCTTGAGATTTGTCAGCTAGTAGGTATTCTTAAAATTTTTAAAAATGCTGACAATGCGTTTGTATTAATGAAAGTAGATATGGTGTCTCTTTACTAGAAGAATAAAGATTTTTTCTTTGGCTTTTTTATTTCACTAGAAGAATTGACTGTTCAAAGATTTGGATACCTACATGTAATTATAACTATTAATTGTGATAAATTGTATTTAATTTTCTTATTACACCGATAATAAAAACTATACGATCTCAGAAAGATCTTAGTTGGAAATTGATTATTTGGCTAACTAACAAATTCAAAAAAGATGGGTGATTAATGAGAATAAGGTACGAATATATTTACAGAATAAGTCAGTACGAAGAATTAACTTTTATAAATTAGCCTCGAATAAAAATGCTTGATAATTTGGATTAGGAACAACATGCCTAATTTTTTACTTTAAAATAGGTAATGGAATGATAAACCCAACTCCGATTTAAAATTACAGGATGCCTTTTTTCAAAAAATATAAACCAGGATATTTTTGGAAAATTTCATGACAAAACCCTGTTAAAAAACTTACAGCACCAAAAACTCTTAAGCAGTGACCTAAGACGGACTCACAACAGTTTTTATAAAAGCACGTACACACGACGACATTTTGCACTGAGCGTTGTAGTTACATCGCTCCGTAGCAACCTCAAAGATATACTAAACTATGTAGATATGTCCTCGTGTCTACTACCATAAAATTACATTCAAATGTCAACTTACTACGCTAGGTACTTTACAAATGAAAATTCGCACACCATATAAAAATATATGCTCAATTATAAGAATAAAGCGGCATTATTATAAGAGAAATCTCACTCTAAAGGCAAACATAGATTGCTACTCTCTATCATTGGGTTTGCGGCTCGCTACGCTCATCTTTAATTTATACAGAGGGGTATATGACAGTCGCAATCGTATCGTTCGGCCTTTTCCACATTATAAGATATTTTCCTTGTGTCTCATGAGAAATGTCGATAAGACATTCAGTCGCTTGACTGTTTATATGAGACCGTACATATTACAATATATTTTTTCTTATGTCGGATAAGACACGCGCCAAACAAAATTTGTCTTGTCTTGTCTCCTATTATGCAAAGGACCTAAACGGTAGCGTATTTGAGTTACAATGCGAGACAGTGATAGCTCGATTGTAGAGTGTTGCCACGACACAGAACAGTGTATTTCGAATATTACGATTACGATTGTCACATTTATTCGTACTGTACCTCTATCACGTATAAATGTGACAAATGTGACAATCGCAAACGTATGATAACGCTAGCGTATCCGAGATACACTGCGCGGTGACACTACAACGATTGGCAGTCGAGCTGGCATTGACGCGCAATATAACTCGAATACATTAACGCGGCGACTGTCAGATTTGTTCGTGATAGAGATACCGAACCCAATCAGGGGATAGGTACACTGGAAAGTGTGACGGAGTTTGGTGCCACGAGAATCAGAAGAAAGTTTACTATGTCCTTTACTATGTCAACATGATAATTTTGTACGACACAATAATTGCAGGAAAGAAGTAATCCGTATTCTACCTTTTTGGTATGAAACGGAACTATACAGCAAGAGATATAGGATATTTCTGTTATCAACAATCTTCATATAACTTTGTCAAACTATGAAGATTGGAATTATAAACTTTATACTGGACAAAACATGCTTATTACTACCACTAACATGGCCATATTGACCATTGACCATCCAACATCGAAAACATAAAATTCATACGTTTATCGTTGCTTCAACGCGATATAACCGTATTCACATAGAACGCAGGTTACTTTACTGATCACCGGCGCATAATGCTGCCGGTTTTTTGATTTCTATGCTTAGTATGAAGTCTAAGGAGGTATTTTTGAATTTATTTATGAACTAAATTGACCTTGCCGGTTTTAGTTCAGAAATTCCCTTGTTGCTTACGTCTGTAAACTAAAAACTTGAAGAAAGTTAAAAGAGTTTGTTCCTTGGCAAAGAAATGACAAGATTGGTGGACAATATCAGACAGGTAGCACGTAGCTATCTCGTAAGATTGGATTTGAAAAATTACGTGTTTTTTACTTTTACAACCAGCTTCATTTTGGAATACGACTTAACAACACACACATCAGTTACATTATTTTCACAAAAACTTATAACTAGTTTCAAAACCAATTATGGTCGATATTTGCCGTCTAGATCTAGTTTCTAGTGAAAATGTGTGCAACCATAGGTAGTTAAAACTACAACCGTCCTTTTCGCACCACCACGCATAAAGTCGCGTTATGCAGGTGTGAGAGAGAGCGATGTCTGCTTAGTAGAAAAACAGCAGTCGCTCTTGAGCAGTCCCGGAGAGCAGACGCCAGCCGCGTTTGATGTTCAGGTACTGGAGTATAGCACGCAAGCAGATTAGGACACCTGGAATTAAAGTTATGATAAGCAGTTGCATACTTACACAGTTCTTTATGTGATAGATAGACTTCCCCCCCCTCCCTAGTGTGACGTCACATACCTTGCAATTGAGCACCTAGAAATTATCAAATTAAAAAAGCACATGATATGAGTACCAAATCACATAATTCTAAATATCTTGAGCTGTTCAATATCCAGGCAAAGTCCAGTCTTGTATTTGTCGCCACAATATATTCGCCAACCATTGGAAAATCATCGATGACTAATTTGGCTTTAAATATTAGTTAGAATAAGTTAGAATAGTATAAGATTTTGAAATATGACGTCACGAAACTTAGGACCCCTACCACTCCTTGTCACACAATGTCACACTTCGTCGACCCCCTTCCTCCTCCTTAACGTGTGACGTTATTTATGGATGACCCTTATTCGTCTTGGTAAATTTATCCCTAAAGCTACCAGGGCCGTCTATAGTAACAGTGATAAATCTGAACGATTAGATATAGCTAAGCATTTGGCTGCCAGCACACGTGATGGTAAGTGTAGCTGCAGACTGTCTGAACTGTGCCTACCAATGTGTCCGAAATACTCAAGGTCGCGCCCGAGACAGATCGTAAAGAAATAAGGAGTAAGAAGAACCACTTACCAATGAAATTCAAGCGCTGAACAGAATAATGGAGGAGCTAAGACCTTCAAAAGCTGAAAACCTAAGGCCTCTAACGCACTAGCGGTTAACCGCGGGGGCGGCTAACCGCGCGGCTAGCCGCGTTTCCAGTTTTATATGCAACCGCTTGTGTTCTGTGTCTGGGTGTTTCTATGTATTATAAGTATGTATTTACAAAAAAAAATGTATGTATGTATTCTATCAGTCATCTAGTTTCCATCGTACAAGCTTTGCTTAGTTTGGGACTAGAAGGCGTTGTGTTAAGTGTCCGTGAATATTTATTTATTTATTTATTATTTATTATTGTACGCACTTAACCGCCACAAAATTTCAAACGCCGCTGGACGCTCAAACGAACCGCCTAGGCGGCCAACCGCTAGTGCGTAACAGGCCTAAGGGATAGAAGACTCACCGAAGCCCATGATCAGCCACCACAGCCAGGTGTTCTCGTGGCTACCGATGGCGGTGGAGTGCTTCACAATGAGCGTCCACTTGGCCAGCGAAAGGCCGAAGCCGGCCAGCGCACCGTACCGACTCGCTACCGTGTGGCAGAAACACATCAGAAGGAGGAAGCCGATCCAGTTGAACAGGAACGCGACTGGAACGTTTACTAAACGTTTAGTAGTTGTTTTTAATCCCAAGACCAAAAAACGCAAGAGTTGTTAAGGTAGCCTTTCGAACTAAGCGTCACAGACGCAGCGTCTATAGCGTCACCAACGCCGCGTCACTAACGTCCCGACAGTGACGCTTTGGTGACTTTGGATAACCACAACAGACGCACAGTCGGTTCAAAGTTTCGCCGCGCGCCTCCCCGACCGGATGGATCTATAATCAGTCTTATCATAAAACAATAAATTTCAAAATACAGCGACACTGCAAGCGCGGCCGAGCGACTGACGCGGCCGTCTGACAACGCGGTCACCGCGGCACTGTGACGTCACAGGCGCCGCGTCAGTGTCGCTGCGCTCGAATGACGTTCCCTAGAATTTCATACATTTGCATAGAACATCGATCTGTCGCTCTGTCGCAGCGCCACTGACGCTAAAGACGCTTAGTTCGAAAGGCTACCTAGCTTGACGGCGTTGTGGGTCTGTCTGTTTGTCTGTACCCACGTAGCTAAAAAAGTAAGGTTCCGAATTGAATGTGTTTGTTTTGAAAGAAATCTGGTTGATCTGTAATGGTTCTTAGCTATGTTTGGTGAAAATTGGTGAAGCCGTTTCCTAGTTATAAAGATGTTCATCAGCTCTAAAACCAGTTTTGAAGAATCTCACGCATAATTCGATCCCCAATAAGAATAAACATTTGTGCGTGGGTAATATGGATGTTTGTTCTGTGTCTATGTATATAAGTATTTTATGAGCAACTCGCTTCCGCCCGCGACTTCGTTCACGTCCCATTGGATCCCGTAAATTTTTTGGGATAAAAAGTATCCTATTTTACTTCTAATACCTCCAAGAATTTGTGTACAAAGTTTCATGATGATCGGCACAGTAGTTTTCGCGTGAAAGCGTAACAAACAAACTTACATTCACATTTTATAGAATTAGTATGATGTAGTTCCCATAGTACAAGTTTGGGACTTGAAGGCGTTGTGTGAAATATCCAATGATATTATATTTATAATTAGAGTTTGAAACATTTAGTTCATGCCAATGTCAATGGGTCTTTTGATGAACTACAGTTCATACTCCAAGGTATGATGATGATCAGCAATGATGAAGAGGAACCAATGAGATTTTCATGGTAGGAGTTCTATATTTACCAAAGAAAGCAGTTAAGAACATGTAGTCAGTGCCTAGTAGATCATTGCTCGCCAGATTATCATCCACAGCAACAGCATTGCCGTTCACTGTCACAAATGCTGTGTACGTCCTGGGCTGAAAAAAAAAAGATAAAATATTAATGACTGTAATTTCTAGGCAAAAACATTCCCTTAAATCTGTTAGGGATCTGTCAGGGTATGCCCCAATATTACTTTTCGATGAACTTATCTTGTAATGATTGTTGTTGAATTTACATCTGAGCATCTTCTCTGTGCTGCAGAGGGCACGTTAAACTGTACCTTCCAGATTTGCAGTCGTTAAGCTAGGCCTTAAGTCGGCCTAAACCTACTTTTAGCAAGTAATGGTGTAATTAGTGACTTACTTATCATCATTATTATCAGTCATAAGACGTCCGCAGCTGGACATATGCCTCTCCTATAGATTTGTAGAACTAACAATTTCGGGCTTTTTCTATCACGGATTTCTAGGGAAAATTGCGATCTCCTCAGGTTTGGTCTATAGTTTGCATATTATTGCTCTCTCTCATTATGACTACTTGTGTATTGTTATCATTTTCCTCACAGTTACATTGTCTCGTCATAATAGGATGACAATAAGTTACCCAGTGGATTTGACCTATTGTATTACAAATACAAGTTATGATCAGTGTGAATTGTTTTGAATATGGTATTGTATGTAGTACTTTTGATGTCTATTTACTAAATTCGCTAAAATAAGATATAGCTGATTATACTATTATGTACATGTACAATAATATAAGTACATATGTATTAACGGGCAGATTGCAAAACGAGAAGTAATTAAAAAAATAACAATATTATGTGTTTGATATGAAACTGTAAGTTACCTGTGCTGGTGCATCGCTTTCCATCTGCTTCTCGCGTTGCACCTCTTCATATGTTGGCAGCTTGGAGCTGATCGGCATGTCCAAGTTCAGAGCCATGTCGTAAGGCGGAGGCGCCGTGTAATCTGGCATCGGAGGCGGGATCTCTGTCTGATCTGAAAACATTATACATGAAGGGGCAATGTGATTAATTGTGAAATTACTAGCTGTGCCCGCGACTTCGTCCGCCTGGAATAGTGTCTTCGGGTACCGAGTTTTTTCGCATAAAAAAGTAGTAAATGTCCTTTCTCAGGCTTTAAACTATCTGTGTACCAAAGTTTATTTAAATCGGTTCAGTAGTTTTGGCGTGAAAGCAGACAGACGGAGTTACTTTTCGCATTTATAATATTAGCTAAGATGAAGAAAGAGCCCTCATAAGGGTTGTAAAAACCAGAGAGGAAAAATGATGCAACACCATATACGACATGACAGCTTAATTAAAAATATCACGGAAGGAAGGAGAGGAAGGGGAAAACCACTTATCTATAGCTTGTTAACGACTGTCGTCAGTTAACTCAGTTTTGTTAATATTGGAAATACTTAGCAGTATTTTTATGTAAAAAGTACATAATAGCATTAGTAAAATAAGAATTCAAAGAATTTTTTTTAGGATTCTGTACAATTAATGGTTCTCAGATATTTTTAATACCTTCATAGGTGTGTACTTACAATGATCATAGCAAGCCGATATTGAACAGTGAGTTTACAAAGGCAGAAGCAACATGACATTGGCAATCCTTTATTCAGGTCATTGCAGGTTCAATTTATTGTTACGGCTATTTGTACTATTTGGCTCGGTACCTTTTGTGAATGAATAATAGCATTGTAGGCTGAGTCTTTCTATGATCCCAATGTCAATAGGTAGGTACCTACCTACCTAACTATTGTTGTTATGGCTTTTGAGTCATAAAAATGTGCAAGTTTCACGATTTAGGTACCCTGATTCCAACTCTGGGTATATCACTACAAGAGCCAAGTAAGTCTATGATAGTCCACATTATGTACAACATCCAAAATACGTACTAGTGATGACAGGTGGTGGAAGATTCGCATCCATCGTTGAAGGCAGAGTAGGTAGCACAACACACAGATGTGTTGGCGCAGTAACACTATCAGCACGCGAATCCCTCTGTAATAAAGTAAATAACAGCTTTCACAAAATGCTAGTACGTAAGCCGAGAGCAAAACAAGATTTTGAGCATACTCTACCATGATCAGATTGTTTTCGTCGACACTACCGTACGTAGCCCGATGTTTATGGCTAAGTATGTATCTACTTTTGCCTGTAAGAATAGATAATTTGATAAACACAGTTGTTCAAGGTTTCTCGAGGAATCTTTATCACAGGCGCACCCCCCCGCATTCGATCGACATTTTTTTTGATTGCTTGGCTTGATTGTACAAAAAAAATACTCTTGCTTGATTGATTGCTTGCGTTTCATTTTTAGCAAGCAACGTTCAGAAACATGTTCGAACTCTAAGGTTTATTGATGGACAAAAATATCTGAAGATATCTTCAATAGAGTTACAAATTCAAACTCTGTGTAATCTCTTTATGAAGGTAGGTATGTAATAGTTATACTTACTATGTAATAAAATCTATTTGTAGTCGCGTCATTTTGTTCCAAAGAACATACTTAAACCATACAGGTTTAAGTATGTTCTTTGGAACAAAATAAACAGCAATTACTAGGTATTCGAACGGTTTTGAACAAAAGATACTGTCAATGTCATTTCTTCTGTCAAAGTGTGTCAAATCACCAATCAAGTCTACGTATTAGCCATGAACCTAGGAATCTATGGACCAGGCATTATACATCTCTATGAACAGTTCTCCCTGCGGCCGGTCGCCATGTTTTAGCACAGCCAACATCAAGTACATCAGTTGTCATAGCGACTTGTTTTTTTCAGTGTTCTCAAAAAAATTTAGTGTTCTACGCGAAAATTGTGCTTGTTAGTAGTGCTAGAACTTGCAGAATACTGCATTTATTATGGGTAGGTGCAGTGTGTTAGGTTGCCGCATGAAACACCATAAAAAACATCCCATTATAACGTTGCACAGGCAAGTTACCGAATTCATTCAAAATATCTTGTTTTTCCTATTATTTTGAAAGATTTTGCTATTAGTGGGAATGTTTAAAATGATATTCTTGCTTTTCTGTAATCATTTACTGTTTTACCATTAATATTATGTGATTTTATAAGAAAACTAGTTATAAGAAAATAATTCTCCCTTGTAAATAGAGTTTCGGTAGTACGGCATTTTCATTTTTATCGATATCGATAACTTAGCGACAGGTGAATATAATTAAACTCGGATTTCTTTTTTATTATTTTAGATTGCCGACATCTAAAAAAAAAAGAACATTGGCTGGATGTAATTGGGTTGGAAAACTTAAATAGATCAACGAAACATATTTTCATTTGTTCCCTGCATTTTGAAGAGACATGTTTTAACCGAACTTTAAATATTTTTCGAACTTGATTATGACTGGGATCGACGGTTTGATGAACCCTTATATTTGATTATTGTGAACATAATTATTTTACTTGTAAAAGGCATTTTTAGAACTTGATTATAACCGGAACGGCTTTTACAGTTTTTATTAAACCTGTTTGAAATGATAATTTTCGTTTTATTTAAGTTTTAAGCCGGCGGCACTGTGTGTGTGTACTACTCGTAGAAGCCTTTATGAAGAAATCTAAAAGAAACTCATATGCGATTTTTTTAAATTCTGTAAACACCGTGCAATTCAACTATCGATATCGATAATAGTGCGCGCAGCTCTACGGCAAGCCTCCATCTTTGTGCCAGACTCAGATTAGGTATGCACGTTTTTTTCGTAGGTATGTCATCTCTATTCTTTTTTCCCTTACTCTATGGTATTAGCGCCTTAGGTAGCGGAGCTGTTTGTAAAAAAAGAAGAAGAGCTTTTTGTTTTTGTATGTTCTTGTTCGTGTGTGTGTGTTTGTTTACCCGTGCGTGCCCGTGTTTTGATTTATGAAACTGTAAATTTTGTGGAATTAAATCATGAAGGTGGCCCTTATGGTGGCTGAAAAGCCATCTCTTGCCCAGAACCTTGCGGCAATACTGAGTAATGGAAAATGCAGCACTTCAAAAAGTATGTACCTACTTATTCTGTACGTAATGAAGATGATGAAGCCAGATTTTGATATTACCGAACTACCGACCGTTGTAAATTTTTTAAAATATTTATTTACAGCTTCAAATCAATCATGTGCCGTGCACGAATGGAACGGGACATTTAGGAACGAGCCAGTTCACTATAAAATGACTTCTGTATGTGGGCATGTGATGTCTCTAGACTTCCCTGGAAAATACAATAGTTGGGACAAGGTGGATCCGGTAGAGTTGTTCTCTTGCCCCACTGAGAAGAAGGAGGCTACGCCAAGACTGCGGATCCCACTGTTTTTGTCGCAAGAAGGACGAGGTGCTGATTATCTGATACTGTGGTTGGATTGCGATAAAGAGGGAGAAAATATTTGTTTTGAGGTAAGATGCTACCTGTATAGTTCATCTTAAGTATCACCAAACCCAATATTTAATCCTTAAAACAAGAATTTTCTGGTTTAATAAGTAGAAGGAAGTAACTGTTCATAATGCAAAAGTAATGCATGGCCATTAGAGTCAATTTATGTTATCTTAGATTTTTCTCCTTGTTATGTTTCAAATCTAAAAAAAAATACTATGCTATAAGGCTAAACCTCTGGGTTTTTAGGTGATGAACTGCGTGCAAGGCTATATGAAAGGAGATGTGTACTCACCGCAAGTGACATTCCGAGCCCGTTTCTCTGCTATCACTGATAAGGACATCAAGGCAGCTATGAACAGCCTTGTCAGACCCAATGAGAATGAGTCGAGGAGTGTTGATGCTAGACAGGAACTGGATCTACGAATTGGGTGTGCTTTTACTCGGTATCAGACTAAATATTTCCAAGGTAAGTAAATAATGCTTCCGACTGGTACTGATTTGGACCAGTTGAGCTATCTATAAATCGTTTGCAACGGTTTGTAGATGGCTCAACTGTTTCATGTGTATTTCGTAAATATTGTAAATACTATTGTAAAAACTAATAAGTTTTAATTTTCTTTAAGTATTGTGGGTTTTTTAATGTTTTTTATTCAATAAAAATTTTAGTAAATAACTAATAACTATTATTTTGTACAAGCACAAATTTTTGATGGTAGTTTAAGATAGCCATCTGATATTGAAGGGTTAAGTTAGTTGTGCTTGTTACAGATTTATTTAACTAGCTTGTGCCTGCGTCTTCGTCTGCGCAGGATTAGAAATGCAATTTGCTATGTGAAATCTTCTAGGAGTTTCTGAAGAGTTCATATCCCGTTAGATCCCCTTGATATTCCGGCATAAAAAGTAGTCTTATGTGTTAATCCAGGTCACAGACAATATTATTCCAAGTTTCACCCAAATTCATCAGTAGTTTGGTGTGAAAGAGTAACAAACATCCATACATTGTTACAAACTTTCGGTTTTAAATTATTAGTAGGATAACATGCCCACAAACTCGTGTTTTTTAATTCAGGAAGATATGGGGATTTGGACTCCTCTGTGATATCTTACGGACCATGCCAGACCCCAACTCTTGGCTTCTGCGTCCAACGGCATGATGAGATCCAGACCTTCAAACCAGAGACATTCTGGGTACTCAGAGTGACAGCTAGCACTGAAGAGGGGAGGGAACTGCCCTTGGAGTGGAAGAGAGGTCGAGTTTTTGAAAAGGATATTGCGAATATGTTTCTTGCTGGAATTAAGGAGATAAAAGAAGCTAAGTAAGTTATCATGATGATTAAAATAAGCTAAAATCATGCCTATATACTTTTGTTTTGAATGTGAATTTTCTAGGATATTTCTAATGTTAAGTTGCTTAGTAATTAGTTGCATTACATACTTATTTAATTTTTTGTTTATTAGTGTGGTCAGTGTTAATGCCAAAGAAAAAACTAGGACGCGACCAGTGGCGTTGAACACCATCGAACTAATGCGGGTCGCTAGTGCCGGCTTAGGTATGGGACCGCATCACGCTATGCAGGTAATTGTAACTCTTATCTCCTTAGAGTTAGAGTTCTTAATTGTATTCTGTTTTACCGTTTATTGCGATATAATACCTACAGTTTATATCAAAATGGCCGATAATTTTACAAGAGTCGTGGCTCAGTCGATAGGTAGCTCTGCCTTCCGTGCTGTGGGTTGTGGGTTCGATCCCCACCGAGAAAAAACATTTGTGTGTGGCAACCATAGATGTTTGTTCTGTGTCTGGGTGTTACTATGTATTATAAGTATGTATTTACAAAAAAAAATGTATTTAAGTATTATATCAGCAATTAGTTCCCATAGTTCATTTTCACGGCGAGACACTGACTCGATTGAGCGCCTTGTGGTTCAGGGACAGGTGGAACGTACTAGACCGCGCGGCAGATCGCCTATGCGATGGACCGACCAGATAAAGTCGGCGGTAGGTGGAAACCTTCAAGAATGCTCCCGGATGACTATAAATAGAGAGAAGTGGCGAGAAATCGTGAGGCGTGCCACAGCCATTGATAAAAGTAATACATAACGACCACGACTGCTCTGCCAAGAGTGTAACGAATAAGAAGAAGAGTTCCCATAGTACAAGCTCTGCTTAGTTTGGGACTAGAAGGCGTTGTGTGATAAGTTTAAGAATATTTATTTATTTTATAATTTATTTCAGATAGCGGAACGTCTATACACAAGTGGGTACATATCCTACCCCAGAACAGAAACTACAAGTTACGGCGAGAACTTCGACCTTATAGGCGCGTTGCGATTACAACAAAACTCTAGTAAATGGGGTACGGAGGTAAAAGCGATAATCGCTAATGGATTGAACAGGCCTAAGAAAGGTCACGATGCTGGGGACCATCCTCCTATAACGCCTATGAGGGCTGCTTGTAAGTTGTAATTATTTTTTTTCTCTTACGTAACTTTTTTTTAATATCCTTGGGTTTTATTTTGCTTCTACTTTTTATTGCATTTAAAAAGTAGAGGGGAGGCAATATAAGCACTTACGCCTGTCTGTGGTTTTGTGGCTCACAAAGAAATGTGTTTTTGGTACTAAAACTGATATCTGTGATGAAGGTCCTTGGCAAAATTTTATTATGTTTGATGAATCCCAATTTTGTTGGGGTCTCGGGCGTGTTTGAAACATCTTTCAAAGCATTCAGAATCAAACCAAGCCAAGGTTTGATGATGCAAGGTTGACAGAACGGCTTGGTCTCATAATCCCCTTTGAGCCGTCCCCTTAAATAAAAAGGGGATTATGAAACAAAAAGTCTCATAATCTCCTTGGTTGCAAAATTTCTAAATCAACCCGTTTGGACAAAATTACACCGTAATAGCTCAAGACAAAGTCAAATGCTTTTATTCAATAAAATGTCACTGGTCACTTCCAGGGTACTCTGAAGGCGTGTCGGTTAAAGTTTGAGATCTTTTAAAGAACCTTCAGTTGAGACAAACCGCGAAGAAGTTTCAATGAGTCTTGCAACAATCTATCTATTTACGGGGTATTTCGGGCGCAGTGCTTAAAAAATTTGTAAAATTAACATGTTTTCCACAGCGGAATCGGAACTAGAAGGCGACGCATGGCGTATCTACGATTACATAACGCGACACTTCATAGCGACTTTGTCGCGCGACTGCAAATACCTAAGCACGACTATCACCTTTCAAATCGGCACAGAAACCTTCACTTACACTGGAAACACGTTGGTAGACGCCGGCTATACTGAGATTATGCATTGGCAGGTAATTTTACCAATATTTTAGTATAAGAAAGAGGCATTAGAAACCAAACCTACTTTTACAGAAAGATTGACAGGACGTGCCTTGTGAGGATAAAAATCTCTGCTTACCTCTTTATAAGCAGAGGTAATAGGATTTTCAGTACAAATTATTTTTAACTTCCACCTTCTGACTCCCCAAGACCTTCATAATGTCAGTTCATTGTTTTACCGGATTGTGGTCTTCAATCGAGAGCCTCTTTTTCCAGATTTTCAAATTCATGTCAAATCACAAGTACCTATAGGCCGCGGCGCGGTTTAATAGCTTTCGGCAAAAAGGGAATATCTATATGTATCCTATTCTATCCTATATCGATTTCGCTGCTTAAAGCACCCTCCAACTTCCTCTCTTCAAGGTCAGAGCTATTAATCCGTGTCGGATACTTGCCCATCGTTTTCTCATAATATGTGCATGATAACTAGCTTACTAAGTTGATTATTACAGGCATTTGGCAAAGATGAGTTTATCCCACCACTAAACGCAGAAGACATTCTGAAGGCACATGATCACCGATTGGTGGAATGTCAGACACTACCACCGGATTACCTGAGCGAATCCGAGGTAACATTAACAACATTATTTCAATTCAATAAACTTTATTTCAGACAACAAATATTCATTTACATTCTATTTCCTGCTAATATTATTAAAGTAAAAGTTTGTAAGAATGTATGGATATTTGTTACTCTTTCACGCAAAACTACTCGTCCGATTTGGATGAAACTTGGAATATGAATCAACAGAACCCACAATGTACTAACAGAACTCACTGTGTACCAACAAAACCCATGTATAGTTCGTTATATGAATTAACACATGCTACTTTTTAATCTGGAAAATATCAAAGGGAACGCGGACGAAATCGCGGACGGAACTAGTGTATTTAGTATCTATGTACAAAAAGAAATGTATAAAAGTATTCTATCAGCAATCTAGTTCTCATAGTAGGTACAAGCTTTGCTTAGTTTAGGACTAGAAGGCCTTGTTTTAAATGTTTGTGAATATTTGTTTATTTTATCTATCTGTCTAACCTACCTTAGGGGAATAATTATCAATGAATTCTTGCATATTCTCACAGCTGATAACTCTAATGGAGAAACACGGAATAGGCACGGATGCGTCCATTCCAGTCCATATAAATAACATTTGCCAACGGAATTACGTGAACGTCGGTAATGGCAGGCGACTGGTGCCTACTAACTTGGGCATCGTGCTTGTTCATGGATATCAAAAGGTTAGTGCCATCACTCTAAAACTAGTAGTTCGCCCCGAACTGAGATCTCGTGATGGTCGGAAGTTAATAAAACCCAAAAAAAATTTATTGACTTATTGACTGGTTGCAATAAACTTTGCAAATCGCATCGAAATTGCCGTCTAGCTAAGTACCAGTCTTACTTGAACTACAAAATCATTGAAACTCCAAGAAATGTTAGCTCACGTTATACTGGGTTTTCCAATTTTATAATTTTTACAACAACTCAAAAACTATTAGACCTAGAATCAAAATAAAAACGGGTTTGGAATGTCTAAACAAAACCCTATCATATGACACCCCACTTGATATTTATGTACGCCTTTTTTTTTTACTCCCTTTTTTTACTCCCTTTTCCTCATAACTTCACGCCCCCTTGACCGATTTACTTCATTTCACAAACCATTAAAACTTAAGAGTACTATCCGTATAGGTACCTACCAAATTCTGTGAACATCGGATAAGCGGTTCAAAAGATCTCGACGAACAAACATACAAAGCATTTTTGTCCAAGTTGTCACTAAGATCTCGTTCGCTTCGCTCACTCGATCAATTATTTATTGCACACAGAAAATATACACAAACTAGTTAAAACTAAAGATATGTGATAAGAGTTTTCTTCCAGCAAACCTTTGAGGCAAAGGAGAGGTTCATAATAGTGTTGTAGTATAATTTAGGCGCTTCATCATTTGTTTGTTTAAGGCCCGTATGTCGATACAGAAATCATTACTCAAGCATAGATTTGAGAAGAGATTTTCATACAAAAATCTAGGCTTGAACAGACAATCAGTATACGGGCCTTAGTAGTTAGTATTACCAATAATTTTGACAGCTAAAACAACCAGAGCAACAACTTATGTGCTGTGGGTCGTGGGTTCGATCCCCACCGGGAAAGAACATTGGTGAGTGGTAAATATGAATGTTTGTTCTGTGTCTGGGTGTTACTATACATATACAAAAAAATGTTCTATAGACAATCTTGTTCACATTATACCTACAAGCTTTGCTAAGTTTTGAACTAAAGAGAAGAGTTGTGTGAAATGGCCATGGATAGCCCAATTCGAGTCGAGGCGAGGATTATTCGAGGTAACGACTAAGAATATACGTCCTTGCAACATTGAGGTATCTTTCAGATCGATCCAGAACTAGTCCTTCCAACAATGCGCACAGCTGTCGAAGAACAGCTAAATCTAATCGCGGTTGGTCGCGCTGATTTCCACGCGGTCCTAACTCACACTGCAGAGATATTCAGGCGAAAGTTTCAGTACTTTGTGCGCTCCATCGAACAAATGGACCAGCTGTTTGAGGTTAACTTCTCATCGCTGAAGGCGAGTGGGAAAGCGCTTTCTCGATGTGGGAAGTGTAGGCGGTATATGAGGTATATTCAGGTAAGAATATTTATTTATTTGTTACATCAACAAGGTAGGCACCGAACCGACAGTTTCGAAATTAATAAAGTCAACTTAGGGCAGATTCGTCCAAAAGTCATGATATTCCTGAATAAGTATCCCTTGTATAACTTTACTCTTTGAATTTATTCTCAGATAAATTCGTTTTTGTTTTTCCATTGCAATCTTGAGAGTAGCCAATTCTAGGTATTATTATTCTGTATATACATAAAAACCAACTTAATTCAAAATACAATTGCTTAGAGAGCGCAACACAATAATACATGTGCACACAAATTATCCGGGTGTCAAGTTGTCAATATCTATGAAAACAAACAGCTGTTTTGTCAAATGAAGCAGCCGCCATTAAAATATTCGACAGATAACTTAATTATACCATAGATTTTGGCAGTATAACGATTTATTCTCGGATGGACAAGTCATTCCTGGAATAAGACTTGGTAGATCAAAAAGTTTCTTATCACTAGAGTAATTATTGGTTTTATTCACAGTATAGACTTATACTGCGTATAAATAGTTTGGTCGAATCCGCCCTTAGGGACGCAAGTCCAAATGTCACCTCAATAGATGTAAACCACTAATGATTGTTATCAACAGCTGTACACAGTTGAACTGATAAGAATAAATGATACATGTACCTAAAACAGAATGAATACCAAAATAAACTAAGCAATAAGGTAGTCTAATAAAGCACTGGGTAGTCTAAATATTTCATTTAAATGTAATGTTTGAAAGTGCCTCTGACTACCCCCTTAAAATTCTGCATAAGCTCTTGTGAAATTTGATGGAATATTAATATGGTAAAATGTTGCCAGTTGGTGTCATTCACATCGGCAAATCACATCCTGCTTCCTACTATAATGAATTATAAACGCGAAAGTTTGTAAGTGTATGGATGGATGGATGGATGTTTGTTACTCTTTCACGTAAAAAGTAATGATCCCATTTGGATGAAACTTGGAATGTATATTGTCCGTGACCTTGATTAACACATAGGCTACTTTTTATCCCGAAAAATCAACGGGATCCAACGAGCCGCGAAAGAAGTCGCGGGCGGCACCTAGTATATTATAAACGCGAGAGTTTGTAAGGATATTTTGGTATGTTCCTCTTTCACACAAAAACTACTGATCCGATTTGGATGAAACTTGGAATATATATTGTCCGTGACCTGGATTACCACATAGGCTACTTTTTATTCCACAAATCAACGGAATGTGAACTCTTCAGAAACGCCTAGATTTCGCATGGCAAAATGCACTTCTAATACTACGTTGATGAAGTCGCGGGCACCAGCTAGTGAGTAATAAATTATGTCAAATGTAATATTTAATGTGATTAGAACCCATTACGACATCTTCACTTAATGTATCAGAGTACTAAGGGGTTTGAGAGACTGTTTTGAAAGACAGTTTCTATATAATACACTAAGGTCTTGTTGTATAAATACAATCTTTGACTTGCAACGATACATTATTGCTTGATGCGTGAGTAATGCACTGGCACAGAATAAAAATAACTAATCACTAGGCTTTAGCGACCGTCGCTCTAATTCAAAAAGCACCCTAATATATTTGTCGGCAAGTTAGAGTTTATTGACCGAGCGAGCGAAGCGTCTTTGACCGAGCGAGCGAAGCGTCTCAGTTTCCACATTGGCCAAAAATGCGTTTGTCCGGATGTCTGTCTGTCTGTCTGTCTGTTCTCCTCTACAGGTCGCATTTTTAAACCGATCTGGACGAAACTTGGTACACAGGTTATATGACTTATTAGAATTTTTTTGTCGTCGGGGATTTTTGATTGGAGGGGTACTTTATCTAATTATCTTCATGATGTTTTCCTTCACTGAATGAGACCATCAGCATAATAATAAGCCTTAAATTAGAAATTAATAAAAGTGCACTTAAAGACTTTCAGAAAACACCTTACACGACATTGATGATGTTGATTGATGATGTTGAATATTGGAATATTTAGTATGCTCGCGAGGTCTACAGCTCCCAGAGCCACTAGTGGTAAGAGTGACATTACAAGCGTCTGTCAATGTCATTGGCGTTTGGTCGTGTCGATGGTCGTGGGGCGGCGATCTTGGTGAAGGTTTGGAAAAGAGGTTCTGGACCTTCGGGAACACGAAGAAACGGTTAACGCACCACATCTACGACAAATCGCTAAATATCATGCAAATCCAAGAGAATCCAAACCAAGATGATTGTTTATAACTACTATGAATTATGGCTAACCTACTAGACGTTATATTTTGTGTGCTCAAGCCATGTAAACCATACCATTTCCGATGAAAGGTCTCATGTACCTTTATATTTTTTCAATACAGGCAAAACCGGCTCGTCTCCACTGTTCGCACTGTGACGACACATACACGCTCCCGCAACACGGCACTGTGCGTATCTACCGCGAGCTCAAGTGTCCACTAGACGAGTTCGAACTGCTCTCCTGGTCTTCCGGGAACAAAGGAAAGAGCTTCCCTCTGTGCCCTTACTGCTACAACCATCCACCATTCAGGTAAGATAGTATAAATCTATACTATTACTAGCTGATACCCACGACTTCGTACGCGTGCGAAACTTTCCATCAAAATATTTGTCAACCAGCATACGATGAACCTCGTAGCGAATGGCTGTTTTTAGTTGATCGAGTGAGCGAAGCGAACGAGATCTTAGTGAAAACTTGGACAAAAAGGCTTTGTATGTTTGTTCGTCGAGATCTTTTGAACCGCTTATCCGATCTTCACAGAATTTGATAGGTATACGGATATTACTCTTAAGTTTTACTGGTTTGATAAATAAATAAAGTAAATCGGTCAAGGGGTTGGAAAGTTATGAGGTTCCAAAGGGAGTAAAAAATATATAAAGTCGTACCAAAATATCAAGTGGGCTTTGCGTAGACATTCCAAAACCGTTTTTATTTTGATTCTAGGTCTAATCGTTTTTGAGTTGTTGTAAAAATTTTAAATTTGGTAAACCCAGTATAACGTGAGCTACCATTTCTTGGAGTTTCAATGATTTTATAGTTCAAGTAAGACTGGTACTTAGCTAGACGGCGATTTCAAAGCGATTTGCAAAGTTTATTACAACCATTCGTCAATAAAAAATATTTGGGTTTTATTAACCTCCGACCATCACGAGATCTCAGTTCGGGGCGAACTACTAGTTTAGAGAGTTCAAGCTGTATCTAAGAATCCATATCTTTGATTTCAATAAAATATAGCGTATATTTCAATCCGGAAAAAGAGTTTCTGAATGGCATAAGTTTCGTTGAAATTGGTCCAATAGTTAAGGATCCGCGAACAAACAAACCGACAAACACGATTTTCGGTAACGAGTTCCACTCTTTGGCTGTCCGCATAATAAATGTAGACGCAAAGTGTTTAGTGCGGATTGGTGGCATATCAACCATGAACGGGTGTCTCGTTACTACAATATAGTTATATCCACAGGGATATGAAGAAAGGCTTTGGCTGCAATTCGTGCACGCACCCCACTTGCGCGTATGGAGTCAACTCTACCGGCGTATCCGGCTGTGTCGAGTGTGAAGCCGGGGTGCTAGTGCTCGACCCTTCTGCCCCTAAATGGAAACTGGCTTGCAATCGGTATGTGGACTTTTAGAATTAGAACAAGTTTTAGGGAGTTTAAAAACTCGAAAACCCGATTTCAATTCGATTACGTTGATTTTTCTTTGGACGTGTCCATATGAACCCACCCTGTATGTGTCGTGTAGTTCGTTCCCTAGAACACGTATTAACACCACATACTTTTTATACAAACAAATGATCACCATCAGATGATGATGATGACGATTATGAAAGTTCATTCAGGTTATTCTATGGATCGTAAACAGCACTAAAAATTTACAGGAAAGGAAAATAGGCAATGTTGTATACGTGTCTCTTATTTAACTGCCAAACTACTGAACCGATTTTGATAAATGTATGTGATAATCTGAACGAATCCTTTCACATAAATAAAATGTTTTTTTTCATATCGGTTTATTCATAGAGTTCTGAGATAACAAACATTAAAAAATAAAATAAAAAAAGACGTACAACCGAATTGAGAACCCGCTCCTTTTTTCAAGTCCATTTTGTAACCAACTTGAAAAAAGGAGGGAGTTGAAATAAACCAAGTAAGGTGTATACGATGCAAACCTCCTCCCTTGGCAGGCGAATGACGGCCGGAGGTGTAAAAGAAAGAAGTGGATTTCGATTTGATTTTTGTTGTGACAGAGGAGAGAATATATTTGGTTTTGCAATTCAATTTAACTTTTACTGAGACACCTTACCTTCCCCATAACTTACACCAGGCTTATCAGGTGGGGTTTGTATCAAAAAATCAATGAAATCAAAATATCTTTATTTCTCTAACAAGATATACAAACAATTTTAACAAGGTTGGGACCTTCCTGTAAGTAAAAAATAGTTATGTTGGAACGACCCGCTTGTCCATATCCATGGAATGTTACAGTTAAGTACGTAAGTAGGTAATAAACGAAAATAGAAATATATTATTACAGTAGCGAATATAAGCAGAGGGTGTGTGTGAGTATGTGAGGGTGAGTAAGGGTGCGTTAGGGTAAGATAAGATAAGATAAGATAAGATAAGATAATTTATTTATTTCATTAAAAGCACACTCTTATATTACCTGTATACAATATAGGTGTCTTAAAGTTAACGGCTTGATATCTATATATTTTAATACAAAACCTACACTAAGTCGTAAGACTTGTGTTGTAGGTTCTGCGAATCTTCCAAGGAATTACAGTTACGCCATTATGTATCTTGATCATTTTACATTATAAAGAAAAGAAGTTAAGAAAAAAAAAATGAATCATTATAGAATACAATACAGAATTCATTAAATAGCAAACACAACAGCGTAATAAGTATTCAATAATAATTTCATGCATCTCTAAACAATATCAAGAATACTTAAATTAATTATGAAGGGTTACCAATTACTAATATAAAATTAGGTTTAGCATAATAGCGGCGTGATCGTTGTGTAAAGATGTAAGTCGGGGATGTGAGTGCTGCCGGGATGACTTGAAATTGAATTGGTATGCTTGGTGTATGTGTAAGAACAGACACAATTTGTATTGTATGAAGCTAGGCTTATCGTGATAATTATATTTTCCAGTTGTGACGTAATAATAAACGTGTTCGATGACGCGACCCGAGTCACAGTATCCGATTTGCAATGCTCTGCGTGCGGCGCTCAACAAGTTACAGTGGAATATAAAGCCGAGCGCACTAAACTACCCGCTATGCTCACTGAGATGACTGCCTGTTTGTACTGCGAACCGGCGTTTAGCGCTCTTGTAAGTATATTTATAAGATTACTAGCTGACCCGACAGACGTTGTCCTGTCTTAACTATTTGCAGCACGCATTCTGTCAATGTTATGTCAAACGCCATATTACTGATACAATTTGAATGAAACTTGGAATATATATTGTGCGTGACCTGGATATGCCACTTTTTATCCCGAAAAATCAACGGAACCCAACAGGACGCGAACTAAGAGTAATACAAGCTCTAAGTTGGGAACTTAATACTTATATGTACCTACTATGTCTCTTTCCAAGGGCCTTTCAATGAAAATAATAAAAACTTTGTTTTCACTATCCACATCCATTCTAAAATCTACTCTAAACCCTTGTAATAAAGCCTATTCAGTCACGTGGAATACCTCGCACCATTACGTTTCATCTACAAATGTGATCCACCCAAGTCCTTTACTGAGTTGAAAATGATAAAGCCTTTACTTCTCATTGCAAAACCTACACTAACCCATTGTAATAAAGTGTTTTGATACAATCAGGTTGAGAAGCACCGTGCTGTCGCGTCGCGTCCACAAATGTCGCGGTCACGTGGTCCGCGGACTCGTCCGACCAAACCACGGAATAAGCAGCCCAAGGACAAGATGGCGCAACTAGCTGCGTACTTCGTTTAAAGTAAACTAATCCTATTTATTATTATTTTCTAATCATTTGCAATGGTATTTGATGATTTCCTAAATAAAATATAGTCATGAGCAACACCGCTCTGTAATACACTTTTCAACATAACTACTTGAAAAATACTACAAAGTTAGCAAATCTTTGAAGAGTTGTAACTTTTTACGTTTAATTTGGATTTCTAAGAGTCCAATTAAGTTGTTTTCATCGAAAAACTAACCTTAACTTCTTGTAAATAAAAACTATTATCAACACCGTGTTGTTGCATCTCGTCCACAAATGGCAAGTGTGGACTCTTCCAACCAAATCTTATCCTACTGGTAGGGATGTCTTAATGGAGATTTCTGGAATATATCAGTTTTTATACTCGTGTAGTCTAGGCATAAAATAACTAGATTTCTAGGCGTAAAAAAGCTTAGTATTAAAGTGATCTAAAAGCTTTGTATTTATTAAATTTTTGCAGCTATTACGGTTATTAATATAGCTTTTACTACCAGATTTAGTTGCACATCTGAATAATTTACATGTAATATGTATTTTGTAAGCGATGAAATAAACCAAGTTAACCCAACGTTTGTCTTTAACTGAATCAACTATATAGACATAAACCGCCTAATTATGTTTCCAGATTTATCTTGGATCTAACAAAAACCGCCAAAAACCGCGTCTGTTTTGGACTTAACCCCTGTCAAAGCTGTCAGATTTATATGTTACGTAATATGAAAAAACCTAGTTAAGTCCAAAACAGACGCGGTTTTTGGCGGTCTTTGTTAGATCCAAGATAAATCTGGAAACATAATTTGGCGGAAATAGAATAGATAATACCGGAGGTTATTATTGTTATTATTTCAGTTTCGATTTTTATCTACTCGATTTAATGTCGGTACTATCATTAATGAGCACGGGCCTAAGCCAAGTGCGCATCATTAGATTCAATTTTATGAGAAAAAATGGATCAAGCTAAACATCTGGTTTATTTTATAACTGTAATAAGGTTACAAGAATTAATTGAAAGAAATAAATGTTTTATGAATTCAGGAAACAGTTATGAAGTTTCAAGTTCCCACGGTTCGCGTAAAGGTAATAAATAAAACAAACTAAATATTGAAGTCTTCATTTTTATTGTGAAGGGTATTTTTATCACCTAATATAATATATAGTACAGTACGGTAAGCTTATATTATTACTGTATTTTTCGTTACATTTATACACTTGTTACTCGAAGGTGTCGGTAAAGTATAAATTCTAAACAGCAATGGAAATTGGTACCGCAATTTTTTTTTATACCGGTCGGCTGTAATAAGACTCGAAGGACCCGAAAGCGTTAGCAGTTAAAGTAACAATTAATAATGATTTTTTATGGAACTTATAGTATCAACACCAATGATTTTATTATATATCTTTGATCAACACGAAAAAAAATCGGCTGGGGGTCTTATGCTCAGTTCGGCAGAGATTGTAATCTAATACGGATGACGTCATATTTCGGCCAAAAACTCATTTCACCGAATAATGAATAGAGTTTTCGACGTCATTTTGAGACATACTCGCTTGAGAACTGAGCATAAGGGTGCTTTTCCACCAGAATTAATCTAAGCTACGCTTAATCGTTTAATATTCCACAGAAAAGAGTGGACTCTTCTAACACAGGTTAGATCAACTTAAAAGAAGAGATCCCAACCCTATTAGTTAAAAACTTGTATTTAACAATAAAAACAATTTTGTTTTGTTTCTTATTTGATTTTTTTGAATATGAAAACAATTCCCTATTGGTAGATTTTAAACACATCCTTAGCAACATAGCTTAGGTTAGCTTAGCTCAGATGGAAAAGCACCCATACATTTTTGTCAAGTGTCGAGTACTTTAACCCTCTAAAGTTTTCGGGACTCGTCACAATTACAACCTGGATAAGAATGTTAATTAATATACGACTAGTAACACTAAAACATGTATATTTGCAATTAAAATACAAATAATGGTTTTACACAACTAAAAGAATGGATTTTTGTAGAATATGTGTCTTTCAAATTATGTTATCTAATCTCTATACGTTTTCACGTTCGAAAATGGGGAATGGTTTAACTAAATAACTGTATGTGTTTCTAAACGTATCGTACGTTTTAATAATTGTGAAATCTATAGTTGGTTTTGCTTATCGACGCTGTAATATTTGAACCGATTTTGATACAATTTTGAATAGGTATAGTTAGACATGTGGAATGGTTTATATGCTACTTTTAACCGGCTATGAGGAAGCTGGTGTAGCCAAAACATCTGTTACAATAAGCTCTTTATCAGAAAAAAATTAGTCGTAAGACTCAATCTCCCTGAATCAACAAAGAAAAAGAGAAAAATATCAACCGGCAGTAAAACTAATATCATAAAAAATTTTGGAACTATATTTACACGGGTACAAAGAAAAACGAATTTGTGCCAATTTCTCTATTACATATCACAGATTAAGCCAATATGAAGTGCTAAGTTACATTATGTACATAGGCATCGGAATTTATCCAATATGAAATACGCGTAGGTATGTGAAAAATTAACTTATGTTATATTTTACAAAATATGTGAATCATCTAGACAAATTCTGTCCCCTCTCTACGATTTCATTTTCAAAAGTTAGAAACTCTTTATTCATATTCGCCTGTCATTTTAAATGATCTGTCAATGTCATTTGCATGACAGTTTAAAAACATGACTGCAGATTCAGCCGCCATTTTAGCTAGCGCAGCTGGTAGTTAGCAGCTAGTCTTTAAAATACCAATATGAATAAACCTCTACAAGTTTTTAAGGGATTAATAAATATTTATCCCTTTCTCAGAAGTCTCGAAACTTGCAACTCTTGCTTCCGCCGTCACTATCAAGCAAGCAAAATAATTTAGCAAGATTAAGTTTTATAACTTTGAAGTTTTATATTGTCTAGCTAGAAGGCTGTGAGTTACATCTTACAAAATACAGAACAGATAAATACATTTATTTCTCACCAATTTTTTAAATAAAGAAGCAACTAATTCGCGATTTAAAAGCTTTTAAGATCTTAAATTTGGTCACAGGGAGAATAAAAGTACTTCATTACCAAATCATCTAAGTGCTGGCTGCGATTTCAAGATCTAGCGAATTGAAACTAAAGTTGGTAACACCCAAATCAGGATCACTTTATTTATGCGAATGTTTATCACAATCGTCTATTGTGCTAAAGAAATAAAAATTAGCGCAGCCGGCTTGGATGAACATATATTTTCAATACTATTAAATAATTCAAAGAACGGCGGAAAAAAATGCTAATAATAATCCATATTTCTCATTTCCCTAAATGGCACTGATATGCTCAAAATTTCACAACTTCCAATCGAAATAAATTTATCGTCCCTCGGACTTGTAAATACTCGAAATTAATATTTTATTAAAAATCTTAAAATTATAATCGTATGTCTAAAACTGGGATGGCTTAACTGACGGTTTTCTGTTAACCCGTTGGTTTTATCGTTATGTTATCATTTGAATCTGTATATTCGTTTATATTCAAGTTCACTATATTTATTTTTTCGGTAGGTGTTTTAAAAAGTAGTGTCTACTAGCGAATGCATGAAGTTTAAAATTTAGACCCAATAAGAAAAGATACATAATAAATAAATATTAACGATTATTTCAAACACGAAACTTCTTCAAAATACATGTCAGGGTTATTAATTATTATAAAAGATCGTAAAGTACTCACATCTATTTGACACTGCTTTTTAAAATATCCAGCTTAGCAGGTTACACTTCAAAATAACATTCTTGTACAAATTTAAAATAACACTTAATTAAAATAACCTAATAACCTATAACCCACTAGTTTTGAATACATGAAACAATTTACATTTAACATCAAAACATCGAATAATATTAAAAACGAATAATTTAATTTAAGTCGTTTGATTTTTGTATGAAGCTTACAAGAAAATTATTAAGAATTTTTATAATGAAATGTTGATTGTGCTTTTATATTATCTTTTCATAATACTAAATTACCAGTATTTACTAATTTCGCGTTAATCTAGTGAAACCGCCATTTTGTTGTCTGTTCATTTAATATTTTCAAACTGAGATTCTTTATAACTTAGCTTAATCAATTAAATCGTTTAAATGTGACAATTTGCCAATTGCAAAAAAATATATGTTTGAAATTCGTTGTACAAAATGAATAAAAAATTTATAACAAAATATTCAAGGTTTTTTTTTATAAATGGAGTGAATGCTTAGTTAACTTAATAAGTATGTTTTAAATTACCCAATGAAACAACAGTAAATATATAGGAATGTTGTCGAACTAGGCTGCTGGATTGATCTCAATTTACCGCTTGACATAATATAGTCAGAAAATATTAAATATCCAGCCATATTTCGATGACTACCCTATTTAATTACTTTAATCTCACTGATTCATTTGATAACATAATTATATTCTAATAGCTTTATATACTTAAGAGCCATATTTACATTATTAGATACGTTCCGAACATTTAATTTATATACTATCGTTAGAAGCAATGATGCCATAATTTTGTATTATTGTTCAAACCCTCAAGCTTTTTTTGTCATAAAAATACAGCCACGAAACTATAGTATCTGTTTTATAGTAATTGGTCGCCATTTTGTATTATATTTAGTGACGATTCGCTATATAATAACACTAGTATCGACATAAAAGCTGACATTCGTGTTTGACGTTTGCAAGTGCTCTTTGTACAAGTTTCGTTACAATATTTTTACAATGCAAAAGAGACGTTTTTTCCCACCACTCTTGCTTGCTATTTTATATCGGTATTATACTCAAGTTGTTATATCTTAAAACTATTATGTTATCTAAATGAAATGTAAAATTCGTTAGTTTTGCTTACCTAAATATCATTTATTTCGAATTTATATATTGTGACTGCTCGGGATTTATAAAATTAGGTTGACATTTTTGTGTTATTTAAAAAGTATGTGTATTTTACAATATTCTTTAAAATGATATAAATACTGTTAAAAATACGAAACCCAAAGTCTTCATTTGAATTGAACTTATTTAATCTCTCACAAAACATAACATTTTACTAAAATGCAGTGTTGTTTATGGTACGAAAATATATTACTTATATGCAATATAAAGTGGATATTACAAGCCAATAGATACTAATACTACAAGTATCTAGTGCTTTGTACTTTCAATTAGATAGCTGCGTATATGAACTAACTTCACTTTCATGGTCCGAATTCTGAATAGTTTTTTATACGTTGATTTTATGCCATAGATAAGTTATCTTTATTTTTTCAAATTTTATAAGTACCTGCTATAATGTTGTTTAATAATGTTGGTACCAATACTTAGTAATTATAAAAAAATACTAACAAGTTACGATGTAGCATTAGAGCAAACTAGTTCTCACTCGAGCTAAGTGTGGATTTTTTTTATGTAACTTTTTACTTTATTATGATTATAAAGTAAATAAGAGGCCAGCTCAATAATACTAATACTAAACGACTTTTTTACCAGAATAATCTATTGATTAAAATACCAGAATCCAAAACCAAAACAACAGTGTCACTGAAATTCTGAAAGAATATTAAACAAACCAAAAAATATTCTTCATCACTCTAATATTTTTTATTGTCTTAGATATACTGATATATTTCGAACTTGTATAGTAAATAAGTAGTTACATTATTTTGGTCTTGGATTATGGTACTAGAGTATGAATAAACTATCGTGTATCTATAAGTTATGTAACGAATATAATTTACATTATTATATTCGGTAAGTATACATGAATGATAGAGTAAATAAGCTACGAACAGCTTATATAATATTGAGCCTCTGAAGTATAATATTATATTTAAATTTTCACTATTTAAAGCTCTTAGATTTCATTTTATGCGAATACTACCTTCGCATCAAATACTAATGCCTTGGGTTCGTAAAATAATGAAGGATTCATAGAAATATTGCGTGTTTAACCACTTAAGATCATACATTATATTGATCTTCTCATAAATTCGATCAATATTCGATAGCCACATGACTCTTAAAATTGGTAAACACGATCAACAATTCCATAATCCAGAACTACGCCCGACAGGCAATGGTTAAGATTATCATAGAGATAACAACTAATAAATTGGTATTATAGAGTGACTATAATTTGGTATATTAAAAAAAAAGCCTTGCTTTTGGCAATTTGCACAGGATAAACACCTATCCAAAAGTTCTTTCCATGAATCTGCCCTTAACACTCACTAAAGAGTTAGTTAGGAAGGTCACTTGGATTAGTAACTGCACATAGTGTCTTCTACTTATATCAAAGTCCATAATCCTCGCTACTTCATAAGATTAAAACCAGCACTATAATTAATCATCAGGCCTTAGAGAAACCAGCAACCAAACTTCGAACATCCGCGATTAGACAATAAGTTACAATTACTCCTTAGATGGTCCACACTTGAACTTTTTCTGCCACGACGCACCAGCTCGCCTGGTCGTAGTAAGAAGATACTACGTGGAGGCTTTCTACGTATTTTTCTATAAGTTGGTCGAGTTCCCCGCGCTTGAACACGTGGTAGTAACGGTGGTAGGTGACCGCTCCGCCCTCTGACGGCAAACTGTCTGAGCCGTCACTCAGAGATGGTAATAGAGGTGCATGGGGGATTGCGCGAGCGGGTATACTAGGGATTGGTGTGGGTACCGGTACTGTGGTCGTGTCCTCCGAACAGGACCGAGCTTCTAGCTTCCTCTCCCTTGAACATTCACTGTACGATGGCAGAGATGCTAAACTGGAGCATCCCAGTGACGCAGTACTCCCAGTCTTGTCTCGTCGGCTCCAGTCGCTACCCGCGGAAGTATCGCTCGATTCGATCGAGAATCCGGACTTCAAAGGCGCGGTACTGTTGCTCGAGCGAGAGGTTATAGACTCTGGACTGATCTCCATTTTATCCAGGTCACTAGAGTCCGTTGACTGACCGACCTTGAGAGAGGACCGCTTTGAGATCTTGTCGGTACTCGTACAGAGAGAATCAACGCTGATCTCAGATTCTAATGAGTATCCAGTTTCGAGTGATTGACTCGTGTCGTATGCCCCCGAGTCAATTGTTATTTCAGGGTTTCCGTTGGCTGAACATATAGCACTGTCGTCATCAGGATTCTTTATGTCAGGGTTGGTTTCCGGTAGTTTTGTTTCGTCGATTATAGGCTTAGCAGTATACTGAACGTTGGCACAATTGTTGAGGTACAGATCTTCGTCGCTCGTCACCTTCATACTTTTCTTCAGCTCTCTATATTTGTTTATTATAGGGTCCACGTCTTTTGATCTTTTCTTTTTCGTTTTAGAGCTACACTTCGGGAAAAGCTTGTTGATATCGGTTTCCTGAACCTCGTTGAGAGATGCGATGTATTTGTTGCGTTCTTGGATCTCAGCGGTAAGTTTGCTAAGTCCCTGCATTTCTGTACTGATTTTGTTTATGTATGGGTCTTCTAAATGTTGTAAACTATCAGAGAGTTCATCTAATATCTTTTGGGTATTCCTGTCTTCCTCCTCGCGTTTTAATCGAAGGGATATGCTTTTTTCACTACTGCTGCTACTCGGAAGATCAAAATCATCTTCGTTGATACGTTTCGAATACTGATCGATCTCCTGCAGAAGCTTTTCACTAAGTTTTTCAGCGAATTCTGTTAAATGTTGATGTCGATCTTCTGGTGCCCATTCTTCTTCTTTAGGAGCTAGCATGTCAGATTTACAAGTAATCAACGGTTCATTTTGTATTCTATTGAAGCTTTCTGATTTTGAGATCGATTTTTCCGAATCAGTGCTTGATACTGAAATTGAGTCGTATGGCAATCGTGTTGGGCTTCTATGGCTTTTGCTCAAGTTCTCATCTAACGAGCGGCCTTCAGGTCTGTTTGGTGATAACCTATTCAAGCTCCAAGATGAATTATTAATGCTACCTAGTTTCGGCGATCTGTCTTTTGACCTCCTCCCAGGTGACAAGCGCTCTAAGCTTGATGAGCTTCCGCTTGAACTAGTGTGCGATTGGGACCTCGACCTATCTTCTAATATCCTTAAGTCTCCAGGAGACAGTTTATTCAGGCTCCAGTTACTGCTGCTACTGCTGCTTGAAGCACCCTGGACGATGGCCATTGCATCAGAACTTTCCAGTTTCTCTAGATGTTTTCTTTTGGTTCGTGGGCTACACTGGATCACTACTTCGCACGTCTCGTCCAGAGAATGTGCGACTTCGGCTACGGCTTCAATTAAGGGCGGAGCTGGTGATAGGGAAGGAGATTTATCTGGTCTGACGACTTCTAATGATGTCCGATTATCCTCCGTTGATTCGGTGACAATGCTTGGCAAATCTGAAATAAAAAATACAAAATTAATAGTTGAATCGGGGCACCAATATACCCGTTACTTGCTAGTTCGAAACAAAATTGTTAGAGCTACCCACCCTTTTCAACAGCGATCTTTTTTAACTCTTCTGTAACGACGCTTATAACGCTGTCAACTGAGTCAGGCGATGAAACACCGCTTGAATCGCTATCCATGTCATCTGTTGCTGGATTGAATAGTTCTAAAGCCATTAGTGTAGGCCTACTTTTGACAACTGGGTCAGCTTTACTCGTACTGCGCACTAATGGGAAAGGTGCTCGTCTTCCGTAACTCACTGGAGGAATGCCTTTGTTTAACATTTCTTTCACTTGCCGTATTCGTTCTTTTCTTTTTCGTTCAGTAGTTTTTAAATCTAACGTGTCGGTTGTAGGTTTATTAGACGGTTTTGGCTTGAACTGTGGTATTTCAGGCAGTTCTGCAACTGTTTGTAAAGTAATTTTTGGGTAGGGTTTCACATCCTGAAGTACGACTCGAGGTTGGAAATCATTAGTCTCTGCCGTCAGTTTGTGAATTTCTTCGATGTCTTTATTAATTTCTGCAATCAATTCCTTGGTCACATCTGTAGGAGTACACTCAGTTTCTTCCTCTTCTATGATTGGTGGGATGAGTGGAGCCTCGTCTTCGAATACTTCAATCGATACATTCCTGACCCATTCTGGTAATGGTTCAGGTTTTGGCGGAGCTTTGTCATCAGACTCGGACTTAGGCGGAGAGTTGGGCTGACTTTTTGACTGAGGTTTCAGAGGCACAGTGGCTATCGCACTGGTAGTAGAGTAGTTCTTCAAACTATATTGGGCTACTAGGATTTTACCCGTTGTCGGGGTTTGCACTGCGTTCGGTGAACCGGGCGGCCGGATTAAAGGAAACGATTGTTTTATCCTTGGAGACGGTAGCCCTGGCGAGCTCTTCATTCTAGGAGAAGTTGGAACTGAAGATACTTTTAGTCTAGGTGAAGTTGGTCCAGGAGATAGAGGAGTCGGAGAGAGGGGATCACCACCAGAGCCGTCAGCTTTCGGAACGTATATGACAGATGCGAAACTGTCTTCAGAATCAACACTTGTATCACTTTGTAAACTGCTGTCTTTTGAAGAGTCAGACCCATCCTCTTTTGAATGTCTTCGCTCAGGATAACTCTTTTCACTACCAGTAGTGTTGGTGTCACTTGGTGTAGGTACTTCAGGGACCGGTCCATGACTCTTCCATCCCTGGAGCATTCTCACGAACACGGTCACCTTATCTATATTCGTTGTCGACGTTTTAAATTTACTCGTGAGGCCATTTTTTAATGACTGAAACTTTTTTGCAGTGGTTGCTGAAGTCGAGAATATTGAGTCTCGTATCGAGTCCAACGCACCCGGCCTTCGGTAAAGGTATTCTTCGTTTAGCGACGCTTGTTTTTGTATATTTTTTCGTAGGCGTTCTTTTTCTCGTAACCGCTCCACAGACATCAGTTCTTCATTTAGTGAAGTCTGCTTGACTACACCTGGCTTTCTAGATTGTAACCTGTGAGTGTGTATTTTAAAGTTGGGCATTTCTTCGACCATGCTTTTCATATCAGTGGGTTTGTCCAAATCCTCTTCAGCGTCATCTTCGTTTATTGATTTCTTTTGTTTTACGAGTTTCGGTTTTTTCCTAGGCTCGTTTATTTCTGGTGCTGGGGTTTCCTTGGGTGGTGGCTCGCTTTCGTCTAAACCGAGGCTCGGTAAACTGGAGCGAGATCGGACCAGTGCATGTCGTTCTATCTCTGCGATGTCTGTGAGGCTTCTAGACTTTATGGTTGCGTCAGATTGTTGTGTGATTAACCGGGGTGGGAGTTCGTCTAATCGGCGTAGTTCTATGGGGAGGTCGGCGGCCGGTGGTTCGGGCCGTAAACAGCTTCTTTGCGGTGGTCGTGGTCCTAAGCCCCACGATGGGAGGAACGAGCGGCGACCCGCAAGGCGTTGGAGCGCTCTCCTGACAAAGGAGTAGCAGGTTTCGTTTGGCGACGAGAGAGAGGATGACCCCGGAGAGCCTTCTCGAGTTTTCCACGGTTCTGCGGTGCTGTAACAAAGAAATGAATTAGGATATTTTCAAAATTAATGTAAAGAAACTAGGGCTGTAGGTATAGTTTGATACTTACTGGTCGTAGTCAACAGACAAAAATCGAGGCGTCGGCGTCGGTGGACATAGTGTGGCTGGTCGATGCCAGGGGATAAGAACATCCTGGAAATGAAAACAAACACACTATGAAGACCTACTCATACAAAAACTTTTTAGGTTCTCTACACAGAAAAATATACCAAAATACGGTGAGCTTCGTGATTCTCACTCAAGAAAGAATGCTACTTTTACGCACATGTCTAGTCTGAAGGTTACCTGAGAATGGAAGTTCCGACCCTCGTGCTCCATAGCCCACACGGTTAACAGAAGCCGGCCTCCTATCCTGGTGACCCTGGCCAGCTCCCGCAGAGCCATGGCGCGGCGCTCCACAGTCGCGAAGTGATGCACCACGGCAATGGAGAGCACCGCGTCGAATGACTCATCGCGGTACGGAAGGCACAGGTTATCGCAGACCACCACCTGGAATTTTTTTAAGATATTATTATGTCGAAGTTCTAAATATGTTACTGTTGTTTTTTTGGACGCTGAAAAGGAGTGAATGGTTTCTAAATTGCCAGCAGAACAATAAAAGTCTCGTTATGTTGGGTCCAGTGGATTTCCTGTGCTGATCCGTACTAAATCAGAATCTAGATACTGATGTTCTTACTTTGGGAGAATAAAATGGTGTTATAGGGATTTCCCTATGCAACTATGGCTTCCAAAGCACGGAAGCTTCCGATCCGTGCTTTGAAAAACCTTCACAGTAAACTACTACATTTTCATATTTCATCATAAGGTAATTCTAATTGTATGATAATACTTGAAATATTTTCTGTAAAGTTGTAATTTTTACCTCGTTGTTCTGATGCCTCGCGTGCGCCGCTAGCCTCGTGCACCTGTCTCCGCCTACCGCATACACTGACGGATTCACGCTCAAGTACTTCCCGTTGCCGCAACCTGGGAAGACAAAAAACATTTATTATTTTCTGGATTTTGTCTTTACTCTAACTACCGGATAAAGTCTCTCCATCATCATAATATCAGCCTGAAGATATCCATTTCTGAACATAGGTCTCTAGCTTTAACTGTAAAAAGATCGATTTTGTGCGTTCTTCATTCACAGACTTATAGACAGAAACAATATTCCCGTTTTTGTTCACTTGGATAAAAAGTTTCTTTATATCATCACATCAGCCTAAGATGTCTACCGCGGGACTTAGCCTTGCCCATAGATTGCCAACTTTGTAGCTTTATTCATCATCATGGGTTCTTTTGGACGCGTAAAACTCTGTCATCGATACTAAAAAATATCAAGTTTTTTTCAAATCGGTTCAGCTGTTTCTGCGTGTTTGTTCACAAACAACCGTTCGTCATAACTTTCACACCATCAATTAGACCTGTATTGCCTGTATTGAGTTTCGAGTTAAATAATAGTTTAGTGGTAGTTTTGCGGCAAAGACCCGCTTATCAGTTGTAAAGGTCATGAGTTCAAATCTGATGGTGGGCGTACACGAGTCACAGCATCAACCTACTCTTGTAGGTATCTAAGGTTAGTTTAGATTCTGTAAAGCAGCTGTCTTGAACATATTTTTCCCAGTGCTCTCACTTGTGGGATAAAGCTAATAGGTATAAATAGATTAACCCTTAACCATGCTAATTTGGGCCATAAAAAATATAGGTGGTTTTTAAATAAATTGGTTAGACAACAAGGGCTTCGAGACTGTCCAACTTGTTACCAGCCAGTTGGAAGTTCAGCGAGACACAAATGCGCAAACTAATGACAACCTCAATGTCTGGTCGTGGTTGAAAACGATGAAAGAAATCATCACGGGCGATCCGCAATCTGGTGGTGATCAAGTGAAGCCACCGAACAGCACAATAAAAAGAAGGTAATGGGTCAGACGAACAATCCTAAGAACTTGATCGTCTGGTCTGACCCAATTCGAAAATATCAATGAGATCAAAACATAACTTGGAAAACTTCCTACGCATTTGAACTAATAAACTGAATGAAAGTAAGGTCTGTAATTTGGTTTGTAAAGGTTATTTTAAAGCAATAACCACCTACAGCGAAATCTTGCAAAAATAATATTGGAACTTTGTGAATAATTCATTTATTTAAGTTTCATTCTTGATCCATGAGTTGGATAAATATCAAAGGATGTTATAAAGATTATACAAACGTTATTTTGCTATGGTTGGTAGGCGTCACGGCTCAGTCGGTAATAACTCCGCCTTACGTGCTGTGGGTCGTGGGTTCGATGCCCACTGAGAACAAAGATTTGTATGTGGGATGTATGTTTTGAAATGTCCACGAATAATTATTTATGGTAAGTATGTAAGTGTAGGATTTTTATACGTGGGACGCAGATGTGGGACGCCATTTGTGCATCTACTATGAAATTGGTCAAGTGCGTGTCTGACCAAGCAAAGGAAACTTCCGAGTGGTTGGAACGTTCCTACATAAAATAAAATGAAATTCATTGAGACTATCCATTGATGATACTTTGTTAAAATAATCGTGAGCATATTATATATTACCTACTTAAGTATAATAAAATTTTACCTATACTACTTCTATTTCTCTTTTATGGCCTTCCTAGGTACTTATGGTTTACACGATGCTTTTGTACCTATCCCAACACCAATGGACATCAAAACCAAGGCACGTGGCACATTCTCCCTGTTCACTATTCTATGGTAACCTGCCTATTCTATGGTATAGCGTCTACTTAGTATTCTGTGGTATTGTTTACCCGCCCACACCACAGGTTGTCGTTGTACATATCGTAAAAAAAACGTAAGGTCTGCGTAGTTGCATTTGAATAACCCTATGTCATGTCAGGGGGACAATGCACAATACACCCCAACGCGGGACGTCAGTGCAGATCTTATTCCCCCACGACGAATTAGAATTAGAATTAGAACCCTGTCATGTCAGGATCTAACCCAAGTTTGTAAGGCCACGCTCACTTTGGATAAGATTTCGTCCGAATTTGATTCGTACGACTACGCACGAATGATACCGATCTTCCAAGGACTATGGTAGCGCTCACACTGCATGCGATCAGTCGTACGTATACGTACGTTTACTTACGACGTCCGAATACAATCCGAACTTGTTGGGATTTATCACGCAGTCGTACTATTTGACGGAGGAAAACGTATTCAGTGTGAGCACTCAATTCGTACGAACATTACTCGTACGTTTACGTACGAACAAATTCATGTCCAAAGTGAGCACGGCCTAATAACATCGATGGCATTTTTAGCTTATGTTCGTGCAAATTCGAAAGTACCTTGATAGTAGTTCTATCGGAGAAGCCTATGTCCAGCCGTGGACTTGTACACGCTTATTTGATGGTGATGAGTACTTAGTTATTGAGTGATGGTACTTTCCCAATATAAATAAAACTAGCGACCCGCCCCGGCTTCGCACGGGTGCAATGCAGTAATGATGATGATGGTTTATACATAATATGAACCTTCCTCTTGAATCACAATATCTATTAAAAAAAAAGCTGCATCAAAATCCGTGGTGTAGTTTTAAAGATCTAAGCATACATACATACAGACATTAGGACAGACGCGGGAAGCGACTTTGCTTTATACTATGTAGTGAAGCTACATTGAGTAAGTATAATAAAAATAATATGAATTATCAAAGCTGTATGGTAACAAAGAGAATTCCACATAATAATTATATTGATGTGTGGGTGTTTAGAAGAATAACTTAATGTAAATATTTCCAGTGAATTGGGGGGGGGGGGGGGGGGGGGGGTTTCTCAAAAACAACTTCAAACTAAATGTTCCTATTCGTGCTGTTACGTTTTCCACGAAATTTTCGTGGACTAAATATCTTCAGTACCTACCTATTAACTTACACATGACGAATTTAAAACAGTGACATTGTAATGACCGTTCAAGATATCTAATAACCTATGTAGATATAGCTTATGTAGGTATCCAAAGATTACGTAAGATCCTGGTTTCGCAATTTCCTTAGACGTCATACATGCATTTCCCAACCACGCTATTTCTTGCGTAACACCTTGTTGCGTTTTTGCAGTCGAACGCTTTCGAGCTGCTACGAATGACGTAGACCTTCTACGAAGTACGGGGTCTACGAAATACGGGCTAAGCTTGTCAGTACATATATCTTTTGGTCAGTCTATTATATAAAACTGAATAGTATTATATAATCTGTGACTGAACGCAATAAAGAGTGCAGGGACGGTGCGACAGCGCAGCGAGAAAGGTAGAGGCGCAGGGGGGCGTTCCAACTCCTCGCCTGCTAATTCGTATACGTTGTGCACGTACGCCTGCTCCAGTTAATTGTTGTGAACACAAAGATACTGACCGACGTCGCATATGAGGCTGCCCGGTTCGAGCACTGTGAGGAAAGAAGTAACAGGGGGCGCGGGGGGCGTTTCGGCTACTTTCCAACCGCTTGTTCGCACACGTCGTGCACACTTGAGCTTCAAGCCTCATTGCTCACTCTAGTTTCTTGCGTAGTGAGTTAGTTGTATTATACTGACCGACGTCGCAGACGAGGCTCCCCGGTTCGAGTGCAGTGAGGAAGGCGGTGACAGGGGGCGCTGGGGGGCGTTGCTGCTCCTCCTCGCCTGCTTGTTCGTACACGTCGTGCACGTACGCCCGCTCGAGCGCGGCGCCGCGGGCAGCGGTCTCGCCCGCGCCCGCTTCGCCATCCGCCATCACCGCACGCCCCGGGACATTGCTGCTAGCTGCAACAATAGAAATCAGAGTTATTGCTTGTACTTTTGACTAGTTACTGTTTTACCGATCGTTAATGCACATATTTAAAAAAAAAATCATTGTCCGAAAACTATGAAAATTCATTTTTTCAAAGTATGCAACTGAACCAGATATACTCACTCGTATATAACAAAACAACGTTTATATTAGAGTAGGTAACATGGTATAACCTGGCGATATTTCAGCATGATGATGATAGACCGCAGAAAAACATGGTGAAACTACTTAATAGGGTTTCTTGTTGGAATTGAATGGATTTAAAAAACGCTTACAATACTTTTTTATTAGATAAACTCTGTGTAAGGTCGATCTAATCTAAAGGCCGTTTAATAATAACCTCGCTACTTATTGCAACCGATCATCTTAACCTTCAATGAATAAGATTCAATAAAAACAAGGCGAGTTCAATAAAACCGATAAATAACATCGCGGCACATTTAAACACGTACTGTGACCCCGTGACCTAGCCCCGGGATGCAATGTTCGGGATCACGGGAATCCCGGGAAGGAATCCTGCGCCGTAAATCCCGGAATTTCTTCGTGACACGAAAGCCCCTTAAATGGAAGTCTATTTTGCTTTTTGTAAAACAACAATTGGCTACACCGTTTGAAATAGCTTCACAAAGCTTTGCAAACGTAAATCGTGATCGTCGAGCAATGCGGATGTTTCAAGTTTTGCTTGTTTTATTATAATAATGGGTACTTTATTTACATAGATTAAATTGTAAGATGTATACCCTCAGAATATTGAACCTCTGTTGGATTACAATGTGATTTTTCAGACTCTGATTAGAACAAAATATTCTGAGGTCGCAAATTATTGAGTACAGAATCTTTTACCAATATTTGGGAGAGATACACTCGAGGGCAAAAACTATTTGTCATCTACCTGTAAACTTAAATATCTTGGAAAGCATCAATGCTAGCTTGACTTCTGACTGCTTATTTATAACATTCGTTTCGTATAGATACTTAGTATATTAGATTAATATTACCATCATCATCATCATTCACAGCCCGACTTTACCCACTGCTGGGCATAGACCTCCCCAAGTTTGTGCCATCCACTGCGGTCCTGAGCTAGTCTCTCCCATTTACGGCCTGCGATTTTGATGATGTCGTCTGCCCATCTCGCTGCCGGACGTCCTACGTCCTACGTAGGACTATTACCAACTATCTACAATTGGTTCGTCTGTATTGTGGGCTCAGGTTACCAACAATATTCTTATGTTGTGTGATACAAGGTTAATTCCTCCAAGGATACAATAAATTGTTTTTCTAATTTTAGATTTTTGTATCACTTTTTAAGGTAGTCGATAGTACCTACCTAATAGCCGCTACATAAGAACCCTTAATTCCACAAGTCAGGTTCAACGTAAATTGTGGTCTGAACATAATAGATGGTACTTACTAAACTAAAGTGCGGTTATAAAGTAATCGAATACCAGCGGGGGTATAGCGTCCCGTTGCTAAGCAACGCATCTGGGGCGAATCCGGGTCACTCGGGACCTTCACCCGGTCTCTTGACATAGTGGGGTACCCTAGGACAAATTGTAATTAGGAATTGCATTCTATACCTACTAATGCCACTAATACTAATGCAAAGTAGATATGCAAATATTGGAGGTTCCTAAGATATATTTCCTCTTCGATAGGTACTGAAAGCACAAGCAAATACTTAATATAGGATTTGCTAGTATCAAAATAAGCTCTTATTAGGTAGGTAAGTACCAACTTTTTTTATTGAACTAAAATAATTACACCTAAGTTCGCCACAAACTGAGAAATCGCGATACCTACTACATTTTGTGATCTAAAACTTTCTCAGATTTTTCACCATATTTTCTATTACTGCCTGACTACTAGCGGAACTTACTAGCGAAGCACGGATAAAAGTTTTAGTCAAACTAGAGGTCAGATTTTTTATTATAACCTCCCCCCAGTTTAGTTAGGCTTAGTTACAATCTCAATTGAACACTATTGACTCAAGTTTTATGTTTGTTTTTCAAAATCTTTCGAATAAGGAGTTTGTCCTTCATGAAACTTGGTAGAGAATAGAATTATGCTGATGAGGTCTAAAGGGGTCCCATGCTAGTCCATTAGTACCGTCTGTAGTCTGCACTAGTCTGCAGGACCATCACAGTATACGGTTATTGGATTGGTTGTTGGGATAGAGCACCGTTCACTCTGCATCTAATAACCAAACCAATAATATCGCTTATGTATTTTGTGATGGCCTAGGACTGGCGAGGTCCTGTAGAATTGAGAAATTCTTTACTAATGAAAGTCTTCGTAAAGTGCTTTGTACAAAATACTAGCTGATGCCGGCGACTACGTACGTACGCGTACGAAACTTTCCACCAAAATATCTGTCACCAGCATACGATGAACCTCGTAGCCAATGGCTGCTTTTGGTTTAGAAAGTTCAATCTAAGAATCCACATCTTTGATTTCACTAATAAAGTATAGAAATTAGTTCTTGCAAGTTTTTCTGCTTCGTTAGGCAATTTCTCGGTGTTATGCTCAAGAAATCTTAGCATAGGTCCCTGTTGGCTCGAAGAGTTCAACTTTAATCTGGTTATCGAGGGTATTGGCTGTTTATGAAGTTACGGAGGCGGCACGTCACAGATGACGCTGCGGTGATAAAGTAAGCTACATTCAAAGTTTTTATGTAGACCTGGAAATTTCGCTCTTGACTGTATTATTACTTGAGACTAAATTGTTTAAAAAAACCTTCATAAATTTCATGGAAAGTGTGTTTGCCTGGACCAGTTTTTATTAAAATTAAAAAAAAAAAAATATATATATATATTTACTGAAAAGGTTAGGGTACAGCGGTGAAGTGCAGTAACTTCTGAAATATATGTTTAAAATGATGCTTAATGCTAGGCGCTCCCTAATATATTCATAATTTTACTTCATTTTTGTCCTAACCTTTGTATAGTCAAGGAGTTGACTCCTCACTCTAACTAAGTAAAGATATACTTGTATGTAGACGCGAGGGATCTCTGCTTCGGCTGATACATAGTCTAAGGATGACATTACTAAGATGTTTTAGGGAAAATATACAGTGCAATGCAGTTTTTTTTATGGACAAGGTGTAAAATTTTACTGCCGAAATCTTTCCGATTTTCAGATTATTTTTCGATTACTACTGAAAAAGAAACTAATGCTACCTCCTCACCTACATATAACTCTAGCAGTGCTAGAACTTAAACACTCCTGTAAATACATTTCAGACAGTAGAAACCTTTTTAAAACCGGTCTTAACTTTTTGAAACTAAACTATTTGTTTCATTGGGTGGTTCACCCGTTACTGGCTATCAAAGATATATTTAGAGTGGTGTTTTTATTGCCATTATTCTGTCAGCTATGCGCGCATGCCACCGTCTGTGTCGATTGTAAATCCATTTGTAACTTTGTTGCAAGAAATATTTCAAATGTTTTTATTTTATAGGTATATATAGTTGCAGTGACTGCGATGAAGATAAGTACTATTACTATAAAATTGTTATAGGTCCGCATGCTGATAAAGAAACCATGTCTCAAGCATAGATTTGACTAGAGATTTTTATATAAAAATCTATGCTTGATTCCGGATTATGCCGGATAATGTTTGAACAGTAAATACGCATTCGTGTGACTGAGGCCCAGTCACACGAATGCTTGGACGAATTAACACACGAATGCCCCATGTCACACAGGGGACAATAGCTCGATCCAGGGCCTCTACTGTGAAAAATGTCTTACGAAGATTCGGTAGCGTCGTTTCTGTTACACTGTGCAATGACGCTGTCACTTCGCAAGAGCCCACGTCATCGTTCGAGATGACCGCGCAGTGTAACACAAATGACGCTACCGAATCTTCGTAAGTCATTTTTTACAGTAGAGGCCCAGGATCCATTGATAGACTTACCTATATTTTCTTGTTTTTTAGTTAGTATGATTCAAAATTCAAATTACCTAATTTGCACCTTCTCAGTAATTCTTGTAGTCTATTTAGTTGTTTATCTTAGTCTTAACTTAGTTATAATCTGTAAAAACTTTTAATTGGCCATCAATGTTTGTTTGGGACTAGAAGGCGTTGGGTTAAATGTCCGTGAATTAAAAAAAAAATTAAAAAAAAATGTACTTTAACCTTTATAGATTCCTATATTATGTTTATCATCCTACCTAGCTGTTAGTTTACCTAAAATTCTTAAAATAAATTAAATAAAATATAGAAACGTGATAGGTATTATCACGGCGTATCCAAATAGTTTTGAACTCTACGGCCATAATATTATGATACCGGAATCAAGATCCAGTATTGACAGTGTAACACCAACGCCGTACTAAAATTGTGTAGCTGGAATTTGTTCGAGCGATATGTTAAGAGATCGCTCATAGCGATAAGGCCGCCCATTGTACTTCACACAAGAATAATGTTCTTTGTGTTTGTTTTATAATTTCTGGAAAAGTGTTGTACTATAAAGAGTTTTCTATCTATCTATCGATGTTCCAAGTTTATTAAAAGACAAAAGGGCGGTACAGCTCTCCATTAATATACGAGTAGGTTATACTATTTTTATACGTGTGGGGTAAAGGAGCTCCTTCGATTAAAAGCGAAGGTTTTAAATTAGATTGATATCAATAGAAAATTTTATTTTTACTCTAGGAAAAAATGACATTAGCCTACATATAGATTGCTAAAAATATTAAGTTAGGTAGTAAAAAATCGTTTTTTGCGAACAGAGCAACCATAATCCAATCTTAAAAAAAACAATAGGCGTGAATATAGTGTAATAATTTATGACTGTAAGTACCTATAATACCTATTGGTAAAGTATTGGTGAACCTCTATAAAATCGCGTAGACACTCTACACAGCCTCTACGCCGTAGATTTTTTAAACAATGTTGAGCGTCGTAAACAACAATAACGTAATTAGCGTTTACTAGATCTTCTGCACCTAAGTGGCAAAAATGATTAAATATTTTCTAATCTAATTTCTAATTTTGATAAACTCTACTTAGATTATTACATATTTACATGTTTTTTGTATTTTAAATTAATGTATCTTCAAACATTTACCTAAGTAGAGTCAACATCATTAGCAAAATATGATGATGAGACTAGTTTCAAAAAGATTTTACTAAGTACTGAAAACTTGGAGCATTTCATTTTTTTTTTAACTGCGATTATAAATTAAAATCTCTATCATAAAAGCTGTATTTCGGTAAAACATTATGTTTAGAGTGCCAACAGTACACATTTTCGAAATTCTGAAAAAGTGTTATACTTCTGATGCTGACTGTACTCGAAACTGTAAGAAAATATGGAAAAAGTGCCATCGAATCTTTTTCCTGTTCTGAAACATTCCGAGAAAGTACCAGGCCGCCATAGGCCTAAGGAAGTGTACCGATATTAAAAACCGTCGGGAATATTAAAGTAACATTTGTGCAGTTCGTGCGACCCTCGCCGAGCGACCTATTTGCGGCAGATGGTTTGCAGATACCATAAAACGAAGTAGATACAAACAATGATATTGATTTCGAGTGGCTCCAAACTAAGAGGCGGAACGGAAGGTTTTCCGCGTGTTACACAGGTCCGAAACCCGAAACCCATCTTATTTTACTTATAAAGTCCACATTAAGTATCATCTCAAATTCACAGCTTTACTTACTTTGAAAAGGCTATAGTCAATTTTTTTTTATAGTTTTATAAATTTTAGTTATAAAAAAAACTCGTCGTTCAATCTAAAATTCTACCCAATTTTGAACATAAATTTATGCACTGAAGTAAAAGTATGGTTTCGTAAAATTGTAGGCATACTTAACTTAGTCTTATGCGCGTATTGCACTATTAAGTATAGTAAATCACTTCCGAAAAACATTCAGCGATGGAAACGGTGATAAACGGTGCCATTACCGTCAAAATATACAGCAAAGTTAAGTGTTTTTTGTAAAATTGTATTTTCAAAAAATTATGTAAAGTTGGCGCCCAACGTGGGGCTCAATATAATTTGTTAATCGTTTGGAATTACCATGTTTATGATCAAGGGGCATGGCTTAATGATCAAAATAATTGTAAAATATAAATTTAATCAAAGAGAGTGTTTTAACCGAACAAACAAACATAAAGTACCTAGGTACTGAAGTATAAAGTGATTTTTCTTGGCAGCTCCTGCAGAATTTTGCAGATTCGTTCGAAAGTTGAATGAACTGAACTCGTCCCGGCCGACCAATGAGGGCCCCCCACGCGCAATGCGACGACCCCATTGGACAGGACTGCATTTAGTCTTGCACATGTGACGTTTTTAGGACGCGACCGCTTTATTTATTGTTCATGTGTTTGTTCCAAAATACGATCACTGTTTGTTTGCCTAATTTCAATAATGAAATTAACTATTGAAATAAAATATTGTCACTGACATTAATACAAGGAATTATTTTAAGGTCTACGACCACATTGCCTTATAACGAGTGTATACAACCATACGTTATTAAATTACAACTATAAAACCACGTAAAAATTTACATAAGGATAGGTAAATTGTGCAATTGACTTTCTTGCTACACATCAAAAAGTGGTGCTAAGGGTATTGTTTATTTCGGGAGCTCCATTGAAGCTTACCGGTAGAAGACGCAAAGTTCTTTCACCCAGCCAATATCGATTTCTGATCGCGATGAAAAATTAAAGTTTAATCGCCTGTAAGTTTCCTTTCAATTGTAGTGACTAGCTATATATTGTAGACTAAATAAAATAAATATCTTGAACCGAAAAAAAATATTTTGATAGAGCCCCACGTTGGGCGCCACTTTATTTTGTTTTTGTTATATTTTTGGTATAAGTACTTCTTATTTAATTTCAGCTTAGCAGTGATTAGATATTTAGTGTTATTTTAGTTATCTCTAAAGTCTTGTAAACCAACCTAAAATGTTAGCACCTATCTAAAGTCTACAAAAGTCAAAAGACAATTCACATGCGACAAGATAAATAGATTCATGGGCTGGCTGGTATGTCATATGCGATAAAAAAACACATTTAGTTTGGATAAACTAAGTGCCTATATAGCTCTTTTCTAGTATTTATAGATTCATCAGACCTCCATTTAGGCTGTGCCAACGTTTTAATAAATCTATTCCTAAATTTACTCCTTCCAATTAGAATTTTTTGCCGGATATTACCAAAGTTCCTCCATTTGCATTGGCTGCACCGAGGCAGTATTTTGTCATTAGTTGTTTTGCAGTTGATGTAAATCACTTGCTACGAATATTTGGACCCGACCCAGAATAGTGAATAGCTCGAGTTTGTGGTATACCTTACCATATTTGGGTCAATTTCGCTGTGATAATGTAGTTTATGCGGTAAACGTTATTGCGCTTCTTTTGAACTTTGGTAAGTTCAAATCAGAGTGTATTTTTACGATGGTAAATCCGTAGTTTCATATAATCTTCTTGTTTACTAGGTATATATGTGTACCTAGATTGGAAAAAATAAGCTACTCAAGGTTATTTTTATTTCTTGTAGATCCGTTGCCTTCTTATTATCATTGTTGAAAATGCCATGATCATGAAAATCTAAACAAAATTTCAAAACAGAGTTACCGCTCTTTGCACTAAAAGGTATGTCAATGTTTTGCAATACCATGATGGATTGCAATTGCATTCAAAGGTATAAATAGAAAGCAATGATGGCTCAAAGAGCTGCCGATGGGAAATCAATGTTGTGACGTCATCCAACATGGGGCTGACTGGTACGGTACACGTGCTTTGAAAAGACAATTTCCAATGTTATTGGAAGAATTTCAAGTGGATTTTGCGATTGGTAAGATTTTCTGGTTTGTGATGAAATTGGTTTCAAAGAATAAATAAGCACCCATCTAAATGTTGCAGTTTAGTTTGATAAAGAACTTTCGCCCTACTTAGCTAAGGTACAAAATTAAATAAACCTAACACTATGCTATGTCAAAATAAAAGTATTTAACCTAAATCGTCCCACTGCTGGGCAAAGGTCTCCCCCAAAGACTTCCAATGTTCTCTGTTCCGAGTTTACTCTCTGAACTACTAAATTATAAAAATAAAATCTATTTCCTCAACCTCGTAAATAGGTATTATATTAATGTAGTTAAGTACTGAAATTTCAGCCGCGACCTCTGACTGAATACCCCTCCGAAAGAGTCGCGAATACTTGACCTAAATGATATTAGGTACTTAAATCCAATTCAGAACTTAAACTAAAAAAATAGTAGTGAGGATTTAGCAATAAAATCTTATTTTAGACGGCCTTGAATTATTGTTGTAACTCATCGCATAACAGCGATGTCACCGCCATTGGCTGGCAATGGGTAGGTATACTTTTTTGTTATTGTTAGGTATTCGGTAGTTATTCCAATTGTAATATTTTTTTAAATGAGGGTACTTTTGTAGTGTTATGCTATAGTCTTTAAGGCGTGGGTTTGTCAGTAGAGTAGCAGTAATTAGTCATTATCAAAAAAAGACTAGCAGTGTCAAAAATACTTACTTAGTTTTACATAGAATAAAAGTAAGTTACTGATCAATCTAGGGACTAAAAGAAATGTAACAAAAAGGAAAGGAAAAAAACTTGGCGCCCCAACACGGGGCTCTCAAACATTGCGAAATCAACATAATATGAATACAAAAATATAAACGTTTTTGTTATTCCTGATGCGGCTATTCGTATCACCTGACCTTTTCACTCGAATAGGCAAGGGTGAGGTGACGTCATCACGCTGACAAAGCCTGAATAGAACCGCCATCTGCTAATTATCTCATTGTGTTGATAGGCGGTCTGCCAAAACGACGTATTATCAAGTTAAATACGGATTCATCCTTGCGCTTCTGAGAGTCTGGCTTCTGCTCATTTGAACAATGATAATAGCCTTCTCTTCTTCACTAGATGATGCTTGGTCTCTTGGATGTTATGAGTGGAGTAGTGGAGTAGCCATTCAAAAGCTGCACTTGGCGCCCAAACAAGTGGTTTTTACTTCAGTCTGATTGTAATATAGGTGGTCAGAAACCAAGTAACAAAACCCAATTTGTTGCCCAAGTTAGGCAAATTCAACAACTTTTAATGCCATTATACTACTTTAGAAGAATAGACCAGTCACAGTGGCCATGGCTCGGAGTACTTCTTCAGGTGTATGGTTCAGTTTTTTTACGATATCTCTTGCCACAGTATCTTAATCGATATAATAGGTATCTACAAAGTACAATGGTGCAAATATCAAAGTAGCTACCTCATGTCGTAAACTGTGTTCGTGTAATTAGGTCGAACGCTCGGCGAGGCGCCAAGCAAGTCCAGCGCGCAGCTGTGACACCCGAATTTGTGTTGTTACTGCGCTTGTGGTACGAATTAAAAAAAAAAGCCGTATAATATTTCATTGTTGAGTGTTGAGGGAACCTTCTCCCTTACCATTCCCTCTCATTTACACAAAGAAAGTTTTTTGCCTCGAAGGTTATCGGAAGCGAGCAAAGTAAACGCCACGTAAGAATGTGGCCCGTGAAAAACCCTTTGCGTGATGTGAAATTGGTTGTTATTATGCTTGCGGGACGGGACGGGAACTCATTTTGCATCATTCTTACACGGGAACAGCAGAGGAATTTTTGATTACAATTGCTGTTGGTGGAAAAACTTTGCGAAATGAGGCATTCGAGTTTTGTTGTAGGTTTCGTGGAACGGGAAAGTTTTCGCATGTTTTATCGAATACGGTTGGACTCTGAGTGAAGTACAGACGAATTAGTGGGTGGTTTATTTGCTGGTCGGTTTGACCAAGTTTTTCAAGCAGCGAAATTTAAAATATTGTTTGCATGTATTTAAAATCTCTTCTGTCTTCTTTAAGATATTTTACCCAATGCTGAGTAAAGGTTTCCTCTAATGATCTTGTACTTTGCGCATCCCATTTCTTCTCGCAACTTTGACCAGTTCATCGGTCCATATTTTAGCTACCCACATTTCTGTGGCCCGTCACTGGTCCCCATCTATTCTATGGCGTATGTGACCGCCCATTCACACTTTCCCTTCTGTATAATAAAAACCTTTACAAAATCATGTTTACTGGGTCCCTAGCTTAGTTTACAAAAACTAACCAAAATGTACCTATGGAGCTGACATTTCCAAACGAAAAGTCACGTGTCCAACTATCCATTTTTGTACATATCACTTACACAAAGGTTTTGTTTTCTAAAGACTAGAAAGTTCAGAAAAAAAGGTGCATGGTGTCCAATTAGCATTTGAATAAAACCAAACATCGAGCCAAAAAAATATATTGAAAAACATCAGCTTGATAATATGAAACCCAACAAATCTGTACATTCCCGACTTGCCAAACCGAACCACTTGGAACTCTGACAACTCCGCTCCGCACCAAATGACCTATGAAATGGAATTGCATTGTTGGAAGCTCAAAGAAGGCCAAGATGTAGAGCACAAACTAATTCGTCTACCTTCATCCCGTCGGCTACTGAAACTCTGTATTATTTAATTTAGGGCTTTTTTATGTGCACTGCACAAATAAACTATTTTCATTTGCTTATCTTCCTCTTCACGTCGTATTTGTAATGACCTCAATCTTGATGTTCTTAATCACTTGCAAAAATATTTGATGTCTGCCCGCTGTGCAGTCTTTAATGATGATGATAGTTACTGTTGAAAATGTTCAACCTTTTCTTGCTTACGGTTCATACATCCCATCTCTCTCGCTTAGCTTGACTCTGAACATTAGGTTTATTTTTATCTCCCTCTTCGGATGGACGTCTGATTGTTATTAGATGATCGCTTCTCGATGTTTCCAGCTTTGTCTCTTGGTGACAACGGTTGTATTTATTGTTTTCGGCAACTGTTATTAGAACTTTTTCGGGAAACTTGCCATTCAGTCGGGAATGTGGAATGGTTATAGGACTGAGGAAATAAATACAAAAAATAGGGTTCCCAAAAATATCACTCGTGACCGGCTTACAGCGCGATTAGTAACCGCCACTTTGATGATTTTAATTATACCTACAACAAACAAAATATTTAAAAATATTATTTTACACTAGCTTCCGATCGCGACTTCCTTCGTTTCCCGTTGGACCCCGTTGATTTTACGGAATAAAAAGTAGCCTATGTGTTAATCCAGGTCACTGACATTATATATTCCAAGTTTCATCCAAATCGGTAGTTTTTGCGTGAAAGAGTAGGTATCATCCGTACAAACTTTTACGTTTATGGTAATTAGTAGTTAGGGTAAGTTACAAAAGACTTCTTTATTGCTTTGTTTTGGATCAAACATGCGCTGGCGTTAGAAAGCAAAGTAGAAATACTATCATACTTCCATAGAGTTCACCTTTGCCGTCACACGTAAATATTCTTTCAAAAGTAGCTACCTACTTTCAAAGCTATTCATACTTTTGTTTCGATCTTTCCCCATAAGTCGAGAAAAGCTTTTTACCATGAAATCCTTTCAAGCCGTGTTTGTCTTTCCTTGGAAGATTGAGAAGTAAAGACTTTTAAGGGTACCCGTAGTGTGTTCTTTTATCGAGGTCCCTTTGAAGGTATTTTGTATCATCGAGATTTACAAGGCCCTTGTGCATTTTATAAGCCTACAGTCCATTAGGGTGCTTTGCTACCAAAGCCCCGAGTCTGTGCATTTGTTTTGACTTTCGACTCGAGCATAGCACACGCAAGCTAGACATTTTGTTGGGTAGAGTCATTGTTTACTGGTTTTCACTATCAACAACTCATTACCTGTACCTTAAGGTTCAAAATGAACTCACGCCAGGCAACACATCTCTTGGTATAAGTACCTGCTGGCTGCTTTACCGATCCACCATTCAAGGTGTCAATGCAGAACCCTTTGTATGAATATCAGAAGGAAAAAATTACAATTTCATCCACTCATTGACGCCCCAAGTTGTAAAGTCGAAAAATTACAAAGTAACCTTGTATTTTAATATTTTTGCGTCAAAATAAAACGCTTTCCTCGTACGCAATCAGTAAAAAATTACATTTCCATATTATTATCGTACCCTTTTAGAAGCGCGCGCTCTTGTGGCGTAAATAAATAAAGTTACCTGCCTGTAACAGAGTTTGTGTGTGAATTTCAGTAAGGTGGTAAGGGTTTGTTCATAGTCATCGCGTGGAAGCGGAAATAGGCACGCACGCGGGTGTGTGCAAACTGTGTAACTAGTAGATACAGGCAGGGTTCATGATTCCAAAATCCTAGGTAGAGTTTGGAAAAAAAAACATGCCAAATTGTTACTAATTGTAGGTATGTAGTTTTTGAAACATTTCATGTTGAATTTCGACTGTACTGACCTGCGTTGTGCCACAGAATAACACAACAGTACTACTTAAGGAACGAAACGGGAAGAAAATTTGAAATTAGCGTAACAATAGAAGGCACGAGTCGGCAATAACCCATGATGAAATATAACTGTTTGTCCCTTTCGTCCGAACTAGAAATTGGCAGTCAATGTAAGAGATAAGACTATTTTCTTCGTTGCAGAATGGTTTGGTTCATGTCATTAATCATGACCGGGTGTGGAAACTCATTCAGGGGTGTCGGGAGTTAGTTGGCAGGGATCCCAGACTGGATGTCTGCGGAGACCCTAGCTTCTCGTTAAGCTTTTGTGTAAAGGCTGTCCCGAATATGCTTTTTGAGAGGGAATATGATGGAACAAGCAGATTCAAATACAAAAGTTTATTTAAATTCTTGAAGCTTATTAATTACCAGCGGTTCGCGCACTATTCACTTCATGATAAGCGGCTACCGGTGGTCATAAAGTAAAGAATCTATAATTATTCAGAAGTTGTGAACTTTCTGAAATCTTCCCCGAAAGAAAGTTGATTGTTATGTAGGTACCTACATGGCACTTCTCGTAAAAAATGAGAAATATAAAGAAAATTGGAGATTCTACTGATTTTTGTAGAACATATTTTGGGTTTTAAAAAGTTGTTGGGAAGAACTCAACTTAAAAAAAATTTGGCGCACTGCAAATGAGCCACCTTTATAGTTATGTATATGGGGATTTTTGGAATATATGAATATATCGTCGGTGGGTGAAAGTCATGAGTCTGTCAAACTGAAACAATTTACGGAATTTAATATTCCGTTCTTAAATAATTAGAGAACCTTTGAATAACATTGTCCGGTTCTAAAATAGCACCTTATAGTTCCAAAGATGACTTGGCAAATGCTAAATACGATGTCAGATGATATATTATATAATGCTAGATAGATAGTATCAAAAGTTATTTGGCATGGGTCCCATAGGCTGTTTACACAATGCCTACGACACGACACCTACACCGCTGCACGATATTATTGGAGAACTGTTACTACTAGTACTAGACGCTTTCACACCGTGTCGACGACGACGCCGACAACGATTCCGTGTACATTTTGACCATTGCACTTTTTGACGTTCACACCTTTTTGCGACATAGACAGTCGCTCCGTATAGACATTTTGAGGTCTGCACTACCCAGTCCCGGAGTCTTTTTGTTCTTAGTCCGCACTCCCTTCATGTTTATGACACTAGTATTAGCGAACTCGACACTGGCAGAATTGTGACAACTAGCAACAAAAGCCACAAACCAAGAAGTTGAAGTTAAATCTTTTTGACATATTGGTATCGTGAGGGTATCGGTGTCGGATAGTGTGAAAACGCCTACAGCCAGCGCTTGCGGCTGCTAGATTATCTTTGTATATAATTAGGTCAAGATTAATAAGTAACGTTTAAGTTTGTATGAACTAGTAGGCAACAGTTATTCCTACCGCTACACTGTAGCATGCTACGTCGAATAAGAATAAAGCCACGTCACATAAAATGGACGTACTTTCAAATAATAATAAAATCCTGTTTTTTTTTCAAATATTTGTAAAACCATTCATTCGATGCTACTTTATAGTCTTATATCATCTTACCAGCCTGTGGATATAGAAGTCCACTGCTCATCATGTGTATAAAAAAAAACATTTTATACTCTATGAGTGAAATGTTTTTTTTTTACCTAAGGCATCGACTCAAAGACTCAAACAGCAACATTGATTCACAAAGAAAATCTTGATGTAAAATTGGAACTAAGAACTTTAAAAATTAGGAATAAATTAAAAAAAATTACATACCTTTATCATTGTACAGAGGCAGCTTGTTTTCTTGTGGTAGGTCATATCACTAGTGGTGTTGCAGTCGGGATTCCATCATTTCCGAAAGTTCTATTAGCCAGTTTAAAAATCGAACACTGTCGTCAATTGTTTTCATCAATCACAGTTAAATTATTGTGTCATTCATTTCACAGATTCTTGGTGTTCTTCACTGTTTTTTTACTTTTTAAAGAAAGTCTTTTATCAGTTGCATAGATACGGAGATTCGGTTCTATAAAAAAAAAACAGTGGTGTATTTTATGTTTGTTTTCTACAAAAAGGTTATTTTCTTTTTAGATATTCCTTTCTTCCATCTTCTTTCAATCAGGCTGGTAATTTGACTAACTTTGACATGCTGTGACTGACGAATAATGTACTTTCTTAAATTTATAGCAGTGCATAGCCCGGGATAGGTGACTGCTACGTTTTGGAGACATGCACTACGTTTAAAACACCTATCCTAGACCTTTCCTTAAACCTTAAACCTTTCTTGTCTGGCGAGGTTTAAAAAAATACTCTTCGTACCACTTGCTCAAAAAAGTGACATTCTATGCCACAAAAAGCGAACATAACAATAGTCATTTTTAATCTGTTAAAAACAGGGAGAGAAAATTGTACTGGATTTCTTTCATCCTCTAGGGGGAGAAAGTGATTTAAATTTGGAATACAATTTATACTGAACTACATCTGTGTTTACACCATTGAGTTTGTATACAAAGCATTATACATCTTTTTGAAAAGGAATACGCATTTATTATGCAGGCCGTATGAGCCTGATGCCTTTGCTTTTCCGACAAAAAAATATTAGTCTAGGAAAATGCCGCGTTTTTATTTTCTTCAAATACATAAACGTTAAGTTTATTTTAATTTATTTTTATAAATAAGTTAATGTTCTGAAATGCTATCTCATATTATTATTGTGTTAATTTTTTCGCAAATGGTACGAAAAGTAGAGTATTTTCCTCGGTGATAAAGCTGTCTTAGTCTTGGGTGAACTTAAATCCCTCGCTACTCTCAGGACTCATCTTAAATCCCTCGCTTCGCTCGTGATTTAAGTTTTTAACACCCTCGCTACGCTCGGGAGTAAACTTCGAGTCCTTCGTTACGCTCGCGATTTGAATCGTCACCCGCGACATAATACACTGCTTTATCCCCTTAATGCACAATCTACTATTAAGCCTCGCCTCTCAATTAATCTGCATTTGGTTTTTATATATTTTATTTCATTTTAAATTCTCAAACCTTAGTTGTATGACTCTCAGCCAAAAGTAGCTGATGTGAATTTACTGATACACGGTTTTGTAGGGTAGTAAGTTTAGTACTAAGGTGGCCATAAACTATGAAGTACCTATAGAGACACACGTCCGAGAAACACAGGCAGGTAGTTTTCTTGTATTTGTTTTATTGTCTTATACATAGTTTATATTTTGGTTTTAGTTATTATTAACGCAATAGTATTGCTTCCTGTTTATGTTGTAAACTTTTATGTGTGTGTTTTAGTGACAAATAAATGTATTATCTATCTATCTATCTATCTATCTATAGAGCATGGTTTAGGATGGGTTCAGTTTATCATACGCCACCCAAAATTTTAAGAGAGTCGTTCATTAGAGCCCACTCATTTGAATTGTGAGCTTGTTGGTATTATTTTTTCCCATCTGGCTTACCAGTGGGCCAGCCGGTGGGGTCGATGGGAACAACTCTACATTATGGATATTTTGATAGGTTTCTGTTCCTGTAAATAAATTGGTACTAAGCAACCGATACCGGTTTTTCTAAAAATATATACGGAGAGCCCACACTGCTGGATATAAGCAGTGTACTTCTATAGGATGATATTTTTTATGCCTTTTTGAATTGTTTTTGTATGTTTAGGTATAAAATACTACTGAGTGACGTCAGCAATAATCTAAAAGATCTAAATAACATAGACCAGTAACAGTAATCAAACAGCAGTATCCATAGAATATCCATGCAGGTGTTCATTATCTACCTACAGAGTTGGAAGAAAACCCCAACGACTGACCCCCCATTAAACCGTGGAATACAGCAATCTGGCATCGTTATTCCACATTTCGACATTGAGATACTGTCCTACATGTAATTTTACACAAGGTTGCAATATTGATTGCAGAAACCAGCACTTCTATAACCTCGACGCTGCAACTCAAACCTGAAGCAAACCGTTCCGCGTCAAAATAGAGCTTCATTCATGAATCGATACAAAAAAATCTAGTAATCGCAAATGAAACCATCCGTGTTGTGTAGTGACGTTCCCACTTCGACATCGATATTCATACAATCTAAAAATAATAGCGGATCAGCGTGGTGATAGTCGTGCAGAACGTTATCAAACAGACATTAGGCACGGACCGCCCAGCCGCCGCCGCCACCGCCAGCCCACGTCATCGTCATTCATCGCTTCGATCGCACGCACACACGCACACACGCCACCACACCCGCGCTAGACCCTCATCACACCACCAACTAACCGGACGAACCATACCAAACCACCACCATAACTGACCATAAAACCTAACAACCCCGTCGCACCTACACTCTCACAATCCGTCCACCATCTTAAATTCATTCACAAAATCGCTATGGCACAGCGCCTATTTGTTTACCGTTTCACGCCTCTCTGAGCACAGTGATGCACTGAAAATTGAAACAGGCTGCTTCGTCGATGGTTGACGATTCGTTTTGCACTCTTTTTGGTGTAGATTTTTTAGGTTTTGCTCGATTTTTGTTGGGTACACGGTCGTTCTGTGTCGCGCGGGACAGTACGTGCTCTGACCACGGCAGGCTATGTGCAACTCAAGAATGGTGGCAGGACTGCGGACGACAGAGGACCGCGCCTGCGCGCTGACTACCCGCCAAAATACACCTACGCGCATGTATGGCCTGTGTGGGCTGTCGTTCTCTTTTCAAAACTTCCACAGATTAGTAATTTGTGTATTTTTATCGATACAGCTGATCTACGATAAGAATGCACTGCACTGGATTTACTTTAGTGTTTCGTAAGTATCGGCGTAGCGGTTCGTAGCGGTACTGTGCTACGGACCGCTACGGCGTAGTAGCTACGTCTCAGGAAGATGGATGGGTACTTTGCTCAGCTTTATTTTTAGATCCCTGCCGACTGAAATACAAATGCGTAGAAAGAAAAATAAGTATTTTTTAAAGAAAGCGGGATTCCTTACCACTAGCTAAAGTTTCACTCATGACTACCAATCAAATTCATGAATTAATTATACAAACAATCAAACAATTATATCGCGGTTATTTACACGTGCATTTTCAGTGACGATTCTCATGAGAACGAATGCAGGCTATGTGTGTAATAAGTATTAGTGTCTACTTTTGTCTCCAATGTTAGGATTAGATTTTTTTTTCTAAATATAAAAGACAGCGGATCAATACTTCCTGTATTTTCCACCGTAAAGTTTATGAATGTAATTATTTTCCAATTTAAAAATATCTTAAAAATATTAACCTCACTTTACTTGCTAACTTTTTTTTGTACAGTCACCGACATAACTGATTGAGACTAAAATTAATACGTAGAGTCCTTTCCATGAAAGAAGTCCCGCAGACGCGGCGCTGTAGTCGACCTTAAGTATTATTTCTCGGGCAGCACTTTTAACAACTTTAGGCATTGAAAACAAGACTTTGATCACAGAAACCAAATAAAAACGCACTAGCATCCGAACACATTAACAGCACCTGACAACTAATTTAAAATTTAGTTTAAAGTTTAGTTCCGGAAATATCCGCGGGACTTCGTTCATGAAAAGGACTCTAATCAAGTTTATAACTTTTCTTAGTACAGTCACTGTCACAAGCGAATGAAACTAAAATAAAATAATAATTTCATCATTGCTAAAGACAGACCTACCAGGAGTCCTCCATTTTTCATTAAAAAAGAACTGCGCCGTATTCTTGTTGGGCCGACTTACTAAGTGTGTCAAATAAGCAGTGTATACTGATTGCGTACATAACCAGTCAGTAGCAGAACTCTTGATAGAGCTATTTAGGGATCCGCATTCAAGCCTACGTCAGTGACGCGTCGTGTCTCAGACACTCCGGCGCCGACGACCAGACTAAGGTCAGACTGCCAAAAAATACAAGTAAACATGCGCCAAAACCATTCATTTACAGTTTTTTTCTATAGAAATTGGAAAATGTCTGAGTGTCTGTTGATATCTCGCACATTCGATTCGATTTGACAGGCGTCATGGCTCAGTCGGTAGTAGCTCTGCCTTCCGTGCTGTGGGTCGTGGGTTCGATCCCCACCGAGAACAAACATTTGTGTGTTGTAAACATAGATGTTTGTTCTGTGTCTGGGTGTTTCTATGTATTATAAGTATGTATTTACAAAAAAAATGTATGTATGTATTCTATCAGCCATCTAGTTTCCATCGTACAAGCTTTGCTTAGTTTGGGACTAGAAGGCGTTGTGTTAAGTGTCCGTGAATATTTATTTATTTATTATTTATTTATTTATTCAGTTGGGAGGTACACGTTTGGTCTAAAAGCATAAGCCGGCCTATAAGTTCTCCCACTTTTTACTTTCCTTCAATTCGAACCAAGAATTGTAACTATAGTTTCATACACAACACACATTAAATACAATCTGGATCTTTTCCATACTTTAGTAGTCATCAGCCTAGGCCTCTCCATGGATTTCCAAGTCAAAACCACTACATCCCATTCGTTAGGTATTTCCTCCTTCATTATTTCTTTCTTTAACCTTACTTAGAGAACTATTCAATACAAGTAAAGTCAGGAGCGTTCTTCTAGCTCCCTATAAATGTGACGCAACTTGATGTCTCCGCCAGGGTGTGGGTGTAATGTTGCTGATTTATGAAGCTGCAGACATTTGGTTGTTCAGAAACTTTCTATTAGCCACTTAACTTTTGAAGCGGAGAAAATCGAGTGGGCGTTCATTGTAGTTTTAGGTAGGAGTGCTTAAAGTCGGGCCTACGTTCTTATTTTTTTATGATGGATATTGAAGCGTTTGCCTGCCAGCTCACATGGAAAGTATAGCTGCAGCATAGAGCGGAGCACGAAGAAACAATACACTAATTATCCATAACTTATAAGTTACCTACACTCTACTGATTTGTCCTCTGTCAATTTTGAGGCTTAGGCCCGTATGCTGATCAAGAAATCGTAACTTAAGCATAGATTTGGGTAGAGATTTTCATACGAAAATCGATGCTTGTGAGTCCGGATCCGTGCTAGCAGTAAAGCAGCATAAGAACCTTAAAGTTTGAGGTCTGACAATGTGAGGATCACGAATTAGTGGACCAAGATACAGTCTGCTCATGGTGAGCGATAAGTAACATTTTAAATTATGGAAAAGAATGTGCTGCCGTCAGTTTTACCTACTGCTGAATTCCCCTAGGACTATTAATAACCTTTAGTTTCACTAATCAAGGGTTTGACTCAAGTTTAAAGCTTTTTCATTATACGAAAGAAAGGAAATTCTTTTATCCCAAAGGTTAAAATGCTCTTGCGTCGGTAGTCGAGTTGCATCGTTTCGGGAGGCCAGTTGAAGTGAGGTGCAGTTTCCAGAGACTTGAAAATGTTTTCCAGAAAAGTATTTTACGGTTTTTACGGTTTACGATCAAAAGCTGTTGCAACGGTTTTGCATTAGAAGGATTTTGTTGACACATGTCTTTTACGTGAGGCTCTTATTTATGCAGTAGATAAGCTGCAATAAAGATTTAGGGATTTTTATCGGTACTTTTTGTAAAATATAGCTTTTATTATATTATCAAGATCAAATTTGTTATTTGTTGTCTGTACAGTACCTACTTATTATGTCTGACGCTGACGGAAACTCCGAAATTCTCAATGGATGTAACCTAAATATTTTGTACCAAGATCGCCAAATAAGTTCCCCAACTTATTTATAGCATTGTTTACATAACATAAAGTACAAAGTTATATGGACAGTAAATATTTATGACCCATAATTCTTTGTCCAGCAAAATCTATTTACTAACAAAACTAGAAAATATATGAAAATCGTAAATATCGACACGACGACGCGACAGTGGAGACCGACTACGCACCAAACGCCTACGTTCTAAGGATTTCGTGGAATACATGTGCGGTAGAGCGAGATAGGAGAATGCTAAACATTGCGTTTAGTGTTCGTTGGAAAGAGGTGGAACTATACATCGATCGGTTTGCGTCACAGAGCAAGCGTGGGTGCGATGACGTCACGCCGCGCCCGCCAATGGGAGCGCGCGGAAAAGGCGCCACAGAGGAAAATAATTCAAGTTTAAGAATTTTCCCAGACGGTCACGTCATTTTGGGATGTTTATTTTGTTTTCGGTTGTACGGGGATTCTCAGAAGGGTTAGAAGCTCAATTAAAAAGAAACATGCACACATATTGGTACTCTATTACAAATCTGTCTTGAAAAATAAATAAATTAGTAAAATAAGTAAAAAAAATATCATTGAAGTGATTATTAGAGTACGTAAGTGATGAGCAAAATATTTAAAAACTATCTTCGATCCTAATTTTAGACCCATCAGGGTGCAACTTTTAAAAATTCCTTTCTTAGTGCACCCCTACACTATTAATACTATACCCTTCAAATTTCATATCTCTAGGACTTTTTAGGCTGTGCGTTGATTGTCAGTCAGCTTCAAAAGAGTTTTATATATTTAGATAGAAGAAGACAAATTAAACTCCGGTCTTGTAAGACCCTTGGTCAGTTTACAGTCAACTTATAACATTATTGTTTTTAGTAGAATTAGATCCAAGAATATTTTTTTTAAACCATAAAGTGTTCCAAGTGACATCTATTGGATTTACCTAAAACTATCTTGTAATATTACTTACCCTAAAACAGCTATATGGTAGAGGCCAAGGTGTTAGAGTAACACCGCTGTTGAGTTGTTTTACCTTGTTATGTCTAGATGGCGTTGAACGCACTGGAGGAATACTTGGATATTATTTTTCACGTGCTTGGAAATAGCAAAACAGATTTATTATTAAAATAATTCTTATACTGTACGTAGTACTAGTACTCACTTACCATCTTTAGTACCATTGTACCTATGCACTGTTCTTTGGTTGAAATAAATTTATCTTATCCTTATCTTTATTAAAAGTTGTATTAAGTGGGGAACTTTGAGTTCGTTCTTAGTCTACATCAAAAATATTACAAACAAACTAGATTAACTTTATTATGTTTGTAATACTTAAAATCTAACACCTAATACACCTACCATTGATGTATGTATTACGTATCTTTAGGTAGGAACTATGTATGAAACGGGGGTCAAAATTTGAATCTTGTTTCATACAAAACGAGATTTTCAGTGTGTAATTTTGGTAGAATGGGAGTCCCGCTTCTTCTTACGTAGGAACGTATTTAGTATTATATAATCTGTGGTATTACATATTCTTTGGTAAGACTTACAAAGAAGTATTTTAAAATTGTCTAAAACTTAGGCAATGTTTCTAATTTCTAAATAAATTTCTAGATAAAACCTACGTTGGTATGCCAAATAAATAGGATAAAATAAAATAAAACTTGAGTAGGTAGCTCTAGTATTTTATTTGATAGACATGTAAATGAGGTGAAAACCCGACAAACTATACAAAAACCCACTTGACTCCTCTAGATATTTACTTTGCCTGTTTATTATAATGTTTTTGACCTTTTAAGATTGTTTTTGTGTCATTGAACCTAATTTTAAATGTTTTTGTAGACAGTTTTTATAATAATCTTAGGATTTGTTTGATTAGTGGAGCGATTACCGATGTTGTGAAAAAGATCATTGCAATCAGTAACTGCAATTATCAGTAGTATTACAGAATATTAGTAGTATTGGAAGATCTCAATGTAGGTACTGTATATTTTAAAAGGGATTATTCCTATCGAGCCCACCGGCCGGCCCACCGGTGGGCCAGACGGCAAAAATATTCCCATCGAGCATTCATGCGGTTACTCGGTCGGTAGTAGCTCTGCCTTCCGTGCTGTGGGTCGTTGGTTCGATCCCCGCCAAGAATAAACATTTTTGTGTCATCATCATCATCATCAACCTATATCGGTCCACTGCTGGACGTAGGTCTCTCCCAAGACGCGCCACTGAGCCCGGTCTTCGGCTCTTCTCATCCAGTGTTTGCCAGCTACATGTCTCAGATCGTCACCCCACCTAGCCGGAGGGCGTCCTACACTACGCTTGCCTAAACGCGGTCTCCACTCGATTTTTGTGTGGCATAGATAATTTGTTCTGTCTGGGTGTTACTATAATATATATGTAGTAGAAAAAACTTACTGACAATTGCATGTTGCTAACTGATTGCTGATCAAAATCGGTGATCGCTCACTGATGAGAGGCGCGTGACCTCATCTTTGATGATAAATTGGAGGATAAATAGTTTCTGTTCATCACGTCATTATACTCAAGACATCTTCGGTAAAAAGTTTTGTAAAAACTTATTGCTTTGCCTTTGTTACGGTGAACGATTGGTCATTGAATAGAATCACAAGTTATTTAAAATTGAAGAATCAAATATTTAGATGTTTGATGTTTATTTTGTGAATCAATTACACTACCATTTACCCCTGCGCCGGTTTAGATAGAAATTGTATTTTATATGTGTCTTTTTGGGTGAATTTTATTTTTGTTTTCAAGAATAAAGCTTGGCTGTGTATGTACTGTACTGTCTCTGTGTGACCTGAATTGAACTCAAAAAGCTTATTTTCAACCAGTTACTAGTTAAACAGGATATGATTAGGTAGGATTAGATTTTGTAATAAAGGACTTGACGTGGCCTAAAGCACAGATTATATAATACTATACTAGTCCTAAAGCCTAAGTATAGTTCGAAAACCATGCGAAAGGTTAAGGCTATATTGCGAAATTATCTGATAACAAACGATTTATGTAGTAGGTATAACAATGGATTATCTTATCATTATTAAAAAAAAATATAGTAGAGGCACGACTACAAAAATAATTATAAATAATACTATACCTACCTTTGGGCACGATTTAAATAGTCCCGTGTGTATTTTCGACATACCGTAACTTTACCCTAAATTCAACTATGTAGATAATATCTTCGGTAGTATAGTGGTAAGTATCCCCGCCTGTCACGCGGGAGACCGGGGTTCGATTCCCCGCCGGAGAGAAAAACTTTTTGGTATTTAATTTTTTTATTCAAGCATTTCTCTGTTTGGTCCTAATACTAATTTCAGTTATTTTGTGTAAATTCAGAAAAATAAGCTTTCTAAATTATTTCGTGATACCAGCTCAAGGAGACTGAATGTGGATCAGTCGTGATATGGCGACCTGCCATTAGTTCACCTCGTGGCCGTTCTATGCCCTTTTCAACATACTGTTAGATTGAAATACTCAACTTGTTAAAATGGGTGTGACCCCTCCTGCTAGGTACTTTTGCTTGCATAACAAAAGCCAGTTAGATTGGATTGAGGACTCTGGTAGTACTGTGTGGTACTGCATGCTTAGCGTTTTCGTTTTACGTATACTACGACGTACCTAAACTATATTTTTGTATGTACAGATTTAGCAGCGCCCCTAGCGGGAAGTTTACAAAACTGATGATTTTCCATACAAAATTAAAGTTTACGTGATCACGTGACTGCAGTAACGTCAAACATAGTAGGTACCTACACATGCCATGCTAGCAAGAACATGATTAGGTATACTATTAATGTTGTGATGGATTGATAGAAATAGACTGTGACTACGCTAAATGTACAACTGAATAAATAATAAAAATTAAAAAGATTTGTAACAGTATCACTATCACATTTAGATGTATCTTCCAGAATTATTCTAGTTCTATGTATTTATTTAGGTCAAATGATCCTGTCCCTAATTTTGAGCGCAATAGGTTCGGCTGTTAACCGAAAGGTTGGTGGTTCGAGCCCACCCGGGGGCGCAATCATTTTGTCCTGAATCAATTATTGTATGAAGCAGAAAAATAAATTAATAGCCTTTGTCCTGTCAATGGTATATCAATGTATTGTTTATGCACTCATTTATAAATCTGAAATTTGTTCTTGCCATTTAATTATCGACGGCAGCGATTTTATTTATTGAAACACTACATACAAGATGACAAATCTAGTAGCAAGTAGGTAGAGCATAATTGGTTAGTTCGTTAAATTCGACACAGCCTCTATACCTTCGATAGCTCAGTTGGTAGAGCGGTGGACTGTAGAGGTTTCCTGTTGATATCCATAGGTCGCTGGTTCAAATCCGGCTCGAAGGAGCAAATGATTCTTTTGCAATCTTTTGTTTGGATTTATTTTATTACAAAAAGGTATGAAAATTCGTGTGATTAATCTTGATTTTGTAACAACATCCGGTGTAAAAAATGAATCAATTAATTTATCCCGTCACAAATGTCAGATTGTAGATTAAAGTTTTTCTCACGTGTACCATTATTATGCAAAATATATTTAGAAAGGAATGTAAATTCAAGGTGGATTGGTAGTACTGGAACCATTTTGCTAGGTTAGAGTATATAATTCAGTATACTTTTTGGTTTAACGGAAGTTGTCTTTATTTATATATAATGTTTAGCCTTGACCTTAAATTATACAGGTGCAGCTATGTACAAAATAGTTAAAAACAAAAAGAAAAGTTTACATTTTTTATGCAGTCGGCGTCTTGGATTACGGTCCGTTCTCCCCCGATTTGGTTTAGGTACGACCTATTTTATTGGGTACCTTACCTACGCTTCCGATTGGTACTGGGGGGGCAATCGTTGTTTCATAAAAACATACACTTTAAGCAAGTTTTCTGAACTGTTTTTATACTAAATCACAGGTATTCTGTGACTAAATCGTGACATTAGCGCGTTTCAACGCGTTTTTTGACGTCAAAAGCTTCTTGTTTTCGTATATCTGTGGTCACATCGCTTGACATTATGCAGTTATGCTGGCCAGGGAAAGCAGTTCAGAGCTTACGATACGGGAGTTGATTTGCATCAGTTGATCGTTTGCAACGCATACGAACACATCTCCTTCATTGTGTATTTTGTAAAAGTTGTAAATATTAAAGGTACTGTTCTATTGTAGTCATTATTTTCTTGTAAATAAATTGGAAAGTTATTTTATCAGTAGAAGAGCGAGAATTTAAATTTATAGTATGTAGTCATGCACGTCATTGCACGTCCTCATCAACATGTTCTGTTCTAGTTAGATAAGAGTGTGAAAGTGTTAACTTTTAGACATTTATTTTTTAAGAATACATACAAAGAAAATTACAACTAATACAGTATTTACAGTATTTACACCGAGATGACGGCTGATAGAGGAGAGTGGAAGACGAAGACATGTTGTACCGACCCCACTTAGCGTGGGACAAGGGTAGGAAGATGATGATGACGGTATTTACAATATTTACAACATACACATGAAACAGTTGAGCTATCTACACACCGTTGTAAACGATTTATAGATAGCTAAACTGGTCCAAATCAGTAACAATCGGAAGCGTGCCCAAGACACTGTCTGAAGAATATATTATATTACTTATGTATTTCTGCGGTAATCCTCTGCCCGCAACTTACTCGTAGTTTGCGAGGATCTAATTTCTAATACCGCGTTCACACTATGCCCATGCCGCTGCCGGCATTATTGCCACGGACTTATTGCCACAGCAACATAGCCTTTATTCTCATGCACTAGAGAGCAAGAGCATGAACTTGGGCTGGGAGCCGGGACAGAGGCACTATCGTGTTCACATTAAGCTCGTGCCCACTTCCTTGCCCAAGTCCCTGCCCACTGCGGCATAGTGTGAACGCAACATAAGGAGCGATTTTGCCGACTTGATTGAGCAATATTGAGATTACCAACATACAATTTTACCATAATAAAACATAGTCTATGACAATCAGAATATAATAGTAGGGATTTTTTTAAATCGCTCCTGTAATTTCGAAGATTACCAAAAAAATCAAAAAATATGTAGGTAATAATAAAATATAAACTATATCACTTGTGGTTGATGGTACCTTTTGAAATGTCGGTCAATTGCATTATAATTATGCGATTTTTGACTACCAAGTGCCCATGCTAGGCATTGTGGTGAAAGATTATAATGATGTTACATCACTTATATCGTCGAATTATTGCGTTCCTGTATGTGGTATAACTTTAATTACTTGCAGATAGTAAGTTCAAGAAGAGTATTGGATATGAATGAAGGTGCGTATAAGAGTAGAGGTAGGCCAATGAAAAGATGATGAATTGCGTGAAAAATTATATGGGTAAGAAATAAATAAATAAATAAATATTCACAGACACTTACACAACGCCTTTTAGTCCCAAACTAAGCAAAGCTTGTACGATGGAAACTAGATGGCTGATAGAATACATACATACATTTTGGTTTGTAAATACATACTTATGATACATAGAAACATCCAGAAAGGAGTGACAACTGAGATGGCGGCTGATAGAAGAGCATGGAAGAAAAACACATGTTGTGCCGACCCCACATAAAGTGGGACAAGGACAAGGAGATGTTGAGATGGTAAGCCCATAAAAGCTAATATTTTTTTTTTACCAAAACATGAGCACCAACAGTGTTATGTACAGAATTATTTTTAAGTATTCATGTTGTCTTATGTGCTATAAAGCACAGATTATAATTACAATACTATCTTATAGTAACAAGGGGACTCTGAAATATTAAAAAGTTAGAGTACACATTATGTCTTGATTACTACCATACGTAAACAGGACATAAATGTCTACTTTAACTTTTTAAAAGATAGGGGGCTAGTCTTTAATTCGTGCGTACGTAGAAATCACACTGCGCGGTAACAAAGCATCACACTGCATTCAGAGCTGTAGTTGCCGCGCAATGAAACTCTACCCGCAAGCTCAGATTTCAGATTTACCAAATATGCCCTGACAAGAACTTGCACTAAGTGCAAAACAGCCTTTTTTTGCCACAAAAATGTAGGTACCTACTTACCTGTTAGTAGTAAACGCTCTGTAAGATTGAAAATGTTCCCAGCTCGTAAATTAAAATTTCCCTATTTCTACACAATATGTTGCGCAAGCGCACATTTGATCGCATTCGACCAATTTAGCGTATACGAGTCAGATTGAATGGAGTGATTGTGTAATACAGACGAACCTACAAGGTCGGATATTTAAGATGGCTGATGAAATAATGTGGCGGAGAAATAGGGCAATCTAAAAATTACAATATTACAATAACAATGTTAAGGTGCCTCTGTTCTATGTACTGTGCACTGGCGCGGTTTCAAGTCGTGATCAAATCAAAATGGATAGTTGCTTTTTAAAAGTCCTAGATGAATAACAACTGTTTGTTCAGAAAGTGAACCAGTTAAACTAGTAGTTCGATCTCGTGATGGTCGAAGGTTAATAAAACCCAAACAATTTTTATTGACCAATGGTTGTAATAAACTTTGCAAATCGCTTCGAAATTCCCGTCTAGCTAAGTACCAGTTTTACTTGAACTATAAAATCATTGAAACTCCAAGAAATGTTAGTTCACGTTATACTGGGTTTTCCAATTTTATAATTTTTACAACAACTCAAAAACTATTAGACCTAGAATCAAAATAAAAACGGTTTTGGAATGTCTATGCAAAGTTCTATCATATGACACCCCACTTGATATTTTGGTACGACTTTATTTTTTTTTACTCCCTTTGGAACCTCATAACTTTATTTTTCCAACCAGTAAAACTTAAGAGTAATATCCGTGTACCTACCTACCATCTGTGAAAATTGGATAAGTAGTTCAAAAGATCTCAACGAACAAACATACAAAGCATTTTTGTCCAAGTTGTCACTAAGATCTCGTTCGCATCGCTCACTCGATCAATGAAAATGACAAGAGAAAATAATCAAAACATTGTGTAAAAAAATCTAACCTCTCAATTACAACGCTAATCCATAATGTATCACAAATAGTTCCCAGAAATTAAATGATTGTTTCAGACAATGATCTTCGATGTAATCATTGGATTCAGAATATCATTATTGATAGTCGCATCGCAAGTGCCGTGATTAGATCGTTGTAAACCACACATTGCATGTCATTCATTGCATCTCCATCAGTTGGCTGTGTAGAGAAAGTAATGTATGATGTGTGTGTAGGTTGTATAAATCGAGTGGTTCTAAACGGGAGGTGATCCAGCTGTCTCGACCTGCGTTGACCGATGCGCGGGGGAAAGAACCTCTTTGCGTGCAAACTTCGCAGTCGCCATTCCGAACGGAACGCAGCTACTCGCTCGTTCCGACGACATAGACGGTATTCTCGAACCGTGTTTTGAATAACGAATCCGTCTGTCGAGAAAGTGAGTCGTGAAATCGGTGTTGCCGTTTTATTTAAGGGATAATTATTAAGGAAATTTCTGCGAATCTTGTAAAACATCGGCTCTCTTACGGTAAGTGTAAATTAAGATTATTTGTAAATTATTGCAATTAATAATAATTTACAAATAACATTTTTAAATTTTTAAATTTTAATAAATAATGCAATAAAAAATATTATCATAAAAGAAAATAAATCATAAAAATACCCAGATAGCGTGTTGATGTAATAGTACCGGCTGAGTTTCGTTTTCTTTCGCTAAATTACAATGACATTTTGCTGCATTTATGTGAGAATTGCGCGTACGCACAAATTATAGACAATTCACTTTTTATATGTAACAATAGACAAGAGGCATTGTCCGAAGAATTAATAAATGCTGTATTGTGTGGATGCCAATTTTGTACCTAGAACATTTTTTGTATCTTTGTTTGTCCAAAATATTTTTTTAACTTTTTACAACACCTTACTGTTATGGGATATAGATTAGATAGTTACAAAATCTGAATACTTTACAATCAATTTATAATTAATAATGGCTTTGCGATAAAAATATTAAACGGTTTATACACCACTTTTTTCCTATACTCAGATGTTTTATAAAAGTTTTATAATTTTTTTCGTTGACATTAATAAAACTACCTATGTGTATGTGTATATTGAATTTGTTACACAATAAACACATTACGCTCATAAAAACTATTAAAACTGAACGATATTTCGCCATTTTTGTAATAAACCGATGGCTCGGTTCTTATAGCCCGCACAAAAACGTCAGTAGAAAAGACAACGACGAACTCGAGACATTAAGTTCGGTTGCGCAACTTGTTACACATACGGTATTCTGTTACAGTTGTGTTGATAGTAGCTTACTGACTTTACCTTACTTTATTCTTTCTACGTTTATATTTCGGTATCAATTACAGTAGGGCTACTCTTCTTCTTCTTCTTCTATATGGCCTTTGTCCGTCATTTCGAAAGAAAATTTTGCCAGTGTCAAGTAAATTAAATGAAATAACTAATGTCAAATCAACTCGGCGTAAAGTCGGTTGTCGTTTGTTTTGAAGGCAAAATGGTGAATATTTTCCTTCAAAACCCCTATTGGTGTTCAGCTCCATATTTTGTGTGTAGCAAATAAAGATGTGTGTTGTTTGCATGGTTGTTACTACGTATTATAAGATGTGTTTATAAAAAAAAAAAGTCTTCTATCAGCAATCTAGTTCCCATAGTACAAGCTCTGCTTAGTTTGGGACGCGAGGACGTCGTCGTGTGAAATGTCCATGAATATTTATTTTATTTATTGGTTAGTGAAAATTCGCCTCATTGGCCCAAGCCTTCCTAGACTTTTAGATATGTTTGTTATTTTTTTTATTAAATTTAAATTTTAATTAATTTAGGATTTTACTAAACACATTTAGACCTCGCATTACCCTGGGAATCTGCACTCCTATTCCAGAGGTTTTAGACTAGCTAATATGTTTTTTTTATTAAATAATGAAGTCTTAAACTTATCAATATAATATTTATTTAATACTTTATTGCACAAAACTATATTTTTTTTACAAAGAGTGGACTTAATGCTGAAAGAAAGATGTTAGCGCGCAGAAAAATGCATAAAAGACATCATGTTACGCAAACACATACCTACTCACCTACTTGTAAACTGGAACGTCTGTTTAAACTAACTGTAACGCATAACAAAACTAGTTTGTTTATGATGTAAATGGATAAATAATTGTGTAAATTATGTACTTAGACGTAACTTATATATAGGTTTAAAAAAATAAACATTTTCCATAAAAATATCGTTAAAAACATCTAAGCCAATAAAATTAACTAACAAAGAGTTTCATGCTTCAAAAGTTTAAAAATTCTGTTTACTGTGTCGCCAGGTTACTTATTATAGTAACATAATTTTTTGAAATTGGAACCGGATCTTTGTTGCCAACAACTGAAATAATCGCGATAAAAGGCTCACGACAGTCAAGAACATAAAAATTTATTACCTTATAAATATTAAAATGCTTTGACTATCAGCTTCAACTCTAAATATGTCCGTTTAGAGGTCATTTACAGGAATGTGTCATATAATAATGTCAAACTTTTAAAATATCAAATTAATTTACAAGCTTCCCAGCATCTATCTACTAAAGACAATCGCATTAAATCAGTACGAATTTAAGCTGCAAGGATTATTAGTATAGATATAATTATTATAATACTTTTTTATTGACTTTGAACTTTTGACTGTGGTTGCCTCTGACGCTCAATCATCTTACATATTATATTGAAAGGCAGGTATTACTTACTGTGATATCTCAAACATTGTGTAGCGTAGTTTGCTTACTAAATTTTCACCGATTATGTAAGTAAAACGACGTTCTTCGTGGTCACTATGTGCATGGGTGACCGTTAGTGGCAATTAAATAAAAGCGCTTGCGTGCTTCTGAGGGCAAGTGAAACTATCCCGGCTCTAGCAGTTGTTAATCCATGATGAAGGCTTAAAAACTCCTTCGCCAGAGTTGGACGAACTTACTTAGTATCTGTAATATGTCTAAGATACGATATAAGTATAATTGCTATCCAGTTTTTCAACCTAAAAAATAATAAACCCTCGCTAGCGGATGTTGAGTTTGCAAGAAATTACGTGTGTCAAGAAAAAAACACAATGGTTGTAAATTATGTGTTCGTTGAAATGAATTAAGATTAAAATGATAGCTAGTTTGCATGATAAAACAAGTACATATTCCTATTGAAATGTAGATACGGTACATGAGAGGATGAGACAATAATTATCTTCGTCTAGGGTTGATTCTGTAATTGCAAGAATATGTCAATAATACTAACGTATAAGTAATTTTTATTTACGTGTCCTGGGGTAGGGATGTTTATTTACCTACCACTACTAGGTATTGTATTTTAGATTTTTTCGTTGCGCGAATTTCACAACTTTTTTGAGTACCTAACACATTTTTTAAATATTCTCACAAAGATAAGTAGTTTCTTCACACTACTTGTAAGAAGCAGATAGGTAAAATAGCTTGGAGGTTTTACTAAACACGTGACGTAGATATGGCGTAGGTCTGGCCTATCGGTGACAGAATGGTACCAAAAAAGCTAAATTCCTAAATCTTTAACCTTTTATGGTTATTACTAAATCCGCTGTGCAAATTAGATAAGCAAAAGGTTTTATGTAATAGATTCTTCCGTGACTTCTTTTATTGAATGTCAATATGTCAAAATAATTTGGCTTTCTGTCATAAAACAAGACGCAGTTTACTATAATAATTATTAAAATTGGCATTCAGAAACTGGTATTGTGCTTAAACCCAAAACTATGTACTTACTATGCATAATTTAGAGTTATATTGTGGTAAACATAAGTAGGTAATAAGAAAACACAGTTGTCAAAAAGTTTTTCATGTTGAGGTATTATTTATGAGCGTTGGCAACATTATTTGTGTGATAAAAAGTCAAAACTAAATAGGTTACATATCGGAAAATAGGTCATCAAATAGGTCTTTAATAGATTATAATATAATATAATTAGATTCATAGGTAAAAAAAAACCTAAGGTTAGTTAAGTTAGAGGTGGCTAAGTAAAGTAATAATCAACAAATTTCCCCTAGAAGACCTTTTGTACAATATTTTATTTCAGATTTACTAAGTGTTTTGGGAAACTCAATAGCAGTCAGTCAACAGCCAGTAATTTAGAAAATCATCGATTAACACTCTGGGATAAAATATTATTTTATCCAATTAAAAAGTGATTCCAAAAACTCTAGCGTGCTTGTTTTTATCGTGATCTTAGAATTCTTTGCACTATCACTTACATAAGCATTTTATTACACGATCTATATCCTAAGCACACTCTTGTATGTATTGTCAAGTTCGATAACCATCGATGACTTTATACGGCGCCTTTTGCGAGCGATCCTGATGCACGCGCAAATGTATTGTTAACAATTGCTTATAAACGGGGTTTCATGTGTAACTTTCTAACGGCAAAAACTAGCGGAACCGGATAGCCGGAAATTATGTGCGTTAACGTAAACGTAACGTAGTTGCAGACTCTAGACCAATTTGGAGAGAAAATATATTGACAAATCGAGAAGGTAACTAAACTACCATAATTTATTGAGAATTGAGATATTTTCATATTTCTTTTTTAAACTTATTCGTTTCGTTCATTCATTCTTCTGCGTATTTTGGTTTTTTGTCTTGGTTATCATATCACTAAAGCTACCAGGGCTCCGCCTAATAGTAGCAATGATGCATCTGAATGTTACATCTTATGTAATGATTTACCAATGTAGTCAATGAGTAATATTTTACTTACCTTGTTTAGGTTTTCTAACTTGCGGTAAAGAAAAACACCGTGATGGGAATTTCGCATATTTCGGCTTTGTTTGCTCCAGACAGTTGACCTTATCGTTTCTGTGAACAAGACCGACTAGGCTAAGAAGATGGTTTAGGTTCTGGGCAAGCCTACTTTATTTAAAATCATGCCCCAAGCACTGGAGTATCCCGTTCGTCGGGGTATGGGTGAAAAGAGTCTCTTGCTTGACGCTGTGTAAATAATCTAGACACAAAGGCCTAATTAACAACGACAAGAATTTATAGCTATTTCGAAACGTCTGGATATTAAAATTCCAATTCTTTGAAGACAAGTCCAAGGTACAAATCATGCCCAGAAATGGACAAAAGCAATTCAAACATAATGGCTTACATAATAATAGGCTTTTTAAATTCTGCTCAAAGGTTTTCGAGACTATTATCTGTATCATGAATTTTGCAACAGTGTTTACAAGTCGATAGAAGTTGATAGTTCAAATAGCACGTTAGTTAAATAAATGAATGAATTCTTTTTCGGCTATTCATAGAGCGACTGAAGATTTAGCAGACCGTCACGGCTTCGCGTGCGTATTTAACAAAAATTCTTAAGTAAGTAATTTTTAGGTCATTTTTTACACCTTTGGTTACATTACTTTTAATACATGTATAACATAAAGAATTTTCTATCTATCCCAATTTTTTTAAATATAATATAGCCTGTCTTCCGGGGATAGTGTAGCATCCCCACTAGTATGGATTTCTTGGTGGAGATTTCTGGAATATATCTAGCTTCCCAAAGATGATTTTTTTTTTAAATCGGCTCAGTAGTTTCGTAGCCTATTCAATGGAAACAAACAAACAATCAAATCTTTCCTCCTTATAATTATTAATATTATAGTATAGAGCATAGATTATGTTTAAATCAGCAGCCATAAACTCAGTATTTAAATCAATAATTACGGTGTAATTTTCCCTTTATGTAAAGGGAATTTGTAACTGAAGGGCCTCAATTTTCATAATTTTACACAAACTGATCTAAAAATTTCATCCTGTATTCCTTTCCAATTCTATTTGTGCCATGTAACCAGACGGACACTGCTATAATAGCCTTGACTTCAGCATAACTTGCATATGTGTAGGCACCAGGATACGATATGCGGAAACCGATATTATGTAAAAAGTTTATTCGATTTTAAATTCGAAAATGATTACGTAAAATATCTCGTATACCTGTTTTTGATATGATTTTTGGTACAAAACGAAAGATTTCAATGAAACTTGAAATAAGAAGGTGAAACTGTTGAACTAAACATCAGTGAACGGCGGTTGATCTCTTGCTGAGGTTTCCGGGTCAGCTTTCTTATCAATCTCCTGGTTGATTTGTATTAACCAGTTCCTACCCAGAGCTTTCCGATGCTCGCGACGTACCTACTTTGCGCTCTTATTTAATGAGCATAATAAAATTAACGGAATGTTTTTTCTTTCACTAAAAAAATATGCTACCTATGTAAAAATTAATGAATTTGAAAAACAATAAAGTTTTTTTTTCTTTTTAAGTTTGTACGTTGTACATTGGCAGAATCGTCGCGGTAAACACGTCCGTGAAGATAGACAAGGTCTAACTAATACGTCCCTTAGCGGTCAAGATCACGGCCCATGTCAATTAACTTGTTTTCAACCTTGTTTCATGAACATACGCTCATTTAAGAGGTTAGAGATCAAAGATATGATGTTTAGGTTGATTCGATATAACTTGATGTGTGAACCGGGAAGAACTAGACTGCTGAGTGATTAAGTGGATCCAGGGGGGAAAGGGACTACTAACGGGCTCAAGCGACTCCAAAACCTCCGGGTTTATCCAGGGGGAGATCAGGATTTGTCAGGGAAAACCTTAATAGCTCAAGTCTTTTATAAACCTAAACCCTGGATCTGCCAATGATTCTACTTTTATGTTGCATGATAGAGCATCAAGAAGTACCTAGATCCATACTTAATGTATTTGGTTTAAAACTCGTACGTGAATTAGCCGGAGGATGAACCAAATAATTCTACTATCACAAGGTTATGAGACATCCTAATAATATTTCAGCAAAAACATGTTGCACAATCTTAGGGTTATATTCATATTGGTCTGAAGCTGAGCTAACTAAAATGATAGCTAAATATGTAGTCATCTCTTTTCGTTGACATGCAAGTGACAATAACAGAGCATTTTTAAAGCGGCGCGAAAATGACAGTTGAATATAAATAAAGGGGTAAAATTTTATGGGTTTGTAACTATGTGACTTGATAATTTATCTACGTGACTTTGTTCTAAAAAAATATTTTTTACATTATAAATCAAGCGTACCTACTTTGATTCAATGTGATTTGGGTGACAGATGAACTAATCAAGGCAGTCACTGGAATTCCACTAACTCAAGTTAAGGGACAATGCTAGAGCATTTTTTAAGTCGCGCTAAATCGGTAGTTCAATATGAATAAAGGGGTTAAATTATACATTAATTTATGTACCTACTGTTGACTGTACTCAATAACTAGGAGTATGCTAAAAAAATCTTCTGTGCTTTTATACATAGAATAAGTTACTGTAATTAGTTACTTCATTATTTAACTAATAAATGACTTAGTACTATTTATACATATAACAAAATCAAACAAAGCATCCTACGCTCGACCTTCTTGTCTTTCATAATTTAAGAATCTATTCATTCTCAAAATTAATATTTGTATCAAGGTTCTGACCATTTTTCAATAGTCTCTGACAGCTGCCTTTTACTCCCACGGATTAACAAACAATAGTTATGAGATAGATTAAGAGTTATTAATTCTATACACCGCTTATGTGGATATATGAAACGAGTGTTTCGTCCCACACTGATTCGGAAATATTTGGAGTAGTTCATCATGCTCCGTCTCTTTCGATCGGATTTGAAACTGCTTGTCAACGTAAAAGACAATACACGGTGTAACTTATAAAATGCTCAAAAAAGTAACTGTCAAGTGGTCAGTAGAGAATAGAACACGTCAAAAGTTATATAGGATTGGTCACTAGATAGCTCTATGTAAGTTATCATAGGAAAATAATAGGTACCATAGTATCTACTATGGTACCTATTATTTTCCTGAGCATTTTATAAGTTACACCGTGTTTTGTCTTTTGCGTTGACAAGCAGTTTCAAATCCGATCGAAAGATACAGAACATGATGAACTACTCCAAGCTTACATATTCTGTGGTGTGACGGTGTTGGAAATAGTTGAAGTGGCATAAAAGCCACTAAAAGGAAGCCACTTTTATGATATCCGAACAAATTCCTAATGATATTTTTTACTATCAAGACTCCTCTAGTATATAATCAATACAATCAATGATACAGACTCTAGATAATCTCTTTTTTCAAATCCAAATTATCCTATCAATCAATGTAACTATCTCAATAAGCTATTGTACTGCCTCGATTCAAATGCCGTAATAGATGAGGTATTCAATTCACACTATGCAATGCTTTTTGCTAATTTACATGCAAATTTCGATTAGAGATCCGTTTGCAGTCAAAAGAACGTTGGTGTAACAAGTGGTAATAATGTAATACATGGTAGGCTCATATTACCAATAGTTCAGATTATTCTGAGATGGTAGGTATGTACCTACTATGTATTTTTGCTAGATCTGAGAGAAGGGTCGCGAGTTTGGTAATCGTTATTTTTCTTTTAGTACAAAATGTAGATTCATTGCTCATTGTTCAACTCAAAAGATTATTCTGACATTTTAACTAAAAAAAAAAAATCTTAATTTTTTTTAGATACTATTATTTGGGCCTCGTTTGGAATCTTGCAAACTTTTCTTACAATCATAAAATTAATCTCAATACAAACTTTGGCAAAATTTTGAGTTGAGATTAATTTGCGATTTTTCTCAAACACTTTTTTTTAAATAGTATATGTTTGTGGCTTCAATAACTCTTAAACAATAGACGTGCAGATAGAAAATAGTGTAGAGTTGTCTTGTAGGTAAAAAAAATATACGGAACCTCTCTTAACATGAAACCTAGTCGGTCGACCGTTCATCAAGCTCAAGTCCTAAGGAATCGTGGGTAAATACATAAAGTGTGAAAGTTTCTTTGTTCATAGAAATTAACATCTATTGAATGAGTAAGCAAATATAGTACGCTGAATGCAAATTTGCCGACGCTTAGTAGTTTCTCAAGTCAATATAAACATAATTTATTAACTACTTATATACCGGAGCGTAGATCTCACTTATACACGACCCGACACGGTTTAATAGCTCTGGGGGGTAATCGTTGCCTCATAAAAACCTGATTTAAGCCTGGCAAGTTTTCTGAACTGTGTTCATTCTAAATTATAGGTATTCTGTGACTAAATAGTGATATTAGCGCGTTTTTTGCCGTCAAATGCTTCTTGTTTTCGTATATCTGTAGCCACATCGCTTGACATTATGCTGGGCAGCGAAAGCAGTTCAGAGCTTACGGTACGGGGGCTGAGGGTAGTTAGAAAAACCCTCGTAAGCCTATCTCATTCAATTTTAATCCGATAAAAAACAGAGCCACAAAACTTTCAGTGACGTAACTCACATAACCTTAATTGCTTTAAGTAGTCGTAAGTGCTGTCCGCAGTTTAATCTAAACAGCCCTGCAATAACTCTATTACAAAGTAGGTACAGTCAGCTGCAAAAGTAAATTAACAATTATTACAGCTAGTATTTTTAAATTTTATAAATATGTAAAAATAAGTTACTTCTGTAAGTGCTTGTAATTAATGCTGGTATAGACAAGTCAAAGTAAAATATATTTTAGTAAGTAAAATCACAAGGATCATAAAAAGTATTTTAAATTAGGTGATTCAAGGTGCCAGTTTCTCGTGAACAGATTTTGATCCCAGAGATTTTTTAAATATCTAATATATATTTAACTAAAGTTCATAACTTTAAAACAAATATATACTGACGTAGTTTAATAAACTCAACAAGAGACATCATTGAGAAGGTTACGAGAGGTCGATTAAAAAAAAAACAGCTCAAAATATTCTTGCCTAATTATTATTTTTTTGATTTTAGATACTTTTTTCCCATAAGATTTACAAAATAAATCAATAATAATAATAATAATTCTAAATATTTTCATTTTTATGTAAAACAGTGAGTGGAAGAGGTAAAATACGAAAGAGGTCCCAAACCTTTTTCAGGTAGAATAGAAATGACCATCTAATTGAACAGCTGACTGTACGTAGATATACTACAGATTACGTCACAATCAACTAAACAACGAACTCTGCATTGTTTTCTCTGCACTTTCGATTTGATTCGACGGCGCACGACACTGTTGCTGTATAGCCGTATTAGTGAAATAGGGTTGCCATTTGTCTATACTTTGTAGGTTTCTTGTAAAGAACAGTAATACTATCAATATGATTAATATCCTATTAGTCTAAAAACTGGAAAAAAACTACTTCAATTTGACTACCTTATGCTTTATCATAAGATGATAATGATTATTGTTTATTGGGATTTTTCGTGGGGACAGATCGTGAACACCACAGAAAAGTCACAGGAAAGCAAAATACGCAATGTTGTGTATGATGACATGTTTTTTTCCAGTTATTCTTATTTAAAAGCCAATTACCGGATCGATTTTGATGAAATATTTATGGGAACAATCTGAAAGTATTCCCTTTCAGAAAAAGCCAGTAGCTGAAGCTAGTCTAAATAGCATGTCGACCTTAACTAATTGGAAACGTAATGAGTGCTTTCTTCAAGATGGGCGATGGGATATCGCGGCATTGAACGAACACAATAGAAAACAAGATGTTAACTCAGTAACTTGATTATCTAAGTATTTACGAGCCAGAAGTCAACGCACCCTTTAGTAACCGATTTAAAAAAAAACAGAAAGTGGCCTCAAAGGTTTGTTGGAAAAACAAACTGTTTTTTGGGTTAAGCTTGGCTTGAACTTGCCTTTATTAAAAGCAATCTATTTTATTATCTTTTCGTGTATGCAATAGAGAATTTAAGAAATTCACTGTTTTTTTTTTAGATTTTTCAATAGTGTCACTAAAATAGCCACAGTAAAAGCATCTTCCGGGTCAAATTGAAGTTAGTTTCCTTAGATTTTAAATTTAAACCAGTTTACCCTTCAATTAAGTAAGGGAAGTGTGTATAATAATATTAGTTTGAGGCTTTAGCGTGTCTGTCTGTAGCTCCAAAAGTTCTCGAAGTCTTCTTTTTTCATTACTGGTTTTAGGTTTCCTAGTTTACAGATTAAAATGAAATAGTTATAGAAGAGATAGCAAAGAAGTCAAAAAATCACGTTCAGCAATAGAGTGGTTCACAATTGGAACGTGCTATCAGATGACGTCGTTACTGCTACTTCCGTCAATGCATTCAAAAACAAACTAGACGCATCTGGCTTCGAGCAATTAAATCAGTACTCGAAAGAATTTACCGAACATAAGAGACTATAATTCCAACAAAATTTTAACACTGTCTGACGTAGACACATCAGCGAAAGCTGCTCGTCTATAAACAAATAAATAAATAATAATAAAGTTTTCCAGTAGTTTTTTTCAACCTGTATTTTGCTGCTTTGTCGTTAAGTCTATTTGTGCAATGAGATAATCAAGTCTAGAAGTTAATTATTGGCATACCATCCAGTTATTCAATAAATTATCTATAGTTAATGTCAGAATACTCCTAAATAGAAGTCAAAGCAGTCCACATATTTACAGTACAGTCGCGTGCTGATGTACAATCAAAAATCGCAATCCAGCATCAATCTTATTCATCCATCTAAGTTTTAGTGTCATTAGTGAGATTGCATTCTAAATTTAAATTCCTGCACTTATGCGGTGATATGAATTCATGACAGGTATTTTATATCATGATATTTGTGACTAAGTTTTTATCAGTTTCACTCGAAATGCGTACAGGTAAAAAAACTCTAAACCTCTCCCGAAAACTTCAGTTGGTTAAAGTACTCATCAATATGAAATTTGTTATGGATCCATCAGTGCTAGCGCGAAAAAATTGAGCTGTTTCATACATTTTACCAAGTAGTTTGCGTTTCGTATGCAATAGCAGATTTTCTCACACTGATAAGCTAAAAAGGTTAACGCTATGAGGTTATTGGAAGAAGGTACACACAGTTTAGAATGGGTTTTGAACTCTATTGGCTAGCGTCCACAGGCCCGCATCGCACGCAACGGATTTTAGTTTGACTTGTATAAAAACTCGTCCGTACGGTGCGGATCAGTGGACGCAGTTGTATGAGTTTTTATACAAGGCAAACTAAAATCCGTTGCGTGCGATGCGTCCGATGCGTGCGATGCGCGCCTGTGGACGCTTGCCTTTAAGCTAAACAAACTAAAATGATTGCTAAATCTGTTGTCATCTCTTTTCGTTGACATGCAAATGACAATTTAAAGCCGCGCTAAAATGACAGTTGAATATGAATAAAGAGGTAAACATTTTATGGGCTTGTAACTATGTGACTTGATATTATATTTACGTGACTATGTTCTACAATATGTATTTTTTTACATTATAAATCAAGCGTAATTTTATTCAATGTCATTTGGGTGACAGATCAACTAACCAAGGCAGCCACTGGAATGCCAACTCAAGTTCATAGTTTCGTATCTGTGTTTTTGAGAAATTGTCATAAATCGATGCATCATTCGAAATATTATTGCGAGCATATTCGATTAACTTATACATTTTTAAATACCAGGGTTATGTTATTGAAACTGACACTTTTTGAATGTATTTCCTGCTGATTAATAACCAATTTAAATTGTATATAACTTATATAAATAAAAAATGGCATAGCAACCGATTTTGATTTCTGCATTATGGTCAATACTGAGAACACTTGGTTCTGGTCGGTTTGTGACCTACATTCTATAACCAGCTTAAAATATACAGAGAGAATAGTACAATCGTGTTCACAATCGATACGATTCAATTTTGCGTATAGATGTAACGAAATACGAGGAAGTGAGTACGCCTGATTTGACTTAGTAAAACAATATTGTAATTCTAGATACGTCTTTTATAGCAAGTCTTTTAGACTTCATGACCAAGCATAGTAATTACTATGCTTGGTCATGAAGTCTCAATGAAGTCTCATGAAGTCATGAGGTCCAAATCAGTAGCAATCGGAAACGTGTGATTACAATTGTAATCACACGTTTCCGATTGCTACTGATTTGGACCAGTTGAGCTATCTATGAATCGTTTGCAACGGTTAGTATATGGCTCTACTGTTTCATTGTTGAGCCATCTACAATGTATTTTGTAAATATTGTGAATATTATAAATACTGTATTAGTCGTAATTTTCATTGTAAGATATCTTGAATTTTAATATAATCAAAAAATATAGTCATTATGTAGAATGTTATTCCAAATCTTACACTATCCATATTGAATGAATGCTTTTAGTTTCAGTCTTTCTCTAGATTTTAGTAACTGCGAGTATGTAATTATAACATAACTTTAAAAGTGGCTTGATTTTTTTGATAAGAATTATATTTACAAGCGTGGACATGTTGTTGAATGCAAACATAGATATTAAGGATTTCTATCCGAAGGTGTAGTTTGTCTATGGTCAGAACTAAGAAAAAAGAAAGAATACAGTCTACTAAATTACTATAAAAATGCGTTATTTTTGTAAAAAAATACAAAATTCTTCTGTAGTGAACAGAAAACGGTCCTTCGAGCCGGATATAAGGGTATAAGTTAGTATCTCCGAAAAGTTTTAAATCCGGGCTATATTATTTGACGTTTCATTTGAAAGTACTGTCAAGTGGATACTAAGATCGCAGACTACCTAATAATCTAGGACACCGGATACAATGACTAAATCATTGTGAAGCAATCGACCACTGATTCATTCGTTACCTACTGCAAGAGACCTTTTGTATAGTACCTGTTCATGTTCATTAATGTTTGATTGGGGCATAAAATCAAATGCACCGTGAAATATTTTACGTCCAATAATAATTTTTCAAAATGCATATATTTTTAAACAGTTGTAATTTCAGTTCACCTTAATACTTCATTTTAAAAATAAATTCAATCCTTGCTTGAAAAAAAAAATATTATAGATAATAATGTCTCTGCGACTGTACCTTCACATTACTTAAAACTTAGTAGACGTAACTCGAGTCGTGTTACATTTAGTCCGGTTTCTTATATAAATATTTAAAGTTACGCAAAAGTCGGACACACTGCGCTCGCGCTGCGCGTGCGCGTTCATATCTTTAATTATGACGTTTTGGACTTATTCATACAAACTTTTGGATCAATGCATAAGTTTCGTAAACAAAAATACCCGGCTTCAATAAAAGAGGCGGTTCTCAATTCGGTTGTTTTTTTTTAACCGTACCTCAGTCATTTAGCTATGTCGTTCTTACCTTGCGTATAGTATTATATAATCTGTGCTACAGTATAGAAATTAAATAAAAGTCACATGGTGTCGCGTTGAAATCTTTTGTATGGAATTTTGGCTTTTTTTATAACTTTTGGTTTTATATTTCTTTATATACCTTACGATCGTACAAGACTGTCAATATTTATTATAAGATACCATTTCAGATAGAAGATATTACTTAACTATTTTTTTATTATTCTGAAACCCTCTATAAATTATTATGACCTTCGTTCCATAGATAATAAAAAATCATCTCGATATATTATGTATATCCATGAAGAACACATCGTTTATTTATTTTATGTATTTATTTATTAAATAGTCCGCTCATGACATTGATTTTTGACCTTGCGCTAAATGTTGTAAGACATCACATTAATTTTTATTTATAAGCACTAAAATAGTTTAATATTATAGGCGTCATAGCTCAGTATAGTTTCTTCTATGCAGTGGGTCGTGGGTTCGTAAAAACAGATTTTTATATTTGTGTGTGGAAACATAGAGAGTGTCTGGGTATTATGTATTTATAATATTTTACCAGTTATGTTGTTTCAATAGGCCTACGTCAGAAAGGCGACTACTATCGATTGATCGATCATCTGTAAATAAATAGATATTACTGATTAAAAATACATATGGATATTACATCAAATTCTACGTAAAACTATAATAAGAATTTTAATAATATGTTTTTAATTGATTAATAATGCAATTTGGTAACATAAATAATGAATGTACCTTGAGCTAAGTAAACGGAATGCACTTTGCAAGATCCTACATATAGGTACCTACCTACTTATCTAATCTAATAGGTACCTACCTAATGTAAGGCTATCGACGCTAAGACTCATGTAGCATTATCCCTATAAACCGTGTGGTTTCCTTAGTGCTATAGTATAAAATAAATTATGTGTTTTTAAAAACGTTAAATAAAAAAAAAACCTAATTTTAAATAAGTAAATAAGTATAGAAGAATGTGAGGCTTTTTACTTTTTTTTTATCTAGTTTCAATAGTACAAGCTTTTCTTAGTTTGAGACTAGAAAGGGAATATACATGAATATTTATTTATTTTATCAGTGTGTGAAGGCTAACAGCAATCCTAAATATTTGGATCTCACACTTCACGTGATTATAAGTGAGTAATTGTCTCATTAGCATAATTTACTGATGAACACGTTTCTCCTTCCGAATGTGATGTTGTAATAAGTTGAATACAACATTGTAAGATGTTGTGAATATTATGAATACTCCGATTGTAGTTTGAATTTAGAACACTTTGGAGAACACTTCTTTTAGGATTAGAGGGGTATATTTTTTCAAAGTCATAGTATATTTATTTTATACAGAATTACATGTGTGTGTAGAGGTCTTATAAATTCGACATGAGTTTTTACGGTGCGTGATAGACGCACGTTTTTAGTGCGTTTCTGAGAGACAAATACTAAAGCTAAATTACTCCGGAGGGTATGCAAGTTTTGTTGCTAGAATTATATTCAGGAAGGTTGTCTGGAAGAAATCGCTTCCCAGCGATAAGACCGCCTACTGTACGTAATAGTTAAATGTGATTTTCTGTATGAGCTGTCTCATATATTAGTTTGTAAGGTGTACCTACGTACAATAAAGTATTTTCATTCATTCATTCATTTATTCATTCATTCATTCATTATCCCTTTCTCTCTTTCCAAGTTGACATTCACGCTAGAGAATAAAAAATTACTTATATTGTATATATTTATCTGAATGCATTATTATGTCTATAGTGATCATCATGCAAGATCGAATTCATAGCGTTTACGTGTATTTTAGTGCAGTTTGCATCAGTTACACACATTAGATCCGCATGGAAGTATAAATTATGGGTAACCTGCTATTTGTACGTAATGCATTAAACGGCTGATTATAATTATGGTGCACTTAGGTACTATATCATGTGTACTCGTATGTTGGCCAGGAAATACGAATTAGTGCGTTTCAATAATAATAATTCTTTATTGCTTACTATAGAAAAGTATAGAAGAAAAAATAGCCACATAATGCACTCGCCATAAAACTAACTGTTACATCAATACAATTGGCGGTCTTGTCGCACAGGCGATTTATTACAGACAACCAAATAATTATATTTTTTCTAATGATTACAAGCGAAATTTTATTATCGTTAGTTTGACATTGACATTTCCGGTTCATGTTTTTAGTAAAATTATGAAAACTTGTGAATTTGTTTGCAAGTTATTGGAAACTATCATAATTTCTGCAGACTATAATATATTTTCAAGCTTGCTTGTCTTTCTAACATATAGATTATGTTAAGATTTTAGGATAAAAGGTAGCGTTTATCCAGGCTCATATAATACTATTCCAGGCGTTGATGATATGATATACTTGAAGTATGGAATGGAGCCCACAGTGATAACTCACGTGGCTGCCAGAGCTGTGAATACGTTCAATATTCTCATGGTTTACCTTAGTGTATGGCAAAACTGGTCCAAAAATAGTGGCATTTGGACCAGGCTCTGGCGCAAAAGGCAGCTGGCGGAAGCTCATGCAAAACAAGCCATTAGCGTGAGGCAACCGCCCTGCGTAATTATGCTGTTGCAACGAGTTGCGCGCCTCCAATCATTCCTGCTCATGTTAAGAGTGCATTTTATAGATTATTCAGTTCTTGAAAAGTTATTATTACGAGCCCTCTCTGTCCCACTGCTGGGCAAAGGCCTCCCCCTATTTTTTCCATTCATTACGGTCTTGTGCTGCACTGGTCCACTCCTGCCGAAATTTGTCAGTCGCATTTTGTAAAACACTTAGGTACTGCTAAAAGGTGAAATGGTTTAGATATTGATACAGATTTTGTTCGTAAATTTTTTTTAATCTTCTTTCTGCTCTTATCCCACTAAGTGGGGTCGGCACAACGTGGTTTTTTTTCTTCCCGTATCAACTCACTCACATATGCATAGGAAAAGAGTGTTCACTCTTTTATGATCTTTTACACAATTCATTTTTTTTTAATGAATTTTAGCTAAGCGTTATTCTTTTTCCTTCAATCAAATAAATTACAGAATAACAAATGTAAGGTCTTACATTGCATGTGTTTAATTACAAAGCAATCATTGTTAATTTGTCTTGATATTCTTTTAATACAGACGTTTTTACTGTTTGCTTGTTATTTCTTCCTGCATTGTCTGTGTGAACTAATCTTTTCGAACATGCGGTAAATATTAATTTTACACGACTAACAATCTTGGACTTAGTGACGATTCGGACCAAATATTTTGGGACAAATTCTCCCAATCGTCACTTTTGATTTTAATAATTTTTGTTGTGACGATTCGGACAACTTTAAAAATAGCTGCATTGTACAGTCAGGTAAACAATTTTTAAGCAAAATGTGATATAGCTATTAAGGTGGTTCGATTTCCATATTAATTTATTTTACCAATTTGGGGGAAATTATATTATTATACCTAACAAGCAATTTTTATTTATTTCTTGAATCATAGAACTTAAAAGATCTATTTTTTTGATGACAGCTGTCAAACTTCAAACGCCCATATCTCGGAAACTACTCACCCTAGAGTTCTCGTTCCAAAACCAAATGAAAGGTGAGATCAAGATCTAAATGTTTGAAGACAGCTGTCAAACTTCAAACGGCTATATCTCGGAAACTACTCACCCTAGAGTTCTCGTTCTAAAATCAAATGAAAGGTGTGATCAAGATCTATTTTTTTGATGACAGCTGTCAAACTTCAAACGGCTATATCTCGGAAACTACTCACCCTAGAGATCTCGTTCCAAAACCAAATGAAAGGTGTGATCAAGATCTATTTTTTTGATGACAGCTGTCAAACTTCAAACGGCTATATCTCGGAAACTACTCACCTTAGAGATCTCGTTCCAAAACCAAATGAAAGGTGTGATCAAGATCTATTTTTTTGATGACAGTTGTCAAACTTCAAACGGCTATATCTCGGAAACTACTCACCCTAGAGATCTCGTTCCAAAACCAAATGAAAGGTGTGATCAAGATCTATTTTTTTGATGGCAGCTGTCAAACTTCAAACGGCTATATCTCGGAAACTACTCACCCTAGAGTTCTCCTAGAGAAAATTATTGTTTTTTATTTTTACGTGAAGAACAAACCAACAAAAATACTTTCCATACTTCAATTCTATCAAAAGATATAAGAAAATCTAACGCGAACTCTAGGGTGAGTAGTTTCCGAGATATGGGCGTTTGAAGTTTGACAGCTGTCATCAATAAAATTGATCTTGATCACACCTTTCATTTGGTTTTGGAACGAGATCTCTAGGGTGAGTAGTTTCCGAGATATGGGCGTTTGAAGTTTGACAGCTGTCATCAAAAAAATAGATCTTGATCACACCTTTCATTTGGTTTTGGAACGAGATCTCTAGGGTGAGTAGTTTCCAAGATATAGCCGTTTGAAGTTTGACAGCTGTCATCAAAAAAATAGATCTTGATCACACCTTTCATTTGGTTTTGGAACGAGAACTCTAGGGTGAGTAGTTTCCGAGATATGGGCGTTTGAAGTTTGACAGCTGTCATCAAAAAAATAGATCTTGATTTTAAGTTCTATGATTCAAGAAAGAAATAAAAATTGCTTGTTAGGTATAATAATATAATTTCCCCCAAATTGGTTAAATAAATTAGTATGGAAATCGAGCCACCTTAATGTAACCACACGCTCGCAAAGCAATTTAAATAGCTAAATCATATTTTGCTTAACATTTTTTTACCTGACTGTACTCAACGGCTTCCTTAATTTGATGTTCTCCGAATCGTCACAACAAAAATTATTAAAATCAAAAGTGACGATTGGGAGAATTTGTCCCAAAATATTTTGTCCGAATCGTCACTAAGTCCAATCTTGTACTTACAATAAATTTGCTTAAATATGATTACCAGAATAACATGAATATAATCTAGATCTTACGATTTAAAACAATTGGTCGTTTTATTAAACACAGTAAATGTGAATTTATAATGTGAATGTGAACCTATAAAAGTGATAATCTTTTTCACCATCCTACTGAGAAATGAATAGCGCAATCTAATAATGAAAACTCAAGCTATTGATTCTGTGAAATGTACTTACCTATAACAAAAATGCAGCTTTTTTATAATGTATTTGAAAAGAACAATCAAAGATGATTATACCTATCTAATAATTACTATGTTGCAAATGTTGCAACAAAAGTTTTATGACATTGTATTACTTTGTAAATTGTTATTGTAATTTTTACTGTACGTAGTTTGTAATCAAAAAAGATTTAATCTATCTATCTATATGTGTACGTACATACTATTACATCTACAGTTTTTTGTACCTAGTTTGGGAAGTCAGAGAGAAATACTTAGTTAGCTGTTAGCTTCCATTATTCGACATGATGACTGCCTTATTTAAAACTAGCTGATACCCCCACAACTTCGTACGTGTGCGTGACTTTCCACCAAAAAATATCTGTCAACCAGCTTACGATGAACCTCGTGTCAAAGGCTGCTTTTGGTTTAGAGAGGTCAAGCTGAGTCTAAAAATCCACGTCTTTAATTTCAATAAAATATAGCCTATGTTTCAATCCGGAAAAAAGGCTTCTGAATGGTATAAGTTTCATTGAAATTGGTCCAGAAGTTTAGGCGTGATGCACGAACAAACAAACAAACAGACAAACTCGATTTTCGGAATCAGAGTCGTTTATTTAGTAGATCTGCATATTTAGTTTATCCATATCTTTAATTTTAGTTTTTGGCTTTTTTACAGTTTTATAATAGTTTAGAAAATACATCAACTTTAAAGATAAGACAATAATTACATGCTGTTATCGTACGACATATTAAATGTGTCAAGTACTCCATAATTACTATTAGTGCCGCCCTAAGCCATGAATGTCATGCTGATGTGATGACCCTTAGATCATCAGATATTACATAATTATAGTGCAGGATATCGCATAATGAACGTTTAGTTGTTACTAATAGATGATAAAATGATATATTCTGTAGGGTTTTATATTACTAGGTAGAGTCCTTTTCATCCAAGAAGTCCCGCTGAAATTTCGTGAACTAAACTATATAACTAAATTTTAAATTAGTTGTCAGGTGCTGTTAATGTGTTCGGATGCTAGTGCGTTTTTATTTGGTTTCTGTGATCAAAGTCTTGTTTTCAATGCCTAAAGTTGTTAAAAGTGCTGCCCGAGAAATAATACTTAAGGTCGACTACAGCGCTGCGTCTGCGGGACTTCTTGGATGAAAAGGACTCTACTTATAAATAGACTACTAGATCTCTGTGATATTTCTTTTTGTGTTTTTTTTATCTCTTTCTTCTTCTTTTATTTATGGCCTGTGCCCGTCATTCTTCAAGTCGGCTATCGTTTGTTTTGAAAGCAAAATGGTGGATATTTTCCTTCAAAACTTGGAGACCAATTTTCACATTCAGAGAAACCACTACTAACGTTAGTATTGTGTGACACTTATCTATGTTTTTTTCTTCGTTAAGTGATATTAAACTACTGGTTTTTTAAAATGGTTAATTTGCTCTTTCCCTCTCTTCTTCTTCAATTTATGGCCTATGTCCGTCACTCTCTCTGTTTATCCTGATTGAGTGACAGAGTATTTTATAGAGCCGATACAAAATTAAAAGGTGAATCATAAAATGTCTTTATGAAGGTACTTTATATATATCGGGTTTTGTCGAAAGTGAACGGACTGAAGTCCGAAGCATGCATTCATGGTTTTCGAATGGTACGTTCAAGGATATTATTACCAATATTTTGCGATACTAAACCTACTGAAATACAAATCATATCTTATCAAAAATAACATAATATGAAAGACCACTCTTACTATTGTAGAATCTAGAGACAGATGAGATGTTTGTGAAATTGAGTGCGTTATTTACCTACCTGATGTTTTGAGGAATACCATTGTGTTTTGGTTAGTCATTTATATTATTTGTTTCATCATCTTTAAATTATTAAGCCAAAAATCAAATACGTATTGTAAAATAATTGCTATCGAACAAATAAAATTAAAAATAAATTAACACTGAGCTACCGTGCCGAGGCCATAAAAACTCAACGAAAGTTAGAGCCCTATCTAGACATTCATTGCTCTATATTTTTCTTTTTAAGGAAATGATATAATCATATAAAATATATGTATTTTTATTACAAATGCAAAATAATGACCTCTACATTTATAATTTTAATTTTATATGAATTTGACTGTAAATCTATAGATTAATAATTAGGTGAATATTATTTAAATAAAATATTGGCAGATATATCACACCTTCCAAATTAGGTAGGTACATAGATTAGGCAAATTATCAAGCAATGATGGATAAAATGTGATGAGCTCATTAATTATTTATCTATGTTTATGTTTGTTGCAAACTTAGCTTGGTCAGATAATAACAACTGTTTTTATAGATAACATGATAATCATAACTACTTATACTAAGAGCTAATAATAACAAAGTATAGATGATTTCCGTTTTGTTACAGATAACCTGATAGGCCTGTTTGGATCAAGAGCAGTAACCTCATTGCTGCCAACCTATGATAACCCACCAATGTCAACCGTCACTATCCAACTGACATTTGACTAGACAAGACTGCGCGGTATTTTAGTCTTCCGCGCGCGAACCAAATCGTTTGGTATTACGAATAGGATAGGAGAAAATGAGGATAGGTTCTTCTAGGTAACATACATCTGTGATAAATAAATATAGTAATGGCGTCGTGGAAGTTCTGTTTGTTGACTGTGAGTGTGTGCTTGGTGGGTACGATATGGGCGCTGGACAATGGGTTGGCGCTGACGCCTCCAATGGGGTGGCTTGCGTGGGAGCGGTTTAGGTGCAACACTGATTGTAAAAATGATCCCGAAAATTGTATAAGGTGAGTCTATTTCTTTTAAACAGAGGGATAAAAGCAACCCAAAAAAATAGTAACAAGTCCTACTGACTCATTAAAATGCATTTCACACCACTATTGCCCGTTTTTCTGATTAAAGAAATTGGGCTGTACTTGTCTGGGCAGGAATTGACGACAACTTTACTTCTTTCTTTTTAGTTTTTCGTTCAGCTTCGTGTCACGGGCTTGGAACTAGTCAGCCACAAGTTAAAAAACTATATTTAAAATCTCTATTGGTCTCGCTCTGTAATTTTCAAGTTAGCTGAAGCGTGGCGTGAATGCTGGTCATCGCTCCATTGGTTTTGACTGTAAATCACTATGTTTCCACATTCAGCGTCATTAGCATTGCAAAAAATGCGTATTTTATGATCACAATAACTATCTTCCGCGTGTGTTTTAAAGGCGGTTAAGCCCAAGACACTGAACGTGAATTTATATGGGTTTCACCAGACTCAAGAGTTGGGTGCAGGGCAATCGTAGACTACCCTCCAAATTCAAGCATACGACCCGCACCCGACTGCGCTCGCATTCTGTGTATTTCTGGCTTTAAGTCTAGTATTCCGTTCCAATCACGGCAATTCGTTGAATCAACTGGAATGAGCCTTTTAATCGATACCACTAAAACTAATCTAAAATCCTTCAGAGATAATCGATACTTTTTATCATCGATACATTTCTAATTAAACTTTTTTCCAGTGATCGTTTATTCCGGACGATGACGGACATCCTAGTGTCGGAAGGCTACGCGGCCGCCGGGTACGAATTCATCAATGTGGACGACTGCTGGCCGGAGCGTGAGCGTGGCCCTGCTGGTCAGCTAGTGGCGGATAGGGAACGATTCCCGTACGGGATGAAGAGTCTTTCTGACTATGTAAGTACATTTCATTTATACTCTTATTGCTATCATGATACGAACGAGTTTGGTAGTATTTAGCAGAACGGTCGCAGTGTTTCACTGAACACGTCAACTGAAGACGTATCATAAGAAACATCGTGCTGCGTAAAATGGTTTGAAAGTACGTACGTATGTTCGTATAAGTTAGTTGCCAACTCTGGTGACGGAGTTTTTAGGCCACCTAAAGGCCTCCGTCGTGGCTTAACGACTGCTAGAGCCGGGACCGGCAATTTTGCGTACCCTCCGAAGCACGGAAGCGCTCAGATGTAAATGCCATTAACGGTCGCTCATCCAAATAGTGACCACGTAGAACGTCGCTTAACTTAGAAAATCGGTGAAGTTTGACTAAGTAAGCTATGCCACGAGCGCTTCTTTGAAAGTGGTAGACTCATTTAAAACTAAGCAACATTACCTTAAATAGATTAAAAACTCATTATTCAAATCAGCTCCTACCGTTTAAGGAGTGGCAGAACTTAACAGGTGTTGAATGCAAATATACATTTTACACATAATTAAATGATTTATGTGCTAACTCATGATGGACACTTAACATACAAGATGAACATTTCGATAGAACAGACGTTGACGAGTTCCGTTTTAATTAAGGTACGCGTTTATTTACATGATAAAGATATTATTTTAAGTACCTGTACATTTTATTGATAAATTATTTAAACTGTCTCTAAATAAATAAAGTAGATAATATTGTCTATTTCAAAACGAGGTAATTTTATTTCGAACCTTCGTAAGCTTTGTATCCAACTCGGCAATTATAATTTTATCAGATTTTGATATCAAGAATAATTACGGTGTTACTTATACTACATTAATTTTTTCCTCAGTTCCATTTAAAAAATCACTTTTCTATTGATTAAATCACTATTAAATCACTATTCTTCACAGTGAATGTGTCACTGTGGGCACAGAACATTGTACAATATTTGCACATGAATTTTAAAAGGAAATACTTATTGGAAGTGAACACTTTCCTACTTAAATACCCAGCCTTTGACAAACTGAAATACAACTAAACTCTAAGTAATATGTTCTTACATCTTTTCACTTAGTTCTATTCAATTGACAACAAAGTAGTATTATGTGTATTACAGCAAGACGTGACTAAGTGACTAATTGTGTCGAACAAAAGAATTCACTTTTCGTGTAGCTTTTGGGTACGCCACCGAAACAGGTGACATGAAACAGAAGACATCTTTCCGCCATAGGACAAGCAGACGCACGGCGCAGTACCTACCATGCATACAGTTTCTAGTAGTGCATGCACAATATGCACAATGCACATACACCAATCGTACGCCCTGTCTCTTTCTATCTCAATACGTCTGAGTGCTGCGGAGCTTACACACATAAACATAGACAAACTGCCTTCGTGAAATAGATGAACCGTATCTAGCATTCTAGCCATTCGCACCATATGTTTTGGCTGTACATTCACTATGCGAACTGCCAAGGAATGGAACTCGTTACCGTCTTTTCTGAAAACTACAATCCGGGTCTTTTCAAGGAGTGAATAAGTGTTTCCTAGACTGTCGTCCTTCACCGTCGAATTCATCGTCACATACCAGTTTGTTGGATCTCAACGATTGTGAAGTTAATCGTTTCTATGAATATTTTGAACAAAATTATATTATTCGCGCATCATAAGCGCGCACCTTAATAACACCTATAGGTTCTGTATGTAAGGTAATGACACCATGTAAAATGGATTCGTAACGGTTTTGTCTGCCGTAAGACGAGGTCAACTATAAAAGAGTTACATATCAAGGTTTTGGTTTATTCGATCAATAAATAATCCACTTATTGTTGGGAAATCCGGGTTTTTGGCAATAAAGTAAACAATAAAATCAACAAAATATACGATAGGTACCTGCTTTGGTATTTGGTGGGCATTGTTATAAGGTCACAACAAAACAAATATGCAATACATTTCCTTAAAAGTACCTATAACTATATCTTATTCACAAAAAACACGGTAGCAATATTACTTATGTAATATTTATAAAAAAGAATAAATAGAGTATTATTGTGTTGGTTTTGCATCAGCTGAAAAGGTGCGTAAACACAAAAAGCTAATTTACCGTCGATTTCACGCTCAAGCTGCAGTCCGAAACGTCCGAAAGCGCAAAAAGCCGATTAAAAGCAAATCTGTTTCCGTATTCACGCACCGACAGCTGTAACTTGCACTTGACCCAGATCATAACTGGGCGTAGTTTTTACACTTTTACCACGACCTTCGGGGCAGTTTGCGAGTTGAATGGTGCCTGTGGTTTTCTCACGGTGAGCGGCTCACTGCGACATTGAACCGAATTCGTTGAACATACGTAACTGTAATAAATAAACTTTATTGTTATAGAACAAAAACTATAATTATTGCTTTTGTGCTGATCGCTGTGAGTTTTAATTGCTTTGATTGTTTTGATTGATGATGGATCGAATATGTTTATGTTCAACTGGAGATAATAAAATAGTTTTAACAGTTTTGTTCCAACTACATAGTATTAACTTTTATTAATTTATATTTTTTTACCTGACTACGGCGAAGCAAAAATGAGGGTTATAATTATGAATAACTGGTTGCACTCCATCAAATCCATCAATGATCTTGTCAAGGTGTGTAACTTAATACAATTAATACAACCTTGATGTGAACCAAAGTTGCTCGCTGTTTTCATACATAACAAGGTTGCTTTGATTAATAGTTTAGCAACAATCTTGGTAAGCTCCTTATGTCATTGGAAATTGCTTCTTGCAAATTATTCTCACGAACAAACCACGTCAATTCTATTCAACTACGCTCTGTTTCTGTTTAGACGGCTTTATCTAGATGCATCAAAACAATGCCCGAAGAAAAGCCAATTAGGCTTATTCCTAGACATTGCTCACTGTAACCTAGTTGAGGGAATCGAATGAAAGTTGGAAGCCACAAGCACTTTGTACCCACGAACCGTAACATTCTTGAAATCTAGAAAACAGATTTGGAATTGCTGACGATTTGGCTGGATGGAAAGCGGGTTATGAGATGTAGATGTGATGATAATCTAAATGTGGTTTTATCATACAAAAGTTAAAGGCTTGATCAATAAGATAAACTCAAATGCTTTGTACGTGTTAATGTGGTGTTCATTTCATCTATTCTTTCTCTTTCTATCTAAAGAGCGCATACCTCATTTTACAACAGAGCCCTGACAGTCGTGATGGGTGATTGTGTAGATTTGCTTCTGTCCAGCAGCCTTATTGTGTAAGTTCAGTGGTAATCGACATCGGCTTCGTTTTTGACATTTGAAACCTAGACTGGACTTCAACTGTCACTTTCGTATTCGTTTTGTATACAATACCGAAAAAATTCTGACAGAGTCGACCGGTGGTGGTGGAACTTCACTGGTAATGGATTTCAAGTTACACAATAAGGGTGCTGTTATTAAAAGATCATTTTAGTATTGAGAAATTGGATGAATGATTATAGTGTAACTTAATAGATTTCGATTTTCCATTATGAATTGATTATAAAGTAATTATTGAACAATTATGGTAGGTAACAATATGAACCTTCCCAGGAATAAAACTTTTTCAAAATTAAATTAATTATGCTCAGTAGACTCTTTGTCTCTCTGAAGCTATTCACAAACCCCCTTCTTCTTACTTTCCTGCCATACAAGGTCTGCGGATCTGCGGCTAAGTTCAGAGAGACAAGATCGAGTGACTACTGTATGTAGGTATTGAGATATGAGTCAAAAATGTCAAGTTATTACACTGTAGACTTTATTTACCTACATGGTCAATACACACACACTTCACATAAAAGGTGAGAAGTGCAAATATTTTGTCGGTATGTAGGTACCTTTATTTATTAAGTTGACAAAGTTCATTCACATGATTTGAAGTTCAATAAACGAAGAAGTTGAAAACGAATAAGCAAATAATATAAGTAGATAAATTGACAAACTAATAAACACTGGTACCTCATTAGTTCCATGGACGATAGATAATATTACGATAGGAAGATCGTAAGCCATATCTGCATATTAATTCATATACAAATACCTACAAATATTTATTAGCAACACAAAACAAAAAAGCACAAAATTTATTATAACACGTACGTATATGCAGTCAAGAGCAAAAGATGCAGGTAATTTTTATAGAAACTTGAATATCGTGGAAACCATGAATGCTAACTTAGTGAAATAAAGAATGTTTCAGTGACTGTTTATTACTCCAAATTTTTTATTGTGAATCGTTTCTTCCATAGAGAAAACTATAAAAAGCAAGTTGTTAACACGAATCCCCCATTTAATACGACAAATAGGTGACGATACGCTTCGTTTGCGTATCTACTTGGCAAAAAAAGGCGCAATCTGCACACAAAGAAACAATACATAAATCATAAGAAAATATTTGATTTGTCGTATTTTGAAATACACAAAGACTTTTGAAGCTAAATTATAGTCTTGTTTAAACACTTTTCCGTTTTTCTTACCTTTCACTTAATTTGTTCTAGCACGGAATTGAAATTGTCATTGAATTCGATTTCAATTAGCCGCGATTCAGTAAAATATGAACAAAAGTTAAGTTTAAATATTTCCTGTCTGAGCTTAAAACAATCATTTACAAGAGGCTAAAATTTTAACTTTCTCTTGACGGCTCAGTCTGTGATAAAATACTAAGTAATTTAGTCTGATGGTGAGCTTGTGACGATACCAGATCTTAATTAGCTCTGTATGTAAGCAGTTGCGTGGTTTAAAATCTAATACCTTTAAACGAGCAATTCTTGTATATTTATTTCTCTGAATCTCGGAAACGGCTCCAACGATTTTCATGAAATTTAGTATACAGGGGATTTCGGGAGCGATAAATCGATCTAGCTAAGACTCATTTTCAGAAAATGTCGTTTTATTCGTGTTTTCAAGTAAACACTTAAACAGAAAAATGTGACTCTTCCTGACATCTATTGGCAAATAATAATACTATTTTTTGAAGTTATACTTCTAATCGTTAATAGATGGCAGTGTTGAGCATAGAACCTTTTCTAACTAAATAAGTACTGCATATTGGTTATGTACATAAAAATAAATACTAGAAAAATACCGAGCAAAGCTCGGTCAACTAGCTGTTAATCATTATTTCCGAACTTTCCAACCATTTTCTTTATTGTGTTGTATTTTATTACATTACTAATGCTGAGTGACGACCTATTTTGTTAGATTCTAATTTTTATTTTGATCTCTTTGCTGTACCAATGCATGTTTTTTTTTATGGCACAAAATAAACGTTTTCTATTCTATTCTAATATTAACAAAGAAAAGTTATAACAATAAAAGATTTTTTAAATATTATAGGTACAAAATAAGTACACGAAACGAGACGTAAATAATACTCGTTCCTTTATTCTATCGCCAAACAATGCTGTTTTATTTTATCTGTTTTGCATTCCTGTTTCGAAATTATCGTGCTACTCGCAAATGCGCTGTGAAAATGAGTTGTTTGATTGTTTTTCCATAACATAACTTTTTGCGTTTTAATCGTGTTGTTTTGCAACGCAGTTTTGCACAAGTTTCGTGTCGTGTCACTTTCACGGCACGCGTCCTGCCATCTTGCGGTTAAAATGTGGTTATAATTAATTAACACTGCATGTTGATTAGAATTCCATTTTACACTTTATCACAATAAATACCTCTTTCTCTATAACATGGTATAACAAACGTTGCTTATTTCTAATCAGTTTTTAGTGCTTAATTTGCGTATTATTACAACATACATAAGTATTGTACAAATAGGAGAAATATATTTCATTAAAATAACTTGAACTGTAGGTAGGTACAAAATACACATGCGACGTCTTGCATAAAAGCTCTTTTTTTCTTAAGGTTAAACAAGTCGCACACCTTTCTATACAAACGTGGAAGGGTAACCACTCCACTGTTTGACGTTGACCAACCAAAACTAAGGATTATATCAATTTATCTCGTCATAATCTATGTCTGTATACAACCCAAACCGTAAAAAAAGTATTCATTTAAAAAATACAAATTAAGCTAAAAATATTTACCATACGAAAGTTTAGAAGGTTGTATTTTTTAAATGAATACTTTTTTTTACGGTTTGGGCTGTATGCAGACATAGATTATGACGAGATAAATTGATATAATGCTTAGTTTTGGTTGGTCAACGTCAAACAGTGGAGTGGTTACCCTTCCACGTTTGTATGGAACGGTGTGCGACTTGTTCAACCTTAAATGTACTTTTCTGCGAATTAATCGTCATATTTTGCAACGACGCGGTTTCGCACAAGTATCGTGTCGTGTCGCTTTCACGGCACGCGTGCTGCCATCTTGCGGTTTAAACGCGGTTTTAAATAATCAACTTAGATTGCATGATTAGAATCCTATTTATTTTGTGGTTGTTTTGATAGAGACGATTGTAGCGTTAATTTCCGCATAGTTTAAGATAAACGCGCGCTTGAATAGTTAGATAAGAACTATTTATTGGTGTCAGATGTCAGCAGAGTTTATCTAATTATTCAAAAGTGTAGGTAGTATACCTACACTTAGGTTGTTAAAGGAACACAATAGAAATAAGTACTAATATGTCGCACTACATTAAAATAAACTGTGCAATCCTACTTTTTGATATTTTATCGATACAAGAAATATCTACGAGGGAAAGCTGGAAGGTTTTGGGGTCTCCCTCAAAACCTTCCACTTTTTTTTCTCCCGGGCTTCCTCCGTCTAACTCCTGTCAGAGGCGTCAAGGTCGTCCTCATGAAGTTGGCTCATCTATCCTATACCTATATGACGCACACTATACCTAATAATTATTTTAATTGTACTTTCATGATTTTTTTTACAATTATATTATTGTCATAGCTAAACAGGAACTCTATAAAAATGAGTTGATAATGTTAATCCAATTAATATCTTACCGTGCACGTAATTGCTATTGATAGGTGCATGCAAGGTACATAATTATGCAAACTCGATATGGATTGTGGGTGTCGTCAAGGATCTTAGATTCCCATGAGAATCAGATATGCTTGGTTACAATATTACTATTACATACCTACCTACTATCTTTATTTGATATACCTACCTAATACCTAATATGACACTTAATTTCTTAAAAATAAAAGTTATTTGTACCAATTAAATGAGTAGGGTTAAAATGCTAGTATTTATTGGTAAAAAAACTTTATTTCTCAAAAAAGAAGATTTAATCAATTATAATATACTCAAAAAACTGTCTGAACCACTAAACCAGTTTGAACATCTTTTTCTACAGCAGGCCGTTGCTTAAGAATTAATTTAAACATCACATCCTGGTATGGTAATGCGCTATTACGTCCTTCGAAATTAGTTTCCGTTTTTCCAAACAACATTTTTAATAGAACTCAAAATATGAATGAGTAGGTATGTTATGAATCAAAACGTTCTTATTTTCCTATATCTATTTATTTACTTTAGAGTTTGCACTATTATGTAACAAAGATCGCTTCTTCTTCTTTTTTCAATGTTGCCATTCCATTACGGAGTACGTACAATATTTGACTAGCGGATCTACTATTAGTATTATTATTTATCGGAATACACGCGCACCCGACCCTTGCCTGACCCGCGCCCAGCCTCTATGTGTAAGTAAATACTAATAATGTTTGCAAAACTATTATAAATAACAGAACACGTGCTTAAGTCTAGTTACATAACAGCATAGTAACGGTTGTCACATACTTGAGCACTATAAAAAGTTGAGTGAATATTAACTTGTAAAGTGGTTGACATTTAATAAATAGGTATAGCGATCATTTACATAAACCATAAAAACTTATCAGGTTTTTAAAGAGTAAGGATGAGTATATAATTTAAATTCAGTTAATTTAAATGGCAGTTCAAGATTTTAAGAACATTGCGAATTTCTTAGCAAACGAAAAATTAATCAATACACAATTGACATTGACTTTTAATTTAAGTCGAAAGTTTGGTAGCATAGTTTGAAATACGATATTTCCCAACCAAAAGGCCACCACAACTTTAAAGGGTATCAACAAAGTAACGTCACTGATAGCAGTGCCGGATTAAGTCAGCGCGAGGCTCGTAGCAACTTCTATCAAGGGGCCCTTGGACAGCTTGAGCTTTACCAAAAATTGTGATTTTAAAGTACATTGTCGACTGCAAGTAAAAAGATCAGCAGGTACTCACCGGCGAGCGAAGCGAGCCCCGAAAGTTTTTGTGTATTTGAGCAATATGATTTGAAAAAGTTGATAGATTTTACGTTTTACGGTGAGAAAGCGTTGGTGCGCGGGGCCTGTAGCATTTGCTACACCTGCTACGTGGCTAATCTGCCACTGACTGATAAATAAAACAGTCATTCGGGGCCACACCCAGACCCAGGTTATAGGAAAGTATACTTAGTTCGGTTCTTACCCTCACCTCTTAAACCAATACGGTATGTAGAGTCTGGTAGAGTTGGCTGTAGACGAGAGTAGAGTTCAGGGATCACTTGATTGAATATAGGTATATGGGACGCCGTATTTTGATTTTGGCCCATTTAGGCAATTTTTCAAGTTGAAGTTATACCTAAGTAGATCGCAAAAATAAATGAAAATAAAAGCTTAATAAAAGGTTAGTTTAAAAGTAAATGAAAGTAAACTGGATGTAGGATTTTTTTTTAAATAAGACATCATAATGTAACAAAAAGTAGGTATTTTATATAGGTATGCCAAAGTTTAGATTATTGTACTACCTAATGTTACTTTAAAAGTTCATTTTCCAGTACTTTGCAAGATAAAACCAGGCATTACGTTAGACAAGTCATGTGATTGTGCGTAATTATGTATGAGCGATTTTTTACCGGTTTTTTTTACGGTTTATAAACAAAGCCGCCGCGTCAGATACAATCGTTGTGTTGTAACGTAAGGGCTCACAGTTATGTGAACTTATAACAATAGGACGTTAGAACAATAAACTTATTTCAGATTTCAGTATTGTCGAGAGAATTGACCGAGGGCTTATTCTTGCGAGTGTGAGATCTCGCACGTTTTGTCCATCTCGCAACGCAAGATTATGTCAAAAGTTGTCAGAACTATTATGGAAATGTTGTAATCTTGTGGGGAACATCTTTTGAATTTGTGAGAATCAGAACCCTTTTGAAGGTCTATAAAATGTTACAAGAAAATGCTATACTAAAAGTATAACTAAGCTAGTTTCCATAGCTTTGCTTAGTTTGGGACTAGAGAGCGTTGTGTGATAATATGTCCAAGAATATCTACTTTTATTTTATTGAAGTAATACTGCTAATGCGACTTCCAACAACGTTGCGTTACGGGATGACATAGTCTCTGTAACATAGGCTAATACGCTACAAATGCTACAATCAAATATAGATGGCAGTGTTCAGCAATTCAGCATTTGACCGCCTGTGTTTTTGAAGATAAACGACTTCCAACTGACAGCAGGGGGAATAGAAAGAGACTATAATACGCTACAATCAAAATATAATAGATGGCAGTGTTCATGCCACTTTTTACTTTTTATTTTGAAGTGAAAATTTAGTACTGCATATTGGTCAAGTACATAAAAATAAACACTAAATTAATTTCACATTAAACACGAGAGTGAATGCGTGGCACTTGAAGTATAACTTCTCCCGTGCGTAGGGACTGCACGCACAGGTTTTTTTTAAGTAGGCATCTACTTACTACTTAGCTATAGTAACTCGAACAGAACAGAAATACAAGAGAATCTTCAAGGCACAACCTTAGTGAAACACTGATGCCTGCAGAAGTACTTAACCGCCTCACTTCAAGTGGACCGTCAGCTCTTTCTATTCATATAAAAAAATACCAGAAAACCAGTGAGTGCGCTGACTCGTTAGTAAAGGTCTTAGGTTCAATGTCTCTTGCAAAAAATAGGATGAAGCCATGTGTGGAATGTCAAGGACAACGTGAAGATAAAACTCACACACGTTTATTAACCTACCTACTTGAATTATCATACCTATGACTGAAAGCTGTGTGAGGAATTACAACATACATGATAAAAAATATCACTTACGGTTAATAATATTTCTATGCAAAAACACAGTACACTCACATGGGTCTTTATTTTTCAGTTTTTTTATACCATAAGATTTCTGCAAAATCAAACATAAGTTTTAAGTTCAGAAGATTATCAAACGATACTCGTTCAATAATCCTATGAATCAAACAATACTCGTTTGATAATCTTTTAAAAATCAGTGAAACTTATAGGTTTGTGGGGGTTTTTAAGGGTTTTTAGGTGTTGGTAGGATTTGTAGAGGTTTTATGAGTTTGATTTTAGTTAAAATTTTGTTTGACGATTGATTTACCCACTGGCTTATGCCCAGCATTGGGTAAAGTCGAGTTGTGGATGATGATGGTAATACTTTTAAGAACGATACCTACTACTTTGCAACGTTTTATTCATATAAAATTATAAACAGTAGATAAAAGTTTTGGTTATCATAACAGATCAGCTTGTAAAAGAATCGGATTACAATGCAACCTACAACAATTGTTCTAACAGTACCTTGCTTATCTCCCGTGGTATCTGAGGACCTTCATGCCATGTCTCAGGTTCTCACGCCTTCACCATGTCTCTTGAATAACAAAAGAGGTTGCAGATGAAGAGAGAGGGATGACCTTTTTGAAATGGGTTCGATATTCAAATGATAATTGCCTTAGGCCTATCACTTCATGTTTTATTCACTTGCAGAATGTTCATAGGGAAACCTTTTATAGAATGTGAGATGCTAACACCAACCAAAAAAAAATCACAGAGGTTACTTGCGCAACGTAGGTATCAAAGAGTATGTAATACTGTGGTAATACCATAATATTCTGTGGTAATACTGCGTTTTATGAAGAGAGGCTTCCATTCTACAAAAAATATATTGCCAATCTCGTTTTGTATTTTTGCCGGGTAGCAAAATACTTTTTCATAGTTTTAGTAATGGTTGCGCTACATACTCCATCAGCCAATGTCTCTTTCGTATGTTTTCTTTTTTATGTCGTAAATTTTGTACATTTCTTGAGTTCACTCTCGGCGAGGAGTTACGACCAGCGACATGAAACAGGTTGAGACTACATTTAAAGGAAACTATAAATAACCTTTTGCCTATCGTGTGCATATCTACAAACCAGTGCTGTATTCAGCCTAGACAATAGGCATTCGTACATGATAAATGATTGAGCTTTTGAAAGGTTAAAAAGAAGTTGAATGTCATAATTTTTAATAACTAAATTACAGAAATAAATTATTTTAATAAGTTATTTATTTGAGTACAACATTGGATTCATTTAAAAAAAATGTTATTATAAACTTTTTTTTTATTATATATATATTTAAGGTTATTAACCTTTTGTTTGTAGGTCTATATACGTAACTACAAAGACGGTAGCAATGATTTTCATAAATAAACACCGTAAATTTTTCTATCGTCACGTTACCTCTACATACATTTTTGATTGTATGTTTTTAATTAACTTAAAAACATACAATCAAAAATGTATGTTTTTAAGTTAATTTTATTACCTGAATAAATCAATTAGTCGCATCAAGGTAATAAACTATGTCAGATCTGGATTACATTTTTTTACATAGTTAATAATCGAGACTCACTACCTAATAAAGTTCATCTGACAATTATTACGACTTGAAAAGGCTTGGACGTGACTCTGCGTGAATATCATTTTTCACTGAGTGCCAATGAGGCCATTATACCTAAACATGAGATTTGCCTAAAAAGCTGTTTGAAAGATGCCAATGAAGCAGAACCTATGCCTAAAATATAACGCGACGTAAAGGTCCACGCCGTCAATAAGCACGATGTGGTATGGAATCTACCCACCAATGTTATGTGGTATGGAATGTGGTAACTATTCACTCTGACTACCGACTAAATATCTAAAATATTTTACTTATCAAGAGCTCTAGGTAGGGAGATGTTTTATGTCAATATTTTGTATTTTTTTATTAACTAGTTTTCGTCGTGTCTGTCTAGCCGACTGTACAGTAGTGTACCAATGTGCGATAATAGGAAACTATTAGCATCTACAGTGGATCTGGCAAGTATTTCAACATTACTGTTCCCACGCAGTTGCAGTACTGACAGCTTGAATACTGTTGAATACAACCTTCTTTGTACCATACTGTGATTGCTATTATTGTGTTGGACACCTTGTATTCCAAATGAAATATGGGTTCAGAGCCCCAAGTCTGTGCATTTGTTTTGACTTTCGACTCGAGTATAGCACACGCAAACGCATATACGCAAAGAGAGAAATTTTGTTGGGAATTGCACAATTCCCAAATCTCCCGCTAGAGGCGCTTATCCGGTTTTCATACAAAATCTCTCGCTTTGCGAATGCGTTTGCGTGTGCTACATTCGAGTTGAAAGTCAAAACAAATGCACAGACTCGGGGCTCAGTAGTTTCGGATTCATTCGGAAAGCTTCAGATCGGTATCGGGAATTTTTGAATGAGATTTAAAATATGGAATTCGAAACCTCCTTCAAAAGTTCCCGATCCGAGAACCAACTTGAGTCAATAATCTGAGTTTTGGTATGTTGATTTGCGACAAGCGAGAATCGAGAAACTCGCAGTTTTTGTATGGAGAAAATAGTTGGCAAACCTCTCGCTAGAGGCGCTTATCGCATTTACTTACAACATTTCTCGCAAGTCGCTTCTCGATATGCGTTTCGATGAACAAAACTAAAGTCAGACTACAGGCTCTGTCATCCAAAATTATAAACTTTTAAATATTATTAAGTAAGTACCTATTCTGAATTAAATAAAACATTACATTTAAATACAGTCTGTAGTTTTATGTATCTACTGCCTGATGTCTGTCGCTATAAGATTTCCGTTCTAGATTAGCAAATAATAATTATTTGTATAGCCTTGATCAATAATATATCAATTACAAAGCTGCCAAATGCTAATACAATTAATTAATTAAACAATATCCAAGTTCTAAAAAAGTTCGTTTTAGAATGAGGTCATAAACAAAACTGGCTCCATAATTTGTATTAAATATTTTGCCTCGGTATAATTTATTGTGACCAATTTTATTCGAGTCAATTATAATGTGTTGTTAGTTGCTGCTTCCTCGACTTTAAAGGTACTGTTACACATGCTAGTTAGCATGCTAGTTAGCATGATTTGTGCTCATTTACCATGTGTATCAAAACCTTGCTAATAATTAGCATGCTAATTATTACATTGAGATTATAGGGAGCATGCTAATTAGCATGCTTTTTAGCATGCTATTTTAAAGCATGTGTAACAGTAGCCTAATGGTCATGACTTCTGACATTTCATCTGAAGTGGGGAGGTGCAAATGGTAGCAATAAAATTATAAGAACACGCTTAGACTAGCTAAATTATCAAAGTAAAATTGATCGGTATTTTATTTTATAAAAATACTTGATGGATCAAGCTGATGGCTCCCCTAATGGTAACCTCTACATCAGCAGATGAAAAATATACCGTATTGCCTTTAAAATAAATGACAGTCGATGCTTGCGTGCCGTACCGTTGTTGTGGCGCGATGACCCTACCGTAAACATTCTCGCTAAACGCGCTAACGTAAAACCCGGGATGTACCGCAAAAGATTAAACTCTCTTCGGATTTTTTAGTACTCAATGGTAAAGTAAATTTTTTTTTTATTTAACCTACTCTGTCCTATGCTGGGCAAAGGTCTCCCTCAAAATCCACCGGTCCCGGTCGCTGGCGATTAAACAAAATTTAAAGTAGAAAAAAATCGTGGTAATGTAAGAGTAAAAAGTTAGTACCTAAGTAATTAATGTTTCTTCTTAATTAAAAAAAAAAGTGTTGTGGACGTGCCCTAATAAAAATAATCGTCATAAATACAGATTAAACTATTTCTAACCTTGGCGAGAAGTGAATGACTTGGGATAATAGTTATCTAATGATTGTGCTCGTTGTTTTTGCACGAACCGTTTCGATGTATCGTGATAGTTATAACACAGTGATTATCATTTCAATCGATTCATCTATACATATCGCACCTAAGCTGATACACACGAGTGTAGTTTTTTTATACCGTTGTTAGGCAATCAGGCTTACGCACCACTTTATGGTAGGCGATCGTCGATGCGTTATTGCCTACTCCGTACAATTCTTTCTAACTTTTTTTATTCATATTTTTACTTTATACCAAGATCAAAAGGTCCCTCTGTTCAATTCCTTGATTCCAATTTAGATGTGTACCTGGCTTGTTGGTTTTTTAGTCTGAAAGTCGAAGCAAAAACATAATTGCAAATGGAATAGTTTTTATTCCATCCCATTGTCTAACGTTTCTATCGCAATTTTGATTATATTCTAACCATTAATCTTCCTACTATAAAGTCTATTATTGTTCTGATGTGCTGTTTTGTTAATTTTCAGGTACACAGCAAGGGTCTCAAGTTTGGCATCTACGAAGACTACGGTAACTTCACCTGTGCCGGATATCCGGGTGTCGTCGGCCATCTTGCCGGAGGTAAGAGTTGAACTGAATAAAATACTTTTTGCTCGAAACCTCGGCCGAGCGTTTTACGAGTATAAATAGTGAAAAGAGGCCAACTTTTTTGAAAGGTTAAACAAGAAATCATACACAATTTTTTTTAATTCATATGTCCACCAAAATAAATAATGCAGAGCCATCGCCGCTGTGACCCGAATAGTTGGTACGTACAGTGAGTAATTATTACTATTAACTGCAACGATCTTGCCAAACAATAGATGTATAGTAAGCGTCATCAATTGGTTACCTATAGTCAAAGGTAAATGAAAACACGTAAAGGCAGTGGTCGATTACTGCTTAGAAATCTGAAATTGATTGTTTTTTACGCAAACTAAATTTTAATCAAAATTTATATATTATATGTTTTAGCGTGATTGAAACATAAATGTTTGAACATCCAAACACCCAAACTATCTTATTTCTAGTAGGAGTAATAAGATAGGATAAGATTATATGTAACTGACTGTGGTGCTCGTGGCTAGGCTTGCTTAGTCAATCTTCACAGAATCTAGGTTAAGCGACGTTCTGCGCGTTCATATTTTGGATGGGGGACCGTTAGTGGCATTTACATCTGAGCGCTTCAGTGCTTCGGAGGGCACGTTAAACTGTCGGTACCGCCTCTAGCAGTCGTTAAGCCATGACGGAGGCCTTAAGGCGCCCTGAAAACTTCGTCACCAGAGTTGGCCACTAACTCATACGAGCTTGCTTGCTTCCTGACTGTACCCACAAACCTAGAAATAGCCAATTGAGTATTACACAGTACCTTCATGCGCTATAATGTTAAAATGTTTGCGATTTATATTCAACGTACATGGTAACGGACCGAAGTTGCAATATGAATTTACCAGGGCTGCACTCAGTGACTGGAAGTAGGTATGAATAATAGAATATTACTTTTTTTTTTTATTTATTCACAAAGAATCATCTGAATTGTATTTGAAATAGGTATCTAACATTTTAAGGACGGCACAATACAGACAATAACACAAAAATAAAAATAAAAACACATAGCATAATAATAATTACAATACAAAGGTACATAAACATCATAAAAATAAATCAACTCGAATTATCAAGGTGGTCCGAAGTCATAAATTCCTCAACGGAATAGAAACATCCCCTCAACAATAATTTTGTTAGTTTAGATTTAAATATGGTTAGACCAACGTCACCCTTCAGGTCGGTAGGGAGTGAGTTCAAAAGTTTCACAGCTTGATAGCGAGAGCCATGCTTTGCAACATTTAACGTTGGCCATAAAGATGCATCGAGGTCCTTACGTCTTGTAATAAGTCTTTTTCCTCTTTGATTCCTGGTTTCGTATTTGAATGGTTTTTTAACTATGTCTACCAGGAGTACCAAAATAAGACTTCTAAGTAACTTGACTTTATTTGTCTATCATCAACCAATATATATAAAACTCTTTTGAAGCTGACATAAGAATCAACGCACAGCCTAAACTATAAGTCCTAGAGGTACGAAATTTGGAGGGTAGTATCCTTATAATAGGAAAGGAATTTTGAAAAGTCACACTCTAACGCGAGCAACGCCACGGGAGACGGCTAGTATTATTATAAAACTGTAAAAAAGCCAAAAACTAAAACGAATGTACATGCAGATCCACTAAATAAACGATTCTGGTTCCAAAAATAGTGTCTGATTGCCTGTTTGTTTGTTCGCGGATCACGCCTTAATTACTGGACCAATTTCATACCGGATTTTTATGACAATTGACAGGACGGTAAGACATTCTCATAGGACCCCATCAGGTAATCATTCAGACATCGTCTGCAAAAAATACATACAGTGGACCCCCGATAATCCGGCCCCTGTCTAATCCGGAGCCCCCTGTAATCCGACATGACAATCTTTGCTAATACATATAGATCACGCAGGTTTGAACAGGTCACAACTCGTACGCGCCACCGCTATTGTGCTCGACGCGTATGCATTGTTTTACTTAGTTTGAATTTGACTACTAGTGATAGCGGTACGGCCTAGCGTGCGTTCATTGTTTACTATTTATTCATTGTGTATTAGGTGTAGTACCTAGTAATGTAGGCAGTGCTCTATAATCCGACAAATTGGATAGTCCGACACTGCCCTGCATAATGTTTGCCGGATTACCGGGGGTCCACTGTATAAGAACAATGCCTTATTCCGTCTCTGCCGTGCCATATTTCAATTCGTTGCGTAACTACCGTGTAGCGGCAATTTGAGTCACGTGATTTCCTGCCGTGGAAACGCGACTTCTCAAGATGGCTAAAAGAATTCGTGAGTATAGGTTAGTATGTAACTGTAATGCATTCGTGAGGGAGGAGTTATGTTATACATTCAGTTGCATTCTTAGCACCAGTTAAAGTTATCCAGTCAATTAATTTAAACTTATATTTTTTTCTGTTTTTTTATTTATACCTAGCGTGGGTTAATGTTACAAACTATGTCTATTTATTTCATGTTTTAAAACTACAGAAAGCACCTCAAAAAAATCATTAAAGAGTAAATCCAGCCGTGACTCCATGCATCTAAGTTGTGAAAACTATGGGGTATATTCATATTGGTCTTCTAAAGCTGCTTGAGCTAGCTGGAATGATGCTAAATCTGTTGTCATCTCTTTTCGTTGTAATGCAAGTGAGAATGATAGAGCATTTTTAAAAGCCGTATTATGTGTGCGGAGCCAGTCTCTGAGATCTCACATGTGTAGCCACTTTAATTTGAATATGTTAGATGTTGGTGCATTTATAAGTGTACTTTCGGTCCCACTGTGCGAAGCAGCTAGGGCTCTTTTTACACTAGTGTATGACATTGTTAAGTAGTAGATAGTAATTCTATTGTAAGCTATAACAGGGCTGACATAGTCGCTAAGCGACTCAAAGTCCTTCCAAAACATAAGATAAAAAAAAAAAAAAAGTTGTATTTAAATGACAGTTACAATTTTGCCCCTTATATTTTTTCTATTTAAACACTCATTTGTTTAAATTCATTTGTTTCTAACCGGACTAGTGCTGAGGTTACAGTTATTGCATGGAAGCTCTACAATTATTTTGTGCTACAGATATGTAAACCACTTTGCATATCATTAGGTAATTAAACCGGCAGAACATGGAGAACACGCTATCAGAAAAACCACGTTTCTTGAACTCTACATCCATATTTGGGGTCATCCATAAACTACGTCACACTAATTTCGTTGTTTTTGAACCCTCCCCCGTCCTTGTGACAGTTGGTCCCCCTTGTCACACAATGTCACACTTCGTCGACCCCCTCCTTGCCTTCCACTTGTGGCGTAATTTATGGATGACCCCTTTTTTGTTAAATAGATCCAGATCTAAGGCTCGTATGCTGATTTACTGTTCAAACACTAATCCGGACTCAACCATATGTTTTTGTATAAAAATCTCTACTCAAACGTATGCTTGAGTAACGATTTGCTATCAACATACGGGCCTAAGTACGTACAACCTAAGTAAGTAGTAAGTAACAGAGCAGTTTATAGATCAGAAAACAAGGGATTATAAATAAAGAAACTAAGTTAGAGCCCAGTAAGCTTAGCGGTGGACTAGCATAGACTTTCTCAACCTGTTCTCAACATAACCAGCGTCCAATCAAATGTGTCGTCATAACAAACTAGGCCCGACAAGGAATTTTGTATAAATGCTAGCTTACACGAGCGCTAGTAACTCAAACCACTTTATTGAAGTTATACTTCTAATGCGACTTCCAACAACGTTGAGTTACCCCGTAGGATGACATAGTCTCTGTCTCTTTCTATTCCCCCCGAATAGTAAGAGACAGAGGCTAATACGCTACAAATGCTACAATCAAATATAGATGGCAGTGTTCATGCAACTTTTTACTCTTATTTTGAAGTGTAAATTTAGTACTGCATATTAGTTAAGTACATAAAAATAAAAACTAAATTAATTTCACATTAAACACAGAGCGAGAGTGAAAGCGTGGCACTCGAAGTATAACTTCTCCCGCGCGTAGGGACTGCACGCACAGGTTTTTTTTGTGTCCAAAATAGGTAAAAAAAACTGTATTGCCGCTACTGGCGGCTTCGTGAAATAGTACTTATTTTTCACTAGCTTGATCTACAACTCTGTGTATGCTATGTATTGTGATTTGTGACTAACGTTGAATTTACGAAATTACTAGATCCAGTTACTGGCATCGTGTAAACAGGAATAAAGCAATTTAAACGACAGCAGATGAGTGACAGACAAAAGGACATTGCGTGTTTTTCTGCTATTAGATAGGTGAATCGTTAATAATTTGCAATTCTCGTAACTTCCTGCTTCAGCGTATTAGTAGAGCACCATGATGACACAATTTAATGATCTATGTATATTGCGGATGAAACTTGGAATATATATTGTACGTGACCTGGATTAACACATATCCCACTTTTTATCCCGGAAAATCAACAGGACCTAACGGGATGCGAACGAAGTCGCGGGGGGAAGCTAGTTGACCTATAAAAATAGTGTTTACGTCGAGTTTTCAAACAGTGACGATGGGTTTTCTCTTTAGGTTCAGTGAGTTTACTTGGAGAGGTTTCTTTCATATTATTTTTAGGGTGAGAATTTAAATTTTGAATTATGTTATAAGTACTTATTTACTTATACTATTATGTTTTTGAACGTTTTATAAAGATATAGAAAAAATATCATTCGTGTTTCATGAATAACCCTATTTTGTTATATATGTACTCGGCTAGGGTTGGCCATCGGCTTGCTCGTTCCAACTTCGTTTAGACTCACGGGCATCAAACTACGGAACCTATAAATAACAATGGTTGATCGCGTTTTAGACACGCTTCTGAATAATTTATACATTGGATAACAAACTACTTCCCTGCAAACGGATTTAATATAAGTTGCTAACACATCGATTTTGATAAATTATTATCTTTACTTGTTTTCATACAGGGAGTTCTTTCAATGCACAATATAAAACCAACAATGATTGCTTTTAATATCGTATACCTACTTATTCAGCTCCGCACGTATATATTGACTGTCTTTCCTGTGGATATGGCTGACTAGGCAAGATAGGGCAAGCCTACTCTATCTAAACATTGTCCCAGGCAGTAACAGTGTCCCGTTAAGTGTAGGCATAGGTTGCCTCCTGACGCTGCATAAATCATCTTCAGTAAAGGCCTAAGATGACTTATATGATATTAAAAGCAATCATCATTGGTTATTGCTATGACTAATTCTGTCTGGATAAAATGTTTCAACCACTAAGTATCTGGTAGCTTTCCTAATGTTTTATAAACAGGCATATCTTGAGCATTTTTCGGAAGCGGAACATTCAGATGTCCCCACTTATGTTAAGCGGCTACCTTTACCGCTTGCATCACAGAGCACGGCCACTGGGAACGGCTCTATGGGTTCACTGAGTTCGTTAAACTGAAATGTCAACTGGTACCAGAGACATTCCATAGCTCTTTCTTAAATTCTTTATTGCACACAGAAAAATATGAACAAACAAGTTAAAACTAATGATATGTACAAAAGCGAGCTTAACCTTAATAAGAGTTTCTCATATTCTTAAGTATTATTCCGTAGAGAACTTCAGTTTCTTCAACCCCTACTGAGTTCCTCCCTTAGTTTACGCCATCCATGATGATCCTGTGGTTTTTTAAGCCATTTACGGCCTGTGGTTCCGTAGGACTCGTTATATACATAAAGCGTTTATAAAAATGTATGTTTTATCTTCAGATGCGGCAACTTTCGCGTCATGGGGAGTAGACTACGTGAAGCTGGACGGCTGCTACGCTCTCCCAGCTGACATGGACCACGGATACCCTGCGTTCGGGAAGCAGCTCAATCAAACTGGCAGGCAGATGATTTACTCCTGCAGTTGGCCGGTCTACCAGATTTATGCTGGACTTCAGGTACCTACGGATTAATAAGAAAATCCAGAAATCCCCACTGCTACGTTGTAGACATGCTACGTCATAGCAGTGAGGATTTCTGAAAAACAAAACTGAAATCGCCACTGGTAGAGATTTTTTTGTGGGGATTTCTGGAATATATCATCTATACGAGTATCCTCTTATCTGCGTCATCTGTATTATTGAAGCCAGCCAACTAAACCTGTCAGCGGTAATCAGGTAGGCAGGAAGTATGACCTTAGAGTGTACTTATCAATTTTTAGCCCAAATTGATCAGCAGTTTTTTGGGTAGTACACTGTGGTCTATAGTTTTTAAAATAACAAGCCTGTAATTACTTTACCTAAGTCACAGATCGTAAGTATACATTTGAGACAATGGGGCAATTGGGATACCTTTGGAGTTCCTTGGAGGATAAAAGCTGGACTACTTTTTTAAATGTTTCTACATAATCACCATTCTTTTTCCAGCCCAACTTCTCCTCCATAATAGAGCACTGCAATTTATGGCGCAACTTCGACGACATCCAGGACTCGTGGGCATCCGTCGAATCTATCATAGACTACTACGGAAACCATCAAGACGTCATCGTGCCTAACGCGGGGCCTGGACATTGGAACGACCCTGATATGGTAAGTCAAGTCACTTTCAACGTCAAAGCCAAAGTTAGTTCATTTGCAGAATTACATATGTATCTAGAAGTCTTATACTTTGTATATTTTAACTAGCTCATACCCGCGACTTCGTACGTGTTCGAAACTATCCACCAAAATATCTGTCAACCAGCATACGATGAACCTCCTAGCAAATGGCTGCGTTTGGTTTAGAGAGTTCAAGCTGTATCTAAGAATCCACGTCTTTAATTTCAATACAATATAGCCTATGTTTCAATCCGGAAGAATGGCTTCCAAATGGTATAAGTTTCGTTGAAATTGGTCCAGTAGTTAAGGCGTGATCCGCGAACAAGAAAACAGACAAACTCGATTTTTGGAATCAGAATCGTTTATTTAGTAGATCTGCATACTTAGTTTATCCATATCTTTAATTTTAGTTTTTGGCTTTTTTACAGTTTTGTAATAGTACAAGATAAGATAAGATACTGAGCCATACGAAAACAGTAAATTAAATCTTTCTTTCCAGTTGATTATTGGAAACTTCGGCCTATCATACGAGCAGAGTAAAACGCAGTTTGCGATCTGGGCGATCCTGGCAGCGCCACTCCTTATGAGCGTAGATCTCAGGACCATCAGGCCGGAGTACAAGGCTATACTGCAGAACCGGAAGATCATTGATGTTGACCAGGATCCACTGGGTATTCAGGGCAGGAGGATATACAAGGTAGGGTTGTCTAAGTAATCATGGTTTATTTGATAAGCTTAATATAAGACTGGGGCTAGGATGCGCACACGAGATTTTTGTCTACTCGTTCTATCAAAATGAAGGCATTTTGCACCACTTTTAGAACTATTGCATTATCTGTAGTAATGCTGTCGATAAAAAGCGCTTTTTGAAGTTTGTTATAAGTAAGCCTTCATAGTAAGCTTCAAAAACACGCACATTCATTGTCTTCATCATGATATTACCATATTTAGAATCTCAACAAATAGTGACTTATTCGCTATTGAGCGATAAGGCCGCCCATTGTACATTAAATGCAACCTGTTGCAAAATAAAAAGAATTCTTCTATACATTCCAGCACCGAGGCATTGAAATCTGGTCGCGTCCCATCCTGCCCGTCCAAGGACAATACTACTCCTACGCCGTTGCCTTCGTGAACAGACGGACAGACGGGACACCTTCAGACGTAGCTGTCACTCTTAGGGAGCTGGGGCTCAACAACCCATCTGGTTACAGAGTTGAGGTAAGAACCTTAAGCTTTCAGGTGTATCAGTTTGACGGAGCCTACTGCTAAACATACACCTCCAAAGACTCTCCATATTCTTCTTCTTTTTTTCTTCAATAATGGCCTCTGCCCGTCATTTCGACAGGCAATTTTGCCAATGTCAAGTGATTTAGTTGTAATAATATAAGTCAAGTCAAGTCATTCGTCAAGTCGGCTGTCGTTTGTTTTGAAAAGAAAATAGTGGATTTTCTCTTCAAAACCTAACACGAATTTTCACATTACGAAAAACCACTTTACACACATTTATTCCAATGGCTCACACTTTATGTTACGACCTAAGTATTATTGGTTAAAATTCCACCAAAATTAAACAACAATACTCACAATTACACAAGAAAAACTATTAAAATAAAAGTGCTATGAGTCGTTTCAAAAAAATGACGAAACTCGTGTCCCAAGTTCATATTCAGACTTACTGCTAAAGCATTGATTTGGAGGTAATTTTTTGACAGTTGACAGTTTGACAGTTGTATAAATGAAATCTCTCTCTCAGATCTATACACGTATGCTTGTGACACGCTTGGCGCTTATGTCTAAGTTATCAATGAGAATATTAGCCTAAGGGTGCTTTTCCACCAGAGCTAAGCTAAGCGACGTTGCTAAGGATGTGTTTGATATCCACCAATAGGAATCGAAATGAAAATAAACAATTCCTATTGGTAAATGTCAAACACATCCTCAGCAACGTAACTTAGCTCTGGTGGTAAAGCACCCTAAAGCCCCGTTTTCACTAAGGGACATTTGTTCTGCGACTCTGTCGCTCGACACGAAATACACGTGTCCCGCGCGATGTCGAATACATTTACGAGTCGCGCAGCTTGCTAGTCGATGCTCTGCGAGTGTCGACACGCACGACCTTCGTGTCCCTCGACAGTCGCCGGAGACAACTACGTGAATGTCGGGCGATTTGTTCCCGCGACATGTCCCCTAGTGAAAACGGGGCTTAAGCCTAGTCCAGCCACCAATTTCCTGCGATCTTTTAATGTAGTTTGTCTGTCAGAGCGGAGCTGATATATTATCAGCTAGTTTGGCATTGCCCTTGGATTATGTTTATTTCCCAGAAGCTTTTGGCTCTGTAACTCAGATGACTTTTCATCCCTGGACATTTTAGAGAAATCTTAAGAGTCCAAAGGGTTGATTAATGATCGTGCCTGGTCTTTAAAGCCAACTCGTTTATGCCAACGAAGAAGTAAAGTTTATTGTAATTTGAATTTTGTTCCAGGACCTGTACGAAGACGTCGATTACGGAGTATTGTCTCCCCAGACGAAGATCAAAGTGAAAGTGAACCCCTCAGGTAGCACGTGTTGCGCATGTTTATAGTTTTACGCGCACCACGCTTGTTCATTAGCCTGCACTGCCTGGACTAGGGAAATATTCAAAATCACGCATATTTGCCATTTTTTGAGGAAATTTTAAGCCTCATTAGGAACAATACTTAAATTGAATGAGATGTTTTTAAACGGTATTTTGGACATTTACTTTGTTTTAGAACTATGATTGTTAGATATTACAGCAAGCAGAAGCATCATTTTACATCGGTATAATTTGGTAATTTTTGAGCAAAACTTGTTTTATACTAAGAAAAATTTACTATCTATTTTTTGAGCATGTTTCATGATTTCAAAATGTTCCCTTTCTAATAATTATCTTCAAAGTACAGCTTGAAGGCAGCAGTCTTTTAATTAATACACAACTCATTGATAAAACAAGAGGTTTTGGCTTATTAACAATTTCATATTAACTAGCTATCATCCCATAATTAAAAAGTATTTATTGTTCTCTTATTAAAAAAAAAATAATACATTGTTATGGTATGGGGACCAAAAATACCGAAGCTAAAAATTTCAAAGCAAAATCGAGACTGACGGTTATGACAAAGTTACAAAACAAACTCCGTAGTTCAGAGTAAGTTTCTTGAGTGGAGAAAACTGTTTTTTTTTTCTTTATAGAGATTTTCTGTACAAACATTACGAATCATTCATAAAACAAAACTCAGACCACGGGCTCAGAAAACCAATGCTGGTCTCGATTTTTCTTGACTTTATGATTGAAATACGAAACTAAACCTTATGTGCTTTGCACAGGTGTGGTAATCCTACGAGCAGACGCCCAACGACAAACGTTCGCCTACAACGCGATACCCACGCGGACACCCTACGCATCCCTCGACGACGTATTCTCTCTAAACAAGAAGAAGAAGTAGACGCCATTTTCTGCGATAGTAACGCCATCTGTTGAAAACAATCGGACAATTCTAGAACAAGATCTACAAGTACAATTTTATAGATCGTTATTTCTCGTGTAAGATTTGCTTATTTTTCTGTGAAAATAGTTACCAGTCTGTATGATTCTCCGACGATTTGACCACTTGACCGTTTTTAGTTTTCCGGTTTAGAAAAAATGGACAATGTTTAGGCGTAATATTCCGGGATAAATAAGTCCGTCTAGGTTTTTTTGTCATCAAATGCACGGGGAAAAGTAGAATAAGTAACCATTAGAAACAATAAAGTTATTTACAGACGATACTTTTGAGATAAATTTGTAGCACTGGCGTAGCTTCGCGTAGCATCTATCTACGAATATTATTTATTTAGTAAAAATCTAGTTTTTATAATGAAAATTCAAGTGAATCGTAAGTCCAGTGGTTAAACCGTCCAATGTATGATTCCAGTCTTGCCTGTAGGTTTTAATATTTATGTTTCTCACTGTTGTGATCGTTTTGATGTAAATGTTGAAAATTGTGAAGAATTGAATTATTGCCATTATGTTGTACCTAGCGTAAGTACATTTTAGGTGCCTGTAAATGTAAGTTGTTTTAGATGCAATAAATAATTAGACTTTTAATTTTGATAATTTTATTCATTTACAATATTCGTGTCCAGTTTACAGAAATAAAATTAAAAGATATTTACATTACATATTTTATTACCACTGCAAAATGTCATTCGTATATATGTATATAACAAGGAAATAGTTTTTTCTAAAAATAAAGATTATTTGTAAAAATACAGTCAGTGATATCAGTAAGTATACAAGTTTTTTGTTATTTTCTTTATTGTAGAATAGAACTTAGAATTTTAATATTATCTATCTCGCTATCTTTTCTTATTCGTTATTTATCGTTTAGTAAGTCAATGATTAATATTTTTAAAATATAGTAGTTCATTTGTCAGTCTGCTGTCTCGTCCTGTATACATCAACGGAGATACTGTTGTTCCCATATTTTCTTCTACAATTATATTGCTGTTCCTAAAAGAAAAAAAAAAAACATATTTTAAATACGCCTTTGTACAGACAGCATCAGAAGAGATTACTTTTATAGAATTTCAACATTGGCATAATTTGTTTGCCTATATAGTAGTAGGAACTCCTTTTAATGATAGAGTTTTTCTTTTTAAAATAAAAAGTACTAGTTTTCAGTCATAAAATACTTAAAACTGTGTCTCATCATCATTTATTAATGATGCTGCGGACTGTATACTACAAGTTTTAAATCTTTCATTATAATTAATACTGGTCTTTTTTTTGTTTTCATATCAATGAATACTTATTAGATAGATACCTTTTTTGCCGGATAGTGAGCTTCATTGCCTTTGTTGTAGTTTCATAGTCGTCTGTAACGTTTACTAAATCACTTAATCCAATTTTAGTAGTTTTTTCCAAAAAGATGAATTCACTTCGATCTTGTTCTTCGTCTTTAGAAAAACTTCTATTTGCATTTATTTTGTCCACTTTCACTTTTTTATTTTCTGCTCTATCATCTACGTCGCTAAAGTTTCTTTTACTGTGATTTATTGCATTTATTTTATCCTCATCTTTTGATCTCATCTTGATAGTGAAAGATCTTATTTTCATCAATGGTTTTCTAGTTACTTCTGTGGATTGGATATAATATTCTTTTGGCTTTGGGACTATTCTTGCCATTAAAGGTTTCCTTGTGCTTATCATTTCTTTAGAGAAATCTTTTCTGTTACTGTTTTGCGCAGGTCTTATATTAAATTCCTTGTGTTTGGAGAAAATAGGTAGACCTCTTTGGTCAAATGTATTACTAGCAATCGTTGACGTGATTTCTTCAGAATCATTCTCAACTAGCCGCCCACTTTTACACTTTGATAGTATTGCACATAGGCCAAGTATTATCTGTAAAATTCAAAGAGTACTTTAATATGGCAAACATGGATGTTTGTTCTATGTCTGTTACTGTAAGTAAGTATGTATTCACAAAATACCTATTGTATTAGCAATCTAGTTCCCATAGCACTTTGGGACTGGAAGGCGTTGTGTGAAATGTCCATTAGTAAATATTTATTTTTAAAATATTTACAATATTTACAAAATACACATGAAATAGTTGAGCTAATACAATCTACAAACCGTTGCAAACGATATATATAGTCCAAATCAGTACCAATCGGAAACAATAAATATAATTTTATTAAAGTTTTAGTTTAATTATTATACTTAGCAGCTATTACAAAATATTTAAAAAACTTACCAGTATTGTTTTCATTTTAAAATGAAACCTTACAAAGCAATGTGCAATCTTCCACTGTCACAGTACGAGATACAATCGAGAACTAATCAAAAATAGAAATGCATCGATACTGTCTTCCTTCAATAGCAAATTTGTAATGAACTAATTGTATTAATTACGTGTTCATTAATGAGTTTTCTCCAGAAGTACTTAAGTATAGTATACTAATGGATCCATTACTAAATAGGTTTATAAGGATAATGTTTTTTGTGACTCATAAATCAAAATAATGGTTTGCGAGTCATTATTTTTAATGTGTATTATGACGAAAGAGCTCGTAGGTTCGAATCCCAACCAATTCTGCTGTCACATTTTTGTTTTATGAATACTAACCCTGATCTATAAATTAAAAACAATTGGAAATTATTCTAAAACGATGAAATTTATTTTTCAAACAGGGTCACACAGGTTATCGGGTCCACTATCTACATACAAAATAAACCCATACATACAATCGATAATAAATAGCTACAGGACATTAACCCGATACGCGAACAGAGTAGGTATAAAATGAGGATATAATTTATACACAAACATCAATAATTCAAGACAAGTACGAAATCATGTGAGCAACCCGCTGACTTGAAGTTGAGGTAAATGACCCACTGTACTCCGAAAATCAGATATTGTACAGCAAAAAGTAAACCCTTCACTCGGATTGTCCGGGTGCCAAGACAACCAATGAAAATCTCCGTTGCCTCTGCAGACATCCCTGCAGAAGAACAAGTCCCGAGCCTCCGCAGCTGTGACGTAGGGATTGTTGATACCCACAAAGGCGATGCCTCGTCCACTCGAAGGCTCGTAGACGACTTTGTAAAAGTAAAGCGGCACAGGAATCACAGGGTTGTTGTTCTCGTCGTTGTACAAGTAGATGTTCACACTATGTCCGATATCGTTCTTTAGGGTTGTCACTCCATAAGTGCCGGTATAGATGATGGTGTCGTATCCTACCTGATGGATATAGTTCCTCAAATCTACCTCGAGAGTATTCCAATTACCGCTGTTGAAGCCGTACCATTGCGGGGCGCAGTTGACGTAGTGGAAGGTAGCACGCTCTCCGAATGCTAACGGAAAATCGGTTTTTGCTGCTAGATGACCTCTTGAGAGGAACTCTGATTTCGTCATGTACGTCTCTACTAATGGACCGACTACTTGAGCCACGGCTGCTTTTTGACCTCGAGGAGAAAATAGCGAATCGACCGGCACAAATCCATAGACGTCGTCGGCGATAAAGAAAGGTCTGTCGACTTTGGTTTGGTACAACGCGTTGTAAGGCTTTTGCTGGTACTTTGAGTAAATAGCATTAAGCGTTCCTTCGTTGAAGCAAGACTCGTACAGTGGGTAGAATTCATTCTGGATGCTATACCCGACTTCAAAGATAGGATTGTTATCGAAGCATGATCTGCCCGTTCGCCTGCTTAGATATTTGGGTGGTATCGGACATCGAAACAACGAGAAGGGAGCTGGAGCATTCAGCCAATCCTCGTTCCTGAAATTGTCTCCACCTGCACAAGTGATGCTGGCAGTTACTTGTTCACGTATTGAATTTGGATGTAATATGGTCCCAGTTCCTTCACAGCTGAGGGTTAGGCTCTCTCCAAACTCTAGCACTATGTTTCCGGAAGTATCTGTCGGTTCCAAGAGTCTTCCGTTCCGTATGATTACGGGAAGGGGTTCGCCAAAGTGTATCCTGGAGTTCAGCCTGCATCGTTCTCCTCGCTGAATGTTTAGGGCACAAAGGATAAGCGTAAATGCTTTGTGGAACATACTCAAAAAGAGAAATCTTGTATATGTTTGTTACTGATTCATATTTTACAATAAAATTTTAGCAGATTTTTAATAAATAGGTACCGGTAAATTTTGTTGCAAACAAGTTCCAAATTATATTTTGACGCCTGTTTTTTTGACACCTTTGACACTATTTTGATTATACATGCTGACGAATCACACACATATTCAACTATTTAACTGTATTTAACAATCAAACTTTTGTATTTTTCTCTTTTCTGTGGTTATTCTGTGGTAAAATGTTTTGGGTATGTAATGTGTGTACGTGTACAAAATACTTTCATAGAGGAATACTTGGTACCCTGAATGAGTTTTATGGTGGTTTTATGCGTATCGTCTAGTATTATATAATCTGTGGTATCGTCAAAACTGCTTTTCGAATAGGTGTTTTAACTTTATGCGATTATGACTGAAATCCTCAAATCCTCATTCGTAAAAAATTCACAAAAACTCACACGCGGCCTCATTAGTTTCCTCAAGTTTATTCAAAAATCTAAACTGGTATTTGATTGTACCTAGGCTAAAAATACATAAGTAGCTCTGTTACCTCACGTTACTCAGCGTTTACTTTGGTATCGTAAAAATCTTTCCATAGTTTTTGTTTGGTTGTTGACCCTTTTAAACATGACTAAGGTATGTACATATAAGCCATGTCATTTATCTTAAACTGTAGATCTATAGCTTATATTCCAAGATTTTATTTATATCGTTGTGAATAAATTATCTATTTTGATTTAAAAGAAACAAGATGCCGAATATAAAAGTGTTATTATTAGATTTAGCTGTGAAAAAAAAATTGCGCAGTAGGTACATACATGGTGCATACATAAGTAATTATTATTATTTAGTAAGGCACAGTATATTTTTTCTATGGTAAGTCATCTGCTATACCTACGTATGGATAGAATTCTTATATAAGAAGAATCTATTGGTCTTTCTGCGCGTGATCATTTAGCACTGTTAGAGATCGTGTGATTATAATAAATAAATCACTATTAATAGATTACGTTTGTGTACCTACGGCCTTCACAATGAATAGGCAAAGTAAGTAAATCTTTCACTTCCTTGTTTAAAAATAAGACAAAATATCCTGAGTGTAGAAAGACATTGGTTCTCTTTTAGGGATTTTTACGACGGGTAGATAACTAATTAGCCGTCCTAGTACTAGATGGTCCATTCAGATTTGCAATGTTTTTCGTGGAGGTAAAATCATAAGAGTTTTAATAGTGTTGCAGTAGAGTTACAGAATAATTTATAATATACTTATACAAAGTAGAGCCAAACGTTCGGGTCAGTCACCTAAATTAAACTTCTACGATCTCATTATGAACATGATCTAAACTAGGGTTTAGATCTGGCCTAGCTAGGCTCGGCCTATTCGGTGTATAGTATATAATCTGTGCCATGGTAAAGCCCGTTCTTTTGTGAAATTATTCATTCATTCACTCAAAATGAAGTCAAAAAAGAAATTAGCGCCGAAACAAGCCAGGTTAGGTAGGTTAAAGATTTTGTCAATGTGTATACAACAAATTGTAGAAAAAACAGTGCATAGTTAATAATATAAAACGAATAAAATAATGGAGAAAAAAACAGTCACCAAATTGATTTTCATGACAAATGTCAAGTTAGACCCGAGATAAGGGGTAGGGTTGGTTTAGCAAAAGTCTATAGTTAGACCTCGGTGAAGGTGCTAAAACATGTTTCGTAATATGAAAACCCCAAAAAAGCTTAGCCCAAAAACGAGTTAGAGACGCCCTGTCTCTAACTCGTTTTTGGGCTAAATCCAGGATAAATAGCAATAAAAAAGCTTTTTTTATTGCTGTTTATCTTGGATTTATCGAAAAGCTAAATCCAAGATAAATCCGGTTTCGTAATGAGACCGCTTCAGTTACTATGTGAATCTAATCTAACTAACTAAACTCGTGTAACAGATTTTTTTACTGAACTACGAGTTTACTAACTTGCTTCCAATTATTAGTTATGCCTATTTCATTACACAAATTAGTAAGTACATAGTGTATTATCAGCCCATTATAATTAAAACCAGGGGTATAGTATTATGTGATCTGTGACCAGGGTATGTAATAATTCTATATGTAACAATTTATTCTCGCTTGAACCGCTCAGAGATACGGACGTGTGGTGAATAATGTTATAGTATTTATAAACAAACTGTGTTCGCGTAGCTAAACCATGACTCGGACATTGCATCTATGTGTGAGTAACTTTTTGTATTTGTTTAAACAACATTGATGAGAAATCTCAACAAATAATGCTGGGCTGCTGAGGAGACTTGAAGCTACCTAATTAGGTAGTAACATTATTATAATTATTATTTTGACCGACTGGCAAAGCGTAGCCCAAGATGGGAGTGTGTGGAAAGAATATGGAGCGAGGTCTTTGTTCAGTGGGACTCAAAGGTAGTAACATTATTGCCCATTAATATTTAATTATTTATTGAAAGCCAAATATTTGAAATAGAGTTAGGTAAGTTACGTAGGTATTTATCTAACTCAAATCTTATTGCTTTTGTCTGGTCCAACAAAGGTTTTTGTTATTAAATATAAGTACCTACCTTGCATAAACTTTGAATAAAAATATCTGGAATCAACACAGTAAGAACTGTGTGCATTTTAATAAACTACTTTGACAGCTAAAATGAAAGCCGTCTTTGTCGTTTCAGTTCATGAGAAAAGGATAACAACAGTTTTAGTTCTCTCAAATAAGGTTAGTTTAGAAAAATGATACAACAGAATCGGGGCACCGTTTACGTTGTTTTCTAAATTACTTTTTACTGAAAATGTATCGATAGAAATATGAGAAAATTATCAGCTTCGGTCACAAAATTAGAACCTAGGTAACCTACGTTATTACTCAAATGTCGACATATTCATAGTATTATACGATCTGAGATATAGTGCTATGTAATTACAAATATTAATTTACTCATTTGCTATACCATTCAAAAATCCTTTCAAACGTGTTTATACAACGTATATAAACGTGTTAGTTTTTATTTTTAATTTCAAATTTTTAATTTTTTGTGCTTAGAACAAAGATTAGTGTACCTTTAGTATGAATAGAAATACCTTCGTTCTTGTCAGTCTTATTTCTAAACAACGTGTTACCACGGATTATTAGTATTAGGTACGTACCTTTTAGTATAATTATTATGACGAAGACCCTTGATTCCACATCACACGATGCGGCTTCACCTATCAATTATACAAAAATTTCTATACCTAATAAATAATAAATAAATATAAATTACTTACAATAATTTTTTTTTCTTATCTGGTTTCTACGATAAAAAAAAACCTAGTACTTTTCTATGTTGCAAATTTTAAGTGGTACCCTTAATTAATGGTGAGATTATTATAGCTCTAGAAATGAAAGCCCAGCCTCAGCCATACTGAGTTTCTTTGAATCGGGGTAACGTCACCACCAGATGCTAACAAGGCACAATTAGAACCACTTATCTGCCGAGGACATTGTCCATATAGGAATCCTACTTCCTATCCTGTATAGGATAGGAAGTGAGGATTAGGCATTAGCATCACGAATATAAGTTTTTAAAAATACCCAGTAATTATAGAAAACTATAGAAACCTAACTACAAAAAAAAACATTTATTTATTTTTTTATCTATTACGTAGGTATGTATATATAAATTAAGTACTTTAGTAGGTAATTGCTGACTAACTTATTTCGTTTTTTATTTCCAGATTATTTCAATAATTTTGGCAGTTCTAGTAGTAAATGCCATTGGCCACCCAATATTTTCAAAAGTGGAGGCCCTTAGTGAATTCACATCGAAGTCTGACGATGGAAACCCTCCCAGTCCAAAGCTTCACGTATCTGAAGACTATAGAAAATACAGCTACATAATTACTACTATTTAGAATTGTTACTAAGTAGGTACTATATTTATATCGATAGTGAGTAGCATAAACTATTTATTCTGTGGTATAATATAGGCTCAAGAATATGATAATCTGAGAATATAGGTTAGGTAATGTAGATTTGTGTAAATCCTTGTAAAAGTCTACGAAATACTAATCCCTATCTTATAAAAAGTTACAGATAGATCTTATGCCCTGACTACGTATTGGTTAACAAGTCTACTCTAACTTTTTTAGGACTGTACCTAACTAATACATAAATCTGAAGGCAACCTATGGTCGGAGATATAAAACACCTAAGGAGCACTAGGTAATTGGCCAATTCACCCTATATCATACGAAGATTCCAAGATTTCCCAGTGATTTTTTTCTATCCAAATAAGTTTTTTTGACTTTGCCTCAAGCTAATTTCTTCAAATTGAGGTTGTCACAAAATATACAGGTACCTCCTTATTACTTACACCTGCACTCAAAGTATGTAAAATAGCCAATGCTTAGGTTAATTAATATCCCTTACCAATGAGGACTGAAGAACAAAGAAACCGCCAACCAGTAATACTTAATTTACTTACCTACTTCTTTATGTTTAAGTGATATTTCTGATTGCGGTTGCTAGTTCGACAATATTATAATATTTTGTCACAGCATTTTTAAAGTATTTGTCAATTGAAGATCAATGTAGAGACATAATAGATTGTAGAGTCAGGGTGTTACTTTTTATTCAGTTACTTCTCGAGCCAAAGTTAGGTATATTTGGTACCTTTAGGTGCGTATATACTGACTAAAGATAATATCCCAGAAATAGAATGTAAACATTGTAGAAAATCTAATTTTATGTGTAAAACTGTGTTAAAATAAACATTGAAACAGTACTTAGTTACTAGGTTTAATTGATAATTATTATTTTTAAATGTTGTGCACTACCCGCTTATTACAGAGTGTTTACTTAAAATTTAATTATTCTTCTTTTTTTTCATGCAATACTCAGACTTATACTAAAACTAGCGACCCGCCCCGGCTTCGCACGGGTGCAATACTGATACTAAATAAACTAAATAATTTCTTTCACAGTTTCATTCACAGTTTTATCGGCATTAGACAATACAAACATGTTTTCTTTAGAAGTTACTCTTGAAAGAGCGATATATAATTGGCCATGTGAAAAACACTCAACGCTCAAAAGCGCAGCCTTCGACGCGCTACTTATAGGCACGCGCCGCGCCGCCGCCGCGCCGGCCCGGTAGTAATGATGATAGTGATGTCCAAGCTGGCCCAAGGATCTTCAAGCATACACCTTTTGGCAGTTATCAACGGAAATCTCTACTCAAATCGATGCTTTCTTTCAGAGTCTCATTCGTTTCTTGGTTCTAAAAGATCTCAAAATATTGGCAGAAAGATATTATGTAGGTACCTACCCGTCTAGTACCTACTCATTTCGTAGCACTCACTTTTTCCGTAGTATAGTGCTACGAAAGGCAAAAAAGTATACATATCAAAACGTGCTGCATGAATTTAACTCTAAACTGATAATTATGATGTCAGTAAGTCATTAGATAGTTCAAAGATCTAAGATGAAAAAAGGTTACGAACCATTTGCAAATAGCATTGCAACTGACTCAAGATCAAGTACAAAGATGCGTATGCTGCTACCACGCGAACAAAGCCGCGGGAGACAGCTAGTATCATATATCACAAAAAGAAGCAATATAAATAGGTATGTAGCAAAGTGCTACCTATTTTAAAAATAGACTACTATTTTTAATTTTAATTTTATTTATTTAACAAAACCCACAGCCCTTAATACTATTAAATAATATCTAACTAGGCTAATCCTATGGCCAATTACGGATTTACTTTTTATAAAATATAATTTTTAAAACAGACAGTCGAAATTACTAATGTAAGTATAGGATATAAAACAATAAGTGCATAAATATAAGAAAAAAAACATACTAAATCAAATATATGATGAGCTTAGAAAACGATTACAGCAATGAATAAACAATAACAAGTATTTACTAACAAAGATACAGAATTTAGATTTTAGATTTTATTAGTCTAGTTACCTAACCGGTTTTAGTAATTAACTTAAAGCTCAGAATATTGAACTACCTAATCTGTAACTGATAGATTTTTCAAACTCATCTCATAAAATGCCTATATCGAAATAGTGGTCCCTAATCGCAGCACGAAATTAATCTTAGTTTTAGTGTCTACTTAGATAACTTCACAAGTAATTTAATTACTAGCATGATGTAGGTATGTATGTGAACACCTAAGTACCTACATGTCAACAGGATACGAGTTTATCAGCTCCACGAAAAAGCGAGGTCCATTTTGCACTGCTTGATAACTAAATAGACATGAAATAGAGCATGCTGCATGCTAAATAGAGCATGCTGTGTTATCACAAAGCTTCCTCAAAGGGTCAGTGAGTTCACCACGTAGACCTACGTAATAAAAATATTAGTGATAATAATAATTATTATTATTATGTTTAGCCTTTTGAGTTCCACTGCTGAGCAAAGACCCCATTCTTTCCACACACTCATGGGCTACGCTTTGCCAGTCGGTCAAAAAATGGTCAAGTTCGTCCCTTCATCTTTTTTTAGGCCGCGTCGCCTTCTTGCTGGGAAAGGATGCCACTCGGTGGCAGTCCTTGCCCACAGCTCACCTGGCATACGACAGACATTACCAGCCCAATCCCACTTCAACTTACCTGCTTTCGAAGCTACGTCTGCAATTTAAGTCTGTGAGCGCAGTTCGGTGTTGCGGATTCTATCTCATATTAATGGTGATAAACTCTATAAAAATGTTGCGGTGCCCATGCTTTGCATCAAGACAAAATGTGGGCACGCACTAGATTTAAATGGGAGCACCTCTAACAGCCATCTTGACATCCTCAAGAGGATCCTACCCACAGAAAAAGAAATTCCTATCTTGCTCAGTGAAATTGTTCACGAACTCTTTAACTAATTCAATAATCAGGTAGGCAGTACCTGATTAGTGAATTAACCTGATTACTGAACCTACTTAACCTGATTAGTGATTAGGGTGGGTACACTAAGTAAGAACGTAAATTAGGTGACCGGCTCTAATCTTCTGTTTGTAAAAAAAAATACATTTTATCTTCCCACATCTTTATTTCCTCACTCCACCAACACCTTACACACACGTGTCATCAGCTCTACGCCTGGTAGACGGCATAGGTTCCTTGAAACGCTGCATAGATTGCCAACAGGACTTTGCAGTTGCGCTGTACGTATCCATATATTCCGTCCGTCCTGGGAAGTCAGTGAACCACGTCTGTATAGACTTCGGGGCGACTCCAGTGTGGACTTCCCCAGGTGGGTTGATGGTGGGTCTGACCGTGGGTGGGTTTTCGGTAAAGTGGGTGGGGTCTTTGTAGCATCTGAGCACGCCAAGGCGATTGCTCTCCATTGGAATGGGTGCGTTGGATTGTGAAGCTGCTATGATGGTCTCATAGTCAACTACTGGCATAGCTATAGGGAAAATGCATTTATTAATCTTTGTGGACCCCAAGCAGGATAAGCCAGTGAGGATGTTTTATTTTTAGACCGATTAGAATGGATTTGTGGAACTTTAGGGATGTTACATATCCACAATTTAATGTTGGGTTTCCCTATTATTTTCATCTCATATTTTTCCTGAACCAACCAGGTAATTTCCGAGAATCGATGAGTAACTTTATTGAGAGCTAAAAGTGTCCAACTAGTAGGTAAGGGTGTTGAGCTGGAACTTACATCTCTTCTTGAAGGTGGCCTGATACATCGTAATCATTTTGCCATCGAGATCGTCGCATGGGTGGTCTAGAATGTCGTTGGTCACGTCTACCATCTGTAACAAAAAATTGTAAGAAGGAACTGATCGTGGCAATGTTGGTAATAAAGTATTTTGAGCCATATATCCAGGGCTTCAAACGGGACGGTCCCGAACTTGACATAATAATATATTGTCCATAACCTGGATTAACACATTAGGCTACATTTTATCCCGGAAAATCAACGGGATCCAACCAGACGCAAACGAAGTCGCGGGCGGAAGCTAGTATACCTACTGAGCCAGTATGCAAATTTGTTTTGACTTTCGACTCGAGTGCTACACTTGAGTCGAAAGTCAAAACAAATGCACAGACTCGGGGCTCTGTAATAAAATGGCGAATATCAGACTTAGTGACGATTCGGACCAAATATTTTGGGACAAATTCTCCCAATCGTCACTTTTGATTTTAATAATTTTTGTTGTGACGATTCGGACAACTTTAAAAATAGCTGCATTGTACAGTCAGGTAAACAATTTTTAAGCAAAATGTGATATAGCTATTAAGGTGGTTCGATTTCCAATTTATTTTACCAATTTGGGGGAAATTATATTATTATACCTAACAAGCAATTTTTATTTATTTCTTGAATCATAGAACTTAAAATCAAGATCTATTTTTTTGATGACAGCTGTCAAACTTCAAACGCCCATATCTCGGAAACTACTCACCCTAGAGTTCTCGTTCCAAAACCAAATGAAAGGTGTGATCAAGATCTATTTTTTTGAAGACAGCTGTCAAACTTCAAACGGCTATATCTCGGAAACTACTCACCCTAGAGTTCTCGTTCTAAAATCAAATAAAAGGTGTGATCAAGATCTATTTTTTTGATGACAGCTGTCAAACTTCAAACGCCCATATCTCGGAAACTACTCACCCTAGAGTTCTCGTTCGAAAACCAAATGAAAGGTGTGATCAAGATCTAAATGTTTGAAGACAGCTGTCAAACTTCAAACGGCTATATCTCGGAAACTACTCACCCTAGAGTTCTCGTTCTAAAATCAAATAAAAGGTGTGATCAAGATCTATTTTTTTGATGACAGCTGTCAAACTTCAAACGGCTATATCTCGGAAACTACTCACCCTAGAGATCTCGTTCCAAAACCAAATGAAAGGTGTGATCAAGATCTAACTTTTTGATGACAGCTGTCAAACTTCAAACGGCTATATCTCGGAAACTACTCATCCTAGAGTTCTCGTTCTAAAACCAAATGAAAGGTGTGATCAAAATCTATATTTTTGATAAACGTTTGAAGTTTGACAGCTGTCAACAAAAAAATAGATCTTGATCACACCTTTCATTTGGTTTTGGAACGAGAATTCTAGGGTGAGTAGTTTCCGAGATATGGGCGTTTGAAGTTTGACAGCTGTCATCAAAAAGTTAGATCTTGATCACACCTTTCATTTGGTTTTGGAACGAGAACTCTAGAGTGAGTAGTTTCCGAGATATGGGCGTTTAAAGTTTGACAGCTGTCATCAAAAAAATAGATCTTGATCACACCTTTCATTTGGTTTTGGAACGAGAACTCTAGGATGAGTAGTTTCCGAGATATAGCCGTTTGAAATTTGACAGCTGTCATCAAAAAGTTAGATCTTGATCAAACATTTTATTTAGTTTAGGAACGAGAACTCTAGGATGAGTAGTTTCCGAGATATAGCCGTTTGAAATTTGACAGCTGTCATCAAAAAGTTAGATCTTGATCACACCTTTCATTTGGTTTTGGAACGAGAACTCTAGGGTGAGTAGTTTCCGAGATATAGCCGTTTGAAGTTTGACAGCTGTCATCAAAAAAATAGATCTTGATCACACCTTTCATTTGGTTTTGGAACGAGAACTCTAGGGTGAGTAGTTTCCGAGATATGGGCGTTTGAAGTTTGACAGCTGTCATCAAAAAAATAGATCTTGATCACACCTTTCATTTGGTTTTGGAACGAGAACTCTAGGGTGAGTAGTTTCCGAGATATGGGCGTTTGAAGAGCTGTCATCAAAAAAATAGATCTTGATCACACCTTTCATTTGGTTTTGGAACGAGAACTCTAGGATGAGTAGTTTCCGAGATATAGCCGTTTGAAATTTGACAGCTGTCATCAAAAAGTTAGATCTTGATCACACCTTTCATTTGGTTTTGGAACGAGAACTCTAGGGTGAGTAGTTTCCGAGATATAGCCGTTTGAAGTTTGACAGCTGTCATCAAAAAAATAGATCTTGATCACACCTTTCATTTGGTTTTGGAACGAGATCTCTAGGGTGAGTAGTTTCCGAGATATGGGCGTTTGAAGTTTGACAGCTGTCATCAAAAAAATAGATCTTGATTTTAAGTTCTATGATTCAAGAAAGAAATAAAAATTGCTTGTTAGGTATAATAATATAATTTCCCCCAAATTGGTCAAATAAATTAGTATGGAAATCGAACCACCTTAATGTAACCACACGCTCGCAAAGCAATTTAAATAGCTAAATCATATTTTGCTTAACATTTTTTTACCTGACTGTACTCAACGGCTTCCTTAATTTGATGTTCTCCGAATCATCACAACAAAAATTATTAAAATCATAAGTGACGATTGGGAGAATTTGTCCCAAAATATTTTGTCCGAATCGTCACTAAGTCGAATATCAATGTTGCTATGGACGTTGCCTCTCACCTGTCTCCTCAGCTGCTCATAGTCCTGGCACAGCTTCTGTTCTTTTTCTAAAAGCTGTTTGTATTGTTCCACGCGTGGGGAGTATGAATGGGCATCACAGTGGCAGTACGGAGCGACGGGTGCTGGCCGCACAGTCGGGGCTGCGTTTGGACTTGGTGGCTCGCATGGTCTGGTTAAAGGTTACAAACGGTGTGGAAATCAGAGAAAAGTCGCATACCTTACCTATGTAATGTATCTTACCTAAGCAGATACTTAGGCATCATAACCACCTATAAACATGGGCCTTTACATCTATTGAAGATGACTTATACAGTGTCAGGAGGCAACCTATGCCTACACTTAACGGGACACTGTAGTGCCTGGGACAATGTTTTAAATGGATTAGGCTTGCCCAGCACCTATATTATCCTCTCAGCCAAGTCAGCCATATCCACAGGAAAGAACCACCTATACCTATAGGTAGGTAGGTACCTACATGCAATATACCTACCTGCACAATAATTATTTTTCTAAATAGGGATATCTATTTATCAGTCTACTAGGTAATAGATAATTGGTAGGTTTCGATTAAAACCTTTATGCTCCTACATTCTATTTAGCTAGCATTGTAGTGGCAGCAAACCTACAATGTGTCTTGCTTTAAGTTTTTACAAGGCGCTAAAACAGTCAGGGTCGTAGGTTAGACTACTTATTGGAAAAAGCTTACTTTCCAACGATCGGCTTTGGGAAGGGCCACTGAAAGTCATTGGTTGTCGTGCTTTTGAAATCCATTCTGTCCTCTAGTTACTCTGCAATGAAAACCGGTTAAAATTCGAGTCAAAACTTGAGAAAGTTATTTTTCAACTCACCTTAGTTAATTACGTTTATATTTTTTAGATTTATTATTACTAAACGAGCTAATTGACACCCTACATAATTTAGAATAGCTTTTGAGGCCAAAAATTTTAGTTGTAAAAGAATTTCTTCAATGAGGGAAGATAAAAACATTTTTGAAGTTTTAGTTTTTTTCATTTTGACTTTTTATGGAGTTTGGTTTTGAGGTTAATATTCTGCGAACGAAGAGGTCACGTTTTGTTATTTAGACAAACCAAAACGGTCTTTTTTTGAAATTCCCGCGTGGCTAAAGGCTCTGTATCCAAACGCAAGAACCTTTTGACGCGAATGACAGTTGACAGCAACTTCTTGTTGTTTTTCTGTCATCCGTCATCAAACCAAACAAATCAGCTGTGTATCGCACACAGGGAACATGTACAAAATAAATGTGCGTATTTAAAATTAATGGTGTGAAAATGTCCCAGTGGACTATTGATAAAAAAACTAAATGTTTATGATAAATTCACTACCTGTGAGATATGGCGCGCCGGAGGAGCAGCGGCATCACCAGCCTTGGTTTTAACCAGGACCAAGGTTTGTTGTAGTGTCCAGCCAGTTCGTCAACCTTCTTTGTTCTTGTGTGGTGGATTATTCATGATTCTGACGACCTATATGCGAAGGGAAGCATTTGGAGGGTCAGGATTGGTTTTCTCAGTAGTGGAGTTGACGCTATCATTTGGGTTTTTAGCTAAGAATGAGCGTAAATGTGTTGTCGTGATATCGCAGCACGCGTGTTGATTTTGCCTCCACGTGTTGTTGATAATATTTTTAGTCACAAACCCACGCAGTTATAGCGTACGTGATTTTGCTACTATTGTTCGTATGTTTACTTTTGGTGAAACGCAATTGTAGCTACCTATCACAAGCTAAGTTTAGCAATTCTACCATTGTGTGCAAATTTTGGTGTTGTTTTAATTGAATACCTAATTTGAAATTATTTATAAATGACAATGACGGCAAATCTTTCAAATGTAACATCTTGCTCTATTGCCTATCGTCAGATGTTACCATATTGTCATGTTTATCTCGTTTACAACTAATTTTTATGTAAAGTCGGTATGTTTGATCCAATCCAGCTAAGTACTATCAAAGACTGGACCCTAGCAGATCCAAGAAAGGGCTATGGAGTTCACTTTACTAAAACATTAATTGACTTTATTGCAGGCTGCTTCACATGCTGCCTAAAGACCGGCTTACGCGTCTATAATGTGGAACCTCTGGTGGAAAAGGCTCATTACAGTAAGTATTCTGTACAATATTGGAGTTTTAAGTCCCTTTCAATACATAGTCTGGTTTTATGTAGCTAAACACTTGTAGTATGTAGGTAAGGTACTAGGTAAGTTTGAAATTCATGATGACATTGCACCAATTCTGTTATTTCATTTTCGTAAACTAACCTAATTTGACTGTGCTACAATTGTTGCTATCCATGTAATTTCTGCTGCCACAAAATGTGCATATTTTTATTGTGAAAATTATAATAAAAGAATATAGGTACAAATGTAAGTTCCTATCTTATTAACTGAGTATTTTTTGGATGGATGGATGAGAATTCTCAGTAGAGGCAAATCAACTGTACCTAGTGGAATTGATCAGATCTTTTTAATTTAGCCATAATCAACATTAGACTACTGCGGAGTAGTCCAATGTTAAACTTAACTGACCTACTTACCATACTTTTAATATAATTCATAACTAGGTATAACATAATTTAAGTTTTTTACTAAAAGTAGTCTAGGCAGATACCTCCTTTTATTAGGTGATTTAAATGCTTAGTGGTCTAGTAACCTTGACAAGTTTTGGTTTATTGTGGAGATACAGTCAACCATAAAAATATCTTTTATATTGTTTTAAAAGTTCATTCTGTGCAAGTTCTGTGCATTTTTTAGTATGAAAGTAAAAGTCATTTTTAAAAATAAATAAATTGGCCTTTCCTCATCTATTGAAGATGATTTATACAGCGTCAGGAGGCAACCTATGCCCTACACTTAGCGGGACACTGTAGTACCTGGGACAATGTTTATTAAAAATATATTGGTATCATTATTGCAGATACCTACTGCTAGTATATGGTTGTCGCTATCCAACAAAAATACCTCGGTATATTCGGACACGGTTATATAGCTTGGACTTTGAATGGAGGTGAAGTGGGAGGAAGCTTTGGGTAAAAAATAATATAGTAGGATATTCCCCACCATTTTCGCCGCAAGCGGGGCCTATACCTTGTTATTACTTTACATAAGTATTACCGCGTGCACACTATGCCCATGCCGCTGCCGGAATCTATGGCGGCATCAATGCCGCGGACTTATTGCCACAGCAACATCGCCTTTATTCTCACTAACCGGCATTCATGCCGGCAGTGGCATGGGCATAGTGTGCACGCAGTATTAAGTACCTACCTACCTACCTACCTACAAGAAGTAGGTAAGTAGGTACTTCATGTTAGTAGGTGGGTACTGCAAAAACAAATAAAAGTTATGACTAGCTAAAGTGTAAGTAGGTACGTAGAAGTCTCACGTTAACCAATAAAAAAAAAATTGCATTAATTTGATAGGTATACATAATGTAAGCACGTAATGCAGTATATAACTTTGGTAGGTACTACAGGAACGTGTTTGGAAGTTAGTGTGAATGAACTTCTAAAATTATCCTGCGCGAGATCGAAATCTAATCTCGTTTCGAAAGTTCGACCCGTTGCATTTAAGCGAGACGTTGAAGATTCGTGATCTATTTTGACTATACCTAGGTAGTGTGGTGTATTATAAGTTTATAAGTATGAAAGAGGATTCGCCCGTAAGGTATAATATTGTAGTTTATTAATGACTGGAGTATTCATGCCAAATCAACGCAAGCGAATGGAAAGTTTAACGGATAATTCATGAGTCACGCTTTAAGTTATTTTCATACCTACTCTGAAAATAACTTAAAACCAAAATTCAACGTCAGCCCAAATATTGTCATGTCTTGAAACAGTCCTGTTTTTTTTATGGAACATGTGGCAGCACCACAGAATTAAGATTGTATTTTACTTATCTGCCGTGGAATTTTCCACTGTCTGACTTTAAAGTTACATCAGACAGTCATTCATAGGATCTGATATTGCTTTGTGTAATGATTTAATGACTATTAAAGGTAAACGAGACGATCTTTACACTGGTTAATTATAACACTGGCACATTAGCGGTGATGTCTTACTGTACAAGTAAAATTACCCCAAAAAATGCACTTTGAAGTCTTCGTGCCTTGAGTAGTTTTAAAAACACCGTCACCAAATCAAGTTCGGACCGTCAAAAACGAAGAGTCTTTAATTTAGTTCCTGATCCACAAAGCCTATTGTTTATCTAATTAAATCATACCGGTAGTGCTAGCGCGGCCCGGCCTTGCATTCCGCATCTAGTTATGCTTCTAAAGATGTGGTCTAACATACGTTATTTGCACAAGAAACTAACCTGTCAGAAAACAAGTAAATACCGTAAAGTTTTAGGGCCAAAGATACGTAAAATAATGGTCTGTGTTATGAATAAAAATGTTCTTATTTTCATATCAATTTCTTTCCTTGGAAGTTTGAAAGTTAGCCCTATTATCGAATATTCTGAAAAAAGAGATTTCACGTCCAAAATCTTCTTCTTCTTTTTTCTTTTTCGAATTCTTTGATCGTTTTTCACTGGGAAATGTTAAAAAACCTCGATTCAAACGAGATATTTAAGAATGGCCATTGTTTCAACATACGAGCCTAAGTTAATTAGCTCCCCTAAGATCCGTAGGTAATAAAGTCATAAACAACTGAAACACGCGGAATATTTTACAAATCTAACGTTCTGAAGATATGTTCCTTTGAAAATATATTTTCGGTCAGGGGCATGCCGTCTCAACGGCTTTATTTTGTTTTTAGAAATAACATACCTAATTGACAGCTATTCGAATCTATCTGGTGATAAGTCGTGAAATCTCTCAATAGTTCTTCAGAATATCTAAAGACTTTTAAACAGTACCTACAACTTAACCCAAACATCTACTAAGTAGGTACCTATAGCATTTTTGAAAAGGTTCGATATGTTTTTCCAGACAAAGAAGAGCTCGGCGAGGTGTCTCTATGCGAGATGGTGTTTCGCACCAACTGGCTTCTGGTGGTGAAGGCAAGGAAGCCATGCAGCCTAATGCTCTTGGACGATAAGCAGCGAGCATTCAGAGCGGAAGTGGTGTTCAAATCGCCGATACGCGCGCTGCGGGCCAGGAAAGACAAGTAAGAACTGAAGCGCTCATGGCGTAGCTTACTTTGTCAATCTTCACCGATTTATCTAAGTTAAGCGACGTTCTGCGCGGTCACCACTTGGTTGGGTAACCGCTAGTGGTTACATCCGAGCGCTTGTGCTTCGGAGGGCACGTTAAACTGTCGGGCACGGCTCACGCAGTCGTTAAGCCATGACGGAGGCCTTAAAGTGGCCTAAAAACTCATACGAGCCTGCTTGCTCACTGTCCTTCTATAGGAACAAAACTTTGATGACTTGGTACGAAAATATGGTACTCCCAGAGTTTTTAGGAGTTTGATGTTTTGAACTGCCTTTCGTCGCTCGAAGAAAATGAGGGCAAGGGTATAACTTGATAAACCTGCAGAACAGTCTTTATCAATTGGTAATCGTGCATTATCTGATTAGCTCGTAGTACTGCTTCTCATCAAACAGCCTATTCTAGTGCGGGTAACCTTATTAGCTTTGCCAGCCATGTACATTTTTAAACTGCTTATACGCAATAAGGAACAAACAAAATTAGTTTGGGACTAGAGAGCGATGTGCGGTATTGTCGTCCAAGAATGTTTATTATTTACTGATGAATGCATGCATAGATGATGTATGCAAAGTCAAAAAGCTTTTATTCAATAAAATCTCACTGATCGCTTTGAATCCCCATTACGTTTTGTATGATTAATAGCCGAATACTCAAACGCCACTTAAATTAAGTTCACGCTTAAATGATTGCCATCAAATGAGTAATGTCAAACAGAGGCAGAGCAATTTTAAGTGGTGCTCAAATTTGTGTGACGTTTTCGTATTCCGGCCTAGGTAGGTATTATTACATTTTTGGATGAGTTGGAGCTAGTTCGTCCCAAGCTTATTTGTCTTCTAAATAATCAGATATCTTTATGTATGCTTTGTTTTTTTTATTGTATGTTCATTGTTCATTGTTTCCAGGGTAGCAGTGGTGTTAACATCGTCAGTGCAAGTGATATCGCTGCCTTCACTCCAGCGAGTGGCGTTGCTGCGCACACCGACGAACGCTCGCCCGCTGTGCGCCATCGCGACCGAACCAAACGCCGCGCAGATTGTCGCCGCTCCGGCACAGCGTCGGGGCTCACTGCAAATACTGGTATGTTGCTCGACAATCTTTATTATTCGGAAAGAATGGCATAATAGTATATTATGTAACTAGTGAATAAAAGACGGAGCGAGGGCCATAAATTTAACACGAGCAAGTGAAGGATTCTAACGACTGAATCACGACCATAGCGAGTGATTTAAGTGTTAGAATCCTGAACGACGTGAGTGGTTCATGGCCCTCGGTGTAAATAAACCCGTTTTATTCAAGAGTTGCATACTATACTTTATACCATGACTACGAGAAAAAGAAAGATTGCGCAAAAACAATAATTAGATGGAGGTCAAATATATTAGTGTGTTCAAACACCAAACCAGTGAGTAAAAGTGCTTTTTATTCACTGTTTTCAGTGAATAAAATAACCTTTTTAGAGGGGGAATGGTATAAAGGCAATTTTATGCTATCACTAGCATAAAATGACTGACTTCACAGTCAACAGTGGAGTGATTGTTGCTGGGAAATTAGCATACACCCTGCCACGTCCGTTAATTTTTCACGGAGCAACAACCTATAACAGAGTAATAACCTATTCCTAGCAACAACCTAGAATGATAGATGACCAAATGTGCTTGCAAGTTGCTTTTCAACGGATTTGGAATGTTTCAGGATGTATCCCGTGCAGTTAAAGGGGCACACTCGAGCTCCCCGGTCGTTGTCGGCTGCCATCAAACCGACATCGTCTGCCTGAGTCTATCAGCCAACGGTGCTAAACTAGCGACGGCGTCTGAACGAGGTACTATCATCCGGATTTGGGATACTAGCAGCAAACAGATGGTACATGAACTTAGGCGAGGGTCTGACTATGCTGATGTTTATTGGTGAGTGTATAAATCTAGTTTGAGCTGTTGAATCGTAGCAATCATATATAAATAACCCATAGGCCCATTACCATACCATTACCATAATAATAATATAATAATAATTACCATTAATTACCGGTAATTTTTGGCTGGTACTGGTACCGGTAAATTACCGGTAGTTTCGACTACATTACGTCTACGTTCACCTTTACAGGCCAAAACAGACCACTCTTGTGGACCATTGTACCAACCAGTCTGCCAACTAGCGAACAGTCTGCGGACTAGTCTAGTGACCAGTCTATCGACCAGTGTGCCGACTAGTCTACAAACCAGTCTGCCGACTAGTCTACCCAACCAGTCTGCCGACTAGCGAACAGTCTGCCGACTACTCTAGCGACCAGTCTGCCGACTAGTTTAACAACCAGTCTAGCGACCAGTCCGCTGACTAGTCTACCAACCAGTCTAGCGACTAGTCTACCAACCAGTCTGCCGACTGGTCTAGCGATCAGTCTGCCGACTGGTCTAGCGATCAGTCTGCCGACTAGTCTAGCGATCAGTCTGCCGACTAGTCTACCAACCAGTCTGGCGATCAGTCTGCCGACTAGTCTAGCGATCAGTCTGCCGACTAGTCTACCGACCAGTCTGCCGACTAGTCTACCAACAAATCTGCCAACTAGTCTACCAACCAGTCTGACGACTAGTCTAGCGATCAGTCCGCCGACTAGTCTAGCGATCAGTCCGCCGACTAGTCTACCAACCAGTGTAGCGACCAGTCTACCAACCAGTCTGCCGACTGGTCTAGCGATCAGTCTGCCGACTGGTCTAGCGATCAGTCTACCAACCAGTCTAGCGACCAGTGTTCCAACCAGTCTGCCGAGTAGTCTAGCGATCAGTCTGCCGACTAGTCTACCGACCAGTCTGGTGATCAGTCTGTCGACTAGTCTAGCGATCAGTCTGCCGACTAGTCTACCAACCAGTCTGGCGATCAGTCTGCCGACTAGTCTAGCGATCAGTCTGCCGACTAGTCTACCGACCAGTCTGCCGACTAGTCTACCAACAAATCTGCCAACTAGTCTACCAACCAGTCTGACGACTAGTCTAGCGATCAGTCCGCCGACTAGTCTAGCGATCAGACCTGCCAACTAGTCAACCAACCAGTCTGACGACTAGTCTAGCGATCAGTCCGCCGACTAGTCTAGCGATCTGTCCGCCGACTAGTCTACCAACCAGTGTAGCGACCCGTCTACCAACCAGTCTGCCGACTGGTCTAGCGATCAGTCTGCCGACTGGTCTAGCGATCAGTCTACCAACCAGTCTAGCGACCAGTCTGCCGAGTAGTCTAGCGATCAGTCTGCCGACTAGTCTACCAACCAGTCTGGTGATCAGTTTGCCGACTAGTCTAGCGATCAGTCTGCCGACTAGTCTAGCGATCAGTCTGCCGACTAGTCTACCGACCAGTCTGCCGACTAGTCTACCAACAAATCTGCCAACTAGTCTACCAACCAGTCTGACGACTAGTCTAGCGATCAGTCCGCCGACTAGTCTAGCGATCAGTCCGCCGACTAGTCTACCAACCAGTGTAGCGACCAGTCTACCAACCAGTCTGCCGACTGGTCTAGCGATCAGTCTGCCGACTGGTCTAGCGATCAGTCTGCCGACTGGTCTACCAACCAGTCTAGCGACCAGTCTTCCAACCAGTCTGCCGATTAGTCTAGCGATCAGTCTGCCGACTAGTCTACCAACCAGTCTGGTGATCAGTCTGCCGATTAGTCTAGCGATCAGTCTGCCGACTAGTCTACCAACCAGTCTGGCGATCAGTCTGCCGACTAGTCTAGCGATCAGTTTGCCGACTAGTCTAGCTATCAGTCTGCTGACTAGTCTAGCGATCAGTCTGCCGACTAGTCTACCGACCAGTCTGCCGACTAGTCTACCAACCAGTCTGCCGACTAGTCTAGCGATTAGTTTATCGACCAGTCTACCGACCAGTCCTAAGCCGTACCGTGCTTTTTACTTTTTTTTTTTTTTTAATTAGTTTTAGAGTCTTCAATGTGTTTTGTTTACAGTATCAGCATGAACCCGCTGGGTTCGCTAGTGTGCTGTGTTAGCGACAAGGGCACTCTGCATGTGTGGTCGTGTGGTGGGCGAGGTGCGCCGGCGCATCTGTGTGCGACGCAAACTCGCGCCGAAAGCCGCGCGCGTGCGCATTGTGCTTTCTGCAGCGATACTAGCGCTGTTGGTGAGTCACAAATTGTTTTTAGCTTGCTTGAAGAACACGTTTTCTATACACGGTGTAACACAATTGCCCTATAGGTCCGAAAGGGGGTATTTTACAGGTCATTGTGAACAGTGTTTGTTCTACGACTTTTGAGATTTTGATGTTTTTCATTCATGAAATGAGCTTGTAACTTTTGCTTATAATGTACCCACACACAGCTAGCGTGTGCGTGTGACGCGGTAAGAGGGTACCTACGTGTGCATGCGTGTGTACGAATTTACGCAAGTGTTAGTAAACAAACACTTAGGGTTGTCGCAGATTTCTTAAGTAATAAAAGTTGTACGAATATATGTGTTGTATGTTGTTGTATGAAAATTTCAATTAAGATTTATTGACCATTTGCACATGTCCAAGCACTCAGGTGGTCGGTCTGATTACGCCCCCTTCGGGCTTATAGGGTAATTATGTTACACCTTGTACCTTGTTGGTCTATCTATACTAACAGCAAGCAGGTATGAGTACTAACTCATACCTGCTTGCTCGCTAGTTAGTATAGATAAGTATTGTATAGACAATCTACCGGTAGACTGTACAAAGTGATATCACTTTGTTCAGTCTATTGGTAGACTGAACAAAGTGATATCACTTGTCACTTGGTTATAGCTTTAATCTCCAAAACTACCGTGTATACCTCATAGCTTGTTCCTCGCATGCAAATATAAAAAACTAGATTCCGCCCGCGACTTCTTTCGTTGGATCCCGTGCAGCATGTGTTAATCTAGGTCACGGACAATGTATATTCCAAGTTTCATTCAAATCGGATCAGTAGTTTTTGCGTGAAAGAGGAATCCTTACACCCTTAAAAACTTTCGCGTTTGTAATATTAGTAGGATGTTACCATAATACATACTCAATCGTTTTTACAGTGATTTGTGAAGATGGCACCTTCCACAAGTTCACATTTGCGGCAGAAGGGAACTGTCATCGCAGCGATTTTGAATATTTCTTACAGGTAACATGCTTTTAGACCAAATACTTACTTTCTTGTACTTACATTTTCGATCGAGTGAGCGAAGCGAACGAAGATCTTAGTGACAACTTGGGCAAAAATGCTTTGTATGTTTGTTCTTTGAGATCTTTTGAACCGCTTATCCGATCTTCACAGAATTTGGTAGGTATACGGATAGTACTCTTAAGTTTTACTGGTTTGTTAAATGAAGTAAATCGGTCATGGGGTCGTGAAGTTATGAGGGTCCAAAGAGATAAAAAAAAAAGTACAAAAATATCAAGTGGGGTGTCAAGTATGATAGGGTTTTGTTTAGACATTCCAAAACCGTTTTTATTTTGATTCTAGGTCTAATAGTTTTTGAGTTGTTGTAAAAATTCTAAAATTGGAAAACCCAGTATAACGTGAGCTAACATTTCTTGGAGTTTCAATGATTTTGTAGTTCAAGTGAGACTGTTACTTAGCTAGACGGCGATTTTGATGCGATTTGCAAAGTTTATTGCGACCATTGGTCAATAAAAATTGTTTGGGTTTTATTAACCTCCGACCATCACGAGATCTCAGTTCGGGGCGAACTACTAGTTATTTAGAAAAAATACTTACACAATTATTTTGTTTGTCAGGTGGGCGACGACGATGAGTTTCTGCAATAATCAATACTTTTTGTATAAAACACTGTATTTACGGAAAACAATAATGCCTATAATAAGTGATAAACAGTGAAAAGTGGTGATAAACGTAGTTATAAAAATCATTGTAAATTAAAACATGTGACTTATAATAATTTGAATTACTATTATAATTTAATGTACCTATGTTAGTGGAGATAGCCTTTAATATATAATAGTGGTACAAATTAGAGATACAGCTATGCGTTCATGATATTATTTTTACTTTATTTGTAGTTTTGTGGATAGCATTAAGTTTTCAAGGTCAACATAAAATTGAGTTTGTGAAATGTCCATAAGTAAGGAGAAAAACTCCTTTAAATTGCATTATATTTCACAAATTTTATATAATAGGTTGTATGTAAGTAGGCTATTAAATTTTAGAATGTTAAAAGACAGGTGGCACTAAATTGCATTTTTAATTTAGAGCAATTTTAGATTTTTTAGCAAATGCAATAAGGCCCTATTTCTACTAAAATAATAATAAACAATTACAACAATAAACAACCTGTAAAATATAAAAATATATGTCAAAACGATATTGTTTATGCTCAGACCCTGTCCAGATGAGGCGTTTAGACGCGAGTTTACACGCGCGTCGACACTCGTGCGTTCTCGAGATACTAGAGCTACATAATATATCCTGCCGCGCGTTTCCTTATACGATAAATTGAAACGCGCGAGTGGATTCACGCATAAAACGCCCCGTCTGGACAGAGGCTTAGACAGGGCAGCTGTGTACCTATCATAAGGCATTATGAGTCATTATGAGTATTTTCGCACAATATTTTACCTATATTATTTAGCTAAGTACCCATTTTTGTCACTTTAAATTGCGACCAAATGAACGAAAGCAAGCGAAACTTGAATGCTGGGTGCTAGGTGTGAATATATTTTTTTTTACAAAATTTTCCGGTGAAATCGATTTTCTACTCTGTTTCTAAGGAAATAAGAAAAGTTGTTGAACGGAGGTCAGAGCAGAGCTTAGCTAAAGGTAGCCTTTCGAACTAAGCGTCACAGACGTCTGTCGCGTCTATCGCGTCACCGAGGTCCCGAGGCGCCAACCAATCAAAAGGTGACGCGATAAACGCTGCGTCTGTGACGCTTAGTTCGAAAGGCTACCTTAAGTTCGCTTGCGTTTTATAGTTTGGTCTGACTGGCTTCAAAATGACATCTTTTTGGTTTATATTGCCAGAGTTTAATTTTATTGTCACAGTCATAACGAATTTGTGAAAATGTACCATTTTGCATTTGCTCAGTGTGAAAATTGATCATTCGTTTTTGTCCGTAACTTAAGGTATTTATGGTGTACCTACTGTACATTGTACATACGTAAAAAACCTAGTTTTATTAATGTTTGAAATTTAGTCATCTACCTATATTAATATTTCAAAAATATGAGAGGATATTATTATAAAAGTTTTATTACAGCTTTATAATTATTTCTTATATTTAATAGTCCATTATATCTTATTTAATATGACTAGTTCTTTATGTACACAGAATAATTATTGTTATGTATGATTATGTAAATATTTTAATAGCAATATTACATTATAGGTTTTGTACTTCATATTTTAAAATTGTTATTTCATTTGTTCTTCTCCACTTGTCACTTTTAAATAACATAAAAAAGTATATTGGCATGTAAATAAATCAGAGAAAATTTCATTATTTTTTTATGGATTGAAAAATCAAGACAAAAAGATCTTTTAAAACTAGAAGATGTACCTACCCAAATAGGGTTATTTGAAAATTGATCATTAAATAAATATATCATAATTAAATATTTATTTCATTTCTAGTGCTATGTTATAATATGCAGGTTATCTAGTACTTTGTACCCAATCAAATAAACCAAATTGTCTAACAACTACCTAACATAATTATAAAACTTAATACAATCTAATTATTAAGAAGCATGATTCACTTTATTATTCACTATCTGGTTTCTTGCGTCCAAATGGATCAGTCCATACTTTCATATCTGCAACAAAAAAGTATAAACGGTTTTAGGTTTCACATCATTCATCTTCACTACATAGTATAAAGCAAAGTCGCTTCCCGCGTCTGTCCTAATGTCTGTATGTATGTATGTATGCTTAGATCTTTAAAACTACACAACGGATTTTGATGCAGTTTTTTTAATAGATAGAGTGATTCAAGAGGAAAGTTTATATGTATAATACATCATCATCATCACTGGATTGCACCCGTGCGAAGCCGGGGCGGGTCGCTAGTCTACAAAATTTTTGAAATGTGCTTCTATGTTAATACGTAAATTATTTCTTCTAGACTCCTTTGTGCTGTGCACATCAAAATTTATATAATTACTTAAAACTACCAATAATCCATAATTATGTACCAGAATCTTATTTATCAAAATCCACTTAAGAGTTATTCCCTTATAGAATAACACACAGAGGGCAGGCATTGTATGTAAAAGTGTGGAATTGTTAAGTTTAAACATACCTACAATATACAATAAGTACATCAAATCCACATACAGCATTCATTAATTTATTAGTCTGGGTGTTTCTATGTATTATAAGTAAGTATGTATTTACAAAAAAAAAATTATGTATGTATTCTATCAGCCATCCAGTTCCCATCGTACAAGCTTTGCTTAGTTTGGGACTAGAAGGCTTTGTGTTAAGTGTCCGTGAATATATATTTATATTTATTTATTGTAAGGACTTGATGACTTTCTGCCATCAGCTTATTTCTCTTGTCCAACAGCTACTTAAGTTTTGTTTTTTATCTTGTAATCCCTAGGTTAGTAAAGTATTTTCTATCTTTTTATCTACTAAGATAACTCTTTGAATACATCTCGGGACCCCTTTAGCAGATTTACATAGATATGAGGATAGGAAAGTAGGTAGGTTAAATATAACTTACTTCCAGGCTGTATGTCTTCTTGTCTGATATTTTTTCTAGTCACTTTCTGGATTTCCTCTAAAATAAATAAAATATTCTAGGTAAATAAAGAGAAATGTGAAATGATTTTGTACTAAATTTGGATGATTTTATTTTGCTATTTGAGTAAAATGTTTGCTCTCTAGGACAGAATAGTTATCATCACCATCAGCAAATCTAAAAAGCTTGAGTTATGTCATATGAACTGTGGTTATGTGTCGGTACTTAATTTTTACCATGGACTAGTATGGTATTATTATGATCTGTGCTATGGACAATATTTTGCTGAGCTACACTTTTAGGTTATAATGTTGTATTATTTTAGAAGCGTGCACGTCTGATAACTTACTATATTCCGAAGGGTCGATCATCGGTCTTATGGCTATGGGGTACATAGCTAGGCCAATGAACCCGACTATTCCTGTGATAAATGCTGTGTAGCGCCAACCTCTGTACAATGCCATCACGAGTTTTTACTGTTCTAGCACAGATTACTAGGATTGTCTGCCCTAATTTTGCACGATTATTCACACAGAGAGAGCGTTTTAGGAACAAAAAGATTATAAACCTACTGAAATCGACCAAAACACTGAACAGCTGACTACCTGCCAGAGAAAAGTCAATTTCATTTTGACTTTTGACATTGACATGACACCATCATCATTCGTTTAGATGGTTTAGATGTTTAGATTAAGCTATGCATCCGACCCGAGGCCGAGGCCCTTACCTGCAAATCTCACAGGAAACTAAAAAAACTGCAGCAATATATAATATAGCTAGAGGTGGGTCCAGGTAGGTCCTAGTAATATAATAGGTACCTACCTACGTACCTATACATACATACATAAAGTATGAAAATGTCCATGAATATAATATTTATAGATGGTACCTATTCCTAACTTGGTATACTACCCTTTTGAACAATGAAATTAAACTAGGTAGTAGGTACCTAACATTTCAGTAGGTATAGGTTGATAAAAAAGGACTTTTGATAAATCTTAAAAATATTTTATTGTACTTGAAAGACCATGACTCAAGATTTAAATGCAAGCTAATAATAGCGTAGGTAGGTTGGCCCTAACTTACTATAACTGAGTGAGTAGATAACAAATTATTCGCTTCACTTGCAATACAATGCAAAAGGGTTATACTCTAGGTAGATACCTAATATAGGTCTAATAAAATTAAATAGGTAGGTAGGTCACACCTAATGGTATTTATTGATACTATTGTCATAATAACTACTGGTCCCTTCCTCCATTAGTTGAAGCAGCTTTGCGTATACCAAAGTTGGTGCATCAATAGCCCAAAGGAAGTCAATATGATTGAACTCTTTCAACGGCACAATATAGTGCTCTATGGGGTTTGCGAGCTGGACGTACAGATTCGTCACGTCTATGTCACTGGCTAGCCAATCATTTTCCGAGCTGATTAAAGCTATGGGTAAAGTTATCTTATGAACTGGGTACTCGGGTGGTGCAATAGTACCGTATTCATTGAAGTTTCCATCGGGCCCGTAATCGAACATTTGGAATTTCCCGTTATTTTTGATCTCTTGAGCGTAATGAACTAGGGTTCTTGTCGAGGCTCCAGCGGGTACGTGGCCCAATATCATTGGTACCAAGGACTTGTTGAACTGCTTTTCATCGTATCCACACAAAACGAACATTGAGTTTTCGCATATAACTTCTTCATAGTGGTTGATCTCACAGGCATGTTTTGATAGCCACCTTAATACCGAATTCTGCGGGAGAAACTCGTTAGCTCCGAGAAGTTTCATCAAATACTCGATGTTGTTGCTAAACTTTGCCAGTAATCGTATTGGACTCTTTATATCGGCCATAAATGCCACGGGCGCTAGAGCAAAACCTGCTCTCAGTACCTTATTGTATTGAGTTTTTGTGGACAACATCGCAAACAAAATTGTGGTTCCCATTGAATGACCAACGTAGTTTATCTTTACGTCCCAACCTTTTAGGTCCATTATGTAGTCGATCACTGCAGGTAGGTCGTGTTGACTGACATCATGGAATGTGAAATTCCAAAAGGCGAATGTGTCAATATTCCTGGACACGTGGGCTCGAGAGTAGGTGTTTCCTCTCACGTTGGCCAACCAGACATCGTAGCCTGCTTCAGATAGGATGTAGCCAAGGCTTTTCTGCGGCCCGGCAATAATCCAGTCAGCAGAGCTCCCAAGTAATCCGTGGTGAAGCAGGGCGGTTTTACGGGGGATCTCCTTGCTAGACGAATTTCTTGCGAATGGTATTCTGTGAATAGTGAGGATGTATCCATCCTCTGTAACGACGGTGTGTGACTCAGCGTGGTATCCATGCAGTGCGATAATTTGCGGCGTTGACATGTGAATTGCAGGGTCATCGTGCAAGCAGTTGTACTCCACCTTCTCTGGAGCTATGGAATCGAATATTTGGTTCGGAGCAGCTTCAGCATCATCGATGTATTCTTTGAATTTGCGTTTGATTCTCAACTGTCTTGCGCTATCAACAACAAACTCATTAGTGTGGTTAGAGTTCATGCCGAGATAAGAAGTTATTTTGTTTCGCACGTTTTCGACGTAAAAATGTTTTATGTTTCGTCCCTTTTCTCTGACATAGTTCGTTATCTGAGAAGTCTTGTTTGTCAATGTGTCGAACAAGCTCGGAAACCATGATACGTGACGGCAATCGCACTGCGTTGCTAGTACTAGAATAGTAAATACGAGTATTATGGGGAGCTTCATTATTAGATACGTGCGCTCTCCCGGGGCGCACTCCACAGACTGAACTAAATAAGTACACTGGTTCAAATGTTATTTATAGAGAGAGAGGTCAAGGGGAAGCAAATGAATCAGCCACGATGTATTGCCAGTTTACAAACACGCGTGTTTTATGTTGATAAATAATAGACTTTAGAATGTTGATGAATCATTGTAGAATACATTTTGCAGTTTAAAAAATAGTGATGCGTTTGCATTCTAGTTTGTATTTACCTATTGTCTGTCGAGGTTATAATAGGCACCTATATGGGTACGAATATTATGTATATAGGTACCTACCACTAAGCATAGGTATTGTAATAATATTACTATTTCCTTACATAGGTAGGTCCCTAGAGTCCCTACTTATGTAGGTCTAAACCTTGTTATTTTAGGTAGGTACGTATTATAAAAAAAACTTCACGCGTAAGAGAAACAGGATTCATAGCATTTTACTTTTGTTTATTTTCACAACATGCATTTCAAGAGTTTGAAAGAACAAGATGACGGCCGACTACCTGTTCTGTGCCCTTGAAATCAGTAAAACGGACAGCTGCTATTGTGGAAAGTTATAGGCAATGGTTAAGTTACTATGAGAATATCCCTTGTCTAGGCGTCTTCTAAACTATTATTAATGTTTTTTGTTGTTAAACCTGTTAAAGGTAGGTAATCGGTTACCTTGACAAATTAACATAGCACAAGTTTTGAACACAAAACAAACAACTGTGGCTGTTCTATTAGGAGCATCTGTGTAATTTATTTACAACATATCTACAAGTGCAGTAAAAAATACTGCTATGGTACCTACCTACAATAGTAGTTCGAAAATAAAAATAAAAATCGACCCTAAGTAATATAGTTTTATCATAGGTAAGCCTACAAAGATGAAATAAGTATCTTTATAATGTAAATATCTTTCTAGGCCTAAGTTTTAGGTTTCTGTTTATTGTTGCTATCATAAACTTAGCTTTAATATTCAAATTCCATTTCACAGGTATTCTCAGTCTTGACCCCTTTCTGATTCTGGCTCACTCAAGAGCTCTTGAGTACCTAAACTCATATCTTTTCAGTCCCATTTCCTTCTCAAGTTTTAACGCTTGCAGTTTACGAAGATAAACGTCGTGTTTCAGTAGGTAGTTCTAAAGTCAGTTTCTTCAAACAAAGTGAGGAATAACTTGGTTTACTCTTTCTTGCGTTTTATCGTCTGCTTCAAATTCTTCATCTTCGACCACCTTATCTTTAACAGGCGAGTCTTGGCCTATGATGTCTAGTATCTTTCTTATCAAACTTCACGGAACTGCATTCTGAGCCAGCGTCAATAGCGTTTTCTCTTTTAGCCTGTGACATAAATTACGATCAGAAAACAAAAAAATTGTCTCAGACAATAATCCTAAGCAGGATAATTTTTAGGTGACCTTACCATAGTTCAGCTCTTCCACACGCTAAACACCTTATCCGATGAATTTACAATCCCGGTTCTGTGCGACAAGGCCAACAGCCTTCGCTATTTGCGGCACAGCTTGCTATCCTCTGACTTTTTCAGCGTGGGTGATGCTGGTCGAGAACGGTGCGAATAATATAGCTTTTTCCTCATCAAGCGCGTCAAGAACGGACCATTTACGCGCCAATACTTCCCGCTTCTTTTTTAGATGATAGCGATAATCGAGGAGCGGCCTTCATTTTGAAAAAACCACAGACTAAAACGTCTGCACTCTACCAAAACTAGCTTCATACTGAAACTAAAGTTGGTAGAGTCGGATTGAAGATTGAAAACTGCAAAAAGCGACGGCACCGCGCCGGCCGCATCGATTATTAGTGGCAGGAAGCAGACGAACGTCCTATAGATTGTTATTCAATACGTCTCTATGTTAACTTGGTTCAAAATAATTACGCTGGGACATTGCCCTTTTCGCCGTTTCGCTGTAGAGTCGATAAACGTTACCAGGGACGACCTTATGTTATATGCAGTAAGATCCAGTTTTACGCAGCAACAAACCGTTACTTTGTTCTCTTTTAGAATTTGCTTCTAGGTTTTTTTTTGGCCAAAAAAGGCTCTAATTTCTAAGATGACTGCAGACCGTAAACTGCCAACCTGAATTAAACGTCCAAATTGATAAAGTATGGACTTGTATTAGGTAATTAAAATTAAATGACCCTGGTAATATGATATTTGTTAATTAAATAAATATTTCAGTTTCAATTTCAGATGCCAATAATAGAGAAATAGAAACCAGAAGTCTAAATACTACGCAATCGTAAAACAGTGCGGATGTTTGACGGGATTGTGTGTCTGTCTGTCTGTTTGTTTGTCTGCCCTGTTTAACTCCGATTTAAATTCAGTTTTTTTGAAAAAGGTGATATATCTAGGGTGGTTCTTAGACATGTTGAGTGAAAATAGGTGGAGTGGTTGTGAATCCTCACAACCACTCCACCTATTTTTACTATAGTTAGCTATAAGTATGTGAAGAGTCTTAGCCATTTGAATTATTTAGTTCATCTCCATATATTCAGATTTGATGAACTGGAGTTCATACTAAAAGGTCTGACACTAGAGTAGGTGCCAAATAACACGGCAATACAGGTCATTCACCCACCTTCACCACGGTGTCGCAAAATTCAATTTATGTATGGCTAATTCTGTCGCTTTCCATACAAACCTGTCGCTAAGACGGTATCGCTCGAATCTCGTTAGTACTGTTTGTTTACCATACATAAATTGAATTTTGCGACATTGTGGTGAAGGTGGGTGAATTTTATTTATTTATTTATTTAATACTTTATTGCACAAAATTATAAATTTGTTACAAAGGGTGGACTTAATGCTGAAAGCATTGTCTGCCAGCCAACCCAAACGTGGTGGTGTAGTGAGGAGGTTGGCGTGCGACATTACAGGGAATAATACTGAATGACCTGTATTGCCGTGTTATTTAGCACCTACTATTATAGTAATGATGAAGTGGATGTAAGAAGATTTTTAGTTTTTGTAAAATGAACTAGTTTTGACTTGATCATTTGTTATCGGACGTCATGCTCCATCAACACAAAAATAACCTTTAAACTGATAAGATTCACCGTTGGCTGTGTGTTTGTGAGGTTGTGACTCATAATAATAATCTGTAAGTACCTAGGTAGTTATGATTTGCGTTTGTCTACCGCAGAAATATTTTTTTTATTTACAGCAGCTATCGTTCGTCATCTAGTATAATAATTATGAAGATCACCCCGCCATCGTTGAAGAGGCGGTGTTAATTTTACCCACCATACCCCTGGCCATACCCTTGGGGGTAGGGTGGGACGACGAAACCATACCACCATAGTAGTGTTTTGTTACAGGGAGTAATAGTTCAAGACTATTTTACATTTATTTTTGTTATTAGCAATGATTTTGTGTATTATTTTTATGTCGTTGTTAGCTTGAACTACTTTTTTTACATTTGAAACAAAGTACCTATGGTGTTTTATCTTATAAAAATGAATTGCTGTTCGTTAGTCTCGCTAAAACTCGACAGCGGCTGGACCAATTTGGCTAATTTTGGTCTTGAATTATTTGTGGAAGTCCAGAGAAGGTTTAAAAGGTGAATAAATATGAAAGTTGAGGCAGTACGGAGTCTGCGGGGTCAGCTAGTGATGAATAAATGTTAAGTACAATACTAAATATAAAACAAAAACGAAGGTAGATATTGGCTGTATTTGGCGTATTTTTCACATTGAATTGAGACATAAAATAGCACTCTCCTCGCACCAACTCTCATTCCCCAGTTCCTGTTCACAAAAAGGTAGATAATCGATTCGTCGAATATTCTAGAATATTTCTTGAACTACTGTAAACAAAAGCACCTCTATACTCATCCATTAAGGCTCGGTTTCGCTTGTCATCTGTGATGCAGGCTGCACATTCCAACTTCTGAGTCTGTTGCACATGCGCGTTTCATTGCCTAGACTCGACTCTAATGACTAGGTAAATGACTGAGTTGTACTCTACTTCATCTTGTGCGGTCGTGACGTCTCGTCCTTTCTCGTCATTACATTTTTTCAGTGAGTACACACTATTAATAAGTAAATGTGTGTGGAATAAGCAGGCTCAACAGATAGCCATAATCTACGCTTGTTAGCAATAATTGCGGGTTATCTTGAAAACCATGAACGTTAGTGAAATAAGAGTGATATTAAAGAGTGAATAGGTGTATTAGGGTTAAGCGTGCTCTACCTTAGGCTGCAGCTACACCATCTGAGGGTCTAGTAAGAGTTTTGGTGTGTGAATTTGGTGTAAAACGTCTGACGCCCAGCACACCAGTGTGCGCTGTTTTGTATGGAGACACTGAATGGATTCTTTTAGAAGCTTGACATGCGAGTACGGGCTTGATGTAGACCAAGCTTCTCAAAGAACCGCTGGCAGACAAATGCTTATCTATAAGTACATCATAAAACAATTTGATTTCCGATTTAGGTACCTATTTATTTGGCCATCGCGCTTGCGCGTCTACGCTGAAGGGCGAGGCCGAATCGAAACTAAGAGGTAGGTAGTAGGTACTTAGTTTGCCTACTCACCGAGACTATCCTATACCACAGAATATTAGTACAAGTACCTATACTAACAGTAACAACGATATAAAAGTCGCGCGCGGTATCCATCGATTGAGTTTTCCAAAGTATTTAGATTTTTTCTATTTTTTATTTAAAGATGTCGCGTACTGAAGGCGGTATTAAGAGCACCAGCATGGATTTATTCTGGATGTCGTTTCCCATCATTGGAATTGTTAAGATGTTTGCACCACTTGAAAATGGGTAAAACAATTAAGATACTCGCTCGTTAATACTAACTTGTTTTACGCGAAATATAAGTTAAATTTTTTTTACAGATACACCTACTTAGCTAGTTTTTAGTTAGACTTTTTATGTGTTAGTTAAGTTAAGCGAATTAAGCGTATAGTTAAGAATATAATAATAATGTACTGCCCTCTAGCATACTACATGAAACGCAACGCTGGTACAACTTGGATTACATCGACGCTGCTACCATCGGATCGGATCTTCTCCAAATTCCATTGAATTGGAGAGGATCCGATCTCATACTACAGAGTTTTCTTATTACAGAGTTCCCATGGCCACCTTCCAGTTCCATCATCAAATTAGCTCGCTGTCACCATATTATTATTAAATTGTCACTGAAGACTAATATACGGATGCCAAATTTCAGCTAAATCAGACATCGGGAAGTGGATTAAATTAAACATGCAAGATTAAACCTAAACAAACACAAACCCACAAACAAACAAACTTACATTATTTTGGAGATAAATGTAAGCAAAGCCGCAAGCAACAGTTATAATATATTTGGAATGTGGTGTATGAGCCCATTATTTTTTTCGATACCTACTCAACAACCGGTCAAAATCATAATACGCTCAAAATCATAATCTGCTTCGCCGTAGTAAAGTAGTTGGGTAAAAAATTGGTACACGAGGCTGATTATAAAAGTGGACTAGGCCTACGGGGGATACCACTATAAAAAAAACGCTCCTAGTGCTCTACCTCGTCTTGGGTGGTGTGGAAACGAGCATACAAGCCGATAAGGCTTTTTTTATACAATACTAGCTTCCGCCCGCGACGTCGTTCGCGTCCCGTTGGATCCCGTTCATTTTCCGGGATAAAAAGTATTCAATCCTACTTCTAATACCCCCAAAAATATGTGTACAAAGTTCAAACCAACTTACATTCACATTTATAATTAGTATTGAGATTGTGGTCAAACGGGATAGGTAACCGCTTGACCACAATCTCACCAGAGCCCCGAGTCTGTGATTTTTTTTCACTTTCGACTCGAGTAATAGCACATGCACGCAAACGCATTCGCAAAGCGAGAAATTTTGTTGGGAATTGCACAATCCCCAAATCTCCCGCTAGAGGCGCTTATCCGGTTTTCATACAAAATTTCTTGTTGTTGTAATGTTAGGCTTATACCAATAGGCAGCGCATCCAAATTGCTTCCGGTGCTGTGGATGTCTATGGGCAGTGGTTACTTTCCATTAGGTGGACCGCCTGCTTGTCTGTCAGCTATGGGGCATATGAAACAGTGGTAGGGGCAGTTCACTCCGGTTAATCGTCACGTCATTACCGCGAATGTAACTCTACCGTGACTTTAGCTTACCTCGCCACTGTACTTATAAATTGACAAACTATTAAAGAAGTATTTTATAATTTATTAAGTACCGTTGGTACCGTTAAAATCTAGGTGAATAGACAGGCATACTTGTGCCGTAATTTTTCTCACCAAAAACGAAATTAACTAACAGTACAAATTCTAAATACACAATACAATAAATACACACCCTGTCAGCAACACAAATGATGATCATTTCAGAGAGAATAGTTTTAATTGTAAAATATCTAAAATAACTGAATACTGAAACTTAATTGTAATAAAACACTCAAATACAACATGCTTTTATTATTACACCAAATTTAGGAAAAACATAACAATTTCTTTTTTTGACACTTACAAAATAATCATCGTATCAGTGCATCTTCCATACGATTAAATACTTTATAGCTAAATGCATTCTGAAAATCTTTCAAGGTACAACAGAAGGTGTATCCTTTGGATACATCGGACCATTCAGTGCTTTTCATCCAAGCAGTGAGGTGGCATATATCTCTGCATTTAACGTAATGTCTTCTAGCTTCTGTTAGGGTAATGTCTGGTATATTTAATTGTATTATGGCTAGAGATGCTCTTTTTGCTGGATTTTGCACCACCTTTGGAAAAAAATAAGTTATAAAAAATATCATGTACACAGGAATATCGATACAAGTAAACTGTTGAGCATGATAACCGATATTTATACGAGAAAACTTTATAAAAGTAAATATTAATAATAAAACAGTAGAGGCGTTTGTAAGTATTCCGTCTTAAGGTTACAATAGTCGCCCACCTTTCCATACAAACGTGGAAGGGTAACTACTCACTGTTTGACGCTGACCAACCAAAACTAAGGATTATATCAATTTATCTATGTCTGTGTATACACCGTAAAAAAAAGTATTCATTTAAAAAATACAAGCTTCTAAACTTTCGTATGGAAAGTATTTTTAGGTGGCCCGCGTGCTACCCTTCCACGTTTGTATGGAAAGGTGGGCGACTGACTTCGACTTGTTCAACCTTAAGAATAAAACTACCTTCCATAGATACGTAGATACTGGCTGGGTGGATGAATAATAATGGTTCGAAAGAACTACATCTTCCTCTTCACCCCATGAGTTTTTCAGTTTCAATCTATCGGCAGTTCCAGTCCACACAATCAATTTATCGTTCGACTCAGCTAATTTTCTCACTCTTGACTCTACCATGTTCCAATTCTGAAAAATATGTCATATGCGTTTGATAATAGTACATTATGATATGAGTGCGGTAAGTTGAAAATTACAGCCGAGGCGATATTGCCAGAAAGCAGAGGCTGTAATTTTGAAAGCGCACGTATGTTATACGACGTTTTATAACACATTTGCGAGGAAATAAATAAAACTCGGACTTTCTTCAAAGAATAAATCTTTATTCACTTGTTGAAGCAGTTAGAAAAATTTGAACAATTTGTAAAATAATTAAATGCTTTTTTTTATCGTAGAGCGCGGCGCGCGCCCCGCGCCCCCCCCCCCTTTCGTTTTAGTGGGAGCATCTTGATAAACCGTACGTTTTACATTACCATAACGCACGAGTGCGTAATGACATACATCAGGATACTGAAATTGGTGAAATAAGAGACCCTTTACGAGCAAATGTGTTATAAAAAGAGTTTCAGTTTTATATAAACTTGAGACACTCGATTTTGCCTTCTGAATCACTGTTTTTATTTTAATTTGTGATATTATGATTCACATGACCTGACAAAAGATGTGCGAGTAGATTAGGTAAACAGTAGGTGTGCATAACAGTAGCCGAATCATTATATTTTTGATTTACTGCTTTTCAGATTTCCATGCATTTATAAAATGCAGACTCATAACGAAGTTAACTTACTTTCGAAGAACAAGTACTCCAGTGAGGGACAACATTCAAATGAGTAAATGTGGCTTTTTGAGGTACGCCTGGGAACACGTCCAAAGAATTCACTAGTTGCCTTTTAGAAAACACACAGCGATCGTGTCGGTGCCGCGCCAATCGAGGTATTCCTCTAATTTGTTCAATCACATCGTAAAATCGGTCATAATCATGTTTAAGCCTGTCATTGAACCACACCCCTGCTGGAACGACATCAGCTACAGGTGTATGCAAGTTCTGTTTGGTGTAAATCGGAATATCGTACGATAAATCCATGCAAACTTCAAATACTTCGATAGTTTTGTGCAGTACGTCAAAAACTATCTTTACTATTTCAGAATCATGACCAAGACATCTCTTCCCCGTCCACTGCGCTCGTGGTTTTACTTCTTCTGTACATTTGATATCTGAAAAGTCGTAGGGTCGGCCATATATTTCTAATTGTGCTACTCCTCCCGTTTCCTTGCAGTATGCAGTGACGTAATCATAGCTGAATAGGTTGAATTTACTTGTGTGGTGACAGGCCAACGTAATCGACTGTTTTTTTGGCATATACAAATAGCCAGCGTCGTATTTGTAGGAAGGCCATAGAAAGTGCTGGGTTAAAATCAACGGTTGGTATTTGATGTTCGGATCGATTTTCAATAAACAATCTGAAAAAATTAAGCATTATCAGGTACATAGATACCTGCAGGTGTTAGGTTACTAAAACTAAAAAACTGTAATTTATTGAAAACTGTAAATAATGAACGACTGAAAATACAAAATCATTTCAATTACAAAGTATTATGGATTAAAAGAAATATAAAATTAATTAAGAATAGAAACTACCGGTAGAATGTCAGTCATTCGCTTTTTGGTGGATTTAGAAAAAAAAAGGAGATGAAGTAGACAATTGAAATGGAGTAGTAACGTTGGAGAGATGTTTTTTGATACGAATTGAGTTTATTGACTTTGGATTGTAAAGAGATAATGCCTGACCCTTGTTTTATATACCATTGATGAAAATAAACAATGCATAACAGTTTTTTGGAGTTATTGTGTTTCACAAGACAGAAAAAAACTGATATTATTTCTTAAAAATACACAATATGTTTCAAGAAACCTTAAAATATATTTAGTTTACGTATTAGTTGACTTTGCTTACCATTTATGGTGACCTCATAAACACGTGAAATGCTGTCAATATCGTTGGTAGCTTCGCAAATATATTTGCCCACTCTTGACTGATCCATTTTGAATTTTAAGAAAATATTCTTTGAAACAGCTCGTCCATTAAAAGACCATGACAACTGAAACATTAAAATAACATCAAGCCTCATGGCAGAACCAAAAGGAGTTTTTTTTTAGTAAGTATAATCCATCCTAGTCTGAAAATTACCGAACGGCATCGACGTTATCAAATTTGCATTGCTTGCTTTTGCTTTTAAATTTACCTGTGGTATAGAATCGCCAACCGCCAAACAATCCAAGTTCGCCCATTCTCCAAAGTCAAGAGAAAGAGATGTTTTGATAGCAGTGTTCTTAAACCGTAGTTTAGAGGTGACGTCGAGCAGCACATTAGCTGACTCAGCCTTGGTCCTACCACTAACACGACAAGTATATAAACCAGCGTTTAATGACTTGACTTTGTTTAGATACAGCTCTCCGTTAAGTATTTTTTTATTATTCTGTGGATGAATATGAAGGTATAGTTAAGGAACTGGCATCTAGTATCACCGCTAAGTAAAATAAATCTAAACGTGTCCAATACATAGTATATAAGTATTTCCTCCGAAAGTTTTTCTTTCTTTCCACCCATTCACCTTCATCCATTCACTTTCACTCTTAGTATAGTACAGAGATGGCGAACCAATGGCACGCGTGCCATTAATAGCATACAACAGAATATTTTAGGCACGTCACTGATCACAAAATTCATTATGCACTACGTAAAAAGTGTGAATTAATTAGGTATTATGTGACGAGCGAACACGAGATTAAAAGTAACATCTTACTACCCTAACATAATTGTTTTTCATCTAATCTGCAACAACAGAAGTCACACTAATTTGACTTGAATTTTTTGTGAGTTTTGAGTTGATAGTATGTAGGTACCTATGTATTTATTATTATTATTTTCCCAATAATCACAAAGTCAAAATTATTTGATGGCACGTCTATGACCTCACTAAACATTTCTTTAGAAAAATGGCACGTTGATACGTAAAGGTTCACCATTCCTGGTATAGTATTATATGATCTGTGCCCTTACTAATGCCTTCACCAGCCGTAAACTTACCAAACTAAAAACTTAAACTTACTTTATACCATCGCAAATAATCTCCTTTTCCATGGGGAACAGGACACGGAACCAAAATCATCTGTCCAGCATCAACTTTTAAAGTAGAATTTGCATTGTCAAGCGATGGATATGCTGTAAAAATTTAAGAAAATTAATCCACGTTGAATTATGAATAATTACCGAAGTACTTATTTAAAGCTTCAACAATCCAGTGCAAATGAATACAAAGATAATGTAGGTATAAAAGAAAAAAAATGTAGTTTTTCGTTATTATTTGGTTCAGTTTTTGGTATTCAACTGAAATTACTAAGGCTTTTCCGGAACACAACGCAAATTAAAAAAAATATATTCTTTAATTAATATCTAAGATTGTTATTTTTACCTTTCCTTGTAAATAATAGTTTTTTTATGTGGCAAAATAAGAGCTTATTTTTAATTGAATAAATCTTGAAACATGACAGCGAACAAAAGTATTTTTTTTCCCATCTGGCCCACTGGTGGGCCAGCCGGTGGGCTCGATAGGAATAACCCTTATTTATTAGTATAGTAGGAGAGTACATACCATCAACCACAACGTTGAACGTAAAGGTATCCCGATCGTAGTACGTATTATTATTCCGAGCTTCACAAACAATTTTACTAAAATTATGGCTTTTATTAATATCTTCTAAAAATATTGTATCACCAACTGAAAATAAGCACCAAATTCATTAATTACAAATTAATCTAAGGTGTATTTTTTCCTCAGTTTTCTTCAACGTTAACAAACTAACGAAGAATCAAAATTAAAAGGTGTTGCATACAAAAGGTACTTTTAAAAAAAGTTCTGCTTTTTATTCTTTCAATACGGAAAATCACATCACAATTTTTTTTGTGCTAGTAGCAGAGTTTTTTTGTTAAATACTTCGTCTGGGAAAGTATTACTACCTATTTTACAGGCATCTTTACTTTAATCTTTATGCAGTAAATAATATGTAGCTATGTCCACACTGTGCATTTTTTTGTTCAATAGGGGCATGCGTCATATCGCAAGTCAACAGAGCACGTGAGGCATGCCCTTAGTGCATGCGCGATGAGAGTAGAAAGCGAAGCGCGCGCTGTGATTCCCATTTTCCGGCTTGGGTGGATTTCTGTGCCTTATAGCGTTCAACAACAAGATGGCGGACGAAGAAAAAGATTTACATTAATGTTTATTAAAGATTACAGAAGCTTTCCACAACTTTGGGATCAAAATAACTACTTCGATTATTATAATAACCTCGTATCCAAAACTTTCTCTTGGTTGTTTTTTTCTGGAATTTCTTATAGCCAAGTAAGCTGCACATATTCCACCAAGTAAAATATTTTCGTCGCACATGTTTCCAATAGACAGAAGAAACTAGTGGTGTTGCTTTCATTAACGCATTCAATTATTGAAAGCGTCAAACGCAAATTGAATAGAAAGATAAAGACGAAAGTTGAAGATGAAAATGCACAGTGTGGACATAGCTAATATGCTTTGACAGTTTTTGCCGCCAAGCAATGATGCTCGCATTGCTGTTTCGGCTTGAAGGGTATGCGTGCCGGTGCAATTACAGGCACATGAGACTTCTCAGAGCAATAGGCGCAGTGTGATGCCTCACAGAGCACGTCCACAGTGAGGCAATGCATTATTATAGGATGTTCCATCGCTTATTCTTATGACTAGTAGTTCGCCCCGAACTGAGATCTCGTGATATTCCAGATAAATAATACCCAATAGTTTTTTTTACCAATGGTTGCAACAAAATTTCCAAATCGCATCAATACCGCCATCTAGCTAATTACCAGTCTTACCTGAACTACAAAATCATTGAAACTCCAAGAAATGGTAGCTCACGTTGTACTGGTAGGGTCAAACTTGTTTCTTATTTGCGTGAACTTACCCTCTTTATTTGCTGCGCCATCTATGATCCATCTGAAATATGGTTTGGGGTAACCAGTAGCATTGCAATGAATCTTTAGTACCTTATCGCCATCTACTGCTTTTAATATTCTGTCCTTGTTATGTATTTCTACAGGGGCTGTAAAAATATGCAAGGTATCACAATAATAATGTCTATCAGCCCGAAAACGGTATTTTTAACCGGCTTCAAAAAAGGAAGAGGTTCTCAATTCGGTTGTATTTTTTTAAATCTAATACCTATAAACGAGCAATTCTTGTATATATATATACTTATATATATATATATATATATATATACCTATATAATCTGCATCGAATCCTAATCTCGGAAACGGCTCCAACGATTTTCATAAATCGATCTAGCTAGGACTCATTTTCAGAAAATGTCGTTTTATATTTCCAGATTTTCCGGACTTCCGGTACTTGAGCAGTAAATCCGTATGCGGGTTTTAATCCTTGAACATGTTTCATCATTTATATTCGTAAAATCTAAAGGGCTATCTGTTCTATTTTGCTGGGTTTTACTTACTTTTAACTCTGACTTCGTATGTAAAGTTAGCGCGTATACCAAAGTTGTTGGTGGCAACACAGGTGTAGCGGCCGCGTTGCTCGTAGCTTATACCAACTATATGCAGCCGGTTTCGTCGACCAGGCTCGCTGGAACATAAATAAAAAAAACTATAGCGTTTTTTTATACATTTCACTGACATAGCGATAGGTATCAGTCCAAAGAAAATTAGACTACTTATAAAATAGTCATAATTTGTTTTGTACTAACTCATACGACAAGCTCGTAGCCCTTGCTTAGTTAATCGTCCCTTATAATAAAAATGCAGAACTGGCTTAATGTTTTTGATAAACAGTATGCTTCTTTAACTAATAACCTACAGTTTTTGCGGTGGGTTAACTGGTTTATCATTTGGACCTTCGAAAAACCACTCCAGTCGTTTTGGCTTAGGTTCGCCAGTACTAGTGCATTCTAAATTCAAATTTTCTTCTTCATTTATTTCCTTTATATTGCTTTTTCCTTTTCCTCTCACTGCTAAAGCTGAAAATGAAAGGTACAAAGGTATAGTGGCACGTTGTAATCTGATTGCATTAACTAAGCAGGCTAGACGAGGATAATTTTATTAACAAACTTGTCAGCGAAAACTCAGCTGGATAGTAAGTTTTCCTCTGGTTGTAGGTTCATCTTCTTCTTCTTCTCTTAATTAATGGCCTCTGTCCGTCATTTTGACATACAACATTGTCAGTGTGAAGTGATATATTTGAAATAATATAAGACAAGTCATTCGTCAAGTCGGCTGTTGTTTGTTTTGAAGAGAAAATGGTGGATTTTCTTTTCAAAACCTAAAACGAATTTTCACATTCAGAGAAATCACTTATTTATTCCAATGGCTCACACTTTATATTACGACCTAAGTATTATTGGTTAAAATATCACCAAAATTAAACAACAATACTCACAATAACACAAGAAAAACTATTAAAATAAAAGTGCTAGGTGTTGTTTCAAAAAATGTTAAAACTCGAATCCCCTTTTGTAGGTTATTTCCGTAGCTTTCTGTCATTTTTAGACTGTTTCGATCCAGCTGCAGTGACGTTGCATCAACACTACACTAGCTTACAAATTTTACTAATTTAAAATGACTTACTGTAAACATTAATTTTCACAGTTCTTGTGGCTGTACCGTACATATTTGTGGCTGTGCAAGTGTAATCTCCTGTGTCTGATGAAATTGTACCTAGTCTGAAACAATATGCCAAAACCACCAATTAAAAAGACCAGCATAAATTCTACTCGTTACAAAAGTGGAAAATATTAGAAAAACTAAAACCAGCGCTAAAGGAGCCATCGTGCACCTATGCACTATTATTAATTTGTAGAGTATTAATTTGTATTTTTTTGCTATTCGAACGTAGTTTAGCTGTTGTCCAGATTGACACGCAAGAAGATCTATTTAATAATCATAAAATAGAAAAAAATACTCATAAGAAATCCTTGAGTCAAACTCGTTCGCCATTTATTTCCGAATACGCGTCGCTACGAAAGAGCTACGACGGATTCGCGTGTGCTACGAAATCGCTACGCGCAAAACTGCTCGCAGAGAAATCAACTCTCAATTTTATTGTATTGCATTGCAAGTAAATAAGAACTAATTTTAGAAATTATAGTTATTTTATTTTCATTTTGTGGACTTGACGACAAAACATAATTAAAAAATTAAAATGTCTGATTAAGATTATTCTTAATATTCTTCTTATGGTTCCAAATTAAAGCGATCGTTTGAATTTTCATTGAGGCATATTTAGATAAACCTAGAAAGCTTAGAGCTGCTAGTACTCTAATACAGGGTGTATTAGTGATATTATAACAAAATTCAATGAGGAGTTCTGTTGAACAGCTTCTGACTTCTTGGTACCTACCTACCTAGTATCCTATAGGTAAGCCTACCTACCTAGGTAACGTATCCTACATTGAACATTAATTTAGTATTTATTTTTACGTACTTAACCAATATGCAGTACTTATTCAGTTAGAAAAGGTTCTATGCTCATATTGCCTAAAATCAGAACTAGATGGCGCTGCTAAGTTTGGTCGGATCCTAGAACGCGCTATCAAAGCGTTTTACTTCCTATCTCATTTTCTCCCACGTGTCTGTCTCTTTTTATTTGCGCTTTTTCGTTTCATCGACTTTCAAATCACAACGATGCTAAAGAAGTTTTCACTTCAAAAACCATACTTGAATCTGTGATCCTTAGCTGTAACAAACTCAGCTCCGCTTTTATTTTTCGTCCATTTAACTGTAGGGACCGGTTTGCCATGAACTTCACAGGGAATGTCAACTTTGTCGCCTGATTTTACTACGTATGATGTTTTATCATCCTTTATTGAAGGTGGACCTGGAACCAGTAATCTGGAGTCAGTTATCATCATCAATAGTCAATATCGATCCATTACAGTACTCATACTACTTTATTTATTTTTCGTCTATTATTTCACTAACCAACTCCAGAAATAGTGACTTCAGCGATGCTAACTTTAGTATTGTCGCTGTTAGTTGCCACGCAAGTATATTTTCCTTCTTGGTTCGGCTGCATTTTTTCAAGAGTAAGTACACTGCCATCGGAGGATATTTTGAAACCAGTTTTGTTGGTTAAAATATTATATTTTTTGTACCAAGTAATATTTGCTGGTGGGTACGCGTCTACTTTACAGTACAGTTTGCCTTCTGCTTCGTAAGAAATGGTTGTGTCTGTAAGTTGAGACCAAGCGTAAGTAGGTCACATTTTCAAATACATATAGAAGTAAGTTAAGTTATGAGTTAATTTATCGTCAGCTTGCAGATTGCTGCATAGCTTCCTAGATTTCTAGAAATCAATAGTTTGGGCTTTTACTATCCACGATTTCTCATGATCTTAACAATGTATTCGGTCCGTCATAGGAAGCCGTCTATGTTACCTCGAGGACTTCAACTTGTATCTTCTATAGACTTCAAACGCAAATTATAAAATTTGCTTCACAAAAACCGTTTTAAGTCTTACCTTTAGGTTCCTCTATGATATTAAAATATTTTTTGATCAGGGCTTCAACTGCAACCGTAGCTTTTTCATCTCCGTGCGTGTTTTTTGCCTCACATTGGTAGTTAGTATTTTTACTAACTTTGTCAATGCTTAAAACACTGAGATACTCGTATGGAAATTTCACAGTGGACGTCTGATAAAATAAGAAGATAGGTCTAATTCATTATAATAAACTATAATTTGGTAAGGAAAATCAACAGCTTTGTAAACTACCCACTAGCAGCGCTGCTCAATCTCTACAAAAATATAGTTTACGTGAACTTTGTAGTATACGTAAAACGAATACACTATTTTATAACTAAGCATGATTACAATGTCTACTCACTGAACCAGAAAGTGGAACGTGGCTAGTGGTGTCAGTCCAACTAATGTCAGGAGTTGGATATCCTCGAACGTTGCATTTCAGCAGCAGGGCCTCGCCGACGTCTACTCGTTGCTTTGGAGCACCTTCGATGTAAACCGTTGGGGATATCTCCACTACAGCCAAAAATATAAAAGTTTTGCAAGTAGGTATTTATAATTTGGCTGCACTTACAAAACTGTATTGCTCTTCTTTTACCTTTCTTTTGCAAGTATCTTTGATGGTAAAATTATACATAATGTTTTAATAACGACGTATATACAATACAAGGAGTAATCGAACAAAATGTAACACTCGATCTGTGGAGAATCTAATCAAAATAATTAATAATTATCGGACATGAAATGAAATGAAATTTATTTAAGAACCAAACGTCTGTTACAATGTAGTAGGTAGTTAAGTGGTAATTCTTATAATAGGTAGGGTAGGTAGTTAAGGAGTTTAATCATATTAACAAAAAAAATAGCATGCAATGATACCTATACCTACGTAGACAAAGAAGTAAGGACGCCACTAAATTTTTTAGGAAAATGTGGGATAGGACACTTTCCGGTTCATGTTAGAGGGTAACATAGATGAGGTCATATCAAAAAACCACATTAGGTTAATACAACCTGTGTTGTGGGTTCCGATACCTTCCTTCGAGTTTGTAGTTTAAACATGATCACATTTGTGTTGCTATCGTCAGTGGTTAGGTAGGTAATTGGGTATTGGTAGGTTAGTAGTGTCACAAATCATATAATACTATACTAGTACATGTTTAGTTTTTTCCAACAATTTACATCAGAAATAGGTAACAGTTCATATTATTCCAATTTGAAAGGAGTCAGTAGGTACACTTAGGTGCAAAAAAGATAAGTAGTTGTGTAGGTAGGTACTTACATAGTTCACAAAAACCCTTCGAGCGAATTATTACAATGTTGGTACATTTTAATAGGTAGGTAGGTATTCTACGAGGTAAATGTAACTGGTCAGATTAACGGCAAGCAAAATAGAGGTAAACACTCTTACATAAACACAAACACCACAACACATTAAAACAATCAATCATAGCTATCGGAAACAATCAGGCTCAATATATAATACCACAGTACAATGCTACACGTAATAATAGGTACTTCTACTCTGCAATTAAAAAATGCGGGTAGGTAAAAATACACATAATGTACTACAGATTTTGTATGTGTGAGTTGCAAGGTTGGTATCCGTGTCTGTATTAAGATGTATTAGATGTAAGGGTGCGCTCGGTGCATGAATGGTTCTGTGCGTGTGCGTCGCGTTTCGTGTTTGCTACCTATGTCGTAACAAGTAAAGAGTGGTAGATGGTAGTGTGAGTGGTTATAGTTTATTTGTAGTCAGGGAGCAGGTTGCCATTTTTGTATGATGAAGGTAAACTAAATAATAATTGGTAATACATGTGGTAAAGTCTTTGGGGTAGGTATATTCATATTGGTCTTCTAAAGCTGGGCTAACTAAAATGATTGCTAAATCTGTTGCTATCTCATTTCGAGATAAATAAAAGGGTTAGTTTTAATTTGATAATTTATGATTAGTTAGGTAGTTGGGTTAATTAGTTGAAGACCATTAGGTATATAATTTTATTACTATTGAGATAAACTGGGCTGTGGGCTATTTTAAAGATAAAATAAAAGATTCTGTTGTATCATAAGTTTGCAGTAATAGCCATTTACGAATGGTTTTTGTTAAATTGTGGTGATTTAGGTTGTAGATATCCAGAATTCGATTTAATTTGTTATAGATAAAGGGGCCTAAATAAAAAGGATGTCTCCTAGCAAATGAAGTATTAATTTTTTTAGTTTTAAAGGGATTGGATTTTTTTCTTTTTGAGTTTTGTATATTGGCGTTTCTCACAACGCCATCTAATCAGGTACTAATTAAACTATTACAATTAGGTAAAGCTTAAATAAATATCAATAAACGTACCTTCTAGAGTTAGATTTTTTGTTGCAGTCCCTAATGAGTTTGATGCACTGCATTTAAAGATTCCTCTATCTTTCACATCCACGTTAAAACTGGAAAAATTACACATTTAAAAAAATAAATATATTATATTTCTAACTCAAGAAATAAATAGGGTACTAGTACTTCCCCGGAAAAGCTATACTACTGCTATCTTCTTTTATGTTAATGAATAACGTACGAAGTACTATATAAAACCATTTAATAATTATGTATTTATTTACGTAGGTTTGAAACTTAGCTTCTATTTTGTAAATAGAACATACATGAACATTTACTTACACTATACCATGGTCATCATTTATAACAAACTTTGGATCAGATAGAGGTTTATCATCTTTGGTCCACCCCACATTCGGTGAAGGAATGCCGTCTGCTACACATGCCAATTTAACACTACTGCCAGCTTTGGCAGTCATTGTGTCGAATTCATTGTCGATAGTTGGCGCGTCTAAAAATAATCAACTTAAATTTTCCTGTCGCTTTTTCTTTTATGAAGATAGTTGACAATATAGGATCAACAATTTTCTACAAACTTACATTGAACTACAAGATCAGTTTCCATTGAATCATTGCCTAGTGAATTATTCGCCTCACACTTGTATGTTCCTTGGTCTATTCTTTTTACATTTGACAGTAATAAATCTTCTTCGTCTCTTGCTTTTTTTATTTCAACAAAACCGTCAGAAACCTTTTTCATGTAATACCAGCGTACGTTGGGTTTTGGCGTCCCTTTTTCTATTCTGTAAAAATACTTTTTTTAGGTACAAGGTAAAACGATGTTTAACTTAGTTACATAAATCTGTGACATTGTAGGTACCGGCAATTAATTTTTGTCGTAAAGTCTTCAGTAACAAACAATGTGTCTAGAGTTGCAGTGATCTTTGGTTTAGCTGAAAGAAAAGTTCAGATGAAATACAAGTATATCAAGGGGTTGAGCCTATATAATTATAGTACATTATTATCGTTCATTCGATTCGTACCCACTCCAGTTATTCGAACTGCAAAGAAGTATTTTTTATCATGATGTATATTTTTAATTTGACACATGTATTTTCCTGCGTTGTCGGGTTGCATGTTTTTTATAATAAGTACAGACCCATCAGACGATACTAAAATATCATCTTTTGATAAAACTTCACCGTTTTTGTACCAATTTACTTCAGCAGGTGGATACGCATCAGCTTTACAAACAAATTTGTATTTATTTTTGTATGCGATATTGTAAGTTTTATCTGTAAACATACGAAACTTTATATAAACTCATAAAAACATACTTTTTAAAGGTAGGTAGGTATTAAAAATAGGTTCTTACTTTTTGGGCTTGTTATAACTTCAAATGTGGCTTTCCTCAGAGTTTGAATGGTTACATTCTTTTCATCGTTTCCAAGAGTATTGTTTGCTTTGCATTGGTATGTTGCGTTTTCAGTGACTTTTGCAAAGTTGAGATAACTGACGATCTGATATGAACTTTTAATTTCTACTTGCTGAAAGTAAAATATAGATAAAAATGATTAAATAAAACAACACGCTTGTGAAAGTTTACCAAAACTTACCGCTTTTAGTTTTGTTTTATTGTTAACATCTGTCCAAACTATTTCAGGTGTAGGATATCCAACAGCTTCACATGTTATATTAAAAGCTTTGCCATATTCAGCATCAATTAAATGATCTTCCTTGATCAAAATTGCGGCTGGTTTTTCCACTAGCAATAGTAAAAAAATGCTTTTGATTATGTTTATCTTTTTATTTTGTCTTTTTTATTCGATCGTGCTTGAGAACTTACCTTCTACGATAATCATTTTACTAGTTGACCCAATTTTGTTTTTAGAAATACATTGGTATACCCCTTTGTCATCCAAATCTGCTTTAAATCTGAGGAAAATAATATAAGTAGGCAAGTTAATGGTTATGGGTATGTACCTAATCGTTTGTACCAAATGAAACACACAACCTTATAATGTTTTACTATGTCAAACGTACCTAAGGCAGTGATCACTCCCTAGAACAAACTTTGAGCTAGTTAATGGTTTATCATCTTTTGTCCATGTTGAGTTTGGTACGGGAACACCATCGACTGAGCACGATAACTTAACATCCTCACCATCTTTCACATGAATTAGTTTGAAAACTTCAGCTACGGCTGGTGCATCTAAAATAAAAAAATAATGAGTAGTTAGTTCAATTCTTGTATCAAGCTTGTAAAGTTTTTTTATTAATTGTAATATTTTAGTCAACATAAAAATTACCTGCAATAAAAAAACATATACGATATACACGATTTGTACATTGCATAGCCTCAGTATGTTCGTTTCTGTTAGTAAAACCGTTGGTAAAAGCAGAACAAACGGACATAACGAAACTGTATAGGAGTTCCTTTTTGGAATTCGAGACCTTAAAAACGCTGTGTACATAGTAAAGACGAAATATATCAATAAAAAATAATAATAACGTGCGTACATTCTACAACGAGAGCTAATTCCATTGAGTCACTAGCTACTACATTTTTTGCAACACATTTGTATGTGCCTGCTTGTGTTCTGTTTACGTTTGCAAACAATAAATCTTTCTGGTCAGTAGCTTCTTTTATTTCAACCCTTGAAACCTCGTCCTTGTAATACCATTGGATGGTGGGTTTTGGTTTTCCTTTTATGATTCTGTAAAAATACGGAGACTAAAAAACTATGTCTTTAAACATTTTGTTTGGCCGCATGCTCTCTAATGTGCAAGCCAGACAGAAGAGACGTAAGACGAGGACGCGTCGCGGACAGGGCGGTTGCGTTGCGCATTGCGCCCGCGCCCCGTCTCTTCTGTATGTTTTGCGTCGCGACGCTTTTATACATTTTGTATCAAAGGGACGCGGAAGAGACCAATATCCGTGCCCCGTCTGCGTCTTACGTCTTTTCTGTGTGTCCAGCGCCTTAGATATTTCTCTGTCAAGTACCTGCAATGTAAAGTGGCATTTGTTCCTTCTTCAAATGTTACAGTTTTCAACATTTTATCTATTACTGGTGCTTCTGAAACCATACAAAAAAGAATTGTTGCATCACCTACTACACAACCACTGGTAACAATAACTAGTTACTTACCTCTAATAACGTTAACGATAACGGACTGGTCGCCGCTCCCTTCGTTGTTTTGCGCCTTACATTTGTATGTAGCGTTTTCATTTACTTTGTCTATTTTATGTACGCTTACATACTCATATGGCAAATCGTAGTCAAATGCCTTGGGATGAAAATAATAAATATAAATATCTAGTGGACCGTCCCGGATTCGCACGGGTAATTTTTTACATCTTGGGTTACATTATTGGAGTTTTAGTAAAGATCCCATTTTTTTTTTGAAAATATAATATTTCCTATGTCACCCGGGGATAGTGTAGCTTCCCAACGGTGAAAAAATTATTCAAATCGGTCCAGTAGTTTCGGAGCCTATTCAATGCAAACAAACCATCAAATCTTTCCTCTTTATAATATTATATAGTATAAAAAACAAATAAATATCTATGGACATTTCACACAACGCTCTCTATTTTTAAACTAAGCTGATTGCAAAAAATGGCAGTAGTCCACAATTCAGGTTTTTTAATGTTTGTAACTTCAGAACTCCGTCATATAAACCGATTTGAAAAACTATTCTGTTATCATAATTAAATGCTGCTATGTAAGGTAATCAAATTAATGAAGTCGATTTTTCTAGTTTCCAAACTTATAAATTGAATGTTTTTAGTTGGGATCGAACACAAAATCTTTGAAGACCAACTTAGTTGTGAGGCCAGTCAAGTTCATGGTGTTATGTAATAAAACTTACGTTTGTTTCTAGAACCACACCATCTTTTTCCCAAGTGATATTTGGCTTCGGGTATGCACTGACAGAGCATTTTAGCTGAAGCGGCGTATCGAGGTCAATGTCTATTTTGGGACCTTTTTCGATAAATATTGTTGGTTTTCGTAATTTAAGGGTTTCTGTAATTATATACTTAAAAGTATTATAGAAATGTACTATGGGTTTAGTAAATTAATATACCTACCTACTTAATTAAATTAAAATTACTTTATTTACCTTATTTACGTTTGAAATCGCATTTAACACGGTGAGGAAATAAACAATACTAACCTTTTATTTAAGTTACATAAATATAAATAATTGATTTAGTGGGTTTTACCTACATTATTTCAAATATTTTACCTAGTTTGGGGTTTTGTGGTGCAACTAATGTGGTGCCAATTCTATGAATAGTTTCATTGTAAGCCTGATCCACACCAATAACCTAAAACAATTTGATTTATTAATTCATTCAATGATTAAATTTATTTAGGAGGAGTCATTATTCTCTAACTACACTCAAGAAGATACCGAAGCACCACTTTCGAGCCTGACAACCAATGACATGTAGATCTGTTCAACATCACGAGACGTTGCGATTTGTATCGGATTATAATAGGTAGAAAAATGCAACAAGAGAATCGATACTATTGTTCGGTAAAAATATGTTTGTATTCACTTTGTCGACGGGACGTTCACAGTTGTATTGGTCTTTGTCTACGCACAGCACTAGGATGGAGGAGGGGAAGGCGAGAGGCGAGGGAAGGAGTGACCGTGACCTCCGCGCCCGCGCAGAGAGCATCATCGATCGGCACACGTGAGACGCGCATACGTCCCTATTTTCATAAATTTTAAATCAATAATTACCGAAAGAACTGTACCTTAACCAAATTAAAGTGTTATAAATCTTTAAACAGACTTTCTCGTTTTGTTTTATAAACAGTCTTAATAATAATTTATAAATAAGTACATAAATTATTTATTTAAAAAAAGAGCTGTAATACATAAAGAAACAAAAAAAAAAGTACTAAACGTTCCCAGTCGGTGTTATGTACTAGTGAAATATATATTTGGTTTTTCATCACTAAAATGCAACATATAAAATTGTACCTTCATGTCCTGGGAGGTGGGCGTTGGCAAGTGCGTCAGTTTCAATAACTATTTGCAATTTGCCTTCGTTTCTCTCTACCTTTGTTAAAGCTTTTGGATCCAGTAAAGTAATTTTGAATTTAGGTTTGAAAATGCTATTGGTTATCCATAAAATACAAAAAGTTGCACTATAAATTCTGCGTTAGTTTTTTTACAAAATCAGTACTCACTCACCCTACTGTAATACCAAGGACCAAATTATTGTGTGATTGATACTCACCATGATCCGAAACACGCTGGGCGGAGTGTAAAGTGGCTCTGTAAGGAACAGGTTTTGCTTGGCGTCTAGCTTCTTCAGAGGCATGGTGTAGCCAGGAATTATATTATCATCCACATCGAGTAAAATAACAGTTTGTGGTAAAAAAAATCCCATTGATTTTATTGATAAATACGTTTTACCATCTGAAAAGAAACGACTCGTAGTTTCCATAATTAGCTCACTTTTTATTCTATACCTATGTGTTGTACCTACCTACTACGTGACATGGACATTTTAGCTGGTAGAATAATAATTATAAAAATACAGGTTACCAAGGCGACACCCACTGTTTTTTTAGCCCCCGAACGAAGAACGGAAGGCGTGTTATAAGTTTGATGGCGTTGTGTGTGTATATGTGATTAAAATAAATTATTTTACCTGGAGCTGGTTTTACAGTGGTATCATTTAATGATGTCGGTACAAATTGTGAAAATCCGTGGCGAAATTGAATTTTAGCTCTTGCAGTGACTATAACTCGCGAATCGCCCTCACAGTCTATTGTTACAGTGTGATTGCCTAGTTTCGTTTCGGAAACTTTCGAAACCTGTAGGTAATAAAGAAAACCAAGATTACTATAGGTACACATTCATATCTAATCAGCTCATTTTCCGATCCTGCGTCAATAGATTCCAGTATGTTCCTACCGCCTTTTTAAATTGCAAGCCAATTTTTTTTTCAAATGATTAGGTTGCTAATTTTTTTTTATTTTCAAGATAAAAAAACATATCCCGCATACACAAATGTTATTACTTAGGTAACTCACCGTAATATTAGCCAATTCTACGAATTCACTAGTTTTCAACCTTTTAGCGTCTGGTCCTTTGACAGTTAAAGTAGAATTCGAGCATGACACACTGACAGTGGTATCACGGGTATCATGATCAGTCGTATACTAAAAAAATACCTAATTTATAAGTTTGAAAAACTGGAAAAACCGACTTCAGTTTGATACGCCTTCGTCATCAAATGATGATGATGATGGCAGTTCATTGGGACTTTTTTAATGATCGTAAAAACCACAGAAAAGCTAAATAGCGAAATGTCAGGTACGTGTATGACGTGTTTTTTCCAGTTATTCTTATTTAATTGCCCAACTACTGAATCGATTTTGATAAAAAATTATGGGACCAATTTGGAAGCATACCATTTCAGATAAAAAAAAATATTTTCAAATCGGTTCATAAATGACGGAATTCTGAGGTTACAAAAATAAAAAAAAACTGAAGGTACAATATAACCAAAGCTTACAGTAAATGTATGTCCTGTTCCAGGTGGAAATGATTTAGCTGCCAAAATGATTCTTCTAGAAACGATAGAATCATCTAAGTATTTCAAAATCTGAAATAAAAGGGATTTTGGATTGATAGGTACTAAGCATTGTACTTAGTATTATTTTTTGTTGTTTTCCGTGAATGATAAAACACCTATATTTAATTACCAGGAAAATTTAGTTAATTAGTTTAATTAGGTGCATATTTATAAAATTTAATTATTGCAAATATCATTTCTATAAATACATAGTATTAATTTAGGATTAGTCAGCATTGTAAATAGCTATTGGTCCCAATTCTATCGTTGCATTTTTCTAAACTAATCTAGTTTGACAGCTCTAACATTTTTATTACGGCTATAATAAAAATGTTAGAGCTGTCAAACTAGATTAGTTTTGTGGTTTCAATTTATGAGAAAGGAACGGCAGATATTTATTTTTTTATAGAAAAAGAACTTACATCAGCAACTCTGTCTTTGTGTAGATTGAAAACTTGTCCAGAGGTGTCACGAGCTAATGTCCCATACACTTTGTAACCTTCAGAGCCAAACGTTTTAAATTCACAGTTTCCAGTTAAAACAAATATCACCTAAAAAATATAGGTTCAAACATGAAAACATAATATATAGTTATGTACAAAGGCGAGCTTAACCGTAAATTAACCTGTGCGTGCAGTCCCTACGCGAGGAAGAAGCTATACTTCGAGTGCGACGCATTCACTCTCGCTCTGTGTTTAATGTGAAATTAATTTAGTATTTATTACTTAACCAATATTCAGTACTAAATTTTCACTTCAAAATAAAAAGTAAAAAGTTGCATGAACACTGCCATCTATTATATTTTGACTGTAGCGTATTAGTCTCTTTCTATTCCCCCCGCTGTCAATTGGAAGTCGTACTATAATTTCAAAAACACGGGCGGTCAAATGCTGAATTGCTGAACAATGCCATCTATATTTGATTGTAGCGTATTAGTCTCTGTCTCTTTCTATTTCCCCGAATAGAAAAGAGAGAGAGACTATGTCCTCTCGAATAACGCAACCTTGTTGGAAGTCGCATTAGAAGTATAACTTCAAAAAGTTTTCTTTCATCAAACCTTGGAGGCCCTTACTCATATTTAACAGTAATTTTAGTGCGGCGTTAAAAATGCTCTATCATTGTCACTTGCATGACAACGAAAAGAGGTGACAAAAGATTTTTTTTTTATTTATTGACAGGGTTCGATCGCTGAGCGATTATATTACCCTATTATATACAACCTAACTCATCAACTAAAAATAACTTATATACACAAAATAAAACAAAACTTAATCCCTAACTAAACAAGATATGTAATCATTTTAGTTACATAGCTCAGCTTTAGAAGACCACTATGAATTTACCCCTAACTTTTTAAGTTTTAGTTTGAGGTTAGATATTATAAAGTTGGTACTCACCTGTATTTCCTTCTTTTCTGCTTTATCTTTGACTAAGTCATAAATCGCAAAATCTTTCGCTGAAGCATCAGTAAATACATAAATGGTGGACCCAGGGGCGCTGCTCTCAATTCCCGTTAGTATGCCTGACATGGAGTTCTCCGGACAATCACCCCCTGATACCAGGGGTAGATATAAGGCATCCTTGAAATCATCCTTGATTTTTGTGACTGTCACATTATTGACATTAGCTGCAATCTTTTCTGCAATTTGAAGATACAACTAAGTAGGCAAAGCATGCGGCCCACCTGATGGTAAGTGTTTACAGTAGCCACAGATCATTATTGCCTATTAGACGCCTGCAGCAGCAGCGGTGTCACAAGAATAGAAATAATAAAATTCTATTGATGCCGTCTTAAACTTGGCGATAAGGTGGCTGGTGCTAGCCTGCCGGTTATATACCTTACCGTGAAGCGTAATGGTAATAGAAAAATAAAAAAAAATTGGGTTGTCTACTTACGATCCTAATTTTCCTGGGTTCCTGCCTAAGAGATCTATCCCTACCTATGTGGCGTGGGGGTAAATGAAATACTGAGGAACTAAAAGAATGGTAGTTTATTACATGAAATAATAAAATTCTATTGATAACGTAGGCCCAGCAGAAGGTCATGTGCGAGTTGACACGCCCATCGTGGCTTCCGGACCAAAACTGTATATGAGTTTTACTAACTTAAAAAAATATGTAAATTAGAGACAGCGTCCTATTTTTAACCGACTTCAAAAAAAAGGAGGCCCTAAATTCCGTTTTTTTATGTTTGTTCGTTATCATAATTATCAAACTGAAGTCTGTTTTTTGAAGTTTTTAAACTTATAATAATATTATTCCTGTAAAATAGAGGTATTCTGCTATAATAATTATATTTATTTTATTTTTTTATTAAGTATACACCAACAATGTCATAATACAGTTTAAGTGCTACTAAGGTACACAACCTTTCAAATGATATACCTATTCAATCCGGTGGTACAAGTTTGAAATTTTTTCCCTCTCCATTTTTGACATTTGAAAATTAAAGAGTATTTATTGATCTTTCACTTTTTATACCTGCTGACAAATAAGATCTATAACTATTCCAAATTTTAGGTCAATAGCTCTAATAGTTTCTGAGATAATACGGTTTGTGACAGTCGGAAGGACGGACAAAGTCACACTATAGGGGTTTCAAAACCCTACGGGATTGAAACCCTAATTTACAGCGCAGTAGTCAATAGTATGCAATTCATTATTTAATGTTTTTTTATCAATTATATTTTTATGTCTATATGCTGATAAAGTGCTTAAGCAATGAATCGGCTACTGCTTCCGCTGGCTTGTAAATAAGTACTTATTACTAATTATCCAATATAAATAAATAAATAATAAATAAATATTCACGGACATTTAACACAATAATATGTAGGTAGGTGTCAGTTTATTTTTAGTAAGCAACGTTATTCAGAACACAAATACTGTTATCGTTCATTACCAACACTATGTACCTACCTAGATACAATATATTGTCGTATCATATTTCCATAGTGTAAACTTTTTAATTGTTGAAAACTGAATTAGGTAGGTACCTATTGCATTTGATATTTCGCAATAGGTATAAGTTACGTTCATACCTAATTAGTTCCTAATCTAAATATAGTTTTCATGTCTATTTATTTATTTATTTGAGCCCCCAACATCATATATTATGTAAACCGAATCACTAAAATATTACAATAACAAAATAGAGGCATGCCAAGCGTTACAATAATTATAGGAGATAGACAACAAGCTGTTAAGACTAGAGCTATCTCATATAAGAAACAGAAAAACGATATTTAGATTCCATTTAGATACCTCAAATCTCAATGTGGTTAGAACTTGGACCTAATTAGTAACTGAAAATAATGAACGGTGCAACTCGTCCTAAACGAGCCGAGTTGGTTTAGGACGAGTTGACTTAGTCACAGTTAATGTATTTTTTCTAGACTTACCAGTATCAGCAAAGGTCACTAAAACAAAGTTTTCGATATAAGACTCATTTGAATTAACCACAGCATCAACTATAGCGTTTGCATGCTGCTCCACTTGATCTATCACATCTCTCATAGAACTAGTTACGTCAATAACGAATGTCAGACTACTTTTCCTGTCACTTTGACCGTTTGTTTTAACTATATATAATATGATAATAAAAAATACACACGCACTAGTCATTGTTCAGTGAAAGATAATACTGACTATAGGATGTGCCGGAACGCAGAACACTCAGATTATGAACAGTAAGTAGGTAGGTTATGGACTGGGGGCTGGCACTGATTGGGTACCTACCTACATTATTATTGATAGTATTTTAGAACTTAGTCAGTCGCACGCTAATCTCGAACGGGAGGTTTGCACTGGCTACTAGGTAATCATAGTCGGCTACTAAAAATGTCTGGCGCCAGTATCAAAAAACTATTACGTGACTTGAAATTATTCTGCTCATCACACGTTGAACGTTAGAAATGCCGTCTTAAACTTGGCGATAAGGTGGCTGGTGCTAGCCTGCCGGTTATATACCTTACCGCGAAGCGTAATGGTACCTAATAGAAATAAAAAAAATTTGGTTGTCTACCTACAATGATACTTAGTTTGTTATATAGTGAGGATACCTACATCGCTACCTTCGGAGAAATAGCTTTGTTCGGGGAAAACTGCTCTAAATAAATTTGTTTTTGGTTGGACTAGCATCTCTTTTCCATTCTTTATCATTTCGTTTGTCATCCTGTCTGGTCCTGGGCTTTTTATCTGTTTTTAACATATCAATGGAACGTTTAACTTCATTATTGTTGAGTATGGGTACTGGATCGTTGTTCATAGAGCTTGTGGTTAGGTAAGGTGACAGTTTTAGATCTTTCATATGAGTACACTAGCTGATACGAGCGACTTCGTACGCGTGCGAAACTTTTCGCCAAAATATCTGTCAACCAGTACACGATGAACCTAGCTAACCAAAAGCAGCCATTTCAAAATGGCTGCTTTTGGTTCTGCTGCTTTAGAGAGTTTATTGGTATATTTTTCAGTGTCTATAAAATTATTCTAACTTGGTAACTTGTTAATAGATATATACAAAAGAGTCCTGAAAGAGTGACGAACCTGTCTGTATGTCCGTCTGGCGTATGCGAGGAAAATTATTAATTAATTTAGGATAATGTTGATAATTATAACCGAAAGGAAAAACCAAAATATCCAATAATAAACTAATATTATTATCACCTCAACAACAAGTAGTACTTACCGGGTTACTTTTTATCAATCTATATAAATAACTTGGCAACGGTAAAACTGTCATAATTAATGATCCTTGTTCCAAGTAACAACGTTTCGATTCATAATGATTCCAAAAAAACCGCTCTTTTTTCTTAATTTAATTATTTTATGGAGTGCTCAAGTTTTTGGTTATGAAAAAAGTAGTTTAGTGTTTGTTATAGACGACACTAACTCAATGCAACCAATTATAAATAGTGTCAAAGCAGAAGTTAATCGCATATTTTATGCGTATAAAAATTCACCAAGTTCACAAATTAAAAATTTTGTTTTAGTCGCATTTAACGACTATGATGACTTTGGTAATTCAAGACGATAAGTTTAATTTCAAGTTTCAGGCGCAGATCTTAACATTATTGAAAATTTTCGTACCAGAAAATGTGCCTAGAGTGTAAAGCTTTGCGATTTTGCATAATTGCATTCAGTGATCCTAAAGGCTCGTATGCCGATTTACTGCTCAACCGGGAAGTAATTTGCATAAAAATGTTTACTCAAATCTATGCTTGAGTAATGATTTCTGTACCGGGGGGCTTTTTTCAAAAATGTCGAAATGTGCGAGTGAGACATAATTTTTAACAATACAATACAATAAAATATGCTTAATGCATATATCAATTTTATAAAATTCCAGGTGTTGGGACGAATTCTATACGACTTTCAGCAGTAACAGAAAACACACAAGTTTTTGAGACAGCATTGTCTAAACTGTATGCTCATGAGGGTTCAAATTGTCCAGAATACTCCATGTCTGGTATTTTGTCTGGGATCCAAAACAGTGCGCCAAGGTCCTCTATATACGTTTTCACTGACGCCGATGCAAAAGATGCTTACAGATACACTGAAGTGAGAGACCTCGCTGTGAAGAAACAATCAAAGGTATTTATTCCTTATTTCTGATATTATTTACAAATTGCCAAAAATAAAAGCTGAGTAACTATAGTACTTACCTATACCCTACCGTATTTCCATTTTGCTGGAGAAATTCCTCTGATCAAGCGAGTGAATCAAGCGAAGATGAGTCAACTATTGGGCGAATCGGCGTTGAATGTTCGTCAGAGTATAACTTTCAAATCGCTTATCCGTCTTTTATAGAATTTGGTAGGTTTGCGGATAGTACTTTTAAGTTTTATTTGTTCAAGAGTGAGGTGAATTGGTTAAGGGGTTGTAAAGTTATAAGAATCTAAAAAAAGAGTTAAAATTCGAGTGGTACGGCGATGTGGCATATCACGGTTATCCTCTAAACATTACTATATAGTACATAACAATTTAAGATGAGAATATTTTCTTGTTTCATAGTTTTTAGAGCGTGATTTACAGTAGTCGGGTTTTAGTTTTTGAACTGAATTTTTTTGCTTTCAGATATCAATTTTTTTGGTAGACACTATATATTGTCCAACAGAACGTGCGAACGGTAAATACTTGTACCAGCAGTTGGCCATTGACACGGGAGGTACATTGTTTGAAGTAAATACGAATCAATTAGGACAAGTGAGTTTTAGCGCCTGGTTTCACAATCGCATGATAACGTTTTTTTATACCACTTTATGTAGAAACTAGCGGATACGGATATGCATTGCCTCACTGAGCATATCCACTGAGGATGTGCACTGCGTCCACCACTTTGAGACAGGTAAAGGTGTTAGATGTTAGGTATCTCATGTGCACCGGCGCCTATATTTTTCAAACCGAAACACAGAAGCATGGGTATCGCTGTTTGGCGGCAGAAACAGGTAGGTACGGTGGTGGAAGTACTTCCTCGGATGAGCTCTTTCGCTAGAAGCTTCACTACGCTATCCTTCAGTTTTCAATATTTTCGTATCAATAATAATCCGTCGCTTCCGGCTTTTGTCAAAAATAAAGAATGTTTTTATTTGACGGATAGCGTAACTCAGCGATAGTGAAACAAGCCCCAGTCAGCTAAACTTAGTTGGACAGCATTAAAATTGTTGCCATCTCGCTCTTATGAACTGAGACGACAAATACAGTTATCATTTTAGTGCTGTTAAATAAGTTTAGTTTAGAAATATGCACCAATAAGCTGCGTTTATGTTTAATTTGATTTTTAAAAGAAAACGGTGTAAATGAACCCCTAAGGCGGTTTCTGGAATGTTTTTCCAATTTTCCTCTGCCGGCAGTCGCAGGGGTCGCTAAGGGGATTATTGGACAAAAGTTCCAGAAATCCCCTACGCAAGGGACTCACGCAGGGGAAAACTGGAATGATCCAATCAGACCCATTATAATAAATTGGGTAGGTACCAATATTTAATATTCGCTGATTAATTTTCGGCACCTAAATATTAATCACTGCTATTTTCTACAGGTAGTTACAGATATAGTTAATGCCGTACGTGGTCCAATAACCGATTTAGTTAATGAAGAGTTCAAAAATGGATACGGAACTTTTAATGTAAGTAGATCGATATCTAAGTTAGATATCACGGTGTCTACCAAATCCTATCCTACTAACATTATAAACGTGAAAGTTTGTAAGAATGTATGTTCTTCTTTCACTCAAAAACGGGTTAGTCTCATAATCTCTTCTGAACCGTCCCCTTACTGATCCGATTTGGAGGAAACTTGGAATATATATTATCCGTGACCTAGATTAACACAGACTAGGCTTTTATCCCGGAAAATCAACGGGATCAAACAAAACGCGCACTAAGTTGCGGGCAGAAGCTAGTTGGCAATAAAACTTGTGTTTTTGGTGAGTGAAACAGTGTGAGAGCGAAAAAAAATCAGCAGTTTTGCCATGTTCTGCGCAAGAGCTGATTTGTTTGCTTGTGTTTGATAAGATCCTTATCCGTCCTAAAATGTGTTGGGATTTTAACGTAATTCGATTTTTCGTTACAGTTTGACCTTGACGATCTTTTTTTTCTTAACAATATAATGCTTACTGTTACTGGAAAAAATCCATCGTTGAACGTTGTTGGACCAGATGGTACAAACGCACCTACCACAACTACGGTTAACACTGAAAACGTTTTGGTAAGTAAATTTTTCGGATTCCATGCTACGGGTTAATTTTTTTCGAAACTTTTGAACTTTTAATAGTATTATTTTTCGCAAAAACCAACACCTTTTTGTAACTTTTTTTCAGATAAAAACACTAGACCAAACTAAACCAGGTCGTTATACGGGCACGGCTCAAACCAGCACTCCAACTCACGTAAGAGTGTCTGCTCAGTCTGAAGTCTTGCTTCTGCAGGGATTTTCCACGGCCCCTGTAACATCCCTCAGTGCTACAACAAGTACACCAGCTGCCGGTAAATATATATTTGTACTTTCGAACCGCTCTTTTCCGATCTTCACTGAAGTAGGTCTACAGATAGTAAGTTTTACTTGTTAGGGGGTAAATTAACCAACGGGTTGTAAAGTTATATGGGTCCAAAAGTTACACAAATAAAGTTATGAGGATATTCATCAGCTCTGAAAATCAGTTTGGCAAAATCTCAGGCTTAATTGCGGTCTGTAACATTTAAATTCAATTTTTATTCATTATATTCCAGTTACGTATTCATTATTTAAAAAATATTTATTTCAGATATTGAATCTCACATTTATATCCAAGTGGCAGTTGGAGACGTTGAGCCTGAACAAATAACTATCATCGATTACAAGACAGGCAAAGAATTAAAAAAAATCGACATGCATATCACAAACCCTAATGAAAAGCTCTACTCTACGGAACTTGTAGATATACCATCAAATGTAATACTTAAACTGGCGGTAAGTGTTAAACTAATTTGTAGGATGAACACATCGAACCCTTGACACTGGAGACGCTCGTCACGCACAAGTGGGATTGCTCTCGAACCAACAGTGTGATAATTTGTCATTTAGGTAACAAGTTTTCTCCGGACAGGACCAATACGACAACGTATTGGTTGGGAGTTGATGTTTCAAAAAAGTTGAATTACATTTGTAGTATGTAGGTATGGGCATATTCGCGGGAGGAACCCTACTAAAACTACTCTATATCTCGTTTTTTATTGATAAACAAAAAAATTAAGATATGGTTAAACTAAATATGCGTATGGGGGGGTATCGTTGTCATATGTTTTCATACTAAATCATTGGTATTCTGTGACTAAATAGTGACATTAGCGCGTTTCAGCGCGTTTTTTGCTGTCTAAAGCTTATTAGGCACGTCACTTGACATTATGCTGGGCAGCGAACCCAGTTCAGAGCTTGCGATACGGGGGCAGATCTTTTAAATCAACGGTTCTGATTCCGAAAATCGAGTTTCTCTAGTCCCAAACTAAGCAAAGCTTGCATCTTCTACGTGAACTCTACTGCTACGTGTGAACTAGATGGCCGATAGAATACTTATATTTTTATTTTATAAATACATACTTATGATACTTAGTAACACCTAGAAAAAACATCTTTGTTTGCCACACACAAATGTTGTTTCTCGGTGGGGATCGAACCCACGACCCACAGCACGGAAGACAGGGCTACTACCGACTGAGCCATGACGCCTGTGGATAGTCCAAGTAGCGCTCAGTAATCGGGCGAGCCTTATCTTTTCACATTGATGAACTCGTCCGCGAATCACTAGTGTGATAATGATTACGGTTTTTTTTCAGGTTTATTGCAAGGACCCTAAAACCGGCAAACACTTTACATTAAAGCTAGGATATCCACTACAATCACACCCTCGACCGATTGGTAATATTTTTATCTATTAATTTATCGAGTAAGCGAAGCGAACGAAAATCCTAGTGACAACTTGAGAAAAAATATCTAGTAGGGTATCATGTAATAAGGCTTTATTTAGACATTTCAAAACCGTCCTTTTTATTCTAGGTTATATAGTTTTTGAGTTGTAGTAAAAATTATAAAATTGGAAATCCAGTATAACGTGAGCTACCATTTCTTAGAGTTTCAATGATTTTGTAGTACACACCTTATTTTCAGTCAAGACCAGGCAGCATAGTCAGAGTTGATTTCTTTATTTTGGTCATAAATCTTCTAAAAGCAATGTTTTTTTACAGAGGCTCCAAGAATAACCTATTCTAATAACACTGTTACTATTATCAGTGGTCGCGAATTACGTTTGACATGCAAGTAAGTTTTCATTACATAAACCCCAGCGCAACCTGGATAAAGGTAGCCTTACAAACTAAGCGTCACAGACGCAGCGTCTATAGCGTCACCAACGCAGCGTCACTAACGCCGCGACAGTGACGCTTTGGTGACTTTGGATACCCACAACAGACGCACAGTCAGTTCACACTTTCGTCGCGCGCCTCCCCCCGACCGGGTCTTATCATAAAACAATGAATCTCAAAATACAGCGACACTGCATGCGCGGCCGAGTGACTGACGCGGCCGTCTGACAACGCGGTCACCGCGGCACTGTGACGTCACAGACGCCACGTCAGTGTCGCTGGGCTCGAATGAGGATTCCTAGAATTTCATACATTTGCATAGAACATCGATCTGTCGCTCTGTCGCGGCGTCACTGTCGCAGCGCCACTGACGCTATAGACGCTTAGTTTTAAGGGTACCTTAAAGCAGAAATGCGCTGAAATTGTAATCAACTAATGCTGGGCAATAAAGCTTTTCGGAGGTTGGAAGAAACTGGAAGATAAATCGTAGTGGGGCTCTCATCCTAAGAACTAGAATAACTCAGTGGAAACGTTTGTGATAGGGCTATTTCAAGCAGTATCTAGACTTCAAGCTCCATTTCATTGATGGTGATTTTACTCATACAAAAGGGTTTCTTTTTGTGACCACTAAAAGTGTAATTTTGTTCGAAGTTTCGCACACTTGGCCAGCTTCATCCCAGCCAGACTCGCAACGACTAAGCGCTGTGATCATATTATGTTTTTTTTTTGTTGTTGTTTGTTTGTACGTACTTACAATGCTTTCATCGGTTTCAGAGCAACTGGATTTCCTAACCCCGTGATTACATGGCAAGTTAAACATAAAAACTCAAACGTATTTGAACAAAAACCTGGTACAGGAGATTTAATCATGCCTACAATAAACTATAACCAGGCTGGCTTGTACAAATGTATTGCAACAAATAAAATTGGTACAGATAATCGCATTATTGAAGTTATTGTTCATGGTAAGGAATTACAAAGGTGCCTACAATTTTTCAACTAGGTCTGACTAATTTTTTACACAACTACGCAAAACAAAAGGAGAGTTATGATTTTAACAGTTTATATTGCAATTATGTATGTGAGATGTTCATCTCGCAGCTCATATAGATTTACTCGTAGATAAATGGGATGTCAAATGACTTGTGATGCTGCGAATTATTATATTTTATTCATAGATGTAACGTCATTATTTCTTTGCGTCGACATGTAACCTTAAATAATAACAATAATAAATATTTACCGACATCACACAACGGTCTCTATGAGTGCTCGAGCTTTTAATTAGATTCAAAGTTTGACAGTTCGCTTATGTCAAAACTCGCAATAATGCTACTATAAAGCCCCGTTTTCACTAGGGGACATGTCGCGGGAACAAATCGCCCGACATTCACGTAGTTGTCTCCGGCGACTGTCGAGGTACACGAAGGTCGCGCGTGTCGACGCTCGCAGAGCAGCGACTAGCAAGCTGCGCGTCTCGTAAATGTCCCAAGCGACGTCGGGCGACATCGCGCGGGACACGTGAATTTCGTGTCGAGCGACAGAGTCGCAGAACAAATGTCCCCTAGTGAAAACGGGGCTTAATACATGCAGTTTGCTAGTGATGTTACGTGATATATTTATTTTGTAATAATATGATTAGATTGAATTTGTTATTTAGAGTTTGATTTCTCTAAAAGTTGTTACTTGCATTGTACATAAGGTGCATTGGGGTAATTGCGAAAATGGGTATATTCCAAAAATCCATAAAATCTAGTAACATAATGCGATATTTTCCTGTTGGCACGAGGATATATAGGACTGTCACGGCGATGCCAATCAAGATGGCGTCTAGACCAATGTTGCAAACAGGAAAATATAGCATTATGTTACTAGATTTTATGGATTTTCGGAATATACCTATTTTCGCAATTACCCCAATGCACCTTACACAGGGATTCTTAGCTTAACCAGTATCGTCCCAGCGTTTTGCGTATGCACCACCGAGATTCAAGAAATTACACCTTGGTTTAAGTGCCACAGAAAAAACTTATGGTGGTTTTAATGTAGAACTATTTGCATAAAGAGAAGTCTGCCACTAACTATAACAGATATTTTTATGATAAAGTCAGCTTTTTTGAGTATTATTCATGAAAATGTTAAATTAGTCATATTAGTTGCTCATCTATATCACTTTACTATTAAGTTTTCATGAAAAAGCGGCAAAACTATAATGTGTTAAAGTTTAAATACGACTTTTTTGTTAGAGTATATTCCCAAACTAAGCAAAGCTTGTACTATGCAATGAGAACTATATTGCTGATAGAATAAATTTTTACATACATTTTTTTTTGTAAATACATACTTATGATACATACTTATGATACATACTTATGATACATACTTATGATACATACTTATGATACATACTAGTAACACCTAGACACAACCTTATACGCAACTTATTGAAATGAACAGATTAACGAAATTCCTCCTATTAGTTGTTAGATTATAATTTAGGACGACTCCCGACTAGGACATCAAGCTGAAGTATCTGTTTATAGATCTGAAGAGCTCGAGTATAGAAAGAATACCTACTTTCTCTAAACTAGATTTATGTAAGTAGGTATGTACCTACCTACTGATTTTTATTTTTTGCAGTAAGACCATCATAAGGAAATATCTTTCTTGGTTCATCTAATTACACTAATTAATTACTTAGTTACACTGGAAATGCGGTTATGTTATTTAAAAATATGATTGGTACATAAATAACATCCATTTAAATTACGCTCAGAGTTAGTTTCTTTATTTTGGTCATAATATCTTCTAATAGCAATGTTTTTTATTGCAGAGGCTCCAAAAATAACAAGTTCTAATGACCCTGTCACTATTATGATTGGTCAGGAATTACGGTTACCATGCAAGTAAGTTTTTATAAATCCCAGCGCAACCTGGATAAAGCAGAAACGCGCTGAACTGAAATTTAAAATTTATTTATTGTATGCCCACATATAGATACTTAATACTATATAACTTAAAATATAATATAATATACTACACTCTAGTATAGGTAGGCAAAAATGGTTGAATCGTGGTGACCAGAGGCCAAAACTTGTAATTAACAAATGCTGGGCAATAAACCTTTTCGGAGGTTACCCAGAAACTGGAAGATAAAACGCATTGGTGCCCCCATCCTAAGACCTAAAATAACGCAGTGGAAACGTTTGTGATAGGACTATTTCTACCAGTATCTAGGCTTCAAGTTCCATTTTATTGATGGTGATTTTACTCATACAAATGATTGTTTTGTGACAATTAATCTGTAAGTTTGTTCTAAGTTTCGCAAACTTGGCCAGCGACATAGCAGCCAGAGTCGCAACGACTAAACGCAGTGCTCATTATGTTTTTTTTTTGTTGTTTTTTGTACGTAGGTAATTGCAATGTTTTCATTAATTTCAGAGCAACTGGATTTCCTGACCCCGTGATTACATGGGAAGTCAAACCTAAAAACTCGAACGCATTTGAAGAAAAACATGGTACAGGAGATTTAACAGTGTCTAAAATCAACTATGAACAGGCTGGCTTGTACAAATGCATTGCAACAAATATAATTGGTACAGATAATCGCATTACTGATGTTATTGTTCATGGTAAGGAATTACAGAGGTACCTACTATTTTTCAACAAGGTTTAACTAATTTTTACCCAACTATGCAAAACAAAAGAAAAATTACGATTTTAACAGTTTATATTGCAATTATGTATGTGAGATGTTCATCTCGCAGCTCATATAGATTTAGATAAATGGGATGGAAGGCTTGTGATACTGCGAATAATTTATTCGTACATGTGACGTCGTTATTTCTCGTCCAACCAAGGCTTTTAGAGGTAAGATCTTGTAGCATCGTCTATAGTTCTGACGCTGAAGACGAGAAGAGGATAATGCCATCCGCAAAACGGAGATTTGTCAGGTTTACTCTGTTGCCGACATCTTGTGTCCGTTATACGTTTAGCCTGGGTTGTTTGCTTGGACATATTGCTGATAGAATACTCATATACATTTTTTTTGTAAATATATACTTATGATATGTACGTACATACCTAGTGACACCCAGACACAACCTTACTCAAATTTCAGGTGAACCAAAAATAACTAACGTTGATTCCACGTACAAGGGTGTAACTGGCGATGACGTGCTAAGAATTGTTTGCGAAGTCACTGGCGTCCCTGAACCTACTATAGTTTGGAAACATGGAAACGAAGTGGTAACTTCAAGTACGTAAAATGCGTTCCCCACTTATTAAAAATACCTAAGATAGGTACTTCAAACGGCAATAGGTACCTATACATACTGTATCAATTCGTGAATCCAACAAAATTTGGTCTTATCATGGGTACAGTAGAGACTGAGAGGCGAAAGCTAGCAAAGACTAGCAAGGTACTTCGCAAATGGGATGGGATGGGATTTCACCGTTGAGTCCAACTGATGTCCAACTCGGTACGGACGATCATCATAGATATCTCACGACGATGTCAAGGACTTAATATCGCTTGCTTTCGTTCGGTCAATCTGTATGCACCATTACGAAAATGAGCGTTTGCCCATACGACATCGACAATATTATGTCAGTTGCTCGTGGTCGGCACCGACACGGTTATCAGTATCGTGTCGGTGGAAGTATAAAGACGATATTGCTATTTGATGGTTTCATTTGTTATTGTCCTAAAAATTTCCGTTCTAAGATCTATAATATAATATTCTTTCAGATTCTAAAATAACAATTAGTAAAGATGCAATTTTCATCAAGGACCCCACGGAGGATGATTCCAGTAAATTCACATGCGAAGCTAAAAATATCTACGGAGATGCAACGAAAACTTTTTACTCTGCAATCAGTGGTAGGTAAAAGTAATTACGTAAGTATAATGAGTAGGTAGCATAAAATATCACCTAATCATCTTCGGTTTTCCAAACACTGCTCAAAATTCTCCTTATCACTACTTGTTATTATCTATACAAAACGAGATAGCACTGGTTTTTTCAAAGAAATCAATTGCTTCGTTCTTTCGGGTATATAACGGGCTCTGTTAGCTAGTTACCTAAGAACTTATCAATTTATTTAAACCGTGTATGCAAATGGATAAATGAATAATATGATTAAAAAGTTAGCTGAATTTAAGAAATAACTATGATAAAGAACGTCACTGAATAATAGTCTGAACCGTATAACCGAGCCAGGCAGGCCACCTGATGTAATGGAGTCACCGTCGCCCATGGAATCCTGCGCAACACCAGTTATTATATTATAATTTTTATATATTGCAATTTAAATTATAATGATTTTGTTTTGCAGTACCTGTATATAATAAAAGTAGACATCTCTACCTCATATATTTTTGTACAACACTACCAACAAGTACCTAAATACTTACTATAATAAATATTTGATGAGCGTTTCATCAAACCGAACACAAATCAATGAAATAATTTGATTTCAGATGATATTTTTTGGGACCCAGATCGTAATACAAACATCTTCATAAAAGTCGGTGAGTCGCTGGATATAGAATGCCTTACGTCACATTCGGATCCTAATTCTATCAGGTGGTATGTGGTAAGTATCTTTTTTACTTTTTTCTATTAATGCAGTCAAGGATTAATGCACCTTTATTGCCATTAAATGTCCATGTTTGTGACTTAAAGCAGTTTTCCGAGTTGGAATTAGCAACCGTGTAGGGTCCCTTAACTTTACTTTAGAATCTAGTTTGTCTTCATACTTATCAAAAAACTTGTTAGATTGAAGATAGTGATAATCTGCGCGTACCCTCTTAGCCAAGTCACAAATTATATAATACTAAAGTTGACATTCAGCTATACATCGGGCCTTGCAAGCGTCGACTCGTTTGTAATAATAACCAATCTGCAAGCATCGTGTTGGTTTATGAACTAGGTACTTACATGGTTTTAGAATGGTGAATTATCATACGTATCCGGAAAAACTTACTCACTGAAAAATGCGAAATTTGAAAATGATGGAAACTACACATGCAGAGTGAACACCGACCAAGGGTCTGAATCACTGAACTACGCTGTGGACGTCGGATACGAGCCCACCTTCAAAATGGACCTGTCTCCAACCGTTATTTGGCATGGAAACCAGGAAGAGTCACTAGATTGCGATGTGAACGCCAAACCAGGAGGAGATGTAAGTTATGGAGTAGAGGCAGGGCATTAGATACCGAAGTTATAAGATAATTTCGGTCAAATGCGAATGGATTTGCCCACCGAGGCTTCCGATCAAAGCGAAAACTGTATTTTTTTTACTTTTTTCGGAAACTAGGTGCCTGTCTATGCAAATTAGAAATTTCGATTTATTTTTCGTGTCAAGTGTAGGAACTATACATAACGTTTATTTATTTTGGACAAGGTAATTTCTTGGACTTTTTTCATCATAAGTCAAAACGAATGCATAAAAAATAACAGACGGACAAAATTCCGGATAAAGTCGTACCATAAACGTTTCGAAACCCTACGCTTAACTAGATAGAAACCTTAAAAAAATGCAATTGGCAATGTTCAAAGTTCGGTTTAATTTTGATCGATTTCTAGTACCTATAAATCCATAACCAAAAATTATTATCTTCAGGTTAAATGGGCTTACAACGGAAAAGAACTGAACGAAAATTCGGCAGAACTTCCTATCTTCAGCTGGGGAACCTATTCGTGCAAAGTGAGCAACGTGCATGGCAGCGTGCAACGAACATTCAATGTCACCAGCGACGGTAAAAAAATACCTCTTTGCTTACAATCCTACTTCCTACTAATATTATACATTTCAAAGTTATTTAAACTTTGAAATGTTTGTGTTTCAATCACGCTGCAACTACTGGTCCAAATAGGTCTACTAGGTATTACCTAACCAATATCATTACTTACAGGATGTGTAGTAAACAGAACAGCTGTCGGAGTAAAACAGACACCGTTACTTATTGGCGATAAAGCATCCAGCTGGCCGCGTTTCGATAGAGAAAATGAATTTTTAACCATTCATAAAAATGAAATAATTAACCTCGAGTGTTCCACTCAAGAGCAACCAGCAAATTCTTTTAAAACACATCCAACCTACAAAATAATACACGCCAAATGTTTAAGTGAAGATAATTTCATTGTCGATGGAGAAACACTCAAGTTTGAAGAGCTACAATGTAAGGAGACAGTGAGAGCATCGCAAGTATTTACTAAGAAATCATGCATGAAAACTGGCGAAATAATTGAAATCGGGTTCCAACTTAGCAATGGCTTTTTGGGAGTGTACAGTGTATGCTATAGCAATGTTGATCATAAGACTCTGTTCACCAAGGTGGAAATGTTAGATGTGAATTTGGGAAACAAAGTGGAGGCGTCTTTCAAGTTGAATGATGGAACCATATCGGCCACCAAGAATCCTGGTGAAATCATTAAATGTCAGTACAACCAGCGGTGGTTCGTCAGTCCAGTGGACGTCGCGTTTGGACCGGCTCAGACTGCAACGCTGATGTTTGATAAATATAACGTAGTTCCTGTGTACGAGCCGTGTGACGGCAGTTCGAGGGTAAGGTTCAATGGAGAAATTTTTCTAAAAGCCTTAAATCCTATCTATTATGTGGTTGGAGTTAACGTGACACTAATGTAATGATTTCCTGTTTTCCATTATAGATGTCATGGAGTAAAGTTGAGAATATAATTCAGTCCTCGATGGACGACACGTATACCCTGACAACATGGACTGGTGCGAGCAACTATAACACTCAAGGAATACCTCGGTATTTGTGGAAGGTAAACCAAGAGCTTATAACGTCTACGAGTCGAGTTTTTTACTCAAAATAGAATTTTGTCGTAATTGTTTGGTTTTTCCTAGGTGGTGATGTTTGGAGACACATTTGAGACGATGGTATATGTGAATGATCCCAACCCCACCAGAAGCGACATTGTTTGCGATAAAACCAGACCCAACAGACTTGCTGATGTTATGGCGGTTACCGAAGACGAGTACACCTACTCGTGCTCCGTAAATGACCTTATAATAGCATTTGGTATTCCTAAAGACGAGATTCCGTTTAAATAGCTGCTTGCTGTACCAATGTCGTTTCATCTCTAGGCGATCAAAATGTCTAAGACCACTAACATTTTCATTTTCATCTTATCTCTAGATAATCTCAAAAACAATTTATTCACCAAAAAAAACCATTACAAGTACTCGTATGCATACAAAAAGTTTATAGAAATTTCTTGTTTTTACCTGTTTAGATTGAATTTGGTGTTTATCGTTCGCGATGAATAATCTACATACAAGTTTTAATTAGTTAGAGCGAGGAGTCAATGCAAAGACTCTACAGAGGTTTCGTTACAAAGTACGTCCTAACTAAATAAGTGCTAAAACTACTAAACAGTATCTATAAGATTTTTTTGTAAACTAATCTATTATTGAAAATAAACATAATTTTTATTCCTTTATAATAAACTTTTATTACTAAAAACAGAAACTTCATTTCCGGAACTACCCACTTAGTGCCTGATTTATTTATTTATTTTACTTTAGAAGGGGTGAAAATATAAAATAAACCTAAATTATTTTTACTGTCATAATCCCTTCCTTTCCCCACCAGCCAGGAAAGTGGAGAAAACGCCAACTTTTCTTGAAGATGGTGGGGACAACTTAGTGGAGATTATGCCAATAAATCCCTGAAACCCGTTAGATGCGTTACCCGTGATTAGGGGCTCAATTCTAGTTACTAACCAACTTGTCAACTGAAATAGCTTTTCATCTGTTCTTAGGTTACTGCGTAATATCTGTATTAAATAATATCTATATAATAATATATGTATTCATAAATATGTGTATTAAATAATACAAAAAGCGTAGGATATGATGATATATCGACATCTGTACTAAAATATGTCGCCAATATTGTCTGTTTCGCTTTGTCATATTTTGAATTTGGGTATAGAAACTAGTAACTAGTATTCCCAACAGCTCTTAAAACATCAGATCAATTAAACCCTTGTTTAAAAATGGAGACAAAGTCTTAGCAGCAAATTATAGGCCGGTAGGTCTAATTCCAGTAATTTCTAAGGTCGTTGAAAAGTAATTTAAGATAGCCTCTATCGCTACTTGGAAAAAGAAAGTATATTAAATAATGAACAAAAAGGTTTCAGAAGAAGTACATCAATAAACCTTGCTATATATGACTTTTTAGACGACAAGGTACTGGAGAGTGTAGATAAAAGAGTTCCGATATGTGCCTTATATATGGACATGTCTAAAGCTTTTGACTGTATAGATCATAATTTACTCATTTATAAATTGCAACAGTATGGTGTAAGAGGTAATGTACTGAGCTTGTAAGAATCATATTTGTCAAACAGGAATCAATATGCAGAAATAGCACGAATTAATTTAAAAACAAGGTCAGAAGAGAAATATAGGTCTAATCTTCGAAACAACCTTTATGGGGTCCCACAAAGGAGTGTTCTGGGACCATTGTTATTTCTATGCTACATTAATGATTTAGCCAATCATGTAAGCCATCCTATGGTTCTTTTTGCTGACGACAGCACCGTCATAGTAAAAAAAAGAGACGCAAGTTAGGAAAATAATATAAATAATACCATAAACGAGATTGTGGACTGGCTAAATGCTTATAATCTTAGGGTCAATTTAAATAAAAATAATGCAAATCTATCAGCGTGCTATGAACTATAATTTATTTAATATCATATATTAAAATACGATTGTAAATGACTCAAATGTTACGAAATTCTTAGGACCTCACATTGATAAAGGCTTGACATGGAAAATTCACACAGAAAATTTTGTTAAACGAATTAATAGCTTTGCTTACGCCCTTCATCATTTGTCAAGGGTAGCAAGCAACGATACGTCACTAACAGCATACCACGGCTCTGTTGCTTCTATATTAAGATATGGATTGATATTTTGGGGCAGCAGTACAAACACATAGAACGTTTTTATTGCGCAAAAAAAATTTGTTTTAATTATAAAATTTTGTTTCTACAAGATGTCAAAGTCATTCTGAATGAAAGCTCATAAAATACAACTTAAGGTCAAAACATAAGAGTTCTTCTACCACAACCTAGGTATATTCTATTACGAGTTATTTAATGATCCTATCTTGGTAGCCTGCTCCACCCGTTACCAGAATTGTCTTGAATCGCGGCATCTCTATTCTGGGGAATGTAAGACTTTGTTTACCATCTCATCATACCTTGTAATCGTTGTCTCCAAAGGCGTAAAAACACCTTGACAGAATACACGTAAATGTTTCGGTTTGGACGTGGATTTCATTCAGGGTTTTGAAGATCGATTAGCCCCGTTCTCAGGACGTCAAAATTAAGAACATAAAAACATACCCGCTCGATGGTTTATTTTATGAAGGGAAGGCTTAATTATTTAAAAATGTGAAACGCGGAACTCTCCACCAAAATATCTGTCAACCAACATTATGAACCTCGCAGCAAATGGTTGCTTTTGGTTTAGAGAGTTCAAGCTGTATCTAAGAATCCACGTCTTTCATTTTAATAAAATATATGTTTCAATCCAGAAAAAGGGCTTTCGAATGGTATAAAGTAGTTTAGGCGTGATCCGCGAACAAACAAACAGATGAACAGACAAACTCGATTTTCGGAATTAGAATCTTTTATTTAGGGCCGTAAGATCAATAGTGGTTTAAACCACGAAATAGAGTTTAACCTCCAGTCTCCGATTATTTCATAAGATCAATAGTAGTTAAAGGCAAGCGTCCACAAGCCCGCATCGCACACATCGGACGCATCGCACGCAACTGATTTTAGTTTGCCTTGTATAAAAACTCATACAACTGCGTCCACTGATCCGCACTGTACGGACGGTTTTTATACAAGGCAACCTAAAATCCGTTGCGTGCGATGCGTCCGATGCGTGCGATGCGGGCCTGTGGACGCTAGCCATAATCGACCATCGGTAGCTTAAACTGACAGAGATGACAGTAGATTAATCCATCGATCAAATGTAATCGTAGTTAGCGAAACCCATAGTTCAAACTGCTTTTGATCTTACGGCCCTTAGTAGATCTGCATATTAACTTTAATTTTAGTTTTTGGCTTTTTAACAGTTTTTTAGATAGGCTAAGGCTATAGGCTATTATATATTATACTATAAACCAAGGCTTATTCTTCTCTGAATTAGCTAAATTCTAAAAATGCTTACTTGTTGACTATTTCAACATAGTATCTAAACTAATAAATATAGGTATTTACGACGAAAACCTTTATTTTTGTGTTAGTACGATATATTTTAATGGTTGAGGAAAACATGGATTGATCTCAAAATAATTTTATGGAGTACGTCTATAAATACTTGCAGATTATTTAATTCCTGCAGTTTCCATCAGCCCGTCATTATGTTCCGATGGATTTTGCGTTTATACATTTTAATAGTTTTCCAAATATTATGTGTAACATGTACAAAAAGCAGTTTAACCTTCGTTATAGACGACACTTCGTCTATGGAAGATGACATAAACCAAGTGAAACGAGCTGCTGAAGATATTCTGAATATTGTGATGACGGAAAAAGGGGGCGAAATAGAAGATGTTTTATTGGTTACCTTTAATGATAGTAAGTTTTATGTCTTACCTACTTAGAAGCACGTCTCAAACGTCTCGCAACTTCTGAGAGATGTTAATTGATCGAGTGAGCGAAGCGAACGAGATCTTAGTGACAACTTGGACAAAATGCTTTGTATGTTTGTATGTTTGTTCTTCGAGATCTTTTGAACCGCTTATCCGATCTTCACAGAATTTGGTAGGTATACGGATAGTACTTAGGTTTTACTAGTTTGTGAAATGAAGTAAATTGGTCAAGGGGTCCTGTAGTTATGAGGGTCAAAAAGGGAGTAAAAAAAATATTAAGTGGGGTGTCTTAAGATAGGGTTTGGTTTAGACATTCCAAAACCGTTTTTATTTTGATTCTAGGTCTAATAGTTTTTGAGTTGTTGTAAAAATTATAAAATTGGAAAACCCAGTATAACGTGAGCTAAAATTTCTTGGAGTTTCAATGATTTTGTAGTTCAAGTAAGACTGGTAATTAGCTAGACGGCGATTTAGATGCGATTTGCAAAGTTTATTGCAACCATCAATAAAAATTGTTTGGGTTTTATTAACCTCCGACCATCACGAGATCTCAGTTCGGGGCGAACTACTGGTATATGTACATCTATATAATAGACCTTTACATCCATTGAAGATGCCTACACTTATCGGGATACTGTAGTGCCTGGGAAAGTGTTTAGATGGAGTAGGCTTGCTCCGCACAAACCATCTTCGCAGCCTAAAAATGCCCATAAACCCATCTCAATCTTGAGAAGCTTACTAGCTTCTCAAAAGTAATGTTTAACAATAAACAAAGAAAAAAGTTAAACGTCTTAAGTAGCTTAAGGCCTTTTGGGTTAGTGTAATAAATTAGTGAAGTGTAAACAGACTAAGCTCCCATGGACATAGTGTATTTTCACAAATGTTAAATAGAGACGATAAGGATTCTTAGAATATAAGCTACGTGTACTAGCAAGCAATTAAAATAAGCTTAAATTCCTTATTAGTTGAACGCTGTGGATAGCTTGTAATGATATTAGGGTATATTCTATATGAGGATTTTTGTAATAATATTTTTTTTCTATGGATAGAAAAAAAATATTGAAGAATGATATGAATGAATTTTTTAGACATCATTTATAAATTAAAAAAACTGGTTAAACCGACTTTAATTTGATACGCATTTATCATCAAATGATGATGATGATGATGATGATGATGATAGCAGTTCATTAAGACTGTTCTATTGATCGTAAACACTACAGAAAAGCAAAATACGCAATGTCGTGTACGTGGATGACGTGTTTTTTCCAGTTACTCATAATCAACTGACAAACTACTGAAAAATATACAACCGAATTGATACCTTTTCCTTTTTTGAAGTCGGTTAAAAATCGGCTTAAGTTAGTTATTTTCAAATTAGTAAGTTTCTGCAGCGTATTTTTTTTTTCAGATTATTTATATTCCAATTCCGTAATGCTCAGAACAAAAACATCAAATAAGTCGGAATTTTTAGAAGCTCTTAATGATATAGTGGTTTATGGTGGGGGTGACTGTCCAGAAAATGCCTTAGAAGGAATCAAACTGGGGCTTGAAGAAAGCAGAGGTGGATCCTACCTCTTTGTGTTTACTGATGCTAGTGCTAAAGACTTTATGAAACTGAACGAAATAAAGCAACTCTGTGAAGAAAAACAAAGCCAGGTAAAAATATACAAGGAATATTTATATATTTTTGGATTAATATGTATTTATTCATGGAAGTGGACACCAAAAAGTTCGTTACAAAAGTTAAAAATTATTATGATCGGGACCATGGAAATCTTCTTAGATCCTCTTCATCGTTGCTGGTCATCATTTAGACCTTGGAGTCTGGACTTTAGTTCATCAAATCTCACTAGAGTTCTAAGTCGTTAAGCCATGACGGAGGCCTTTAAGTGGCCTAAAAACTCCGTCACCAGAGTTTGTTGAACTAGAGTTCTAAGAAATGAACTAAATATTTCAAACTGAAAATTTACTGAGATTGTCCCTGTTTGGTCGGTGGTTAAGTATGTAGGGGACAACGCAAAAGATATACTTTTCAAAGTTAGTAGGTATACAAAATACATGACTTGCTGACGTTTCGGAGAAAATATTTTGGGACGCGAATTCTCCCAACTGTCACTTTTGACGTTGTCTTTTTTGTTCCAGGTGATATTTATTATAACAGGGTATTGCGGAAGTATATTCACTCTGGAGCATAGAGTTTTCTACGATATCGCAAAGGCTTGTAGTGGTCAAGTATTTTTTGTCGAAAAATATGAAGTACAACACGTAAGTTGTTCATTTGCAATAGTGACAAACATTTTTAATAACTGGTGAAATTTTACCAACTTAGGTTTAACTTTCTTAAAAGAGCTTAATAAGTGAAATGCGTTCAGAGTACAGTTACATAATAGTTAAATTAGTCAAACGAAATAAAACCATTTTTTTTTACTTCTAGGTTGTTAAGATCATAAAAGAGACGGTTAAGGACAAAAAATCTGTTTTGACCTGGGTGACGGTTCCAGCCAATTATGCACAATGGAGACGAGTTCCGGTGGGTATGCTACATGAATTTCTCTTTGAAAATAAATGTACTTACACACGCAGCATGCGTTTACGTGCGCTAGGAGGGTACCTACGTGTACTTACACACGCAGCATGCCTTTACGTGCGCAAGGAGGGTACCTACGTGTGCATATGTGTGTTTAGGTCTACGTAAATAATAAAAAAAACACTTAGGGCTGTCGCAAAGTTCTAAAATAATAAAAGTTATACTTTTGTATGGAAATTTCAATTACGATTTGTGGACCCTTTGCACACGTCCAAGCATTTAAGTGTTCTATCAGATTATGCCCCCTTTGGGCTTATAGGGTAATTATGTTACACCTTGTATACACCACTATTTTGTAATCGAATTATCGGATAAAACAATTCCGTATGTAATCTTTGCAATTCCAAAATTATACTAATAAATAACGTACTGTAAAGTTTATGACTAAAATTTATTTTTCCAGTTTACTGTGGATGATAAAACTGAATATGTGATAGTATCCACGTCAGGCAGAAATGTAAATGTACAAGTAAGAGATGGAGCAAGCAACGGTGGACATCAAATGTCGACTTTAAGCTTATTGTGGAGTCGATCCGCGAAGGTATGTACTGCAATGCAACCATAAAATTCTTTAGAAGCTTTTGAGTCAAAATATTCTTTCGATTTGGTATGAAATCTGAGCTCGAAGTCAGATTTTCTTCGCCATGAATATTACAAGTTGCAATCACTATACTGGCATTTGAGGAAGGCAATGGTTCTTATAAATAGGTACAGCATAGTTTGGGAGGCAGCACAACAGTGCACACGACTGCCCTCATATCGCAAGCTCTGAACTGCTTTCGCTGCACAGCATAATGTCAAGCGATGTGGCCTTATATATACAAAAACAAAAAGTTGTTGTTGTTTACGGCAAGAAACGCGCTGAAACGCGCTAATGTCACTATTTAGTCCCAGAATACGTACGATTAAGTATGAAAGCAGTTCAAAAAACCTGCCAGGCTTAAACTTGGCATAGGTTTTTATGAGATAGCGATTGCTCCCCTGATCTAACATTATTTAAACACTTAAAATTAATCGATTATTTCTGAAAAAGTTTTGGTTAGGGACAAAATTGAATGGTACAAACATCGCGGAGAGTTGGAGATTATACAATATCTCATTATCTGACGTATTTCTGGCAGAGATACTTTACAAGATAGTAAAGATTTGCGGTACCTTAGTGGTTTGTTCGATATTTAAACTTTTCTGAATAACCTACTTACGTCCTAGATACACAACCATTTTTAACTGCTTATTGTTGTCTTGCAGTTTGTATGAAAAGTAGAGTATTATTTTCGGGGACAAAGCTGTCTTAGTCTGGCCAAGGTGAATGAATCTCTCGTCACTACGGATCCTAGTCAACACCTTCGTTTCACTCGGGTATTAAGTTAACTCTAGGATCCTTCGTGACTTCGGGATTCAAGAGCCCACTCGAGTAACGTAGGTGACAGTTATTTTCACCTAGGTTACTATTAAAAGGGTCTTCTTAAAATTCAATAAAATTAAATTTTCTAGGTCGTGAAATTTTATGCTCCAAGGCCAGGGATATATTATGTTTTGGTAAAAGGTGAAACAGACGTTTCTATCGTTGTCTACGCCAGGACAGACTTCACTTTTGAGCATGGATTTTCAGAATTTGTACCTAAATATTTGGCTGATGCATCTAAACTACCTATAGCTGGCAAGTAAAACTCACTGGTTTTTCCTGTTTAGTAACAATCGATTTATTTGTACTTAACTAGGTCCTAGTTAGGCATAATACATTATATTTTTGTATGTTACGCTGTAAAAATATCCAGTGATGTTATTGCCAATTGAACAACGCATGTGTCAAACCCACTTTTATCCTGTTTACTAAGTACCCCTAAGTCAAACCGATATAAGTAAATGTAGGTACACAAAGTGTTGTTGGAATGAGTTGCTTGTTAGTCTCATTTTCCTGCAATTGTATTTTTTTGTCGCACCTGAAATAATTAAAACCTTGTAGGTATTTTGCGTGGGTTTTACAATAACAACTCCGTTTTGGAGATGTTTCGGAAAATTAATAATAAAAACTAGACACAAAAAAAATACCTACTTAGTATTATTTTAATAGCTCAAAAAGGTTTTCCCCTGACCAAGCTCTTTTTCTCCATGTAATGATGCTATAACCTCGATAACTCGAAAACGTAGAAAGTAACTGAGAAGTCTACAATGTTTACATGCGTAAGGTTTTCTCTTCAAATTTTACATTTTAAATCTTTATTAAACGTTGTATCTATTTACTAGACTAAAGGTACGAGTTGGCAGCGGACGGCATGAAGCGGCGACGGACGACGTGTCGCAGCGACACCACTGGTTTCTATGTATTTCTATGAAATTCCCTCCGTAGTTAGCGACACGAAGCTAGCGAGGCATCACGTCGAATTTCATAGAAACCAGTAGTGCCGCTGCGACACGTCGTCCGTCGCCGCTTCATGTCGTCCGCTGCCAACTCGTACCTTTACTCTACGCTAGACGAGTCGAGCACGAGAGCCGAGTCAAAATTGGTGTAGGACTGACTTACGAGCCTCGAACGAGCGCGCTTTGAGCGTTTAGCTCGTGCTCGACTGCCATCGGTCTAATCTCGGTTTTTTTATTTATATTTTAAAAATATCCAATCTGATTATGGCTAAGTAGCCGTTTGCAGATAAATTGGGGAAAAAAAAAATATACATTATATATTACCATAAATCCATTAATGGTCGATCATAATAGGTAAAAAGTTAGAGGGTAACTTTATCTGATCTGATTATTAATAAAATAGTAAAATTACAGATCGCAAACATTACTTATCCATATCAGTAACGGACCCCGACAACACTGTTGATATCAAAACTGCTGAAATTCTCGACATGAACGAAATGGTTATCAAACAATTACCTTTGGAAAAAGCAGATGGTGATTTTTATATCACTAAAGATACCTTTGTTTCGCCTTCAACAATGTTCAAAATTCAGGTAAGCTTTGCTTTAAAAACTGTGGCTATAGAATTTTGTGTATTTCAGATAATATATAAAAAAAAAGTTTTTTTTTATTTCTGAAACAGTAACTAACGTACCACAGAACCTAAATAGGGTTCTGCGGGTTTTTAGTTTTAAACTAAAATAATAAAGTTACATTTTTGACTTGAGTCTAAGTTCAGACCTTTCGCAAATTTGTTATACTAAGGCCTCAAACGCACTAGCGGTTTAACCGCGGAGGCGGCTAACCGCGCATTTCCAGTTTAATATGCAACCGCTGCGTACAATCACAAGCGATTTAGATGATACTTGAAAAATATCTAGTTCGTTACTAGTTACTTTTTATCCCGGATTATTTAAAGGGTTAAACGGAACCCAAATGAAATCCCGAGCGAAAGCTAGTATAAAATAAGTACACTAATTGTTATATTTACATTGAAGTACCCTAATTATTGTAATATTAACATTTAAGTAGGTACACAAATTGTAATATTTACATTTAAGTACACAAATTGTAATATTTACATTTAAGTACACAAATTGTAATATTTACATTTAAGTACACTAATTGTAATATTTACATTTAAGGTGACGGGTACGATTAAAAAAACAGGCAAAAGTATTAAAAGAATTTCAAAGACTGCAATCGAACCACAAATACCACCAAAACCAGGTAAGCAGAATTGATGTAGGTATGATTCATTAAATGAATCGTAAATTTTACGATCTTTCTTAGAATCCTTACAAAAAACACATGAATATTAATTTGTTAATTAATACATGTCTAGCCAATAGGCGAGACCTGCTCATCGATGTGAACATAATATTCTACCAGTGATTTCGCTATTTTTTTTTAGTTTCCAAAGTTCCTGTGGTCACTATCTCCGAAGGAACGGCTGTCGAGGTTGATTATGACGGTAAAATCCTGCTAACTTGCAAGGTTTCTGGCTACCCAGCACCTATGATATTTTGGACCACGGCTGATAGCAATCATGTTCTCAGTCGGATGGTGAGTTTTTTGTAGGTTTAGGAAAGTCAAAGAGGTACAATTTCTCGTACAATACACACCACAAGATCACCTTTTCAGAACTTCAAAATTTGTTTAAAGCGTATGTATAAGGCAGACAACCCTCTCGCTCGCACATTTCAACATTTTTGAAGATATAATATTATTAAATGTTAATATTATGTGAAATTGCAGACCTTCAGGGTCGAGAGAATAACAATGCAAAGGTTCAGTAAAAATATCACATTGATCCAAACAAGTTTTTTAACCAAAAAATTTGCATTTATTGTTTGGTTAGAAAACTTGTTTGAATCAATGTGATATTTTTACTGAAGCTTTGCATTTTTTTCTCCTAAATTAATGACTACTTTTGCATTATTCATTTGTGAACAAAAATTTGCATGGCCCCACTCTTGAGTCTAATAAACAAACACTCTACTGTGAAGAATGATGAATTATGTGATTTTTCTTGAATGAACCAATGAAAATGTTGGTAGTAAAAATAAAACTCATCATTTTTGCAGAGCAATGTAGTTGAGCTACCCTACGAGTACATCAGCTACTTGCAATTGGCAAACATACAGCACCTTGGAACTTACTACTGCAGAGCCAGCAACGACCAAGCATCACGGTTCTCCAAAATCGACGTCAAGCCGCGTTTACCGTTTAAGGTTGAACCATCACTTGCAAGTATGTCATTTTACGATTAAAAAAAAAACATGTAGCAAGCAAGCTTGTATAAGTTAGTGGCCGACTCTGTTGACGGAGTTTTCAGGCCGCTTCCTAAAACAGATAATAACAATTAATTATTTAGCGCCAAAAAATAATTAAAAAAAAAAATTACACCTCCGTAGAAGAAATCATGGTAGGTAGGTACGGTCACAACATTGGTACTGATCCTACTTCAAACAGTTTGGTGAGAATTTTGACTTCAAAGAAAACAAAAGTCGCAAAACTATAAGACCGCTTTTAGACCTCCGGTTTTTTCGCCGGATATCGGACCGTTTTTTTTGCCGGATTCGCGGTGGTGTATGATTTATAATGAATGTGTGTAAACGCGCCGGACATCGGTCCGGCGAAGAATAGTAGGATAGCCGTTTTTGACGGTCCGGTATCCGGCGAAAAAACTGGACGTCTACAAGCGGTCTTACAGTTGTTTGAAAACCACCGACTACTATAGGTAACTAGTAGGTACATACCTAAACTAGTGGCTCTGGGAGCTGTAGACCTCGCGAGCATACTAAAAGTGAGCTATTTACTGCCTTAGCAAAAGCTATTTCAGAGTTTTGAAAGAAACCTATCAATGTTGAAGAGAAGTAGAAAATACCCATCCCCACTACTTCTCACCTGATCTTTTTGTTTTTTTTTGCATCATCTTGTGTAGAATGAGGTCCTTTGTGTTTCTCTCAAATTTGATTGAAAACCATCGATTGTTTGATGAGCTATCCTGTTCATCATGCTGAAGATGCTTATCAGATCTTCGCCAAACTTTTATGAGACCAACTTATAGTTACTACCTTTCAAATAAAAAAAGAATAATCGAAATCGGATCTCATTTGGTGGAGATATCCAGTATATCAAATAGCCCCCTTTTTGCCCTTTTTTGGAGGGAAGTACCCCTCCAATCAAAAATCCCCGACGACAAAAAAAATCTATTAAGTCATATAACTTGTGTACCAAGTTTCGTCCAGATCGGTTGAAAAATGCGACCTATAGAGGAGAACAGACAGACAGACAGACAGACAGACATCCGGACAAACGCATTTTTGGCCAATGTGGAAACTGAGACGCTTCGCTCGCTTCGCTCGCTCGGTCAATAACAGACCCTGTCCTCTACTTTTGCATACTACTGCAGGAACAACATCAGTCAAATTTGGAGAAGAAAAGAAACTTATCTGTGGGATTTCCTCCTCGCATCCCTACGATATAACATGGCACACACCCCTCAGCCCTTCAGATTATACATTGTCTGCTGATAAAAAAGTGTTGACAATCAAACAAGTGAGCATCGCGGCCCAAGGGCGTTATGCCTGTAAAGCGACATTGAAATCGCACCCCTGGCAACAGCAGATAACTGCAACAAATGTTGTTATCAGCGATCTTGGTTGGTATTAGCGTGTTTTTTCTGCAATTTTTAAACCCACTTATTATACTTATTAAGAACGTTTTAAATATAAAAAAATAGCTATTAAACATATTTTATTACTGCTAGAGAATCCTACTAATATTATAAACGCGAAAGTTTGTGAGTATGGATGGATGTTTGTTACTGTTTCACGTAAAAACTACTCATCCGATTTGGATGAAACTTGGAATATATATTATTGTCCGTGACCTGGATTAACACATAGGCTACTTTTTATTCCGAAAAATTAACGGGTTCCAACGGGACGCGAACGAAGTCGCGGGCGGCATTTAGTCAAAAAATCAAAGTCAAAGTTTGTAAAAAATAAGTCACTCAGTGAATGAGCGTTGGCGCACACTTGACGACAAGACGTCGCGTCGTGTAGTTAAGGAGAGAAAAGAAATATTTTTTTGAAAATCCGGCTTTTTTTAGATCCGGATTACGTCACAATATAAAGCATATTGTGACGTAATACGGCTAAAATATAAAATTGGATGGCATAAATAGGGCTTTGTTTAGCCATTCTAAAACCATTTTTATTTTTATTCTAGCTTAAATAGTTTTTGAGTTGTAGTAATAATTATAAACATATTTTTGGAGGTATTGGAAGTAACATAGGATACTTTTTATCCCGGAAAATTAACGGGATCCAATGGGACGCGAACGAAGTCGCGGGCGGAAGCTAGTACCTACAATACAAGTTAAACGCTTTTAAACGTAGTGATAACCACTAACGTTTAAAAGCGTTTAACTTGACCCAGAGATATTTACAAGCTATATTGAAATTAGCTTTTGTCTACAGCATTCTGTTAGAATATTCTAACCCCCCTAGGGCTGAAATTAAGTAAGTATATGTGAATAACTTTATTGTGCAATTTTTAGCCCGTCCGTCATTATCTCTTGGTTCACCGAGCACAATAACAACGGTATATGGAGATCCAATACATATTTGGTGCAAGTAAGCGTTGGTTTATCAAATACAAAGACAACACAACTTCCTCTATAACCAATACAAATAAGTGCGATATATCATAGATTTACTCTGTCGGTAGGTACTTTAGGCCGTACATGGTATAAGTTTCATATGATGAGAATGTTGAGATGGATGTGCGGAGTGACAAGGATGGATAAAATTAGGAATGAGTACATTAGAGGAAGTCTGAAAGTGGCACCAGTGACAGAGAAAATGAGGTGCAACAGGTTAGCGTGGTATGGGCATGTCATGCGGAGGGAAAAGAGTCATGTAACGAGGAGAGTGCTAAGTATGAATGTGGATGGATATAGAGGAAGAGGGAGGCCCAAGAAAAGATGGATGGATTGTGTAAAAGATGATATGCATAGGAGAGGAGTGAACACTGAGATGACGAATGATAGAGGAGAATGGAAGAAAAGAACATGTTGTGCCGACCCCACCTAGTGGGATAGGGGCAGGAAGAAGAAGATGGTATAAGTTTCATAGTTCTGATAAGAGAGGTAGTGAGAGGATGCTTTGCGTAGGAAAAGAGACTTAGAAAAGAAAAAAGAATGAACTTGCCCGTCATCTTTCATCTTTTTTCAGTTATTAAGGCAGTTTTCATCATATTAGAATAATGTTTACCCAAACGCTAAATTTCGGTATTACATTGCAACGAAAATTTCAAAAAATTGTGCTAAATACTGCACGTAAAAAAAAAAATGAACTACGTCCAATAGTAAGCATCTCGCTACTAAAACTTTTTTTCGCATCGCCATTTAGGTATGCTTTGTGATCATAAAGGGTATAGAAATGTTGAACTAGACTGTTTTGTTTATACATGCAGCATTTTTGTTTCTCAGGATTGCCGGAGGAGTACCACGGCCTATCATCAACTGGCAATTCATGATGCACGATGATAATGTATTTAAAGATTTGCCTGAAACAAGTGAACATCTCATCATCGACAAAGCCAGTTTGGCAAACGCCGGAGTCTACAGATGTGTAGCAGTGAATAATGAAGGAGAAACTGACCAGTCTACTAGTAAGTTGTTTATTTTCGGCTATTTTTGGCCTCTAGCAAAGTTGCCATTCAATTTATTTATATTATATTTATATTATAAATATATATATATATATATATATATATATATATATATTAAAAGTCTTAAACAAGATTTTTTATAAAGTCTTTAGGCCCAGTTTCATCAACGTCTTGCTAACAGATAGTTACGTAATCGGGCGTCAAAATTAACAAGAATGTTAAAGTATTGTTAAGTATTTTACGTCCCACAAAATAAAATTGACAAGGGATTACTAAATCAACCGTTATGTGAATGATAATATAAAGCGACTAAATTAAAATGAGGTTCAACGCTGTTTAAATAAAACGCAAGCAGATGTATTTTTGTTTAGCTGGTTTATATGGTGGCCGTCAGATCTGCGATTAGATTTAACAGTCTGTTAATGAAGATAATCCTTGGTTAGGGCATGCTGAAACACAAAACGACCTTAACAGTCCGTTAAATGGCTAACAAGCTGTTAGTTTAACTAACAGAGCATGGTGAAACCGGCCCTCGTTTTGTGTTTCACCATGCCCTAACCAAGGATTATCTTCATTAACAGACTGTTAAATCTAATCGCTGATCTGACGGCCACCAGCTAAACAAAAATACATCTGCTTGCGTTTTATTTAAACAGCGTTGAACGTCGTTTTAATTTAGTCGCTTGACATTATCATTCACTTATCGGTTGATTTAGTAATCTTTTGTCAATTTTGTTTCGTGGGACGTAAATTACTTAACAATACTATAACATTCTTGTTAATTTTGACGCCCGATTATGGCTAACAAGCTGTTAGTTTAACTAACAGAGCATGGTGAAACCGGCCCTTAGTGTGTCAAGTAGGCCCTTTAGTAGGCCATTCAATCATTTAACTAAATATACGAAAGTAGAAGTAGTGCTTCTTGTAAAAGACATAGACGGGGAAGTATCCCACCATTCTGCCGCCAAGGAATGATGCCACATTGCTGTGTTTCGATGCCGGTGGACAGTAAAGGCACATGAAACTTAGCACATTTTGTAGTTACCTCTAACGAAAGGTATACCATCGGCTTATCCTAATTTTTTTAAGATAACTGATACATAACTTTCTATTTCTTGCAGAAGTTATTGTTCAATGGGCACCAGTTATAGCCATACAAGAAGGTCCGAAAAAAACTATCACGTATGGAAGCTCTGCTAAACTAACGTGCAAAACTACTGCATTCCCACTTCCGAACATTGGTTGGATAGACAGTAGCGGTCGTGAAATAGTTTCCAAGGTACTTTTTTCAAATTTTTATTTTTTGAGACTCCTTTATTTTTAGTTCTGTTTTAGAACATAGTGAAACGATTTCATTGACAGAATACAAACCTAAGCCCAGATATGGTGCATCTGGTAAACGCTATCCGTCAATTAAAAATATTTCTATCTTTGCTTTTGACAAGTCCAAAGAATAGACGGAAATAATAACCACACGGTTTAAACAATTTACAAAATAATGAAAATAAACCTTTTCAAGTCACTTTTCAGAGAACGATAGTCAATAATGAAATAATCAGTCAAGTGAGTCTACAAAATGTAAAAGCAAACAGTTTATATTCCTGCTTTGCGGAAAATAGTCTAGGAAGAAATGTTGGCAGTATTGACGTATTGGTGACGTCACCCTTCGTGGTACAGAGTCATCCTGAAGGTATTTTAATTTTCTATTAGTCAATTTCAGGGTCGATGACATTTTAAAAGTTGTGCAATGCTGACTTGTTTTTTTGCTGTTTAACTATTACCTACATAAATTTGATAATATTTGTGTTTACTTATTTTTATTTATCAAAAAACTTTTTTGGTCTCGTGGTTGGCAAAGGTCTCCTCCAAAAACATTCAGCACTCTTTTTATTGACCCTCTTTCCATTATTTCCTGTCAAAGGCACTAAAATCGCCCCGCATTTTTTTTTACGCTCAATGTAATGTAACCTAAAAATATTATGTTGCAGTTAATATGGTTTCAAAATACGGAGCAAAGGCAGACATTCCATGTGGAGTAAAATCTTCTTTTCCTATGAACATAAGATGGTTCAAGAGTGTTGATTCAGCTAAATTAGAAATTCACACATCTGACAAGTACACAATCTCTTCCACCGGAAACACTCTTCATATTCTGCACACAGATTTAAGTACTATTGGAAAATATACATGTGAAGCTGTTTTGAAAGATGATATAAACCAAAAAACTAATTTTACAACGGAAGTGCAACTAAACGATCTTAGTCCACCTGTTTTGCAAGACACAGTATCTAAGAAGATAACTGTACAAAATAACGAACAACTTAAAATAAGATGCAAGTAAGTATACGCAACAATAATGATATCTGAAATAAAATAATTGCAAGTTGAGGATATATATCAAAGGAAATAATAACTATGGTGAAACTTAATAACTTATGTAAAAAGATCACTGCATGTTACAAACGACCGTACTTAGGTAATATTTTTATGCGTAATGCACTGGCGCTTAGACATTAATTGACTGTTTTATTTCGACTAATAGAATTGCTAGCGGAACACCTACCCCTGTTGTGAGTTGGCAAGTCATGAGAAAGGGCGACAGAGTGTTTACGGATCTATCAGGGTCAGATCAAGAACTAGTTATCGATAGCGTTACTCTGAATGACGCTGGACAGTACCGATGCATTGCTAAGAATGCAATGGGAGAGGTTGACAAAACTACCGGTTAGCATTCCATGTCATCACATTAATTATTGTACCTTATGGAACAAAATAAATAAAAAACATGTTTTGTTAGTTAGCTGATATTTAACTTTGTATATTTTGCCTTGTAGAAGTTATTGTTCAATGGGCACCAATTATAGCCATACAAGAAGGATCGAGGAAAACTATGGCGTATGGAAGTTCTGCTAAACTAACGTGCAAAACTACTGCATTCCCACTTCCGAAAGTTGGTTGGTTAGACAGTAGTGGTCGTGAAATAGTTTCCAAGGTACTTGTCTCATAATTTTATTTGTTTTAAGGCGGGGTTATCCGAAACTTTTAGGTTTTTTAACAACTGTATCTCTACTGAAAAGCAAAAGTTGCACGAAAAAAAAATATTTTATTAAAATTGAACATATATCCTAGAGCTTTGTAAAGATAGAAACGTGAATAATAATAATTTTCTCGATAAAATAAAATCGTAAAGATGACACTAAATCGATATTTCAAACGGTTCATACTACGACGTTTCTTCTTGAAATCATGTCAAAGTTATATCAAAAGATAGGGATTATAATTTACTAGGAAACTGTAAAAAGAAATTATTATAATTTAGTTATTATTCATCTCTGTGAAAGAAAATTATCAAAATCTATACGTTCAGCCCGTTCAGGCGCTTGCGACTTGCTCGCTCGCTCGCGCCCAGTGCCCGTCTAGACGTCTTCGTCCTAAACTTCTTGGATAACCTCGCCTTAACTCCGTCATATTAAGGTCCGCTTTTGCATGTACTGTTTAGGCATAGTGTTTTTGACAGTTTTATACGAAAGTCTTAGTTCAAATGTATGTTTGAGTAACGATTTCATTGACAGAACACGAGCCTGCACGGCACCATGTGTGCAATGCTATCTATCAATTAAAATTATTTTTATGTTTGCTTTTGACAAGTCTAAAGAACAGAAGGAAATAAAAACTTATGTTTAGCTGATGTTATGGTGAAAGGAACACGTGCGTTTCTAAATACGAGTATGTACCTAATTTCCGCCTTGATCATGTTTTTTTTCTGTAGAAGAGGGACGAGGCTGTGGATTTTGAACTGGTTTACTCGAACTAAACATGAAATTTTTCTCTCACTTTGGCACTATTAAGAGCACAAAAAAAGCCCATGACCCTAAATATATAAGCTTGCACTACAATGGCGACGTTAAATTATAACACATGTTTGTTATTATATTCTTGCACTACAAAGCGCCAACCTGTATAAAACAGTCTTAACTATATGCAAAAATAATGAAAATAAATCCAATAAAATTACTTTTCAGAGTACGATAGTGAATAATGAAATAACCAGCCAAGTGAATCTACAAAATGTAAAGGCAAACGATATATATTCTTGCTTTGCGGAAAATAGTCTAGGGAAAAATGTTGGCAGCATTGACATATTGGTGACGTCACCCTTCGTAGTACAGAGTCATCCTGAAGGTATTTTTACTCACTATTAGTCTATTTCTGGGTCGATGGCTTTCTGAAAGTGGTGCAAATACTGACTTGTTTATTTTTGTTTAGCTACCTACATCATTTTAGTATTTTATTAGTTACTTGTTTTTATTTTCAAAATACTTTTTTGGTCTCGTTGTTGGCAAAGGTCTCCTCCAAAAATAATCAGCGTTCTTTTTCTTGAGCCTCTTTCCATCATTTTTTTTCAAAGGCTTTTATATCGCCCCGCTCAAACTTTTTAGTCTTAAAATAAAGTAATGTAAAAAATTATGTTGCAGTTAAATTAGTTTCAAAATACGGAGCAAGGACAGACATTCCATGCGGAGTGAAATCTTCTTTTCCTATGAACATAAGATGGTTCAAGAGTGTTGGTTCAGCAAAATCAGAAATTCACACATCCGACAAGTACACAATCTCTTCCCTCGGAAACACTCTTCATATTCTGCACACAGATTTAAGTACTATTGGAAAATATACATGTGAAGCTGTTTTGAAAGACGATATAAACCAAAAAACTGATTTTACAACGGAAGTGCAAATAGACAATCTAAGTCCACCTGTTTGGCAAAACACAGTATCTAAGAAGATAACTGTACAAAATAACGATGAACTTAAAATAAGATGCAAGTAAGTATTCGTAACAATAATAATATCTGAAATAAAATAATTGCAAGTTAAGGATATATATCAAAGGAAATAATAACTATGGTAAAACTTAATAGTTTTATGTAAAAAGATCACTGCATGTTACAAACGACCGTACTTAGGTAATATTTTTATGCGTAATGCGCTGGAGTTTAGGTCATTTTAGAATAGACTGTTTTATTTTTACCAATAGAATTGCTAGCGGAACACCTACCCCTGTTGTGAGTTGGCAAGTCATGAGAAAGGGCGACAGAGTGTTTACGGATCTATCAGGGTCAGATCAAGAACTGGTTATCGATAGCGTTACTCTGAATGACGCTGGACAGTACCGATGCATTGCTAGGAATGCAATGGGTGAGGTTGAAAAAACTACCGGTAAGCAATTATCAACGTCGATAGAATAATTCTTGTACCTTATGGGACAAAATAAATAAAAAACTAGTTTTCTTAGTTAGCTGATATTTAACCTTCTATATTTTGCCTTGTAGAAGTTATTGTTCAACGGGCACCAGTTATAGCCATACAAGAAGGGTCGAAGAAAATTGTCGGATATGGAAGCTCTGTTAAACTAACGTGTAAAACTACTGCGTTCCCACTTCCGAAAGTTGGTTGGTTTGACAGTAGTGGTCGTGAAATAGCTTCCGAGGTACTTGTCTAATATTTTTTTTTTAATTCATCATACTTAGGTTTGTTTTGAATTTACTGTTCAGGCACATAGTTTTTGACAGTTTTATACGGAAATCTCCGCTCAAATATATGCTTGTTATTGAATATATGAATCAAATATATGAATTATTAAACTCGCCTCTGTACGATTTTTTAAAAGTGCAATAAAGAATTTTCTAATCTAATCTAATCTAATTATTTCGGCTTTGATCATGTTTTTTTCTGAAGGCGAGGGACTTGGCTTTGATTGTCGAACTTGTTTACTTGATCTAAACATGTCAGTTTTCCCTCACTTTGGCACTAGTAAGGACACGAAACAAGCGCATGACTCTAAGTATGTCTATAAGCTCGCATTACAATGACGGCGTTATATTATAACACATGTTCGTTATTATATTCTTGCGCTACAAAGCGCCACCCTTTATTTAAAATCTTCATTAAATGAAATAATAATGAAAATATATCCAATAAAATTGCTTTTCAGAATAAGGTACTGAATAATGAAATAACCAGCCAAGTGAATCTACAAAATGTAAAGGAAAGCGATATATATTCTTGCTTTGCGGAAAATATTCTAGGGAAAAATGTGGGCAGCATTGACATATTGGTGACATCACCCTTCGTGGTACACAGTCATCCTGAAGGTATTTTCACTTGTAATTAGTCAATTTCTGGTTCGATGGCATTCTGAAAGTGGTACAATACTGACTTGTTTAGTTTTGTTTAGCTACCTACATCATCTTAATAATTTTTCTTTACTTGTTTTTATTTTCAAAATTTTTTTTTGGTCTCGTTGTTGGCAAAAGTCTCCTCCAAAGACATTTAGCACTTTATTTCTTGACTCTCTTTCCATTATTTTCTGTTAAAGGCGCTAAGATTGTCCCGCAAAATGTATATAGGCTCAAAATAATGTAACATAAAAATTATGTTGCAGATAATTTGGTTTCAAAATACGGAGCAAGGACAGACATTCCATGCGGAGTGAAATCTTCTTTTCCTATGAACTTAAGATGGTTCAAGAGTGTTGATTCAACTAAATCAGAAATTCACACATCTGACAAGTACACAATCTCTTCCACCGGAAACACTCTTCATATTCTGCACACAGATTTAAGTACTACTGGAAAATATACATGTGAAGCTGTTTTGAAAGATGATATTAATCAAAAAACTGATTTTACAACGAAAGTGCAAATAGACGATCTAAGTCCACCTGTTTTGCAAGACACAGTATCTAAGAAGATAACTGTACAAAATAACGATCAACTTAAAATAAGATGCAAGTAAGTATTCGCAACAATAATAATATCTGAAAGAAAATAATTGCTAGTTAAGGATATATATCAAAGGAAATAATAACTATGGTGAAACTTAATAACTTTAAATAAAAAGATCACTGCATGTTACAAACGACCATACTTAGGTAATATTTTTATGCGTAATGCGCTGGAGTTTAGACATTTTAGAATTGACTGTTTTATTTTGACTAATAGAATTGCTAGCGGAACACCTACCCCTGTTGTGAGTTGGCAAATCATGAGAAAGAGCGACAGAGTGTTTACGGATCTATCAGGGTCAGATCAAGAACTGGTTATCGATAGCGTTACTCTGAATGACGCTGGACAGTACCGATGCATTGCTAAGAATGCAATGGGTGAGGTTGAAAAAACTACCGGTAAGCAATTATCAACGTCGACAGAATAATTCTTGTACCTTATGGGACAAAATAAATAAATAACTAGTTTTCTTAGTTAGCTGATATTTAACCTTCTATATTTTGCCTTGTAGAAGTTATTGTTCAACGGGCACCAGTTATAGCCATACAAGAAGGGTCGAAGAAAATTGTCGGATATGGAAGCTCTGTTAAACTAACGTGTAAAACTACTGCATTCCCACTTCCGAAAGTTGGTTGGTTAGACAGTAGTGGTCGTGAAATAGTTTCCAAGGTACTTGTCTAATATTTTTTTTTTAAATCCATCATACTTACTTGGTTTAGTTTTGAATTTACTGTTCAGGCACATAGTTTTTGACAGTTGTATACGGAAATCTCCGCTCAAATGTATGCTTGAGTAACGATTTCATTGACAGAATATAAGCCTGAAGGTACCTTTTAATTTTGTGTAATGCTATCCGTCAATAAAAAATATTTATATCCTTGCTTTTGACAAGTCTAAAGAACAGACAGAAATAATAACTGATGTATAGATAGCGTTATGGTGAAAAGAACATGTGGGTTTTCAAATATGTAATTATTTCCGCCTTGATCATATTTTTTTCTGAAGGCGAGAGGCTTTGCTGTGGTTGTCGAACTTGTTTAGTTGATCTAAACATGTCAGTTTTCCCTCACTTTGGCACTAGTAAGGACACGAAACAAGCACATGACTCTAAGTATGTCTATAAGCTCGCATTACAATGACGGCGTTATATTATAACACATGTTCGTTATTATATTCTTGCGCTACAAAGCGCCACCCTTTATTTAAAATCTTCATTAAATGCAATAATAATGAAAATATATCCCATTAAATTGCTTTTCAGAATACGGTACTGAATAATGAAATAACCAGCCAAGTGAATCTAAAAATTGTAAAGGAAAGCGATATATATTCTTGCTTTGCGGAAAATATTCTAGGGAAAAATGTTGGCAGCATTGACATATTGGTGACATCACCCTTCGTAGTACAGAGTCATCCTGAAGGTATTTTTACTTGTAATTAGTCAATTTCTGGGTCGATGGCTTTCTGAAAGTGGTACAATACTGACTTGTTTATTTTTGTTTAGCTACCTACAAAGATTAAATATTTTTTTTTACTTGTTTTTATTTTCAAAAAACTTTTTTGGTCTCGTTGTTGGCAAAAGTCTCCTCCAAAGACATTTAGCACTTTATTTCTTGACTCTCTTTCCATTATTTTCTGTTAAAGGCGCTAAGATTGCCCCGCAAAATTTATATAGGCTCAAAATAATGTAACATAAAAATTATGTTGCAGATAATTTGGTTTCAAAATACGGAGCAAGGACAGACATTCCATGCGGAGTGAAATCTGCTTTTCCTATGAACATAAGATGGTTCAAGAGTGTTGGTTCAGCTAAATCAGAAATTCACACATCTGACAAGTACACAATCTCTTCCACCGGAAACACTCTTCATATTCTGCACACAGATTTAAGTACTATTGGAAAATATACATGTGAAGCTGTTTTGAAAGACGATATAAATAAAAAAACTGATTTTACAACGGAAGTGCAAATAGACAATCTAAGTCCACCAGTTTGGCAAGACACAGTATCTAAGAAGATAACTGTACAAAATAACGATCAACTTAAAATAAGATGCAAGTAAGTATTCGCAACAATAATGATATCTGAAATAAAATAATTGCAAGTTGAGGATATATATCAAAGGTAACTATGGTGAAACTTAATAACTTTATGTAAAAAGATCACTGCAAGTTACAAACGACCATACTTACGAGTAGGTAATATTTTTATCCGTAATGCGCTGGAGTTTAGACATTTTAGAATTTACTGTTTTATTTTGACTAATAGAATTGCTAGCGGAACACCTACCCCTGTTGTGAGTTGGCAAGTCATGAGAAAGGGCGACAGAGTGTTTACGGATCTATCAGGGTCAGATCAAGAACTGGTTATCGATAGCGTTACTCTGAATGACGCTGGACAGTACCGATGCATTGCTAAGAATGCAATGGGTGAGGTTGAAAAAACTACCGGTAAGCATTATCAACGTCGACAGAATAATATTTGTACCTTATGGGACAAAATAAATAAATAACTAGTTTTCTTAGTTAGCTGATATTTAACCTTCTGTATTTTGCCTTGTAGAAGTTATAGTTCAATGGGCACCAGTTATAGCCATACAAGAAGGGTCGAAGAAAACTGTCGGATATGGAAGCTCTGTTAAACTCACGTGTAAAACTACTGCATTCCCACTTCCGAAAGTTGGTTGGTTTGACAGTAGTGGTCGTGAAATAGTTTCCAAGGTACTTGTCTCTTAATTTTTTTTTAATCCATCATACTTTGGTTTAGTTTTGAATTTACTGTTCAGGCACATAGATTTTGACAGTTTTATACGGAAATATCCGCTCAAATGTATGCTTGAGTAACAATTTCATTGACAGAATATAAGCCTGAAGGTACCATTTAATTTTGTGTATTGCTATCCGTCAATAAAAAATATTTATATCCTTGCTTTTGACAAGTCTGAAGAACAGACAGAAATAATAACTGATGTGTAGCGTTATGGTGAAATGAACATGGTGGGTTTTCAAATATGTAATTATTTCCGTCTTGATCATGTGTTTTTCTGAAGGCGAGGAACTTGGCTGTGAATGTCGAACTTAATTACTGGATCTAAACATGTCAGTTTTCTCTCTCTTTGGCACTAGTAAGGGCACAAAAAAAGCCCATGACCCTAAGTATATAAGCTCGCATTACAATAACGGCGTTATATTATAACACATGTTCGTTATTATATTCTTGCGCTACAAAGCGCCACCCTTTATTTAAAATCTTCATTAAATGCAATAATAATGAAAATATATCCCATTAAATTGCTTTTCAGAATACGGTACTGAATAATGAAATAACCAGCCAAGTGAATCTACAAAATGTAAAGGAAAGCGATGCATTTTCTTGCTTTGCGGAAAATATTCTAGGGAAAAATGTTGGCAGCATTGACATATTGGTGACATCACCCTTCGTGGTACAGAGTCATCCTGAAGGTATTTTTACTTGTAATTAGTCAATTTTTGGGTCGGTGGCATTCTGAAAGTGGTACAATACTGACTTGTTTATTTTTGTTTAGCTACCTACATCATCTTAATATTTTTTTTTATTTTCAAAATTTTTTTTTGGTCTCGTTGTTGGCAAAAGTCTCCTCCAAAGACATTTAGCACTTTATTTCTTGACTCTCTTTCCATTATTTTCTGTTAAAGGCGCTAAGATTGCCCTGCAAAATTTATATAGGCTCAAAATAATGTAACATAAAAATTATGTTGCAGATAATTTGGTTTCAAAATACGGAGCAAGGACAGACATTCCATGCGGAGTGAAATCTTCTTTTCCTATGAACATAAGATGGTTCAAGAGTGTTGGTTCAGCTAAATCAGAAATTCACACATCTGACAAGTACACAATCTCTTCCACCGGAAACACTCTTCATATTCTGCACACAGATTTAAGTACTACTGGAAAATATACATGTGAAGCTGTTTTGAAAGACGATATAAGTAAAAAAACTGATTTTACAACGGAAGTGCAAATAGACAATCTAAGTCCACCTGTTTGGCAAGACACAGTATCTAAGAAGATAACTGTACAAAATAACGATCAACTTAAAATAAGATGCAAGTAAGTATTCGCAACAATAATGATATCTGAAATAAAATAATTGCAAGTTGAGGATATATATCAAAGGTAACTATGGTGAAACTTAATAACTTTATGTAAAAAGATCACTGCAAGTTACAAACGACCATACTTAGGTAATATTTTTATCCGTAATGCGCTGGAGTTTAGACATTTTAGAATTGACTGTTTTATTTTGACTAATAGAATTGCTAGCGGAACACCTACCCCTGTTGTGAGTTGGCAAATCATGAGAAAGGGCGACAGAGTGTTTACGGATCTATCAGGGTCAGATCAAGAACTGGTTATCGACAGCGTTACTCTAAATGACGCTGGACAGTACCGATGCATTGCTAGGAATGCAATGGGAGAGGTTGACAAAACTACCGGTAAGCATTCCATGTCTGTAGATTAATTCTAGTTTTTTATGAAACATAATGGCTCGTAATTGGATCCTACTGTGTAATTAAAAAAATTACTGATCCATGACTAGTGTTCCATAAGTCTTCAGACGGTTTAGATAATCATGAGTTTCAGCTAAGCACTGAAAAATCAAACAACTTACAGACCTTATTTGAATTTGCAGAGTTGATTGTTGAAAAGGCGCCAGAATCCTCAATTGACCAGGGAGCTACAATAGTAGTTCCTTATGGAAGTACTTCTGAACTGATATGCAGAGTAGTAGCCTACCCGCCACCGCGTATCGTGTGGACGGATACCAAGGGGCATGAATTAACATCAAAGGTAAAACACGTCATTTTAATATCCATAGTATTCTCAAATCGTATTTATGTGGATGGAATTATTATGACTAGATTTAGTTCAACATAAAAAGGTTGATGGATTGTTTAGAATATGACATGAATAATGAATATATTCGTTGTAAAACACGAATAAAGTCATGGGATAGTAAAATGACGAAATATTTTATAAACATTAAAATGTTTTTAGGACACTATCAACAACTTTGTAGTAACCAGTAGATTGAAAGTTCAAAATATTAGAGCTGCTGACTCATATTTATGCTACGCTGAAAACGATTTGGGCAAGTCAGTGGCAAGAATACAAGTATCGACTTTGCCACCAATTGTTTTTCCAGTAAATGGTCCAGGTGAATATTATTTAAATAATAGTATAGCTTTTTTAAAAAAAAGGCACGCCCGGAAATGTACTATTTTTGCTATGCCAAGCAGTGATGCTTGCATTACTTTATGTTTTAAGGGTATGAATGCCGGGTGCTTATACCAGCCTAGCCACAGATCTGAGATGGACGCGTTGTCTTACAGAGCACGTCCGTTTTGGTCGTGGTATGTGCAGCAATGCATTGTTATGAGCAGAGGTAACCGCGTTGGGAGATCTGGTCATTCTATATTTTTTTCTAAAAAAAAGATCTTCAGATTATTTTGTATGGGTAATGCAGTGGAGTTTCTGCTACAAAAGTTCATATAAAATACTTTTGTATTTCAGAAACAACAAGTGTCAAGTATGGAGATCCAACAACGATAGTGTGTGATGTAAAGGCTTCGTTCCCGATAAAAATTAAATGGTTCTATCAGAAAACTGGGCAACCTGAGAAATCAGAAATACACGCAACTGATAAGTTCGTGATATCTCCTGATGACCGCGAGCTTCGTATAACGTCTACTGATTTAGATCTGGTGGGGAAATACACATGTGAAGCTTCTCTTGTATCAGACGAGAGTGAAAAGAAATCGTTCACGACTGAAGTTAAAATAAACAATCTTAGTAAGTGTTTCATAAGTTGTGCGGCACAAACATTATTCCCTTTACTACTTCTTTTTTTTTGCCTTCATCCCACTAGGTACGTTTCGGTAGAACATGTTCTTTTCCTCCATTCTTGCCCATCATCCGTCATCTCAGTGTTCACTTTGTTATGCCAAAGAAAAAACGGATGAATTGTGCTCTTTGACACAATTCATCCGTTTTTTCTTTGGCTGACTACACGAATATCATCTTCTATTGGTTAATAAACTAAACTATCTTTAGTTTTGATATGGCCATCTTTCTGCTACATAACGATTTTTTATAAGTCATATATATTTGCAGACGCTCCAGAAATAACTTATATCAACGAAACTTTCACCATTATGGATGGACAGAAATTGTTAATAGGATGCAAGTGAGTTTTTAGTTTTATGTATAATTATGTTTGGGAAATAGGAAAATGTTCATCACTTACACAGTTATATCGATTTCAGAGCAACTGGAGTTCCAGAACCCGTGACCACATGGCAGGTTCAATCTGTAAACTCAAACAAATATGTTACCATACCAGGTCAAGGAGACATAATGAATACTGAAATCAGTTACGAATGGGCTGGTCTATACAAATGCACTGCAACAAATAAACTTGGAAAAGTTAGCCGCACTACTAAAGTTATTGTTCATGGTAAAAAAATATTTTTAAAGTAGATTAAATTGTAGTAAGTATAAACGTAACTAGCTAAAATAAAAAAAATGCGTTTAGCAGTGTCATTTACGGTATTACTTTAATGTAAAACGTACTCTAGCAAATGTAGTAGAACCTTAAACTAGAACACTAGTACATTATGATATGAGTGCGGTAAGTTGAAAATTACAGCCGAGGCGATATTGCCAGCCCGAGCCGTAGGCGAGAGCTACAAGAAAGCAGAGGCTGTAATTTTCAAAGCGCACGCATGTCATACGACGATTTATAACACATTTGCGAGGAAATAAATAAAACTCGTTATAAAAGTTGTTTAAAAGTAAAATTAACTTATTAATTTTATAAAAGTAAAAAGCGCGGGAATAATTTTTACTTGATCACAAATTAGCGATGCGCGCGCATCAGCGCTATAAAAACTCTTTGCTAAGATTTAAAAAAGGTTCGTTCGTTTTAGACGGAGTATCTTGATAAACCGTACGTTTTACCTTACCTTCTAATACGAATAAATCACTTGTTAAAATAGTAAGAAAAAATTTAACAATTTGTAAAAGAATTAAATGCTTATTTTTTATCTCAATTTTATTCATAAAATGTTGACTACTTTACGGACATAAAAACTCTTTGCTAAGATTTAAAAAAGGTTCCGTTCGTTTTAGTGGGAGCATCTTGATAAACCGTACGTTTTACATTACTATAACGCACGAGTGCGTAATGACATACATCACGATACTGAAATTGGTGAAATAAGAGACCCTTTACGAGCAAATGTGTTATAAAAATAATTACGTATTTTAATCATATTCTAGGAAAGCCAAAGATAACTAACGCTGATTCTACGTACGTTGGCATAACCGGCGATAAGGTACTGAAAATTCCGTGTGAAGTTTCTGGAGTTCCAAAGCCTGACATTAGTTGGAAACAAGGAAACAAAGCGGCTACTTCAGGTATACTCTCCTTATAAATCCACAATTAGTGAGTATGTAATAGTATCACCTTCCCTTATCTCACGCTAGATGGCGTCGGTGCGATGTGGTCTCTTCTTTTACTCTCCTCATCAAAGCCGTCATTTTTCTGTTCACTTCCTGCTTCGTGTGTTCTGTCAGACAGCTCATCAATCTGTTTTTGGCCTAGCTGTACAGTACCTACAAAACTATGTAGTGAGCTCTGTAACTTTGAGTGATATTTGTTTTATCCTAATAATTAGCCTATGTGCTCATCCAGGTGACAAACTACATATTATTATTATACATTCCATTTGTTCGCATATGGTCAACTTCGCAATCGGTCTACTATTTTTCACGACTTCGCCATCGGTCAACTTCGCAATCAGTCAACTTCTTGATCGGTCAACTTAGCGTTCGGTCAAAAATAAAGGTTTTATTTTTTAGCAGATTTTATGTATGGGTTCGCTTCGCTCGCATTTTTTATAAACAAACCTAACCTACTCATTTGTGAAAGTCAAACTTTCCTAAAAAAAGAAATGCATTACATTCAGTTTATTTTTTAGCAGATTTTATGGATGGGCTCGCTTCACTCGCATTTTTTATAAACAAATCTAACCTAACCTACTCATTTGGGAAAGTCGAACTTTACTAAAAAAAGAAATCATTTGTTCGCTTATGTGGACCGATTGAGAAGTGGACCTTTTGAGAAGTGGACCGATTGCTCATCTCCTACAGAAAATTTTAGTGGACTGATTGCGAAGTTGACTGATTACGAAAAAACCAAACATTCTTATCAGATCAGCATCAGCGTTATTGAACACAAACATCTTATCTTTGACATTTATAATTAGGTAGTGGGATATAAAAAAAGTCTAATTATTTTTTCAGATGATAAAGTAACAGTCAGTATAGATGCAATATTTATCAAAAACCCCACGGAGAAAGATTCTAATAACTTCACTTGTGAAGCCAAAAATATCTACGGAACCGCAACAAAAAATTTCGAAGCTGTGATATCTGGTAAGCTAACATAATAAGTATATATTTACCTAGTTCTTCTATTTTAATTTCTACAAGGTAGTAAAAAAATACATAAGGGACATAAAAAATACATAAGGGACTTTATTTAGTCGCAGAACAATGAAATTGTGTTAATCCCTATAAATTATAAATGTCAACTAATTTATTACTTAGGGCTCAGGCACACTTGACGGAAATTTCGTCGCGGACACGCAATACATGTTATTGCATACAAATTACAAATAGCGGCCAAACTACGCGGAAGATCGGTCGCGGAAGTATGCTACCGGATTGACACCCGCAGAATTTTCGCGACGGATCATTCGTCGTCCGCGACGGAATTTCCGTCAAGTGTGCCTGAGCCCTTAGTTTTCAAATGCACTGTAAACTATTGAGTTTTAATCTCAAATATTTGCCATTGTGTATCATGACGGCGTTTTGTATCATGTAAAACAAGTGCAGATTGAACTTAAAATGTACAATCATGATAATTTGCAATTTGATTGCAGATTTCATTACTTGGAATGAAGATAATAACACAAACCTCTTTTTAAAACCCGGGGAGTCAGCGGATCTAAAATGCACTTTAACACATTCTGATCCTCAATCTGTCAGGTGGTATGTGGTAAGTATTGAGCGATTGCCCAAACTAAAAAACAATATTGCTATACTAGATTTAGTATAGCAATATTATTAATTGGTTTGGGACATTGTATGAATTGTATATAGATTAATAATACATATTATACTTTGGTAAGAAGTAATTAAAACAACTACAAGACATAATACATAATAAGTCGATGACATATTATTCTATCTATATTATACACTGTGGGGGTATCGCTGTCTCATAAAAACCTGCTAGGTTTAAGCCTGGCAAGTTTTCTAAACTGTTTTCATACTAAATCATAGGTATTCTGTGACTAAATAGTGACATTAGCGCATTTCAACGCGTTTATTTCCGTTAAAAGCTTGTTGTTTTCGTATATCTGTAGTCACGTCGCTTGACATTATGCTGGGCAGCGAAAGCAGTTCAGAGCTGGCTGTATTCCGGTATGATAAATGTAGATAGATAGTATAAAGATACAGATAGATACGAGTAACTAATTTGTGAAAGTTTTATTATTCTATTATGATCTTATCTTATAATTATCCTACTAATATTATAAACGCGAAAGTTTGTAAGTAGGGATGGATGAATGGATGGATGGATGTTTGTTACTCTTTCACGTAAAACTACTGATCCGATTTGGATGAAACTTGGAATATATATTATCCGTGACCTGGATTAACACTTATGATAGGCTACTTTTCATCCCGAAAAGCTAACGGGATCCAACGGGACGCGAACGAAGTCGCGGGAAGCACCTAGTTATAAAAAAAAGTGTTATAAAATATTTTTTCAGAATGGCGAAATAGTTCCTGTGCTTGGAACATTTTACAAAATAAAAAATGCGAAATTTGGAAATGATGGAAACTACACATGCAGAGTGAACACCGACCACGGATCTGATTCACTGAACTACGTTGTGGACGTCGGATACGAGCCCACCTTCAAACTGGACCCGTCTTTGACCGTTAATTGGAAGGGAAACCAGGAGGATTCACTAGATTGCGATGTGAACGCCAAACCAGGAGGAGATGTAAGTTATAGAGTAGAGTTTACAAACAAATAAAAAAATGCTAATGGCAAGATTCTTCGGTCATGGTTAAAGTATAATTACTTATTCAAAGTACTGGTTTAGTTTAGATCGATAAACAAAAAATATTATCTTCAGGTTAAATGGACTTACAACGGAAAGGAACTGAACGATAATTCGGCAGAACTTCCTATCTTCAGCTGGGGAACCTATTCGTGCAAAGTGAGCAACGTGCATGGCAGCGTGCAACGTACATTCAATGTCACCAGCGACGGTAAAAAAATACCTCTTTGCTTACAATCCTACTTACTACTAATATATACATTTCAAAGTTTAATTGTTTGTGTTTCAATCACGCTGCAATTACTGGTCCGATTTGGATGAGACTTGAAATATACATAGTTAATAACCTTACAACATAGACCACTTTTTATCCCGGAAAATCAACAGGACTAAACAGGGCGCGGACAAAATCACGGGCTAAAAAAAATATAACTTGCAATGTACAGTGGTTTAAATATTCTACTATACCTAAATTACCTAACCAATATCATTATTTACAGGATGTGTAGTGAACAGAACAGCTGTCAGAGTAAAACACACACCGTTACTTATCGGCGATGAAGCATCCAGCTGGCCGCGTTTCGATAAAGAAAATGAATTTTTAACCATTAGTAAAAATGAAATAATTACCCTCGAGTGTTCCACTCAAGAGCAACCAGCAAACACTTTTAAAACACATCCAACCGACAAAATAATACACGCCGAATGTTTAAATGAAGATAATTTTATTGTCGATGGAGAAACACTCAAGTTTGAAGAGCTACAATGTAGGGAGACAGTGAGAGCATCGCAAGTATTTACAAAGAAATCATGCATGAAAACTGGCGAATTAATTGAAATCGGGTTCCAACTTAGCAATGGCTTTTTGGGAGTGTACAGTGTATGCTATAGCAATGTTGATCATAAGACTCTGTTCACCAAGGTGGATATGTTAGATGTGAATTTGGGAAACAAAGTGGAGTCGTCTTTCAAGTTGAATGATGGCACCAAAACGGTCAATAAGAATCCTGGTAAAATCATGAAGTGTCAGTACAACCAGCGGTGGTTCGTCAGTCCGGTGGACGTCGCGTTTGGACCGGCTCAGACTGCAACGCTGATGTTTCATAAATATAACGCTGTTCCAGTGTACGAGCCGTGTGACGCCAGTTCGAGGGTAAGGGATTATACAATTTAAATAGTGAGATGCAATATTCTGCATATTTTACAGAACATTTTAGGTTTTTTATTCTATCTCTGAACCAATCGTTTCCTATTACAGATCTCTTGGACTGACGTTGAAAATGTAGTTCAGTCCGCACTGTTCACGTATAATACTCTGACTGCTTGGACTGGAGCCAGCAACTACGACTCTCATGGAAGACCTCGGTACTTGTGGAAGGTAAGCAAGCATTTTATATATTCCGCTGTTCTTCTTCAAACTTCCACTGGCAAAACTATAAATATAATAATAATAATAAATAAATATTCACGGACACTTAACACAACGCCTTCTAGTCCCAAACTAAGCAAAGCTTGTACGATGGGAACTAGATGGCTGATAGAATACATACATACTTTTTTTTTGTAAATACATACTTATAATACATAGAAACACCCAGACACAGAACAAACATCTATGTTTATAACACAAATGTTTGTTCTCGGTGGGGATCGAACCCACGACCCACAGCACGGAAGGCAGAGCTACTACCGACTGAGCCATGACGCCTGTCATAGCAATATACTAACGTTTTTTTCTATAAAAACTAATATGCTGAACAGTTTTTCACCATACAACTTTCAAACTGGAGTATCTTTTGCCTTGGGTTTTGTATAAAAATACGCCATTGAATCAACAAATTCTAGGTGACATCTGTTGATGAGCAGCGTGTCAGATTTTTAAGTCGTATATGGCACTGTCCTCAAAGAAATTGTTAACTATGAATTCTTGAGTTATAGGAGAGTCGTTAAAATAAGTGCTTGTTTTTTTTTACCAGGTGGTAAAGTTCGAGGACGACACGTTTGAGACGATTGTATATGTCAACGCTCCAAACCCTGGCAGCTATGACATCAAGTGCGCAGGGAACACACCCGATAATTTCAGCGATATAGCGAATGCCAAAGACCAGTACACCTACTCTTGCTCCTTAAATGACTTTACAAATGCTTTTGGTGTACCAATAAGTGAATTTGGGATAACTGACTAAAGAAGTGGCATATTTGTTAGTTGATTCTTTGGTTTGTATTTATATATAATTTTTATTGCATACGCCAATCTAAGTTATTTCAGTTTATCTAAGTTATTTCAATTTATATCTCATCCTTATCGATCTTTTTCATTTGAGTAGGTATTTCTAAATGCGACAATAAAACAAAATTTAAAAAATCTTCATTTTATTACTGAATCTTTAAAGTATACTTTATACTATCTATACCGATATGATTCTCAGCTATACACATGTAAGAACCTTCGTCGCTTTGTGTCACGTTTCTCAAGTGCAAAGTTGAATTATTTCTGAAAAAAAGAATACCATACAGTATTCATCTACACAATCGAAAAGGCTTTTTACAGAGGCCCTAATCCAGTTGACATTATAATAATTGCGAGCAAATATTTTTATTGCTAAAAATTTTTCTAGTAAGGTGATTTACGAGCCAAACTGAAATCTTGCTATGTTCCCAAAAAAAATGAAATAAAATTCAAAATTTTCAACTATAGCTGAGGGGTTACCAGTCTTACCTACAAACACTTTACAAAACTATGGGAACTCTAAGACATGGAAGCTCACGTCACACTGGTTTTCCCGACTTTACAACTTTTACTAATAACTCAAAATTTATTTCACCTAGAACAAAAGTAAACCGGTTTCGGAATGTGATAATGAAGCCTTATCATGAATGACATCCCATTTGATTTGTACTTCCATTTGGACCCTTAAAAGTATAACCCTCCAGTAAACTATGGTAGTACTATCTGTAGACCTTTTAAAATTCTATGCAGATCGCATAAAAAGTTCAAAAGGGTATCCAAAATACATAAAAAGTCGTAAAAAAACATTGTTGCCATGACCTGTAGAATACCCCCCTTTCGGGCTTATGGGGTAAAATTATTACCCCATAAGCCCGAAAGGGGGGTATTACCAATACAGGGAGACTGTTGGATAAATGTAACTGGGTAACTAAACATAAAATGATAGGTACTAACCGATTAAGTATACTAGAAGTAGAGTCAGAAGCGATAAACTTCCAATGAATGTCAGGAGTTGGGCTTCCGAAGAGAACGTTGCATGAGAAGTCTACATGCCCTCCTACTTTCGAATACACTCTGTCAGCCTTAGGTGTCTCGATGAATGGAGGAACTGCAACAGAAAATGTTCTAAGTAATGTTGGAAACGAATATACCATTGTGTACCTAATTCATAAGTTACATGAACAAGCGAAACAGCAAATTTTTGTGTTACTACAAAAGACGGCACAATTTTTTTTTCTGTGTTCGTCACGCTATGAATGTATTTAAAATATTAAAGTTAAGACAATATTCTCATAAACCAATCTTAAAAAAGGTCTGATGATGACCAGCAATGAAGAGTTTCTAAACTTATTAAAATTAAAATAATAATAATAAAATTGACAGGCGTCATGGCTCAGTCGGTAGTAGCTCTGTCTTCCGTGCTGTGGGTCGTGACTTCGATCCCCACCGAGAACAAACATTTGTGTGTAGCAAACATAGATGTTTGTTCTGTGTCTGGGTTTTACTATACTGGTATTATAAGGTATGTATTTACAAAAAAATGTATATTATGTATTCTATCAGCCGTCTAGTTCCCATAGTACAAGCTTTGCTTAGTTTGGGACTAGAAGGCGTTGTGTTAAATGTCCGTTAATATTTATTATTTATTTATTTATTTATAATTAAGTTTTTATTTTCAAAGCTAAACTTACCTAAAACATTGACGGTGACTGTCCTTTCGGCTCTGCCAACTTCGTTTTGTGCGATACAATGATAATTTCCAGAATCATTCCAATACGCAGTGAATCTGTTAAAAGTTTTCATAAATCAGATAGATACATCATCTGTTTTCTAAAAATCTTGCTCGTGAACAAGAGGGATCTTGTTCAAAAGCTTAGTTTTTTTTATGTACTTACTGCAATGTATGATATTCATTAGTTGTGTGTCTCTCTCCCAGAGGGACAATGACGTCATCCTGGTTCATTTCCCAATGGACGGTAGCCGCAGGGATGGCGTCTACTTCACACACTAGCTTTATGCTCTCTTCTTCTTTCACTGTGGCCGTTTCAATCTCATTGCTTTTTATTATTGGTGCATCTGAAAAACTTTATCATTAGTCTTGAGGCTCAGAAGAGCATCGTATAAAGTGCGTTAGGCATACTTACACTGTATCTTTACTGTGATGTCTTTATAGTCACTCCCCACCACATTAGAAGCTGAACATCGATATACACCTCCATGCTCCTTCTCAACTGATGAAATCTTTAGTTTTCCTTCTTCTATTGACACGCCTGCTAGAGCCACATCATCGTAGTCATAACTTTCATGTTGTTTGTACTGCCATATCACTTCTGGTGCTGGTGTTCCTTTTGTAACTCTATTCAAAGTAGAAACTTGCATTATTTGATCAAATATTACATAGTCATTTTAAGACGTCTTTGTTTGTAACTAAGTAACTGAATTCTCAAAGGTTTTGGCAGCGGTTATCTTTAAAATCTTTTTTGCACAAAATATGAATAAAACTCACCTGCAATCAATGTCCACAAAGTCGCCGGGCTTAGAAATAATTTCAGTATCTGTTATTTCAACCTCTGGAGTCTCTAAAAATTGCATAACAAATAACTGTAAGTCAAGTTTTCCAAAGAGCAAAGGCAAATTCGGAAGAAACTACTAAAACTTTAGAGTAGGTGAAAAAATGTTTTGATATCTAGTAAAGTTTTTGCGACAAAGTTAGCATTTGAATCGGGTCTTCAATAAGGCACCTCTGATGAAAGCCTAGGTGCCTGAAGATGGGTGTACCTAGAGCTGGACAATATACTTATTTACAAGTAATACTCTTGTGTTCCAAAACTGAAATATTGATTATTTTATAGATTTAAAGAGCAGACAGTTTGGCTTGTAAACTCACCTAACCCAGAAATGGTGATTTTAGCAGTAAGTGTCCTTGACTGTACTTCGTTTGATGCTACGCAGTCATAGACACCTCCGTCTTCCAGACTCACGTTCCTGACCGTTAAAGTATGCTGTTGGATTACCACTTTTGAGTTTGAGTATGAATCTACTAAGGTGCTGTTAAAGTGCCATTCGATGTTAGCTTCAGGGTAGGCGTTAACTTGACATGATAGTATTAGATCTTCACCGTAGTTAACTGTGGTATCTGAATATAATAATATAAGGTGTAAAGATCATGTAAAGTCGGTGAATATGAAGAAAGTATGTTATGTTCAGCGAGTGAAATAGTATGTTATTCAGTGGTCATTCTTTTGCGTTCACACTATGCCGCAGTCGGCAGGGACTTGGGCAGGGAAGTGGGAACGAACATGCTTCTGTCCCGGCTCCCGGCCCAAGTTCATGCCCTTGCTCTTTACTGAGAATAAAGCCGATATTGCTGTGGCAATAAGTCCGCGGCATTATACCTTCAGGTGCTTCTGTGACGTCAAAGCTGTTAGTCCGATTCACAAAGATGTTTAGGTTATGTGAGTCGTTTCCAACGGAGTTTTCGGATTTACAGTATATTGTAGAATTTGTTGTCACGTTGGGTAGTTTTACGTAGCTTAAATGCACCGATGGTATTTCTAAAAGGACCTCCTGTAAGTTATTTTAAAACAACATGCTTTACTGTATTACAAAATGTGTACATTATTCGGAATTCCCGGGACAGATTTTGTTGCCCCTTTGCGGCCTTTGCACAAAGATACAAATGCAATATCCTAACATAAAAATACTACTTTAGTCTTTATGATGCTTATTGGTATAAAAACCATTTCAGTACGGCCCAGTCTTCGGACAGTATATTAAAATAAACTAGTGATGGTGATACGAGTGAGACAATAAACAGAAATGTACCTCTGATGGTAATACTTCATTTTCCACTTCCCACCGGATACTGGGTTTTGGAAACCCGGTCACTTTACAAACTAGGGTCAATTCTGTTCCGTAATCTACTAAAGATTCTTTGTCTAGGATCTTTGTTTGTGGTCTTGTCCAGCTCACGTTTGATACTGCAACAGATAATTCTTGTAAATAATCAAGTTCTTGAGATGCTATGACGTGGCAACAACCACCGCGTTTTTTTTTAAACTTAGTTCTAGATGACAGAATTCTTAAAACAAATAAGAAAATTATCCTATAGAAACCCGTAGCACAGTAACACTTTTTTAACCAGTGTCTTTTCTATAGATTATTATTTAAATCTGTATCTATACTATTATAAAACTGTAAAAAAGCTAAAAACTAATATTAAAAATAGATAAACTAAATATGCAGATCTACTAAATGAAGGATTCTGATTCCGAAAATCAAGTTTGTCTGTTTGTCTGATTATCTGTTTGTCTGTTTGGTTGTTTGCGGATCACGCCTAAACTACTGGACCAATTTCAATGAAACTTATACCATTCAGAAGCCTTTTTTCCGGATTGAAACATAGGCTATATTTTATTGAAATGAAAGACGTGGATTCTCCGATACAGCTTGATCTCTCTAAACCAAAAGTCGCCTTTGGCACGAGGTTTATCGTATGCTGGTTGACAGATATTTTGGTGGAAAGTTTCGCACGCGTACGAAGTCGCGGGTATCAGCTAGTGGATAGGTATATATAGTAGATAGGTACCTACTGTAGGCGAGCCTTTACCGTTTAGAAAACGGGCCCAAATGCAGGTGTAGAAAGTGGCCTTTATACCGCTGCATATAACTAACACAAAATATAATAGTGGCCTTTATACCGCTGCATATAACTAACACAAAATATAATACTATTTTCAATTACCTTGTATTTGAGGTGAAATATATTTCGTAGATCCTCGTAAATTTTGTAGAGTATCCGCGTCTTTTCCTATGATCTGAAAACCAATTGGATTATTGCATCAGTAGCTTAAATTAATTTCTATAGCACGACTTTTGTTGATTCTTACCCAAAAGCGAAAGGTTTTGCCAGGCTCTACAAATTGTTCATTCGTTACATACAATCCTGGCCGGTTTTCATTCAAAAATAGTATTTTTTTAGTACTTTCGTCAGCGTTCAGCCATTCAATGCTCTCCAGTTTTATCGCAGTATCTACGCTTATTATAACGTAGTTCGGCCAACCTTAAAGTAATAAGTTTGATAGAGTGAAGGTAGTGAGTGATTTAAAAGAATTATTTTTAAATCTCGAAAGCTCGAGAGTAAGCTTATATCACTTTTAAATAGGTTCGAGCAAGATAAAATATACCCATTTGGAGCATTAAAGGATTTTTGACACGTCTGCTAATGTTGCTACCTGGAAACCTGTGACCAGTGATGGGAGAAAAATCTGGTGGTACGGTTGTTCTCGACCAGTGTTGCAAAAAATCTTTTTACACGCGCTCAACCGCGGAGGGCTTATTAGAAAACGTGACATAACTTCTAAGTATACATTCTACGCATTGATCGTAGCATGTCAATTTCTAAACGATGAGTCACAAAAGTATTTTTATACTTTTTTTAGATTTTTATTCCTTAGCGGCTAGAGAATAGAACCGTCAAAAAACCTGTAACAACTACAAAATAACAACTTGACTAGAGAAGTAGAGCCATGGGTGACATATTCTTACTGCAATTCCATGGCATTTACTACTCACCTCCTAAAGGACGTGAGCTGGTTTCCAACAAGTTCCGTGGTAGTTTCGTTGAAAACCCATATTCAAAAGGAATGTAATTCCTTTCATAAAACGTCACTACTACTTTCCCTTGACCGCGAATGCTCACCGAGTATTGTCCAGGTTCTGGTTGCCTAAGACGCACAGCCTAAAATTTATCATAACATTTTTTCAATCACATTATTACTCTTCATAGTATCGTCAAGATCGTTAGCAAAGTAGGCTACCAGTAGCAATTATGGACATGGCCACAGCGATCGGTGACTATTATAACAAATAATGATCCTACTAGAACATCCTCTCAACTTAGACATTGTTTAAACACAGGTTATCCATGACTATTTTATCACTATATAAACAAAACGTTGAGAGACGATTCTAAGTAAACCACTTAGGTGGCATAAAATTGGGTACGGACTCATAAAATTCATTGCATTTGTGAAACGGAAATTGTTAATTTCATAATCAACCCTCAATTGCTGACCGGTGGTAAGGCCGACTAGCGCGCGTGTCTAAAGATCTAGAACATACCAGTGCATGTCTTGTGAACAGGACTCTATCGACTGATCGCGGGTGCTGTGAGCTGGACTCGAGGACCGTGAGTACCGGATTGCTTCCTGACACGCTGACCATGAAGTCTGTTGTAAACGCGTCCACTGAAAACTAAAAAAGAAGATATAACATCAATCTGTTTGAACACCTGCAAACTTGCAACCACTGCAAGTACGTACACAAGTCTTCATCAGATTCGTGTTATTGACTCAAGTGCTACAAACAAACTTAACTTAGACAAAGCATAACGCCAATATGCTATTTTCACCTGTAGCGGCGTAAATAAGGTTGTAACTCAGTCACTCTAAAAGAAAAGTAAAAAAAAACTGCTAAAGAATGTAAATAACTACTACAAAACTATTGCAGTAAAATTTCATACAAACCGTCATATCTTTATGGTTTGTGAACGTTTCCTGTGACGTCACATCCGTCCATTCAGTATTAATAATTTCTTTCATGAAATTGAAAGCCTGTAAAAAGAAATAAAATGCATAATTTGAATGCGGTCATAAGGACCATTGTTCACTGTTCATTGGATTTCATTACTGCAGGACAGGAAACGCTGGTGTGATAAAGAGGAGGCCTGTACGCATCCGACGACAAACAAGTGGAAGAAAAGTCACGAGGCCGAAGTTCCTATGCGTTGCAACGATCAGGTTCGCTTAACATTGGATTCATAGAGGTAACTACCATCTTCAGGTGACTACGTGGTCTTACATAACTTTTTCTCATAAAAAAACTCTTGAACACCTGGTACCTGTCGCAAATCATAGGTGGTGTCAAATCGAAAGAACGCGCCGGAGCATGCCTTAGACACTTCATAGTAGACGTCCACAGTACCGACCGCTGAGGTTCTGGTTGGCAAGCAAAACCCACTTAGAAATATCATCACCTGAAATAAAAATAGCCATCTGTCCTTCTTTAAATGGAAAAAATCATGCCAGCGCCAAAAAAATCGTTTTCCAAAAAAGTATCCAGGGCCCGTACGCCGATACCAAAACTGTTACTGAAGCATAGATTTGAGTAAAGATTTTCATACAAAAATCTATGCTTGAGGCCGGATCAGTGCTTGAGCAAAATGCAAACAGATTGTAACCAGTGTTAGAGCTACCCATCACTATGGACTTATAAGTTCATGGCATTGACATCAAAACTAAATGTAAAAAGTATTCGACGATTTATGACTCTGCGACTAATTACTCCGCACCTAGAATATTGAACCTATAGTCTTTATTTTAGTGGGTTTGATCCCCACCAAAAACAATCATTTGTGCGTGAAAATTATAGATGTTTGTTCTATTTCTGTATGTATCATTAGTATGTATTTACAAAAACACATGTATAAGTATAAATATTCTACCAGCAATCTAGTTCCCATAGTAGTTCCCATCCCCAAGCTTTGCTTAGTTTGGAACTAAGAGAGCGTTGTGTGATATGTCCAAGAATATTTATTTGTTATTTAATTATTTATTTATTACACATACGTCTTAAGCCGTCGAAACATACGCACCTGGCTATGGCTCTCTCTGCATAGAGTCTCGATAGACCGAATTCTATCATAGTCTTTTGCGTAGGCGTCGGTGAACACGAAAATGTACGATTCCTTTTTACTACTTCGCAGGGCGGATTCAACCGCTGCTAAGGAGTTTTCAGGGCAATCGCTTCCACCACTGGTTGTTATAGAGTTGAGGTGGTTTGTAAAGTCTCTCTGAGATTCTGTGATGTACGGAGACTCGGCAACTGGAAAATTACGACAGATTTTCAATTGCTTATATTGATTCCATTTACCAAAACTTTAGAGAAGTGATAAAAGTACTTACGTATGTCCTTAAATGGCACTAAGATGTAGTTATCGACGTCTGTTCTATTTATGGAATTCACTATTTGTCCAATACTAGCTTTTATAATATTAATTTCGGCATCCATTGAGACTGTTGTATCCAAAACAACTGTAAAACTTCTGCCGCTTGAAACACTTATAACTTTTAATGAAATTACAAAAATTATGAGTTTATACATTTTGGAAGAGCACACAAGATACCTTTATGAAATGTAGTGCAATAATGTTTGACTCGTTAGGTTTGTTAGATTCATTTAAGGTGCAATCATTCGCTTTACTTAACATGATAGTCCTATAACTACCACTTAGAACTTAGACTATAGACTTTGTTGCTAATAAATATTTTATTAGAACTGGATATGAATTAGAATAGAATAGAATAGAGTGTATTTATTTTGTTATTCTTACAAAGGTATGATAAAATTAAATCTTAAAATTATAATTAAAAATAACAAAAATGGCTCAGCATGCTGACAGGGCAGGATATGTTAGTACCCTGCCCAGGCGCTGGTTATCAGTGGCGCTAGTTGAGTGCGTGCGGTGGACAGAATGATACTTGATTCCGAAAAAAAATCGGTACACGCGTACGAAGTCGCATAAGTAAATATATACACTTAGGTATACACAGGCAATTTTTATGTCAAAGTAAATAAATTTTCACATAGTAACACCCAGACATACAACAGACATCTATGTTTGACACTCACAAATAAAAAAACTAGAAGACAAAGTTATCGCGTGGTAGTAGCACGCAGACTGACGAAACTCTCGAACTAGACTCGTGCTTTCGAAAAAACTAACAATGTATGAAACGGGGGTAATATTTGAATCACGTTTCATATAAAACGAGATTTTCAGTGCGTAATTTTGGTAGAGTGAGAGTCCCGCTTCTTCAGGTAAGAACTACGTATTACATATTCTTTGGTAGCACGTAGTACTCTAAGTCAAAAAAAAAACATTTCCGTAAATACGAGTAGTATGGAGGCCCCTTAACATGTGCAATAATGTAACCACCTGATAACATTTGAACCTTTCTAGTTATATAGTAACGGTATTCTCTTCTTATCATTTATGTCAAAGTATGTACTACTACAATGATAGCTTTGTCCAGCTTCCAGTTAGCGAACTTATAAATTGATATATGATTATTGAATAACATCAAAATAGTACATTATGATACGAGTGCGGTGAGTTGAAAATTACAGCCGAGGCGATATTGCCAGCCCGAGCCGTAGGCGAGGGCTACAAGAAAGCAGAGGCTGTAATTTTCAAAGCGCACGTATGTCATACGACGTTTTATAACACATTTGCCAGGAAATAAATAAAACTCGGACTTTCTTCAAAGAATAAATCTTTATTCACTTGTTGAAGCAGTTAGAAAAATTTGAACAATTTGTAAAAGAATTAAATGCTTATTTTTTATCGTAGAGCGCGGCGCGCGCCTCCCGCCCGCGCCGGGGCCGGGCCCCCGTTCGTTTTAGTGGGAGCATCTTGATAAACCGTGCGTTTTACATTACCATAACGCACGAGTGCGTAATGACATACATTACGATACTGAAATTGGTGAAATAAGAGACCCTTTACGAGCAAATGTGTTATAAAAAATATTACAATGTATAAAGAAAGAAAGAGAAATGTGAACTTAAAACTAAAATAAAAGTAGGTAAATGAAGATAGAAACTCGGTGTGGTGGAGTAATGACCTCAGGGCAGCTTGATTCTACGGTATCTATAGCTTCTATATAAATAACTAATAATTGTTATAAAATTGACAAGGTTATCTATATAAACATAAAAACTTGAATACAAGGTATTACATAATTACCCTATAAGCCCAAAGAGGACATAATCAGACCCAAAACTTGAGTGTTTGGAGATATGTAATAAGGGTCAATAAATCGTAATTGAAATTTCCATACAAAAATTCAACGTTTTTTATTTTAGAACTATGCGTCCACCCTAAGTATTTGTTTACTATTTGCGTAGACCTATACCTACATCCAATACACCCAGCTAGGTGGGGTGACTATCTGCGAAATGTTGCTGGCAAACACTGGATGAGAAGTGGCGCGTCTTGGGAGAGACCTACGTCCAGCAGTGGACCGATATATATAAATATATATATAGGTTGATGATGGTGATGATGATAAAATACCCACATGCACACGTAAGTTAGGTACTTTCCTACCGCGTCGCACATACACGCATGCTGTGTGTAAAAATCTAAGTAAAGTAATTAAGTAGTAAGTAATTCTTGTATATTTTTTCTTGTGGAAACAGTTGTTTACAATTCATGGAGGTCAATTGCGCTTCTTTTATTGCATTCAATTATTGCTCTTGTATGTACAAGAAAATGGCATCATGTAAATGGGCCTTTACGTTTATTTTATTTTATTATTAAAAGACTGGATACTCAACACAGTTTTACACAACACAAATCAAGGTAGGTACATTTAAACGGCAATAAATCAAGGTAGATAGCAAAAGGGTTTGTAGATAGCTTAACAGTTTCATGCGAATTTTGTAAATATAGTGAATTTTGTAAATACTGTATTAGTTGTAATTTTCTTTGTGAATAAAAACTTGAATATATAAAACAAGATGCTCCCATAATTATAGGGTACCACCGCATGCGTATAAGAACAAGCAATTACGCCTACGTTAATACTGAGAATAAAGAAATATTTTCTGAGTGCCAAAAAACTTAGCACTGATAATATTTTTTTCCTTACGATAACGCTATTACTATAGACTATAAACATCGCTTGAGTATGAAGGTTATCAGTAAATACATTTTTTTTGCTGCAGAAGGTCAAGGTAAAAATAAAAAGTGTGTAAATAGTGTTCCGATAAATGGAACTTTGTTATATTGCAATCAAATTGGCAAGCTTTTCAAAAAAGAATTTCAAGGACGACTCAATATTACTGTAGTTTTTTTCGAGAATAAATTTGTTATCCGTAATTTAATTTGTTTATCTAATAAACATTTGGCTCCAAAAAAGATATGACAAATAGACGCAGATAAACAAGTGGGAACCGTAAAATACCCAGGGTATTTCCAACGGGAATCACCGGTCACAAGCAGATGTGCGATGTACTCGTTATTAGGTTCCGCAAACAAAATAATAGTAGCCATATAAAAGAACTGAATACTGACATCAGTCTATTAGAATAAATATAATTATTATTAGCCATATAATGGGAGTAGAATAAGGAATCTACTAAAGTTTATTCACAAATAAAACGACTAATACAGTATTTACAATATTCACAATATATACAAAATACACATGAAACAGTTGAGCTCGATCGTGTCCGATCGTGTATGGAGTACTGCTCTCACCTTTGGGATGGCTCTGCTAAATACCAGCTTGAGGCCTTGGAGACCATAGATAGACGAGCCAAAAGGTTCATTGGTAACGATGCGTTGGTCGAGGCTAAGCTCCTGAGCCTCGAGCATCGTCGGAAAGTAGCTAGCCTGTCGGTATTTTACAAGATACATTTTGGGGAGTGTGCAATGGAACTGTTTGAGCTAGTTCTTCCTTCCCCATTCCATCACCGGACCACTAGGCGTACGGAAACGAGACACCCGTTCATGGTTGATATGCCACCAATCCGCACTAAACGCTTTGCGTCTACATTTATTATGGGGACAGCCAAAGAGTGGAACTCGCTGCCGGCGTCTGTGTTCCCGAATGACTATAATTTGGAGGTTTTCAAGAGTAGAGTGAATAGGTATCTTCTAGGTAACCGTGCTACATCGTCGACCACATCATTGCTTAACATCAGGTGAGATTGTGGTCAAACGGTTGCCTAAATTGTATAAAAAAAAATGTTGAGCTATCTACAAACCATTGCAAACGATTTATAGGTAGCTCAACTGCTCCAAATCAGTGCCCCGATAAAATATAATAAGTATGTACTACATACATATTTACATTATGACAATAGAATAAAACAAAACTTTTAGTTCGCTCTCGTAATACTAGATCACATTCATGTACTAAGGTATTTCAAAAGAAACGTTCGGACTCGTATGTTTGCAAATTTGTAAAACACCAGTTGTTTTGCGATTTCCATTTTATTTATAAATTTTACATTTTACTTTACTATTGTAGTATAGTATTATATAATCTGTGCTATTGTAAATATTCACAAAAAACTTCAAGATGCGTCCCCTAAAAACGGAAAAACCCTATTTATTATCCAAGTAAACATCGTTGCACAACAATTTTATCCAGTTATTTTTATTTGCTGAGCTCGGGAACTACCCATGGGTACTTGTACCTACCTACCTAATTTACGTCGCGTCCAGGTCTCAATTTACTATCAGTATTTATCGTCTACTTTGCAAGTAAAGACGTAGCAAAATGATAATTTACGAGTATTTCGTTTTGCTTTTCTCAATTTTAAGTGTAGTTTATTGTGATGAAAAGAGCAGCCTAACTTTTGTGATAGACGATACAGGGTCTATGGGCAATGATATAAGTCAAGTATTGGCTGGAGTGAGTCTAATATTTGATGCCGTTTTGAATTCCAACGAGTCACATATAGAAGACTTTGTTTTGGTTACATTCAATGACCCAGGTAAGAAAATTTATTTTAATAACTCTTCGTAAATAATTTTATTCACAAAGAAAATTACAACTAATACAGTATTTACAATATGTACAATAAATACAAAATACACATGAAACAATTGAGCTATCTACAAACCGTTGCAAACGATTTATACATAGCTTAACTGGTCCAAATCAGTACCAATTAATAACTTATAACGCACTGTCGTTTTATCGTACTACATCCTGTATAGCTCCAATTTCATTCAGAAATGGTTTGATTTTAGGTAGGTAATTAGATAAATCAAGTAGCTACTGGAATATCCTTGAACAAGTTCAATAACAACGTTTATGTACCTACCGATTATTCTACATAATACCGCGGACATAAGCTCAATCTACAATTAATTACAGTTCTATCTACTTAGTAATTTTTCTCTCATACATTATTCTTGGCCTGTTGCAACGCTAGAGAATACAATATCAATACAGGAATGGGAAATATATTTTTGACGTTTCACGCCACTTTTTCGGTGATGGGTCTTGGTTGGGTCTAACAAAAATAAGATGCTCTAGTCGCAGAACCATGGAAAGACATTTCACGATTTTGGCATTTTGTTAATAATGTCGCTGTGTTTGCTACATGGGCATTCTGATAGGTAGGTACCCGAATTATAGACATGATCCAACTTTCATGCAGCACCATTTTGATTAGAAACGATGAGATCCGATAAAAATACGGATTCAACAACCACAATTGGGACTTGAAACGTTCATTATATTAACCAACTTCAAAAAAGGAGGAGGTTAATCATTTAATGATGAAGGTTCAACGTTCCAAGTTAAAATCAGTTTCCATGAATTTCATGACAATACCCAATGCATCTTATGATCATCATCATCATCATCTGATGGTGAAACCGGAAGGTAGGTCATGAGATGGATTATCTCTAAGTATAAGTTTCCAACTCCAAAAAAAGAAAAGGTATCAATTCGGTTGTATTTTTTTCAGTAGTTTGGTAGTTCAATAAGTTTAAAACACGACATCCACGTACACAACATTGCGTACACGGAAAAAAAAATCTGTGTAGAATCAAGAATATATCTATTGGTCAAGACATTCCGTGTTTCATATATGGGGAAAACCATATATTCTTGTCATTAGTAAATATTTGTCTTGCTAGACATATTTCGTCCAAGTATATATTTACTATAACCAATATAAGTACCAATATAATATAACAAGTTGGCTTTTCTGTGGTGTTTACGATCAATAGTAGAACAGTCCCAATGAACTGCTATCATTATCATCATCATTTGATGATGAATGCGTATCAAATTTAAGTCGGTTTTTCCAGTTTTTGAAGTGAAAACTTCTTTAGCACCGTTGTGATTTAAAAGTCAATGAAACGAAAAAGCGAGGAAACGAGAAGAGAGATCCCTAATTTTTGTACGAATTATAAGGAGACTGCTGGCCAAGTGGTCTAACGGATTGGATCGAATCGAAACTAGCTCGTAGTGCGTGGATTCAAGTCTCGAGCAAACTCGTTCACTTTTTACAACTTTTTGAAGTGAAAACTTCTTTAGCATCGTTGTGATTTGAAAGTCTTTTTGAAGGTTTCACTTCTACCACGTGTGAATTACACACATGTTTTTTTTTTACTTACAAATTACTAGGTGATACCCGCGACTTCGTTCGCGTCTGGATCCCGTTGGTTTTCCGGGATAAAAAGTATCCTATGTTACTTCTGATACCTCCAAGAATATGTGTACAAAGTTTCATGATGATCTGTTATGTAGTTTTTGCGTGAAAGCGTAACCAACAAACCTGCATTCACATTTATAATATTAGTATGATTTTAGGAACTAAACTCTTAAACATCACCAAAGACCGGAATGCCTTCCGCAACGCGCTATCCTCTATCTCGGTCCATGATGGTGACGATTGTCCTGAGTATTCGATGAAAGGAATCATTAATGGAATAGAAAATAGTAGACCTGGCTCTACTATCTACGTATTCACCGATGCATCAGCTAAAGATTATTACGAATACGAAAAAGTTAAAACATTGGCTCTTAGTAAACAAATACAGGTAAGAATTTAAATTATCCAAGGCTCGAGAATCTTTGGTTTTTTTACGGAAGGTGGATAACAGACGGTCCATAAATACGGTAGGCTGTTTGAGCAGCAATGTTTTTGGAGAACATACAATACAAAATTCACAAGACTATATACCCTTATTTAGAAAGGAAAAGGTGCAAACCACGCAAGGAGGAGGCCAATGTTCAGCAGATTCTAAGGCTGAAGTGTAAGGCAGGGAAATACGCAGTACTTCCTGAAGCCAACAATTTGGATTTTATAGATGACTAGCCGTCGCGTCGCCCACATTGCTTGCGTTCTAGACCAATCAGAGTGTGACTTTCTTAGTGCACCCCTACACTATATAAGGATCCCTCCAAATTTAATACCTCTAGGACAGTTTAGACTGTGCGTTAATTGTCAGTCAGCTTCAAAAGAGTTACATATATTTAGATTTGCCAGCTCATAGCTAACCTTAGTTCACCAATACAGTTTTTCTTGTACAGGTGGTGTTTCTTTTAACTGGATTGTGTAGTACAGAAGAAGCTCTGGATTATCTAGTTTACACCAGTTTGGCTGACGATACAAAAGGCGAAGTATTTCATTTGCACAAGGACAAAATCCATGTAGTAAGTTCTTATTGTTTGAGCTAGGAAAATGCCAACATCGTACAAAATAAGTAATCTTTAATTCCAGTTGCTAAAATAGGTATTTGCAATTTGCATTGTACGAATGGCGAATAATTAAAACGGCAACTTCATAGATATATTTGAATATAGCTACTTATTACACACAGGAGTAGGTATTAAAATATTTCTATATTGTTTTTCAGATTCTAAAATATATACTAGAAAACCTCAAAGGAAGAAGATCAACTCTTGAAGAAAAGACCTTTCCACCAGGCACACATTCAATCAAGGTTTCACTTATTCATTTGTTTCTATAAACAAGTATTTTTTACTTTTTATTTGTTTTAGTTTAGTGTATAGTATTATATAATCTGTGGTTCAGTAGTAATATTAGAGTCCTTTTCATGAAAGAAGTCCCGCGGAAATTTCCGGAACTAAAGTTTAAAACTAAATTTTAAATTAGTTGTCAGGTGCTGTTAATGTGTTCGGATGCTAGTGCGTTTTTATTTGGTTTCTGTGATCAAAGTCTTGTTTTCAATGCCTAAAGTTGTTAAAAGTGCTGCCCGAGAAATAATACTTAAGGTCGACTACAGCGCCGCGTCTGCGGGACTTCTTTCATGGAAAGGACTCTAGTAGAATAAAGCCTATTCTTTTCGTAAATAACCATAACTTTTAAATGGTAAAACCTCTATTAAGGTTAATTCTGACATAATGTAAGGTACAGTAAGATACCTTTTGTAATTTTTGTTTTTTTTTAGGTGCCTTTGTTTTTATTAAAACTTTATTTATTTTTTTAGGTTAAACTTGATGGTTTAAGCAGAGATCCTATTGTGACAGCAACTGGAGTCAAACCGGCATTGAACATCACCGGTCCTGATGGCAAAGCCGATACCACAACCATAATGAAAGATGAACGTATTACAGTAAGTTCTTATTCTGTATTAGGTACCCATTTTAGTTATTGTTACCAACTTTTTTTTTTTTTTTTATTTATTGTTTTGAAAATACATAATAACTTATTTTGTACTATAGCACTAAGGTAAACCACAAGGTTTATAGGAATAATGCTACATGAGTCTTAGCGTCGATAGCTATTAGGTACTGAATGACTATTTATGAACTGAATGACTATTTATGTAGGTAAAAAGTTACTCTTTGGGTATTATCTACCTGTCTATTTTTTGCGTTTTTAGCGCCCTGTGTGTACCTATGAATTTTTTTTTTATTTAACCTTTTGTGTCCCACTGCTGGGCAAGTAAAAGGAATTCGATCACTTATTTCCATATTATCTTACAGATAGAAAAAATAAATAAAAAAATTCCTGGTAACTATACTGTTGCGGTTAGCAGTCCTTCCAAAACTCACGTGGTCGTCACAGCCATATCAGACGTCAAGTTTAAACATGGGTTTTCTACTTCCAAGCCTTCGTCTATCGCAGATACAACCATAGGACCAAAGCCAGGTAACTCTTTTATCTGGCGTTATAGCTCCTCTCTTCGCGCAGTCGTGGGTTTGATCTTCACCGAGAACAAACATTAAATGTTTGTTCTCAGTGAAAACAAATTTTTGTGATGCCATAAAATACCTACATGCTGTAATTAGATGTGTGGATAATATTAATATATTAGTATTATATCAGCAAACTGATTTACATAGTGCAAGCTTTAATTATATTGACAGTAGATGAGAAAGTGCAAAAAAAGCCCATTCTTTTGTGAATTGTATTAAAGTTCTACCAGTTTTTACTTTTTTCGATCAACATGATTTCTTAGATATGTGAGAATAGTGTTTGCCTCTTTATAATTTTATCAAACCGATCGATGTTTTTATACAAATATTTTGACACTTTTTATTGTTGTTTCAGATGTCAAATCACATATTACTATCAAGCTAACAGACGGTGATATTGAACTTGAGACAGTAAAGATACACGGCATGGACGACACACTAATAAAGGAAATACCTCTGGTTACCTTGAACAAAGCTAAAAAGCTGTACACTACGGAACTTGAAGACGTTCCAGATACTCTGTTTAAATTAGCTGTGAGTCTACCTACAGCTAATAATTAAAAATAATGTAATAAGTGAAATGTACTAAGAATTATTGAAACCAATTTTCATGACATGACAAATTCTATGACCGTTTTCAAGGTGCCTCTGTTATTCGACTTTTGTCATGACACATAACACTTTTATTTTAATGGTTTTTCTTGTGTTATTGTGAGTATTGTTGTTTATTTTGGTGAAATTTTAACCAATAATACTTAAGTCGTAACATAAAGTGTGAGCCATTGGAATAAATGTGTGTAAAGTTGTTTCTCTGATCTGAATGTGAAAATTCGTTTTCGTTTTCAAAACAAACGATAGCCGACTTGACGAAATACTTAACTTATATTATTTCAAATATATCACTTGACACTGGCGAAATTGTCTGACGAAATCACGGACAGAGGCCATTAATTAAGAGAAAAAGAAGAAGAAGGTGCCTTTTTCGAGCAATATTATTGTTACATAGTTTAGAATTATATCGTTGGTGCATGTCAAATTACAGTATGACGTTAATAATAATAGGCCTTTTACATACAAATACAAATACAAAAAACATTTATTGCCTCAGTAGATATTATAAAAGGTACAAGGTTATAGTTAACAGTAACTTCGAAGAGGGCAAAAGGGGTAAATTCAGCATAAACTGGATGCTAGACATCCAGCGCTGGTTTTCAATTTACCCCTCTCGGATAGATCTGCACCGAGACGTGTGATGTGAAAGCGGGCTACAGAGTAGAAACTACATAAAAAACTATATATATAATAACAGCAATTTGTAATCAGATCATATAAAAATATATATATTTTAAGGAATATAATAAAAAACAAAAAAAGTGGTCAGGGGCAAAAATAATTTGATCAACTTCGGTTACAAAATGCTCTAAAAAAACTAAACTAGTGTGCATAGTTAAGCGTGTATATTTTATTAGTTAATCTAACATCTATTGACGATGATTTATTCAGCGTCAGGAGGCAAGCTATGCCTACACTTAACGGGACACTGTAGTGCCTGGGACAATGTATAGATGGAGTAGGCTATAGCTAAATTTATACCAATTACATTTTCTTGATTTCATGTTACGTTCAGGAAAGACAATTCTAAGAACTCATAATTATCACAAATGGAGATATATCAATATTATGATAAATAAATCTCATTTGCTCAATTTTAAACCAATATAATTACTAATCTATACTATCATAAAACTGTAAAAAAGCCAAAAACTAAACTTAAAGATATGGATAAACTAAATATGCAGATCTAATAAATAGGTAAACGATTTTGATTCCGAAAGTCGAGTTTGTCTGTTCGCGGATCACGCCTAAACTACTGGACCAATTTCAATGAAACTTACATCATTCGGAAGCCATTTTTCCGGATTAAAACATAGGCTATATTTTATTGAAATCAAAGACGTAGATTCTGAGATACAGCTTGACCTCTCTAAACCAAAAGCCGCCTTTGGCACGAGGTTCATCGTATGCTGGTTGATTGATATTTTGGTGGAAAGTTTCTCACGCGTACGAAGTCGCGTGTATCAGCTAGTTATGTAATAATTATTGAATCTTTTTCAGATAACTGGCTACGACCCAAAAAGCAAAGAGACTATTACACGAGTTGGTCCACCCATACAACCGCTTCCCAGAGGTAATTTGGTAATTACTTTGTTTGGTTTGCGTAGATTCAATGCTTTGATCACGAATAAATGTGACAATCGCAAACGTATCGTAACGCTAGCGTATCCCGAGATACACTGCGCGGTGACACTACAACGGTTGGCAGTCAAGCTGGCATTGACGCGCAATATAACTCGAATACGTTAGCGCGGCGACTATCAGATTTTTTCTTGATAGAGGTTTAGAACCCTAACCTGTTTTCGAATTCGAAGTTTTGTTTTAGTAATTTGTTTACATCTGCTTTATTTCTTATAGAAAACAAAGAACCAAAAGTTTTCATTCTGGGTTCGCCATCGCTAGTTGTTAAGCCTAACCAGCCCTTGCAACTGAACTGTACGGTGGAAGGATACCCTGCGCCAAACATAGTTTGGGTGAACACAGATTCTGGAGACAAACTTCCCGCTGATGTGAGGTTTTTTTTATTGTTTTTGATATGTTAACCTGACCAGTTACAAACTTTGAGTAACAACTTATTACAAGTAGTTATTGTAATCATGACTATTATACTTATTTGAAGGTTTGTAAAGTTCAAGATATAAATAAATAATTTACTAGATCCTAAGTTAAGTAATATGTCATTGTAATTGATCGAGTGAGCGAAGCGAACGAGATCTTAGTGACAACTTGGGCAAAAATGCTTTGTATGTTTGTCCGTCGAGATCTTTTGAACCGCTTATCCGATCTTCACAGAATTTGGTAGGTATACGGATATTAATCTTAAACGTTACTGGTTTGAAAAATAAAGTAAATCAGTCAAGGGGTTAGAAAGTTATGAGGTTCCAAAGGGAGTAAAAAAAAAAGTAGTACTAAAACATCAAATAGGGTGTCATATGATAGAGCTAGACACTCCAAAACCATTTTTACTTTGATTCTAGGTCTAATAGTTTTTGAGTTGTTGTAAAAATTATAAAATTGGCAAACTCAGTATAACGTGAGCTACCATTTCTTGGAGTTTCAATGATTTCATAGTTCAAGTAAGACTGGTACTTAGCTCGACGGCGATTTCGAAGCGATTTGCAAAGTTTATTACAACCATTGGTCGATAAAAATTGTTTGGGTTTTATTAACCTCCGACCATCACGAGATCTCAATTCGGGGCGAACTACTAGTAATAATAGGCCTTTACATCTATTGAAGATGATTTATACAACGTCAGGTGGCAACCTATGCCTACATTTAAGGGGACACTGTAGTGCCTACTCCACCAATGTGACAATGTGGAGTAGGCTTGCCCAGCACCTATACCATCCTCTTAGCCTAGTCAGCCATATCCACAGGAAAGACAAGGTCAATACGTGCGGAGCTGACTAAGCCGCGGGTTTCCTCATGATGTTTTCCTTCACCGTTAAGCTCATCGTAATATCGTAATCGATAATACTTTTAAGTTAAGTTTTCATTATTATTTGAAACCAAAAATGAATGTTACTGACTATATTTCAATCATAAAACATTTTGTAACCGTTGCGTATAATGTTTTAAGGTTGTTGCGAAGAATCCGAGCAATTACATTAGTACTCTCAATATTGATGAGCTTACTACAACCACAAACTATGAATGCAGAGCTGATAACTTAATGGGATTCGATTCTTCAAGAATTAACATTGAAATTTTAACTCCACATATGACAATCTTGAAAAGACCTAAAGGTAACTCAAATAGTATTATTTCAAAATGGTTATGTCTTTGGTTAAGGTTGAACAAGTCGCACACCTTTCCATACAAACGTGGAAGGGTAACCACTCCACTGTTTGACGTTGACCAACCAAAACTATGTCTGTCATAATCTATGTCTGTATACACCCCAAACCGTAAAAAAAGTAATCATTTAAAAAATACAAGCTAAAAGTACTTTCCATACAAAAGTTTAGAAGCTTGTATTTTTTAAATGAATACTTTTTTACGGTTTGGGGTGTATACAGACATAGATTATGACGAGATAAATTAATATAATCCTTAGTTTTGGTTGGTCAACGTCAAACAGTGGAGTGGTTACCCTTCCACGTTTGCATGGAAAGGTGTGCGACTGGTTCATCCTTAGGCTGCCAGTCCACCAGAGCGGAGCGAGGCAGCGGAGCCGAGAAACGGAGAAATATTAACCAATAGGACTGTCCACTGGAGCTGAGCGGAGATTTTGTGCAATCCTATTGGTTAATATTTCTCCGTTTCTCGGCTCCGCTGCCTCGCTCCGCTCTGGTGGACTGGCAGCCTTAAAGTCGATCTTTCTGTCATTTGAAATAATCAGTGCCTTGATCAGTGACAATCGCAAACGTATCTTAACGCTAGCGTACCCGAGATACACAGCGCGGTGACACTACAACGGTTGGCCTTCGAGCTGGCATTGACGCGCAATATAAACGCGGCGACTGTCAGATTTGTAAGTGATAGAGGCAGCTTTCGTGTAATTTTGTACTGAAAAATGAGACACGACTTCTGTCAAAATTTATCGATCCAGATTGGAACTGTGGTCGAAGGTAACCCACCTACCTATTTTTATTTACGGATTTTATTAAGAAATATATTTAGAACCTGCCCCTAAAAGTCTAGCTTTTATTACAACAGGTTCTGTTAATGTAATATTTACGATTAAAAACTATATCTAAGTTCATAAAGTTATTATAAAAAATGGCTCATCTAAAAAACTTCCCTGTTTACAGATACTTCCATAAGCTACGATGGCGAAGGAGAACTACATTGTGAAGTAGATGCCTACCCTCCAGCAGCGATCACATGGTATAAAGATGGGGATTATGTGACTGCAAGCGCTGACGTTGAGCTCTCTGAAGACAACACTACTTTAAAAATAAAGAAAATGCATGTAGCTGATGATGGACTTTATTTGTGTGAAATTAGAAATGAAAACGAAAGGAGAATTCTAAGTGCGACGGTTACCATTACTGGTGTAGGTAAGTAATATTGAAATAAAATATTTTTTGGTACTTGAGGTAGTTAGTGAAAATACTCGTATTTACATAGCTCATCGGTACCCAAGCTCTTTCAAAGTGAAAATAAAAATTACTGATTTGAGGTAGGTATACGTATATCTAAAAAAGTCTGTGAAAAGATTTAAAATTTAAATTAAAATATTTCTTGGAGTTCAAAGCGTACTTACTTACGTATTATACGAAGAAAATAACACATTACAGACGAATTAAAATATCTATCTATACTAATATTTAATATTTTGATTGTTTGTATGTTTGTATTAAATAGGCTCTGAAACTACTAGACAGATTTGAAAAATTCTTTCACCGTTATAGTACCTATATGTAACCCAATGTGTGAAAAAAACGTAAAAATTTGGATTTTTTTGTTAAATACCCGTGCAAAGCCGGAACGGTCTGGCAGTTGTTAATAAAGATGGGTAATTTAATAGCTGGCCTCAATGTCAGCTAGCTCGAACAACTCGCCTTATTTAAACTCATTTGCTCAGTAATTGGATATGCAATATATGCAATGAAATTGTGTACGAGCACAAATTTCATTTCTACTTTACCTACTGCATAAACTTTATTAAAATAGTATTATGTTAAAATAAGAATGGCTTTAAACATTTAAGAATCCCATATTTAAGTTTTAGTAAATTTGGACAATGCTGGTTGTAAAATAAACATGTATTTGTACATTCATTCATTGGCTTTGCGCTGCTCTTTCGCTAAAACCTCAAACATAATCATTGATTTAGAACATAATCCGATCGATTTCACAGTTGCTTCTTCCAATCATGTTATTCATAAAAGTATACTATAGAACTAGCTACTCACGTATTTTTTTAACTAAAGTGCTAAGAATAGTTTTTGAAATATTGACCAGTTTGGAACTTTATATTTTGACAATAAAATTCTTCTTCGTTTTATTTCAGAATATCCTGTTATCTATGAAAAGAAAAAGTTCGTAGCTATACCAATTGCTACCGATACAGTGTTAACTTGCAAGTAAGTAATGGTATATTATATCGCTCATGCGCTTTCAAATTTTTAAAAAGAGTATTTATTGTAATAGTATGTACAAATTGTAAACTGACTGCTTTAAGATTAAACCTATGGTTAACTCTTTAACAGACATTATTTTAAGGAACCCAGTATTGTAGGTAAGTGTTATTGATAAAATTATAATGTATATTTCAGCGTCATAAAAGGGTTTCCAAAACCCACAATAACATGGTATTTCAAAGATGATGCTTCAGGAGAACAAGAGGAACTAGATAAATGGAGTAACCAAGAATCTATAACGATACTTAATGCTAACAAAACCAGTGCTGGGACATACTCTTGTATAGCCAAAAATGAGATTGGAAGTGACTACCATGAAGTTGAATTGACGGTAGAGTGTATGTATTGAGGCTGTTTGGTATACGAAAGATATGTAGATTGCTTTAATAATGTTATTTATAACTAGCCCTCGCCCGCGGCGTTACTCGCGTTACCCTTTAGAGAGTGACTTTTCAAAATTACTTTCTTAGTGCACACCTACACTATATAAGGATACTACCCTCCAAGTTTCATACTTCTAGGACTCATAGTTTAGGCTGTGCGTTGATTATCAGTCAGCTTCAAAAGAGTTTTATATATTTAGAAGAAGATTACTAAATTTTATAAAATTAATGCATTTTGCGTGGTAATAGGACTGAAATACAAAAAAAGAGACCCAAAAGTCCCCAGTAGCATTAGTTCAAATGTTTCAGACCCACCGAAAATATCAAAAGATGATGAAAATATAAGGGTTCCTGAAGGAAAAACTATTAGGATGTCGTGCAATGTGAAAGGAAAGCCTGACCCCAATGTCAAGTGGTATAAGAACAACGTTGAAGTAACAAAACGCGATAATCTTCATATCTTCAGAAATCATGGTATCAGGTATAAACAACTTGTAACTTGATAGGTATCAAGAGATAGATCTTCTAATGAAAACTACATGTCAATATACCATTTGGTAGTAGTCCTAGTACCTACAGTATTGAAACGAGACTACTAAGTAATCTTATCATGGTAAAATTAGTATTCTCATCCTCACAGCGATAACAGAACTAAACATTCTACAACAAGCTAGAGTCTCAATCGCTTCTTCTTGGCTTCTTTAGGTCATTATAGTGTCTTTGTTTTTTGACGTTTTAGCGCTGTACCTCTATCACGAACACATCTGACAGTCACCGTGTTACCGTATTCGGGTTATGTTGCGCGTCAATTCCAGCTCGACTGCCAACCGTTGTAGTGTCACCGCGCGTGTATCTTGGATACGCTAGCTTTACGATACGTTGGCGATTGTCACATTTATTCGTGATCATAGAACTGATGGATGTAGCCGTTTTTGTTTTTAGGTTGACAGTTGCAATAGAAGATAGTGGAACCTACACATGCAACGCAACTAATTCACATGGGACTGCCAGTAGAGTTGTTAATGTCGACGTGTACGGTATGCAAATTTTCAGATTATTTTACATACTTAGGTATATAGGTATCTTTAATCTAGTGCATGAGTCGTTTGAATATGAAACACGGTTAATTTTGCGAAACTAAAATAAGATCGATGAAGGAGAGTCCTATAGGGAAGACCTATTTCTAACAATTTAAGAAAAACATCCAGAAATTACAAAGAAAATAAAAGACGAGGATAATAACAATAAGAGAATAATAAGGCTACCAAAACCAAACGCAGGATCATAACGATGATTATTATAATAGGTCCAGTCACAATAACCTTGCCTAAACAGTCCAAGATGGATGTCAATAAGGACACTACGCAGAATTTAATGTGTCAGGTAACAGGCTATCCCGTGCCCGATACAACATGGACTTATCATAGTTTTGATCCCAGTGTTCCACCAAAACAAATTCTGTAAGTACCTTATTACCAGTTTGACCATTAGGCAGAATCAAAAAAAATGGTTTATTAGTAGTTTTTGTAGGAAAATATTATTTATTCACAAAAAAAATTAAAAGTAAACAGTATTTATAATATTCACAATATTAACGTTGAGGTATCTACAAATTGTTACAAACAATTTATAGATAGCTCAACTGCTTTTTTTTTAATAACAATATTGCATACTTTTTATTACTTATTTAAAAAAAAAGAGCTGAAAAAACTCAATTAATAAAAAGTAGAGGAACTTGTTTTATTTTTCGATTCATCGTCATTGAATCGCGCTTGGGAAGTTAGGTACAAGTAGAATGACAATGTGGTATTCCATCTTCTATTTTTCTTACTTTTATCTACTTGCCAAGCGCGAATTATTCATAAACATTTATACTATGGTTTTATGCCAGCTATAAAATCATTGAAATTCACTTTTTTTTAGCAAATCCGTTGGATCTTCTGTTCTTAAACTGAAGGATATACAAGTTGACGAAGAAGGCTACTATACTTGCACGGCGAGTAATTCAGAACAGCAAACTAATGTCACCTACGAAGTTAATGTTCTTGGTAAGACCCTGAATGTACTGTAATAATAATAGTCAGGCCTTTGAACCTAGATGATATAAATAGTGTCAGGAACCACTTTTAACTCATGCACCGAGAAACGGGACGCTGTAGTGCCTGGGTATGATTTTAGATGGAGTAGGCCCAGCACCTTTACACTATCGTCTTAGCCTAGTCGGCTTTATCTACGGAAAAAATAAGGTCAATAAAAATAAGGCTGACTCAGCTGCGGGTTTCCTCACAATGTATTCTTTCATTGAAGGACTATGTTTTTTCGAATAGTAAAAATCCATTTACGCCAGTAGACGACCGTGTTAGAACACACAATTTTACAGTTGAAAGGCGAGGTTGCTACCGGTGCTCTAAATCCGGGCTAGTGATGATAATTACATACTGGCTTGAACTAATTTCTGCATCGTTTTATTCAAAGTATTATTTGTTAGAAATTATAATTTTTGAAATAAAGACTTATGTTGTTTCTTACATTTTGACTCGACATACCGTTATTATTCTCCATTTTAATAACATAATGAAACAATGAAGGAAATTGTTTTTTTCGTAGCTGGTTATGAAAACAGTTATGAAAATGGACCAAAGGAACTACTTTTACATTTGCAAAGAACTAAAGAGCTTTACAATATTGTTATACCCGTAAATGCTATTCTACAATTTCAGCGGAGCCAGTGATAGAACAAATTTACTGGAATAAGATCTTCACAGCTGTTGAAGGCGATGTGGTTCTGATAATAAAGTGCAAGGCATCGGGAAATCCACCACCAGTTATAAGTTGGCTTAATAATGGATTCTTGGTAGCTACAGGTAGTACTTTCTTATGATATTTTATTTGTTCTCAAACCATAGACGTGAACCATAGGCGTCACCGTGCCTTGATCACGAATAAGTCTGATAGTCGCCGCGCTAGCGTATTCGAGTTATATTGCGCGTCAATGCCAGCTCGACTGCCAACCGTTGTAGTGTCACCGCGTAGTGTATCTCGGATAGGCTGGCGCTACGATACGTTTGCGACTGTCACATTTAAGGCCCAATTACACCATACCATTTTCTTGTACATACCAGTGCAATAGTTGAATGCAATCAATTAATTGCATGGTGTAAACAACACGTAACATTTTTGATCTGTATACAAGTTTTGCTTCAAAACTTTCCTTGGTGGTTGTCAACTTTGTTTAATATATCCGCGTGTAAACAGTTGCTTACAATTCTTGAACGTCAATTATGGCGCTTCAACTATTGCATTCAATTATTGCACTGATACGTACAAGAAAATGTTATGGTGTAATTGGGCCTTCATTCGTGATCAAGGCATGCATGCGTCACATTCAAATCTATTAAATTATTTTAATAATAATCAATAATCTTTATTGAGGACAGTTATTGATAAACTAAGTAAAAATAATAGAAGTCCTACAATTAAATAGGCCGGTCTTATCGCAGAAACGTGATTTCTATTAGACAGACCTTTATTAAAAACTAAAAAAGAAAATGATATGGAAAAAAGAAAGATTACAAAAATACCTATCAATTTCACAGGTGACGACTTTTCAATTGAAAATGGAACAATGATCATGAAAAACATAAGTCTAGCTGCAGCTGGGCTGTACACCTGTGAAGCTAGAAACCGGATAGGATTCGATACAGAGCATTATAAAGTATCGGTCCTTAGTAAGTACCTACTTACCTATTACGAAATTACGTACCTAACAAAGATCTAAACGGTGTTTTGTTGTAGTTGTTAAGTACTGTTGTTTATAAAGGGAAATGTTACCGCTTTGCGACAAATCCATTAAAATAAACAAAAAAAAGACTTTGACAATACCACCGTCTGTTTATCTCGGTACCAGTCTACCAGGCTAGTTTGTCTATCACGTCAATTTTTTTTTTGTCAGAATCCCCACAACCCGGCTCACCAACGTCAAGTATAACTATTGGAGAAGGCAGATCTTCCGTAGTACCATGTGATGTCCCCCACAAGAAGACAGATCAGCTACGCTGGTTCAAGGTATATATCTATCATTATAATAATATGAATAATCATATTTACGACACTACAGTACATAGTGTTATAGAAACAAAACGAGTTAAATATTAACCAAACTTAGAAATGGTGATATATGTATAGTATACTACATGTTTATTGTTATTAGGCCAAATACACATACGATTTGTCAGAAAAATTGAATGAATGAAATATATACTTATTGGGGGGACTTGCATGTCGTAAAACGTACCCTGACTCAGCATAAGGTTGGTTGACTGGCAACAAACGCCGAACTTTCGACAGACGTACTGATTTAAGCTAATATTAAAACGGTGTAGGTAGAGGAAAAAATACCCGTGGTTTAATCAGTTGCACGCTTTGTATTTCCCATTGATTAGGATAATAAGGCAAAACGGTCTCATTACGTCACTGGATTTATCTTGGATTTATCGAAAAACCCTGTCTCTAACTCGTGTTTTGGGCTTAATTAGGGTTTTTCATATTACGAAACATCCGTTAACGTAATGAGACAGAATAATATATCTTAGATAGCTAAAAAAGCATTCCGTATAGCAAAATTATCATTTCAGAATGGTGCACTGATACAAACAGGAGAGCTGACGATATCAAACGCAAAGTTATCCGACTCAGGTCTATATACATGTAGAGTTAGCAATTTTACTATATCAGTCTCTGGGTACACTATGGTAAAAGTCGGATCTCCTCCAAAGTTTATCAAAGATGAGGAGACGACCAATGAGTTCTTTGAGGGTTCTCCGTGTGTACTGATCTGTGAAGCAAGCGGTGATCCTGAACCTAGGGTATGATGTTTTCAATTAACTGTGTTTCAATCAAGTTATCGATTCCTGCCTGATAGGTACTTATATTATAATTTTTTATTTAACTTATTATTTATACAAGGTGTAACATAATTACCCTATAAGCCCCAGTGGGGTGTAATCAGACCGACCACCTGAGTACTTGGACATGTGCAAACTGTCAATAAATCGTAATTGAAATTTACACACAAAAGTACAAAAATTAATATTTTAAAAATTTGCGACTATCCTAAGTGTTTGTTTACTATTTTCGTAAGCCCGTACACACGTAGGTATCCTCCTACCGCATCGCACGAACGTGCATGCTGTGTACATTTTAAGTGCAAGTTACGAGCTCATTTCATGAATGAAAAACTTCGTAATCTCAAAAGTCGTAGAACAAACACTGTTCGCCATGACTTATAAAATACCCCCCTATCAGACTTATAGGATAATTATGTTACACCGTGCATATGTTTATACATTCTGATTAATATATTATGCACTCGCCCCTAAAGTTGTGCAAATTCATAATTCCGTTCATGAAAGACACGGATTTTAAATTTACAAGCTGCTTGTCTTTTCAGATAACCTGGTGGCATAACGGTGAATTAATAAACACGACACTAAATTATCATTATTTTGATATGGAAGTGGGTACTCAAGGGCATTATGAATGTGAAGCTAGGAATGATTTTGGAACTATTACTAGGTCGTTCGACGTTATATCAAAAGGTGAGCTTTCAGAAACGCATGAGATATTGTGTACCTATTATGAACATAAGATTTTTTTTTTTTTCACGGACACTTAACACAACGCCTTCTAGTCCCAAACTAAGCAAAGCTTGTACGATGGAAACTAGATGGCTGATAGAATACATACATACTTTTTTTTGTAAATACATACTTATAATACATAGAAACACCCAGACACAGAACAAACATCTATGTTTACAACACACAAATGTTTGTTCTCGGTGGGGATCGAACCCACGACCCACAGCACGGAAGGCAGAGCTACTACCGACTGAGCCATGACGCCTGTCAAACGATTTTACTGACGATTTTACTGAGTAGACTTAAAAATAAAACAAAAATATTGTGATTTGCTATTTCCAGATTGTTTAATCGATCTAACAAAACAACCTTCAAAAATGCAACCGCTGATGATATCTTCCGATCTTCGCTGGCCTGAATATGACGTCAAAAATGGATTTATGACCATTCGTAAAAACCAATACTTCGCTCTAACTTGCCCGAACCGCTTCAAAGACTTTCCATTACAAACTTTATTTGCATTCTGCGAGGGAGGATCTAAATTCAAAATTCAAGGGAATATTTACGAGTACTCAGACATAGAGTGCACAGAAAAAATAACGCATATTATTGAACGCGCTGGTGATAGTTGTTTTACTGGCAACACTGAGCTACTAAGTGTTAGTTTTGTAGTTAAATCCCAGAGTATTGTAGCTTATGAAATCTGCTTCGACACGGATAGTAACAAGCCTGTATACGCGACGGTGCGTATGCGCAGTTCCACTGCAGATGTCAGCTACTCTGAGAAGAATTGGGCAGATGCCGAAGTTATTGATTTCAATCCTGACGAAGCTTACAAATGTGATAACCAAAACATGGACACTTCGACTGTTTTACAGAGATGGTTCCACAAAGATGACCAATGTTGTTTTAGTAAGAGGATGCTAGTGAGCCCGAAAGATCTGTTCCCAGGAGTCGCGCAAAGAACTGCTTATAGCCGGTTGAATGTTGTCCCTCATTGGAGTACATGCAATGCTGATGTAAGTGCATGTTTAATACTGCGGTACTACTGTTACTAGAGAATAGAAAAGTAATCAAAACTACAGTTTCAAACAATTTCTTTAGCGATTGTAACATATTACTATAGAATTTTCTAAGGAGGCTGCAAAAGTATACTGTTTCAAAATGGTCTTTATCGTGTGAAGTCTTGAAATCTGTTTGAAATCTTGCAATTTATGAGTCGCTTGGCAAGCAACTTATTTTTCTTTTTGTTATTTCAGTCGAACAATTGGAACGAAGTGGAACAAAGAGTACGGACACTGGCAAAAGCTACAGTTAGTGAACTGGTGGTGTCTACCGGAGTAGCTGAAAAATTGACTCTGGCTGACATCAACGGTGCAGATCAAGAGATATTTGTCGTTGACAATAACAGCAATCGTCAGAATGCGGCTAAATATTTATGGAAGGTACTGTATTCTCGTACCACATACGTCGATGTTGTTTAACACACTTATATAACTTTCTATAGATAAAAACTAATGACGTTTTTGTGTTTAGATTCTACCGCTATAAAGTCCTAAAATTGCTCTTTCTAATAATCGCTGACGTTAATCCATGATGCATACATGAGCATACATGAGTAAGCAATGACGGAGACCTTAAGGCGGCCTAAAAAGTCCGTCACCAGAGTTGGCCACTACGTATGACGTACAAACGAACGAGTAATCGATGGAGTCTGATGTCCAGCAGTGAACTTCCACAACTATTACGATGTACGATACAAATATTACGATAGTGCTAATGATATACTGACATAAATCTGTATCATCAGATGTCAGGGAGTACAAATAGGAGTCTAAAGTTTTAACCTCGTTGAAAGAAAGAAGGAAAATACATTTAGTTATTATGACACACAAACGGGCAAAAACATTAAATACACAAAACAAGCAAAACACAAAGACAGCACAAAACATAAAATGTGTATCTCCCGCATCGTTGTAGAACTTAACCTAAAACATTTTGTAGGTGGTCCAAGAACCGGCTTCGAAGTCATCTCTTGTCATCATACAAGTAAACGTCCCGGACTTGGAGCCCTCAGAAGCATCGTCGTATATCCGCTGTCGGGATATCTGCAACACCACAGATTGGATGCGAGGTTCCTCGTGGGATGACGTCGACAAAGGATTAACATACTGCTGCACGCTCAAGGACTTTGAAGATAGCTTTGGTTATGGAGGGTTTTTTGAACCCTTTTATAAGGTTTTAGATGACGTATCTGGAATGCCGGATCATAGTCTAACGTAATGTTTTGATAAGAATAAAATATTTTTCATCCCAGCATCTCGGAAAGAGTATTTTTGCTCTTCAAAATCTGAGTGCAAAAGCCGTTTTTATTCTCTAAAGGACAAAGTAAATTGAATCTAGAACATCGTGTGCACTAAGTTTGTGAATTAAAAAAACATTAAACCTATTTACTGCTACCTCTATGGTGCCGAATATATCGTACAATTTTTTTTTATTTGTTAAAAACTCAGACTCGGAACCTTCTCGGTGTTCTTTTTTCAATTTGCTTTGTACGCGGTTCTTTACGCGGCATTTTTTCACGTCATTGTTAAACCTTATATTAAAAACAAGAAACTTGAAAACAAGTGAAAAAATTAAAATGAGTGATTCTAGCGACGAGGAAGTTTGTTTGACGCCAACAGAATTGACTATTACACTCAATTTAAATAACTGTAGCAACGTTACTTTCAAATTTTCTTAATTATACCTTAGTATTATTTTGTTATAATTTAAAGATTATTCTGTAATACTTACCTGTCACAATGTAGTAGTTAATACCTAAACTGAAATAAAAGTACCTATCTTGTGATTGTAAACGTTTTTTTTTGCATTTAGTCATTTCCTCGCTGAGGTGGAATGAAAAGTTACGTGTTGCACTCGAGTGCAAAGATTTTTCACCTTCTGCTCTTTTGATTCCCTCGGTAACGCTCAGGATTCTAATTTTGAATCAATTTTAGAATCCTTCGCTTGCTCGGTCATTAAAATTGAACACGCGGTTAAAAAGCAACTTTGCACTCTTGTATAACAAATAACTATTGTATTAGGTACATTGAAATATGTAAGTACTTCTTTGCGGTCACGGCAATCTATTATTCGAGAGGCCTACTTTCAACACTGGACTTCTGTAGGTTGATATGATGATGATGATCTATGTTAGGCATGATCACATTGGCAGAATATTGCTCACGCGTAATACTTTCAGAAAAATATCGATGTTTCCTACAGTATTTAAGGGGCATTCCTCGAACCGCACCTAAATGAATCGCACCTAGGCGAAGCGCACCCAAGTACTTCCTCGAACCGCACCTATGAAAATTTAGGGTCTAGTGATGGGGTAAGCAAGTATTATTCACATTTTAATGCATACTTAATTAACTTATTAAAGCGTTATCGACTAGTTAAATTAATGTTAATAACTCCCGCAGCAGCGCACGAAAACGAGAACCTATTTCTGCCTTTACTTTAAATAAATAGATACTTTAATATAAAATTGCGCAAGCTATACTTAGGTATTTTTATTTATCTCCACAATTATTATAAGAAGTACAAGTATTACAGGCTCAGTCGGTATTAGCTCTGCCTTCCGTCTTGTTGATCGTGGGTTTGATTTCCATTTTCAAGCAGGCGTTGAATGAAATGTCGATAACTGTTTAAACCTCAGATCATATAATACTAGGTACACGTTTAAACCATAATCTATCTATCTATCATCAATATATGTACAAAACTTTTTTGAAGCTGACACAGAATCAACGCACAGCCTAAACCATAAGTCCTAGAGGTATGAAATTTGGAAGGTAGTATCCTTAAGTAGTGTAGGGGTGCACTAAGAAAGAAATTTTGAAAAGTCGCACCCTAAATGTAATGGTGTGTACTTACTAAGTGTAAGGGTCTAAAATTAGGATCAAAGATTTTAAACAAATAATGCGTATGCTGCTACCACGTCTCTATAGGACTTATAGTTTAGGATGTACGTTGATGGTCAGTCAGCTTCAAAAGAGTTTTATATATATTGATGATTGATTTATGAGGTTAACCGAAAAGAATTATCTCGCCTTTTATCGTAAGTACCTACTTTGGTTTTCATACGTAATAGACGTAATAGTGTCCGATAAGATGGGGTTTTCAAAAAGTTTAAACGCTAATGAACTGTTGGGTTGTATCAGGAATCAGTAATGTGTAGGTACTTATTTTAATTACTATACTCGTACTTTCTTATCAAGGTAAGCGTCCACGTAAATCCCAAAATACCCAACTGAAAAATAAACCATTGTACATTCGCTTTAAATACGCTATGCTTATCCAGATTTTTGTTAGTTCCGCAGTGTAAGCCAATCAATATGTTACTCCAAACAATACACTCAGGTTTCATCATATTTTTCATGGTGTTATGCATACAGAAACAAGGGTTAACTCACATCATAGTCGGGCCAAAATGTTTAGCGTATGAACCGATCACAGAAACTCCCGAAATCGTTGAAAATGTGTCAACTTTTTATTTCAATAAATATTTACCAGGTAAGTGTTTTTTTTTAAGATTTTTATCTACGTTGCTTTTTTTTACATACGATATCTAATTATGCACATATTACTTGCGTGTATATTATGTTCTGTGATATTATAGACCAACATTACCTTATAATTTAGTCGTAGTAGAATCAAGTTGAATTCAAGGATGTATTAAAACCAACATTTCTTTGTTGATACAAGTAAATAAAGAAACTCATAAGTTTTTTAGCCTTACAAACTGTTATTTAATATTATCTGCATCAGCAATGCTGGGTAATAGGAGAACATTGTAGAATATGTGTCCTCCTACGAAAAGGGAAGATCTTCCACGCCGAGCGACCTTTGGCTCGGGGTCCGAGGACCAATGGATGGTATTCGGTAGTATTACTTATGTTCAAACTCCGTGATAACTTCGTTTGGGCGATCTAGGATATTTCTCATGTTAGTTCTTATGTAGCGAGATAGATGGCGCTACAAATTAATAGAATTAGGTGCGATGACTAACCTTTTCTGATGAGATAGATTGAGAGTTCAATTTTATTTACACCATAGTATATAAGGGTACTTAGGTAATTATATTATACCTACTCATGCTGCGGTGAATTCTGACCATAAACTAAGCTGTGGTAAAATGATATTTTCAGATAGAATAGAAGTGGAGTACGATCAACATATAAGACTGATATGCGACATAGACTTACCTTTCAAAACATGGAGAGCACGTGATAAAAAGTTTACTGAAGGTCTGAGTAAAGACCACACTGTGTTGGATATCAAATCAGTGAATATGAGCTTCCATAGAGAGTACATAACATGTGAAGCAAATCTGTTACCTTATTCCGACTACCCAATAGAGACATATGGGACACATATTGTAATCAGTAATTTAGGTAAGTACATACGTTTTTTTATTAAAAAAATTACCTGCCCTTTTGTAGGTATAGAAACTATAGCATTAAAATTTATTTTACAGCTTCACCGTCGATAAACGCTTCCAACAGAGTAACTGTGATGGAAAACGAAGATACGACGCTGTCGTGCGAGTAAGTCCTCGTTTTTGTTTCATCTCATGTCATCATCATAGTTTGGTTTGAAAGTCACGATAGTAGTGGTAAAACGTTCAGTTTTGAAGTTAGCTGGCTATATTCTTTTTGCAACCTACGTTCTTGCTATTCAAGGAAAATATATGCTATGTATGAAAAGAAAGGGTTTATTAAGTTCGTCAAATATTATACAGTTGGGATTATTTGAGATCTTTTGATCCTCGATCCACTTTTATGTTCAAGAATAATACGAATTGGTAACTATCTCATACAAATTTTGGGATACCTTCTAGCTTTTTTTTACTTTTACAATCATCTCACAACTTCTTGAGGTCAAGATCATCCTGTTTCATTAAGATAGTAGCAAATACAAAGAATCTAGAAGTATAAGCATCTATGTTTACTAATTTTGAGATGATAGCATTAATATTTTAAAAACAGAATTGTTGGAGGCGTGCCTGAGCCAAAAATAAGCTGGCAATTTTTCGCTGAAAATATTAAAAATTTGACGTCTACTGATGAAAAATTGACGATCGAGAACGCTACTTTCGCAAAAGTTGGCTACTACCAATGCATTGCGAAGAATGCTGTTGATAATGCTTCCAAAATTATTGGTATGTAATTTTTCTCTTTTAATTTGAGAGCTTTTTAATACCGATTCCGTTTACTGATCCGACTACCTTTAATTTTCATTTCATTTATTCGATAGATTTTTTTTTACAATTCGTTTGTGAATTTGGCCTAATAACTAAAACATGATTAAATAAGTATGAATATAACAAAAACCTACTCAATTAGGTACCTGCATAATACATATCGCTCCAAAATAGTGATATCTACACACGTAGCTGCCAGCTGCCGCAGTATCAGAGATGAGTTGCTTTGATTTCCAGTCGTGTTATATATACCTATTACACATTAACACCTACCTACCTATCTACAAGAAACGCCGAATAGCAAACCTTATCATCTTCTAAATAAATAAAACTCTTTTGAAGCTGACTGACAATCAACCCACAGCCTAAACTATAAGTCCTAGTGTTAGGAAATTGGGAGGGTAATATCCTTATAAGGGGGTGCACTAAGAAAGAAATTTTAAAAAGTTACACTCTAAAGGGTCTAGAACGCGAGCAACGCCGCGGGCAATGGCTAGTAATTAAAAGAATCTGCCCGGACTAGAGCGTCAACGTAGCAACATGCATGACCCCGTTTTGAAAAACACCCTACCACTACTAAATAATAGAATATTTAATAAATAATAACTTATTTTTTTATAATATGATGTTTGTTTTATTATCATTTTTATTTTTCAGAACTAGTTGTTGAGAAGTTGCCAGTAGCAATCATAGAAGAAGGATCGCAAAAGACTTTTCCATATGGCAATAGTATCGAGTTTACTTGCAAAATAGACGGGTATCCACTACCAAAAGCCGTTTGGTCAGACAACCAAGGAAATATACTACATTCTAAGGTAATCTTTAGCTTTAATATTAAATAGGTACTTACTTAGCAGAATAATAACAAACTAGCTGACCCCGCAGAATTCGTACTGCCTCAACTTTCATATTTTAAACCTTCTCTGGACTTCCACAAATAACTCAAGACTTCTTCTTCTTTGTCGTATCACTCTTGGCAGAGCGGTCGTGGTCGTCATGTTGGAGCAGTGGCCCGTCTCACAATCTTCCGCCATTCTTCCCGAACCGCCGCTTTTCTGGCACATTCGTTCAGATGAACATCAATTGCAGCCTTGACTTGGTCCGTCCATCTCATCGGTGATCGGCCGCGCGCTCTTCTGCCCTCAAACTTCCCCGGCACCACCAGACGTTCAATGGAGACTTCCCCTCGACGCGACACATGTCCAAAGAAAGTGAGATTGCGCGACTGCACTATGGATGATAGACGCTGCTTGATGCCGAGTTCTTGAAGTATAGACTGATTGGTGCGAAATTCAGTCCACGATAATTCAAGCATTCTTCTCCAGCACCACATTTCGAGAGCGTCTATCTTCTTCTTCTCACTTTCTCGAAGAGTCCACGTCTCTGCGGCGTACAAAAATATGGGAAACACTAAAGCTTTCACAAGCCGGCTTTTAGTGGCCTTGGTTATGTTCCGGTTTCTCCAAATTTTCTTGAGTTTGTACATCGCAGATCTAGAAATCGCCATACGCCGCTTAACTTCATCAATGCATCCTCCACTATTGGTAATCAATGCTCCGAGATAGATGTATGATTTAACCACATCACAGTTCGCAATGTTTGTGACTTCAGGCGAGTTATCCCGGACGCGGACCCGAATTTAAGACTAAAATTAGCCATATCGGTCCTGCCGTTCTCGAGTTTTAGCGAGACTAACGAACAGCATTTCATTTTTATATATAAGATTATTTTTCTTTTTGTTTGAACGATGAAAAAATATTTACAGGACTTCTACATAAACCCGCATGAGAAAACTAGTGTGCTGAAACTGCAGAACATGAAAAAATCTAACAACTATACGTGCTCCGCGAAAAATGCCCTCGGCAGCGCAGTGGCCGCCGTGAACGTTACAATCCTGTCACCCTTCGTGGTCCATGAATATCCGGACGGTAAGTGTTTGGAGGGGGCGAAGATCTGAGAAATATAGCTGGCAAACACTGGATGAGAAGAGCCGAAGACCGGGCTCAGTGGCGCGTCTTGGGAGAGACCTATGACCAGCAGTGGACTGATATAGGTTGATGATGATGATGATGAAGTCTTTGGATAGCCTCTACCTCTCACAGGTACTTGGCTTTGCAGTGCGGTACAGTACGACCAATTAAACTGGAAAGTGGTAGGCTCAACGCACGGTGTAAACAGTCTATGTATAAGTACCTGTTTGTATACAACTGGCATGGGTGGGCTATAGATGTTGCGACGAAATGCTTTGAAGGTAAATCTCTGGTTCCTACAAATGCTACAATGTATGTATACCCATATACTTGGTAGAAGTATCACACCTATGTGATTGAGTTGGTTTCATCAAAATGATGACATCGGCTTTTGGACTATGTTTCTTCGATTGTTAAACTTTGTATCATGAAATAATACCTAATGTTTTATCCTAATGTTTTATATAAAATAATACCTAATGTTTAATCTACAGAGAGCAATGATATCTTATGTAATTGGAGAGTGACAGTTTACTACGGACGAATTTTTAACCAACTTAAAACAAAGAGTTTCTCAGATCGTCCGTATTTTTTTTCAGAAACAATAAACGTACACTATGGAACGTCAACCACTATAGTTTGCAACATCACGTCATTATTTCCAATGACCATAAAATGGTTCGGCCCGAAGACAGCAAACTCAACGGAACTGGTAGAAATACACACGGATAAAAAATACGCGATATCAAAGCACGAGCTTAAGATTCGATCTATGGGGTTGGATATGGTTGGAAAGCACACGTGTATAGCGTCTCTTGTATCGAATGTCAATGAGAAGAAGACTTTTACAACCAATGTGCAGATAGATGATTTAGGTGAGTGTGCCAGTATTGCCAGGTGTGTCATACTTTTTTTCAAGCAGTTGTTTCACGCTTTTGTTTTAATATTTGTATAGTTAACATCATATTTAATGTAATAAGTAACTCTGTGTTTATATTATAGTATAGTGTAAAATATTCTCTATTTTTATTGACAAATTATGAGATATTATTTAAAATAATACGACTGAAAACTAGTTACTTTATTTCTTCAGATAAAACTAAAAAGTAAAATGTATTTTTTGGAATGTATTAGTAATGAAAATTATAGCTAAAGCCAATAATAAAACAGAAACTTTAATAATGTAATCAAATTCTAATGTTTATTGTATTTGTAAATCCCAGTTACAATTCCAAAAACAACCATAACTTCTATATAACCAAAGTTTGTCAGTAAAATGTTATATTCTTGTAAAATTTTATTTCGTCCGCCCAATAAAAAAACGTATGTAAAAATGTAACAAGATTGGGCTCAGCGGTATTTATTACTAAAAATATCAAAACGAATATCATAAAAAATTATCTACTCGTAATATTTAGCACAGAGGAGATTATCAAGTATGTAAACTAAACGTGCCAATTCATATCAAAGTACAGGTTAACAGTTTTATTTTATTAGTAAATGATAGCGAACTTGCGTAATTATAAACCGATAGCTATTTTATCTTTTGGAGACTAAAACAACTTGTCCTTATTTTGTTGCAGCTTCTCCAGTCTTGAGTGATATGACAAAAATTGTTGTCATGGAGGGCAATTGGATAACTTTATACTGCAAGTAAGTGATCGTTATGTAGCCATTTAGGGCAAAAGTTGTTATATACATTCTTTCCAAATATGAATTAAAAGAAAAAGTTTATATTGACGGGTTCTTTCAATCCGAACTTTTCAGAAGCAATCTTTTATAACCGGTGTAATTTTTCAAAAATATTTTCAAAACCTTGAACATATCCAAAATAGCTGCCACCCAAGTATATTTTATTATAGAATATTGGGAGGAGTGCCGCAACCTACATTGAACTGGCAAGTCATGGAACACGGTGATTCTACATACTCAGAAACGAACAAGTCAGATGAAGAGTTGGAGCTACAGAATATCACTATAGCAGATGCTGGAAAATACAGATGTCGAGCCAAGAATGCTTTGGGGGAAGTCACAAAAGACAATGGTAAGTTTTTTTTGTGATGTGTACCTGAGCATTTGTGCCAACGTACCTACCTGTGCCACTTAGTATTGAAAAACTTCGTCCGGGGAAGTACTACCATATTTTTGCCGGAAAAAAGTGATGCAAAAAGTAACACCGAGAAAATGGATTTGGTGGAAACCACGGAACTAATTAAAAACTCAACGTAAAATATTTTTGCAGTGGTTCTTGTAAGAAAAGCTCCTGTTGTTACAATCGATGAAGGAAAAGCGGTATCCGTGGAATATGGTAGCAATCATTTCTTTACATGTAGAGTGATTGCGTACCCACTGCCGAGTGTTGAATGGAGCTTAACAGGGAAAAAAAAGGTTGCTAAGGTAAGTGGTCCTAATAACAAAACAAGAATTTGGTTTACAGTGATCCTGCTATTTTTAGAATTTAGTTACATAAAATTGTGACTTTGTTTTCACATTGTTGGCTTCTTAGGAAAAGTATTTATATTGTTAAGTTAAGTTTTTTAGGTGGTTCTGTTATACCCGGTAGAATTTTATTTCAATAACACATAAGTCATTTTTGTATTTTAATTTTATTTGTCAATTCCAATTCTTATAATTTTTTTTATAACACAATAGTTACTAATAATATTTGTTTTCTAATTATATACCTACTAACAGTATTATAAACGGACTAGTACAAGTAGAACATGGCCATACTTGTACCATTAGGCAGTGCCATTGATGGTACAATCGGCACCGGCAATTAGTCCCATTAGTACCATGATAAATAAAACTAGGATGCCGCCTTGGTTTACTTACATTTTAAGACAGGTTATTTTTTCAGGATACCACGATACACGAACATGAAAAAATCCGCAAAGTATCTGTAGAAAACATTATTAAAAATAATGTATATAATTGTTACGCAGAAAACGTCCTAGGTTATGACGATAGCAATATTAATGTAACAGTGTTATCACCATTTAAAGTTCACCAAACTCCAACAGGTACGAACCTCTTCTACTTAAGTATGTGTATTCTATCAGCCATCTAGTTTCCATAGTACAAGCTTTGCTTAGTTTGAGACTAAAAAGCGTTGTGGTAAATGTCCGTGAATATTTATTTATTTAAGTATACTCTCTCACTCGATGTACCTAAGCTTACAATTGTTACACCGCGTTTTGTTTTTTGCATTGACAAGCAGATTGAAATTCGATCGAAAGAGACAAAACACGGTGTATCTTTTCAAAGCTTACATCGAGTTATGTTCATATAATGAACTCTCAAATAATAATATATTTTCAAATACGGTCTTTCTTATAAACGCCTTCTAAGTAGCGCTCGTGGCGCGACGTAGCTTGCTTGGTCAATCTTCACCGATTATTTTAGATAAGCGGTGTTCTACGCGGTCACTATTTGGATGGGTGACCGTTAGTGGCATTTACACTGAGCGCTTCCGAGTTGCGGAAGGCACGTTAAACTGTCGGTCCCGGCTCTAGAAGTCGTTAAGCTATGACGGAGGCACCAGAGTTGGCCACTAACTCATACGAACTTGCTTGCTTACCTACCACTGTTTATTCGACACTATCTAAATAAAATGAAATGGCATTATTTTAGGGTTACACTGGAATGAAACCCTTGGGTCCATAGGAGAAGCACTCACTCTCACTAATACCATAAAGTTTTCCCACCTATCACCATAAGCATAAGCAGGTCAACATGTAATATATTTAAGTACCTACCGTTTGATTCTGCATCCAGAATTTGTATAATGTTTTTTTTTATTGAGTTGCCCTTTAAGAATAATAAGAGCAATCGTATAGTACGCATACTATATACCAACTCGTAGGTCACCGTGGCAAAATGTCTGACATAAATCGAATAGTTAAACAGTTGAATCAAAGTCTAGCTCTGTCACTGTACAACATTACCTGTTAGGTAGATGACAGCAATAATTTAAACAGCTGATTAACGTTATGCAGCGATCGTAAGTAAGGGGGCTATTTATCTACGTGTTACATCTCGATGACGTGTTAGGTGCTAGTACGTACTGGGAGTAATTTTGTTCTTAGTTTAATCACGTTTAATTAACCTTTTAACTGAATTTGAAAATAAAATAACTATAAATAAATAAATAAAATAAATATTCACGGACACTTAACACAACGCCTTCTAGTCCCAAACTAAGCAAAGCTTGTACGATGGAAACTAGATGGCTGATAGAATACATACATACATTTTTTTTTTGTAAATACATACTTATAATACATAGAAACACCCAGACACAGAACAAACATCTATGTTTACAACACACAAATGTTTGTTCTCGGTGGGAATCGAACCCACGACCCACAGCACGGAAGGCAGAGCTACTACCGACTGAGCCATGACGCCTGTCATATACAATAATATGTAATATAAATATTCTAATTATCGACAAAAAATATTAAAAATCAGCTATCTACTTCGTAGTAGGTACGCTGATAGTTAGTAAGCCATTAGCATGTATAATTGTAACAACTTACTGTTAGCTGACCATACTCAATAAAATATAAAATAAAAATACTTGGGCGTGCTGCCTTTCGTTATATACCTTTCGTAATAATCAGTTTTTTAAGTAGATATATTTTATAATTTCAGCAATCACCAATGTTCACTACGCAGCATCGACAAACCTGGTCTGCAATGTCACATCTTCATTTCCCATGAGGATTAAGTGGTATCATAACTCATCAGAGGTCCACAACTCTGACAAGCATACTATATCTGCAAATGAAACCGTTCTGCATATTGCTTCTGCAGATTTAGATCAGGTTGGAAGTTATAGATGTGACGTAACTCTTGTGAATGATGATTTGCCAAAGGAGGCTTTCACAACTGACTTGCAGATAGATGACCTTCGTAAGTACCTACTGACTGCGTTGTAGGTTATTTTATTCATGACTAGCTTCCGCCCGCTATTTCGCGTCCCGTTGGATTCCGTTGATTTTCCGGGATAAAAAGTAGCCTATTTGTTAATCCAGGTCACGGACAATAATATATTCCAAGTTTCATCCAAATCGGATTAGTAGATTTTGCGTGAAAGATGTACAAACATACGTTACATACATACATCCATACATACATCATCGAAGATGTATGTATTTTTTTTATGATAAAGTCACCTTAGCCATATATAATTGTCTATATCTTTATATAGTCTTCAGAGTTATTAGTGACGCTTTCTTCGAGAAATTATGGTGATTTAATATAGACTTAGATGTATTTACTTACCTATTATTTTCTATAATTACCAAAAATGCTTTTAAATCTTCTTTTTTTTTATGATAAAAGTAATGGAACATGCTGATAGCTCACCTGATGTTAAATGGTAACTTCTGCCTATAACAATGCATTACCTCACAGAGCAAGTCCAATGAGGACGTGCCCTGTAAGACAATGCACTGCGTCCATCACTCTGAGACGTAAAGATCTTGAAGTGTCATGTGCCTGTAATTACACCGGCGCCCTTACACTTCAAACCGGAACACAGCAATGCGAGCAACGTTGCTTGGCGGCAGAAATAAGTACGGTGGTAATACTTCCCCGGACGAGCTCTCACAAAGAACTTTACTATTACTATATATGTCAGGGTTGATAAAATAGTTTTTTTTTCAGGCGCTCCAGTAATAACAGATTATAATGGTCCAATCACTGTGACAAAGTTTGAAGATCTATCATTATATTGCAAGTAAGTCTATAAAAGTATCCTAATGTTTTTAACCACCGAAAACGGAAGGGGTGTTATAAGATTGAGGACGTTGTTTATCTGTCTGTGTACTTGTAGCTCTGAAAGTAAAGGTTTGCATGAAGTTTTGGGATATTTCTTAGCCATGTTTGTTGAAAATTGGTAGAAATTATAAAACTAATTTTGAGAATGGTATAAGTTTCATTGAAATTGGTCCAGTAGTTTAGGCGTTCTCCGCGAACAAACAAACAGATGAACAGACGAACTCGATTTTCAGAATCAGAATCATTTATTTAGTGCATATATAATTTATCCATATCTTTAACTTTGGTTTTTGGCTTTTTTACCGTTTTTTAATAGGTAGTATAGATAAGAGCGTCATTTTTATACAATTCGTGCTTTTTACCCTACAATGTTTTTACTGTGCTTTTCAGAGCAATGGGCAACCCTGAACCAGTTGTCACATGGACAGTAAGCGGATATACATTAGCAACAGGTGAAAAAATATGCACCAACAACGTAGGGCCAAGCCAAGCGGGTACATACGTATGCACGGCTACAAATATTGTTGGGGTTGACAGCCGAGCAATACAAGTTTCTGTATACTGATAATTTTTCGAGACAGGCAGAATTCCGCTCGTCATAAACTCAGCCAAAAAACCCTACGAAAAAAAAATCCAGTGTTATCATAAGAGAAGGTAATTTGCCTCATTTCGGATCAGGATGTTTTGGGAGCTCATTGTTCTTGGATGAACAGCGCAGCGACTGTAATATAAAATGCTCTAACATCAAAACGTCCTCAATTTAAAAAGGTTCTACTAATTCTGGTCCAAATAATCACCGTTATACCGAGTTTTGATAAACTGTCATCTATGCAAAAGTATTCCTTAGGCCGGTTTCTGAGATCGACCGACCGTCGTCGGTGCGTACGTCGATCGCGCTTGTCATTTGTATTGTTGAGTTCACACTATGCCGCAGTCAGCAGGTACTTGGGCAGGGAAGTGGGCACAAGCATACTGTGAACACGATGATGCCTCTGTCCCGGCTCCCGGCCCAAGTTCCTTGCTCTCTAATGATAATAAAGGCGATGTTACTGTGGCAATAAGTCCGCGGCAATGATGCCAGCAGCGGCATGGGCATAGTGTGAACGCGGTAGTTGAAAATTCTCAAGTTATTACAGAGCTTGACCGACCGTACGTATTTTGCTACTATTGTCAGGAACCCGATGGTACGCACCGACGACGGTCGGTCGGTCAAGCTCTGAAACCGGCCTTACTCCAAACATCAGTTAGTACTTATTTATTACCAATCGTTATACAGGAAATTAGATCAGCCCCGAAATATTTTTTCTATTGTTTTCTGTTCGGCACAAAATGCAATAAGTTACTTAGCAAAAATATAGGAATGGTTTTACACTTTAGAAACTTTTGAAAACACCATTGGAAAAGTTCTTCACATTAATAGTTTTTAGGTATATGTATAGGTATAATCGTTATTTACTTAAGTAGTTAAAAAAATAGAACAATAATTTTAAGTATTATCTATACAAATATTATAAAGAGGAAAGGTTTGATTTTTTGTTTGTTTGTTTGTTTGTTTTTGTTTGTTTGTTGAATTGAATAGGCTCCGAAACTACTGGACCGATTAAAAAAATTCTTTTACCATTAGAATCCTACATTATCCCTGATGAACATAGGCTATATTTTATCCCGGAATTCCCACGGGAACGGGAATTACGCGGGTGAAACCGCGAGGCGCTGCTAGTTATCATATAAACAAATACAATTTTGTATGCTTTATACCTTTGTTTTCTTAAACCTTTGTACATAATAATTATAGTCACCTATGTAAGGGTGAAAAATAGGTGTAAGAAAATAACTCCCAAAAATTTAGTTTATACATAGTATTGTATGGTCTGTGGTTTATACATCAACACAGTATCAAAAAAATATAGGTTACCAACCAAAATCTAATGAAAAAGATAAAACCCAGTTTTAATTAATCTATTTTTAATAAAAATAATCAGCTTTCAAATTGATGTTCAAGGTTGCGACACTGACATTATAAAACTAATCCACAATGATTAGGTGTTACAAATGTTACAATGGCTGAGATTTTGTTATTTTGCGTATTTAATATGCAAGGATATAACCATTAATAATCTAGATTGGCATGTGCAAAGGATGGGTATAGAAACCTGGGTATGTAATTATTATGTAAATGGCTGATACCCGCGATTTCATACTCGTGCGAAATCACCAAAATATCTGTCAACCAGCGTACAATGAACCTCGCAGCAAATGGTTGCTTTTGGTTTAGAGAGTTCAAGCTGTATCTAAGAATCCACGTCTTTGATTTTAATAAAATATAGCCTATGTTTCAATCTAGAAAAAGGGCTTCTGAATGGTATAAGTTTCATTAGCAAGCATTAGTTTTTTGCTTGTTTTGGCATGATCCGCGAACAAACAAACAGACAAACAACAAACAAACAAGAAAACTTGATTTTCGGAATCAGAAGAGTTTATTTAGCAGATCTGCATATTATTTAGTTTATTCATATCTTTAATTTTTAAGTTTTTAGCTTTTTTACAGTTTTATAATAGTTATAGATAGATAGGAATACTTTCAAAAACTTAAAGAAGTAAATGTGTACATCAATATGAGCAATTTTTCTGAGCTCTGAAAATAAGTGTCAGTGTAGCGTTTTACTTTTTAGGAGTCGTACTTTTACACCCGCTATAATTAGGTGGCTTCAAATTTTTTATGAAACATGTCGAAACGGGGTCATTGGTATTCGACATTACACAAAAAAAAATGTCGGCTGCATGTGCCAAATGATTATATCTATCTTTTGAAACGTCGGCCTACTCGATATGCAAATAACTGAATTTCATAGAGGTAATTTACGTACAAGACGTGATCGTGTGATGATATATACCCATACCTTTTCATAAAAAAAACTAGGTATGTACCTATTCATCCACCAACTGACTGACAGTCTTGTATAATCGTGTTCCGCAGTTTTTCTTTTTCAAAACTCTTCAGTACAGGAATACTCCTTATCCTTGACGGTTTCACCATTAGATGATGATGATGATGATTTTTGCAGTTCATTGGGATTATTCTATTGATTGTGAACACCACAAAAAATTCACAAGAAAGGAAAATACACAATGTTGTGTTTTTTCCAGTTATAACTGCCAAACTACCAAACCGAATTTGGTCAAATTTTTAATGGGACTAGTCTGAAAGTAAGTACTTATACCTTTTTAGATTAAAAAAAAATCGATCGATTCGAAAATTACGTAGTTCTGAGGTAACAAACATTAAAAATATAATTATAGTATAAAAAATTATACAAAAGAATTGAGAACCTCCTCCTTTTTTGTAGGCGGTTAAAAACAGCTGCAATTTTTGTAATCTACATTTTTTTTCAGATCCACTGCGTATTCAAATATTTAAATGGGATTGGTTTAGCGCATTACTACTTTGTGTGCAGTATGTCATTCCAATACATGCGTTATTCGTTTTCAAATTAGCGTTACTTTTGCAATGAAGATTTTGGCAATACTGAAGGTTGTGACCTATAGTTGCGTATTTAGTTAAAATTTAATATAAATTATCATCAAAAAATAACCTGCCATATTGTCTCGTAAACTAAATTTTATTGCTTCGAGCCAACCTCTAGTAATGGCTTCAATCTCTGGCTTTAAGTTTTATTATTACGTAGATTTTGTTATGGTCAACCATACCCAGTTCCATCTGTGCTTTACAATATAAGACTCTATCTTGTAACTACTTGGGGTCAAAATAGATTGAATAGTGTTTTATGAATGAACGACTATAAAAGGGTGTGGTGCATTAGCGATTCTAATCCTTTTATGAATACACTAGTGTGTGTTAAATGATCAAGGTTGTATTTACAGATACGAAATTGTTGCAAAAGTCTTTTTTTTTGGGTAACAAACAGTGCAATATTATGTGCGACAATATATAAACCAGTCTTATTATTATTAAAAATAATTAAAGTTAAAATGTAGGTACTTACATAATTTTTATATTTATTACATTTATTAGAGAAATTTTGTAAAATTATACAAAAAATTGGTTTTCTCATAAGTTGGAAACTTCGGTAACATAAAAATTTTCCTTCGGTATGATAAAACTTAATAGCCCTTCATACTTTTTTGTCGTTTCGAATAATCTTCGCCTCGACTCAACCTCGAAATCGTGCCTCCCGATAGTAGGCATCTTGCTACTAAATCCATAGTAATAAGGGATTTTGAGACAATTATTCTCAAAAAAATCCCCTTAAATGGGAAAATTTAAAGGGTATTTTGGAACTAACCCATTTAGTACCACCAAAGCACGATTTCGAAGTGCGAGGTGAAGATTATTCGAGATACCGACTAAACATTTTCTTAGTCGGTATCGGCTTTGATCATATTGTGACCTTATCGTCCGACTTAGACAAAAGGCGAAACTTTCGTCACATTAACACAATAGCTTGGATCTCAAAAAATCTTGACTGTTTGACCCCACATAATAATTGACCCCTAATTTGGTAAGACATGATCACTCGATGCAACGTGCATCTGACTAAGAACAATATTCAGCTCTTTACAAATCAGGATTGTTATTTGTAGCTAGTAATTTTGTTGGAAATCTAGAGTTCACTGATGGTCTACTTATACAAATAGGCAGGTATAAAGGGCCAATTAATTGCGATAAAACCACAAATTAAGTCTTTTTGTGACTCTAATGATATCCCAACGAAATCTTTAGTATATTTTACGTTGAGTTAAGCTTGAAACGGCGCTATAGGTAGGTTAAATGTTCGATCCGCACTGAGAATAAACATTTTTGTGTAATGAACTGAGAAGTTTACAAATGTAATATAATACAACTAGACAATTTTATTTAGTTTTTTTTTTTCATGTGAAAATTTATGCAGTGTGCATAGCATGTTTTTACATATAGTTTTTTTATATATTTGACCGTTCTATTTAAAAGTATGTTTTTAGTGAGTACTAAAAATATTAAAAAGACCATGAAAACTTTATAGCTAATCAATTTAATAAATTTTAATAGGCAATCAAATCACGTCAGGTCATATACACATTTGTATAAATTCTAAGATAATCTTGATGAACACGAGAATCTCGTAAATCAGTTTTGCTGTAAAATTGACATTCCAAAACTAAATGTTATATTGTAAGGTCGATAAAATAAACAGTAGCAGATTATGAAATAAAATAGGCCAAGTGCGAGTCAGACACATGTACCAAGGGTTTCGTGCAATTGATGAATGAATGAATGAATGAAAACGCTTTATTGTACATAAATAACACCGAAACATATTCCTATGATATAAACAAAACAGGTTGCATTAAATGTACAATGGGTGTAAATTGATTTATTTAGTAAGTATTTATTTATTTATTTTACAGAAACTGGATACTAACTACAATCACTATCTACAACAATTCTATCAGCAATCTAGTTCCCATACACAATCAGCAATAAATAAATAAATAAATATTCACGGACACTTAACACAACACCTTCTAGTCCCAAACTAAGCAAAGCTTGTACGATGGAAACTAGATGGCTGATAGAATACATACATACATTTTTTTTTGTAAATACATAGTTATAATACATAGAAACACCCAGACACAGAACAAACATGTTTACAACACACAAATGTTTGTTCTCCGTGGGGATCAAACCCACGACCCACAGCACGGAAAGCAGAGCTACTACCAACTGAGCCATGACGCCTGTCAATATAGCTCTGCTTAGTTTGGGACTAGAGGGCGTTGTGTGAAATGTCCCAGGATATATATTTTATTTACTAACAACTACTAGATAGAACGTTTCAGTCGTCACACTTTAACGAATGACACCTAGATATTACAATTTGGTTTGATAAAACCTCCCTAGCAGACGAACTACCGGTAAATTTTATGAGAATCTTTTTACATTCCTCGAGTAAGGAACCCTATTAGCGGGCCTAATACCTAAAAATGCTGTCCTTAACTACAGCATAGAAAAATACTAAGTATAATTTAAAGGTTAGGTAAGTATTTGCGATCCATCGATTTGTTTGATTGTTTCATTGAGTTTATTAGCCAAAATTGTAATCCAATTAAAAGCAATTGCTATGTCAGCAAACTTAAAAAAACATTTTAATCTGAATTATTATTGTACCAATAAATTATTTTTTTTTGATTATGTCGATTTGTAATCTCTGGTTGTTATAATAGTATTATTATAATAGAAAATTTCACAATGCAAGTGACCCCTGACTTCCTTTTCTACGACAATGGAATCTAATTAAGTGATATCACATTTCTTGCGATATTTCTATTGATTAACATAAATTATATATAGAAATTATTATATTATTGGGTTTTAACCAATTTTAGAATATAAACTGTACCTATTCTTAATGATAGTCGTCACAATTAAATAAAAATAAAATATATTTATTTTCAGTACAAAGGTTTACAAAGCAATCTTATAGACATTTAAATTAAGTACTTATTTAGTTATGTAGTCGTTAAAGATGGTTTTATTTTATTAGTACTCGATGCAGAACTAGATGGCGCTGCTAAATTTATACGCACTGTAGAACGCGCTAGCGTTGCGTTTTGTGCAACGGGCCGCGTTGGTAGTAATAGTTTGAATAAATAGACTCACTACATTACTGTTTTGTGTACACTCCCCCCTCTCGAGGCCTACCTATTAGTCCATATACATAGTAGTTGCTTTATAACTAAACCTTTGTGGAGTATATGCATTGACTCCTCGTATTTTGCTTAAAAATTGTTTACCTGACTGTACTCAACAGCTTCCATTTGATTTTATCCGAAACGTCAGGAACAAAAATATTAAAATCTAAAGTGACAATTGGGAGAATTTCTCCCAATTTTTTTTCTCCGAAACGTCGCTCTATCTAAGTAATAATAAAATAAATAAGTACGCTCTCTAGTCCTAAACTAAGCAAAGCTTGTACTATACTATGGGAATTCAACGTAAAAGCTCGATGTTTCTATTATCGATATTAATCTAATTTTATCGACCCTAAAGCTCGATATTATTACTATCGACACAACTGAGCACTAGTGCGCAAGCGGATGCGGTCAAGAAGGCCTTCACACTCTGTGCCCTTTGGCTGAGGATGCTCTGACATACCGTTCAAGGTGCTACATTATCGAACTGTGGGAAAACTAGGAAATCTTAGACACCATTTCAATTAGTTTATTACCCGTGACAATTACATGCCACTGTATTGGTACAGGTTGTTCCAAAAAAGGTACTTAGTGTTAATTAAAAAAAAATGAAAATATATTAGATAACTTTTTACTTTTTCTAAAGGCTGTTTTTGGTCACGTGGCATGGCAACCTTACTAGTCAAAAGATTATTATGGTTGAATTGGGTTGAATCTATTGCTTTTATTAAGTTGTATTATTTCAGTTACAATGTTACCCGTAATTTTGAACCACCTTGTAGAATAAGTAGATCATATTATGTAGTGTACATACACTTATTTCACATTACACATAATGCACATTAATAAAATATCAAGGATTGTCATTAGCTGGTCGATTTACATGCTGTCGGTTCTTTTGAACTATTTTTCTCTAATTACTACAAATTTAGCGCAATCTGTTGATTATTTGAAGACACGGTAAACAATGTTCCTAACCTATGAATAAACGTCGTGTTAGCCTGTTCTAAACCATATCGATGTTTCATTTTGTTAGGTTATGGGCCCAGCACGCTTCCATGCACAGTGCCACTCTGAAAACAAAATACTCACGAGTGTAATTTCCAGGTATGGTAGATATCTCTTGGCACTCAAGATAGGTAACCATTTGCACTTACTGTACAAGGAAAGTAATCAGAGGCATGTCCAAAACTATATAATTGGTCAGTTCTCAGATCATATATTAAGCAATACTGGTTCAAACAGATTAGGTATTAGTTTTTATTTAAATTAAGTACAAAATAAATTTAGTTACTTATATATCAATTTTTTTTTTTCAGAAATCCTAATTTTGTAAGACTTGCATCCGCATCGACGATAAAAAATGATTTTTTAGTGTGATCATGATATTTTTTTAGCGCACGATTTAACGTAAAAAGTTGAATTAAACTAGGAAGTATAGGCAGTTCTTATGAAATAGGTAATCAACCGATATGTCTACTTAATTAGAGGCTTAGAATATTTGAGATTAAAGGTATCGTCGGTAGGCAAAGTGAAAGATATATTTTTACCATTGGAGGTTCTGTGATCCTAAAACGAATATATTTTACTAGCACTTAATTGTTATCGTTTCTTATTTATAATTTAAAAAAGAAAACAATTCGAGATTTCGCGTTTTTAATAAATTGGGAAAGCAATTCAGAAAAACAGATCAAAAAGCATATAAAACAGATCAAAAAGCATATAGCTTTATAAAACAAATAAGAACATGAAGGGTTTTAAATTATAAATAGATAGATAATATTTTAATTTAATATTGATAGTTCTTATAATCTAATAATATATAATCTTTATTTCAAGTAACAAGTTATGTAAAGAAACAAAAACATAGACCCATAAAATATTTTACATACAGACTAACATAAAATTATAAAAACTTCCTAAAAACTAGTATTATAATGTTTCCTGAGATAGTTAAATATTTTCGAAATAACTGTACTTACGTTGAAACCATCAAACTTTTCAATATCCTTATTATGTTTCCGTGTTATGATTTTAACCTAATCATTGAGATCCGATAATTCAATAAACTGCAACTAATTTCGTATTAAGTATATAAGTTACACTTTATTTATTAACTAATTTAGTTTATCAGCATGAAGCTCTGTCATATTGTCTTATATTTAAAAAAAAGTGAGTATTCTAATCAGCAATCTAGTTCCCATAGTACAAACTCTGCTTAGTTTGGGACTAGAGGGCGTTGTGTGTAATGTCCAAGAGTATTTATTTATTATTATTATTATTTATTTTATCTAAATAATAATATTTTTACGAGTGGATTTCACCTAAAGAACATCAAAAACTGTGATGGGTGCTATCACCAATACAAATAAGTATTTATTTATAAAACCGCCCAATATTTAACCTTTCGCAACCGCTAAACTGGTTCTGAGTTTTCTTTTTCGTTTTTATCAAAACTAGCTCGAAGAAAAACAAAAATAATAGTCACGCTCCATTTATAAGCCACTGAATAATTAATAGCACAAAACATTATAGAAGTGAATTATTTTTGTTACACTAGTAAAAATATTATTATCAACATTCTTAACTCACTTTAGTCATAAAACTCATTCTCTATTTACTATCACTGCAACTTATAATTATAAGCACGTACTAAAAAATATTGTAATTTAGCATTTAGCTTAATCAGCACATTAAGATTATATTTTAGCATTTTAAGCCAAGAGTTGCGACAGGCACAGGTATGGATCTTATGTAGATCTTATGTACGTATCCATGATCCCAATATTTCAAGATTTTTACATGATAATAATAACTAGATCGTTTATTTTATCTCTACAAAACAAGGTAGAACATCTAAAAAACTGACCAATCGTTTTTTTCACATGGGTACTGGGTTATCGAGTTTCACTTCTATACCATTTTGTATCACTACTCTGACTAGTGCTTAGAAAAATGGAATTCCAGAACGATACAAATCTTATGTCCTTTTGTGAATAAAACAAAGGCGCATTCCTATATAAGCACTCACATAATGAGGCACGTATTGAGTATTGACTAACGCCAATGTCTGAAACCTACGTTCTCTAGAAAGCGGCTACTGTTTTATGACAGCCGTTATGTGCATTGTATTTCACTTTTGATTGAGTTACCTTAAAAATATCCCTTCTGATAAAGTTACCGAAGCAAGATACCAAAGAATGTTGAAATGCGCAACAAAGATTTTGCGATAAAAATTTTGTATTCGTGCGTAATAAAAGACTACGTACACTTCACGATTGCCAAGAATCGCAAACCGCTAGAACTAGGTTTTGGTCTATATATATCACTTCAATTCTGATTTTAGGCTCAGGGTTTGGCATTAATATTTATGTATTTATATACAAAATCTGATTATACTATACATTAGGTGGCTATACATTTAAAAAGCACTTGCTTGACATTATTGTTTGTTAGAACTTTATAATCGTGCACTACAACCAGTATTTCAGTAAAGCAAGTAAGCTCGTATGAGTTAGTGGCCAACTCTGGTGACGGAGTTTTTAGGCCGCTTTAAGGCCTCTGTCATGGCTTAACGACTGTTAGAGCCGGGTAATACGAGTATTTCAGTAATTTAACGCTTCTTGCTTCGAAGGAAACCAAAGATCGGGTGATAAAATGGTTGATGCATATTGAACAAGAGATACTACTTACTGGTTAAATCTTCTTGTAACTGTGTCAAAGGTCCATTTCTATTTTTATCTGCAACTATGTGACGGCAATGTAAATGAGTTTGGGTTTTAAAAACTTGTTAGGAAACCCGCGGCTTAGTCAGCTCCGCACGTATTGATAAGGCCGACTAGGCTGAGAAGGTGGTATGGCTGCTAAGCAAACTTTATCATCATCATCATCAACCTATATCGGTCCACTGCTGGACGTAGGTCTCTCCCAAGACGCGCCACTGAGCCCGGTCTTCGGCTCTTCTCATCCAGTGTTTGCCAGCTACATGTCTCAGATCGTCACCCCACCTAGCCGGAGGGCGTCCTACACTACGCTTGCGTAAACGCGATCTCCACTCGAGTATTAGTTTGCTCCAACGATTTGTAGGTTCTGCGGCAAACATGGCCAGCCCACTGCCACTTCAGCTTACAGATCCTCTAAGCTTTGTTGACCAAGCAAGCTTACTCTATCTAAAACATGGCGCTGCACCGTCCCATAGGGGCATGGGTAAAATAAAGTGACTCCAGACACTGTATAAATCAACTGGATTAGAGTCAAATGCCTAATTATTATAAGGCTAGATTTAAGACAAGAAAAAAAATGGTTAAATAAAACAAAATCTGGGGCTACTAGTAAAAATATAATTGGGGTTCTGTTGAGATATCATAAAGTTACAGAATGCCATTTTGAGACTACTGTGACATCCCAATAAAAAAATTAAAAACGATAGATATTCAATTCCCCTGATCTCTATCATTATAAGACAAGGATATTTCTTTGAATTTTTTGTCTGTTACCAACAAGGCGCTCATTGTTTTAGCGCCTTGTAGGTATCAGGTATCTACTATTTCATTCTACAGTTGAAATAAAAGACATCAACACTTTACCCTTACGCAACAGTATTTTCGTGGTATTGTTTAGAAACCCACACGTTAGCAGAGGGGCGATAATTGAAAACCCATTGACTTCTGATTTTATCAGCTTGGTAAGTTGAGCAATCTGCTCGAATAACCTGCAATTTTATTGTTTCAAATTAGAGTATTTTGGATTATAATCTTTTGAAAGGCGTATAAATATAGATGTTTTATTATGTAAACCGAAATCATGATTTTTTTTATATTGGAAGGCGTATGGCCTATATCTATCAGTTGACTTCTTGCAGACACGAGTGTTATAAAGAAAAAATCCCTCGCATTAATGCATCGGGGAATAAAGAAACCTTTTGTGAGTCAGCTTTAGAACTCTAAAGCTACCCAATTAACAAGTCCAAAACATTATTAAATTTCGAAATTGTTAATGCCACCTGCTGATAAACCGATCGATAACATAAATAGTTATTGATCATTATACATAGTGATGGGAGCTGACGTACTATATCAATAGATGTCATGACCTTATGGTGGTGGACTGTCGAGTTGAGACACGATACAATAATACGAGAATATTGTCATTTGAAAAATCCAGAGCAGCAGAGCCTATGGTTTTCTGGGCTTTTTGTTCAAACGAACTAAGATTACCAACTATTTGTAGCAAGATTTCCTCTGCCGCCAGTCGCCGTGGTAGCTCAGGGGATTTTCGGACAAAAGTTCCAGAAATCCCCTACGCAGGGGATTTAGTAAGGGGATTTCTGGATTGAGCCCACAATATCGATGCAATTTGCAGTTTATCTCAGTTATAGTTGAAAAAATTGTCTGTATTTTATTCAGGAACATCGCGAGATCTCAGTTCGCGATAAACCACAAAATTAGGTGAAAAAAAAAACCAAACATAATAATATCCTTCACGGGCCGAATTCAATTGTGATTGAAAAAAAATACTTTGAAATGATTTTTTATTTAAATATCTATCACTAAATACTTCAATAATATAATTGATAATCAATAATATAATCCTCACCATCCAAATGTTGCCTGGAAGAGATCGCTATTGAGCGATAAGGCCGCCCATTGTACATTTAATGCAACCTGTTTTGTTTATATCATAGGTTTCGGTGTTATTTATGTACAATAAAGCGTTCTCATTCATTCATTCATTCATTGATAAAGTTGGTAATTGAGCTGCTGAACGGAACTCATTCGAAAATATTTCTACAGGGTACTACTTAGAACCTTATACTTTTACACTGTGTAAAAAGTCAAACCTGAAAAACAATGGAAGGGTGAAAAGAAAGTATCCATATAAACCACTTTCTCGGTGTAAAAGCAACAGTGGGAACGCAATAACTAGTTCACTAGGTTTCTAAACGAAAAAAAAAAACTAAAGCAAAACAATGTATTATTATTTTAGGTCAAAAAACTTGTTTGGTTCAAAAGACATATTTTCTAAACCTATGAAAATAATGTATTTTCTTTTTGTCATACTCTACCTACGCGCTCGCATTTGTTGTTTGCGACTACAAATTTTAAAAATTATATTTAGTAATTTTATATCTTCAAAAGTTGTTGTAAGGTTCGAAAAGTTGTTTGACGGTTTTCAACATCGCAAAGATTTGTGATAATGTCTACCATGCATAAGGACGATAGGGCTCGTTGGGTATTTTTTTTCCATCGGCGACACCAGTGGGCCAGCCGGTGGGCTCGGTGGGAATAACCCAGTTTTAATAATACCCTTGAGTATTTCTAGAACTAAAACGTGTAGCTAAAAACGTGCCTACATAGCCCACGTTTCGCATTTAGCCAAAGCATTATATTTATTTTAATAATAGTTCTTACAAACCAAAATTAAATGTTAGTGATGACATTCTCATCATAATAATAGTATAGGTTCAATAAAATGTTACTAATAGTCATGGGTGCCGAAAATGGTGTGTGAACTACGGCAATGATTACTAACGCAATGATTACTAACCTATGAAGTAAAGTCTAACATTGTCGAAATGCGTATATAATTTTGTCTATTAGGATTTAATTTACCCTGAATTGCATTAGCTTTAAAATTTGTGCTTTACTATACCTTAACCGGCTAGATGAGGTGACGATCTGAGACATGTAGCTGGCAAACACTGGATCAGAAGAGCCGAAGACCGTGCTCAGTGGCGCGTCTTGGGAGAGACCTACGTCCAGCAGCAGACCGATATAGGTTGATGATGATGATGATACCGAAACTATAGCTAGCGATCTTCTTGCTGAGATTTTCCCTAGTGACTAATTTGTCTTTTATTTGTAACTAGCTGTCGCTCGCGGCTTTGCTCCCGTGGTAGCAGCATACGGTTAAAATCTTCGATCCCAACTTTAGACCCTTTAGGGTGCGACTTTTCAAAATTGCTTTTTTGTGCACTCCTACACTATACAAGGATACTACCCTCCAAATTTCATACCTTAATAGGACTTATAGTTTAGACGGTGCGTTGATTATCAGTTAGCTTTAAAAGAGTTTTATATATTAGAAGATTGTTTTATGGTGTGCAATGAAGTGTTTTCTATCTATCTACCAGGTGGTAGTATTTTTTTTATAGTATGCCGAAGAGGAACTGGTCTCTTTCGTGGTCCTACTAGTAGCACAAATAGTAGAACCCGAGAAATGCGGACTACAGTATGGGGTACTTCAAAAGTAGTTTTTTTTAATTTTTCAACGGTCTGCAATGCGTGTGTGGCACCTCTGTTCTTGCAGGCGTCCATAGGCTAAGGTAACCACTCACCAATAGGTTGGCCGTACGATTGTTTGTCTATTTAGTTGAATAAAAAAATTGCGTGCCAGATATTTCGTACGCACCCCTCTGAATTATGATCGATAAGCTATCGATAAGATATGGAAATCAATCGATAAATATATCGAAGCACGATAATATTACCGACCGATAGTCTGTGCTTGCACCCCCGACGTAATGGGTTAGTCTCAAAATCCCCTCTGAGTTTCCCTTTTAAGGAGGTTTTGTAGTTTAGTAGATAGCAGATTAAATTTTTGTCGGGGAATATTTTAAAATTAGAAAATCCGTAATTGTTTATCTGGATTAGAAAACTGAAGCAGATCAGGAGGTAGAGTTGCTAATACTACACTACCAATGCTCACGGAATAGAAAAAACAAGTTTTTGCATCAAACCACAGGATATAAGTATTGTTACATACCTACCTATGCCTGAGATATGTTTTAGATGAAATACCTTGCCAGCTCCCATTACCTTCTTTCAGTAAAGATGCCCTTATTTACAAAACGAGAGTGAAGTCAGGCCAAAAGGCCCAACTCATGATAAGTAGTCTAGTACCTCATCGAGCACGTCCACTGAAGACGTGTCCAGTGCACTATTATACAACGTCCATTACTCATAGACTTCGTTCAAGCTTATAGATGTAAATGTGTTGAGTATCATGTGCCTGTTAGTGCAAACAATAAATTATTTCACAGATTACAAAATAAAAATATTGTACAACCTGAGTGACTGGACCGCCCAACGTGTTCCCAATCACATGATACAATCAAGACAAGTGATGGTGACTTATGAGAATCCTTTTGAAAATATGCAGGTACAGTCGGCATTAGAAGTTGATGAGTTTTTCAAAACGAAAACTCATGTAAAAGATGAATGAATGAATGAATGAAAACGCTTTATCTACTATATAAAAATAAGTCGGGTTTTCCTTCCTGACGCTATAACTCCAGAACGAACGAACCTATTTCCACGGTTTTGCATTCGTTGGAAAGGTCTCGGGCTCCGTGAGGTTTATAGCAAAGAAAATTCAGGAAAAATTTCAACAGAAAAGCGGGAAAATGGAATTTTGAAAAGTCACACCCTAACGCGAGCAACGCCGCGGGAGACGGCTAGTCTACTATATAAAAATAAGTCGGGTTTTCCTTCCTGACGCTACAACTCCAGAACGCACGAACCGATTTCCACGGTTTTGCATTCGTTGGAAAGGTCTCGGGCTCCGTGAGGTTTATAGCAAAGAAAATTCAGGAAAAATTTCAACAGAAAAGCAAGAAAATGGAATTTTGAAAAGTCACACCCTAACGCGAGCTACGCCGCGGAAGACGGCTAGTTGTACATAAATAACACCGAAACATATTTCTATGATATAAACAAAACAGGTTGCATTAAAGATACAATGGGCGGCCTTATCGCTCAATAGCGATCTCTTCCAGGAAACCTTTGGATGGAGTGGATTTGAATTAATTTTAGAGAAGGGGTCGGGGTGGTAATAAGAGAATTTCATGAATTAGTAAATACATATATAATATACCTATATATACATATACATAAAATAATACTTATACAATTCCAAGATGTTGTAGAAGGTATAGATGTGATAGATGCTGAGCTTACTAAAATATACCTAAAACACGTCCTGGTAGCACAAAAATCCTGTTTAAAGCGGTTTTTAGAGCTTTGGTTTTATTGAAAAAACATGACCAATAAATAAAGAAGAACAGATAATAAAGAAACAAAAAATATAGAGTTTTTTTTTGCGTAAACTATTGAATTTTTTTAAGAACAGTATGTTTGGTATGGGGAAAGTTTAAAAAACCATCATTAGACCTGTCGTACTGTATGGATCAAAATATTGGGCAATGAAAGGGACGGATGAGAGAAGAGTGCATGCAGCAGAGATGCAAATGCTGAGATGGATGTGTGGAGTGACAAGAATGGATAAAATAAGGAATAAGTATATAAAAGGAAGTTTGAAAGTAGCGCCAATAACGGACAAGTTGAGGAATAATAGGTTAGCGTGGTATGGACATGTCATGCGGAGGGAAGAAAGCCATATTGCGAGAAGAGTGCTAGACATGAATGTGGACGGATGTAGAAGTAGAGGTAGTCCAAAGAAAGGATGGATGGACTGTGTGAAAGAAGATATGAGTAAGAAAGGAGTGAACACCGAGATGACGGCTGATAAAGGACAGTGGAAGACGAAGACATGTTGTACCGACCCCACTTAGCGTGGGGCAAAGGTAGGAAGATGATGAAGAACAGTATATTTGGTTAATTTTAATTTATAAAACACTTATAAAAGTTAAATTAAATCATCTATTTATGGTTCTGACTGTTTTGTACTTGACCTCTAGTTCCATCGCGTGAAGTACGGTGACTTTTCAAACGTAAAGGTTCATTGAGGTTTTGAAACTGGATTCTGATTAGATACACACACAGCAAAGAGAGACTACACACTAGCCGATTCGGCTACTATAGTTAGATTTCGTAAGTCAATCTGCTCTCTGCTTTACAGGGATAGGGGAAAATATTTTTAAGATATTTAACATCGTGTGTTTTGTCAAACCTCAGAGTTTTGGGTGCAATGCAATGTATCACAGGGCACGTCCTGTGAATGTGCTCAGTGAGAATGCATCGTTATAGGCCGACGCCCCTGTAATTGTTGTGGAGAGATGGCTTACATAAACACAACTATAGAGACCCGATATCTCTGCTGAGTGCACTTTCTCATCCATCCCTTTCATTACGCAACATACTGCGTCCATTGCGTCTCTTAGAACTTTTTTTTAATCAACCTATTGTGTCCCACTACAGGGCAAAGGTCTCCCCCGAAATTCTCCACTGGTCCAAGTCTCTTAGAACTTATATTATAAAAAAAATTACAAGACTTACGTCGTAATTAATCCAAAAACGATTAACTAGTGCTATTCTGGTCATCAAAAATCACCATTGTCTTCATTATGGTTACATAAAGTGGCTTTGTATGTCAGATATCACAATATACCGATTAATCATTGAAATTGGAAACATATTGCAACACGTGGGTGTATAACGCACGTAGTAAATATATTTCAATCTGCGGTTAACTCTTAACCTTTAGATAGTGAGGATATAATAATGATGATTTTCATTGTCGAAATTCTTGACAACATCGTAAATTTTTACAAAGCGGTTTCATTACAGTTATGCGTGTTGCAGGTTAAATACGTATTTTTGACTAAAGTGTGCTTTTATCTATAAAATCTGCAAATAAACTCTTAGTCTAGCCGTTACAGCATGATTAAGTCATCAGATCATTTACATTTCTTATATGATACACTGTGGATAAATATCAGCTGAACCGCCCAAAAACCCGCAGGCGCCCAAATGTATCATTACAAAAACATTCCTAGGAATCACATCTCTCTATTAGTAAAACCATTAGACAGATATAATTATATATTTTAAAAAATACAGAACATACAAATGACTCAACTTATAAAGGGTACCTCTAACAAAAAAGCTTCTAAAGTAAAGAGGTTGCTTTCTATGAAATGAAATTTATTTATAGTATGCCCACATATAGATACTTAATACTATTATTACTTAAAATGTAATATAATATACTACACTCTAGTATAGGTAGGCAAAAATGGTTGAATCGTGGTGACCAGAGGCCAAAAGTTTGAACTTCTTGCTCTAACTAAGCCTGAGCTTGTATGTAGATGCGAGAGGTTGCTGTTTTCGGCTGGTGCTGAGTTACATTCACACATTGAGGTGTAGGTAGGTGTACAAGATCAAAATAGCAATTGAATACATCTATCACAGACGTGAATGTGGTGTGATAATCGTCCAAGGGTGTGACAGTTGAAACTGTGTATTTATTTATTTTGTCAATATATGCTTACTCTAAGTAGGTAATAATTATGTAATGTTAATTACCTAGTTGCAAATAAACTCTTTGATTTGATTTGATTTGATTTGATATAAAAAAAAAAATGTACTACTAACTGATGGAATATGACTTTTTTATGGCCTCAGCCTTAAACATTGGCTCAAACGTGGTCTGAAGCATCCATAACTCGGAGGCAAAAATGTTAGGTCTCATTTATGTCTGTAATTGCACGTGCAATGGCATGGCCATTTGTCTTTGAATAAGCTATTTCATAAGAAGCTCTACTACTACTTATCCTCATTTAATTAAGAAAAAATCTGTATACATATATATATATATATATGTGTGTAAATGTGTAGGTATATGTATTTATCCATATTAGTTTTGTATGTGTATAGGTTAAATTATATTTATGTATTATGTATATTCCAGGTTATTTTTATGTGCCGTTCTTACCTAGTCGAACTGCTTCTGTCCATCCAAAGGTTGTCTGGAAGAGATCGCTTATAGCGATAAGACCGCCCATTGTACCTCATACTTAAAACTTTTTTCTCCTTTTTATGTTTTTCTTCTTTTCTTGGTGTGCGATAAAGAATATATCTATCTATCTATCTATCATATATACAAAGGTATATTATATACTAGCTGTGCCCGCCACTTCGTCCGCGTGGAATAGTGTTTTTGGGTACCATTTTTTTCGCATTAAAAAGTAGCCTATGTCCTTTTTCAGGCTCTAGACTATCTGTGTACCAAATTTCATTCAAATTGGTTCAGTAGTTTTGGCGTGAAAGCGCGACAAACAGACAGAGTTACTTTCGCATTTATAATTATCAGTTAGGATTTACCACCTGCGAGCACTGGCATTGGCATTCAGACAAACTTTCGAATAATATTAATAGGATAGATACATATTCGTAATATTGATTTAACCCGGAAACTTGTGTTATATCACTAGTTCTTTTGTATAAGCCTTGGGCCTATGCCTTCGGGCAATTTATAAAGTCCATCACTAGGGGTCATGAGTTATTTTTTTAGTCAGTTGGTAACATTGAGCTGTTGCTTGATTTACTGAGCTTCATAACATAGTGTAGGTATTCATCTATTTTAACAAAAAAAATTGCAATTAAAGAAATGTTATAATTTGGTAAACTATAATAAAACCTATAATCTCAATACTTATAACCGATGCATAACTTTGATCAACTGTAAATAATTACTGCCATCTCCTACAACAACAGTCATCTCAAACAGTGACAGAGCAAATAATCGTTTATAAGTATTGGTAAGTATAGGTATACTTATAAACGGTCAATAAGTTCTCGAAGTAATCTATACATTATCTATATTATAGTTGAGCTATCTATAAATCGTTTGCAACGGTTTGTAAATAGCTCAAATGTTTCATGTGTGTTTTGTAAATAAATAAAATATGGTAAATAATGTATTCGTTTTAATTTTCTTTGTGAATACATTTTTTATATCTGTACATAGGTATATATTATATATAAGTACGCTCAAGGACCATTATATTAGCTAAACTCTTAATCAACTGTAATAATAATAAATAATGATAAATATTCACGGACATTTAACACAACGCCTTCTAGTCCCAAACTAAGCAAAGCTTGTACTGTGGGAACTAGATGGCTGATAGAATACATACTTTTTTTTTGTAAATACATACTTATAATACATAGTAACACCCAGACACAGAACAAACATCTATGTTTGCCACACAAATGTTTGTACTCGGTGGGGATCGAACCCACGACCCACAGCACGGAAGGCAGAGCTACTACCAACTGAGCCATGACGCCTGTCATGTAATTATTTAAAACATCTGATTAAACGCTGCATAAAATATTTCTATTTCCTAGCAATTGTCAATGACAAAGCTAATTTTAATTAGGTGTTTATAGCAACGGTTATAAGTATGAGCCTTTAAAACCAAATTATATCTTGTGATGAACTTTGTGACGACGAACGGCTTTGTCTGTCTGACTATTATGTAATATAAAGCCGAATACTCAAACGTCATTCAATTTAGAAGCGCTCGTAGCTAGGCTTACTTAGCCAATCTTCACCGATTATCTAAGTTAAGCAACGTTCTGTGCGGTCACTATTTGGATGGGTGACCGTTAGTGGCATTTACATCTGAGCGCTTCCGTGCTTCGGAGGGCACGTTAAACTGTCGGTCCCGGCTTTAGCTGTCGTTAAGCCACGACGGAGGCCTTAAGGCGGCCTAAAAACTCCGTCACCAGAGTTGGCCACTAACTCATACGAACTTGCTTGCTTTATTCAAATTTGAGCACCACTTAAGATTGCTCTGCCTCTGTTTGACATTACTGATTTGTAAGAGATGGCAATAATTTAAGCGGGACTTAAATTGAGTGGGGTTTGAGTTGCGTTTGAGTATTCGGCTGTAAGTCTGTGATCTTACTATACATACACAGTTAGGTACTAATTACATAGCAACTAAATAATGATTATCATAATTTGAAGGCGGGCATCGTAGACTATGAGTTATTTTATGCATTAATTATAAGTAAGTGGAACTTTGTTGCGAAGTATAGGAAAAGTCTGGATTTAGGGGAGGCCTATGCCGCTGAGGCGACTTGTACTAAATAAATATAAAAAAATATGTTACATAGGTTAAACACTAGTAGTTTTAAGAAAGTTATTAAGATTGTTATTAGCGAGTAAGTACTAGAAATAATGGCTTTTTATTATTTATTATAGGAAAAGTCTGCACACATTTTCAAAAAATCTAATCAAATCTTTTCATCATTTGCTTTTCTAATGAGATGCAGAACTTTACATTTTACCTAAGTGCAATACTTTTGTTATATTAAGACCAATGACATTTCAGTTATTAAATGTCACCATTACAATTTAAAATCGTTCTATCTTAGTTCGGCCACAGAACTTGCCATACTTTAAGACTTAGGGTGTTGTGATATGGTGTTCTTTTTATGGCTTTAATAAGCAAGCAAGTTCGTATGAGCTAGTGGCCAACTCTGGTGACGGAGTTTTTAGGCCCCCTTAAGGCCTCCGTCGTGGCTTAACGACTGCTAGAGCCGGGACCGACAGTTTAACGTGCCCTCCGAAGCACGGAAGCGCTCAGATGTAAATGCCACTAACGGTCACCCATCCAAATAGTGACTGCACAGAACGTTGCTTAACTTAGACACAGATTATATAATAACTTAGATAATCGGTGAAGATTGGCTAAGCAAGCCTAACTACGAGCGCTTCTATGGCTTTATTAAATTAAATATTACTTCGATACTTATGAAAAGTTAGAGTAGACATTATGTCTTGTTTGCCTACCATACGTAATAAGAACATAATGTCTACTCTTAACTTTTTATAAGATAAGGGGCTAGTTTTTGTTTAACTTTGACTAAAAGACATGGCTCCGCTCACAATATAAGTTTTCCTTCTCATTAATAACTAGGTTTGTGTGCCGACGCAAAATCAATAATATTATTATTATGTGTACTAATATAAAGAATACGCAATTGTATTTCTGTCTAGGACCTTGAACACACCCTCTACGTCTAGAAATTCAGTTATGTAAGAGCTGGTCGCAGGAAATACCTCCGGCATGAGACGAAGTGGACATCTGCATCTGTGGAAGTGGGTCAGAGTAATGGTTTGAGTATTTCACATCGGTAGGCACGTGTGACTATCTGATACATACATAAGTACCACACGACAGGTCTACATAATTATACATACGTCACAGCACAGCTGTGCTTTCGGCGCTGTGAGTTCGATGAGAACAAAAAAATTTTTGTGAGAACAATTTTTTTTGTGAGCCACAGCAGTGGCAGTTGAGAAGACTCGCGCAGGACCGGAGAGATTGGCGTACTAAAGAGGACGCCTATACCCAGTAGTAGGTGCAGGCCAAATAGATAGATAGAACATTTTTTTCATTATTATGCAAATGCAGGGGCACAATAATTTATAGAATTATATACAAACAGGAATTTACTCATACCTACTCTACGGTATTTTATGAATACAGATGTTTGGAACGACTATCAACGATAACAACAAAAGAACGCCAAGTGTAACTACTAAACGGACGTAGTTAACGGTGTAAACCCATTAGAGATTTCTGGAGTTTTATCCAAAAGTCACGCCGGCAGTATATTTTTTACAAGAATTTTTTATTTTTTTTATTATGTATAACCGGATCTTAACAAACTGAAGGTGTCATCTACAAAGTTCAAGGTCATGTAGACGAAGATCATAAATCTTTAAGTAATGCCCCAAGGAACATGTTTGCCTTAATCATTTAATTGTACTCATTTAGGAATCCTTTATGGCTGTAAAATAATATAAAAATTGTTAGGTATACCTTATATGGTATACTTATATATTTACCGATTTTTATACTAAGTATTTGATTACGATGAACTTTTAAAAGAAACTATTTTTTTTAAATCGAAATTTATAATTTAAATGTGTTCTACCTCTAGTGTTGCGGGCTATGGTAATCGGTTACTAACAGGTGGGTCGTATGCTTTGTCAATTGGGACATTGTGTCCCAAAATATTTTGTCCGAATCGTCAGCAAGTCTGTCTACTTAGTTGTATAATAATATAAAAAAATCAAAGCCATTACATTCATCAGGCAAGTCAAGTTCACACCTTAGAATTTAAAATGTGACCTTGAGCTGTGTCTAAAGCTTGAATGCGGTCGTAATTTTTATACTAATCTCTCAGAGGACAATTTTACTATACCACCTAAATTTTTACGCATTTTAGCCTGATCCTTATAAAAAAAATGACTTGTAATACCGCGTTCACACCATGCCCATGCCGCTGCCGGCATTATTGCCGCGGACTTATTGCCACAGCAACATCGACTTTATTCTCATTTGCGAGCAAGGGCATGAATTTCAGCCGGGAGCCGGGACAGAGGCATGATCGTGTTCACAATATGCTCGCGCCCACTTCCTTACCCTAGTCCCTGCCGACTGCGGCATAGTGGAACGCAACAATTGACAAAATCGGTAAATTTAAAGCATCGTTTAAACGGTTCAAGGTCACACCCCATTCATTGTTATAAGTGTAAATCGCAAGTGATGTCACTGAGATGAGCTTTACAGCAGCAAAGGCTATATAAACACTTTCACTGCTCGTGCGCGCGAGTCTTGGGATGAGTCTGCGCGCACTCTGACCCAGCGAGCGCGCGAAACGGACATTTTGAATTTAGAAGTTTAATTTTTTTAATTGTGTGTGGTGACGTGCGTGCGGTGATTTTTATTCTGTTGTGCAAGGTGAGTTTTTTTTTATTTTTGTGCGGAGGTCAAAGGGCTCTCATAATTTTATTATTCAATATAAATAATGTGTCTATTTTTAAACGGACGGGCGCAACACATTTGATCTATTTCTAATTATTTAAATTTTTTATAGATTTTTTGGAGTAAAAACATATTATTTTTATTAATTACTTATGTACTTCTAATTTATTTATTATTGTAAATACTGTATACCTACTCATAGTTTTCGCTGTAAGTAAAGTTGGTACGAACAATAAAGTTTCCAAGTAAAAAAAAAATAAAAAAAAAATTACTTATTGGGTAGAAGCAATAAAAAAAAAAAAATATTTTTTTGTAAACAATACCTCTAAATAGCATAATTGAATTCTAAATAGTAATGACCTACTTTTCGGGTAATTTAAACTATTTTTTTCAACTTACTTGATGTGCGATAAACAGTGTATTGTCTCGGAACTCGTTGGAAGTGCCTTCCGTCGATGCCGCTAAGATAACATCAAGGAAACCGGCTACCTATTCACTTTTAGTTTACTACAATCTAACGTGTGCATTCCAATCTTCACAAACTGTGAAGAATTACAAGTTCTCATAGAGCCGGCATAACGTAAATAAAAACCAACCATAGATGTGACATAGTGTGAAAATGATTCTTCCCACACTTGACCACTTTCTATATAGTTACACTCTCGTCGAATTGTATATTTTTACTATCATTATTGTTGTAGATGTGCGTACTTTTAATCGAATGCTTAGATGGTAATTCTATAAGTTTATAGATCTATGCTTAAAACGCATTTAATACTGGGTGCGTTCTTGAATTAAAATAAGCAGGTGTTTTACTGGTAATGATGATGATGACCTTTTGAATGCATGCCTATCGTTGCTCATGGATTTGTCTTGGGTACTAGTATAGTATTATATGATCTGTGTCTCGGGTAAGGCTACATGCGCACTTGTTTAAGACATAAAAGTGATGATTCAATAAGAAGTCGTTATTAAATCTATGCCATCGTAGTTAGAGTTCATATTTTTATTCATTATTCTTATGACTGGTAACAATGATTGCACTAAGATGATATTTCGGTAGGACCCGCAGCTTGCAGTGACAATAGCCGTAAGTGCGCTTGTAGCCTAATTTTGTCGACGACCTGTCTAGACACGCTAAACTTGTGACGGGACGATACGGATTAATTGGCGCGTCAGGAAAGTTCATATTACTATAATTTGTCATTTCTTCGTGTCATAGAGCGCGGCATCTTGGTAGAGTGTTGCAACCGAGTTTAAAAAAGAACTAATGACCATTTATAGACACCATGGTCACCATATTAGTCTGTTTCCAATAACAACGATGGCGCCAGTCTTTAGCACCATAAGTATGTGGTAGCATATTGTATTATATTTACCTTCCAAAATATGAGGCAAGCTTAGTTAATTAGTGTCTATCTGTGCCTTGATCACAAATAAATGTGACAATCGTATCGTAACGCTAGCTTTGAGATACACTGCGCGGTGACACTACAACGGTTGGTAGTCGAACTGGCATTGACACATAATATAACTCGAATACGCTAACGCAGCGACTATAATTGTGCCAAACTCTTCAGAAATGTGCTTAGTGGTATGTGTATCATATTAAGATAGGCATTAGTAGGGAAGCCGGAGATACTAAATCGGTAGTTACATAAGCGCTACCCCTACGCACGCCCCTTTATTAAGGATTCATATATCGTGGGGGAATAAAATAAGGTGCAAGGTTTCGCCCTATATGGTTTTCTGACGCGCTTGAGTAAAACACAAAATACCAGCCCCTACTGTTAATTTCAAGAGTATTCAGACGAGCACTAAACTTTTATGTGGCTTACAGCAGGGCTATAAATGATCAATAATAATAAAACAATTAAATAGGATGCAAAACATGACTACTATTCAATTTAAATCTACAAGATTACTTGTGCTGCATACAAAAGACATAAACGAGCTCCAAGTCATTGTACTATTTGTATGTTGTAGGTATAGGTAGGTACCTTGATGGCCTAGTGTGTTCTAAAGAATGTTAAAGCAGCTATGTTCAATACATTTTTATTGTTTTTGTTACCATATCACCTTTGCATAAAACACGTAATCTGAGTTTTATTTTGTTGATTTGCAAAAAGTGGTTTGTATGATATAAATCGTTCATTGAAACGAAAATCACTTTTTCAATATAACTTTTGCGAATCACGTTTTGTAAATAAATTAGTTAAAATCAAACTAAAGGCTCTGACACGGTAATAATAAAATAACACGCAAGTGTAAGCAGCTAGGTACCTACTTAATGCTTGTAATGGTCCTTCGGATAGGATTGGCCAAACACAGTATATTCAGATTTCTAATCAAAATATAGAGTCTGCTTCACATAATAATCAGTCTGCATTAAATAATTATTTACATAATTATATTGTCCTTATTTAAGGTTTCCAAAATTATTTATTCAGAAATCATAATAAGTTTAACTTATTATGATCATAAACGATGGGTTGTGCAATTGTTTCAAAAGTCATCACAATCACCTGCGGGGCCTAAGATGCGCACCGCGAGATATTTGTCATGTCGTTCTGTCAAAATGTAAGCATTTTGTAGCAGTTTAGAAACTATTGCATTATCTGTGGTACCTAATGGTGTCGACAAAACGCGGCATAATGTACACTTTTGACACTTCTTAGTCGTCGTACCTCTCTGAGGACGAGATAATAGTCATGCAGAAATGTCAAAAGTTGAAAATTCAAAGGCGCGGTTTCTCGACAACATTACCACAGACAATGCAATAGTTCTTAAACTGCTACAAAATGCTTACATTTTGACAGAACGACATGACAAATATCTCGCGGTGCGCATCTTAGGCCCGCTGGACATTCACAGATGTGCCAAACGCACCGTAAATACATTACTTATGCATGGTCACGTATCTTAACCCATCAAACCTCCTACACACTAAATATTAATATTAAAGAACTGCATCCTAAGAGCTTCTTGCGAAAACCAACTACCGAAAGGTTAAAAATGCTATTTGTACTTTAAGCTACTTCATTTGGATCCACTTGAATCGAGGACAAGATTACTTTAAAATTACTAAAGATCTATATGGTTTTTTTATGCAAGCAGTAGACAAAAACGCATACGATACGGTCACCGTCGCCTAGAAACACCGACAGCACAAAGAGTTTTTTGGTGCTAAAATCAACATTCGGCATTTGGACCACGCTCAATACATTTTATGCCCATTGCCCTTTACCAAAATCATACTTGAATCTGTTTACTTCACTGGTTTATTATGAAAAAAGATTACTATGACTTTTTTCGAGCTAAATTGGATAAACAAACCAAGAAACCATTGAAACTCAAGATACGAGAATTATTTGACGCAAACTACATACCTAATGAATAGGGGTCAAACGGGTTATACCTTTGGTACCCTTGACCTTCGCAAAGAAAGTGGCCGATCAACTGCAACCTCGTTGGTAACTTTGACTGGCGAAAGTTTATCTATTTTACTATAGAATTCGCTGCTTGTACTTTTACTGGAAAGGCTTAAGTGGATTTCAAACTAAAAGTACTTTTAAAAATCTAATTGCATTATTCGTTTGCATAACAATAAGCCAGCATTCACGATTTCCAATATGTTAATTTTTGATAGGTAATCCTGAGTTTTTGGTCTCGGGTTTATTATAAGACTCGACACTAAGTTCACATAATAATAAACCTGTAGATAGCTCAAAGGTTTCATTTGTATTTTGTAAATATTGTGAATATTGTAAATACTGTATTAGTTGTAATTTTTTTTGTAAATAAAATTTAACAGTAAACTTCGAATAAGATAAAATAGCATTATAAAATAATAATAAATCATTTATTCAATCATTTGACAAATAAGTCGTAAGAGGTGTCATTACTGTCTCACCCTTCGGCTAGACGTCGGTCGCCGCGTCGTGAATTATTGTATAAATCTATTGTTATGGGAAATACATAGTTTAACAATAAACTACTTATAGGAAAATTTGATTATGAATTTTAGTGACGCGATTTTATTCTATTTTCAGAAAATTGTAATTTAGCAACTTTTTTATTAATTGTTAAGTACGTTCAATAGGAACCTACTTTTAATGTAAAGTCCCTGTAAAATACGTATCTCTTTTAAGAAAAAAAAAAAAGAATTTTGAGATTAGCCTGAGTGGGCTAATCTCAAAATTCTTTTTTTAGAGTTACGAATTATACCTGTATGTAGGAACTAACAGAACTCAGAATATTACATTATATTTTATTATACCATATTTAAAAACAAAAATTTACAAAATCTACTGTTACAGGCCAGAGCCCCAAGTCTGTGTATTTGTTTTACTTTCGACTCGATTATACCACACGCAAACGCATTCGCAAAGCGAGACATTTTGTATGAAACCCGGATAAGCGCCTCTAGCGGGGGATTTTGGAATTGTGCAATGCCCAACAAAATTTCTCGCTTTGCGAATGCGTTTGCGTGTGCTATAATCGAGTCGAAAGTCAAACACATGCACAGACTACGGGCTCTGTACATAGATACCTACTTTATCGCAGGTTAAAATATATTTTTATTAGGTCTAAGTACTTCATTAAAATAATTTATGCAAACCTCCAGTAGAAGGTAGTTAATTAGCAGCCATACGAATAGTAATCTACTTTAATTTACAGTAAAAGTTACTTTCACTTTGAAGCCTATTTTGAAGAAAATAATACCTACTCGTAATAAAAACCAAATAAAATAGGTAGCCATCCAAACTGCAAAAACAAAGGTCATTTTATTGCAATGACCGCGTCATCTTCAATTTACGACATTACATTACTTCACCGCACGTGAATCTGTTAAATAAACTTAACAATTTGTGATAGAATATAATTTTAAAAGTGACCTCCAATCCTGAATTAAGAGTACCTACATAACACCTAAAATGTCTTGTTCAAGCACACTACGCTTATTCATCGATTCTTAAAATACTCGTTATATAAAACTAATAAAACCTTTATTTAAAGTTCTTGAATGTAACACGAGTGGATCTTTGTATAAACTTGTAATATTTTAATATTTTATAACCATTACAAAATCATCAAATTGTTTTTATTTTATTGATGAATACTTCCAAATTTAAAAAAAATTACGGATGGATTTTATAAAACTGTTGAGCTATCTACAAACCGTTGCAAACGATTTATAGATAACTGTTTCATGTGTATTTTGTAAATATTGTGAATATTTTAAATACTGTATTAGTTGTAATTTTCTGTGTAAATTTTATAAAAAGAAAAACTTACAATCTGAAGAAATAACATGAATGTATTCTAAAACATATCGTGGTATCTATTTTTTTTTCGAGACCATCTGAGTCTATTTTTGGGTCTGAAGCATATGCAATAAAATACAAGTAAAAAAATTTTGCTAAAATGTTAGCAAGACACCTTATGGGTAACAAAAAATCTATGGACTAGACACACTTATGTATGAATTCTAAAGATGCTGTACTTGTAATGTCAGAGGTCGACTAGCGAAAGCAAAAACGTTACGTTCGTGTTGTGTAACGTTACGCTGACACGGAGTAGTATATCAATAAGGGCTCGTTACATTGGTATCGCACCTCATATACAATTAAATAATAAATAAAAAAAGCTAGAGTTTGCTAGAGAAAAATATATTAGTAGTTGAAAAAAATTTCAAAATTGTAATTGTGAATTTGTAATTAAAATCTTAATATTGGTAATAAAATGATGCTGGTTGTTTTAAATAATATATGAAAAAATTCGAAAGAGTAGCTAGGGCAAACCAAAAACAGAAAAAAATAGAACCTCTATAGACGTTATAATTTTTGCACGTACCATTTTTTTTATTATTTATTGGATTTCAGCTTGGTTTTATTTTTTGGAGAACGAGCTGGGATAAAAAAAATTGTTATCATTGCGCTTTCGTAAGAAATATCTGTTGTGGACACAGCCTTATAATTATTATATGTAAACATCACATGTTTGAGTTTGTAAGTCAATATACCTAATTGCAATATTCGTAATCTTTTTTTGATGTAAGATGTGGTATCTTATTAGATATTACAAAACTATTTTTTGTGGTAAAGTCTTCTAAAAATACACTTATTTTATTGTTATTTTATTTTTTACTTTTTGTAATAATTTTAGTAAATAACACATTACATTACTTACTACTACAAAAAAAAATATATTTTTTTAAGTCCTTACCTTGATTCTATAATTATATAGCTATCTAACTAGTAAAATCTCATTAAAATAAGCCAGTCTCTTAACACCATAAGATAAAGTATCTACATTATGACATACAACTTTGCAAACATTTATATGAAGTTAATGAATAAATAATTAATGTGATTTTTAATGATAAAAAAATAAAAAATATACAAAAATTGTTACTCAAGCAACTCAAGTATGGATTTGAGTAGGGAGATACCAATACAAAACTGTAAAAAAATTGTAAGTGATTTTTCTTTCTTTTGATACTATCAAAATCTAACCAAACTATAATCAAAATGATATTAGCTAATCAAATCAGAGACCTAAGACATTGAATTTTTTGACGTCAACCCCTCCCTTCTTTTCTGCTCACTTTTGTCGCCAATTATGCTGCCAAATACAAAATACCAGCACTAGTTAAATACTTCTATCAGTTCAAAGTGTTCAAACAAGCACGTAACTTACAAACGAACTGGGTAAGTATGCCATTTACCTTCCGTGAGAAACGCCCTATCCACAACAATAGTAGATTAAACCCGCGAATTCGTAGCACATGGAAACATGGTATCGTCACTGCTTGCAGAAGTCCATTCCAGTACACTCTCTCTCATAGATTAAAAAAAAACGTTCTTTTCGGTCTTTCCAGGTGTCTATTTGACATTTTGAAAAATATTTACGGACTTATTGTTATTTCCACAATTATTATCATCAACATTATTGTTGGTCTAAAGGAGGCCTGTCCTACGCTTCATTTTTCGGTTCATGTCACGAAGGATTGTTTTTTTTGCTACTGGAAAGATTGCTTTCCAGTAGCAACAAAATAAAATTTACATAATCAAAAGTTAAGTTAAGTATTAGGTATAAAATTAAGTAATTAAATTAATCGATATTCGATATTAAGTTGCTCTCATTAGTAATAAACACATAAACATGTTAATTTTGTCAGTCCCAAATTGACCTTTCAACTTATTGACCTTAGTAAATCTTCCAAATAAATTTATTCCAACAACATTACAAAGTGTTAAGGTCAGGTCGTAAGAAACTGGATGTAAAGAATGCAGTGGCTGAGATAACTTGACAAAGGGAAAAAAAACAAGTCTTTTGATGATATTGTAACCACGATCACATAGTACAAGTTTTCGGTGGAAATACTATTATTACAAATCCAAGTGCTAAATAATTTCTGACTCAATCACACCGCACCGATTGAACTTAGCTGACATTAGACTGGTATGCAATTTATTGTTTTACACTGCGTGAATATGAACAAGTCTTCGCAGTCGAGCTATCAAAACAATGCAGTGTAACTCAAACACGCTACATTTAACTTAGACAAGAGGCCGTATGCTAATTTACTGCTCAAGCACTGATCCGCATTTAACCATAGATTTTTGAAAATCTTTAATTAAATCTATACTTGAGTTTATTAATTTATTAACATATAGACCTAAGTTATATAGTACACTCAGTATCCAATAAAAGTCCTGTAAGTTGTGTAATCGGAGAACTTTGCATAACCTAAATTCAGAGTCACTATAAATAGAGTTACCTAGTTTAGCTCTTTGAATTCTAATTGAAAAAACTGAGGCTAAGATACATCGTAAAATTATCTAGTAGAGTTTTTGGCTGCACAACACATTAATAACATAAATACCAACTTTGCTATAGCTAGTGATTAATGTTGACCAACTTTTTTCTCATAATAAATTGTAAAACAGGAAGCTTTAAGGTGTTTGTAAGTTTTTTGCCAATTACGACACAATTATCTTAGTATCATTGACATTTAGAAGATCTATTAGGTGTGTTACTTTATATCTTTGTGAATAACAATATGAATGAAGCAACTACTAACGAATTAGTTTGTTCTCACGGTCGCGGTCGGTCGGTTTAAAGTTTATGTCAAAGTTACAAGATAATTTACAAATGATTGTGTAGAATACGCGAATAAAGCGTAGAAGCTCATAATTATAATCGTTTATACAGTATTTTTTTTGAATAAGGTAAATTAATAATTTAATATAGAGAAAATAATCGGAAAGTCTTTTATATAATAATTATGTAGTCCTATAGAGTACCTATAATATAATTAATTTGAAATCTGTGTCACGTTTGCTTTTCGTAAATATACTATATACTGTAGGTAAAATTAAAGGTACTTTAAATAAAATACAAGATAAAAGAATGATTTTTTTATGGGAAAATTTGTCAGTCTAGAAAGACTGACAATTTTTTTTTTTAATTTACAATTGTTCCAATAGAAATTGGAACAATTGTAAATTTTTCGAATAGAAACATTTATTTAATTTTGTCTACAACCGGATTTAATCTTTGCGGATCGGAAGATGATAGCAACCCCAACCTTAGTTACATAATATATATATATACATATATATATATATATATATATATATATATATATATACATATATATATATATATAACATATTAAGTTTTTCTACATATAAATAATGTCATATAAAACTTATTAACAATCAAAACAATTACATCACACAGAATCCAATACTGCTATAATAATAAAGTTATATTCTTTTTCAGACAGCTCATCAAAATAATGAACGACCTTTAGACAAAAACGAATAATTCCAATTTATATTTAAATCAATCGACCATGAGATTTATGGTAGTAATGGTAATTTTAGGTGGTTCTGCGGTTATTGGGTTTCACTTGAAGACAGGTATGTAGGTGATTTTTCAAACACCATTGTTTGGTTCAATTCTTTTCTAGGGCAAACCAATAAAACTATACCAATTGTTTTAGTCTATTGCGTTGCATTGTAACTACTTCTTGACAGGCATCATGGCTCGGTCGATAGTAGCTCTGCCTTCCAGGCTGTGGGTCGTGGGTTCGATCCCCACCGAGAAAAAACATTTATGTGTTGTAAATATAGATGTTTGTTCTATGTCTGGGTGTTTATATGTATTATAAGTATGTATTTGAAACAAAAATGTATGTATGTATTCTATCAGCCATTTAGTTTCCATAGCACAAGCTTTGCTTAGTTTGGGACTAGAAGGGGTTGTGTTAAGTGTCCGTGAATATTTATTTATTTTATTTATTTATTCTACTCATAAATTTAAAATGTTGCAATTTTCTTATATCCGTGTTCTAAAATTCAACAAAAATGCACCTAAGGGTTTTTATGTAGTAACATTGATCTAAAAGATTAAGAAAATGGGCGTGAAAGAAACAAAATCTCATTTTACAATTTGTATATATTTTGACCAGAGTATAAATTTGAAGTATTCTTTACTATTATTCAAAAACTGTTAAAATTAGAAATAAATCAATATTCCAAATTAATTGAGTATTGTTTTAGTATACTGGTCTACAATTACTGCAAACCTGTTAAATTTTATGTAATACGGAACTCTAGAATAGTGAGTAGTAAACTGACCCGGAGGCGGACGCATCTTCTCTTCGTAACACCGTCGTACTAACTATTGTGTTGTTATGGCAGGTATATTGAACGGGTCATTGCATAAACGACGCGAGTGCTAAATTCTACACGCATATTGTGTGCTTCAATAGTCACTAAGCGCACCACGTGATCCTAAATTGAATTTTGTAGCAAATTCTTCGACGAGAAAAAACATAGGTAATCAATATTTTATTAAATTGTAATAATTAGGTACCCTAATTATTATTTACATATTTATAATTTACAAAATTCACACGTGTATATTAAAAACGGCAATCTTCTTTAAAAATTGCAATAACTCTTCATAAACGCCGTTTGTCTGTCTAACTGTCTGTCTAGTACGGGACAAATCAAAACTAAATAAGCTAAAACAATCTAAAATGTGAAGGATAGTGAATGTTGAAATTTAATTACAAACAAAATTGATAACTAGCATGACATCTTAAATTTAATCGACTCTTTTATTTTAATAGACGATTTTATTGGAATATTTAACTGCATTCGTGGGAAAAGCGCCACTTTTATAAACATTTAAAATCAACCTTGAAAATAATTTTTATGACGTGACATTTATTTATATTTTAGAAAAACGTTATTTATATGTCTTAAAAGATGCTAAGCTTTATGGACTTAGGTGTAAAGTAGTTACTGAATATTTATCAGTTTTATAAACTGTTAGCAGTTTAAAAAGAATATTAAATAAATTAAATTAAATAAACAACACTAAATCTTTCGGCTGTGATCGCATTCGGTAAACAATTTCGAACAAATACTGTTCACTTTTGGATCCGCGGGCGAAGTGAAACCTAACTCTTCAAATTCTCGCGTAGATCTGCGTTTCGGCATACCAAAGGTTAACTAAATTATATTTGTACTGATCAAAATCCTACTTAGAATTTTTTCACAAAGATAATTACGACTAATACAGTATTTGCAATATTCTCAAAATACACAATGAAACAGTTGAGCTATCTGCAAACTAATGAAAACAATTTACAGATAGCTCAACCAGTCCAAATCAGTAGCAATCGGAAGCGTGTCCAAGACACTGGCTGTATTGCCGCGCTGAATAGCAATGCTGATACGCTGGGCCAAGTCATCAGCCTTTAAACAATTTTAAACACCCCCTCCGGGTATCTATTTCAAATTTCATTGGTACCTCAGACTCTAGAGTTTTGACCCCAAGAGGAACAAATATGAAGGCCTTGTGTATAATGTCTGGTTTCTACGATATAATAATGCTTAAATAAAACACCTGCGCGTCTTAAAACAGTTTTCAGTGAAACTGTATTACAAAACTAAGCATCAGCGTAACTCATAACGGTTGAGGTAAATTGCCTAGTAAGCTGGCACATAGCAAAAGCCATAAAATACGTAATAGTATTTGCTAATAGGTATATCACAAAAGAAAACATAGTTTCCGTTTTGTCACACCTCGCATAATCGGCCGGCGACTTACTTCACACGAACACCAAAAGTACAGTCAGCTTCAAAGTACCAACTCTTTTTAAATCTAAATAATAAAAAAATTACGCACCAATCACATTGGAAATCAATCACATAATTACAAGAGACACATTTTGAGAATTAGTGCCTACTAAAGTAATTTTTATTCTCATAGCCACAATTTTTGCTTAGTTCGGGACTAATTAACGAAAGACAAATGCCTCTATTGGTTTCATTTCCTATACTCAAAGAGACTCAAAGTGATATATTTTCTTATTTTAAAAGTCCTCAAATTCCGATGTTGACTGTCCAACAGTATACAATGTTTAAGGCAATAACCCGACTTCACAAAACAATGAGATTTCAACACGCGTCACATCACTATTCATGCATTTTGTATGGAAAAATAACAGAAAGGGACAGAAAGTATGGTGGCTCCAGAGTCTAGAGTCTAGAGAGTAAGTTAATATGCATTTCTACATGAGGAATAATAAATTGAGGGCTCCATTCTATCTGTGCGTATTGAAACTTGTGAAACAAAGCTTGCAATTTACCACATTTCTATAGGCCTTTGTTTCCCAGTCAAACGTAGGTTTGAGTAGCTCTTCACTCAATACCTAGTACTTCTTATATACAAGGTGTAACATAAATACCCTATAAGTCCGAAGAGGGCGTTATCAGACCGACCACCTGAGTGTTTGGACATGTGCAAAGGGTCAATAAATCGTAATTGATATTTTCATACAAAAGTACAACTTTTATTATTTTAGAAATTTGCGACCACCCTCTTTTTTTACTAGTTGCGTAAACCCGTACACACGCATGCACACGTGGGTACCCTCCAACCACGTCGCACGCACACGCTAGCTGTGTGTAGGTACATTTTAAGTAAAAGTTACGACCTCATTTCATGAATGAAAAACTTCGAAATCTCAAAAGTCGTAGAAAAAACACTGCTCGCCATGATCTGTAAAATAAACCCCCCTTTCGGACTTATAAGGTATTTATATTACACCTTGTATAGGCATTTATTCTATACTATTATAAAACTGTAAAAAAGCCACGAGGTTCATCGTAAGCTGGTTGACAGATGTTTTGGTCGAAAGTTTCGCACGCGGGTATCAGCTATTCTTATATATAGGCATAGTTTATATAAATAGATACTAATGTCAACGTGCCAAGACGACTCGGCCTAGATCGAACTCACCGTGAAAGGTGCATCCTTATCGGTCCCCATCTTTCATGATTCTAATAATATTGTGTACATGCCTTTACATTTATCTGTAGACTAGCGGCCCGCCCTGGCTGCGCACGGGTATTTAACAAAATTAAACCCTTAAAAACGCCTAAAAATCCTAAAAACCCCTAAATACCCCTACAAACCCTTAAAAACCCCAAATCAAAAAAAAGCTACCTTGGATTTGAACTTGCGTCGGTCTGACTGCAACAGGAGCTCTGTTGTGATGGTTGAAATTAAATGTCAAATTTTCAAACATTACGGTTAGCTATCAGTTGTGTTTTGTTATCCATGTCAGTTGTGTTTTATTTATCACGTGCCAGCGTTTGCGATGTATAAGAAAAAAAAATGTGTAATTTATCAGTGTTTTTCTACAATATTATGCATGAAATATACATATAAACCTATTTCTTGAATGACTCTATCTATTAAAAAATAAACTGCTTCAAAATCCGTTGCGTAGTTTAAGATTTAAGCATACATAGGAACAGAGAGCGGCAGCGACTTTGTTCTATACTATGTAGTGATGAGTTTCACAGCATCATAGGCATCTTTGTAGTACTTCATTGTATCTGAAAAATGATTGGAGTGATATAAAATGATATAAAATGACTCGCAGTTATGAAATTATTTTGAAAATAAGTGTATTTTCAAAGTTTCAATACTAGCGTCAAAATAGTGTGTGTTTCATAGTATTATGATCTGTGGTTTTATTTATTATTTCACTGTGTATGTGATTTAAGTGTTAAACTATTTAGCAATTTACGTGCCAAAACCATAATTTACTAAACACAAAACACGTCAATAACGTCAGTAATTTCGTTATAATCTCACAACTAATATCCAAATTAATCTTTAGAATTACCTGTATTTACGAAATCATAAATTTAGTGAAGTGATTCTCATTGCCATCTAAAATTATACAGTGCGGAACAATTTTACGCATCTTTAATATTTACCAATAATGATTCTGCTTACCAATATCACAGTACGAACAACGAATAAAACGAATTTGTACATAGAAAAAACAAATACACAACTATAGTAGGTGCCAAATAATTAGGTCATTCAACCACCTTCACCACGATGTCGCAAAATTCAATTTATGTATGGTAAACAAACAGTACTAACGAGATTCTAGCGATACCGTCTTAGCGACAGGTTTGTATGGAAAGCGACAGAATTAGCCATTCATAAATTGAATTTTGCGACATCTTGGTGAAGACCCACCCTCACCAAGATGTCGCAAAATTCAATTTAATGACCTGTATTGCGGTGTTATTTGGCACCTACTATATCATGGAATTGTGAAAAACGCAAATAATGACAGAATTCGTTGTTTCACCCAAATATTTTTTACTAGAGATTATTGGTATCACCTAACCCGCACACGAGTTCTGTGTGTTTTTTCAAAGGTTAATATCATAGCAAGACTCTATTGTGACATAGATTTGAATCGCTCCGCAGAAGGTACTTGAGTTAGAGTGGTCATTAATTTTGCCAACAGAATGTCGTCGAGGTTTTTTGTACTCATTTAATTATACAGGTGGTTTTGATAAATCTTCATTTAAAAATGTCATGGATGTATTCGTAGGTTTTTCATTTTGTAAATTGATATAAATGTTTGGCAATCGTAATAGTATCTGTTGAAAATTCCAGTTTACTGCCACAAAAGTTTTCAACAGTATGTTATTCTATTTAAATTGTAATATTCAATTTGACTTTCACAACTTGTAAAAATTATGGTAATAAATTATTGAACGATTGCATTTATATTCCTAAAATCTTCAATAAAAAATAGGAAAACACAAACCAAATAAAGTTAAATCTTCATTTAATATGTTAGCACCTGTAATTTGATTCTGAATGAATAATATTTACTTGAATATGTAAAACAAATAGTATTCTAAAACAAACTATGATTGGCAATGACATACCTCCGCGTAGAATTGCTTAAGATATGTGCCTACCTACGTGGGCGTCTTACCCTACTCATCTATGATACCTATCCATCTACGCAAAATCTTTGATCTTTACAAGGTGCCACTTGTATTATTTGTAGATAAAATTATTTATAGGAAAAAAACTAGAATTTTTCCTAGAAAAACAATAGAATAACCAGAGTTGAACAGTAACGTCGAACGTAGTACGTCAAAAAAATTTATATAGTTCTATCTCGCACGGAAGCGGTTTAGCTATGTCAATCTTGCAATTGTACATGCATCTAAACCAATTGCACGCTCCATCTTCTATTTCAGCGTGTCTAAGTAGTCCAAAACTAACGCATATAAACAACCAAACCGCCTAGCGTCTTCGTGAAATAGAAACACTGTATCTTTTTGTACCTCGCTGATAATTACATTATAGAACTCACTTTAGCTTGTGGTTTGACTCCCGTTACGTGTTAAGCTTTAAATATGATCTATTTAATTCTAAGTTTTATTTAAAATTGTCGCTTGTTGAGTCACAAGTACTCAAACATCTCGAGATTTATATTCGTTGATAAAATACGGAAGGCTTCAAAGACACTCGGTTTTTATTATTATTTTATTTAAATTACGATGGAGTAAATATACTTTAGTATATAGATGCTAATAATGATGATGTAAGTACATAGGTACTTACTTATTTCAACACAAGTTGAACTAGGTCTTTTGGTTCTTTGACCTAAATCATCAAAGCCTAAGTAAAGTCTAGACGTCTTGACACCGGTGAAGTAATGTTGATCGGAAATGAAGATGCCTTAAATTCGAGTACATACTTTATTGGGCATCTTGGCTCTTCTCGTCAATGACAATAAAAAATGGCTAAACATAGAAACAGACTTCACACTTCTTACCGTGGAGAGTAGGAGAACTTTTGTTCTTCTGATAGAGGGGACTCAGACTATAGCAGTATTGTTTTTATTAGTTTAACCAGTAGTCAGTACATAATGGTTCAATACTGTTGCATTATATGGAGTATTTTTGTATTACAATAATAATTGCTATCAAATCTCATTTAGATCTACTGCCAGTGATCTAGTTAGTATACTATTATGTAATAGGAAAAGTTTCTTTTTTATCTTAATTATTAAATTTTATTGTAAGTACTGTAATTTTTAAACTTTGTGCACCGCCCTCTATTTATTACTGTTCGCTTTTATCCATGCTAAAGTCACCTTCAGCAATAAGGCTGCCCATTGTACTCTATCGTATTATATAAGTACTTAAGTCTTTAAAACATTGTTCATGCACAATAAAGTGTTATCTTCTCTCTCTATCTAAGTAAAGTTGAGATAATTCACCGAAATTAAAATGTTACAAAGAAACAAACGTAAAACCTACCCAACCACTATTTTATTTTTATTTATTAGATAACTCAACGTTATCATTTTTAAAATCTGTGTTTTTTATAACCTACCCAAACAGGTACTTTGTAGACCAGATCACGTACCTAGAAATAAATTCTAAGATAAAATCAAAAATTTAAATCACAATGTTTGGCAATAGTGACAATGAACTTGTGCAATATGTTTTCTGATTTTAGAAATAAGAAAGAGATGTAAAAAAAAATTAAAGCTGCATATTGTATCTAATAAAATATGTAACAAAAAACTTAATTTATAATTTTTTTTCATAAGCTTTTACTTCTTTGTTATTTTATTGTTTTTATTTACTATTTATCTATAAACTAGCCGTAACCCGCGGCGTTGCTCGCGTTCTAGACCCTTTAGAGTATGATTTTTCAAAACCCCTACACTATATAAGGATACTACCCTCCAAATATCATACCTCTAGGACTTATAGTTTAGGCTGTACGTTGATTCTAAGTCAGCTTCAAAAGAGTTTTATATATATTGATTATTTCCTTTTTGTTTCAGGTAAGCGATACTGTTCAGATGTTGTTTTTTATAGAGACTTGAAGATCATTTGAGTGGGTTAATCAAGTAAGGTCAGTTTAGGATACCTTTCGAACTAAAACACAGATATGCGAACATTACTGCTTCGCAACAGAAATAGGTAAGGTGGTAGTACTAATTGATTCACGTGAAGCTTAACGTGCCCTCCGAAGCACGGAAGCGTTCAGATGTAAATGCCACTAACGGTCACCCATCCAAATAGTGACCGCACAGAACGGTGCTTAATTTAGATAATCAGTGAAGATTGACTAAGGGCCGTAAGATCAATAGTGGTTTAAACCACGAAATAGAGTTTAACCGCCTGTCTCCGATTATTTTCTAAGATCAATGGTAGTTAATCGACCATCGGTAGCTTAAACTGACAGAGATGACAGTAGATTAATCCATCGATCAAATGTAATCGTAGTTAACGAAACCCATAGTTTAAACTGCTTTTGATCTTACGGCCCTAAACAAACTACGCCACGAGCGCCATGGTAATTGGGACTATATCTAATGAAGAGTTTTTAATCAAAATCTTAAAAATGTGTTTTGTTTTAGAAGATTCGTCACTGTCAAAAGTTCAAGGTAAAAGTCGTAAAAAGTGAGAGAAACTAATTTGTTGATTGCTGGTTATTTTGTTCTAAGGTCTACAGTTTTTAGGTAATAATGACGCTTTATAATACAGTTGAGAGCAAAAATTTAGGGTCATCTTTATAAACTTGAACATCGTAGAAACCATGAATACTAGCTATCTAGCTAAATGAAATAAATAGTGCTTGACAGACAGGTTATTACGCTTTACTTCAATAAATACTTGCAAAATTTAAATAAGCTGGCATTCATGGTTTCCAACATAAATTTAAGTTTTTATAGATGACCTGTTCTTTTTGGTAAATGAAGATTTTACCAATATTTAGTAACATTTATATTTGTTTTATGCATCAGAATTATTTATTTAAATTTATAATTCATTGAATAAGTTTTAGTAACGTCGAAATGATATCCAAATTATTAGAACACTAGCTTGCGCCTGCAGCTTTTCCCGCTTGGTAGCAGCATACGCATGATTTGGTTAAAAACTTGGATCCTAATTTTAGACCCCTTAGGGTGCGACTTTTAAAAATTTCTTTCTTAGTGCACCCTTACACTATAATAAGGATACTACCCTTCAAATTTCATACCTCTAGGACTTATAGGTTAGGCTGTGCGTTGATTATCAGTCAACTTTAAAAGAGTTTTACATATTTAGAAGATTAATAAAATAAGGAAAAATCCAAAAAAAAAATTTTTAATATTAATCAATGAAATATTCAAACAAAATTATTTAAAACTCAGCAAAATCTTCCGCAAATCTTTAAATTGTGAAATAGATAAATCCAATAATGAATTTTGAAACACTAAGAACAATAATTAACCTTTATTATGTTCACATTACTAATTACGATGTAACACCAATTTTTATTGTACTGCTAATCATGAATGAACAAACTCCATGTAACACCAGCTTTACACATTGTTTTCATTTGTAAATCAGTCATTATTATTTTTTCGCACGTTTTTAATACGACCTACTTAGCTAAGTACTTCGCTAACTCAGAGACAAGTACAAATGGTCATTAGGTAGCGCCGTAATTAATATTTCGTAAGTGGTCCTTTCAATTTTTGCTCTATTCTAGATTTATGAATGGCATGACAACTAATGGCTTATTTTAAAAGCATAAATCCATTATTGTTTTTTGTATAGTGTCACATCATTTTTGAATTTTTGAGTTTATAGTTTCGGACTCGAAAGCGTTGTGAGAAAATGAAATTTATTATCTCAAAAATTTTAACTGCACTACTAATTTATAAAATATATCGTGACTTTTTGAACTGGCAACAACGATATTGGTCCTTCTGCATCAAATATTGTCTCTGTCAGTCCACTGTAAAAAGGCACCAAAAACACTACACAGCCATTTTTGACAAAATCATCGTATATCAAGGCCATGAATTCATTGAAATCATCAATAATACCTATTACTCAGTAATCGACACCAATTGAACAATCATAATAATATTTACTACGATAAAACCGCCTTGAGAAATATTTGAGCGCTCGAACATAATGGTAAGCTTCGTGCAATTTGACGCATAATGCCTGCATTGTATTGTATTATTATGACAAGTTTACAATCACGCAGTCGATGAATACATCTCATGCATAAATACGGTTATTTTCAGATGATTTATCGTAGTTGGTCAATGGTTAAGCACCTGTTTCATTTATTGCATAACTAGCTGATACCTGCGACTACGTACGCGTGCGAAACTTTCCACCAAAAAATATATGTCAACCAGCATACGATGAACCTCGTGTCAAAAGCTGCTTTTGGTTTAGAGAGGTCAAGCTGTATCTAAGAAACCACGTCTTTGATTTTAATTTTATAGCCTATGTTTAAATACGGAAAAAGGGCTTCTGAATGGTATAAGTTTCATTGAAATTGGTCCAGTAGTTTAGGCGTGATCCGCGAACAAACAAACAGCGAAACTCTATTTTTGTACTCAGAATCGTTTATTTAGTAGATCTGCATACTTAGTTTATCCATATCTTTAATTTTAGTTTTTGTTTTTTTTACAGTTTTATAATAGTAGGTATAGAAACAAAAGTGGTTGAAAATCACAATAGATAACTACTTTTTTTGAATCTTTGGTTTGTAAGACTATATTTTTTGGTATAGTAGTAGTTACACGGTGAATAAAAACATCATGAGAAGACAGATACGAATGGTAAGAGACAAGAAAATAATCCCATCGAATTTGGGCTCATTTGATTCGTCTCAATAAAATCTAGATGATTTCAGGCTCTGATTCTGATGATGGAGTTGGAAGGTGCCTGATGTGGCCATGTAACTCTGTAAATAAACGACACAAATTTTAAAAGTAAAACTTATTTGGGTTTTGTTTTACCTGTTTTCAATTTTCTATACTATTATAAAACTGTAAAAAAGCCAAAAACTAAAATTAAAGATAGGGATAAACTAAATATACAGATCTACTAAATGAACGATTCTGATTCCGAAAATCGAGTTTGTCTGTTTGTTTGTTTGTTCGCGCATCACGCCTAAACTACCGGACCAATTTCAATGAAACTTATACCATTCAGAAGCCCTTTTTCCAGATTGAAACATAGGCTATAATTATTTTATTGAAATTAAAGACGTGGATTCTTAGATACAGCTTGACCTCTCTAAACCAAAAGCAGCCTTTGACACGAGGTTCATCGTATGCTGGTTGACAGATATTTTTTGGTGGAAAGTTACGCACGCGTACTACGAGTAAGTTGCGGGTATCAGCTAGTAGTGAATATAATTTACAGGAATTATATCAAAGTAAATATAATAAAATAAATTAAACTTTTGGGGACATGTGTGGCTTGGTATCATTTTAAAATTCTAAATTGCAGTTGGAAAAAAAAAGTTGGATCTACTAAAACTATTTTGAAGCATTTATCATAATCATTTAAATAATAATAGATAAATCGTTTAGTGACATTTAATAAATTAACAAAAGCAATTAATTAATTACAACAGTTTCTAAATAACTCAACTGTTTCATGTGTATTTTGTAAATATTGTAAATACTATATTAGTTGTAATTTTTTTTTGCGAATAAAATAATTAAATTATTAATTTACCTTATGTTGTTAGGTAGTTATTTATAAGTAGGTATATAAGTTGCCTATAAGTACAATTTTGGCAAGCAGTTACAAGCTAGAATTTACCAGCTACAGTAACGTCTTAATCATAAATTTATCTATGCCTGTATAAATGCACTATTATAAAGAGGAAGTAACAGATTTGTATGTAAAGTATTAATAGGTATTAGATACACAGACACTTCGTTATAATTAGATGGATACTTTAACCATTGGTTTTCGATTACTGATTATTATCACTGTCTTAAGTAATACAGTCTCAGACTCAACTCAGTTAGTACTCTGCCTCGACTTGTGCTGTAAGGTAACTTAGATTTTAATACAAACCATTTTTTTGTGATGTACATTATATATTTTTTCTGGGTATTCTTAATAAACAAACACATATGCCACAACTATATAGACTCTAGGAATAATTACAAAAACGTACCTATTTATATATACCTGTGTCGGTTCTGATAGTAAAAGCTTTGCCTACTGTGGTGCTAGATGACACTGTGTAAACAAGTAGTTCGCCCCGAACTGAGATCTCGTGATGGTCGGAGGTTAATAAAACCCAAACAATTTTAATTGATCAATGGTTGCAATAAACTTTGCAAATCGCATCGAAATCGCCGTCTAGCTAAGTACCAGTCTTACTTGAACTACAAAATCATTGAAACTCCAAGGAATGTTAGCTCACGTTATACTGGGTTATCCAATTTTATAATTTTTACAACTCAAAAACTATTAGACCTAGAATCAAAATAAAAACGGTTTTGGAATGTATAAACCAAACTCTATCATATAACACCCCACTTGATGTTTTTGTATGACTTTTTTTTTACTCCCTTTGAACCCTCATAACTTCACGACCCCTGGACCGATTTACATCATTTAACAAACCAGTAAACTTAAGAGTACTATCCGTATACCTACCAAATTCTGTGAAGATCGGATAAGCGGTTCAAAAGATCTCGACGAACAAACATACAAACATACAAAGCATTTTTGTCCAAGTTGTCACTAAGATCTCGTTCGCTTCACTCACTCGATCAATGATTTATCTAGTAACGTCTTTTAATGTTGGTAGTTGTGTACGTAGTGCTAGATGATTGAAAGTTCCTAATTAATTTTACTCAATATTTGCATAAATACACAGCAATGGGTCATTGCACAATACCGCTAAACTTACAAAATCGTGTGCAAACCTAACCGATTGTAAACAACTCAAATGCGTAAGCAAATATAACAACTGTAAATAAATGGCAAGGACAGTACAAAAAATAGACCCACGACTTTATGATCCCAAAGGACTTCATTGTAAACTTATAACCTACCTTTCTCCTCCATTCTCATTCGACAGGCGTCATGGCTCAGTCGGTAGTAGCTCTGCCTTCTGTGCTGTGGGTCGTGGGTTCGATCCCCACCAAGAACAAACATTTCTGTGTTGCTAACATAGATGTTTGTCCGGTGTTTGGGTGTTACTATGTACTATAAGTATGTATTTATAAAAAAATGTATATAAGTAATGTATCAGCAATCTAGTTCCCATAGTACAAGCTCTGCTTAGTTTGGGACTAGAAAGCGTTGTGTGTAAAATGTCCAAGAATATTTATTTATTTATTATTATTTATTCTACTCATAAAATCCAGTCAATATTAGTTAAGATTTTTCATATTAGCAAAGTTACTTTGACTGGCGTTTTTGTACTTTTAAGTAATTTTTAAGTAATAAAATTCCATCAATACCTACTTCTCAGATAATATAACCACTGAGTATATTTAATTTTGTCTAGGTTTCTCTAATATACGTTTGGTGGTAAAATAAATACTAATAAAATTACGTATTAGGTATTTATTTCAGGTTGATTTTAGGCTTTCAAACACAGTCGAAACGTTTACGAGCTTGATTCTAAAAGTTACAACCTCATAAGTTACAACCTCATAAGTTACAACCTCATAAGTTACAACCTCATAAGTTACAACCTCATAAGTTACAACCTCATAAGTTACAACCTCATAAGTTACAACCTCATAAGTTACAACCTCATAAGTTACAACCTCATAAGTTACAACCTCATAAGTTACAACCGATAGGTACACAGATAATAAAAGTACCATCCGCTTGGCTTATGTGATTTAAATAAATGATACCTACTATAGTAGATGCCAAATAACACCGCAATACAGGTCATTCACCCACCTTTACCACGATGTCGCAAAATTTTATTTATGTATGGCTAATTATGTCGCTTTCCATACAAACCTGTCGCTAAGACGGTAATTGCTCGAATCTCGTTCTGTTTGGTAACCATACATAAATTGAATTTTGCGACTTCGTGGTGAAGGTGGGTGAATGACCTGTATTGCGGTGTTATTTGGCACGTACTACCTACCTATAGTAGGTACCTCCATTAATAATCTTTAATTTACAAAATAAATAGCTAACATTATAGAAACAGAACTAAACCCCTCTACGGGTCAAATAACGTAGGTACTAAAAATGTCAATATATTGACTTTTGACATTTCAGTGGCATTTTATCAAGTGGACATCCGTTAACTCGTTCTGTCAATAAAGCTTAACCCTGAGTTTAGAAAAAAGATTATTACGATGAAGGCGCTAAGTGCAATAAAAAGAAACGTAGGTGTTCACTAATGTGTAGTACTAGCTTTATTGTATAGATTTTATAAAAAAAAAACACAGGTTCAACCACTCCCTGCGTGAGGGACGTGTACTGGTGTTACGTGGATGATCGCGTAGAGAGCGGGTTGTAGGTGCGTTTTTGACGAAGATTTAATTTAACTAGTGCATTGTTGTAGGTGGGCTATAATAAACTAAACGAATGTTTCATAAAAAATAATATTTTATGAAAGTTGAACATATATCCTAGAGCTTTGTAAAAATAGAAACGTGAATAATAATAATTTTCTCGATAAAAAAAATCGTAAAGATGACACTAAATCGATATTTCAAACAGTTCATACTACGATGTTTCTTCTTGAAATCATGTGAAAGTTATATCAAAAGATAGGGTTTATTCTTTACTAGGGAATTGTAATTTTTTTTTTATTATAATTTAATTATTATTCATCTCTGTGAAAGAAAACTATCAAAATCAAGCGCTCGCGCCCGTCTAGACGTCTTCGTCCTGAACTTCTTGGATAACCTCGCCTTAACGTTCAATGCTCATGACATTTCAAAACATCTTAACCATATAAGAAGTCAACACGTTAACGCTCATTTTAACACTTTTAAAGTTATCTATACAAATATTATCTATACATCTATACAAATATTATAAAGAGGAAAGGTTTGATTTTTTGTTTGTTTGTTTGTTTGTATGAATTGAATAGGCTCCGAAACTACTGGACCGATTAAAAAAATTCTTTTACCATTAGAATCCTACATTATCCCTGATGAACATAGGCTATATTTTATCCCGGAATTCCCACGGGAACGGGAATTACGCGGGTGAAACCGCGAGGCGCTGCTAGTATAAAATTATAAAGAGGAAAGGTTTGATTTTTTGTTTGTTTGTTTGTTTGTATGAATTGAATAGGCTCCGAAACTACTGGACCGATTAAAAAAATTCTTTTACCATTAGAATCCTACATTATCCCTGATGAACATAGGCTATATTTTATCCCGGAATTCCCACGGGAACGGGAATTACGCGGGTGAAACCGCGAGGCGCTGCTAGTCTATCATAAATAAAACAATCTATTATTTTACAAAGCAGAGACTGATTGCTAGAACACTAATTAACCTTTGGGATGGCAAGCCTTCGATTAATGTTTAAATGCCATACCTTTCCCTTCTAGAGGCCTATAGTGCATTTCAGCAATTTGTTTTGCTTTGTACAAAAAGCATGCTTAAACAAACTATGTAGTTAAGTATAATGGTAATGTAAATTGAAACTTAGTTACCATTTGTGCAGTATTTTATAAGGTTTTTAATTTTAAACTAGCTGATACCCGCGACTTCGTACGCGTGCGAAACTTTCCACCTAAATATCTGTCAACCAGCATACGATGAACCTCGTGCCAAAGGCGGCTTTTAGTTTAGAGAGGTCAAGCTGTATCTAAGAATCCACCTCTTTCATTTCAATAAAATATAGCCTATGTTTCAATCCGGAAAAAGAGCTTCTGAATGGTATAAGTTTCTTTGAAATTGGTCCAGTAGTTTAGTCGTGATCCGTGAACAAACAAACAGACAAACTCGATTTTCGGAATCAGAATCGTTTGTTTAGTAGATCTGCATATTTAGTTTATCCATATCTTTAATTTTAGTTTTTGGCTTTCTTACAATTTTATAATAGTATACCTATAGATAACACCAGACCATTGTGACAAATCATTCGTAATTTTTATACCATCTGCCACAACACTGTATCGGTTATTCAAGCCACCGATACGATACCTGCACGATATTGGCAGAGAGCTATCTCATACAAATAGTAAAAGACATTTTCACATCTCGTCGGTGCTGTAGATACCCACCAATATATATTGGTGTCGTGTAGGTGTTGGTATCAGTGTGGAAACATGGCGCAAACGCCCATTGATAATTATCATCTGTCAACCTGACCCGCTCAATCAATGTCACTGATGCATACACGATGACAGAGCGTGACAATGACACAAAGATTTGACAGCATTACAAAACACTCAACATAATGACAGATAATTGTAGATTTGGTCATACAAATACGAAAGTAAACTCTTGTCCTACTTACAAACGAATACAATAAATAGGTGAATAAAATATCTTAATACCTAAGCAAATAAAATTGTTATTGTATCAATAATAAACCATATTCAAATAGATAATAATAAACTAGAGGGCGCTGTGTGTAATGTCCATGAGTATTTAAAATTATGATCTGTTTTATAAAAAAGTCAAAGTGACTAAATTAGTCAGTGAAGTATTGCATATTTTTAACCAACTTCAAAAAAGGAGGAGGTTCTCAATTCGGTTGTATTTTTATTTTTTATGTTTGTTACCTCAGAACTCCGTCATTTATGAACCGATTTGAAAAATTATTTTTTTATCTGAAAGGGTATGCTTCCAGATTGGTCCCATTTTTTTTTTAATTAATGTTTCTTACCTCAGAACTCCGTCATTTATGAACCGATTAGAATTTTTTTTTACCTGAAAGTTTATGCTTCCAGGTTGGTCCCGAACTGCCATCTTCATCATCAAATTGAAGTCGGTTTTTCCAGTTTTTTAAACTTATAAATTATAACACATGACAGACGGTCAGTCGGCGCGTCCGCAACAAGAAAGTTCACTTACATAATTTGAGTATTTTACGATCAATCCATTCTTGAGGAAAACTGTAGACATTGCAATATCTTTAGGTTTTTCTATGAATTGTATTGGTTAATACCAAATAATCTTATGTATTTAAGTCTTGTAACATTCGGCCTATTGCAAATCAATTTGCCAAATAGAAAATGCTTGTTGTATTTAGAATTGCCATTTGAACTTTGTATCAATAAAATCACTTTGATTTTATTTTGGATTTTGATATCGTTTTAAATAAGGCTGAGAAACTGCTGCCACATTGTATCTTTAAAATTATTCTGCAATTCTTTATACCATAGTCTATGGTATAAATAATTGAAGAACCATCTATGGCACAGACAGTTTTGTGAATAAAAGAATGAGCACATAATATAAACACAAATAAAACAGATTATCAAATAATAAGTTTTACGACCTTTGTCTGTGTTATACACAGTTCAAATAAAAACACTCACACACACTAAGCAATGATGTGCGACGTGAATAGCTTCCCATCATGATACAAATGATGCACTTTCACTGCCGATGTCGTGATCGACTGATCCCATCTCATGACTATAAATACCTACCTATAGAACCATAATGCTTACTAAAGTAGGTCTCGTAAGTCACCACAGATTATACCGTGGTATTATGTGTTACCACGTACCAAATGTCTAGTTTTTTTTGGTTTTTGCGCGTTACTACTTTTTCCAAACTCTTGCACGATGGGATCAAAAGGTATACAAAGGCTGAACTCAGTTTTTCATTTGTTTTGTTCTTAATTTAGATACTAAGGGTCCGTTCATACAGACAGGCTCGAAAAGCATCGGCGCGCATTTTTCTTTTCACACAGACCGGATCGTATACGCTTGGAGTTGGTCGGAGCGGAGCCGCCGACTATTTCACATAGACCGGCTGGAAGCTATCTGAAAGCGGATGCGCTCGGAAACGGCCGCGCGAACGAGAAAAAGTACGCGTTCGGAGCCGGTCAGCTCCTCTTATTATTTCACACCAAGCGCATTCAAGCATTCTTAATGACAAAAGCAGTGCACATGCAAAAATAAACCTTACTACACATACTAAAAAGTCTGTTTTCAACGTGATAAGAATCTGCTTTCCTCTCCGAGGCGGTCTGTGTGACCAGACCCTTACGCCCTTATCTTATAAAAAGTTAGAGTAGACATAATGTCTTGAATGTCCTAATTTTTTATAAGGTAGACCATAAGTTGTAGTTTTTTTTTTTTGTTTTTATTACAAACCTAGTAAAACCCTATATCCTGTAGCATTTTTTAAAACAGAAAACACCAGTTTCTTTATTTATCAATATTTTGGAGATATATACACCGCATTGACTTATTTAACTGTTATTTTCTATGGTCATAAATACATTTGAAGTAATTGTAAGTGAATTATCTATTTACTGGATTGTGATGAGAATCTTCAATCGAACAGTCTAGAACCGAATCAGTCTTTCGAGTTTGACATTTCGATGAGCACGCGCAGTACGTTCCGATCGGCGCAATAGATCTTACTATATGGTTTAAATACAGGGTGTTTAAACCACTAGCCACTAGCAAAAACTTCAGGGGGTTAGAGTATTCATCAATATGAATTGAATACCTTTTGGAATCAACATTGTACGAAAAAGGAATACCTAAATTGTTAGATTTTTTTATTTTTGTATGTAGGTATCTATTATTAAGTTGTATTTCATTTTGTTATTGTACTGTTATTTTTTGGAAAAAAAAAGTATTATTCTTTAAAATTAGCTGTCCACTAAAAGTTCAGTCTACTTGCCATAAAATGTATGGAACAGCTTAGTTTTTTCGCGCTAACACATTTGGTTTCATAGAAAAAACCTCATATGGGTAACTTGAAGCCACCGAAATTTTCAAGCGTAGTTTTAGCGGGTTAACCCCTTTAAGTTTACCCCCTTGTCAAAATCTCCTTTATTACGAAAAAGAATCAAGATGATTTACACCTTGTATATAGTCAGAGGTGTTAAGTGCTTAAAATAGTTCAGCAGCCGTTAAAATAACTTAACCTTAGGTTTACTAAACAAGGTGACTTAAAAGGTAATCCTTATTAAGTAATTAAGATAATTGGGATGTTGCATTTTCCTTCTAAATGCCTTCTAAACATTCTTGAAAAGCGTTTATACAAAACGCTAACTTGTTAGACCGAGAACTAGGGACAAATAATTTAGTATCACTTCTTTTGGAACAAAACTCTAAGACGACATTGATACACTATCTGCTCTCTAGTTAACTTAGTCTAACTTAATTTAACTGGCAATTTCGAATGTCGAAAAGAATATTATTCTGGCAATGTTATGTTCGAATGAAGCATATAAAACTCATTTATCAATAAAATTACTTATAATTAGATCTTTAGATAAGAAGTACGGGTTAGGCTCATAATCCCCTTTGAGTCGTCCCCTTCAAGGGGATTATGAGATTTTTTTGGCTCATAATCCCCTTGATTTCAAAATTTTAAAATCAAGGGGATTATGAGAGTTTTCAGTCTCAAAATCCCCTTTGGTCAAAATTACACCGTAATAGCTCAAGACAAACACATAATGCTTTTATTGAATAAAATGCCACTGATCACTTTGAATCACTTTGTACACACAATTTCACTTTACCTGTGCACCTATGTTATATTCCAATGAGGAAAGTAAGAAATTTTATTTTAATTTGAATGGAGATTCTTTGAATTAGAACTTTTGTGTCTAACATGGGGGGACTAATCGTTTGGTTTTTACACAAACCACTTCTACTTACCCTTAAATTCATAAGTCATTACAAAACGTCTGTAGTCCGTTCCGACATTATCCTTTGTGTGCAAAAGTGGAATAGCGTAGGTGCGAAACTTCTTGGCGCTCATCTTTTTGGTGCGCAAAAGTGGAATGCTTCTACACATCGCGGTGTCAAATGATTACTATTTACAAACACTTTATTGAGCAAGCTAATCACGCTTGTAACATTAAAATTTGAACATCATCAAAACAAACTTAATGCTCTCAACTTTAACCTGAGTGCCTTAACTGAGCGGCCTTCTTCAGGTCAGATGTACAATCGTGCACAAAATATTAAAACGTAAAGTAATTATGCCGTTACTTAACGCGTATGCGTGCATCATATTTTTTGTAGACACTCAATCACTTTTTATTTATGTTTAAAAATATTTAGATATTAACTATTGTATCATCGTATGTACGTTAAAGCAAAAAACCCAGGTCTTTGGTGGAAACCTTAATCTCGGAGGGTTTCATAAAATGATACACTTCAGTCAGTCAGTCGTGGCTATGCAGTAACTTGGACTTATAATGACGACTTAATTACTCTTGAGTAGGTATATTCTCTGGATGGTACTATGTATAAGTAAGTATGTATTTACAAAAAACAGGTATTTATGTATGTTTATCAGCAATCTAGTTCCCACAGTAAAACTTTACTAAGTTTGATAATAGAGGGCGTTTTGTGAAATATCCATGAATATTTATTTATTTAATTTTTTCAATAGTTCAAAAGTTTTGTCTACCTACGTATTATTATTTCTCACCGTATCATAGAATGTATTCTGCGAACATGACGAATATTCGTCCTAAACCTACATTCAACTTAGGTATGATAAATTGTCGTTATGCAATTTTCTATCTAACTGTACCACTTTTGATTCACACATAGGCTTTATATGGCATTTACGATTTTTTTTTGCAACGAAATAGTCATCAGTGTAAATCACGTGTGGCGTAGTGTGTAATCGTGTAGGTATTGATTGTTTTATTAGTGTGGGAATCTCACGATTCTGCAATTATTTGTGGGCTGGGGTCAATGCTGCTATGTGCATTTCAAAGGTTAAATATAGGAACTTCTAATTCAGAGTAGTTTTATCAACCTTTAAAGCGTGATTGGTATTTTTATGTGTTTTTTTTATAAAATCTGCGTCATCTTTTTTTCCGTTGAACGAGCTAAATAAGTCCTTAGACATGTTTTCATTCCAACAAGCGCTTAGTGACAAAACTATATATTTTTATGTTTAAAATAGGCATGACGCAATTTATTCAATAAAATTACCATTTCACCGGCAAAACAAAATAAAACCAGTTTTTTTTTATACACATCTTTGATGTCTTTCTAGGAAAGTTCAAAAGATACACACCATTAACAAAATAAAAGTAATAAAATATAATGTAACTTTTTAATGATGTGGTTTTTGTTGTCAACGGCAAATATTAGCTATATAATACCTAAATTATTTTTGAATAACTTGTATGTGTATTATTATTGTTTCACTTTACTTTTATTTTTTGCTTACTTAGCCTGTACTTATAGAAAAAATCGTTTCACAGAATGAAGTTAAATATAGAACACAAATTACACAAATTGCGACGAATAATTAAAGCGACAATTATTTATGTGCTAGGAGTATTAGAACTTTTAAATATAGGTACCTTTATTACTATTTATTTTATTTCACAAAAAACATTCACGTTTAAATAAATAAAAATGTTTTTAGCATGTAAAAATCCCGATAGAGTTTTGAAAAGAGTTGAGATATGTATCATTTGTTCAGTAGTCATTTTGGTGGTACAATAAATATGTCTGAAAGCTCTATAAAATAAACTCAACGGTCAGTGTTTACAAAAATGTATTTTTGTGACTTATGACATGAGATGTGATACTTTTGACCCATACCTTTACATTATAACATTAACATATTCATCAACGTGTTTCAAGACGAAATGTCAAGGTCCACGAGGCCATTTATTTTTATATAATAAATAAAATGTATACCAATAAACTATAGTAAACGTTTGATTTGACGAGCGAAATTAGAATTTATTGCTTTAGTAAAAAAAAATACAATCTTTGGATCAATCTTTTTGCTAAATGGAAGGATGTGAAATTTTTTGACCATAATAACATTAATAACATTAATAACACATTCCTGTTATGGCTCTTATTATTTTGTTATTATGAGTCATATTTACTTTTTGAAATAGAAAAAAATAAAAAAGGTTTACATTAATTTAATTTCAGAATAAATAACATTTATTTTTATCGAATTAAAAAAACTGTAAACTATTATTCAATTTATATTTATGAATTTATTCAGAAAACTAGATAAAACCCACTGGTACCATCATACAAACAAAAAACAAAACAAAACAAAAATGTTTATTTGGAACAAAAATACAATGAAGACAAGAACAAAAATAGAGAACGATGATAGCTACAATAGTTAAAAACTGTGTCGTAACTATCAACGCCCACCTCCAAAACGTCGGCATAGAGCGTTCCTCATTGGTAATTGTACGGAAAAAAGGCTTAAAAAGAGACTTATAATAAAATTAGGTAAACAAAATGAACAAAACTAAATATAAAAGAGACGTGTAGGCATTTATAATATGTATGTAGGTAAGTGTATTGAGTACAAAAGGATGTGAGAGGGTGTGTATGTAAGGGTGAGAATGTAAGTGTATGGTGTAAGAGGGTGAGGGTGTAAGTGTATGGAGTTAGGGGGTGTGTGTATGTTGTGTGGATACGTAAGAGTGTCTCAGACTATCACTGTCAGAAGGTTTTCAGTTTGAGTGTAGGAAAGAGGTTGGAGCCAAGCAAGCAATTTGTATTTGCATTTTTGTAAGGTAAGGGGGTAAATATTTAACTCTTTGTTTACCTTATTGTAAAGCATTGAACTTATAAAATAATAGTGGCGACTGGCAAGTTTTGTTCTTCGGGATTCAATTTTGCACACTTTATCAGATCTGCGTTTGGTGGTAGTCACTAGATCGTATGGCAACTGAGAGTGTTTACGCAAGGTAGTGTTGAGGATGAATAGTTGCCTCACTGTCAGGACTTCAGAGAGGGAGAAGAGGTCAGTTGTGGGGAAACGAAAAGGTTTTTTGGCCATAACCTTAAGAACAGCTCGTTGAGACCTTTCAAGTCTCAATATGGTTGTTTTGGCTGATCCACCCCATGTATGTTGTTATTATGAGTCATATTTACTTTTTGAAATAGAAAAAAATAAAAAAGGTTTACATTAATTTAATTTCAGAATAAATAACATTTATTTTTATCGAATTAAAAAAACTGTAAACTATTATTCAATTTATATTTATGAATTTATTCAGAAAACTAGATAAAACCCACTGGTACCATCATACGTAGGTATATTTGAAATTTAATTACGAAATTAAAGAAATATTAGTATTCATAGTAAATCAAACACTAAGGAAACCACTAAATAATATTATAATTCGATGACATATATAATATTCGTCTTCAGAAACAACAGGTGTGGCCAATATAAGTGGGTGTACACAGGTATCACACATAGACATTTAGACATTGTATTAATTACATCATAAAATACCCCTCACATCCGCACATCTGGTATTCTGTATAATTTAGCAAAAAAATACACATATCATAATACAAAATATCAGGTTATTTAAATAAAATAATATTAAATAATCATGAAAATTTCACAATATTTTTTTCTTGAATTTATAGATAAAACATGGGCCTTAAAACTCCATGCAATAAATACACCCTGTATAAATGCTAGGTTTGCAAATTACGTCCCAATCGTGAAACAAATGAACTCTAACCTTTATTACGCCTTGATTGGCACATTGAAGACATTCTGATGCTCCGTATCAAATCTGACACATTGCATTTCTCAGTCGGCTCGGCTATATAAAACTCTTTTGAAGCTGACTGACAATCAACGCACAGCCTATAAGTCCTAGAGGTATGAAATTTGGAGGGTAGTATCGTTATATAGTGTAGGGGTGCACTAAGAAAGGAATTTAGAAAAGTCACACTCTATAAGGTCTAGAACGCGAGCAACACCGCGGTCGTCTAGTAATGTATATTATGCGTAGTTTAGATATGGTAAGCGAGCTTATGATCGTAATCCAAAATCAATTATCTAAATACCGTGTTATTATTCTGCCTATAAATTGAAATAATGCCTGTGAACTATAAGTTTATGCTTTAGTTGAGGGGTCATGCACAAATGCGTCAATTCTAAAATGGTTGTTTGCACACTGGCCTATACATCGATATCTGGACGATACTAATGTGCCTGTGGTAAAAAAATAATGAAAGTGTCTTGTACTAAGAGCCTATCTAGATGAGGCGTTTTGCACGTAGACACTCGCGCGTTCACTAGATACTAGAGCTATATCGCGTCCAGAATCTGTCACGCGTTTCTTCATACAATAAATTGAAACATCTGGACAAGCTCTAAGGCGGTTGACGTTCTGTGAAGCAAACCGCCCTTTAATTTGACAGAGTTGCCATATTGTGCCATTACTTACATATAAATGAATGAAGCCTTATATGAATAACTCTATATATTTTCTTATTACAGCCAGCGAACTATGTAAATATACAAAACATAGATCCATAGAATAAATACTTTAAAATTATAATAAAATACATATTATTATAGAAATAATATGTATTTTATTATAATTTTAATAATTTTAATTTTAATAATTTTAAAATAAAAAAAACGCTCGTCTTTGTCTTTTTAAATTCTTTTAAAAAGACAAAGACGAGCGTTTTTTTTTTAAAAACACAAAAAGTCAATTTAGAGCACTTTTTGCGAGCACCTGAGGGAACTTTCTTAAACCATAGTCAAGGTTCCACTAGATCCCTCTCGTTATCCTTTACAATGCAAAGTATTTGCTATGAATACATGAGTCATAAAATTATAACGAAGTTATGCAAATTATTAATAATGATTATCTTCAGTCTAGATCCTGGTGTTGGACTCGTTTTAAATTGAAATAAAACGATTGCTTTAGTATTCAATTAATTTTTGAATAGAATTAAATAAATTCTTGCCTGTTTTCCAATATGACATCATTGCAAGGCATTATCGTAAATAATAGTCGTTGAAGAATCCAATATAAAAAGTTTCAAACAACTTTGCTCTTATTCAGACAATAATGACAATCATTATTTTTACATTTTGTAATATGGCTAAATTGTTTTTTTACCGACATATTTTGACTACATTAAATGGTTTTTAATTCATGTTTATCAATTAATGTGTGATAAGTATGTATTTTCAAAAAAAAGTATGTATAAGTATTCCATCAGCAATGTAGTTCCCATCACAGTACAAGTTAGTAATTTGGGACTAGAAGGCGTTTTGTTAAATGTCCATGAATATTTATTATTATTATTATTTATTATAACAGTAAATATGAGGTTGTTTTTATATCATAGACTTTGTACGGAGTTTTTTGTTAAATGGAAATTAACTTAGATAGTTTATTTAAATCATCAATGACTGTTTTTGTTTTCATATTAAAACATACGCCCAAATTATGTTCAACCGTTTCAAAATTATCTTTTAACAGTTTTGTGGGAAATTTTGACTGTCCAAGGCTTTGTATAACACCTCTTGCCCAACCATTGTTTAACTCTGCACGACTGTACCCTTGAAATATGAGTTTATAATTACTTATATTCCAATATGGAGATCAGCTGGGAATTTCGTGAATGAATTAGATTAATAAAATAATTCACATGCCTGATTCCCAGCGTTCTCCTTTCTAAAGGTTACAATCTGTATACTTCAAGTACAAAGCGTCACTAATTGGTCACTCATCATCTATCTATCTATACTAGGTATTATAAAACTGTAAAAAAGTCTAAAACTAAAATTAAAGATAACCTAAATATGCAGACCTACTAAAAAAATGATTCTGATTCCGAAAATCGAGTTTGTCTGTTTGTTTGTTCGCGGATAACGCCTTAACTACTGGACCAATTTCAATGAAATTTATACCATTCGGAAGCCCTTTTTCCGGATTGAAACATAGGCTATATTTTTTAGAAATCAAAGACGTGGATTCTTCGATACAGCTTGATCTCTCTAATCCAAAAGCAGCCTTTGGCACGAGGTTCATCGTATACTGGTTGACAGATATTTTGGTGGAAAGTTTCACACACGTACGAAGTCGTGGGTATCAGCTAGTATACCAATAAAAATAGTATTTTGAGGTTTTCTTCACTGGCCTTATACTTATTTTAGGAGAGATTTTATTGTGAACCGAGTTTTGGACGTCATTTTCACGTCATCCATATTTGATTAAAATCTCTGCCAAATTAAGCTTTCTTTGTTAAGATTTATGATTTAATTAGTTTTTTGCAATAGAAATCAGCATGATACAATTTTTATATTTGAAAACTAGCTGTCGCCCGCAGCTTTGTTCGCGTGGTAGCAGCATACGCATTATTTGGTTAAAATCTTTGATCGTAATTTTAGATCCTTTAGATTTTTCAAAATTCCTTTCATAGTGCACCTCTACACTATATAAGGATACTACCCTCCAAATTGTATACTTCCAGGACATATAGTTTAGGCTGTGCGTTTATTATCAGTCAGCTTCAAAATAGTTTTTAACCGACTTCAAAAAAGGAAGAGGTTCTCAATTCGGTTGTATTTTTTTAATGTTTGTTACCTCAGAACTCCGTCATTTATGAACCGATTTAAATTTATTTTTTTTTATCTGTAAGGGTATGCTTTCAGATTGGTCCCATAATTTTTTTATCAAAATCGGTTTAGTCATTAAGCATAAGAATAACTGGAAAAAACACGTCATACGCGTACACGATATTGCATATTTGGCTTTTCTGTGACTTTCTGTGACGTTTACGAGCAATAGAACGTAAGTACCCACGATCAAATCTGACAGTCGCCGCGTTAGCGTATTTGAGTTACATTGCGCGTCACTGCCAGCGCGACTGCCAACCGTTGTAGTGTCACCGCGCAGTGTATCTCGGATACATTGCGTATTTTGCTTTTCTGTGGTGTTTACGATCAATAGAACAGTCTAAATGAACTGCCATCATTTGATGATGAAGGCGAATCAAATTGAAGTCGGTTTTTCCAGTTTTTTAAACTTATAAATTATATATATTTAGATTTATATTTACCACCTAAAAATTATAAATTATCATGATATTTATCTAGGAATGCGTGCGGTAATTTCAGTACAACCTTCTTTGAAACGAAGCCACTGATAATTTGTTGACTGGTTGATATTACCGAGTAATCGCAAATTATAGGGTACAACGACCTCGTACTAATGTCAGCTGATGGGCAAAACGTAACAAAGCTGTAACTTAGAATAGTGGCTCCAAGTTACCAGACGCGAATGGACGTTTACAAAGACAGAGATTTATTATTTTAGTTAGTTTATTAGGTAGGATCCAGTAAATATACAAAACCAGAAATTAATGAATAAGAGACAGTAAATTATGAATAAAATGTAACAGTTTTTGTATTTTGAGTTTCTTGTTCCATAATTTAGTTGTATAAAGAACAACAATATGTACTTGAGATTAAGAAATGGATAACGATCTAGATAATAATCAAATCTTAAAATGAATCAATCTTTGACACTGACTGTACCTTATCCAAACGTGGCTTACTCAAATTATCAAACCTCCTTTAGTAAGTATACAGGAAATAAGCTAATCTAATCTAAAATAGATAATTCTATAATAGCATTGGAAGGGAACCAAAGGTCTCGTATTTTGAATCATCGCTTTCAGAATGTGGATGCAAATGTTAAAGATCAACGCGCATTAACATCCGATTATCCGTTCAAAGCAATCATTCGAAAACCTAAACACAAAGTTTTGACTTTAGAATTTGGACGAGAAACTCCATTTTTCCGAGTAACTTCTTTGTAGCAAAGCCGGTTTGTATCTCAGCTCAAAATATAAAGCTGATACCCGCGACTTCGTACGCGTGCAAAACTTTCCACCAAAATATCTATCAACCAGCATACGATGAACCTCAAATGGCTGCTTTTGAGTTCTAGCTGTATCTAAGAATCCACGTCTTTGATTTCAATAAAATATAGCCTATGTTTCAATCCGGAAAAAGAGCTTCTGAATGGTATAAGTTTCATTGAAATTGTTTTAGTAGTTAAGGCGTGATCCGCGAACAAACAAACCGGCAAACTTGCTTTCGGAATCAGAATCGTTTATTTAGTAGATCTGCATATTTAGTTTATCCATATTTTTAATTTTAGTTTTTGGTTTTTTTACAGTTTTATAATAGTATAGATTGACGGTGGTAACAAAGCGTTTCTCGTTTTCTAGAAGTCTAGACCTTACAGGCACATATGTATCTCAGGGATTTACTAGACGATCTTTAGACTCGGTTGTACCCGTTCTCCCATAAAAGGTCGCAAGCTGCTGTGAGCATCTGATTCGAAAAACTCTTGAGAAATACGCATCATTCCTTGATGTGTAATATCACAGGAAATGCCAGGTGACTGTCATTGACAAGTTAGAACGCTGACAAGAGTGTCAAACAACTTCTCACTCGCACATTTCATTTCTGAAGATATAAAAACACTGAAATTGAATATGAAAAATCGCAAATAACAATGTTGTGTAACATTGCACAAGGTTTAGCATAAATATTATTTTGATCCAAACAAGTCTTACAAATGAAAAGTGGAAAATAAGATAAAAACACAAAAAAATCCGTTTTTTGAACTGACTTATCTGTAGTTACCCATAGTACCTACCAACTTGGCTTAATTTGGGGCTAGACGGCGCTGTGTGTCCTCCATAAAGTACAAATAAACTCTATTAAGTGGTCATAGTCATAGACCCACGATGCTGAGCCAATCATGATAGAACTCGTGACTTCAACTAAGCAATCATTAAACATATTCATTATTATGATGTTCATAAATATTAATGCATAATCATTTTAGTTTACGTTATTTGACTCGATGGTTTATATCTTTGATGTTTAGTTCCCATAGTACAAGTTTCGCTTAGCTTGGGACTAGATGGCGTTGTGTGTAATTTCCATGATTATTTTGATTTAAGAATGTTTATTTTTCAATAAAGTTGCTACAAGGCTATAGTGTTTAAACTTCTGTATTGGTAACCTGCGGTAATTTTAAGTTATTTTTATAAGCCCTTGAAGTTGGCAAAGCTCGCGTTGAAATCTTTTGCATGAAAAATGTAACGCAGAATCAAAATAATAATAATAAATTATTATAATAATAAATTATTATTATTTACTTTATTCATAGTTAACAGACAATTCAACGAATTCGAACATGCGACTGAATTATTCAACATAGAATCACATTGCAATATTTTTTTAAACACCGTTTTGCATATTGGATTTATAATTCATTTGACTATATTTTTTTACTAGAATTGGGTTTTAGTACAAAATTAACAGTGGCTTTCCTACGTGCCTCCTTGCAATACATACTTCCTGATACGTATTTGTTTTTATTAATCTAACAAAATATATTTGACCTCTCTATACTAATAAACTTGAACATGACCGTGGAATTTTAACTAGAGCAGGGCTGAGAAAATAAATAAAATACATAAAGGAAAACCAATCTATATCTTCTAAATATACAAGGTGTAACATAATTACCCTATAAGCCCGAAGGTGGCGTAATCAGACCAAACGCCTGAGTGCTTGGACATGTGCAAAGGGTCAATAAATCGTAATTGAAATTTTCATACAAAAGTACAATTTTTATTATTTTAAAAATTTGTGAACACCCTGTTTTTTTACTAGTTGCGTAAACTCGTACACACGTATGCACACGTAGATACCCTTCTACCGCGTCGCACGCACACGCATGCTGTGTGTAGGTACCTACATTTAAGGTAAAATTTACGAGCTCATTTCATGAATGACAAACTTCGAAACCTCAAAAGTAGAACAAACACTGTTCGCCGTGACCTGTAGAATACCTCTCTTTTGGACTTATAGGGTAATTATATTACACCGTGTATAAAACTCTTTTGACGCTGACTGACAATCAACTCACAGCGTAAACAGTCCTAGAGGTATCAAATGTAGAGGGTAGTATCCTTATATAATGTAGGGGTGCACTAAAAAAGACATTTTGAAAAGTCACACTTTAAAGGGTCTAGAACACGAGAAACGCCGCGGGCAACGACTAGTTAAAAATAAAGTTCCTACTTATCCGCTGACCAAAACGAGTTTATTATCATTAGACAGACAGACGTGACATGATTTTCATAGAAAACAAGGTAAAACCGGATCAAGATATTATTATGGTCGTTACAGACACGATGGACAACGGTTCGAATTATTTTTACTATTTTAATTTCTGAATATTTTATAATGATTTAAGTATAATATCATAGAACGTTAGAACTAAACTATACCTACCTACTTTAAACATACTTTTTACTTTATTAATATAATATTATAATATTTTTTTATTAAGTTTTCTCGATTATTGAAATGTAATAATTTCTTGAGAAAAATAAATCCTCTGCAAAGTATATCTCGAATGATCTGTTTTCTAAACAATAATTGAGATAAAATTGTGACAGGAAATTGTGCTGCATTATTTCGTCAACTCTCGGGATAAGTAATAAGTATACGCAAGTACTAGTATAGTATTATATAATTTGTGACTTAAGTATCAATTTTTTAATTATTTTACCAAATATACAAGACGTCTGTCATCGAGATTCCAGGTTATTTATCTATGCTAGTATAGTATTATATGATCTGTATCTACACTACGTTACGATTTTAGGGTTAAATAAGTTGAAATTCGACTTATTTAACCCTTAACTTAGTTTGAGACTAAAAGTTGTTATATAAAATGTCCAAGAGTATTATTTATAATAGATTTATTTATTAACTATAGGTACATATACCACCACGTACTAAGATCCGTGTTTAGATAGATTGTATGTATGTATCTAATGGGTTCATGATTAGCCATAAATAGTCTGTTGATGGATAGCTACTTTAGATAGCAATCTATTGTTCGTTAAACGGCTACTGGTGTTTAAATAATGGGCTATTATTTACATATCCTATTATCAATGTCTAATTTATTGCAACATAGTTCAGAGACTATACCTAGGTACGTAAATAAAAAAAATATAGTATTTTTTTAAAATACCCATTGATTGACCTTAAAAAAAATGATATATCTGTAATTTTTTTTTATGTTAAATAAATATTGCAATGCATTCTTATTACCAGTGGTTACTGCTTAACATCAGGTGGGCCACCTGTTTGTTTCAGAACGAATGCAAATCTACCGGATGGAGAACAATTTTTGTTTTTTTTTACAATTTCGTTACTGCAGCCGATAAAGATAGTGAAAGTAAAAAAATCAAAATTAGGACATTTGAAACTTCTTTATGCTAGTATAGTGCTTCTTATAAAAGTTTTGACAAAAATCTATTACCTACTCACGATAAATGAAAAACAGTGAATTAATAATTCCCGTTTATTTTATAACTTTGATAGGAATGACTTCAATTATCAAAAGCGCTATTTGTACAACTACAGTCAATGAATTAATTAATCATCATTTAAAACGTCATCAATTAATTTAATCTCTCATTAGCAACCGTAATCTGTCATTATATTCACGAAACTAATTATTACAAAATGCCGCAAAAAATCACTTGCTCAACTCAACATACGAGGTAGGGTACTATAAGTTTGGACCGGCAGAGTAGTTATGAGGGGTACCGTAGGCGAAGAAATTCTTGCTGTTTTGTTCATACATGTTTCTCTATATATGAACATACCAAATCAATATTTGGCTATCAGTATTTTTCTCAACATAAAAATATATCGTATGTGTTTGCTGAAACCATTTTGTTTGATAGGTAGGTACGTATGTGTTTGTTTTCTGAGATCAGCAAGAAATTGATAGTAGAAATTGTATGGGTCAAGTAAATAAAACTGAGGGTCGTGTGCCGATTCATTGCTCAAGCAGAACCGGACTCAAGCATAGTCGATTTTGTCCAGTGGGACGAGATACTGGTAGTCCGTAACTAGAATAACTCAGATTTTTGTATGAAAATTTCAACACAAATCTATGTTTGAGTAACGATTTCTGTATCGGCATACGGGCCTAAGTACTGCGACAAACTAATGATTAAGCTTTGTGGAATTTTATGCTCCAGCAATGAGGATAATGAATAAATGAATGAAAACGCTTTATTGTACATACATGAATAACACCGAAACATATTCTTAAGGTAATTTTAATGAAGATGTTTTAAAAGCTTGTAAACTTACACTGCAGTAAGTTATTCACACAGCTTTACAGCTAAACGGTATGAACCATAACCTATAGGGTAAGCTGAAGTAGTTCAACCAGTCTGTAGATAGATAGATAGAAGATAGAAAACTCTTTATTGTACACCACTTTTACAGGAATTATAAAATAAACACAGAGTTCATTATTCTTATGTGTAGATATTATTATATTATTTATAATGAAAAAACTGCATCGTAATAGTATTGTAACAAACAAAGTTCTTGCTTGCCTGCTACTCATTACGCTTTGCTCGTACATACATACCTACATACCTAACTAGTTGTACGCACATGTTGTTACGTTTCAACCAAGCTCAAAACTGTTAGTACTTTTAGTATTTAGTTTTTAATTTTTTCTAATTTTGTTTCTGGTTGTAATGTGTTTTGTGTGATAAATAAATAAATAAAATAAAAAATAAAAAAATTACTCTAAAGTTTGTGGTCAATAGTTCAGTCTTTATTGAACGTGTGAGGTAACCGAGAATATTTATGCGCTATAACACTATACGCTGTGTTATTAGTAACTTTGGATGGGAATTTGCTAGTAAACTTATAAGAAAATGAATAACTTTATACAACTATAAACTTAAAGATTTCAGTGTTAAAAAAACTACATAATTAAATAGAGACAGTATGAGCTTATTAAACGATAGTTATAAAAGACTATAAAATATAAAAGATAGAGTCAGACGCTGAGAACCGTCAACATCGCGCTTGCACGTTGCTTGACGGCTCTCAACTTGGAATAAAGATAAGGATGTATTTCATTTAGTCCCATGTCTAAATGTTCTAGTCCATTTAAGAATAAAGTGGTCTACAACATCGTAAAAAATATCAACATCGTGATTCACATCATAGCTTCGCACGCATCCGGAATTCTGCAACCAACATTACATAGCAGGTACAAGATGGGACCGAAACGAGAGCCTTGTGCAACGCCACTCAAATTATAGCAATTGAGCACCAAAATTGTAATTAAAGGTTACAGAGAACCGCAAGATTCATGGCCCGACTGCTAAATTGTATTACTTTTGAGTTATGAATAATATTTATTGAGGTTTTCAAGATTACACAAGACTGCGACAAGGATTAGTCAGAGAGTCGTGAGGCTGTGATAGATTCAAATTTAGCGCTCCGAAAGTTTTTTTAATGGTTTCTTAGAAACGGCTTGATAGATTTGATACAACTAAATGTTATTATAAAGAAAATTCATTTGAATTAACTATATACATACTTAACCATAAGCTATCCACCGGAACTACTGGTTTAACTAATTATGTAACTAAACAGATCATAATAATACAGGCGGCGAAGAAAAACATCGCGAGGAAACCCGCAACTTAGTCAGCTCCGCATGTATTGACCTTGTCTTTTCCGTTGATAAGGCAGACTAGACTGAAAGGATGGTATACTTAGGTGCTGAGGAAGCTTACTCCATCTAAAACTATGTCTCATACACTGCAGCAAGGGCATTAGTAAAATGTAGCTCTTGACGCTGTATAAATCATTTAAATTATATGCAATGGCCCGATAAATATGATCTAAATATAAATTTTAACGAATAAGTATAAGAGCACTTAATGTTAAGATTTGAGGAAGTAACAAACCATTTTGCAACTCGTTTCAGCATTAACAAAACAGTAACATTGCAACTATTCCCACGTCTAATTTCAGCTAAAATTAACCAACACGACCACTTAATAATTAATCAAGTAATTGTTCGGTGTGCACGATTGTTTAGTTTTGTTTACACAATAGTTTAAACGCGAGGATTTGAAGTGACCTCTAATAATTTTAAATTGATTGATTGAAGTGTTGAGCTGCCGGACATGCTGATGATCTATGCTGACGTTTCGAAGTGATTTTTTTTATTTTACTGAATAAATGATTATTGAATTTAAACCACAACCGGAACTTAGGCTATCAGAAGGCATATGAATTACCTTGTTATCTTCACAAATGGCTTTTTATTTCAACTGTAATCTGCGTTGCACCACAGAATAACACAACAGTACTTACATAAGGTACAAATTGGCAAGAAAATACGAAATTAGAATAACAATGGAAGGTACGAATTGGCTATAACCCCGTGCACTAAAGTAATCAGTATGTTTAAGTTTTTAATACTTGCATTGATGATGACCAATTTTATTATACTATACCATAAAAAATTAAATGTTAAGAAAGTTGAAGAAAGTGAATAGGTATGAATAGACACTACGACAAAATAACTAATGCGTCAAAACAAATATGAATAATATGGCTTATGCTTCAAAAAATTAAAGGTTCGAGATATTAATAACCACAAAACATAACTTTTTTCAGAATAATTTTCATGCAATTCTAAAAATCTTTGCCGCGAAATTGAGCAGTTTGATAAAAAGCTTGTATTGACATATTTGACATCCTTTTTGTGAGATCCGTTAAAAACGTCAACTTATCGAATGTTGCTAGCATGACTGTACATCCAAAAAGGGATGCAACTCGTAATAAAATGCCAAGTTGATTGCAATCGTGTTCAATACAATCATTAACTTGCAAGAGCCGAGTTTGACTTGAAATCGATTCGGTAATTACTTTTACCGATGAATACATTTATTTGATACTAATTATCATAATTAAGTTGTACAAATAGTAGGTACTTAGGAATAGCAGTAAATAAAAGTCTGTATAATAGTATTGTTGTGTACTAATACGTGTTATTATTTGTAGTTTAGAATATAGTTATACTTTTTATCAGTGTTTTTATACAATAGCATCACAAAGGTTGTATAACAATTCAATATTTAAAAAATATATATTATTGCGATAGACGTAGAAATTATTTAACTACCTTTATTTCTGGATTAACCTCTTGACTGGCTGAGATCCCAGAAACAATAGAATAATATATCTTTTGTGTCATTGAGATCTACGTTCCAGCATGTCATAAGTTAAATCCTCCAGTCTAAAAACGCCAGTAAATTTATGAAACCAAACCCCATTATTTCTTAATCATCTTTTTTTACCCATCTTCACAATAAACTTGACGCATTTCGCTTATGTAAGTCAATTGGACATCGATAAAGTGCCTGTCAGACCGGTCTAGTGCATGAGCTTGGTGAAGTCTGGCCATGGCACACTTCACGAGAGTCATCTTCACTCAAAGGTTGAATCAGGTCATGTATATTGTGCTTGTACAATGATTGTAGCAGTTGTAATAGATTTCCCATTACCATTGCTACAAAATATAAGAATATCCAAAATATCTTTAATGGTACATATCATCCCAATGATATTACTGATTAGCTGTCACCCGCGGCGTTGCTCGCGTTCTAAACCCTTTCGAGTGTGACTTTTCAAAGTTCCTTTTTTAGTGCACCCCTACACTATTTAGGGATACTACCCTCCAAAAATTCCTCTAGGACTTATAGTTTAGGCTGTGCGTTGATTGTCAGTCAACTGCAAAAGAGTTTTATACATTTAGATTAGAAGGTATCATCTGGATCATATGTATTCGTTATTAGAGATATTTTATTATGAATTTGCTAATACAAGAATTTAAGAGCTGTCTACCATGCAAGAGTTCATTTTAATGTGATAAATCTAAAGAAGCTGTTAATATATAAAACGTGATGTCTGGGTTTATTTATGCTTCTCAATAAAGAATAACAAAAATTGGATTAAGCCATAAAATAAACTAGCGGTTACCTCACCTAAGCTCATCAAATCCAGTTAGCACAGCCCATACATGTGACCATAGCAATAATTCAATGAGAGTTATTTAAAAATAATATATTTTAAATTATTCATTTCAATATGAACTATCCTTGAACTATACTCAAAATATCATTCTATTAAGTGGCAATTAAAGAATTAGTAAACATGTGACCTTTGATTGTTATTTAAAATGAAATGCAGTGTATCTTCTAATCATCGGGGCGGTGTATCTTTTAATCAGATCACCTGTCATTGATGACATAACAAATTATATATTATTCTTCTAAACTACTGTTAATTTTTAAATTATTGTGATCAATTTGCTTTACATTCAATCAGCTTTCGAAAATGTGGTACATAAAAATCCGCTAAATACTGATCCTGACAATATGCTATCACCCAGTGTACTTGTCTTTTGTCGCTGACTGTACGTCGCTATATCAAGTTTATTACTTCGTGGCAAAAAAATATATAATTTAAAAAAAAAAACCAACCCAAAATATGAATGTACATCAAATTCCTTCTCAAAATTTTGTTCTCAACGCGCACTAAAGTAACTACTTCGTTACGCAGTAGGTAAATTAAAATAATAAATTTCACACCTCAATGCCTTCTAATCGATCTTCGTCGAAGCACACAATACAAATAGCCCGTACGTACAAGTCCACAAAACCATGAGAAACACTGCCATTGTACCAGCCAATATATTAGAATGTCAGTAATTACGCTATTGATACTTTGTATGTATTATTGCTACGAGCATTATGATCATAATCTCAACTCAGTACACGGACAGATTCAGTAGGTACACAATAGCAAGCAAACTCGTATGAGTTAGTGGCCAACTCGGGTGACGGAGTTTTCAGGCCGCCTTAAGGCCTCCGTCATGGCCTAACGACTGGTAGAGCCGGGATCGACAGTTTAACGTGCCCTCCGAAGCACGGAAGCGCTCAGATGTAAATGCCACTAACAGTCCAAATAGTGACCGCGCAGAACGTCGCATAACTTAGATAATCGGTGAAGAAGCCTAGCCACGAGCGCTTCACGAGGTATAAATATAACTTAATAACATAGAAAAAGCGGACATGTACCTACAAAAGCGAGAAACGGACATGTACACAAACTAACTTAACCCTAAAAGAGTTTTTTTTTCCAGCAAACCTCTAAGGCTAGAGAGAGGTATTTTAGGATTAAGATACAAAAACCATGCTGATAAAGAAACCGTCTCTCAAGCACATTACATACAAAAATCTATGCTTTAGTCCGGATCAATGGCTTGAACAGTAAATAAGCATACGAACCTTATAGGAAATGTAGGTAAGCAGAAGCAATGAATAAATGATTTATTCCATCTGAAGATGAACAAAATTGAAAGCAGATACTAATAATTAATAGATTGAATACGACACGTAGGTATTGTGATGTCGAAACAGTCCACATAATTGGGACATGGCGAAACCGCGGAACCCAGAGAGTTCACCGGCTGACCTCACGAATCCATGATAGATGCAACCGTACAATTAACTCGTGAACTGCCATTTACTGGCCCCTGAGCATCGGTTTCTGGCGTGGTCCTGTCACTGACGAGCTTAATGCTTAACTAGCTGATACCCGCGACTTCGTACGCGTGTGAAACTTTCCACCAAAATATCTGTCAACCAGCTTACCATGAACCTCGTAGCAAATGACTCGTAAAAAGGGCTCGTGAATGGTATAAGTTTCATTGAAATTAGTCCAGTAGTTTAGACGTGATCCTCGAACAAACCAACCGACAAACTTGATTTTTTGAATCAGATTCCTTTATTTAGAAGATCTGGATATTTAGTTTATCCATATCTGTAATATTCGTTTTTGGCTTTTTTACTGTTTTATAATAGTATAGATAGAAATTGTGTTCCAATTGAGACCTTAGTGTGGCCCAGTAAGCTTGAAATAGTTTTTTTTTTATGTTTTATAGCTGAGTGTTTGGTTGCCAACACACAACAACCGTGTTTTTTATTTTACATTGACAAGCAAGTTGAAATTCGATCGAAAGAGGCAAAACTCGAGTAGCTACGAGTATATATTCCAACCTTACAATGAGTGTCAAAAGCGGGCTTTATGCGCATCCGGGCAACACTAACGCCCTCCGCCAGGAAACTTTTTGGCTTGTGGGTCTTGTCATGTCAAAAAAGGCAGTTGGAGGTTAATTTTAGTTAATTTCGTAACTAGAAGATTCTATTGTGAACCTAGTTTGATTAATAATGAATATAATATGTAAGCATTACAGTTGTGATTTTATTTGAATCACAAATGAATAAAATTGTCACAGTACATTCTACTGAGCTACCGCATTTTTTACCACAATGTGATTTTGTTGAAATTTTAACCTATCTAAATCAGTATTTTCCTAGGCTTTTTTTATCTTAACTAGTAGATACATGATTTGTCTCTTGTATTATACTAATAGGCATTCAAAGCTTCTTATAAAACAATTTTGAAATTTTGAAATCAATCATGCATTCAGATATAAACTGCCATTAACATTAGTCCATTCATAAAACCGCAATAATACCTACTTGTTTAGAAACTACTAAACGCTGGTTAAAAGTTATCCTTGAATCTTTTTAGGTATTGTGTCGAAAGCACAAACAAAGCTAAACGTTTAATAACGTTCAGTCCTGTCAGATTATGACATTTAAATGTATCTTCTTCATCTTTTATCATAATTTGACTGTCCAGTTATTGAGTAAATTGTAAATCAAATACAATGCTAGAAACTTAAATGGCCCGGTAGCAAAGAGCACTGCCAAAGTTACAATTATAGAAAAACAGGTAGACTCTATTAACTAAATACTAGTAGAATAGTATCTACAGTGATAAATTCTAGTATATCGTCGCTTAGTAGAGAAGTATATCTACATTATCCTAGTACTAGCCGTCTCCCGCGGCGTAGCTCCCGTTAGAGTGTGACTTATTAAAATTCCTTTCTTAGTGCACCCCTACTCTATGTAAGGATACTACCCTCCAAATTTCATACTTATAGTTTATAGTTTACTTATAGTTTAGGCTGTGTGTTGATTCTATGTCAGCTTCAAAAGAGTTTTATATATATTGATAACGTCGCTTGTTCTTTTTCCCCATCGGACAAGTCTCTCTTCACAAGTAGTCATTCTACTTATCATCGATAAAAAATAGAAAACTATTCAAAATAACGCAAATGACTGACGTTTCTGAACGATAAGTCACGTGACAAACCGATATCATGAGAAAGCGATTGTAGAATGTTAACTTTGGCTTGAGAGGCAGACGAGTTTGTGGCACTGTAAGCCTGGTCAGGTCAATAGGGTCCAAAATTGTTTTTATTATGTTTATTAACGTGGGATGAGATTTATTATAGGTGTAGGCTAGTCGAGTAATAAAACTTTTAATTTGATTCTTATACTATAGAAGACAAAGTGTAGTGTAATAATAGTAACAATATCCTTTACAAGCGTTGAAACTCGACTGCGACATTATGCCTTTACAGACAATTTCAAATTCCAACGGCTTTCGGGTTACCAAGTCGGAAGCCTTGGTCATCAGCAATATTTAACCAAAACACGGTAGGACCAAAATCAGGTGCAGCTCACTCTAAGAAGCATCAGAACTAACCAACTGAAAAAACTGTGAGGAAACCCGCTGTGTAGTCACCTCCACACGTATTAACGTGGTTTCCTGTGTATAAAGCCGATAGGTTGAGAGGATGGTATAGGTGCTGGGCAAGAATACTCCATCTAAAAGCATCCCAGGCATTGCAGTCTCCTTATAATAAAGGAATGAGTAAAAAGTGGCTCCTGATGATGTATAAATAATCTGGATCAGATGGAAATGCCTACTATTATAAGGGCTGTAAACTTAAATTTAAGTATTTTTATAAAAAATAAAGAAGCCAGTAGGAAACGCAAAAAGAGCCTCTGATCCTGTCAGAGAAAAGTTAGTCTTACGTAGTGCCATTTCGAGATGGTGGTACGGGTAGAGAAAAAAAAACCCTAATATTCGGGTTAGTCTAAGAAACCCCTTTGTGTGGTCCCTTTGATTTCAAACAAGACTACTTTAGCACCTTGTAAACCTTTTCACACGACCTTTCGACCAAAAACTGAAATACCGACGCCTTAATAAAATAAGTAAACTATTGCAAAACTATTTTACCTTTCGATAATCTGAAGCCCAAATATGTTATGAAATCTTTCATAACATATTCAACATAGTTGTGGCACTTGACACTATTGTTATGTTGCTATTGCGATTTCTAGAGATTTTATCACCTATCAATGCAATACTGCTGATGTAAATACAAATAGCTATGGTGGATGGTACGATTCGTACAAAAATAAACAAATGAATATCAGTCACAATCGTATTATAATTCCATAGTAAATTATTTTAAAAATATAATTGTAATTTTTTTGATAAGTCACTTTGGATGTCGAATTTTTTTTTAGTTCGTAAGTTTTATGTGGCCAAAAAAGGAGAACAATAATTATCCTCGTGAATATGTGAAGAGACTAATATAAGAACACGCTTTTAAATCGATTATCTGTGGATTACCTCAATATTCTATCCCCATACCTATACCCTAAGTATTTTTGACGTTTTAAATTTTTTTGCGACTGTCAACTTGGCTATTGGCTAGAAAGACTGCTATTAAATGCGAATATCAAATAGGAATTTCTTACTGTGGACTTCTGAAATATAAATTGCACACTATTGAAAAATAATGTGCGCACGATTTGCTTTTCTCGAATTTCATCATGAATTTGCATTCACAATCCCACATTCTAGATTGAACTCTCCCACATTACGAGTCGACGTGACGGTGCAATATACCATTTGTCATTATTAGTCTTGTTACAGATTAGAAACAAAGCATTTCTGAAAGACGTACCTACAAACTGTAGATCGAGCTGCCTTCCGAAGTATTAACTAGATCTCTAGCAAAAATCGCTTTAAAGTAGTAGGCAACGCGCCAACAATGCTTTTAGTGTTATCTTATCAGTGTTTCTAAGCGACGGCGACCGCTTACCATCGGGTGGGCCGTATGGCTGTGTGTTTACTACTTCATAAAAAAATAGATCGTAGTAGAACTCAAGTAGAAGTAGATCGTAGGTTTTGTGTTTTACATGCTTTTCCGATCTAGCCGTGTGTGTGTTCATAAATTACCAGCACTATAAGGACGTCTCAGTGTCCAGAGAACTTTAAATTTTTTTCATATATTTTTTTCATTGTTTTCAGGGCCCCATGAAGCCGCAATGCGCATAGCGGCATTAATCGCGCTCGTGCAGGTATTTACTTCTTTAATGCTTCTTAACTATAGTTTTAAGATTTAATTTTGTAATAACCTTCGGAAAATAACAAAATAAAAACGACATTCTATTCTATTTAACATTTCAATGTTGTATTAATAGTATTATATAATCTGTGGTTGCACAAAAAATAAACGTCAGGACCGAAAGCCTTCCAAAGCACAGAAGCGCATAAAACGTCACTGGGTGGGAATCAAATCCACATATAGGTAGAGCTATTTCCAACTGTAATTACTACTGTAGTATTGCACATACACAACACATGTAATAATTAATTATACTGAATGTATTTTTGATAGGTTTTTTATTACACACTACCCGATATCGATACCTAATTATCATCGCTATTATTGGCGCCGATACGTTGTGGAAGATATCTTCCGATATCGTTTAAATGTCGTGCAGCAGTGTAAAAACAATGATATGGTAGTTTGAGAATCGCTAATCATATATTGATCAACGCAAACCAAATCATGACATTTTTTATTTAATTAGGTGTTAACTGACCTTTTAAAACTAACAGTTGACATGCAGTTGACTTAACCTTAGCTTAATAGCTGATTTACACTTTGTTAAGTGCAAGTGCGAAGTGATAAGTGATTAACTAACGTGTTTTTCGTGTTACGGGTATTCAGAACGTTTACACAGTGTTTAGTTGATTCTGCTAATTATTACTCCAGATTGATCCATTCGTGTTGCCAAACAATTATTATTGCTCAAAAAATTGCCCGTATACGTACAAGCGCACCAAGTTCGGGTGACGCGCGACGCTCCGAGTGCGGGGAGAGCGCGGGTGTGCGGGGGAAGCTACTTAACAGTAAAAATAGACACGGCTTCTAATCACTTCACTTCGCACTTGCACTTGTTACCTGCACTCATCACTTAGCAGCGTATGCGTTTACATGCTGATTTTACTTATCGCTTAACACTTGCACTTGTCACTCGCGCTTGATACCTAACAAAGTGTAAACCAGGTATAACGGAATACATTCTACGAATACTGTGACGTAATAGTAACTAAGTAGATGGGTAAATACTGGCAAAATCTGCAATGAGTGTTCAAACCACATCCTTCTATGATCACATCACTAAACGTATAGACCATAGAACTAACGTATGGCAGAAGGTGAACTTCTCATTCTTTAAATTCATTGACATTTTAAGATGTCATTGATATATTTATGCACGTAATTAATACTATTTTCGACTCCTTACATTATGGATATATGCTAGAATAATAGATATTCAGCAGGGAAAATGCAAATCTATGGCTACAGAGCTGGTCATCGCGATTTTGCCACTAAAGTGCGTTTGCTGCCTAGAATTTACTATCATTAATAATGTTACTGCACGGCCTCTATAAACTTTTACTCTAAAAAAAGTTGTACGAGAGAGTATAACGACAGTTTTGCTTAGATTGAGACTAGATGACGCTGTGTGAAATTTCCATGAATATTTATTTAGTTCATAAGTACTGTGCTCCTATACTCTTTATAATTTTACTTCAAAGAATTTACGGAGCGTGACTTTTCTAAGTTGTTTGATAAGAAAGTTATGAGGTTAGAAAACGCAAACTATTACGACAATTAAGTAACACCCCTAGAGCCTTGACCCCACGTTTGTGACACTCCAAGTTGCATGATATCTAAGTGCTCGATGCGCTGTACATATACGGTTTAAAAACATGTAATACACGTGGTCAAATCCACATATAAAAATACTGGACTCTATTTCTACTATATGAGATGTTGTCTTACTGTTGTATATTATCACACTGTGACCAGAAAAGGATCAAGACTCTAAGACAGACCAGTTTTGGTTAAAGTCTTGTTTAGTCAATGTAATTTATTTTTATTACAAATCTATGATATTTTGCGCTCTCTCTCTCCTAATCACTTATTATTTCCATCTGATGGGGTCTGCTTTCCTCGTTTTTTCTTTCCACTTCGCTCTATCCGATGCGTCGTCTTGAGAAACATTGCAGGACGTAAGGTCTTTGTTGATCACATCTGTCCACTATTGAACTATTTTATAAAAGAACTTTCAATGTTCCAGTTGTTTTTATAAGTTGTTAAAAACATCAAACTACATGGACTAACTAGGGCATAAATTATTACAGCTCTTTATCAGATAAACAAAACGTGGGAAGCTGCTTAAACATTACGAAGCTAGTAATAAATTATCTAAGCGCCTACAATAGGAATTTGGATTCCATCTCGACACGGAAAACTATTCTAACTCAGAATATACGGAAGCCTTTTAATAATGAATTATTTCCTACAAAATAATTAACTCGTGCACTAAGCTGAAAGCTTCTCGCTCCTCAATAGCGGAAATGATGTTAACTTTGGAGGAAGATGCTAGAAGTTCACTGCAAAACTTTATTTACTTTTCTGAACCAAAACGTCAAACTATATTACTATCTTGGCTGTACTGCCGCGTTTTCGCTAATTCGCATTGGCTAATTCGTAGTGTAACCAAAGAGAAGATATGTTGCCTGAAACCAAATTGACGTATGGACATGAGACAACACAATGTCTCAGAAGGTGTACGAGGGATCTCAGATGGGCGTAGTTCAGTGCATCACAGTCTACTTTACCAGTGGACGTGCACAGTTAGGCAATGTATCGTTATAAGCTATAGGTAGGTACCACATAATATCAGGTGGCCATCAGCGTGTTCCAGCACATTGATGTATAAAATAAACCCTAGGATTCCAAAAACCATCACCAGAATTGGCCACTAACTCCGAATGAACGATGAATAAACACGTGGGAGCGTAAATAATCATTGTTCTAAACAATAAATTACAGATTTGTAGATTGTGTAGTCTGGCAACAGATCCTTGGTGCTGTATCACACACAGAAAACAGGTTGTCACTGGTTTACTGATCAGTGCCAAACTTACCAGCAGAAGTACGCGTACATTTACAGACAGACATTTTAAAGTAAAAACTTCTTTAGCATCGTTGTGATTTGAAAGTCTTTTTGAAGGTTTCACTTCTACCACGTGTGAATTACACACATGTTTTTTTTTGTTAGACTGCTTTGTTTGTAAAATCGTCTTATTATGGCACTAATTGCAGCTTAGTGATTTGCCCTTAACTGCCCCTAATTATGATGGCTAAAGCCTTAATTCGATAATTACTATTTGCACGATGAGTTTTTAATCAGGATATCATAATTTCGTACCTCTATTAAAAGTCAGAGACATTCAAACTTAAGTCTCATAATTATGTTCTCAAATGTGATGATTCTGCTCATTTTTCTAATGGTAATTTGTCTCTGTAGCTGTCGCTAGCTACAGCTGTTTCAGATGAGAACACACTCACAGCAGCTGAGCTGAACTTCGAGCTTTCAGGAGACAATGCTCTATCTCCTTTTGTCGAAACCTCCGCTGAAGATGCAGTCACATTTATGCGAGGCTCCAGAGCCGCAGGTATGAAAAAATCCTACCGGCTGCACCAACTAAAGTGATAATCTTACTTAGCGCAGTCAGTCACGTTCACATTATAATATTATTCCCAATAAGAAATGAAAGAGATCTAAAGAAACCAGCGGAATTGTAGCTCCATATGGATACACGGTGTAACATATTTACCCAATAAGTTCGAAAAAGGGGGATATTTTACAGGTCATGACGAACAGTGTTTGTTCTACGACTTTTGAGATTTCGAAATTTTTCATTTATAAAATGAGCTCGTAACAAAGGCATATCTAGTGGTAAAGTACAAAATAAACTTGCAAAAAAATTCAAAATAATTCAAAATTCTTCTGACTGCATCGTGTTTTAACTAACACGAAGTTTCCTCTAGCCACAGATCATATAAACCTCCAGCTTAACGTTTCAGTTTTCCAAAAGGTTCTATTGCAATAAAGCAGTTACAATTAATATTTTCTCTTCCAGACTCGCCTTTTTCCCCTGACATAGATGTGCAGTGCTCAAAAGACTTCATTGATGTGACTGTCGAGTTCAACGATGTCTTCGATGGTATCATTTATAGTAAGGGGTTCTTGAATGATCCCAAGTGCAAGTAAGTACCTTGCAATTATTGTATCAGCGTTGCTATTCAGCGCGGCAATGCAGCCAGTATCTTGGGCACGCTTCCGATTATTACTGATTTGGAACAGTTGAGCTATGTATACTAAATCGTTTGCAACGGTTTGTAGATAGCTCAACTGTTTTATGTATATTTTGTAAATATTGTAAATACTGTATTAGTTGTAATTTACTTTGTGAATTAATATTTTATTATCGTCTTACCCTCTACTCTGTACTAGTAAAATTAAATAGTGAACTGAACTGAGGTGTAGACGGTTATTTGTAAAGTTAAAAATCTATTGTCGATTGGTCACCTCTTACTCTAATTGACCAATGAGTTCATTTTAGCCAATTTAAAGAATAAATAATATTTTTTGCTTGCTTTGATAGGGTAGGAAGATGAGGTTGGTCATTGATTAAAAACATTACTCTTACGCATTTCTACAACAATCGTGCTTACCTTACCTTCCAGATATGTTTCACTTGGAGGAAGCCAATCCCGGTACTCGTTCCGAGTGCCGCTAAATGGATGTGGCTCTCGCCCTCTTTGCAATGCCTGCGGATCCATAGACAACGTGCTGGTCTTCCAGGCTGATGAGCTAGTGCAGGGTCCACTTGACTTTGCCAGAAAGGTGAATATTTGAAACTATTTATTGCACATATTTCACCCTTCGTTTATTTTTTCGTGGGATAAAAATATCCTTCTGTAGAATGCGAGTTTTCTTGGCACCAAGTCACCATTTGATCTCAAAGTTAGTCAACGTTTTCACGTGAACCCCGACTTTCAATGTTCCAAGAAAATTTTCAAAACGACAGATTACAGTCGCAGTCGACTTGATCAAAAATCAACCTTTGTACAGGACCTACAGTTGACTTCTGCAAGCTGATATGATAAGATTTATTTTACAGGTTTCATGCGTGCGTACTTCCCTCGAAGTCTCAGTGAACGGCAACGCGGTTGCTTCTCGCGAGCAGCATATTCTTAAACTAAAGCCGTTCATGGTCGATATGTTGGACGTAGTGGCCGTTGAGGGGCCAGCTGGTGGCGTGGAGTGCTGGATGGACATCCAGAAAGGAGTTTTCCCAAACGTAAGTTTATTTTAATTAGGAAATATCTATGTATTTATAAAATTTTCGGTATCTTCTCATTTGCGTTGAGTTTGTTCATGTGTAAATCGTGATCATCATAGTCAGAATAATTCTCTCAAATCAGGGTACAAATATACAAATTATACAATACACCAAGAGCTTTCAACAAGTGTGCCCTCAACTTTCAGACAACTCCTCTCAAAGACTCAATCAAAATCGGAGAATACCTCACCATTCTGGTATACCTGAAGGATGTGAGGAACCAGTTCAACCTGAAGATCCACGACTGCTGGGCGTATGATAACGATGAATACGATAGTCCAAGAACTAAAAAGCTGCAGCTGACTGATCAAGAAGGATGCCCAAGGTATGTATTGTACAGATATATTAGTATTTATTATTTACTTAGGCAATGCTTCATGGACCATCATCAAAGTTAATACTTGCATAAAGTTTATTAAGTTTTATTTTAAAATCTTTCACAATTCACAGAAAGAAACTGATCGAAGGATGGCAGAAGTCCACTAACACGGGCAAAAGTGGAGCTACTTTGATCGCTCACAGCAAAGTCAGCGCGTTCCGTTTCCCGGATACTGATCAAGTTTATTTAACTTGCAACGTTGAGGTTCGTGATCCATTAATGTTATCATTAAATTCAAAAAACTATTCATGTTACTGTCACTAGTTTAACCCTTTCCTTGGTTGTATCGATAAAACTCAGTGGCGTCAATTTCAATTGTATTTTTATTTCTAGCTTTGTACTGGCAACTGTGATGCTAGTTGCACTGGCATCCAGGAAGTTTCATCAACAATCCGACCCCAGACTTGCTATCCAGGATCCCGAGACCCGCAATGTCAGCAAGTGACACCACCAGCTCAGGTCAAGTGCTATCCTGGTTCTACTGACCCCAGATGCCCTAGACCAACAACTGTAGTACCAGCATGCTACCCAGGTTCACCAGACCCTAAGTGCTCACAACCAACCACTTTCAATCCTTCGACTTACTTGCCCCCCGTGACCACTCCTTCTCCACCAAGGTGCTACCCTGGTAGTACTGATCCTCGATGCCCGAGGCCCACAACTCCTGAACCTCCAAGGTGCTACCCTGGAAGCACAGATCCACGCTGCCCGAAGCCAACGACGCCTGCTCCTCCTAACTGTTACCCTGGTAACACTGACGCTCGTTGCCCAAGACCAACCACTCCTGAAGCACCAAGATGCTACCCTGGTAGCACTGATCCTAGATGCCCCAAGCCAACCACGCCTGCTCCACCAAACTGTTACCCTGGTAACACTGACGCTCGTTGCCCAAGACCAACCACTCCTGAAGCACCAAGATGCTACCCTGGTAGCACTGATCCTAGATGCCCCAAGCCAACCACGCCTGCTCCACCAAACTGTTACCCTGGTAACACTGACGCTCGTTGCCCAAGACCAACCACTCCTGAAGCACCAAGATGCTACCCTGGTAGCACTGATCCTAGATGCCCCAAGCCAACCACGCCTGCTCCACCAAACTGTTACCCTGGTAACACTGACGCTCGTTGCCCAAGACCAACCACTCCTGAAGCACCAAGATGCTACCCTGGTAGCACTGATCCTAGATGCCCCAAGCCAACCACGCCTGCTCCACCAAACTGTTACCCTGGTAACACTGATGCTCGTTGCCCAAGACCAACCACTCCTGAAGCACCAAGATGCTACCCTGGAAGCACTGATCCTAGATGCCCCAAGCCAACCACGCCTGCTCCACCAAACTGTTACCCTGGTAACACTGACGCTCGTTGCCCAAGACCAACCACTCCTGAAGCACCAAGATGCTACCCTGGAAGCACTGATCCTAGATGCCCCAAGCCAACCACGCCTGCTCCACCAAACTGTTACCCTGGCAACACTGACTCTCGTTGCCCAAGACCAACAACTTCTGAAGCACCAAGGTGCTACCTTGGAAGTACTGATCCCAGATGTCCTCAACCAACCACTCCTTCCCCTCCCAACTGCTTCCCGGGTAGCAATGACCCTAGATGTCCAAAACCCACAACCCCGGCTCCTCCAAAGTGTTACCCTGGCAGCACTGACCCCCGCTGTCCAAAACCTACAACACCTGCTTGCTACCCTGGTTCACCAGACCTGAAATGTCCTCAGCCCTCCAGACCAACCACATTGAACCCACCAACTTATTTGCCACCAACCACCACTAGACCAACAACTTCTGCTCCTCGCTGCTACCCTGGTAGCACAGATTCTAGGTGCCCTAAACCCACTACACCTGCACCTCCTAATTGCTACCCTGGTAGCACCGATGCACGTTGTCCAAGGCCCACTACACCTGAACCACCAAGATGCTTCCCTGGTAGTACAGATCCTAGGTGTCCTAAACCCACTACACCTGCACCTCCAAATTGCTATCCTGGTAACACCGATGCTCGTTGCCCAAGGCCTACCACGCCTGAACCACCAAGATGCTTCCCTGGTAGCACAGATCCTAGGTGTCCAAAACCTACTACGCCTGCACCTCCAAATTGCTACCCTGGTAACACTGATGCACGTTGCCCAAGACCCACTACACCTGAACCTCCAAGGTGCTTCCCTGGTAGCACTGATCCTAGGTGCCCTAAACCCACTACACCTGCGCCTCCTAATTGCTACCCAGGAAATCCTGACCCTAGATGCCCCAAACCTATTACCCCAGCCCCTCCCAGGTGCTTCCCAGGCAGTACTGACCCTCGTTGTCCTAAGCCAACTTCTCCTGCTCCTACTTCACCAGCTTGCTACCCTGGATCTCCAGACCCTAGGTGCCCTCAACCTCCTAGGCCAACCACTCTGAACCCACCCACTTACTTACCACCAAGTACAGCTGCACCTCGTTGTTACCCAGGCAGCACTGATCCTAGATGCCCTAAACCCACTACACCGGCACCTCCTAATTGCTACCCTGGTAACACCGATGCACGTTGTCCAAGGCCCACCACGCCTGAACCACCAAGATGCTTCCCTGGTAGCACAGATCCTAGGTGTCCAAAACCTACTACACCTGCACCTCCAAATTGTTATCCTGGTAATACTGATGCACGTTGTCCAAGGCCCACTACGCCTGAACCACCAAGATGCTTCCCTGGTAGCACAGATCCTAGGTGTCCAAAACCTACTACACCTGCACCTCCAAATTGCTATCCTGGTAACACTGATGCACGTTGCCCCAGACCTACCACGCCTGAACCACCAAGATGCTTCCCTGGTAGCACAGATCCTAGGTGTCCAAAGCCTACTACGCCTGCACCTCCAAATTGCTACCCTGGAAGTACAGATTCGCGTTGCCCGAGACCCACTACACCTGAGCCACCAAGATGTTTCCCTGGTAGCACAGATCCTAGGTGTCCAAAACCCACTACACCTGCACCTCCAAATTGCTATCCCGGTAACACTGATGCACGATGCCCGAGACCCACCACGCCTGAGCCACCACGATGCTTCCCTGGAAGCACAGATCCTAGGTGCCCTAAACCCACTACACCGGCACCTCCAAACTGCTACCCAGGAAGTGCCGACCGTAGATGTCCCAAACCTACTACCCCAGCCCCTCCTAGGTGCTTCCCAGGCAGTACTGACCTTCGTTGTCCTAAGCCTACTTCTCCTGCTCCTACTTCACCAGCTTGCTACCCTGGATCTTTAAACCCTAGATGCCCTCAGCCTCCTAGGCCAACCACTCTGAACCCACCCACTTACTTACCACCAAGTACAGCTGCACCTCGTTGTTACCCAGGCAGCACTGATCCTAGGTGTCCAAAACCCACTACACCTGCACCTCCAAATTGTTATTCTGGTAACACCGATGCTCGTTGCCCAAGGCCTACCACGCCTGAACCACCAAGATGCTTCCCTGGTAGCACAGATCCTAGGTGTCCAAAACCTACTACGCCTGCACCTCCAAATTGCTACCCTGGTAACACTGATGCACGTTGCCCAAGACCCACTACACCTGAACCTCCAAGGTGCTTCCCTGGTAGCACTGATCCTAGGTGCCCTAAACCCACTACACCTGCGCCTCCTAATTGCTACCCAGGAAATCCTGACCCTAGATGCCCCAAACCTATTACCCCAGCCCCTCCCAGGTGCTTCCCAGGCAGTACTGACCCTCGTTGTCCTAAGCCAACTTCTCCTGCTCCTACTTCACCAGCTTGCTACCCTGGATCTCCAGACCCTAGGTGCCCTCAACCTCCTAGGCCAACCACTCTGAACCCACCCACTTACTTACCACCAAGTACAGCTGCACCTCGTTGTTACCCAGGCAGCACTGATCCTAGATGCCCTAAACCCACTACACCGGCACCTCCTAATTGCTACCCTGGTAACACCGATGCACGTTGTCCAAGGCCCACCACGCCTGAACCACCAAGATGCTTCCCTGGTAACACGGATCCTAGGTGTCCAAAACCTACTACACCTGCATCTCCAAATTGCTATCCTGGTAATACTGATGCACGTTGTCCAAGGCCTACTACGCCTGAACCACCAAGATGCTTCCCTGGTAGCACAGATCCTAGGTGTCCAAAGCCTACTACGCCTGCACCTCCAAATTGCTACCCTGGAAGTACAGATCCGCGTTGCCCTAGACCAACCACACCAGCGCCACCTAGGTGTTTCCCTGGCTCTTCTGACCCTAGATGTCCAAAACCCACCACTCCTGAGCCACCAAGATGCTATCCCGGCAGCAATGATCCACGGTGCCCTAAACCTACAACTCCTGCACCTCCTCGTTGTTTCCCTGGTTCTACAGATCCTCGTTGTCCCAAGCCTACACCACCTAAGCCAGTGTGCTATCCTGGATCGCCTGACCCGAATTGTCCCCAGCTCCCTACACCAACAACATTAAACCCACCCACATACTTACCACCATCCACAGCTGGACCTAAATGCTACCCGGGATCAACAGATTCAAGATGCCCTAGACCAACAACACTGGCACCGCCTAACTGTTTCCCTGGAAGTACAGATCCTCGTTGCCCTAGACCAACTACGCCAGCTCCACCTAGATGTTATCCTGGTTCTTCTGATCCCAGATGTCCAAAACCTACAACTCCTGAAGCACCACGATGCTTCCCCGGCAGCACTGATGCTCGTTGTCCCAAACCTACTACACCTGCCCCACCGAACTGCTACTCAGGAAATAACGACCCGAGATGCCCTAAGCCCACAACACCTGCCCCACCGAGATGCTACCCTGGCTCCACTGACCCACGATGCCCTAAACCAACAACACCAGCCCCACCGAGATGTTATCCAGGCACGTCTGACCCTCGTTGCCCTAAGCCTACAACCCCAATCTGTTATCCTGGTTTACCGGACCCGATTTGTCCAAAACCATCAACGAATCCACCAACTTATTTGCCACCTTCTACAACACCTGCTCTGAAATGCTATCCAGGTAGTAATGACGCACGTTGTCCTAGACCAACAACTCCAGCTTCTCCTAAGTGCTTTCCAGGAAGCTCGGATCCTAGATGTCCAAGGCCTACGACACCAGAACCTCCAAGGTGCTACCCTGGTGCCACTGATCCCAGGTGTCCTAAATCAACTACTCCTGCACCACCTAAATGTTACCCAGGTAGTCCTGATCTTAGATGCCCGAAACCAACCACACCTGCGCCTCCCAATTGCTTCCCCGGCAACTTAGACCCAAGATGTCCAAAACCAACTACCCCAGTCTGTTATCCAGGCTCTCCTGATCCAAGGTGCCCACAACCAACTCGCCCTACTACTCTTAATCCACCAACGTACTTGCCTCCTGTTACAAATGCCCCTAAATGTTACTCAGGCTCAACTGATCCTCGTTGCCCCAGACCTACTACGCCAGAGCCACCACGATGCTTCCCAGGATCTACTGATTCTAGATGTCCCAAACCCACGACACCCGCTCCTCCAAACTGTTTCCCAGGAAACAATGACCCAAGATGTCCAAGACCGACAACTCCTGAACCCCCACGTTGCTATCCAGGTAGCACAGACCTCAGATGTCCAAAACCTACAACACCTGCTCCTCCTAACTGCTTCCCAGGAAATAATGACCCAAGGTGCCCTAAACCTACAACTCCTGAGCCTCCCCGGTGTTACCCAGGTAGCACCGATATAAGGTGTCCCAAGCCCACCACACCTGCTCGTCCTAACTGCTTCCCAGGAAATAATGACCCAAGATGCCCAAGGCCTACAGCTCCTGAACCCCCACGATGCTATCCAGGTAGCTCAGACCCCAGATGTCCCAAACCCACAACGCCCGCTCCTCCTAACTGCTTCCCAGGAAATAATGACCCGAGATGTCCCAGACCTACAACTCCTGAGCCTCCGAGGTGTTACCCAGGCAGTCCTGATCTCAGGTGCCCTCAGCCAACTAGACCAACCACTTTAAACCCACCAACGTACCTACCTCCTTCTACCGCACTTCCGAAATGTTACCCAGGCTCAACTGATCCTCGTTGCCCCAGACCTACTACGCCAGAGCCACCACGATGCTTCCCAGGATCTACTGATTCTAGATGTCCCAAGCCTACGACACCTGCTCCTCCAAACTGTTTCCCAGGAAACAATGACCCAAGATGTCCAAGACCGACAACTCCTGAACCTCCACGTTGCTATCCAGGTAGCACAGACCCCAGATGTCCAAAGCCTACAACACCTGCTCCTCCTAACTGCTTCCCAGGTAATAATGACCCAAGATGCCCTAAACCTACAACTCCTGAGCCTCCACGGTGTTACCCAGGTAGCACCGATATAAGGTGTCCCAAGCCCACCACACCTGCTCCTCCAAACTGTTTCCCAGGAAACAATGACCCAAGATGCCCAAGGCCGACAACTCCTGAACCTCCACGATGCTACCCAGGTAGTCCTGATCCAAGGTGTCCTCAAATAACTAGACCAACCACTTTGAACCCACCTACGTACCTACCTCCGTCCACAGCTCTTCCAAAATGCTATCCAGGATCATCAGATCCGAGATGCCCAAAACCTACCACTTCTGAGCCACCACGATGCTATCCAGGTAGCACAGACCCTCGTTGCCCTAAGTTAACTACACCAACTCCTCCAAACTGTTTCCCAGGAAACAATGACCCCAGATGTCCTAGACCCACAACTTCTGAGCCCCCAAGGTGTTTCCCAGGCAGCACAGATGCTCGCTGCCCCAAACCAACTACACCAGCTCCTCCGAACTGCTTCCCAGGAAACAATGATCCAAGGTGTCCTAGACCTACCACACCCGAGCCACCACGATGCTTCCCAGGCAGCACAGACTCAAGATGTCCCAAACCCACTACACCTGCTCCACCCAACTGTTTCCCAGGAAATAATGATCCAAGGTGTCCTAGACCTACCACACCCGAGCCACCACGATGCTTCCCAGGCAGCACAGACCCAAGATGTCCCAAACCCACTACACCTGCTCCACCTAACTGCTTCCCAGGAAATAATGATCCAAGATGTCCCAGACCTACAACTCCCGAGCCCCCACGGTGCTACCCTGGCAGTACTGACCCACGCTGCCCGCAACCCAAACCAACAACACCTAGCTCTTGCTACCCAGGCTCTCGAGATCCAAAATGCCCTCAGCCTTTTGCGCCCAGTAGCACCAACCCTCCGTCAACTTATCTCCCTCCATTCCCAGCTGAAAACGAAGTGAACTCTTTGAGGGTCGCTAGGTTGGCTTCTCCGGATGACGAAGAGGGCTCTCAAGCAGAAGTTGGTAAGGACCTTGTTACATTATTTGAAAATATGGAACTTGCAACTTAATATAACGATTTTGAATTTTAATGCACTTGATTTTGAAAACTTTAAAATTATTCTGATTCCGTATATATTTCTTCTCATCCGAGGCCAAAATGCTTTTTACATATTATTTTTAATATTTTATGAATTATATTTCAAAATAATCCTTTAAATTAAATTGTTGTTTCAATTTACCTTCTACATTCAATTTAATATATAAGTATGTGACCGTCATTACCTTTTTTTCAGATGATTTCGAATCGTCCAGAACTAAACCTAAGAAAGTAAGAAAGACGCGAGATGTAAGCAATGTCTTTGAGGAATTCAAACTGTCTGCAGTCAGCACTACCAACTACATAGCTATGGGAGCTATTCTTTTCACCGTATTCTCCATACTGATCACATTCTTCGTTTACATAAGAAACAACAAAAGAAGAAGTCAAACTAGTAACGAAGCCGAAAGCTCCTGCTAAACGTTTAGATAATATTAAGTGGTAATAATTGTGATATTATAAATAATAAATTACCATTTTTAAATTTTATACGATAATGGCTACGTCGAAGGATAGTTATCTACTTACACTGCCTTAGCTTTATAAATTACTAACATGCGCTTGAGCATACCTATTTTATTCCGTAAAATAGTGCCATAATGCAATCAATACTATGTTCATTTGATGCATAAAATATAGTTTTTTTAGCCCTAGTCAATGTATGTATTTTATATTCTGAATTTTGTAATTATTTGGTTTATTACTACTAACCCCATTGATATACTCATTTGTGATATTTTTGTGTATACATGTAATTTTGCCAATACATGTGGCCATTCTTTGTTTAGTTTATGTTAAATATTTGTCCAATGACTTTGGGTACATTTTGTTATACAGAGTACAGTATTTTGCTTTGAATACTGCACTCGTTCAAAATGCACCTATGGTCAAAAGATTTGAACCCCATTGTAATGTTAGTAAGATTGCTTTCAAATCAGTCTAAGGGAAACATTCTATGAATGTAGAGTTTCGATATGATTTTTTCCCGCGTTTTTGTGAAATGTTCGTAAACATTATTCAATAATTATTTTCTATGAAACATTATTACATTTTAAAAATATGTCAAGAAAATAAAACACTTCTTAAATAATTAAACAGTTTTTTATTTTTCTAATTATGGTAACAAAGGCTTTCAACTGATAACAATGTCATATTTTTTTATTTCAATACAAATTGCAGTTTTTGAAATAGAACAAATTACAATTACAAGTATGTTAAACATGAACCTTAACAACTATCGTAATTTAATTACTGTCACATACATAATGAGCTATTGAGCAAATAAAATAGTTTGAGTCTCTATTACTTACGAGTATTTAAAAATATATTTTGTGTATTTAAAAATATTTTTTTTTTGAAGTAATGTTTAGCATCTAAAGCAACATTATCAACTTTGCCTTCAAAATGCAACATATAGTGAATTTTTAGAGAGCTTCCTTATATTCAATAATGATTGTATCAACATTTAATTACTTACTAACGTTCAATAAGTTTTAACTTTATCGGTCCATTGGGAGTGTACATTGGATGAATATGGTAGTCCATTGGCTCGTGGTGGTACTCCATTCTGAAGGTTTGCACAATCTAGAAATAATAATTAAAATATTCAATAGAAATAGAAAAATATTTTGCACTCATTATGCATTTGGTCTTTACGAATTCAACGTTATGACTGTTGGTATTCACCATGCACGAGACTTTACTTTGTAAATCAAAAGATCGATTCAGTTGGTAACTATGTACTATAAAAGGAAATAAAATTAAGTTTAATTTTAAAACGTCTAGATTAAAAACACTTAGTTATTTGTTAATCAACTCAATAAGGCCTTGACCATTTAGTGTAAAAGATATTCTTTGAATTTGCAAAAACTTCTTTTTATCTAGATTACGAGTAGAGTAGGGAGTGGAGCAGGCCAAAAGTTATGAGGACGGTCACGTGACTTTTCGTTTAGGAATGCCATTTCCAAACATTATGTTTATTTTTTTATTCTCTAGAGACTGTAGAATACCAATTTTGGCTTAAAGATTTTTATTAATTTTGTCACTTACATGAGATTAAAATTAAGTAGCTTAGTTTGATATGTTTTGTTGCGGGTAGACTTAACCTTGCTGGCTTCGTACGTACATTTACTACTCAAGCACTGACCAGACTCGTTTTGCGTGAAAACTCTACTGAAATGTATGCTTGAGTAACAATTTCTTTATCAGAATATGAGCCTAATTTGACTTTGGCTCTTTTCTCCTATACGGTACCTTACCTTGGCTATGACGGTGTGTATCTCCAACTCAGCAAACCGCCTACCCAAGCACATCCTCTTCCCGAAGCCAAAAGGCAAAGATGCGAAGGGATGATGCTTCTGTCCAGGGACCCTATGCATCCACCTCTCTGGCCGGAACTCTGAAGCCTCTGTGAAGTTCTCCTCGCTGTTACCCATTACGTAGTGCTGGAATATTACTTGAGTCTGAAAATTAAAATAAAATGCTTTTATTTCTATGTAAGGTGCTATATAAGGTAAAAATATGCTATGCTAAGCCCATTTGAACAGTTATAATTAATAATAATAATAGGCTTTACATCTATTCTATTGAAGATGATTTATACAGCGTCAGGGGGCAACCTATGCCTACACTTAACGACACACTGTAGTGCCTGGGACAATGTTTAGATGGAGTAGGCTTGTAGCACCTATATCATCCTCTCAGCCAAGTCAGCCATATCCACAGGAAAGACAAGGTCAATACGTGCGGAGCTGACTAAGCCAAGGGTTTCCCCACGATGTTTTCCTTCATCGATAAGCTCGTGTAGTTGTAATTAAGAATACAGGTTAAATGGGCACGCGTTCTAAAAAATCAGATTTTGAATTTCGTGAGGTTAAATAAGAAAGCTTAGAATTGACCAAATCTATAAATGAAGAAAAAGAGACAAAGTGGCATTATTGAAACATAGTGGCATTATTGAAGATTACAACTAAATAAGCCATCATCAAGGCAACTGCAACGATAGCGCTTTTTTTTTATTATTCGATAGAACTAAACATAGTGTAAAATTGAATAAAATAATAAATAGCAAGCAAAGTAATTACAAGAATAAATCTGACTTACGCCTTTAGGAATATTGTAACCACATATTACTGTGTCTTTGCTAAGTTGTCTTCCGTTTCCTATCACGACGGGGTACATTCTGAAAATATTAATATAATTTACGAAAACTTACTTACTTATTATTATCATATCATTCATTTTATATACTGAGTTTTTTAACACAAGTAGATCTTCTTTTGTTTCTGGCTTCAAAACCGAACGGCTTTCAAAACATATTTCAGTATGAATTTAACATGTTTTAGCTAGATAATATGGTTCTTACCTCATAACTTCTTTGACGCACCCTTTCAAATACGGCATTTGGTTGACATCTCCCGGTTTCATAGGCCTGCCTTGTAGAACTTTATCTATCTCTTCATGAAGTCTTTCTTGCACTTCAGGACGCAATGATAGCTGGTATAATATAGAAGCTACAGCATTTGATGTCTGAAAAAGAAAAAGGGATTTAATAGAAATACCTACTTAATTTCCCGTGGTCCAACTTTATATACAAAACAATTCTACCTAGGTACTCAAAATTAAGAAATTGAGACCATTATTGCTGGTCAAAAAATACTATTGCAAAAATTGCTACTAAAATAAAGGTTAATCTATAGTTGGCTTATTTACACAAAAACTCAAGACCACAAGCTCTTGATGTCACTACCGCAAAATTTTGGGAAAATAATGAAAAGATGAAAAATTCCATCTCTTGCGCGCACGGCTGCGTAGCGCTGTACCTACACTTATGTATAGGTACTCTTACGTATACACTTAGGACTTTGGCCACAGATAATAATAATATTATATTATCTTTGGCATAGATATTCTGAGGAATTTGGTATGAAAACTTCACTCACTGTATCAATCCCGACGAGGAACATATCCAAAGCAGCAACAGCTGCGACTCTCGGTCCAGCTGCAGACACCAGATCCTGCAGGAGTGACTTGCTGCTTCCACTGGCACGACATTCCTCTAGCGCCTTCTCTACGTGACTAAGAGTGACGCTGGAACGAGAAATACCTACTATTAGGGCTTATATTGGTCTTAGACAATGGTCTCATACTAATAGGATGTCACGATAGTGCAGGTAGACTATGGTAAAATTCTTAAAAAACTGAGTGCCTGAACCAAAAACCCAGGGTATATTTGATCAGCTTTTTCCTCTTAACTCCGTGATAATAATAATATTTCAAATAGTAACCAACTACGTTTTACCAGATGCATCTTAAGACCGTGTTTTAAGATTCTTACCTGAGGATAGTATCTAAAGCAGCAACATATCGTTTGAACATAGCCGTGGGGTAGATCCTCCACCAGGGGGCTCTGAGCTCCAGCTCCCCCACGCTGATGAAGAACGTATGAACTGCGTCGATAAGTCGCTGGGATTCTGAACCTTCTTTTGCGTCGAAACAACCCAGTCTTGTGTCCAGCGCTATGAGGCCTAGAGCTGAAATAACAAACAATATTTTGAATTATCGTACGCCTGAGGGGAAACCATTTATTGTAAAGAATACTAAGAAAAATACGAATTAGAAACGTCAAAGATTTTGTTCGAAATGTAGAAGATTCTTTATACTAAGTAGAACGAGGTTTATCACAAATGTGATCTTGAATGATACCTATTATGAGACAAACAATATTTTGAATTATCGTACGCCTGAGGGGAAACCATTTATTGTAAAGAATACTAAGAAAAATACGAATTAGAAACGTCAAAGATTTTGTTCGAAATGTAGAAGATTCTTTATACTAAGTAGAACGAGGTTTATCACAAATGTGATCTTGAATGATACCTATTATGAGACTAGTAGACACATTTTATTTAAAGGATATTAAAACTTACACTCCAGAGACCACTTGTGAACCTCGTTCAGGAAGTCATCAGGAGTTTCCTGATTTTCATCTCTCATATCTCTTAACCTGCAACAGATATAACCAAATAAAAATTATTCAAAGTTAGAACAATTCTAGTTATTAAACGGGTTGGCTAGGAAGAACGACTCATCAAAGAACATATTATGAAAGAGATTTTTCGGTTAAAAATTATAGCCATACATACCTACCTATTTCAGACATCAAGCAGTGATGCTCGCACTGCGGTGTTCCGGCTTGAAAGGATAATATGGACCGGTCTGGTGCAAGGTCCGATGCATCAATAGGCACATGAGACCGCAGTGTGTTGTGGGTCCAGTGCATTAACAACACAAGATGGCGTAAAATTGCCAAGATTAAAAAATACCTGTTAATAAAAGCATCAGCTACTTCAGCTACTGGAACGGTATACTGGGCAGCTGCGCCTGCGCTCAAAGCAACCCTTGACACCTTTGTTCTGAACGCAGCCCAGGAGTCTCCATGCCTGGAAATACACTATGCATTGTGTAAAGGTAGTTCATTAACCATGGTCAAATTGGTCAAGCCAAGCGATATTCCACCCTAGTGAAACTCTTTTAAGATCTTGATGAGTTCAGGTTGCGATTTTTTCCCTCATTTTCTCTAATTTCATGGATAACTTACACAGCAATGACCCCAGCGCAATTTTCCTCAGCACCGAAGAAGTCTTTCCGTAGCGTGTGCTTGTAGTAATTCAGGGATGGCATCGAAGGCCTGAAAAACATATTTTGGGGATGTCTTACAATGAGAAACTCTTAAAACACGTCGTAGTTCTATTTAAGCCACTTCAAGGTACTTATTAATCAGATATAACCACATGATTCTTACCTATGAGGTGCCGAATCTTCTCCTCTGAACACCCTTTCCACTTCTCCAGCTTCAAAGACAAACAGCATGTCTGGCCGACCAACCAGTCCCGTCATTCTGACGCAGTTTCCATATTCCTGGCGCAAAGAAACGCAGACCTTGTCAATATGTTCCACTGAGTAGCCTCCTGGAAGGAAAATAGGGCTGTGGTGAATGACCAGTGGTCAGGAATAGTGCACACTATGGAGTCTTATTGTGGTTCAACCTTTGCTATAGAAATTATAGTTCATATTTTGGCTCAGATTGCGCTGATTTGTAAAGTGAGACCCGAGCTGGTCGCTGCAACAGAATACATATAGAAAGCATGACCAGCGTTCATGTTGATAAAGTTTTTCCTCTTCTCAATTTTTTATCGACAAAGAAATACCTGCAAATGTTAAGTAATTCACAACTGTCTGACGAATACTTATGATAATCATATTTCGGGTGACACTACAAAATTTTCAATAGCTGCAGCAAAGAGCACCTACATTTTCAGGTTCTTTCTACAGAGATAAATAAATACAGGAATGATAATTCTGCTCTTTGCTTAGATGATCTTCAAAACATCAGCAAGTCGAATATCTATTCCCTGTTATTCCACTTTCGCAATCACGATCTCAGAGTTATCACAAGCGATAACTTTCCCACGACTTTTGAACGAGACCAAAATTAGAAACTATTTTGATGATTTAAATAGATAAACGATTAAAATAATACGACCGCCTGATATATTAGAAACTTTTTTAACCATCGGACTAAATTCAACAATTCATATAACAAAAAAAAACAGTTTCGATTTGGAAATACAGCCAACTAGTTGTGGGTCAGAACAAAAACAACGAGATCAAAATCCTACAGCAATGTGTATTTCATAAATATTGTAAATACTGTATTAATTGTAATTTTCTTTGTGAATATTTTTTTTAGTACAGCAATTATAATTTGATTAAGTAATTAGGGTCAGTAAAAAAGGTGCCAATGGACACATTCTTAGATTCGTTTAAACGCTAGTGTTTTATTACTAATTAGCGAGGGTTGTGGCTAGATTGTAATATAAAAAAAAAATTGATACCAATGAATACACTGTATTTTATTATAATAATCATACGTTGACGTTGAAGATAAATACTAAAATCCTAATACTTCTGTCTTTCTTTTTTCTTTTCAATATAGAGGAATAACTCCAAAAGAAAATGAAACCAGCAGTAAGTATACGCAGTCGAGCATACTGCATTACGCAAGTGAGGAAATACACGCATGCCTGCATCGTACTTTGTTCTAATTACGATAACAAGCGGTTTCTCATGCCTTCGCTCGTTTACTACCGAAATTGAAGTGAAACTGGAATTCTGTATCTCATGGAGCAAGAGAAACATACTTAAATAAATAAATAAATATTCACGGACATTTAACACAACGCCTTCTAGTCCCAAACTAAGCAAAGCTTGTACTATGGGAACTAGATGGCTGATAGAATACATAATATATACTTTTTTTTTTGTAAATACATACTTATAATACATAGACACCCAGACACAGAACAAACATCTATGTTTGCCACACACAAATGTTTGTTCTCGGTGGGGATCGAACCCACGACCCGCAGCACAGAAGACTTGAAAACACAGTAGGATTTGTGTGGAGTGCGCAAGAGAAACTTACTTGAAAAGAACCTGGTAGAATGTATGTTATTTTTGTACTTTATTTTTCAAAGTCCTTGACTAAGATAAGTTAGATTATGCTTGTTGAGTAGATAAGTACCTAAAAAATAAATAAACCAAAAATCAAGCATATATTTTTTTTACTCTACGAAGGTTAAATATGCCATTATTATAAATAAAGATCATGCTGCATCCGAATTAAAGCGATAACCTTGTCCCACATCAAAATATGACGACACATGTTATTTGTATGCTGCGTGGTGCGACCGTTACGAAAAATAATGGTGTTGCCATGAATAATTAAGTTTTAATGATTCCTATGCAGACAATGATGGTAATCCCGTTATTACAGCAAACTAACTAAAATTACGTACGTAAAAATGATAATAGTCCAAATTAGCATGCCACATATGACACTCTGGCTGACGTCACACAGGATATTAGTCTCAGAAGAACAATCCTGTTCCAAGGATTGTTCTTCCGAGATATTAGTACAAGTACCTACTGACATCGATCAGATTTTTTTACATTCAGCGAATACTCTTACGTCAAACTAATCTCCACTTCATAAATGGTGCCGTGCAGAGTGCGTTTTTTAATTATTCGACGTTGAGTATATCATAAAAAAAATATTACTTTAGAACTATACAGATAATAACACAAGCAACTATCTTCTCACATTATTTTATATCAGGTGTACTTAGTTATTTTAATTAAATTTTTGTCTAGACATTAATTTTGGCTTTGCTTTCCTTGAAACGGTCTTAAAATCTTCATGCACATTCGCTGTATCATTTAGTTTTATAAGCGCAACATTTTATTGTCAAGATTGGATTGACCATGAACTAGATCTGTCTATCAATTATTTTGATGCGGATTACCTCAAAACTTTGATCATAATAATGATTTTGGATCGAGCAACCTACCCGTCTATAGATACTTATTATTTGTAACACTATCCCAAACATGCCCAGCACTTAAAATATGTCCCTAACACCGGTAACGTTGTCAGCAATCGTCAGACGATTACCAGCATCTCAGTCCGTTCAAAAAAAAAAAAAGTCCCTAAAACACTAACACCACTCTGCCCCGTTTATAGAGGCATGCGCAAGAAGTGGCCTCTGACGCTGTATAAATCATCTACCTAGCTTATTTGTAATTGTTCCAGTGATCTTTTATATTACCCCTACTGTCCCATCATTATACTCTGTATAATTGCGGTGAGTGTGAGTAACCCACTCAAGCCTTTTTTGGTTCGATACAACATCTAAAATGTTTATCTATAAAATTCTTTTTGTAAGTGTCGAAAATAAATAAAAAAAACTTGACTCTACTGTTTTTCTAACAGTCCTGCGGGCCTAAGATGCGCACCGCGAGATATTTGTCATGTCGTTCTGTCAAAATGTAAGCATTTTGTACCAGTTTAGGAACTATTGCATTATCTGTGGTACCTAATGGTGTCGACAAAACGCGCCATATTGTACACTTTTGACACTTGTTAGTCGTCGTACCTCTCTGAGGACGAGATAATAGTCATGCAGAAATGTCAAAAGTGGAAAATTCAAAGGCGCGGTTTCTCGACAACATTACCACAGATAATGCAATAGTTCCTACACTGGTACAAAATGCTTACATTTTGACAGAACGACATGACAAATATCTCGCGGTGCGCAACCTAGGCCCGCTGGCTTAAATTCGTCAAGATACGTTTATCCTAAAGCAGCATTTACTCACGCACAGCGAAGATTTACGTTGAAGAGACAGTGACGATAACGTGTAGAATGATAGAGTGTGTACGAAGCTTGGTAGAGTCACTACGCGGCAACCACAACTTGGCAGCAGAGCACTGCTCTCCGGCAGCGCAGTGTAAATAATTTCTGTACTTATGTATAATTTGTATTTATTGGTCATGTAAATCAAGTTTTCACTTTAATGTTTTTCATCACTTTACGAGTTCCAAAGAGAGTGGAAACTTACCAATATAAGGTGTGAATCTCCAAGTATTTCCAAGAAAAGGCAGGGGTTTCGGTCCCGGTACCTCTTCCCAGCTCTTCACCTGGGAGACGGTCTCGAAGACCGGAGCCTCTAGAGCTGCATGGGTAGACCTGGCGCGCTGGATGTGGACCGGACAGGCTTGACGTGGAGTTGACTTTCCTAAAGATAGATATTCTTACGTAGAATTTTATTTATCATGATGTCTTTGTATATTTTCATAGAATATGCAAAATCAAAATACTTTAAAAATAGAAAATATAAAAAAACTATGCTTACTTATTATAGTCTCTAAAATTACGGTCATGTGCATACTCTTTTACATTTTTATTTACAAAACTAAAGTTCTGATTAGCCCAACACAGAGAAAACTGGAAAGGGTTCGAGGAGACCTTTACCCGAAAATGGGCTACCCAAGAACCAAATAGAAAAAGAAAAAAATTGGGACTTAAATTGACTTTTATTTAAAGTTCTAAGAGCTACATGCCTGTTAAAAGTTCAGACCTACACGGTGTTCGCTATCCAGAGCGATAATGAAAGTTGAGAGGGTAGGTATACAAAATATCCGACGGGATAAGGAGTTTGCGCCGATATGTTATATCAGTATATACCACTATCACCAACAAATCTGACAGTCGCCACGCGTATTCGAGTTATATTGCGCGTCAATGCCGTTTCTTGAACGAAGATTGCTGTTAAATAATTATATTTTTTTAATGACATGACATGTCGGAAACGGAACGAGGCGTATACGCCCATACCGCGGTTTTACGTAGTACCCCAAAATAACATGTTAATTTAATAACAACCATAAATAAACCGACCATGACAGCAATAACAGCATTTAAAAATATTTGAAGGTAGAGTTGTGAGATACCTTGTCTCATTGTAAATTGTATTATTGAGAAACATAAACATAAAGTAGACACTTTTATTACTACTGCCTACTAACAATAAAATAAAATAAAATAAAATGGTAGGTACATTTGTTACAACAGACGGTAAGTTTGTATTCAAATTATAACATATCCAGTCTAAGCATGTGCTTCGGCTCATCTCTACAACAGTTCATGTTCTATTCAGTTCCGACTGTGGTTGTAACTATGATCGTGAAACCAAATATGTATAAATATTTATTTTTATGTACTCACAAAGAAAATTACAACTAATACAGTATTTAAAATATTCACAATATTTACAAAATACACATGAAACAGTTGAGCCATCCACAAACCGTTGCAAACGATTTATAGATAGCACAACTGCTCCAAATCAGTACCAATCGGAAGCGTGCCCAAAACACTGGCTGCATTGCCGCGCCAGTGTTTGTATAAATCGAATATTAGTATATTAGTAAGTCCGCTGAGGCCAAGAAAAGCCTAGACTTATATTTCTTACCCATATCCATTCCTCCATCTTGGTGACAGCTTGCCGTTGTCGAGAGGTACCTAACTGAGGCTTTCTTCAAGGGCCACTTCACCACCGCTATTCGACTCCTCATTATTGTATCTGAAAAGAGCGCTACAGTTTATTGTATTAATTATGCTTTAGACCAAATTTACCTACATATAAGAAAAAACATGTTGCATATTAGTACATAAGTAATTTATTTAAATGTTATAAGAAACTAGCGACCCGCTCCGGCTTTGCATGGGTGCAATGCTGATACGTTCAGCCAGCGTTTGCAATGTAAGCGCAAAAAATGTGTTTATTTACGGCATCACATTAGAAACCTCTAAAATTGACGTGTTTTTATACTATATTATGCATGTTTCATACATATAAACCTTCCTCTTGAATCACTCTATCTATTGAAAAAAATTGCATCAAAATCCGTTGCGTAGTTTTAAAGATCTAAGCATACATAGGGACAGACAGACAGCGGGAAGCTACTTTGTTTTATAGGCACTATGTTTGACCATATGAGACGCATCCACAATGAATATTACATTTATGCATTTATACATTTTTGGTTGTGGTACAGGCAGCGATAGAAGTTGTTTACTTTTAAAAAAATTAAACTATTCTCTACTCTGGTTAGGGCAGTTGGTTAGTAAGTTAATCTTACGGGCCATAATCACTATTTAGAAAGGATACAAACTGTTTTTTTGCAAAGCGTAAAGCAAACGTGTAGTCTTTTTAATTACTCGCATAATTAAAAGAGCAAGACTCGAAATTACGAAGTACCTACATAGTTTTTATCTCTCATTACTTTAGTAATTAAAAATGCAAAGCAGTAAGTTTTCTTTTAGTTAGTTCGATAGGTTGCCTTTTTTTGGCTTTTTTTTCATTGTAATTAAATTAATTAAGACCAAAAATCTTTTCCTTTAGTTATTTTTTTTAAATAAAATTATGACCGTTTTCTGAATAGAATATTACTGTAACCGTATATTTGTAGGTTTCTAATAGTTTCTGTGTTGTAGGTACCTATTAATTATTTTTATTTACCTACTGTTTCTGCTTAAAACTAAAGCTAGACCAACAAAATCTGTGAATATACTGATAAAAAGCTATAAGGTAGTAAAGTAGGTACCTACCGGAAGTTGCAGTTTCACAACACTTGATTTTCCGGTGCTATCAAGGCCTTCAATATCCCAAACATTCTTAAAACCAGAAAACTCAAGTTTTTACATAATTTATCTTGCATTAATTGGAGAAAGAATTTTTTTTTTACTTACAAAAAACTTTTATTTTATATCCCAAAAGGAATGAGCCAGATAAAGTGCACTTTAAAAAAGATTACAAATAGAATTAAAACCAACCTCCAAATAAGTCCAAAACAATCCAAAAAGATAACAACACTTCACTTTGATTCACTCACAATATAATTGTACAACCCTTAGGCCCGCTACACACTGACTGAGCACTGCCTTACGGCGACGCATGCGCTTTCTGCGCGCGTGTGCTCATTTTACACAACCGGTTTTGACCTTTTTATCGGGCATCGAATTCTAAAGATGTGCCGGTCGTGTCACTGTGTTTTTTGGATGATTTTAAATTTATTATATAATTTATGTATTTTTTTGTATAAAGACAGCTTAAATTGTGTTGAACCTACGGTTAATTAGGTAAGTATTAGAAGTCATAGCTTTTGCGGGATTTTTTTATTACGATAATTCTTTGTACAAAGATAAACAGAAGTTAGATATGCTTAATCAATAATAAGCATAACATACAATTATTGTAGGTACAAAAAAACGCATAATAAATACATCGCGGTATTAAGTTTTTTATATCAATCGCAATCTGTAATTCATAACTTCAATATGTTCCTAAGATTTAGTAGGTCATTTTTTACCGTATGATAATGGAAACGAACCCACTTCAGCTAGTTCATTCGCACTAGTTAAACGAGATCGAAAGTACGCTAATCATGAATGGTAGATAGATACAAGTGAAACTCTACACGCTTGGACCAAAGCCATTGTTAATTGTTTAAGCAAATTGAAAGCCGAAAATTGTTGGGTAAGTGTTAGGCCTTTACTGAGAGAAAGATGTTGTAGGTACACTATACATATACACCTATTAGGTGTAGGTTTTGAAATTATATGTCTAAACTAGCTGATTACCCGCGACTTCGTACGCGTGCGAATCTTTCCACCAAAATATTTGTCAACCGGCTTACGATGAACCTCGTAGCAAATGGCTGCTTTTGGTTCAGAGAGTTCAAGCTGTATCTAAGAATCGACGTCATTGATATCAATAAAATAAAGCCTTGTTTCAATCCGGAAAAGGGCTTCTGAATGGTATAAGTTTCGTTGAAATTGATCCAGTAGTTAAGGCGTGATCCGTGAACAAACAAACAGATAAACAGACAAACGATTTTCGGAATCAGAATCGTTTATTTAGTAGATCTGCATATTTAGTTGATCCATATCTTTAATTTTAGTTTTTGGCTGATTTACAGTTTTATAATAGTATAGATAGACTATGAGAACTACGATGTGGTTCGTTTACCTTCGTGTAGACACTGTGAGAAAAGCTCTATGAGAAATTTTTGTGGTTACCTTAGCACGTTTGGTAACTTTGAAGTAGGTTAGGTATCCATTTACAGCCTAACTACCTGAAGGTAAACCAAAATAACATAATCTTACTTTATGAAAGTCAAATGTTACCTTTAGCAAGAGCGAAAAAATAATTCAAGGTCAATAGTATTTTTTTAAACAATACAGAACCATATACCCTCTTACTTACGATCGCTGCATAGGTAACTTTACTCCGCTGTTTAAATTATTGCTGTCACCTACTAACAGGTAATGTCAAACAGTGACAGAGCTAGTCTTTGATTCAACTGTTTAACTATTCGTCTGTCATAAGTAAGGCCCATAGTTTTTAAGTTTATTATTTTTATTTGAACCAGTTGAGCTATCTATAAATCTTTAGCAACGGTGTGTAGATAGCTCAACTGTTTCATGTGTATTTTGTAAATACTGTATTTTGTTGTAATTTTCTTTCTGAATAAAGTTTATAAGAAAAAACTCTTGACTATTACATGCTATTACATAGCATTTCAAGTGTACACGTTCGTAATGACATTGACCCTGCGCAGGAGTTTAACCGCAAGTTGTCACTTACGCATCAATCGATAGCTCAAACATTTGCCTCGCTAATACACACTTTCTATTTCTACAAACATGAATGAATCGGCGTCTATTGTAGAAAAACAACAAGCAGAACTATGCGGTAAACAGTGAATTACACACTGAGCCTACTCCATCTAAACATTGTCCCAGGCACTAGTGTCCCGTTAAGTTTAAGCATAGGTTGTGCCTCCTGACGCTGATAAATCATCTTCAATAGATGTGAAGGGCTTAAGTTACAAACTGGGGTGTTTGTACAAATATAATACAAGACCTAAAACGAACTGGTGAAAAACATAATTTATTACCATTTCAAAATGCACTAATTAGACCATTTCCTACATTTCTTATTACAAACTGGTGAAATCAACAATCGATCGAATCTTCGATTTCATCATCTTACCTTTCATCTCGATTGTAACAAAGTACTTCTTTTTTTAATTCACACGCCGTTTTTCTATTTCAAAACCAACCATCGCTGGTATAGATCAAATGCCGCTGATATAATTCAAGTCATTGTATGCGATGCTCTTGTCAAAGAGCATCGTGGTAAAAGCTATGTGGCTCGCGTGACTATTCACAATGTGAATGGCTTCTTACATATCAATCAAGTCCTACTATTGCATAGCTAAGCAATACTTAGTGTAGAGAGCAAGTTTCAGTGAGTATCTATCAGTGAAACTCAACGCTAATTGTTAATTGCTATCATAACACAAGCTAATTATATTAAAAAAAAACCCTCTTGGACCTTGGAGTATGAATATTTTAAAATGAACTACTTAAAAATTTCCAATTATGTCTAAGATTCCTCAAAATTGGTTTTCAGAGAAATAGAAAATGTTTACTTTGTTATTAAAGGATACAGGACCCATCCCCAATAAATTACCTTTTTTACGAAAAAATCTGCATTGAAATTGAAGCCTTATATATATTTAGAGCTACAAGGGCACATACAGACAGACACAACACCGTCAATCTTTTCACACCTCTTTAATTTTTCGGTCAAGAGTTAAAAAAGGAACTTTGGAATTATCGGTTTAGACTTCAACAGATTCACTTTCGTCAGATCTAAATACTCGTATATTTCCGAATGGTTTCGTCCTCTGACGTCGTATTTTGACGTTTGTCTTTCATCGTCTTCTTCACAAAGTACCTCAACAGATTCCGATGTCATTATCTACAGACGCGTCAGTTTAGTACTTAGGTATAGGTTTAGGTAGGTATGTTTATAGTGACTTAGTATGGATATTAGTAACTTATTAGTACTGTAACTTATTCTGCGGCGTGAATACAACATTGCAAAGGCAGTCCATCAAGATTTCTTTCCTGGTTTCGCATCAAGGTGATAACTATAAACCTGAATAGAGATAAATTCCTGCTTTCTCTTATTCATTCTAGACTCGGTTTTGCAACATTAACCTTAGTTCAACAGCACCACATAACACAAAGTATTTTGTAAAAAAAAATGCTTAAACTGTTAATAGTAGGAACCAAGCTGAAACTTTTAGCGCAGATTATTAGTTACTTTTAGTGTTATCTTATAACAGGGGGTGATTATTTAGTAAAAATCTCATTCAGATTAGCATATCATGGAAGTTACAAAATAGCAACCGTTTTCGTGACTCTTATGAGATTCGAACATTGTCGCTATGTATTTTACTATTATTATTATTTTACTATTATTGCTCCTAATATCCCCCGCTGTTTCCAGGTGCCTGGAATATTTTTAGATGGAATACGCTGACCCAGCTTCTTTACCATCCTCCCAGCCTAATCTGCTAACACGGATAGGTAAGTATAGTATTATAATGTAAGATTACTTATAGTGTCTATATTTACAAGATCGTGATCCAAATTACTTAATTGAGTAGCTTACAGGGTCGAATTAGAAAGGATTAAAATAACCGGAGAGTTTTATTCTGGCACTCCAAGGATAAATATTAATGAGAATAACCGTTTATTTACCAAATGTGTTACAAAACTTGAATTTAAATTAATGGTAAGTTTGTGATGACATAGTGATTGCGACATGTTTTTCTTCGATGCTGTTTTTATCTTTATTGTTGAACCACAAATAAACAAATCGAGCTATGATTTTGTCTAATACACAGAATATGATCAATAATATATTTAATTTTCTGCTGCTGTTAATAAAAGTTACTTTCCATTTTTGTAACTGCACAATTGCAATATCCTCGTTGCGATGCAAAGGTCAAGAACGAGACATTTCGAAAAGAAGAATGTACCGGGGAATCCAACAGACCTATGGAATAAATATGGTACCAGTTATGTTTTAGCCCTTGTCCTGTCTCCATGTTTGGAATAGTAAATGACGTGATGCTGGCAGAAATGTCTAACTGCAGACGATTGCCATTAAAATTTAAATAAATTGCCTGAGTTGGACAGGGTCAAATTAATAATAATATGATGGTTATCGGATTTTTTGTTAGGATAGAGCTTCATCCACTCGCTCTCTAATAACCAATACTCATATTCTGCAATACTTGAATGGTCCCAAACTATCAGACTGATGTATCCCACATTAGTCTGATATGACTCTTTTATTTTAAAGTCAAATGCATTCGTCATTTGACAAGGCCACGAACATAGTACCTACCTAAGTACTTTATATAAAGCAACGGCTTGCATTCGTTTCGCATATGAATTTTAATTTTGGCTCCAAAAACCTGTTGGTTGACCTCAAAACGCACATAACGGCAGGTTCCGAGAGTAGTTTCTTAAAACCGAGAATACTTACATTTTTCAAGGTTTTAACTGTCACTTTCAGGTCCTTGACCCCGGAAATGGAAAATAATTACATCAAGGATTTTAGGACGTTATCTTTAAGGGCCAGTCAGTCTGGTCAAAGCTTCCGGCTTTTTTGAAGTTAAGCTTTTAGGGTGACTGTGGGTTGATTGTAAGTCAGTTTTTGGTCAAAGTAAGTAGGTATAAAACACACGATTTTAATTCCGTCCATGGAATTTTGAGCATTTTTCGCCAGCACCACATTTCAAATGCGTCTATGCGTTACCGATCAGCCTTCTTAAGCGTCCAATAAAGAATTTACAGTATTTACCAAATACGCAAAAATACTTGTCTTTGTGGCACAAATTCAATGGTATTCAAACGTACCTACCTAAGTAATTTTCTGGTCATAACCGCGATTTGTTAGACAAAGCTAATAGTAGTGTTGATTGAGAGACTTAGTAGATCTCTTGTGTGTGAGAAGTCGTAAAGTCTATAGAAAATACTTCAAGGCTGTGAAGTGTGTACACATGGTTGCAAACTTTTATTACCCTAAAGTAGTATTTACAAACACATAAGTTCAGTGACGTGACTGGTGTAAGATCTCTTATTACCTAACAGTGGGTAATATCTGCTCATAAAATCAAAATATTAACTCAAACGGAAAGTTTTAAGAAAATTTTATGATCTATTTTCCATATTTTATAATTATACACACAGTTTATTTAAGTTAAAAAGTATCTATTTCTTGTTGAAATAATCGTGAAAATATTATTTCGATTTAGTTGGGGTTAACATAAAAGTTACAAACTTCTATTCTGTAACTTTTATGTCATCAGAACAAACCCCATTCATTTTAATAGTTTTTCTGAAAAGAATTGGGTTAGTATTGATTGACCTAATAGTGGCCTATCCCCGATGTAAATTACCAATAGTATGTATGCGCTAAATAAATGCTGATGCTAGAATTGGCCCTTTGGTCACTGACCTAATAGATGACCATGAAAAATTCTAGAGACAAATATTGAATTCCTCAATTCTTCAAACATTAATCTATACTCAAATGAGAATTCAATAGTCATCTTACATTCATTCAAATACTTATTAGCAAACATTGATTTTCCCTACGACTTCACATAATTAACTTATCGTTTTATTTTTACTATGTAGAGATGGCATTTTATCAAAAAAGTTCATAAGTCAATTGTCCACTGTTCAGGTAAAGTTATAGCACAGATCACTATAATACTATCTAGGTTAAAGGTTCATATTCATATTCATTTATTCATTGAAGTTTCTATACTTGCGTCTCTTTCTCTACCAGTTCTGGGCAACCTAGTGGGAGTCGTAAGAGTCGTATGGTAGGTACAATACGACAAAATCGAAGGGCTGAACAACCCTAAAGCAGAAAAAGTGTCTAATATTAGTTCAACACTTTTTCTGCTTTATCAAAGTCGCTTAGGTGTGGTCATGTGAAGGAAACATGACAATAAATTAAGGTCATGTAAAGAAAAAGTAAAATGTCTACAGTTTTTATGGGTCTGCGTTTTCACAAAGGCTTGAATCAATCTTGAATCCGGTCATAGAATATACTAGCTGTCGCCCGCGGCTTTGCTCGCGTGCAACCCTTATCATTAAGGGGTATGAAAAATAGATGTTGGCCGATTCTCAGACCTACTCAATATGCCCACAAAATTTCATGAGAATCGGTCAAGCCGTTTCCGAGGAGTACGGGAACGAATATTGTGACACGAGAATTTTATATATAAGAAGAAGAAGGTTTTCCGGTGTAAAACAAAGGCGTTCGATTTTCAAATATTTGCGTTCATCGTTTGATAAGTCAATATTACGACATTGTTTGCTTATTAGCAGATAACTTTGTATCCTGTTAGCAAATAGTTTTTTCTTGGTATTTAACCGTACTTGTTTTAAATTATCCTTACCATAAATGGTATTTTCTTTTTTTTTTCTTGTTTTCACTCGTAGCATGTGTTATTACTGGGCTACCTGAACAGAGTGTGCTTGGATATACGACGGTGGCCATGCCGCAGGTATGCTACGGTATTCTAGGTGCCTGGATGGGTGACCATCGGGCCTAAGATGCGCACCGCGAGATATTTGTCATGTCGTTCTGTCAAAATGTAAGCATTTTGTACCAGTTTAGGAACTATTGCATTATCTGTGGTAATGTTGTCGAGAAACCGCGCCTTTGAATTTTCAGCTTTTGACATTTCTGCATGACTATTATCTCGTCCTCAGAGAGGTACGACGACTAACAAGTGTCAAAAGTGTACATTATGGCGCGTTTTGTCGACACCATTAGGTACCACAGATAATGCAATAGTTCCTAAACTGGTACAAAATGCTTACATTTTGACAGAACGACATGACAAATATCTCGCGGTGCGCATCTTGGGCCCGCATGTGACTTACATCACATGAGGTTAAATAAAACACGAGCTGCCAAGGTATTCTTTATATACTTGCATTAACAAGTAACTCACAATACTGCTACGACATCGTCACATCAATTAATTATAAATTGGTAGGTAACATAATTAGATTTTATCTAGATTAGTAAATTAACGTGCCCACGCCATGATGAATATTTTGACAAGAGGAAGAGTGACAGAAGGCCAGAGACTAAGTAGAACTTTATACCATAGATAATAATTAAAGCGGACTACAGACGTTCCATCAGCATGTCTAAACCCAAGTATCTAAACTATATCTAAACTTGTAGTATATCTAACTCAGGTATTAGTACTGCAGCGTCGCGTACATAGGAGTAAGTGGAAGCTTGGGTAAAGGTGACTTCTAACGCTATCATCTAGATAAGATGCAAAGGCCTACTCATAGTACTTATATTACCTACATAGTTTCATAATAAAGGTTTGTCGAACAGTCTTAGCTTTCTATGATTTCTAAAACAACAATTTGAGATTACCTATCACTGACTCTACCACAAGAAAACCGCAAATGATACTCGTGGCAGCTCTAGGCTTAAAATAATACATTAGTTACTGGCTATAGTTAAATTTAATTTAGCTAAAAAAACCTATTAAGTACTTAAAATTAGAAAAAAATAGCAAAGTTAGCACAGAAGAATAAAATCATAACCTACAAAATATTTGCTAGCGATTTCTCATAGCAAGCTCGTATGAATTAGTGGCCAACTCTTGTGACGGAGTTTTTAGATCGCCTTAACGCCACTAATGGTCACCCATCCAAATAGTTACCACGAAGAACGTTGCTTAACCTAGATAATCGGCGAAGATTGACTAAGCAAGCTACGCCACGAACGCATTTCTTATATAGATAGGACTAAGACATTTTTTAGAGAATGATTTAATTTAGGTCATCCGCCCAATAGTAACTTAAGATAAAGATAAGTCTTTATTTTTAAATTGCTCATGTCCTAAGATCTAAGGTACCACTAATGTGAAAGGAATGTTGTAACTTACCCAAGACTTAATACTGTATCTACTAACCGCGAGTGAGTGCAAGTTGTTCTATACATAGTATTTATATGATCTGTGGTCTAGATATTGCTAGAGTTAGTACATATTTGTAATTAGCTCGACTAGTGCAACCTACATACCTACAAGTTTAGTGCCTAGACAAGTTTTTCTAAGAAATGATCAAGAATGGGCATTTTCTAACTGGCCAGAAATAAACAAGTATTTTTCTCAGTCAGTATCAGTTTTCAATTACCTACATATTTTTTTATTCCTATCATATTATATGATCAGAAATTTTCACGTAAAAAAAGATTTCAATAGAAAAACGAAAATTCATACCAAATATAATTTATTTACACTAATATAGTTTATTATTACAGGCTGTAATAAAAAGTATACATTTTTATTGCATTTTGGTTAAGTATAAGTACTTAAAATGGGTAGATAATAATATTTGAACTAAGCATTTATATCTACCTATAGTACCTACATAATATTTCATAGTTTTATGTACAAATCAATATACGAGTATTTAGACGATAAAATATAAGTAGTTAATCCTTTACAACTCCTGTTAAATCTAAATCTATTATTTTAAATACGATTGATCTTATAAATAACACAGAATCATTCGCAATTAAGAATACAAGAATAAAAAATACCTTTTCTCAAACATGCTTGGAAATTAAAGCATTATTTTGACAACCTTCTTCGAGATAAATCGAAAATGCAGTACTGGCCAAACACATGTGAGCAGCGGCCGGCAATAAATGTATGAAAATCCATTGCCGGCGTGTTTAGCGGCCATATAAATACAAAACTCATTACAATTGTGTTATTTAAAAATGGAACGATCTTTTACTCCATAACATGGCAACCAACGAGGTAACTTATCAAAAGTTTTATTCAAATTTCGAACAGGCTTTCAAATAGAAAGCTGATTATTGAGAAAAAAACAAATGAACACTGTAACTTTGTTGTTCGTTATTGGTTTTGAAAAGTAAATGTATTTTCAACTAAACAGTTTTGCCTAGATACTTAGTTTTAATTTCCGCGCATTATTTGAGAAAAGTACCTACTATACAAGCCTTCGTCACAACCTCACGTATGTGTTACACGTTCTTCCCTCATTGCCTCTGTTGCGGGCCGCTGCAGTAATGTACTAATAATTAGGAGTATGCTTTTAAAGTCACACGAGATTCTAGTCAAATACAATATTATATCTATTTATTATACAGTACACGGTTCCTTAGTATCGTATTTATCGTTGTATCATGCGCAGGCGCAGAGGTCCGTCCGGTGCGTACATAAATGTAACAGCGTACTCCAGGGGCTCGTGGTGGTATTCCAATCGGTAACGACGAAGCAACTGAAAATATATATAAAAATAAAAAATGTAGAATAATACTAGCTTTTACCCGCGACTTCGTTCGCGTCCCGTTGGATCCCGTTAATTTTTTGGGATAAAAAGTAGCCTATGTGTTAATCCAGGTCGCGGAAAATATATACACGGTGTAACATAAATACCATATAAGTCCGAAAGGGGGGTATTCTACAGGTCATGGCGAACAGTGTTTGTTCTACGACTTTTGAGATTTCGAAGTTTTGCATTCATGAAATGAGCTCGTAACTTTTACTTAAAATGTACCTACACACAGCTAGCTCGTGAGTGCGACGCGGTAGGAGGGTACCTATGTGGGCATGCGTGTGTATGGGTTTACGCAACTAGTAAACAAACACTTAGGGTTGTCGCAAATTTCTAAAATAATAAAAGTTGTACTTTTGTATGAAAATTTCAATTACGATGTATTGAACTTTTGCTCATGTCCAAGCACTCAGGTGGTCCGTCCACGCCTCCTTCAGGCTTATAAGCCCGAAGGGGTAATTACCCTATAGGGTATTTATGTTACACCTTTATATTCCAAGTTTTATCCAAATCGGATCAGAAACATCCATACATCCGTACATCCGTACATCCTTACATCCGTACATCCGTACATCCGTACATCCGTACATCCGTACATCCGTACATCCATACATCCGTACATCCGTACATCCGTACATCCGTACATCCGTACATCCGTACATCCGTACATCCGTACATCCGTACATCCGTACATCCGTACATCCGTACATCAATACTCACAAACTTTCGCGTTTACAATATTAATACGATATTTTTGGACAGATACTGTTGGTTATACCTTGGCCAGAAGCACTTGTATCTCGAGATCGGCGAACCGCCTCCCGAGACAGATCCTGGCTCCGTGTCCGTACGGCAGAGAGGCGAACGGATGCAGCTTGCCGGTACACTGCAGCCAGCGTTCCGGCCTGAACTCATGAGGGTCGGAGACGAACTGCTCCATGTTGCCCGTCACTATTGTCGGGAATACCACTTGAACCTGTATTTTTAAACCACTCAGTGAGGCAATGCAACTTATATTTATGGCTATATTTATCCCATCATATAGCTGTATGATTTTTTATGAAGCTGCATAAAAAATATAAGTAATCTATACTATTATAAAACTGTAAAAAAGCCAAAAACTAAAATTATAGATATGGGAAAACGAAATATGCAGTTCTACTAAATAAACGATTCTAATTTCGAAAATGGAGTTTGTCTGTTTGTTTGTTTGTTTGTCTGTCTGTCTGTTTGTTTATTCGCGGATCACGTTTTAACCACTAAATCAATTTCAATGAAACGTATACCATGCGGAAGCTCTTTTTCCGGATTGAAACATAGGCTATATTTTATTGAAATCTAAGACGTGGATTTTAAAATACTGCTTGACCTTTCTAAATCAAAAGCAGCCTTTGGCACGAAGTTCATCGTATACTGGTTGACAGATATTTTGGTGGAGCCAAAGTTTCGCAGGCGTACGAAGTTGCGGTTATTAGCTAGTAAATAAATATCCTTGTATATATCACACAACGCTCTCTAGTCCCAAACTAAGTAAAGCTTATACTATAGGAACTAAATTGCTTATATAATTTTTTTAAGTACACATAGTTATCCTACATAGTACATAATACAATATTTACTTTTTTTGTAGTATACATATCGTACATAGACATAGAACAAACTGATTGCCACAAAAATGTTTGTTCTCAGTGGAGATCAAACCCACGGCACACAGAGCGAAAGGCAGAGCTATTTATCAACTGAGCTGTGCCGTAAAAAGAACCTCCTCTTTTTTTTAATCGGTTAATAAAAATAGTAACGACGACAATTGAAATTACATATCCTATACAAAAGACATCAACGCGCTCTATTTTCTTTGGACTTTTGACTAAAGTTTATATTACACAGGGTAATTAATTTCGTTTCCACCTGGTTTATAATGATAACGTTGTGTTAGTTATCAGTTGTTTAGATTAATGCGATAAGTACAGTCAGACAACCCTCTCGCTCGCACATTTCAACATTTTTGAAGATATAATATAACTAAATGTAATTATGTGAAATTGCAGAGCTTCAGGGTCGAGAGAATAATAATGCAAAGGTTCAGTAAAAATATCACATTGATCCAAACAAGTTTTCTAACCAAAAAATGTGCGCTTTAATTTATCGCATTTGTACAAGTTTTTTAGTCGGAAAACTTGTTGGATAAATGTGATATTTTTACTGAACCTTTGCATTGTTATTCTCTGGACCTTGAAGCTCTGCAATTTCACATAATAACATTTAGATAAATTATATCTTCAAAAATTTTGAAATGTGCGAGCGAGAGGGTTGTCTGACATTACGTATCGCCTTAAAATTCATATTCAAATGCACTTATGTTGTTTTATGTGTGTTGATTTTAAATAAGAGTCGTCTGTTGTATATTACTTACGCCTTTTGGAATGTGGTATCCACAAATAACATCGTCTTCTTGCAATGTTCTACCGTTACCAATAACAGTTGAGTACATTCTGAAACAAAGTAATAATGTTGATAATATTTTCTAAATACATGATTATACAGATCAATACTATACTCTGGGTTAACCATTCTTACTTCGGACATTACATTCAGCATTCACTCCTATTTAAAATGAAATAGCAACGGTAAAAGTCTTTTGCTGTGACAGCTCTGATTAAATTAAGTACCATATTCTGTCCAAGTTGATATTCTACAATCGCTAGAGCACAGCTAAAGTTTGGAAGAAATCACGCTTTGCGATAAGACCGCCTATTGAACAGTCACCGCGTTACGTAATTCTAACATATTCGAATCATATTACGCGTCAACACCAGTTCGACTTCCGAACGTTGTAGCGTCACCGCGCAGTGTATTTGGAATACGCTTTTGTTACGATGCGTTTAAGATTGACATCTTTTAGTTTAGTTAGGTTTTACTAGAGACAATTATCAGACAGATTATCTTGTTGCATATTTATAAACTAACATAGTTTGACAGCTCTAAAATTATAGTTGTCTTTATCGTTTCAGTTTATAAGAAAGGGACGGCAACATTTTTTGTGCTGTCAAATTAGGTTAGGTTATAAAAATACAACAAGAGAATCTATACCATTATCCTTTTTTGTAGAACTCATTAAACATTAATTACGAAAACTGAAACATCAAGCACCTAAAAATAAAACGCCAACATTGTTCCCTTGGGAGAAATAGTACATTACTGCAGCGGCCAGCAACAGAGGCAATCAGGGAAGAACGTGTAAATGTGGGTCGAGTCGAAGCCGAGGCACACATACGTGAGTCCCTCATTGCCTAGTTGCGGCCAAGGCTTGTATAGTACTTTTCTAAAATAATGCGCGGAAATTAAAACTAAATATTCAAATAAATAAATAAAATAAAATAAAATAGTACCTAGGCAAAACTTTTTAGTTGAAAATACAATTACTCTTCTAAACCATTAACGAACAACGAAGTTACAGTGTTCATTTGTTTTGTTTTTCATTAATCAGCTTTCTATTTGAAATTAGCGAAGCCTGTTCGAAATTTTAATAAAACCTTTTGATAAGTTACCTCCTTGGTTGCCATGTTATGGAGTAAAGATCGTTCCATTTTTAAATAACACGACAGTAATGAGTTTTGTATGTAATTTATCTGGCCGCTAAACACGACAGTAATGGATTTTCATACATTTTTATCTGGCTGCTGCTCGCATGTGTGTGACCAGTACTGCATCTTCGATTTATCTCGAAGAAGGTTGTCAAAATAATGCTTTAATTTCCAAGCATGTTTGAGAAAAATAATATTACTGACCAGGGACACTAATCTGTCATTATACCTAGAATTTTTAGGATTAGGTATATTACTGACCAGTGGGCCTAAGATGCGCACCGCGAGATATTTGTCATGTCGTTCTGTCAAAATGTAAGCATTTTGTACCAGTTTAGGAACTATTGCATTATCTGTGGTACCTAATGGTGTCGACAAAACGCGCCATAATGTACACTTTTGACACTTCTTAGTCATCGTACCTCTCTCAGGACGAGATAATAGTCATGCAAAAATGTCCAAAGTTGAAAATTCAAAGGCGCGGTTTCTCGACAACATTACCACAGATAATGCAATAGTTCCTAAACTGGTGCAAAATGCTTTACATTTTGACAGAACGACATGACAAATATCTCGCGGTGCGCATCTTAGGCCTGCAGGGACACTAATCTGTCATTATACCTTTTTTTTTTTGTTAACGGGGGGAAATCTGCACACAGACACCAATACCGCATTTGAGGGATGCGGCAAGGTAGTGTGGGGATGGTGCCACTCACCGACCCACTAAAACCACCCCGGTGGCCAGCCTCGATGCTTGACAAGGGACTCTGGGACCTCGAAACGACCACGCCAGAGCCCCTGTCATTATACCTAGAATTTTTAGGATTATGTATACTTTTACATTCTTACCTGAATACTTCTCGAACAAAAGCCTTAGTATAATGCAATTTATCCAAATCGCTATACGTGAGGGGTTTGCTAGGATCAGGTAAGACACGGGCTATCTCTTCCGCCATTTTGTCTTGTTGTTTCAATCTGGTCGAGGCTTGGTAGAGAATTGAACATACTGCCATTGATATCTGAAACCATAAAAAAAAATAACTGTATAAATTGAATTGAAATGTATTAGTTACTAGTTGATTCGATTTCGTACGCGTGCGAAACTTTCCACCAAAATATCTGTCAACCAGCATACGATGAACCAGCATACGAAGCTTTTGGTTGAGAGAGTTCAAGCTGAATCCACGCCTTTGATTTCAATAGAATATAGCCTATATTTCAATCCGGAAAAAGGGCTTCTGAATGGTGTAAGTTTCATTGAAATTGGTCCAGTAGTTTAGGCGTGATCCACGAACAAACCAACAAACTCGATTTTCGGAATCAGAATTGTTTATTTAGTAGATCTAAATATTTTGTTTATCCACATCTTTAATATAAATTTTTGACTTTTTTACAGTTTTATAATATTATTTTGATAGGTAAGTAGGTATTCTATCAGCAATCTAGTTCCCTAGTACAAGTTTTGCTTAGTTTGGGACAGAGGCCAAGATTTATCTAAGTACTATAGTTACACCCAGACATAGAACAAACGCCTATGTTTGCCACATGTTTGTTCTCAGTGGGGATCGAACCCACGACTCACAGCACGGAAGGCAGAGCTATTTACAAAGCTGTGACGCGTGTAAAAGTGCAAGGTGAAAGATGTTTATTATGTTTATGTGTATATTCTAATTATCTTTTATGTAGCTATATTTACTAGGTTACGGTAGCCGCTTCCCATCAGGTGGGCATTCTCGATTACCTACTAAGGCCCGTATTCCAATTTACTGGTCACGAGCAGTATGAAATCTCTACTCAAATATATGCTTGAGTAACGATTTCTTTATCAAAATGCCAGCCTTAGTGATATTTAGCGATATTACTTAGTAATATTTAGTGATATATTTCTTAGTAATATTTATTGATATATTTCTTAGTGATATTTAGTGATATTTCTTAGTGGTATTTAGTGACATTTCTTAGTGGTATTTAGTGCTATTTCTTAGTGATATTTAGTTATATTTCTTAGTTATATTTAGTGATATTTCTTAGTGGTATTTTTGAGTGGTATTTAGTGATATTTCTTAGTGCTATTTAGTGATATTTCTTAGTGGTATTTAGTGCTATTTCTTAGTGATATTTAGTGATATTTCTTAGTGGTACTTAGTGATATTTTTTACCGTATCAATACCGACGAGTATAAGGTCGAGAGCCATAATAGTGGCTATCTTTGGATCCCCTTCACTTCTCAGCACTCGTTCTAGTAGGGACAGGTCATCTTCAGACGTGAACTTCTTGGTTTTCAACCTTTCTAGAGCTTCGTTTATGTATTTACTGCAAAGTCTGGAATACAAAAAGTTTGTATAAAGCAAGTAAGCTCGTATAAGTTAGTGGCCAACTCTGTTTGAGTTTTTAGGACGCCTTAAGGCCTCCGTCATGGCTTAACGACTGCATATGTTGCCTTCTAGCGCTGTATAAACATTCTTCGATAGATATATATATATTATGTTGCCACCTGACGCTGTATAATAATAATTATGCCTACACTTAACGGGACACTGTAGTGCCTGGGAACATCTTTAAATGGAGCAGGCACTTATACCATCCTCTCAGCCTATATGTAAAGGCCTATTATATATAGCAAACTCACTCGACAAAAAAGTTCATATTGTTCACATATTTCGTCCACAATGGTGTTGGTATATACCGCCAGTACGGCGCCTTGAGTTCTAGAACGGCTACATTGCGGAGGGCGTACTTTGCTGCGTCAATGATCCTCTGGGTTTCTGAATCACTTGTGACGTCAGGGGATAGACAGCCTAGGCGGGTGTCGAGAGCTACTCGGCCAATACCTGGAATAGGAGATGGTTTTGTAAATAGAAATCACAAGTCAAACATGTCTGGGAGATTTCCCAGACATGTTTGTCTCATAAAAACCTGCCAGGTTTAGGCAGGCATGTTTTTACACTGTTTTCATACTAAATCATAGGTATTTGTGGCTAAATAGTGACATTAGCGTGTTGTAGCGCATTTTTTGTTCTTGTCCTCGTATATCTGTGGCCACAATGCTTGACATTATGGTGGGCAGCGAAAGCAGTTAAGAGCTTGCGATATGGGGGCAGTTGCATCCCAAGATGTATTGTGTAGTACCTACAGGTCCAAATGTAAGATGTTTTTTAAGAAGACTCCGGAAAACTTGAGGTTAAAGTGCAGTATGAAACATTTCGTTCATCTCAAACTGTCAAAATTTGATAAAATGAGTCTTCCTATACCCCCAAGGTCTGATGATGACCGGGGCCTGCACACTTTGGCAGAGATTTTATTTTATTGTGGATGACGTTAGAATGAAGTCGATGGTTCAATTGTCAAGTGTGTGGAATGAGTTTTCAGCCGAGACAATTATGAATAAGCAATAATGAAAAGATATAAAGAAATTTTCATAAAATTTACTTATTCAAGTCACTTCACTATGCTTGGTTTGTATAGGTAATATTTTTTAAACGACGTTTCAACTTCTACTTCTGTTTGGTTGAGAATCTAAAACACACTCACATTCAAGCGACCATCGATGTATATCATTATCGAACTCATGCGGTAAGTCTCCGTGCTCATCTCTCGCGTCTTCCATGTACTTGATGAAGTCCTGTGTCACCAGCTCGATGGGTGCGACGTACTTCTTCACCGTCTGCGGCTGCAGGATCGGCCGTTGGACCTTGGAACGGAAGCGACGCCATTGATCGCCGTGCCTGGAATATGATGTGTTTAAATAAGACTATTGGCATGCTGCTGGTGGTGCCACTTTTTATTTATTTTGATGTATTCATGGAGATTTTTAGAATATTATATAGCCTACTTCTAGCTTTCTCTGAGTAAAATTCTTAAACTAGCCAGAGAATTTCTTGCCCAGTTGAATTTTTTTTTCTAGCTAAACCTACTTAATACATAGTTTGCTTATTTTTCTACATTTATATGTACTTTGTACACTATGTATGTTATGTGAGTGACTAGGTAGTCCTTTCTGGCAGAAAACTACTTTTTTGCCAGAAAGTTGGCTTGAAGTATTTTTTTAAGCGAGTAATAAGCAACTAAATCACTTTTTTATAGCGTAGTACAATATAGTCAATATAATGTATGTATTCAATAGCATAAATTGTATTTATTATTAATTCAAAAAATCAATAATCTAAATTGCATTCAGCAGAAATATAAGTACATAGTAAGTTCATAGAGTCAATAAGCAAAGCAAAAAACCATCCACCTTACCCGGTACCCGCTTAACCTCGATTCCCACATATCTCAGCATTGCTTCGTAGAAATCGCAAATAGAATAAAAATGGGCATAGAACCGTCACCATTGGTGCTACCACTTACTTCGTCGATGTCGTGAGAGTATGTGCGGAATACAGATGCTAAGCGGGAAACGGAGATATCTAACTCTGTCGCATTATGAATTCGAAGCATTTAACTTTAATCGCGGGTATTTGATACAAACACATTTTTTATAACCCCTCGGGATATATATTTAAAACGTTTTTAATAACCCTTAGGCTATTTTATTATAATGTGTTTTTGTCACAGTGCCTCCGATTCTGTTGTTAAATTTTCCGAAACTAATTTGACAGCACTACAATTTTAAAGACAGCTACGAATAATAAACGAAACGAAACTGTGCCATTAATATGTTGAAATAGTGGTACCTAGCTATCCAGACTTCTGGGGAAGCTCTTACAAAAAAATATAGATGGTTGCAAATGTGAGACGCAAAGGTCGGTGTTAATCAAAGATGGTAAAAATTTTGACAGAGTCGTAAAATATCATTTCATTTCTTGTGTAAGGTAGAGAAAGGTGTCTGACTGAGGTGACAGATAGGTACAAGTTACATAAATATTACCGCTGATGTAACTTGGCAGGTTCTTAAATGTCTGGACGAAATCACTTTTTAAGTGATAAGGCCACCCATTGTACACAAGAAATTCTTTTATTTAGGTATTAAAATTTTGTCATTTCATCTACGTTTTTGAGCAAAATAAACGTTTTTATTACTTTGTACTTAAAGTGTAGGTACAAATAAAGAGTATTCATTCATTTATTATACTTATACTTTTTTGAACTTTATCTTCTCACAATGCCTAAGTTTTGTATCGTTTCCGTATTAATAATATTTTTTCTTTGGCATCTCTATTTTTATCTTTGATTTTTATCTAGAGCTCTTTTTAACCGCGTTCTTTCGATTAGTTTTTGTTTAGTTTTAATATTATAACTTATCTGTCGTTTTAGTAAGCACTTAAGTTTTATATCTATGCAGAAAAAATATCAAGAAGACAATCCTATTACAGATTTTTCTAAATATTATATACATATCTTTTTTACTTATTAAACATTTCTTTTCATTTAAAACGGGACTAAAAACAGCTACGCAATTGACCGAATTTCTTCAAACTTTCTCTCTAGAATCTAGTCTTACATCAAAATACGTTAAAGGAGGTGAGACGAATATGACCACACAAATGGCATTTTATTTTGGTCTCCGCGGATTTCGAGTTTACAATGTATTGAACTTGGAGAGTTCTTTGAATATAGATAGATAAATAGATAGATAGATAGATACATTTATTCAAAACCACCACAAAAACAAAGTAAAAAAAATAACAGCATAAAAAGCAAACTTAAATCTAAAAACAATAATAATACCTACTCTGAAACAAAGTCTACTATTTATCCTCAGAAACCCTGAAATTACTTAGTGTTCCTAAGTATAAACTTACCTACTTTAGATTTTTTTAAAACTCCTCACTTAGGTAATACCACCATTATAAACCAAGACTTATCTTTTCCTAAGACTACTTTTGGCAGTAGGGGAAAAAAGATCAGCTGTAGAACTTTGGTGCGGAAAATGGAATGTTTAACGCAAATAAGTAGCTGTGTCACAAAAACATACCCGTAACAATAAGTAACTTATAAAAAATATTTAGAAACTTAGTCATTTAGACTTAGAAAGAAAAAGTCCTCACGTACCTAATACAAATATGTACTTTAAAATACTAAAAATAAAATAAAGAAACGACTTACGAAAAACCAATGAAAGTGTTATATCATAATGCCTAAAAGTAGGTAGGTACCAGTAATATTAAAACCATTAAAATATGACAGATTCCGGCATCGCGGAACTAAGCAAACGATCATAGTGTTTGCACATTTTAAGAATGTTTGTCTGTTTGCAAACTTATGTCTGAGTATTTGCACAGAATACCGACAGCTTGCTAACACAATGCCTAGGTAACCAAGCAATTAAATACAACAATTTTTAGAATAGGGTATTTTTCAGCAATATTTTCGCATCTAGATTCTAGACTAACTAATGCTCAATTTTGAATCGTAATTCAAGCATAGATCTTATAAATTAACTTTTAGTACATATGCTTGAGTTTTCAAACACTTCTGCCTACGAGAGTATAGTACTTTTTAGATCTTTGTTTCTCGCTATGTTAGTTTATCAGACAGTGAACCACTCATTTGCAATCCATTGAGAAAATTCTATCATGTTCAGCAAATACCTCGAGAAAATTAAACAGAGGTTTTACTTGTAGGCTTATGACGTAAGCAACCGGTCTATGTATGAACTTTCGCGGTAGAGATCATTAAGGTTACACCAAGTTTTTCTGGTCTCACGAGGTTGCAACTCTGTCGAATATTATTTAATTTTATTTTAAAATTATAGTCTAGAATATCACATGGATAAATTGAAACGACTGGTAAATTAGGTAAATCTAACCAGTTGAAGACTACCACCAAAGAGTGCTTCCTTAAATATCAAAGAAAAGCCCTGATAAGTAAGAATGTGCCATTTCCTTCTCACCAAGAAATCTAAGAGACCTCAAGGTTCTTCCGTGATGGACTCATGATGCAGAAATCTTAACAAAGCTTCGTAAAGAAGGTCTGTAGGCTCGACTATTGGGTTTTTATGTATACCTAATATTGTACGCCCTTTTTTATGTTTATTTGTTTAACTATTTAATATAGACATTGAAGATGGTTGCGTAACCATCATGCTGTGTCATGGTGACATGCACATCGAGTAATTAGCACTGTTTTACGAGAACAAAATACTCTCAAGGCATAGTTGTTACGAGGAACGATCTTGGCACAAGGTGACTGCCTGAGACTTAATAACAGGTTCAATTATCACGAAAAGAATAAAACCGCGGGATCTGTAGATCAGAAACACTGAAGAAAAGGTAGAAAAAGGGAAGGAGAGAAAAGGGAAGACTACGGAGAACATAAAATTGGGTATCAGGTCGATGACGGAGAAGCTAGGTAAGTACACAACTATAAGCAAGATACAAGAAGCACTTAACAACGCTTCTCGGTATCGAAAAAAATTAAATGTTTTATTATTAAAATTAATAATCTTAGCTTTAAGTACTTACAAAGGTTTTTAATATAAAACTAGTTAACATTTTAGTAGGCAGTTTCTCACTTAGACACTTAGGTAGTGCTGTGACATAAAGAACTTAGAGCGATCCCATATTTTACAAGTTCCTTATGGCGCAAGGCGCCACTACCTAATCTGTTCTACATACAGATTGGTCTATTTATTATCTCCCTGTACTCTATAGGCTGTTTCATAATAATGGTTATCACGCGTAAAATGACGCTCAAAAAACCTGGGTGTTACATTGTCACTACTTTTTACAATGAGCATGTTATAGGTTAAACAGAAACAAATATGTAGTACCACTTATCACTTCGTGATGCGAATCAGGTGGAAATTTGCACCATCATACCTAATAGTTCAGTATTTAGCACCGGGGTGTCAAGGTGGCCTTGCGTGTAGGTTCAGCCTATTAGCAGATATGTATATTATGCATGTGTTTTGTGACGTTTTCCACAAACAATAGTTATTCTCACAATTTACTAACTTATGATATTGAAAACGGTTATTCTTGCAGATATTCCCAATATCATCAGAATTATCAGTTTACCATTAATTTTGTATCAGTGGCTCCACCAACACCTTAGAGGCTCGACTTTTTTTACAAAACAGCGTTTTAAATTGGAATTTCAGTTTGGGAGATATGTGACCAACAAAGAATCTATTTGGACATCCGGATGCACAGAAAGACGAAAGGAAAGACCGACACACTACGACATTAATTTGTGTAAATTTTTTGGCTTCTGAGTAGGTATTAATTTTCTTTTTTGTGGATTTTAATAAAATTTTAATACCTATTTGTATAGGTACCAACATGCCACAAGTTAGGAGTCAATTAGAGTTCCTACTCATCTCATAACTTTTAGGATGTTAGAAAATATTTGTGTTTTTCTTTCGAGATGTACTGAAACCATACGTTTCTTATGAAGTCATCTGATGATTGAATCGGCTGACATAATCAAATATCGGGAAGTCCAGACTAGGTATTATTGCCTGGGAATGTGTAGCAAGCAGTTTAATATTCCATACCTGCCTCGTGGGCTCATGGTATGAATAAGCAGATAGTTTGTACACGCGGAACAATGTGCCATACGAGTGCATGCACTAGGAGTCTGACTTGCGAAGATTTTAGATTTTGCAAATTTTTGTAACTTTTACCCAAGTACGCGCCCAACCAAGGTCCTAGTAGAAAGTGTATGTAGGTAGGCAGGTACAGTTTTACCCGTTTTACCTAAGACCGTTATCAGCTCTATATTTTAGAACCGGTTAGGGCAAGATCTAGACAAGAATTTAGAATATATGTACAACATTTATTAACTTAGAAATGCATCCTAGAAATGGCTCTAGGATTGAATTCATGGAAATAAAGAAAAATATAAAATTATTATTCACGTTACACAACTTTCAAGAATTTTGTACCTTTTTTGGCTGTACCTATTAGAGTTTTGAAATGTTTTTAACAATTGCATTTGGTTTTGGAAAGTAGATAGATAGATCTAGAAAAAAACTTTATTGCACACCACAACTAAAAACTAAACATACAGGAAACATAACAACTTAAGTCTATGACATACAATGGGCGGTCTTATCACTAAACAGCGATCTCTACCAGACAACCTTGAATGGAAAGGATTGTGTTGTAATCTACCTGGGGTACTTACTGCTGATAGTGTGCTATAAAAAAAAAATTATCTAATGTGTAAAACTACACATACCTACAATACCATAAAATAAACTACATACCTACCATAACATAAACTAAAAGTACCTACTGATGAAGTATAATATCATAAACAGTTGTTTCACTAAAATCATCATGTACAAAGACTGACTCACTGATATTATGTTGTACCTACTTTCATTCGTGACCTTGCAGGTTGATGCACCTTTGGCACCCACAGCCTCGCCATTTACTTGCTCATACCAAAGTTGCGAAAGGTCTCGACTTTTTTTATTCTTTTACAGAGTACACGTACAAGGTCGGCCAAAATACTCGTACCTACCCATAACAATGATTCTGTTACTTATAACGTTTTATTAGCTTCCGCCTGCGACTTCATCCGCGTCTCGTTCGATTCTGTTGATTTTTCGGGATAAAAGTAGACTGTGTGCATGTTAATCCAGATTACAAGCTATAATATTCTAAGAGCCGTAAGATCAATAGTGGTTTAAACCACGAAGTAGAGTTTAACCTCCAGTCTCCAATTATTTCATAAGATCAATGGTAGTTAATCGACCATCGGTAGCTTAAACTGACAGAAATGACAGTAGATTAATCCATCGATCAAATGTAGGTAATCTTAGTTCACGAAACCCTTAGTTTAAACTGCTTTTGATCTAATGGCCCTAAGTGACATCCACATCGGACGCAGTTGCAACGTGATTGTAACACAAACATAACTCATCCAAAAACTTTGACATTCATAATATCAGTGGGATGGGATGGGATATGGGTTATGAGATACAAGGTATGAAGTCCCGCAAATTTTTACAGAGATTCTTCAAGAGGTACTTTTTTTAAGAAATCAACTCGAAAATCTACTGTTATATTTTTTGCACAGTAAGCAATGCATTTTTTATGAAACAGCTGATTTATTTAAGATAAGATTGTTTATTTGCATTCTTGAGCTCTCCACTCTATTGATTCTTGTTTATTGATGGATACTTACTTTTAGCACACGATAAAATTTTCCAGAGTGGCATAATTACACCTGGTAAGAATATAGTTTAGAATTTTAAATTAGAGTAAAGCTAGTTTAATAACGAATAAAAATTGAGAGTAACGTGCTGTTTTTAATTAAATTTTGATAAAGATACTTTTCAATATCTTATATCCTGTTGTAAAGTCAGCAACATAAGTCAATTAACAAATTGAGTTTTTTTTTATAATCTAAATAAATCGAAGTTTTTAAACTCTACCGAATTTCGTACTCAAACGACATTATTCAGCTCTGAAAACCAATTTTGAGGAATCTCCGGCATGATTGCAGTTTGAATAAATCCAAGGTCTGATAATGACCAGCAATGATGAAGAGTTTGAATGATGAAAAGAGCAACAAGGTTTTCATAGTCAAGAGTTTAAATTGTTTGTAAAACACACCATAGTTCAAGTACCCAGTGGTCATTGTCGCACATATCACGTTATACCCGGCTACTGCTTTCGCTCCGCCCTGATTCCTATCTAGGCCAAGCACCACCTTTTACTACGTTCACTCTAGCTATTAGATCTAACTATAGCGTGCAGTACACTGACAGTTTTATTTAGAAAAAGTCAATATTAGCTGTTATTAATCTTCAATGGATAGTGTGCATGTGATTTTGGTTGGGGTGGAAGTAATGTCGGTGAAATGGTCGTGTTGGTTCATGCATGAAATTTATTTTTAGAGAGGAAAACTAAGCAAAAACCAATCCTTAGAGTCTGGGTTCGATATAAGTAGGTACCTAAAGATAGAACAACCTTAGCTTCTGAATCTAAGTCAATAATTGAATTGCAAAATACGCACTAGGTAGAGTAGATAAGTACTTAAGCTGCGGCTCTTTAGAAATCTCAAGAAGTTTCGAAATAACCGCGTGCTATCAACACGCTGCACATTAATGTGTATGAAAAAGTATTTTCAAAACTAAGAAGGTAGTTATATTTCTAGTAGAACTCCCGAGCATGCTGAGATAGGTAACTCCCATTTGTTCTATAGGACTGTTTTTAAAACTATTTTATCTCTGTAGTTCCATGGTAGGACTATTGAAACTAGCTCATTAGGGCTAGTTTTCGTTTCAATAGTCCTACCCAAATGGAAGATACCAGATATTAGAAAGAAAGATAGAAAGAAAGAAAATACATTTATTTTGGACACACTATACATACATAACAGCACAACAAAAAGAAAGCAACATCGGTAGAAACTTAAAAAATACATAAATGAGAACACATATAGGTAGTGTAATATACTAGATTTTATATCCCTGGCTCACTGGTACACCGAGCTAGTTTCCACAGTCCATCCGTCCGTGTTCCTCTCCGTCAGCCTTCTCCCCGACCCCCTCGACCCCCGCCCTTACGTTCGGGTGACATTGACAGGTCGGGAGCTTGACACTGACTGTTACCTAACCACTCGTGCACGTGAGACAGGGTAGCACATCTACTTCGAATAGATGCAAACACTACAGGTAGGTATATATATTATATACCTACCTGTCTAGGTGCAAAGCCGACGTGCTGGTGCATGCGTGAGCCAAAACGGGTCACAGCTCAGCTTAATACCACTTCACATCGTGAAGTGACGCTGGTTTTCAGCTGTGACCACTGGAGTGACTTCACGGACGATGAGCAATGCTTACGTAGGCAAGTAGGTACCTACGTAGGCATTTCCCACCTTAAGTAAGCAGGTAGGTAGGTAGGTTTGATTCACATGAAATAACAAGTAGAATAATTTAGAAGCAGTTCTAACTAATTAGTAGGTAGGTATTGAGAGACTACATAACTTGGACAAAAAGGAGAACTAGGTACCAAAAAATAAATTGAAAAATAAACACTCCGTTAACGCCTGTGGTTTACGCATCCGTGTAGCAGCCAGGTATTAGGGATAAAAAAGTTTAAAACAGTTCTAGACGTAACAGTTCTATAGAACAAATGGGAGTTACCCGCTGAGATTTATTTGCACTCTAGCTTTCACATGTTAAAATTATTACTTACCCAAAAAATGCTGTAGCGAAAATTAAAAATATTTACATCTCTCATATTCGGTAAGTAGATCTTTATTACCACCAAATGGGGCTTGTAGGTGACCAATTAGCGCTCTATGGTAATAATGTAGCTAGAAAAGCCCTAGGGCGGTAAGTAATTAAAAAAAACACTTAACTCTTTCAAAAAGTTCGCGTACATCTAACCATCATACTGGAAATAGACATCATGCATTCAGCTCAACGACAAAAGAGGTCGCTTCGCTATTCAGCCTTGTCTTCGTATGAGTATAATAGTCATCAATTTTAAATATCGAACGGCGAAGCTCAATTTCGTTCTTGAAAATAAAATAAAAAAAAGGATTAAAAAAGGCGGGAATAGAAAACTATTACTTTAAATATTGTTTGTTTTTGGGATTTTTTATAATTACGTGCTAATTAGCAAAAAAACATGAGTTCTGCAAGTGATGAAGATATAAGCTGCACTCCCGATTCAATGAAAATGGAAGCTGAAGCAGCAATTAACAATATTTTATTCTTGTAATGCCGGGTTTTTTCTACTTACCTCACAATCGAGATGTAAAGCAGAGTAGTTAGCTCGGGTGTAAGCATCAATTGCACCCTCGAACTAAATATCTCGTGCTGCAATTGATGCCTTAACAGCCTTTGGCTACTAATCTACTATTAATGTAAGAATAAAATATTTCCGGGAATAAAATTAAAACATTAAAATTGCCTGTGCATTGCTGGGTAAGTAAATAAAATGAATGCCATCTACAAGATGGCATTGTACCTACTACAGAAATAGTGATTTTATTTAAAAAAAAATCATTTAAAATTTATTAAATGATTATTTATTCTGTACGGTATTACTTTATCCTGTATGAAACCAGGTCTTTGTTGTTCTTACTTTTGTAAGTACCTACTTTAAATTATTTACAAGTAACGGATCACGAGGTTTACACAACGAGTTCTAGTTTATTAAACTCTACAGTTTATCATTCATCGAATTAAAATAATTCGTGCATGCACAAACCAAGTAAAACCAATTAAGTATATACCCAAAGGCCAGACAATACGCACATGTTAGTTATTTAATCGGTGTTATGAACAACTTGCATTTTCTAGGTCTAGGACTGTATTGCATTATGCGCGCCTAGAGCACGGATGGATGACCATCGGTCAATACTATGCACATAGATGGCATAATGAATGAACAGTTATCCTTGGCACAGTGCAATCGGAATAAGTTCCAAGCTGAGCCCTAACCTACGGTCGTATTCTGATACAGAAAAGCATAAAGAGTAGAGATTCTCAAACAAAACTGAAAACAATGCTTGGACCGGACTTAATCGATTAAGTAAGTGCGAATACGGACTTAAAACCTATGTGTAGGATTTTGCCAAAATGTTGTAGCTATCATAAAAATGTAAGAGACTACGATTTTCCACCATCACAATTAATCACAAAGCTCCACTTCGGTCACGTGCTTTACTTTTTAATATTATTATAAGCTTCCTTCGCCGTTCTTACAGATTATGAGATTTGATTTCACTTTCATTTTCAATAAGTATAGGTACAGGTACGAAATTGTCACAGTCATGTTTTTGATATGCATTTTACTTGGTTCAAAATTCCAGTAAGATTTATTTATAAAAATCTTCTCATCTTACACAGAACATAGACAAAACTTACGCAACCAAAAGTTGCAAAACTACGATTATAATAATCGTAGCGATTAAAATTCCGTCAGCTCGACCACCTTTCGCAACAATAAAGTCGCCGTCCTTAGTCGCTGACTACTTTTGTAAGAAATAACCGCTTCACCATACATTATCGGGTTTCAAGCTGTTTTTTTACTGCTAACGACACCTACACGATAAAGTTGGAGAGCTATACCTACTAAATGCTTTTAACCTGAATATTGACAACCGATGGGGAGCAAAAGCTATCGGATGGCGACTACAAACTGCTGGAAAGCATAGCGTAAGACAATTTACCACCAACAGTCTGACAAACCACGGGGTACCTGGTACCTGTGGATGAAGGTCCTAAGTCGTTCTTTCTAGAAATTTATGGGGGAGGTCTATGTCCAGTGGACTTTTACAGGCTGATATGTTGGTGATGATGATGAGAAGCTTTCACGCTCTGTGACCGACGAGATATTTTTGTTCGAGACATTTAGGTATCGTCAAGGTGTCAGTCGGTGTCGGGCAGTGAGAAAACACCCATTATGGGGAATTTGTTATGAAGAGCAAAAATTGCCTTACTTTACATGACATACTTATTTGTTGGTAAATGTAGAGGAGATTAGACAAAGAAAATAACTGAAATGGCGGATGATACCAATCAGTATAATTATTATTGTGCGATTGTGCCTAATACGATCGTTGATGATTGTAGATATAGGCTCTAGCCTTTTTTTCGTGAAGATATCCACTATGGATGGACCTATACCTAAGTAGGTATGTGGAAGGAACACTCATAGAGCTCACACTAGCTCGATAATTCAATATTTTTTTATATCTAAAAGTGTTTTGGATAAAGCTTTACACACATAAATTATTAACAAAACTATCAATGGATTCATAGCACTGCTTTGACGAGTTAATTTATATAAAGTGAAAGCTAACTTTCCACAAAGTGGACCTAGCCCGAGTCCACGTCTTTTACCAATAAAATGCGATGCGCAAAAAAAGCTAAAGAAATTCTATTTTTTCCTTATATTAAAGTTTTAATACCTATAGCATAGAGTATCTTAAGGTAGGTAGGTACCTATAATAAGTAATCTAGCTGCATAATTATGTATTTTTTGTACCTACTTTATAATCCTTGGAGTATATTTGCAAGTGACAAAAGTACGTAGAAATTTTAATATGAATCAAAAACTTACACTCCAACAACTCCAGGCAGCTCCCCAAAAAAGTCCTTCCGGACCTCCGACTTATATTTCACAAGGCACGGCATTGAGGGCCTGAAGGGCGTAGGTCCCTCCCTTCGATAGATCCTCTCGATTTCATCAGCATCATACACAAACAACAAATCCGGCCGTCCAATAAGCCCTCCGAGTCTCACTATCTTCCCGTATTTATCCAAAAACAACTGGGTAACTTTCGCGAATTCTGAGATATCAAACTGGCCGATGTATGGAACCATACGCCACGTATTTCCTAGGATTGGGATAGGTTTTGGGCCGGGAACGTCCGAGTAAGGCTTTGCGTTCGCGAAGATTTCCTCATTTAGTTCGGCAGCGGGAGCTACTTGGGATTGCTGGCGTTTGGTAAAGGGGCAGGAGGTGGTGGTCCGGGTATGAACGCTCCTGGGTATGAACGGGCGGGTGTAGGCAGAGAAGGACTGTAAGCGACCCATGGCGGTTAAGGCCGCTGCGCAGACTGAGCTATGCGGGAGTTTGCCGCGCGGTAGCTGCCACGGATATTACGTAGGTACCTACTTACCTACCGTTCTCTTTTGTTCGCTCATTGCACCATGGCCAATCAAATGTAATGTAAGAGTAAGTAGGTAACTTTTAATTAAAACTCACGGTTAGGTACGTTATGTTCAACATTTTGTTTTAGGTACCTAGGTACCTTTGATTATTTACTTAAATAATCAAAGCTAGGTACTTACATATTTAAAACACGATAAAACACCTAGGTTAATTCGTCGGAATAGTTCATTAAAATAGGAACTCGCCTCCCCTCCAAACGTCGACAATACTATGAATGACCTAAATTTGTATTTCTGAAACCTCATAACTAGCTACATTTAGTGCAAAAATGTTAGCTATATTATTAAACATAAAGTAAGTAGGTAGGTACTTACGTAGAACTATTATTTATTCATTAGCGACTAGTAGACATCCAGCCCTCTATTATTATTTTATTATTAAGTTACTTTATGTACTTACATATTTTATTATTCAACCAAAGTAGGTACCTATCCAACGTTGAATTTCGCGCCAAGAACCAAAGAGTATGTAATACTGCGTAATAAGAAGCGGGACTCCGATACTACCAAGTAGAAAATAAAGAATACCATCATGTTTGCCACTATAATAATAACAGCAATGACAGCTGACATAACGCTGACATTCTTGTTACTGCCAACATGTACAAACTCAAAAAAAACTATCCTACATACACATCCGGTTCCGAAAAAAACCTGCATCCGGTTTTTTTTTCTCCGGCGGATGTAAGATAGTTTTTTTTCCGCACTGGTTGTTGTTTCCATTCTACCTACAGACTCAAAATAAAAACAAGTTTTTTTTTAATATGGGATTATTGTACCTATTCAATTCTACCACTTGCCAAAATGTACAATGTAATTAATAATGTAATAAATGACCCAAAATAACATTTATTTTAACTATACAAATGAATCACCGTCATTACAATAATCAGTTAGGTTTCAGTTAGCATTCCCACCGTTTCAATAGGCAGCATCTGAAATAAGTACATAAAAAAGCCCGTTAGTAAAATATTTCTAAAAATGTCTAGGATAGGTACGAACCTAACCTACACAATAAAATACCTACCTAAATAGGCACCTATTCTAGATTACCTAGTAGACTACAAATAGACTAGAGCACTACACATAATAAATAAAAGATAACTACATAGTATAAAAGTTAGGTACCTAGTACCTACCAAAACACCCTCTCCCCAGAACAGAATCAGTTTCACCTGTTTGCGCAGGTACTCCTAGGTATTAAACTATGTACCTACCTACCTGCTATGCAATTTATTCACATTTTCACATCGTGAGGAAATCCACGGCGTCTCTCATGAAGTTATACCGTAGCGCTTACCTACCTACTACCGTCTAGCGCTATGGTTTAACTTAGATACCTACCGTAGGTATAACTGCTAGGCAAGCCTGCCTCTAACTATAACTAGAAGTCCCAAACCTACTTGTCTAGAATATTATTCGTTGGGAACACATCACAAAAGCATTATTTCGACTTTATAGTAGCTAAGTACCAAGCGATATTACCATCGTTAACATTAAGTACATTAAATTGAATACTTGGATACTCTCCGACCACGATCCAATGGAAAACGTGCAATAAAGACACGTTTTTTATCATTTTCTTTACGTGTTTTTATATAACAAAAATCACACATAATTTTCATTTTGTACCACGTAAAATTTTCATAAAATGGCGCCGAACCAAGAATATGTAATACTCTGTGGCATGGCGTTCGTATTTTTTTGTTCTAGGAAAAACGCGCGATCACGGAATGCTGTGATTGGCGGATGCGGCAGATGCGCGGCGCTGCGCGGTTTGGGTTCGATATTCAACTTCGGAATACACAACCGATTTCGAATCTCAGAAAAAGAAGGAATCTAAAGCAACGGAATACACAACCCTGGATAAATTCCTATAACTGATTTCAAGACTGATTCTGACATGACGTCAGTCGGACGATTCAGTTTTAAAATTAGATGGCCTATTTCAATTTTTTTTTCATACATCGGTTTTGGCGTGGTTTTGGCCCTGAAATTTTCGTCAGGCTGCCAAGAACTTTCTTCTTTGTGGCATTTTGCAAGACTAAGACAAGTGTCAAAAGTACCTACATACATTTTGAAATAATTCATGATTCCATGTAGTTTTTAGTCAACTTGGTCATTGGTGTTGAATGAAAAATAAAAAATATTTTGGCCATTTCTTTTCTTCCAAGGTCATTTTCTGGGCCATTTTCAGCCTGTTCTTTTGTATTCTTATTTCTCTTCTTTTTTTTTCTATTTTACCTTTGTCTTATCTTATGACACTAGAGTGAACAGACACTGGCAGAATTTAACAACAATTTGTAATGTCAACGTAAAGTCAAATGACAACCTGTTACTAGTGGTCATAGACAAAGCATAAAATCTATGTCTGTGCACTCTGTGCTAGAGAAAGGCCATCAATAAAAGAAGAAGAAGATTATTATTATCTGATTGTGGCTTTGTTGTATTTGTTTTGTTTTGTTTCAAAAAAAAAATATTTTGTTTTGTTTCTGTTTGCAGTTGTATTGTATTGGTTTGGTTAGCGAGCGAATAATTTTTAGATAAAAAGATTATACAGTAGAAGAATCAAAATGTCTTCAGAGTTCGCGAAAGATAAAGTAACGTGGACTAAATCGATGAACTTGGAGTTAGCAAAGTTCATGGAGGCCAAACCCAATATATGGGACCCGAAACATCCAAAATTTTCTCACGTTGGATTGAGAGATGAAGCCTTTGCTGAATTTGCTGCAATGTATAATGATCTGAGCTGGCAAGCCGTTAAAGACCGATGGACGAACATACGTTCCACCTTTGGATTCTATATGCGCAAAATTAATACAAGGAAAGAAAATGGTGGGGTAGGTTCCACTATTCAAATCTACCTACCTACTATAAATGATTAATAATATATAAATATATTATTAATATATGTATACTGCGTCAAAATATGCAACTTATTACACATACCGTAGGAGCTGGGACATGTTTTTAGAATATGGAGTAGGCTTATCTTCGTATCACAGCCTAGTTTATCCTATCCATTGGAGAGACTGTCTAGGTAGGACAGACATTTGACCAAATCCAGTAGATCTTTTTATAATAATCTTTTGCACCAACTACTCTACATTTTAATATATTAGGTAAAATAGCTACACTATCAAATTAGGACCCCTGAGAAGGTTGCTTTAAGAATGACAATAAAAATACAAAATACATTTAGGAGGTACTTACCTATTACATGCTAATACCTACTTATTTCTCTTTTCAGGATTTCAAAGTTGGCTGGTTCATGTGGAAACCGTTGAAGTATCTGTACAAAGTTCACAAATACGCTAAACCAAAAACCACAACAGAGCAAGTAAGGTTTATCATTTACTACCTAATCATAATAAAACATGTTCTATTTGTGAAAACTGAGCAGGTACATTCTAGAAAGAATGGCTCTTACAGTAAATTTTGTTTCTAGATCACTGAACAGGTCAGTCCACAAGAAAAAAAATACTATCGCAATGGACATCCGTGGCGTGTTCATGACCGGCCCGAACAATCACAAGCTGATGAATCCAGCAGTCAGGTATCTGCAACTGCAAAATCAATAATCTTGAGACTCGAGCATGGGTTTCAATAATACCATATTTTACTTTGAAGCCAGTGTTCAAGTCTTGCCACCTTGAAAGTTTCACTCCATACACCAGAAGCAATATTTATGTAGGTACCTAGTTATTCAGTTATTTACTTGTATAGCATGATCCTTATAAATTTTATGGTTTCCCTAGTGCTTTAGTACAAAATAACATTTGTGTTTTTTAAAACCCGTCTCTATAACCAGTGTGTCCTACCTACCATGACATACGGTGCCGAGACATGGACGCTCACTAAGGAGACTGTGCACCGAGTACGAGTTGCACAAAGGGCCATGGAGCGAGCCATGCTCGGCATAACACTCTTAGATCGAGTTCGCAACACCGAAATCCGTCGCCGTACGAAAGTATACGACGTCGGTGATAGGGCGGTAAACCTCAAGTGGAGTTGAGCAGGACACCTGGCTAGACGTGGTGATGGCCGGTGGAGTAAAGCCTTGACGGAATGGTGGCCGAAATCAGGCCGAAGGAATCTGGGCCGTCCGAAAGCGCGATGGGTCGATGACATCGTAAAAGTCGCAGGAAACACCTGGTTGCGGCAAGCACAAGACAGAGAAGGCTGGCATAACATGAAGGAGGCCTATACCCAGCAGTGGGTGATACCGGGCTGAGATGATGATGATGATGAAAATTATAATAGCGAATAAAAAAATTAATAAAAATCATTAACCCAGAATATAAGAACAAGCATAGATCATAAACTAGTAGTATGAGGTAGTATGAACTTCAATATCTTATTTTCTTTATCAGGATGCTGTTATGGCTAATGACAATGAAAATGATGTCAGCAACGATGCTGTGTTTTCCGATAACTCAGAAGAACAAAGAGACAATGTTACCTGTCAAGGCATTGTCAACAATATAGCGGTTGTATTTAGAGGCGTACAGAACGAAGACTTTGAAGCAACAAAGTGAGTATTTCTGAAGAGAATAAAAATTGTAATGGAGTATTTCTGAAGAGAATAAAAATTTTAATGGAGATTTTCTGAAGAGAATAGACTGATGATGATAATATGGCTAAGAGGTCTCAAATAGTCTCAACACCTAGAAGCAGTTTTACAAAGATATTATATTAAAAACATTGTTTTCTCCAAAGGTCCAAATATGCTGCAGTGGGTGAGGCAGTCACTACCATGCTGTCACAGCTGAACTCTTATGAAGCTGCTCGAATGTCACAAAAAATTACCGAAATATTAGCTGAATATGATGAGAAAAACCCAGTGAACCCTAATGATCTTAGGTATGATAAGTAATAACTGCAAAGTGGCGATATACTGTGAGGCTTGCCACAGCCACTGATAAAAGTTTCGCCTCTAAGTAAATACACCCAGAGGGTGAAATATTTCTAAGTAGGTATACTTACCTACTGAAATTACATATAAGGCCCCCCGCGCACTAGGCAGCCTGGCTGGGCAGCCAGGCTGCCTAGTGCGCGGGGGGTCTAACTCTAAATAGTTTAGGTACCTAGGTAGGTATTATGTTTTATAAATAAAAATAATCTAGGTACAATCTTATAGCTTAAAATCACAGTCTGTATTATCTATTATCTTTTCGTGTAGGTACAAACTGTAAATACCTCAAATAAAGAAAAGCTACCATCAGTAATGTTATTTTTTTATTCATTATTTCATTGTAGGTAACTATTTTAAATTTTTTACGCGCAGAAATGACGATTTACTGCACGCTGTAACTAGGTATACCTACTATAGAAAAAGCAAAGAATTTTGATGCTAGCTCCGTAATATCCGAATCCGTATGTACCTACCCAAGCTCCGGCCTCCGATAGCGATGCAGTGGTCGCGCTGCGTAACTTTTTTTTTATCACCATTTCATGCGCTAACCTACATTTACCTACTTAGACCGTTTAGGAAGTGCGGGTGAGAACCGCAGGGCTATCAGCTAAAATTTGCGATCAGCCAACAATTTCTAAACGAAAAAATTAATGGTAGAGTCCTTTTCATGAAAGAAGTCCCGCGGAAATTTCCGGAACTAAATTTTAAAACTAAATTTTAAATTAGTTGTCAGGTGCTGTTAATGTGTTCGGATCACAGTTCGGATGCTAGTGCGTTTTTATTTGGTTTCTGTGATCAAAGTCTTGTTTTCAATGCCTAAAGTTGTTAAAAGTGCTGCCCAAGAAATAATACTTAAGGTTGACTACAGCGACGCGTCTGCGGGACTTCTTTCATGGAAAGGACTCTATCTAGCAATCGCAAAAGAGTAGCAAAAAACGTAAAATTTTTGCTCTTCAATCACGATCAATTATTCATATCACGTATCGACGATAGCAAAGGCAAGGCAAACGATCGACAGTGCTGCGTGCTGCCTCTACAGGACAATCGGTGAAACAATTTGTGCATTGTTTGTTTGCTTAACTAGTAAAATTTTGTGATTTTCGTGGATTTGCGATGAGATTTATGTGTAAAACCATCTTGTCCACTTTTGAAACGGAATCTTTCTATGATAAAAAAGCAATAGACTTGTTGCCGTTGCTGAAATCTACATGGGATGAAATTCATAGCAAACAAAATGTGTTTCGCTATAAAATAGACGATTTGAAAGAAAGGATAGTTGATGAGATGTATCTATTACAGGTAAACATCAATAAATGTATTACACAGTATTTCAGTACGTATGTACCTACCACCAGCCTACAAGGTTCATCCGATACTTAGTTTTAACCTACCTGGAATTCCTCTTGGGCTTCCTACTGATTTTTAGCTCAATCCCAACCGATCAACGAACCGGAGAACTCCAGAGTTGATAAGTAACATGAAACAGCCTTTCAATGAGGAAAAGTTCAATTTTACCAAAGTTTCTGGAGATGAAATCATGTTTTCAGTTGGGAAAAGTGCACAAGGTAGGTATGTATCTGCCTAATTCATAAATTAGTTTCGTTACTAATTCTATCTATCTAGCCTGTACGCACCCACTACTGGGTACAGGCCTCTTTAGTACGCCAGTCTCTCCGGCCCTGCGCGAGTCTTCTTCACTGCTGCTCAACTACAATCACAATATCATCGGACCATCAGGCGGGTGGTCTGCCTTGTGGTCTTTCAGCGTTGATTTGCCACCATTCCGTAATCGCTGTCATCCATGTTCAAGCATTCCTTTTTCTTTATTGATTACTATTCTTCAAATGAGCCTATTTCTATTACAATTAAAACTTGCTCGACATAGGTAAATGGAATTGTTGAATTTTTTTCAGATCTTGACCTCCACAGCTTCATAGTGAATGTGAGTCCTATATCTAGATATCACACCCTGCTCTGCCCGTTTATTAACAAAAAGTTACCTCAAAACATAACCGAGGAAAGCTTGCATGTGGTTATTCAAGTAATACTTGTCGCCAAAAATTGGTGCGTATCATTCTTGTACAGATCTATGAATTGGAACCTACAATTTGCTATTTAATCTTTAGTTTCATCCAAACTACGGTCCAGTGGCCTCTGTACCTACTGTCTGGGGCCTATGAACAGTACCTATCTACCTCCATTGATTGATCACAAGTAGGTTAGGTATCTAATTTCATATTATTATGTAGTAGGTAGGTTGAAAGTTTGAAGTGAAGTTATGTAACTTTCTGTTTGAGAGCTAATCAGAATCTTAATAAGATTGGCAATCTTAATTTATTGTTCCAGTGATTTTAAGATTGGCTTCAACAGCCTATGTGCTCTGGCATCTGTGAACCACCTGCATTTTCATTTGTTTCTGGAGCATAATGTCTTACCAGTAGAGAAAGTGGTAAGGAACCTACTACTACCCAGTCAACAGACTACCTATCATTAGGACCAAGCTTTCAGGCTGCTTCCTGTTAGAAACAACTCAATCAAGACTCGAAAATGCTGGTGCAATAAGATTCAAGTATCTTATTGTCACCAATATCTTTATCTACTATCATCGAAGCACTCATGGCTAAGCTTATTTACTGACGTTCTGCGCGGTCACTATTTGGATGGGTGACCGTTTGTGGCATTTACATCTGAGCGCTTCCATGCTTCGGAGGGCATGTCGTTTCCGGCTCTAGCAGTCGTTAAGCCACGATACAGGCCTAAATAGTTCGCCACTAACTCGTACGAGCTTGCTTGCTTGCTTACCATTATCTTATTGTTCTAGGAATGGAAGCCATTGAATCAGAATCTGTGCTACTTAGTCAACTATCCAGTCCCAGCATTCTGTTTCAAAGTAACAGATAATTCAAAAGAAATAGCTGAAGTGTACAGACTAATAAAATACCTTCAAGATGAGTCTATAGCCCACAATATATTCATGAAGATAACGGCTACATTGGATAGTGTGGAGGTGTATGTGTTTCCCAGGAAAAGTGCTGTAGGAGTGAAGCAACTGACTGCTTTTAATGTGGCTGTGTTGGAGTTATGTGGCTGGTTCCCTGTCTTCAGTAAGTATGTCAAAATTCTATGTAGTTAAGCCACCTTACCACCAAGTATACAGGGATCTATATACACCACCAAGTGTAAAGGGAATAGAATTATGTTTGTAATTTGTACTCCGTTTGCCTTGCCCAAATTATCAAAATCCACACTGAAATAGGCGATATGTTATAAGCTGCAGTAGATTTCATTACAATTGGCAAATTTATGATTATCATTACATCCAATCTAAACCCATTACACTTGAGAGTAAGGCAGCCAACCAAAAAAGCACAAGTCACATTTAACAGATTTGTGAACATTACACTCTGTCAGATTTACTAAATCAAATCTGGTTATTATTTTACTTGCAGGTGAAGAAGCATTCAATAACCTCAAATCAGGAGACCTTGGAAATGAAATTATGAAATGGAAATATTGTGATTTTGACAATTTATTGGAAACACTGCCTAAGTTATTGTATGAAGAGAAATTCAAATAATATAAAATCTGTGTATTGTGTAATATGCTCTTTTCCACACCACCCTAGAGGTAAAGCACTAGGTGCGTTTTTTTTAAAGTGGTGTCCCCAGGAGGCCTAATCCACTATGATGTTTTCATCCTAACGGTCCTCATTAATGTTATTTACTTGTGGATGTATCTGACATTCCAAGAATGACTTTTCCTATTCAATGACCTATTAATAGTAGTGGAGTAGTTTTCATTCATAGTAAAAAGTGCATTTAGAGAGCCCTACCTCCCTCTATCATCAGCAAGTTGAACTGATTAGGTACTTACCTGTCCAACCTTCCTCTTCAAAATTGGTATAACCATCAGACTGGAGAATTTCACTGCAGGATATAGGTACCTAAGTCTCGCCTAAATCTTTCCACACAATCTATTTTATGTTTTTTTGATCTAACAACTTTCAATGACCTTGTAGGTATGATATCAATCGGTCATTTACATTGATACCTACCTCAATGCCGACTGGACCCCAAAGAGCTCATTTTGCTGATGGTAGTGTAGTAGCAAATAATGAAGTAACTATAGGTACGTACTGAGAGCAGTTCCAATACAAGGAACATAAAGGGCTCTCTAAATGCACTGCTTCAAACATAAGAATTAGGCGAAACTGATGGCCAGTTACGTCTAATTCTCAAAACCGATGTTATACCTTCACCACACCAGTTATCTTGATGCGAACAGCTTTAGCAGGCGTCATGTTACATCAAGGGTTGGACGTTGGAACTCATTTTGACACGCTAGCATCTTCATACGGGCGCTCTTGTCCAGGCGGTTTTGACGCCATCTTCTTCCTTTACATCCATGTTGGCTTCCTCGTTCTTGCTCATTGAATACATTAGATCGCAAACAGGCATCAGACAAAAAGAACCCTAGAGAATACAGAACGTAAGTACCTCCTAGTGATGATTAGGGTATTACGCAGTTTTAGCGTAAAACTGTAGGTACAATGGATTGGATTACAGATTGGTTTCCTTGCTTACTCTAATATCAAAATAATAACAACATCGTTATCATTAGCTAAATATATCATGCTTACCTAATTAGGGCTCGTATAACTGACGATGATTAAACAGATTGTTGACGATTATTTTTTAAAATAAAACAAACGAAACGAAAGAATCATGAAAGAAAGAAACGACCATTTTGTCCTGCTTGGCTTGACTGTCATCAAAATACGTCATCACATCTTTTTTTTTTTTTTTTCGAACGGACTAAAATGCTGTTGTAATCGTCTGACGATTGCTGACAGCGTTACCGGACTACTATCATCACATCACACTCATCACATCGTATATATCCTCTTTTACATCAGTCACTGTTAGGGATATTCGTTCGATATACATCGATGCATCGAAAACATCGTTTTTTTTTTGTATTGGCGTCGCACTGTTTTTGTGCACAATGCGATACATCGAATCGATCCGATGTTTTGAAATGCTTTCGATATACTCGATGTATCGATGTTTTTTCAGTTTTTAGTAGAAAAACATCGAATCGATTATAACCAATTAATTTCATAAAAACTAAGTTTGACCACTAATACCTACATATTTTTTAAGTTGCGATTTCCAACTTGGTTGCGTTCAGCATTTGACCGCCCATGTTTTTGAAGTTATACGACTTCCAACTGACAGCGGAGGAAATAGAAAGAGACTAATACGCTACAGTCAAAATATAATAGATAGCAGTGTTCAGCATTTTTGAAGTTATACGACTTCCAACTGACAGCGTCAAACAAATTTCAAACTTTAACGATGCCCGGCTGGCTACTGAGTTCTCAGGGGGTTCGGGGATAGAATAAACGATTGCACACACTTTAAAATATATAATAACACGTTTAAACAAGCAAGATAATAATAAGAAAGAAATACAATTAATAAAAGTCAGTTTTTACACGTTTGCGCGCGCGTCAATGTACTACTCTCGGTAGCGCGCGGGTCGTCTTATTGCTCGCGCCTGGCGGCAGATGGCGCTAGGCGCTTCGGCGTTTTCAAAACTCTTTTGCAAAATAGTAGGTACGTCATTTCCGTCGCATGGTACAACCACATCTCCAGGATCCGGTTGGGTCGTTGACGTATGGCGCGTTACAAAACGAATTTTCACATTCAGAGACACCACTTTACACATATGTATTCAAATGGCTCACACTTTATGTTACGACCTAAGTATTATTGGTTAAAGTTCCACCAAAATTTAACAACAATACTTACAATAACACAAGAAAAACTATTACAATAAAAGAGGTATATTGTGTCGTTTCAAAAAATGTCAAAACTCGTCTTCTTCTTTTTCTTCTCTTCAATAAATGGCCTTTGTCCGTCATTTCGACAGACAATTTTGCCAATGTCAAGTGATATAATTATATATATTATAGTCTTAGGAAGGTCTTAGGATCAGGAGTGGTTTAAGAAAATGAAAGGAACATTCAACATCAATTTATTTTACATCACCAAACTCTTATAAAACAAAATTATGACCAGAACGAAACGGATCTCTATTTATCACACTGAACTGAATTCCACTTGAATCGATCAACCTATTCCACAAGAAAGATAGCTCACGTGCCCTTTAAACAAAATAACGTATTCTACAATGAAATTCTTTCGAGATGTTTTCTTGTCCAATGTCAAGCTGCCAAGAGACCTGGTGCGCGCCTGCACTCGCTTATAAAGAAGCGATGACGCGTTGTCGTCTGTTGTTTCGCCACGTGACTCTGTCAATCATGACTCTGTCAACACGGCCTCTCCTGACAAAGGGTCGTCCTCGGCCCGGGAATGTGGAGTGGAGCCAATGAAACCAGCGCCTCCTGCCCTCATTGGCTCAGCCTCGGGTTCAGCATCTAACAGAGGCATGGATAACAGAGCGCTTGATTCCTGTACCGCAGGAATGGACAAACTGTTATCAGATTCATCAACTGGATCATCGTCTGCGAAAGAACAACAAGTGTAAAATAGGCATTCAGTATATCTTCAATACTGCCTACTTAAAGTTTTTCATCCTCCGTTCACTATAGCTCTTGCATTTAATTTATACGTCGAACAACATTCATCATCTCGTAACCTCCTTCTCATAAATTACCTTCAGAGACGTCTCAAATAATAAAAAAATAGGGCCCTGTTACTTTCTCCTTCGCAATGAGCCGACGCAGTGTCTGCGTCTGCCTTGAGCCGCTCTGGCTCGCCGCCCGTTGTCACCGAGGTCAGCCAGCCTCTTCATCCGTCTTACCCGCCACGGATCCTGCTGTCCTCTTCATCCGTCTTACCCGCCACGGATCCTGCTGTCCCTCGTCAGGGACCAGTCCAACCGTTTGGACTCAGGGCAACACGCCACCCTGTTACAGACGATCGCATCGTCTACCCCTGCCCTGTGTTACACACCAGCAGCAGGTCTACCGATCCACCAATTCATCTCAAGTCTACTCATTACATACGTCACTGCCACCAACTATTACTATCTGACGTGCCTATCTGAAAGTCCTAATCCTATGTGTTGTGTGAAGCAAAATTACGAGTAATGTGTTGTGTGAAGCAAAATTACGAGTACCTATCTAACGAGAACTTAGTTATGTAAGAGAACTTTCCTAGATAAGGAGAATAGACAGCGACAGCAACGTAAGCAATGTTTTAGTTAGACATAAGACAATTGCGATCGAATCCTCGCAGCGATAGCTCGTGACACTGGAGGACGCGCAGCACACACACGCCAGGGCACAGCACAAGCACCCAGCATCAACGCGCAGGCCAGACACCACCAACAGGTGAGACAGAAAAAAATAATGTTGTGAGAGGTGACAACATTATCAAAAAAAATAATGTTGTCACCTCTCACAACATTATTTTTTTTGATAAAGGTAGATTCCACCTTGTTTTACCATACAGCAAAAGCACGGTGCAGACCGTGCGACCGCAGCGCACAGCGGAAGCTGCGCTGCACCATAGCGCGAGGAGCGCGCTACACCAGGAGCAGGGCGAAGCCGCGCGACTGCAGCGCACAGCCAGAGCTGCGCTGCACCAGCGCGCGAGGAGCGCGCTACACCAGGAGCACGGCGAAGCCGCGCGACTGCAGCGCACAGCCAGAGCTGCGCTGCACCAGCGCGCGAGGAGCGCGCTACACCAGGAGCACGGCGAAGCCGCGCGACTGCAGCGCACAGCCAGAGCTGCGCTGCACCAGCGCGCGAGGAGTGCGCTACACCAGGAGCACGGCGAAGCCGCGCGACTGCAGCGCACAGCGGGAGCTGCGCTGCACCAGCGCGCGAGGAGCGGGCTACACCAGGAGCACGGCGAAGCCCGTGCACCAGCAGCGCACAGCCAGAGCTGCGCTGCATCAGCGCGCGAGGAGCGCGCTACACCAGCATGGCGGAGCCCGTGCACCAGCAGCGCACAGCCAGAGCTGCGCTGCATCAGCGCGCGAGGAGCGCGCTACACCAGCACGGCGGAGCCCGTGCACCAGCAGCGCACAGCCAGAGCTGCGCTGCATCAGCGCACGAGGAGCGCGCTACACAAGCCCACAAGCGTGTACGCCTGTAGCTTGTACTCTGTCAAAAACAAAGCGCGTATAAAAACTATCAGTGCCATGTCTAAGAATTTGTACACGTTCGGCTTACCTGACCAATGCTGATCATACCCACTCATAAACATGTTCATTCATAAACAGGTGACTTCCATCAATTATTAAATGATTCATCATCTGACGGTCAACACGCAGCCTTTTTCGTAACTCAAACCACTTAGGTGCTTGACTATGTTGAGCTGAGTCGGGGTACAAACACGTTATTCCTGTGTACAGCAGCACAACAGCACAGCAGATGGTGTACAACCATTTCAGATGTCACACTGGATGCTAGGAACATCATCGGCACTCTCAGTGTGCATCTTTGAGCTATCTTCTACAATATAATTTAAAATACAAGTTAGGAATTCATTAATTTGTAGATACCCCACAACTTTCCAGCAACTTTCAGTTCAATTTCGTCACATGAATTATTATGACAACCAGACAAACCAAGAATTTCGATTCACATCTTGTCACACGAATTATTATGACAAACAGACAAACTTTCATAGATTTTTACCAAATGTGAACCAACAAATAAGTTCAGCTTTGAATTTTGATACGCCTTTACAATCCTAGACGCTATGCTGAAAAACAACTGCTCCCGTTTTTTCATAACCTCCAAATCTAATTCTATGCCCGACAAAACAAGATGCGGTGTTCGCCTGTCATGGTAATGCCGACAGCTTCGAGAACCAGATAAGCTATACCGACGATAGCACATCCTATGCCTGCAGCTATCTCGTGATCTGTGAGAACAGGCACGACGTCGGCAATGACGGTAGTCAGCACTTGGTGACCGTGATTGAAACCTAGACAAGCTCCGCAACCGAGTCGATCGCAATCTATTACAACGACGCGAGCTACCCCGGGACCTCATACAAGACAAAACCCGCGAGCGGTGAACGAAACGGATCTCTATTTATCACACTGAACTGAATTCCACTTGAATCGATCAACCTATTCCACAAGAAAGATAGCTCACGTGCCCTTTAAACAAAATAATGTGTTCTACAATGAAATTCTTTCGAGATGTTTTCTTGTCCAATGTCAAGCTGCCAAGAGACCTGGTGCGCGCCTGCACTCGCTTATAAAGAAGCGATGACGCGTTGTCGTCTGTTGTTTCGCCACGTGACTCTGTCAATCATGACTCTGTCAACAGTAGTATTTTATATTTATGTACTGTAATTTTTTACTAATTCTGTAATTCTTTTCGGCTGTTAACTTCTAAATTATTTGATAAAAGCTACAGGATCTTTTCAGATTTTCAGACGTAACGGAACTTTTTACACAGCCGGCAGGTCAACATTTGAAACAAAACATTGAAAATCGAATTCATGGCTGTCAAAATTCGGATGGGAGACGTTCGTCAGTCTGGTCTTGATTTTCATGGTGAACGGAGTAAAACAGTTGATTTTTATAACCCATGGCTCAGTAAGCTTCACGTAAAAGAACCTGGAAACTGTGGTAAAACCTGGTAAAATTCCTAGATCCTGGAAACTCTCTTATACTGGAACGAAAGTTACAGAAGCTGCTGACTGCAACCAGCGAGTACAGGAGCGTGTGTGAATCACCACTCCTCACCACCTCCCGGTCCAGGGTCACTCCTCTCCTACAAGTGAACACTCCGACCTTTCACCCTCTTCTCCTCCGGCAAGACCTCATCACCGACCTCTCGTCTTCTCTAAAATTACTTTCATCTCTACCACCTCCGTACTAGTGCTTCAGTGAACTTTTAAAGACATTAACTTAGGTTTTAATTATAATAAATCTGTACACACCTACCGACTCCTATTTCCTTGATAGGGTCTTCTGAAACTAGGATAGGTAGGTCTATCTCAAATAACTTGTGGCTTTCAGTAGACCAACGTTACAATATATATATATATACATATATATCTTTGGACATTACACACAACACCCTCTAGTCCCAAACTAAGCAGAGCTTGTACTATGGAAACTAGATTGCTGACATACCTAATACTTATATACATTTTTTTAGAAATACATACTTATTATTCATATATAATTGTATAATATAAGTTAAGTCAAGTCATTCGTCAAGTCGGCTGTCGTTTGTTTTGAAAAGAAAATGGTGGATTTTCTCTTCAAAACCTAACACGAATTTTCACATTCAGAAAAACCACTTTACACACATTTATTCCAATGGCTCACACTTTATGTTACGACCCAAATAATATTGGTTAAAATTCCACCAAAATTAAACAACAATACTCACAATAACACAAGAAAAACTAATATAATAAAAGTGCTATGTGTCGTTTCAAAAAATGTCAAAACTCGTTTCCTCAAAAGTCGTCCTCCGTTTAAATGTTTAAATTCTCTCTCATTTCTTGTTTTTTTTATCAATGTCACTGTCATGTTACATATCTGTTCTGTAATTCTGTATCCTTTTGCTCTGTGGTCTTGTTTATTTTTATAATTTGAGCTGAGTTGAGTTGAGGAGAGCTGAAGAAAAGTCGAAGAAAAGAACAGAACTCTGCGTGTATTCGCTTTGCTGTTTCAAAATTAACTATCAAATAACAAAGCAAAATAATGATAGATTGAACAATGTCTAGTTTTAAACCACCGCCGTACATTTTACAAGAGCTTTCAGGTATTACCGAGTCCATAAAATATCCCATCAAAAATGTCCAAAGGATAAAGGTTAGTAATTTGGTTATTGATCAACATTGCCTGTACTACACATATAGCCCATTTTTATATCTCATCCATAAATTAAATATCACTTTTACCGCATTATCAGCTGTTGCAGTGCCTATCTATGAATGTCATTTCCTTTCGAAATTTTTCAAAAAAGAGGTGTCACTCTTAGTTTGTTTTGATATAATTATTGCAATAATAGGTGCATACACATATAGTAAGGTCTATTTTAAATACCTATCATGTGACACAAATAAAGTAGGTACCTACCTCATACGCAATACTCAATATATTTATTGCTTTCGCATGGTTTAGGTAAATTTTACATTGGTGGTGGATGTAAATAGGACCCTGCTTAGGGTATAGCAATATGAAGGCCGGCCGAAATATACCTACTTATTCAATGATATCACCACATGGTGAAATGTCTAAATAGGTACCTACTAGTTGGTAGGTACCTAGGTACCTACCTATTAGGCAAGAGTGCACACCAATATCAACCGAGCACTGTTTCCAGCCTTAGACTTTAAAAACAGATGTTTTATTTCAGTACACATGCTTTGATGTTTCAAAGTCATTGATTGTGTTTGGGGCTACTAGCGGAGGTTTATACTTGTTCAACCGGAGTCCCTGTGAATTTGTGCAGCTAATTCCTAACAAGGTATATCTAATAAAACACTATAATAAATAAGGTTTATTGAGTTTGAAAAACTTTATCATGACCCTCTCAGATTTGTAGGGATATTTATGTTTTTTTATGTTTAACATAAAAAAAAACATGAATAGAAAACATAGATAGAAAACATAATGTATAATTACAGGTTAAATAGATGTTATGTAATTCCTATGTAAAATAAACTGGGTGGTCTTATCCAGATGACCTGATGATTTAAATTTTTCTAAAAAGATTTAGAATACATTTTAGTATCACAGAACTGAAACAAGTTAAACTTACAAAGAAAAAAACTAAAAAAAGTCATACTTCTTTTTCATGTCGATAGTATCCTACACCTAGTACCTAACTATCTACTACTAGTTTGGCTATAAACAAGAATTTTCAGGATGGAGCAATCATTCGAGTGGCAATATCCTCTGACGAGAAGCACATTGGATTTGCCAATGGCAAAGGCATAGTGACAGTCACAGGATGCAAACAGTCTCTTAGCGGTGGACATTCCACAGTAACATCTAAAGACCATCAGGGTAACGAAGTAACAGCTATGGTGTGGAGTGACAGTAACATGCTGTTTTCAGGAGACGATGTGGGGAAACTGTCGGTTTTGCAGTTGCAGAATTTTATTGTGAGTTATTTTTAATAATTTACTGCTTTTCAATAAGCCTAGTAGCTGACTGGTAGGTATCAGTACTTCAGTAAACACTAAGTATGTATCAGTACTGAGTACACTCTGAAAAGAGCCAAAGACTATCTAGATTATTTACACAGTTACAAGTAACATTCATTAAATGTGGGACACTACTTGAGTGGAGTGCCTGCAAAATGTTGCATGCATTTAGTGACGTTTAGCTTACACATTAAATGACGTTTAGCTTACACCTTAAATGTTGTTTAGCTCACACCTTAAATGACGTTTAATAAAATAAATAAATAAATAATCCATTTATTTCCTACAGTTACATAACATTACAAAAATTCAAAACTATATACTCACTTAATTATTATCACTGTTGGGCACCCAACGATGGGTGTAGGCCTCCTCCATGCGCTTCCATTTATTCCGATCGTGTGCCGTTCGGGTCCATGCGTGTCCCGCGATCTCCAGCACGTCGTCGCAAATGACGTTTAGCATACACAAATACCCAAGACGGTCCTATCCTTTTCTTTCTAAGGTTTCATCACAATTTAAGATGTACAACGTTTTCATTTTGAGATTACATTGCGCGTGTTTTTTAAGTGCCATGTCTGCCAGATTTTAACATAGATCCAGTGGATATAGCAAGTTGGGATCACTGCCACAAGCCCACCTATGCTTTATTAAGTGCTGTCATTTTAAAATAATATGTGATTTTACATTCCAGGCGAAAACGTTTCAAAGCTCATCACAAATCATCATGAACCTTGACTCAAGAATATGCCAAATAGACGCGAAATCGTGCATGCTTCTCATCTCCACTTACACGCGATGCTACATTTGTGACACATCACAGGAGCAATATAGACAAATCGGACAGAAACTAAGAGATGGAGAATTTGGTGCATGCTTTGTGAACAAGGAAAGAAACCCTGATCCTCCCACAAATAAAATAGAAAAAGATTTTACAGAAGTCAAAAAGTATAACATGGTAAATGAAGAATCAAGATTTGCTGTCGGCAAGGATTTGGAAAATACAATGGTTTTTTGCGCTAGACCGTCCTCGAGACTCTGGGAAGCAGCAATAGATGGTACAGTCAATAGAACCCACCAATACAAACAAGTACTGGCACGGCAACCCATGAAAATAGTCACAGTTGAATCATATGAGAACGAAAACTTAAGCATAGAAAATATCAGCAGCACTGATGAGGGCAAAGCAATAAACTTCTTCAAAATATTGTCTATGAAAAGTGCCATATTTTGCTTCAAAAAAGATGCTCTATATTTTTTAAACATTGAAAAAGTTGCAGATACTGTTTGGTTTGAGTATAAAGATATTGTGGATTGCAAGGTGTACCACGATATGGTTTACGTATGGTTGAATAATGGCTCTCTTGTGTGTTTGCAATTTCTGAAAATCGATAAATTCTTGCTCAAAAGTTATATAGACGAAAAATATGCCATATGCTCTGACATGTGCGCTTTCTATAGAGACTACTTATTATCCCATGATCTGTCACCGAAACTCCATATTTTAGCCGGATTGAGAGACAAAATGGAACACAAAGATATTTTAAACTGTATCAGCACAGTACTAGATAAGTTTGATAGTCTGAAATCGAATATAACTCATAAGTCTGGTATACATGTGGTAGATAATTCGTACCACGCACAATCATCACTGGACGAAGATGAGAATCCAAAGCGAAATGATGATTACAAATTCACGACAATATCTCCAGAAGCCATGCAGACGCTAAAAGACATTGGTGTGACAGTATCGGACAAACTAAACACCAGTAAAAAGATTTTGAAAGAAAAATGGGAAGATTTCGAAGGAAAAATGAAGAATTTAGGTGATAAACCTGATATGAACAATAGAGACGTACGAGATATGAGTATAGATGTACCTAAACTTATCACATTAGAAGAGTCTTTAGATCTAACGCCACTTGTACTTGAAAACGATATAATATACAAGGATTCTAGTCAGAAAGCCATAGAAGATATTGTTGTAGAAAAAGATAAAATAAGCAAAAGTTTATACCAATATTTTAGATTAAGCCTAGTGGGTAAGCATGCAGATCAATCGAATTTAGTTTCTCTTATCGAAAGCAACGCCTGTGATATAAAAGAAATCTACAATCTTATGTTAAAGTTAGAACAATACTGTGTTGATATTGGAGCTATTGAAGAATCAAAATTCGTGCCGAACAATATATTTCTAAGCTACTTATCGTATACGAAAAACGATGAAAACTTAGACTCAATAATCAAAGACGAGGAACTATACGAGTATTTCGTAAATTCGTGCATTTCTGTCAATATAAAAACTCAGAAACTTTCGAAAATCGGATGCGAGTGTGGCTTCCCTTTACCGTACGCAAGAACTTATCAATCCCCAGTGTATTCGGAATTAATAGACCAATTCATTGAGATGCAATGGTCTGGACAAACAAGAGACCAGTGTTATAATATCTGTAAACGAATGCCGTACCTTTGGCGGAAGATACTTTATTTAAGACGAAACGAAGATTTGATGAACATACTTCGGATTCTTTTACAAATGTTGGATGAGAGTTTGCTTCATTCATTCTTACCTCAATTTACATTTGATACTTGGAACCGAGCAGTGCAACTATATGCAACTTTGTATGCTAATATCTGTCTCAATTGCTCGAAGAAATTTAATAACATATCGGTGAAGGATATGCTTAGTTGGGACGATTTAGGAGCTCTTATGATCAAATCTATTGGTGGAAGAAATGCTGTGAAAGTTATGGAAACACATGCACTTTTGATCGATTCCGGAGCGATTACTGTGAAGTTTTACCATACATGCTTGGTTGTCACGATGTTTGAAACATTTGATGCAACTGTAACCGGCAAGTTGGTGGACACTTTGTACAGTTCCTATGATTATGAAGATGCGAGAGAAGAGGTATGAGTTTTTTTTATTTTAGTAGTTGGTAGTATCTCTGCCTTCCGTGCTGTGGGTCGTGGGTTCGATCCCCACCGAGAACAATCATTTGTGTGTGGCAAACATGTACAAGCTTTGCTTAGTTTGGGACTAGAGAGCATTGTGTGATATATCTAAGAATATTTATTTATTTATTATTGTCAGTAATTTGTGTGTGATCTGTAAAATAAACATTTTGTAAAATAGGTATTACGATTGTCGGCTGGCACGGTAGAGTAATTTCTCTCTGATTTAGATCTCCGCATATTTTTTGATGCGAGTATAGAACAGCTTAATAAACTCAAGAACTCAAAAAAGTTATTTACTTTGGACATTTCCATTCCAAAATAATGACGATATTTTCTTTTACAGATTTTCAAACTCCTACGAAACAACATGTCCGGCAAAATCAAGAACACAGCACTACCAATTCAAATCGCCTCTAAATCATCTCACTGGGGTCTCACTCCACTAAAACTACTCGTAACAGAAAACGACGAGGAAAAATACAAGCTAAAACATACAACTCTGAGTGAAATTGTCGAAAACTTATACATTTTGACTGGAGTGTTGGATTGCGCCCTTTGTGGACTTCCACTGCAAAATGAGGTTTTGATCAAAGATGGCGGTCTTTGGGTGTTTAAGTGTGGCCATACGTATCATGGCGCGTGTTTAGATTTAAATAAAGTTAAGTTGTGTACGTCTTGCCCGCCTGTTGCATGATCTTGCCAGTTTACAGTAAATCTACAAAACATTGTGTCGGTCTTGTAGCCTATGAACAAAATCGAACCGACACAATGTCTCTCTACGTCTTGTAGCGTATGAACAAAATCGGACCGACACAATGTATATCTATATCTTGTAGCGTATGAACAAAATCAGACCGACACAATGTTTTTGTAGATTGAACTAATGACTGATAAAATATATCTGTCCGGTTTTGGATTGATTCGTTGGGTCATAAACACAGTCAAATATTTTTTGTATATCTGTCTCGCTTGCACTCGTTAGGTTTACGAAGCGTGCTAGTGAGGTACCTTAATACCGTACCGTCTTAATGTACTTATGGCCTAAGGCCCGTTGCACATTATAAGACACAAACACAAGACAAGAAAAATTGTGTATGGCGCGTGTCTTATCCGACCAAAGAAAAAATATCTTATAATATGTACGGTCTCATATAAACAAACAAGTGACTGAATGTCTTATCGACATATCTCATAAGACAAGAAAAATATCTTATAATGTGCAAAAGGCCTAACAGTAAAGGTTTAAACATTGTTGCTATGATAATATATCTACTTAGGCAAAATAGTATATCTATTAAATGTTGGAAATGCCTATTTATTAGAATTGTCTTTTTTCAAACGGCAGCTTTTTTTATTGTTTTTTTTTCTGTTTTTGTTATTGTTGACTAATTTACTAACACTAGTTTTTATAAAAGAGCTTATTACTGTTGAATGTTTAATTAGTTTTTATCGCGAGTTAGTTTTTTAACTTTTGCAAATTATTTGTTTGTGTTATAATAAACCAACGCATGTTTTTTTTTATATAACCGTTCCTATGTGTGTGTTTTTGAATTTATAACGTTTTTTATTATATATTGGGTAAGTATACTTGCTTATTTTGTTCCTACATAAATATCAGTGTTCTTTATGTAGTATTATACCTACTTGTACATAGGTAAACGAATTTGAATAATTACTGTTTTGCAAATATCGATGTACTTTTATGTATTATACTTATCTTGTACATTACATAAACATAAATGTACTCTTGTGGACATGGTATACATAATACATACATGTCCTGTAATATAAACTTAAAATGTATCAGTGCCTATTGCTTGTATGTAGCCTAAATAAATATCTTTATGTATTTACATATTATATGTTTTTATAACGCACTTTGGTAGTTAGAAATTATTTTGAAAACTACCCGCATACAATATTTTAATATTTTTTTTCGGTATTGAAATTAAAAAAAAATAGTTGGATATTATTATGTTTGGTTAAGATTATAAATAATTAATATTACGGCAATATCTAACTATAGCCAAAAACAGAGTGTGTGAAGAGAATGAAATAGGCCTTTGCTCAGCAGTGGGACACAGAGGGCTGAATAATAATATAATAAAAATAAGTAATTCACATATTTTGATAATCTCTTAGTATTACAGCAATAAAGTAAATAATGGTGACCCCTTTCTCCTCTGACAAATAACTGAGACGTAGTAATGTGGTTCGATCGCGGGAATAGAACACATATTTTCATTATCTTTAAATATATTTTTTTTGCTTTGGGTACTTTGGTAGGTATCATACAGCTTTGATCTCGCGATCGTAACGCACAACGCTGCGGTATGCGATATGCGGTGCCGGACACAATCGTTTGGAAAACGTCTAGTATGGGCTCTTGTTCAAGTGAAAACGCGCGCGTTGAGCCGCATACCGCAGGGGCATTATTCTGTGTGACTTAGGAGATTCCTTGCCGTAACCGTATGACGTCACCGTAAGGAATGACATTTAGGGCATAGGAAATACGGCATAGGCATAGGGCGATTTCACGCCGCTGTCTTGTCGTGCTGCGTAACGCGCTTGTATTGGTCATAGTGAATAAGGCCCCTGGTATGCGGCTCAACGCGCGCGTTTTCACTTGTGTGTGCGTTGTGCGTTAACGATCGCGAGACCAAAGCTTTAGACTCGTCACAGACTGCAGATTCTGATCGGACGAAATTCTTAAAAAGTGATCTTCATCTGACACTTAGTAGGTACCTAAGTTTCAGTAAACTAGGTACGGTCAGCACAGTAGTGCACAGTGATGACACCTTATAAATACCAAAATGCTAACATAAATATTTACCTTACCCCAGTGTAAGAAATAAAAAAATATTTTTGGAATTATAGATGTACGTATTTTATTCTGATACTGGATGTATTATTAATTTATGCGTGTCAAAATAAAATGTAAACTGCTAATTTTGTGTTCTCATTTAAATAGGTAGATGTATACATCATAATTATGTGGCTCCCTTAAAGATAGGTATGGGAGCCACATAATAAAAATCTAGGTAGGTATGTACGGTAGACCTTACCTACGTAGATGTGTCTATAGACAGTATAGACATGGGAGCAGTACTAAATATGTAGATCATAATATTATATTACGTATCTCGTCGAATGTTTTGCCCTAATTTTATTCCGTTAGATTAGCTTCCCTTAAGATACTTCTTCTAATTCATTGGAATATCAAACCAAATCCCGTATTTTCTTTTTGCAAGTAGTTTAGTAGACCACTGCAATAATGTTTAGTTCTTTATTGCTTTTATATTGTACAAATGTCTTGCCAACATTCAAGATATAGTATCATGCAAAGTGTTACTATAGTAGGTGCCAAATAACACCGCAATACAGGTCATTCACCCACCTTCACCACGATGTCGCAAAATTCAATTTATGAATGGCTAATTCTGTCGCTTTCCATACAAACCTGTCGCTAAGACGGTAATCGCTCGAATCCCTACTGTTTGTTTACCATACATATAGTAATTGAATTTTGCGACATCAAGGTGAAGGTGGGTGAATGACCTGTATTGCGGTGTTATTTGGCACCTACTATACCTATATGCGCTTGTCCTACAGGACTCGCGTTCCGAGCAAGACGATATACTGAAATACATAGATATTACACATACCTAACGTAAATAAAACGAAGAAATGTATTTTTTTATGTTTATTTTAATATACTTTTGGGTTTTGGCACAATTTTTAAATAATGTGACCTGGTTTATACTAGGTGTTTAAACCTAAGTTCTAACTACTTTTAAGTTGGAAATCTTTTTGATTGCTATTTAATGGAGTAGCCTACTATAGTTGAATTATACATTATTTTGAAACATAAAACGTGTGTATATACACACGTTTTATGCGCAAGTATTAAACAAAACGATAAAATAATATCAAATTTAAGTACCTACACGAGACATCACTCGGTTGTTTTAAAAAGTTAAACGCAATCCAGCAAAGTCAATCTACCTAACAGTTGCGTTAAACTGACGCATACAAATAAATTATAGTAAATTTACAATCAAACAAATATGGCATTCACATGTTTATGGCAAGATGCTAGAAATATAAAAATAAAACTGATTCAATAAATAAAAAAAGTCGTCAAAAACACTGGAGATCCTAACTCATAACTACTATTCAAATTAAGTATCGACCTTATGTCAAACCCCCACAATCGCTAACGCTTACATCAAAATATACGTTTATTTACACAGATTCAACATAAAAATAAATAATTTAATAACTAAAACCCTTAGGTACATACACATTCACTACTAATACACGCTAAAATTCATAGCTTAGATTAATCCACATAACTTTAATAGAGAATTATGTTTTTTATGCTACCACTACCTACGAAGAACAGTTACTGGCATAAGATAACATATAGAAGAAAAAGAAAAACGATTTTTTATTAGAAAAATAAATAACAAAGAAAATTGGCAAGACATGCCTCGCTAGATACAGTTTTTGAAACACTTATTATGCATGGGTATAATAATGTACTTACTTTTGTATTATTATGAAAGATTCTACCAACTACTTATATAAATTGCACGATTTCATTATGCGATAGTTTATTTATTAATTTTATTATTACTGAAGATTAATGATTCTTCGTCTAGCTTATTATCTGTAGAAATGATGTCAGGAATATAACTTACATTTTTTTAATGATCTCGATGCAAGAATGGTATTTGTTCTTGCATGATTGAGTACCTATGCAAGAAACCCATCGTCCTATCACATAAAATTGCAATTTGAATTTTAATATAATTAAATATCCAATTAAGTAGCTACCTTTATTCTAAATGAGATTACGATAAATTGACTATAATAAAAATTGACGAACACTTTAAAAAATTTAAGCAATGTTCATGTTTTAGTTACATTGTTATTATTTTTGTTGGAAACATCCGGTATAAAGCTGTAGACAATAATTATGTATGTTATAGCAATTTTTACTACGTCTATGAGTATTCTTATTAACCGTTCTGTAGTTCAACATGAATTTAAACAAAACAGTCGGTTGTGTTCAAAACACTTAAATATTTAAGCATTTAGCTTTAAATTTTTGGTTTGATACATTAATGTGCTTAAAACTACACTATCCAACTACCTACAGTTAATATACATGGCCACAGAAAAGTCTACATTTATCCCAAACTAAAACATGGAATACTAAAATTTATATTCACGATTACATCTACAATCGTATAAAATATCTACAAATTGCTTAAATATTTACAAAAAAAATTAAACAAACCGTTATTTTGGATTGCTTTACCAACTCTCAATAAAAATATTAGTTTTATTTACATTTTGCTTTCGGATTGTTCTAAAACCTGTTTGGCACAATAAATTTACAAAATATTCTACAAATCTTCATACCTACAAATAGGAAAGACCCAGCTACATTTACGAGTAGGAATAGTAATCTACCAATTTTATTTTACTCGTGCGAGAGTAGTAGGTACAACACCATATCGTTTTCAAGCTTCAAAACTGCTGATGACTTGTACGATAAGTTTAATACAATACACGACAAAATCGAGAGTGCCATTACATAATTTCCTTATTCACTAATGGAATAATCTCAATAGTAATTAATAGTTGTATACCGAACGAGAGAGATCCAATTCGAGATATCAAATACACTGGCCCAATAAAAAGTCCAATGTGAGATTCCCTCCTACTTATTTACAATATTCGGGACAAAAGGTTCACTCTAGCTGTGACTCTAGTAAAATTACTACCTACATCAACTAAAGAAACACGTATTTTCCAAAGTATCAGACCGGCTGCGCCAATTCATTCCGCTAAACCACTCAGTTTTTTTTCACGACTGTCTATAAAAGTTCCAGTCATAAACGCTTTACATTACAGATTCTTGTATAGGGGTATGCAAGAATGTGTGTGTACAATGCATTAGTTTTTGTCACTTGTCAAACTGCACGATAGTTTTCGGGTAGTTGTAGGTTTACCAGGGATGGGTTGGGGGCATCAGTGGCGCGGCGTGCGGGTAAGGCCAGCCGCGCGCCGTCCTTCAATCATCCTCTCTGGGGGACAATGGAGGAGAGAATGACATCTGGTACCCCCCACCGTTCGGGGGCGGGGAAGAATTAGACGGTCCGGGTGATGAAAGACCGGGGAGGAAGCCCAGCTCGCTTCCCCCATCCCGGCACCAGAGCTGGCGCATTTCTTGGCGCCGCGAACGCATAAGGTTCTTGTATTCGGATATCCTCATCTTCTTGCCGTCGACGATGCAAGTTCGCTTCGGTCTTGGTCGGTACCTGGAAGTTTAGAAGAAGTTATGAGTTCCGGAAGTGGATATGCGGTTGAACGATGCAAAATGCTCTTGCGAAATTCGCGCAGAGTCTGTAGTAGAACTATCAAGATCGGTTCAAAGTACCTGGTTTAAGTTTACAAGTACCTAGTAAACTTCTCTATGCTGCTGGCATACGTGGTCAGAAGCGGACCAAGTCAGTGAAAACCCAGCCAGCACGCACAGCAGATAACAGAAAAAAGAAATACTTTTGCCCAGCAGGAAAAAAACCTAGCCAGCTTTTCATGCTGATAGCCTAACTAGGGATTTATCTAATTACTGGCCTACATAAGTCCAGGTGTTCCAGCTCGTTCCAGGTTTTCCAGAAAGACCCACACCTACCTGTAATCAGGGTGCTTCTCCATGTGCTGTTTCGAGAGCCGCGATTGCTCCTCGTAGTAAGGCTGCTTCTCGGCGTTCGACATGGACTTCCACCGCGCTCCGAGGATCTTGGAGATGTTCGAGTTATGCATGTCCGGGCAGGCCTGGAAAGTTTTTTTTGTTTGAAAATAACGGCATTTTGGTAGAGCTTTTTTACATGATATGATATTTTTTTAGTCTCTTTGTGATTCAGTTCAGGTTGGTTTATAGGTATTCCTGGTTCATAACTTATATACTTGTGCAACTACTGCGAGATCTAAGAGGTGTTACGCTAGGTAAACTATTCACTTTTTTTATGACCATGAGCAATTAGCAGAACCTATTAGATCACATTTTAGCATACCTTGAGGATTTTCCTCCGCTCATCCTTAGCCCACACCATGAACGCATTCATAGGTCGCTTGATATGAGGCTTGCCTGCCTCGTCGCGTTTTGGCTGACGAACCAGCTTGGCCTTCTCCGCTTCTTCTGAGGGTGACTGACCCCATGAGGACGCTGGAAAAGGAAAAAAAATATTATGAAGAAGTCCGAGAGCAGTCTACAGTCTATTTCGGTCTACAGGGAGCGCTAATAGTTCTAAATACTTAGTAGGACACCTACCTATCGGTCTCTTCTGTACGGTTTCCTGTGTGAGAGATGTGCCTAAATAGTTTTACTTACTTTATACCTAGCAGACGTTTTTCAACCAGGACCAAAGTGTTTATATGCAAACACGAGAGATGAACCCATACCCTTCTGGTTTTAGCTAAAAAAAACATATCTGACGTAGTCAAAAATACCTAGACTTTAGACCGCTATTCTTAAGAGATGTTGTGTCTGGATTTATAAAGGTCTTTCAAACGGAAGCTTTTGAAGGCATGCTATAAATTCACGCATGAATGGACGCAGTAAAACAATCGTTAAACTCAGATTTAAGAATGGAGCATTCCAAAATGGCGTGTCTAATAGCGAACATTGAATACGATGGTGAATGGAGTTGAGTTTGGTTTTGTACCTAGTTGTCGGACTTGGTTTATACTAATAGTAGACGAGCAGGTGGACCACCTGCAGCTGGTAGAATCTTTTTAACTTTTAACTATGAATAATATCGAAGGTAAACTTAGTCACATTTTAATAACTTGATTACGTTTTCATTGTTTAATTTTTCCAAAATCCCACCCCAATCAACTGCCATAAATATAGATTATGAACTAAATAGCTGGAACTACCTAGGTAGCTGCCTAAAACTAACTAGTAGGGTTTTATCTTTCTGTGTAGAGTAGCCAGTTCGGTGAGAGCTATAAAATATTTTTGTAATTTCGGAATGTGTCACCATAAGTTTGTTTTGTCGCCTACCTCAGTAACGTGTAACCGATAAGTCATCCATGTTTGAATTTAATGTTCTTTTTAATGGACATTCTTTAAAAGAATGTCCACACTGATTGTTATTGGCTGTAAATTTTATTGTTAATGCGTTGAACGTTATTTTGTTTAATTAATGACGTCAAATATTGACTCAAATCTTCGTCTTCGGCATAGCTCTTCATAACCTAATTAAAAATACGTTGGGTTTAAAATTTCGGCACCAAATTGTACGTAGATAGGTATGGGCTAGTATAGTATTATATAATCTGTGGTATGGGCTAGGTTATCATTATTAGTAGGAATTATAGTTATAAGTAGTAGAAGACGTTGCAGTAGCAAACAATCAAAATAACAAATGAAGTAAACTCCTTAAAGTAGAAACCCAAAACATGTCTAAACTGCGGAACAGCTGGCATGACCTATGAATGAAACTAACGAAGCAATACGAAAGTACGTAAGACTGTATTTATGCTCATAATGTGCACATTATGAACTGGAATATCTAGTGCTGAATTAATTTCTCCAAACACACTAACTGGAATCAACGTTTTGTAAATATCAAGCTCGGTTCTGTCGCATCCCCCACAAATATATAGGTCAAACTGGATAAAGGCTGGTCCATAATGTCTAGTGTCCACTGTGAATGAAACAAGAAGGTTGAAAAAAGAAATCGGTTGATCTCACACTGGGTTGATAGGAATAGGTATCTAATGCTGCTCTACTATGGCAAGAGCGCTCTACCATATTTTTTTTTCGCTCCTATTCATTTTTTTTTGTTTTTTTTTTGTTATCACTGTTTATTACTTCCAAGGACACGTATTCAGCCATGGAGTGTGGTTTGTTAGTCCCAAAGAATATTGGTCCAAGTCCTATCTTACGCTTAGCATGAACGCCCTGGCCAACACTTCTACATCGAATACTTAAGTAGACCAATTAGATCTCGTTCTTTTCTTTTGTTTGAAGGAAAAACAGAACGCAATAGTTTTGGTCTCAGTACTATTCTGTAGAAAAATATCTTGTCTATTTTTTGTTTATACTATCTAAGTAGGTATGTCCGGGCGTAAAGTGTAAACCTGCCCTAACCTAACGTTACTGACGGATCTCCGAACAAGTGTCTCCACAATTAATAAGCCGCTGAGCCACTGACATTCCTCTCCACATTAATTTGACACGGTGTTAGGTAATTTATGACATCCTACGTCGATTCGCGAGTTTCAGTTTGAAGTATTGTTATGAAGGAAAGTGTTATTGGAAACTTATTACTTTCCTAGATAAAATAAGTCAATAAGAAGAAATCTGTTGCAATGCCTATTAGTTTGTGTTTGGTTTAGACTCAAGGATGTGTTCCAAACAAACTGGCCCGAATCGGCCCTGGCATTCCGCAATTGAAGCAACTCACACGTCCAAACATCATTACTTTCCCTAACAGCAGCACCATACTATAGGAAGTACCTTAAGATCCAGCATGAGACTAAAAGCTGGCAATAGAATGAAGAGAAAGAAAAAAAGATACCTGCCTGCATTTTTAGGTAGATACAGATGCTGTGCTTTAAGGTAGGTATTTACCTTCTAAAGTTCACGCATTCCTATTTCCCAATGGTCTAGATTTCTCCTCCAATACACGTACAAATCGCACCTGTCACTTTTCCTGGCGACTGTACGAGCGGAAGCGGCTGTCTCAGCGCCATCTATCGTGAAATTCAGCCGATACTCTTGTTTTAGAGGAAACTGCTTGTAAGCTATTTTGTACCCATTTTGGTTTGGTAGCCAGCCAAGTATTTAATTCGTTTTGTTTTTTAGACCAGTTAGGTTATAGATCCGGGAGATTTTGTATGCTTATTAATTATTAAATCCCAAGCAGATGGTCATTGAAGTGGATAGTTCAGCAGCGAACTCGGTATTTCATTCAAAAAGTACCTACCTAAAGTATACAATCAAAATACAGCTAATAAGTGCTGTGTAATTCTGCCGAAGGCGGTTTTAAGACAAGTGCATAAAATCCCCTTGATTCTGATTTTTTAGAAATCAAGGAGATTTTAGAGGAAAACTCAAAGGGGATTTTGAGACTATCCCGATAGTTGGAGCCAGATACTTTTTCCCTATTAAATAAGATTAAGTAGGTGATATCTGGTGATACGCAATGAAATTGCTTAACTACTATCAGATAAGGAGGAAGCGGTAACCTGCCAATAAACCCGCTTCTCTTGCGTAAGCCCAGCCATTACAATCTAGGTAAAGTCGCCGGGAAATATTAATTGCGATGTCGTTGAATATACGCAATGCAATAGCTGTTTTGTTATATTTTATTGCTTCTTCTGAGAATCAGTCAAAAACATTAATTAAAATCTCACTTCGTCTCTGTCCACCTAGGTAGCCTAGGTCTAGGACTCTAGAGATTTTAGGAATAGTCTTAGATATACTTTTATCTAGGTATGAGTTATTTAAAAGTAGCTATGTAAGAATGACAATAAATAAATATTAAATCATCATCATCTCAACCGTAAGTCGACCATGCTGAACATAGACTACTCCATCCATACCTAACATAGAATTTCAGAGGTGTATTTGACCTCCCATAGTTATGTATTTTCGTTGATAAGGTACCTAATCTACCTAATTTAATATTTTATGATGTCTATTTCTCAATTACCAACTATATTTTTTAAATGGGTACTTATGTAGGTACATAAGTACCCATTTAAAAAAGATAGTAGGTAAATTACTACATTGTATGAAAATCTTCAACTGAATTGAATACAATCTAACAACTAGGTAACTCCATCACTCTCAATATATATTGCAGTCACGTAATTATTATATTTAGCAATTAAATGTAACATCAAAATGTTTGCGGCGACACGGAGCATTTCTTCATACCAACATTTAACTATTTATCTAAGGCTGAACTCACACTGAAAGCAGTTTACGGAAGTTTTATAAAAGCGTACGGCATTTACTGAAGTGAAATGGTCGTACCTTTATCACGGACTAGAGATTCTTCTGTTCTTAGATTTTATTGCCATAAATCAAAATTTATGATGCCTTCGATAGGCATTCGATACGCGGATTAGGTACCAAAACACTAAAATGTTTTCATTTGATCTTATTATCTATCTTTCAATTCCTAACTATTGGTGAAAGTCAGAGTGAAATAAATCAATATACCCACGAAATAAAATATGTCCAAATATTTCAAAAAAAATTAGGTACCTACCTAGCTACTCTAGGCATCTACAACGTTTATAAGCTGTTTAGCTTTAATTGTATAATTATCCCGTTAGCACCGTTATTTTCCAAACTATTCTAGCCTGTAAGCACAAAACGAACCCATCGCTGACCGGCCAGCAATGGGACAGTTGTGTGTGTAAATGCGTCCTAGCATTTACTATTTATCAAATGCGACTTCTTGTTTATTTCAGAACATTTCGCAATTTGCGATATCTAGGCGATTTATATCCGCGGCGGAGAGAGAAATGAGAATATCCAAATTACAAAAACTGCGATTAATCATATTAAAGTTAGCTGTTAAAAAAATCCTTGGGCTTGTTTGAATTATCTAATTAGTTTGTCAAATTACCAATAATTTTGGAGCGTTTTATCACTGAACTTAAATATAAAAAGAATTTACTACAATATAAAGGTAATTTTCCCATGTCCCTAACTAGATACCTAGACGTATTTCGAGATCTCTGGGAACTTGGAAGGGAAACTATTCCGCTGTTTGACGCTGACCAACTAAAACTAAGGATTATATCAATTTATCTCGTCATAATCTATGTCTGTATACAGCCCAAACCGTAAAAAAAGTATTCATTTAAAAAATACAAGCTAAAAATACTTTCCAACTTCTTAAGAATATCTAAAGGGGTAGACAGAAGCACGTCTAATCATTTAATTTGTCATAATTAATTATGTCCGAAGAATCCCACACGTGGCTATTACTTCTTTACTGCTAAAGCTCTGATCCGGACTCAAATCATAGATTTTTGTATAAAAATCTCTACTCAATGAATGCTTGAGTAACGACTTCTGTATCGGCATACAGGCCTTAGTGATTGATTCGAACTCATGAAAATAACCCTATTTTATTTGGATGCTAATTAGATACTATAAGATGCCCTCGTTTTGGAGTAGGTAGGTCACATCTAGGCAGATCTACTCTTTGATTTAAATTATGTGAGATTATAAATATATTTTATTACCTTTAAATATTATTCAAACGCTGTCAACGTTCACCCATTTAAAGAAACTACTCGAGTAAAAAAGTACACAAAATTTATGATCTTTCCATTAACTGCATCACTAATGAGATTAGATCTTTAGTGGTTTTTTTTCTATTAGATTATTATGAGAATAAAGACATCCGATATTAAGTAAAATGTTTATAGTTTTCACTTAATTTCCGGTATAATGGCCGATTTACACACTTACAAGTACAGTGCCGAGTAGAGTTACTGGCGTGATAAACGCAGCAGCGCAGGTATCGTCATCACCACACAAGGTAAGGTTAAGTACTGCTATCTACTAAACTTTCCACAGTATATACGAGTAGGTACTTATCGTCTTTCGGCAGTAAATAAATAAATAATGACAATAAAATAAAATAAAAAAGCGTTTTATTCCTAATTATTACAATATAGGTAATATTAAAATATTAAAAAAAAAAAAAATTAGGTAGGAAAACTTTCAGGAGACCAAAAATGGACCGCGATCGGTTTTGCTCTGACGGTTGGTAAATAACTGACGTATTTGCGGATTTAGTGGCGGATTTGCGGTTTTTGAATGACAAGAAAAGTAATACGGAGCAGTTTTCGACCAGGGAGCCCAGTACGAGTACTGGGGTGTAAATCTGGTGAGCGGATTCTTTGAGAAGCTTGGTCTACACCAAGCTCGTATTCGTATGCCGAGCTTCTCAAAGAATCCGCTCAGTGTCTCCATACTTGTGTCTCCATACAGCGCCCCCTGGTGTGCTGGGTGTCAAACGTTTCATACCCACACTTTGCACTGAAAACTCGTAATAGGCCCTCAGTAGGTAGGATCATATCATGTCAAATGATTTGACAACCATAACAAAGAGGTCTAGTTTTAGTAACATTATGGTCGCGGTATCGCCTGACAACGTATAAGCGTGTAAATCGACTCTTATGGTTGCTATAAATATTGTAATACTGATAAATGATATCATAATATTAAGTTCTTTTATCATCAGATATCTTAACTTTATGAGTGTTTTGTGAACTAACAAGATTTAGATTTTAATTATTAATTTTATGTGGGAAAATTTGAAAATGGTGATATCATTTGAATTAACATCGACGGGCACGTTGAAAAGATGAGCTTTTTATTATAATTTAAGTTGTACCTAATGTAACTAAATAGAACAGCGTAATGAATAAGACAGATTGTTAATGTTTATAAAACCCATAAGTAATATTTATGTCTGCTGTTGTACCGTCCATTGACGACGTAGTAACTATTCGGTAATCAACATCGGGGGCAGGCCAGTATGGGGTCAGGCCAGACTAACCCGTAATTTTTTGTCAAAAATCCCTAGCAATATCCGAAACGGCGAAATTTTGTGGGCATATTGAGTAGGTCTGAGAATCGGCCAACATCTATTTCATACCCCTTAGTGATAAGGGTTGCACGCGATCAAAGCCGCGGGCGACAGCTAGTTAAATTGTAAATCTATGCAACGGTATGAAATAACTTATCACAATTACTTATGATAATATTGTCAAAAGAGGTAGATCACGCATGTAAGTAAACTTTAAACCAAACCATTTATAACATTTTTGAACAAGATTCATTCAAATTGGTGCCTATAGCGTTACATCACACATATTCATCATCAAAAAGGAGGATAAAAAATTGGCTGATATTTTTCAGTGAGCTTTTAATCCCAGAATACCTGGTACTTCTCTATCACTATCAAAAGAATTCTTCACGTTCTTCCGTCTGTTTTGTGTCGCGATCCACGACACTCATTCTCGCGACCGTGTTTTACTAATAAATGATTTGATTGGGCAGCCGCACAAATCTGTATTTTTAGTTGCGCCTGCGTTTGACGTACTACTACGTCATCAACTGAATAATTAGGTATAGCCAGTGGTTGAAATAAATCAATTGTTTTTCCGCATTTGTAAAGATTAATTGATTGTAAAATTACTAATTCAAAGACGCTTGATATAATATATTTGAATAATAATTAATACGCTATCTTATCTTTTATTAATCTACTATATTTACTGTATTTGTTTTAATAGCCTCTTTGACTAGGATATTTCTCAAATTCAGAAAGTTTTATTCAAAATAATGACGGATTTTAGTATTTTAATTTAGTAGAATGCAGTAATTTAGTCCAACAGGATCTGATCCAGTAGAATGTAGTCCGGTAGGAGAATCTATGGTATGATTTACGAACTGTCTAAAATGACTGTTAAAACTGTCTAATTGCCTAAAATGAAGTAGGTAACTAACCTATAATTAAGGGACCATATTTTAGAAAATCGGATAGGTACAGTCCAATATATAATCTAGTTTATCTCGAGGATATAGTATGGCTTGGTCTTTCTTAAATTAAGGTCGTCTAGAACAGTGTTTTTCAAACTGTGGGCCGCGACCCCCTGGGGGGTCGCAACCTAGACACAAGGGTGTCGCGTGGCAATTAGTACCTAAACCTACTTAACTAAATTGAAAGAAAAAGGTAGTAAGTTGCACACATGATTTTTCCTTTAGAATAAGAATTACTTACCAAATTGCATCAAATTGACATGCCAATGTTAATATGTTAACAAAATAGTTAAATAAATAAATTTCAATTAAAAAATATCAAGCTTAAGCAAAGGTATCCCAAATTGTACAGATTAGGACACGTAAACTTTCGGTACATTATTTCCCCTTTTTCCACTTTTACGTTTGCTTGCGACCAGAATCACTGGCTTTATTTACATGTACTTACAGATTATTATTATTCTGAATGATACTGTTATAGGGGTCGTGCCCGATTTCTATGTCCTAAGGGGTCACAGTCCCAAAAAGATTGAAAAACACGGATCTAGAATGTACTTACTGTTGCACGCCGCGTTAAACTCTTCTTCCTTCGCCATGTACTGCTCCTCCATCTGAGGGTATGGATGGAACCGGGGCAGCATCATCTGCGGCGCTGGTGATGGAGACCGCTGCTTGCTCAGATTCAGTGGCGTGTCGGGGTCTTGAGGAGGTGGGGAGCGGGTGGTGGCTGTCAGTTGAGCCAGCTGGGCCGTTGCCGGCCAGGATGGAGGCTGGGCCATCTGGAAAGAACAGGTTATATGAACAGGTTTGAAGGGGAATATCCACCAGTGGAGGATAGTTGGGCTGTAGTTGGCAGAGGGCGGTTAAACCATCTGGAAAGAACAGATTATAAGCATGGCTGAAGTGGCTTCACCATCAGTTCAGTTGTGGATAGCTGGATTGTTCGTAAACCTTGGAACGGGGATATAAATGGCTAGGATAGTAACAAAAAACCCATCGAATTGAATTACAAGAGTTAGGTTTCGTATATAAATGGTAAGAGTGTGAAGAAAAACTCTATGTGAAAGTCTCAGCCGGAAATGAGATCATAAGATAAAAAGACCACCTGCATTGTCGTTATAAATATACGATTGTCCGTATTTATAGTCTAATTTACATGAGTTCGGTCACAGTCTGTCAACATTAATAGATTTCCGTTTTTCCATCTCACTGCTACCGTGGACCACCAAAACGAAAGTTGCTCAAACAAATTGCTCTTCGACCCGACGTGTTATGTTAGTGCAAAGTCCGTGACTTCACTCATGTGTTTCATATACATTTTATCACATTTTCTCTTACATTTTACATGAGCGTTCTAGCGCTACTCTCCATAAAATACTTTTAATTGATTGAGTGAGCGAAGCGAACGAGATCTTAGTGAAAACTTGGACAAAAATGCTTTGTATCTTTGTTCTTCGAGATCTTTTAAACCTTAGCTAGACGGCGATTTCGACGCTATTTGCAAAGTTTATTGCAACCATTGGTCAATAATAATTTTTTGGGTTTTATTAACCTCCGACCATCACGAGATCTCAGTTTGGGGCGAACTACTAGTTATGCCTTTCAGCTTAGGCCTTTGCTAACACATTAAGTAACACTTGGTACCGCTAGTCAGGAATCTTACCTAGATTTCTTGTTTCGCTTCTTTTATACCCATACCTATTTGGTTCGGCTGTGCATTGATGGTCAGTTAGTCAGTTAGTTTAATAAAAGTTTCACATATTATTATCTATTATACCTAATTAAGCAGTGTTTTATAAGCGCATCATCCGTCATCCAGTTCTTGACTATAAAGATTTAATTTGATGTTTCGGATAGAATTAATCGACGCGATTTCCTCTTGCAAAGAAACTTTCGTTATGTCATAGGTTTTTGATGAGTTGGGTGTGGTGGTAAATGTAGCACATAAAAAAATAAATGTAAATGTAGACTTGTTTACCTTGCGTAGGCACCTTTTTTTTATCGTGAAGAAATCCATCTTGGGTACCTACTGCTTGTTAGAGCAGTACCTATGTTATGTCAGACTCTACTGACTAAATATCTGGCATACTAGCCTATTAGCTGCTATTATCCACTATTTCTGGTATTTGCCAAATAAAATGTAACACAACTGAAAAACAGTTTCTAACAACTAAAAATACATAATCTTCATCGACCCATTTATGTTGATTTCAATTTCTATATGCCATATGTTGTTCTTTGTTTGGGTCAAAATACAAATTTTTATCATAAGCTAAATCCTTCCGGTTGAAATACAATCTTTCTACTTACATTAGGCCCTTGTTGCTGGGGCCTCATCTGTTCCAGCAGTGGCAGCAACGCCAGCGGTGGTCCAGGGTACATGTGCTGGCCACGCCGCACCAGCTCTTGTCTCCTCAGTTGTTCCTGCTGGAGTCTTTGCAGCTCCAATTCTGCTGTGACGTTGCCTATACTCTGTAACAAGAAAGAAATGTTTTAAAAGAGTCTAGAGGACTAAGTAGTAGGTACCTACCAGGTGGAAATTCATAGTAGTCTTGTCTCCTGGAGTTGGGTCCATAGAAGTAAAAAAAAACTATTATGAAGAGATATCTATTCAAAGAAACAAGACTAAAATTTGCATTTAAGTGAAGTTTACAAAACGTTGATAATATATAGATAGATAGACAGATAGATAGATTTTTATTGTACACTAAAATAAGAGGAAAAAAAATTATTAGTAATATTTATAAAGCATTACGCAAAGGTTAAACCAAATATCAATATGTGATCATGTCATCAAAATGAAGTTAATGATCCACTAAATCCAGGTTAATTTTACTTAAAACCAAAAAATTACAACACATTTGGAACCTGTTGAAACTTCTCAAGCACTTAACGAGGCATCACTCGGCGCAAAATTTGTTCTTCCCAATATATTGCACTCTTAAGCACCATTAAGCCGAAGAATACAGTCGAATGTGTGCACAAATCAACAGAAAAGCGGTCAGTAAATCTTCGGGGCCATAAAGCAATGCCGAAAAAAAGGATCGAAATTAATTGCTAGGGAGTCGTGACGAATAACACAATATACATTTTATCGACTCTTCATTAAGACCGTATTGAATTGTTAATGGTCATACAGACGTGAGGTGACGAAACCCGAATGCCGATGTCAGTTTCCGCACGCGAATATGAAAAGAAAAATCCCTTTTGAAAGTCGCAAATGAATGGCGATATATTTAAGTGAATCATTGAAAAAAGAGAAGCGTTAATGGAAGACAAAAGCGAACCCATAAATAACGTGACATAATCGATGTAAACGAGCCGAACGGGAGCAATAGGCGGCCCTCCAGCTGTGTTTACATCAAAGGCAGCTTACACCGACCAGAACCAACTCGATCAAAGCCCGTAAGCGCTGGCTATAGCTAGCGGAATCCGCTTCTCATGTAAATGCGCCTAAAGCCTGGTAATGGACCAAGTTTTTCCATCGCCCTGACAAATTGCCGTCATAACCGAACGGATTAAACTTTTTATTAAAAACAACAAACTGAGCATAATGTATGGGCGTGATCGGCAAGGGACAGATGCTACCGACTAACGTGCGCGATTCATCTAATGTAAAAGACTTTTATTTTAATAGCTTTGCGGAGATGTCCTAGCAATTGGCGCTTATATTTTACTGTGGGTCGGCTTTTTGGTATTTCGACCACGTTTTGATGGCGTTTTTAATGTTAGAGATGATGTAAAAATGAGATTTTTGATGGAGGACACCAGATGGAATGGTAGAATTTATTGTTGTAGTTACTCTGGTTGTTTACTGAAAATATGATTCACTGAAGGACCTTCAGAAACTCTTTGTCTGCGGTGCGAGACAAATTTTTGGGTACGAGTTTAGTACTTTTTTTGTTTGATTTAAAATTATCAAAATAATAGTTAAGTAGGTAGTGTGAGTTCTTAAAATATTTTAATCTTTTTAAATAAAATTTGTAATCTAGAAAAGTGCAATAAACACATTTTTATGTACCATCGGGTAATTTACAAAAGCGGCTGAAGCCAAAATAGTATTTAATGACAAAGTCACTGTCTATATCAACCCCAAGAGAAATCACGTGCAGAACATAGTATTAGAAGTTGCGTAAGAAGAAGTGAACTAATTACAAAGTGATAGTTATAAAGCAGATTGTAACAAAGTCGGTGCCAATGTTAACAATTAGGCGTCATTTGGCGAAGTACAAAATGTGTGTCGTAAATGATGGCTAAATATAAATATGAACTAAAACACCAACTGTGTAGCGTCCTTGACTATCGCAGAACTAGCTCTATTTATAAATGAACTTATAAATAAAATGGCAAATATAGATTGCCCACATGTTTTGTTATCAGAATCTGAATTAGAAAAAGCTGAACGCGAGATCTTTAAATAAATCTGAGTAGGAATAGGATACAGAGAATGTAGAAATGTTTGAAATTCAGACATAATTAAAACGACGAGGACTTTTATACAACTAGACAAAGGCTCACGACTGTAATCTTCAGTATCGTAAGCTCTGAACTGCTTTAGCTGCCCAATGTAATGTCAAGCGCTGTGGCCACAGATATACGAAAACAAGAAGCTTTTGACGGCAAAAAAAAAAGCGCTGAAACGCGCTAATGTCACTATTTAGTCACAGAATACCTATTTAGTATGAAAATTGTTTAGAAAACCACCTGGCAGGCAATGAGACAATGATTGCCCCCCTAGGCACGGTAGATTATAATTGATACTGAAAATCATTGAGCATACTGACATAACCAAACATTACAACTGTTACAAAAATTACCTAGATATGAAAAACTAAGTTTATGAAGAGAATGACGTTAGACTGATGGTTAAAGATAATTTTCCAGAACAAATTATATAAGATCATTAAAACAATCCAGTGATCAGAATGCCCACCGGACATGCCATCGGGTAATTTACCAAGTCGGCTGAAATCAAAATAGTATTTTTTTTGGATACAGTACGACAAAGGATTATAAACCTTCGGTTGTACGGCCTAAGATCGATAGCAGGATTAGTTTATTTCGATGGTATAATGAAACAGACGTCACATTGACGCAGGAGATGCAGATCTGGGGTGAAATCATAATATTTACTGTCACTAGTGAGCTCATTTGATTATTCTAGTCTAGTCAAGTATTTAGTGCTTTGAGGCTTTGTTTATTAGTCCAATTTTAATACGCAAACGAAATCAGAACACAATCGGTACGAATTTTTGCATTCGGTAGAGTTGACAGCGTCTTGAGAATTATTCTGTACAGGGCCTCTCTTCCTTGGAAACGTCTTTTAAAGTACCTACAGACGATGACTTAACTTATTTCCTCCATCGGTTTAGCTTTTCAACCTTTATCAATCGCTTGTAATAATCTTTTTATTTGATCCAAAAGAATCTGCATATTTTTTTTTAATTTGGCCCTCTGATCCAACAGAATCTGATTATGCAAACACTTATTAGTCATACTTGTAGTGGAACTATCAAACTACTGGAATTTAGTTAGTAGATCAACCTCATCATTCATTTTTCAAACAAAATTCCAGCAATACGCCACCTCATTCGCCACGCTCCAAATCCAAAAATCTGGTCACTGAAGAGCCGTGTTATCAAACAGATTCATCTAATCATAATCTATTAATGCCTCCGGTTGCCAAGTGTGCAACTACACAACTGTGAATTTGAATAAAAAGGGCTGTATCACATAGTTTAACAACGCTATAGCTGGTTTTCTTTCGTCTTTTAAGGGTAAAATACATAGAATACAGATAGATCTATAAACATTTCAATGAAGTTGTGTAAAATGTATTTAAATATTTTTTTCTCAACTATTTTGAACAATAAATGCCTCTTTAATGTGTTAATTTTCAACTATCTTGAACAGTCTTGCCGATGTCAAGAAAATGAGTCTACTAAAAAGACAAAACATAGTGACAGCGCCTATTTTTGTTGAAATTCGTGCGTCAATGCAGTCAGACACGCTCAGAACTGTAGAATAATGACGTAAATGCAAATTTTTTACAGTGTAGATAGATATAAAAAAAAAGTAGGGGCGCCGTTATAATTTAAGACTGTCGTTAGTAGTTGGCGCATTTTAGAAAACAAAGTAAAAGTCTGTGTTAAAAATCACTGATTTTTTTTCAAACCCAATAATATAGTGGGCCCGATTCTGTTTGCTACATTTTTCTAAACTAAAGTTATTTGGCAGCAATGAAATAAAAAATACTCCGTTGTTTCAGTTCATGAGAAAGGGAATTTTAGTGCTGTCAAATTAGGCTAGTTGAGGAAATGAAACAGTAACTTCTTGCTGTAAACGTCACTGTTTACAACATATTGTACAACGTTAAATACTATAAAGTAAGATTGTTTTGATTTAAAGTAAGCACCTAAGTAAATCAAATAACTAAAAAAAACCATATCAATAAAAATGCGTATTAAAAGGGTAACTCATAAATGAGTTAGCTGTAAGCTTTGTTGCTGTGACAAGGGTACATCGGGGCCGCAAGGGCATACTGTGCAAAGCGATGACATATCAAAATGAATCGCTAATGCATCGGGGAGTACGACGTGTTTTTTTTTAATTTAATTTATTTTTAAGAGTTCTGAGCTGGTTGTTCTTTTTATTACATTTTAAATATTAAAGTAGCATTCTTATGATTAAAATTATAGTAACATAATGGTGTCGATATTGTTGTTGCATTTTCTAAACTAACCTAATCTGACAGTTCTAAAATTGTAGCCGCCTTTGTAGTTTTATTTTATGAAAAAAGGACAGAAACATTTTTAATCCTACAGCTACAACAAATTAGACTGGTTTAGAAAAAGGAACAACAGCATTGACATCAATATTAGCTAATGGTAAGATTAACAAGTTTAATACAATTAAATTCAGGTTAATAAAAACTGTTTTTGCATTCTTGTTCGTATTATATTTTTGAGAGTAAAAATAAGTATGATTTTTTATGAGAACAATGTTTTTTTTTTCACGTATTTCAGTCAAGATATAATATAATATAATATAATATAGCGTTATTTAATTTATTGAACTAATGAGGTTATTAATAAAGAACTCGGTAACTCGATCAAGGACGTGGTAAAAGTAAACCAATATAACACAAATATAAAACATTAAAATACAATTTGCTGTAAAAATAAGTTATATTTTACAGAACAATAAGGTTGCGAATTAATTATTTGTTGCAATCATGACTGTACGCGATTGTACTGCAAGATCGGACCGCTGATAAAGATAGAGGCCTTTGTTACAGAATATTAACCTTTCATGTGCCAGGAGAGCTGGTGGGTTTGCAAAGGTTAAAACACTGACTGTGTGTTTTAACTCTTATGAGAAGTTAAGATATCATTTTTTTGTAAGTATAGTTAAGCACAAAATAATTGTACTATGAATACAAGAACAAGTGAAAATACAATAAAATAACTTTTTTTTTCTCATCTGGAGCTTTTACTTTTTGTTTTTGGATACTTGTATTTGGTTTTTTTTAAGACTCATTGAAATAGTTTTTTCTTGTTTCCTTTTCCTATTTACAAGAATGTATTATTTGTCGCAAATTTTTCGTCAAAATTCTATGAAAAACCAAAAAGCTCCAAATATTTGCTCATTGGTATAAAACACACAAAAGTCGTCATCAAACATTATGACAACCCTCAATTAAAGTGTCCAGTGTTGCATACAGACAGACGTGTGTTTTGCACCAGACTACCCCCCGCGGGGGTATGACCAATGCCACAGCTCAGTTTGAATCACTGTCTCACTTCGGTAATCGATTTTGAAAGAATTTAAAAGCTGTTCTAATAAAAAACGTAAAATCTTTTGTGTTCTCGTAAATATTTAATTTTGACTCCAATCCTACATCCAATAAAAAAAATTAAAATAGATAACTCAACATTTTTTTTGCTACAGCAAGCTGATTTTTTTACAAAAAAAAAAACCATGAAAAACGACGATTCATATACCTAAGTTTTTTAGAACGATACTTTTTGTAAGTAGATTAGAAACAAAAATACGAGTTTATAATTTAGAAATGCCTTATTATTAGTTTTCTATTCTCTAGCGATCGTAAAATGTTAAATTATCTAGAATATCGGACTACCTGGCTTTATGGACTGCACCAGCTGTCTACTATCAGCTACAATTCAGCGGCTTTCATTCAACCATTTTGTTACGTGGGTACTTATTGTGATGTACAGTGAATAGCATATTTTGATGCACTGATCGTATCTAATGGTGATGTTGCATTTTACGAACGCATTACTGATTGAAGCATTTTGTGCATTGATTAAACTTGTTTTGTGCGGACTTTAAAAATAAACTATTGTAGTATGTTATTACAATTACATAGAACTATTTTGTAATCACAAAAATTATTATGTTTTTTTTTTAATTTAAAAAACATATGCTTATTTTGTAGTTATAGCACCAAGGAAACCACAAGGTTTACAGGGATAATGCTGCATGAGTCTTAGCGTCGATAGCCTTAAATTAGGTAGGTACCTACACAAGTACCTTGTTATTAAAATTGAAGAATTAATCAGTTAATCACGTTAGTTAATCAAGTTAATCACTTTTTCAGGACTTTGATTAACTTTGATTATTGGCTCTAATCATAAAAACATACTTTTCTTGTTACATTTACTTCTGATTAATAGTTGGTACAAAATATTTACTTCTAGCAGGTAATAGTGAGTAAAGTAAGTACCTTCATCGTTTTCTTTGGGTCTCATCATCAGTGACGCAGGTATGACCACCAGTGGGCCGGTGGGTTCGATGGGAATAAGCCATTTTGACTGGTATCTATCTAATATAATCGATAGACTGTCGAGATTCCAGAAACAATGAATTTATAATATATGCTGATCAGCGCTTTTGATCGCGTAAAATTAATACATTTTGATCTACAAATATATGCCCTCTCTTTCCCCCTACAGTGCGAAGGAGCTGGCTAATAGCGACGGCACGTGTCGTAGCGGCGCGCGATAGTCATCGCGACTAATTTGCGGCACCGCGGTCTCACTTCATACGACTTTGATTGTCGAATGACATTGTTATAGTACCCTCTGGATTCAAATAGTATTTTGGTAGTGGTGTTTAGAAAATATTGGGTAGAGTTTCAGTGAGTCAGTAGAGTAGGTACTTATAGAGTTACGTAGTAAGAATAGTAATTCGAAAGGGGTCACTGACTTCTGTCAGAATAGATATTATTCTTGAGAAGCACATCGTGAGAAAATTGACTAGTCTCATCAAACTCTTTCTATAGTAGCTGCCAAATAACACCGCAATACAGGTCATTCACCCACCTTCACCACAATGTCGCAAAATTCATTTTATGAATGGCTAATTCTGTCGCTTTCCATACAAACCTGTCGCTAAGACGGTAATCGCTCGAATCTCGTGGTACTGTTTGTTTACCATACATGAGTTGAATTTTGCGACATCGAGGTGAAGGTGGGTGAATGGCCTGTATTGCGGAGTTATTTGGCACCTACTATAGCACCAGCAACGACTTTGCAATTTACCATTAATTCAAAAAGAACCCTTAAGCATTTTGGTTCGTCTTTCGGATGTCTTCGGTCTACGGTTTTCCTCCTTCAGCCATAATTTTTACCACACCAAGGTACTAAAGAGTCTGAGGGGAAACTTTATAAGAATAAATGATGAAACAAACAGATTTTCCTACCTTATTTGTGATAACCTCTGCCTATAACAATGCATTGTTTTTTCTGAACACGTCCATTGAAGACGTAGCCTATACATAAAATTAGGTAGAGTTTTATTTTATTCTGTTTTACGTATGTAATAGTTTTGTTATCTCGCCGAATCGTGTGTAAAAGAAAAAGAAGGCCAATCATCAAAGAATACACCTCTCCTTACTATCAAACGGAACTCTGTGTTGTAAATCATAAAATTAAGCTTTTACCACATCTGAAGGACGTATGTTTACTTTTTATTATAATAAAACTATAACAAAACATTTTTAAAGCTTCCGTTCGTGACAGTACCTAAAAATAAGCGTTTGAGTAAAATAAATAACATAAAAAGTTTCTAATAGTTGTAGAGATAGTACCTACCTAATTTTCATTAGTTGGAAGTTTATGGTAAAGTTTCCTTACTAAATTAATAATGAATGGTAAATCAGTTTAACAGAAGTCCGTGTACTCACAATCTCACAATGGCACAAAAAGTTATTGTATAAAGAGCTGTATATTCTTTCTTAGGCTGAGCGCAAACGGACCACCGACCACAGCCACTGGTGGCCTGCAACATTTTTATCGTTTTCATAGTGTAGCGTCTCTACAAAATGCACGAAAAAGAAATGAATCCTTTTTTATAGTTTTATAGTTTTAGATAGTGTCGAGCCTCTACAAAATGGATGAAAATGGAAACAAACTGACTGTCGCAGGCCACCGGTGGCTGTGGTCAGTGGCCCGTTTGCGCTCAGCCTTATAAATGACATAACACCTAGATAAGGTATAATACCACCCTGCAATAAATAAAGAAACCTTTGATACTAATATCCACTGAACCGTACAATCCGCCCAACCGTCTTCCATAACCAAACCAACCCGAACTCCATACGCAATGAAAATAAACTTAACAAACCGCTATAAATACCTCGAAAAATAACTACTTGAAGGTCTTGAAACAGTGTATATGAGCGTAAAATAAAACGGAGATAAACAAAAGAGGCCCAAACCTAGAGGGACGGCGGCCGACCGATGTTGGTCCCTCGAGGCTTGCTCAAACAGAAAAGGGGGGTAAACCCCCTTTACCCCCTTTTTACCCCCACTCTTGTCTTGCCCCTCTTCGCTGCTCGTCCCACTTCAGCTTTTCTTTTATTCCTCGCCTACTCTTATGTTTATTTTTGTTTTCCGCTAGCAGGCGGAATAATGGCGTTGGATTCTGTGGATGTTCTTTCATGGATTTTTATTGCTTTTGGTTTTTATTATCTTTGTCGGCCGGAAAATTGGACGTTTATGTAACGGTAGTGTGCTATGTAGACGATGATACTATATTGCATAACGACGGCAAAAATAGGGTTTTTTATAAAAATACTTCGCAACTAAGCATGTAGCTTCAAGTGCATAGTAATCGGAAAAAAGCTCAAATTTATTCAAATTATGAAAGATATAATATGTTTTAAAATTCTTACAAATTGATTCAAGTTTATATAGGGGCTTTTTTCTCCGGTCTATATCTAAATACCGGTTTTTATATTTTAATTAGTATGTAGTAGGATTTAATTAACTACAGTACAGTTAATTAAACTATGACTGAAAAAAAATATTCCGTAAGTTTAACCTATTCAACAGTAATAGACGTGAATAAGAAACAAATTGAGATATAAAAACAATATTTCACATTCAAAGGAAAGTAGTAGTAGAAAAAAGACAGTAAAGGCACTATGTACAGAAATGAAAACCCAGGCTTATCCACACGATTCTTTCATTTCCCAAGATGACCTTTTGTGGGCGATAGAGTTGGAGTGCCGTCATTATTTCTGCCTTGCATTCAATTTTATTATTTACCACATTTTTAAAGACAAATACCTGAAATGAGGGATCTTATTTTACAGGCATTCAGCATGGATGATGTTTTCAAGAGGTTTAGTTTCAGGATTTCATTTTTCACGGAAATGTTATGTCTTGATAAGAAATGTTTTCACGATGGAAAAATTATGTTTTTAATACCAACATCCTACCTTATTTAGATATTCAAAAGAATTATAAGAATTTTTTTCGGCGAACGATTGTTTCAGAGTTTTAGTATGTATTTTTTTTAGTTCGTGTATTTTCTAGTTATCTTTGAGCCAATTAATTTGAAAAAATAATCTTGGACATATCACACAACGCTCTCTAGTCCCAAACTAAGCAATCAACAATGTGTGGTTTAATTATTAAAGGTAATAGAAATAATAGTTTCTAAACTCCAAGTCCACATGTTCACCCACATCAAAGATTACTAAAGCTTTGTCCACACCAATGGGGCTGTGGGAAACCTCAGAAAGAAAGATTAATAAGGCTTAGCACTCAACACCTGTCTTTTGTCGCTAATGGACCCGACCTAATCTCCCGGGAAAGTGAAAATAGAAAATATATAGTTTTCTTTTGACGTTGAAAGAATAAGCCTTGCGTCATATGTGTAGGTCAAGCTTTAGAGATTATTTTGTGATCGCATTATTCTGTTTTCGTCACCATATCCAAAAAACTTGGTACCTAATTTTTCTTTTTATTCTGCAGAAGTCAGCTGTTGGACATTAGGCATCCCCAAAAAGATTTCTCGAAGACCAATTTAGGACCGTCTCTGTCCACTGAGTTCCTGCGATCTTAAAACAGTGTTGTTGGTCCAGTAAGGTGGCTTAAAATGGTTTAATGTCATCAGGAAAAGCCACTAGCTTATATAAACTTGTACGAACTCTACTAGTAGGAACGTTAAACATAGTTACAAAAAGCTGAAATCCCAATTTTCCCCTCCAAAGCCTCAGTCAGAATTTGTTCAAGGATTCAAAAAATTAAAAGTTGCATTCCAGTTAGATCCGGTTTCAGCTGGAAATAATTGGAGGAGACTCGAGCTAACCGCCCGGACGTAACAAGCTATCCGGAAGGATCCGGCCAAAGATCCGGGTAACAAGCCTGCAGTAACGAGAATGCAGCCGAGCAAGGCTGAAGAATCTGAAGATGTCTGCCTTTGTGGTGTTTCGTGGCTTCATAGATACTTGACTGTCGCTATCACCTCGAGTTATAGTATAACCTCTATCTAATTGTAGACGATTTATCTTTAAGATCAACATTTTTCGCTTACTTGTAGCGTGGTTTAAAAGAAATCGGAAAAACTACGTTAGTTTAAAATGTATTTTTTAGGAAGCCCTATTCGTGGTCCGCGAACTTTCTTACAGTATAATACTTCACGGATAGACAAATTCTTCAGAGAGAAAAGACCTAGAATTATAGTTTTTCTGTACTAAATTGCTTATGAGAGATATAAATAATTTGAATTTGATATAGACAGCCTGGGATACCATATACACTCGAGAGCAATGATTCCGGGTCACTTAAAGAATGTTAAAAATCTCGGAAACTAAAAATGATAGGTTAATGCAATAAATTGTATTTAATAGACAATGTAATACTCCTTAAATGAAAGTAAAAAAATATGAGTCACCATACATTTTATTAACACAAAATTACATAAAGAAAAAAACTGCTGATCTCTCCTTAAAACAAAAATAGGAAACATGAAATTTTTGAACTTTATTAAGATTTGACTTGAATTTTAATACTTCGTATTGCCTCCTCGTGCTTCCATTACTGCGTTTACGCGGTTTGGCATGCTGTACACCAAGTTCCTTATACGATTTTGGGGAATATTCTCCCATTCCTCTGTGAGAGCAATTTTGAGCTCACGAAGCGTGATTGGGGGAGGGTTTCGTTGTTTTACGCATCTGCCTAGCTCGTCCCAAGCATGCTCGATCGGGTTGATATCCGGGCTGCGCGCTGGCCACTCCATACGAGTAATGTTCATCTCTTGAAGGTAGTCATTCACAATCCTACCTGTATGAGGTCGGGCATTGTCATGCATAAATATAGCATCCTCACCTAAATTGACCATAAATGGACCAACATGATCATTGAGGATTTCTTCCACATATCTTACGCTAGTTAAAGAGCCGTTTTCTATGATCACCAGCTCTGTGCGACTTTCAGAAGAAATTCCGGCCCACACAAGTACAGACCCACCACCGTAGGCTACTTTTTCTTCGATGCATGCTTGCTTGAATCTTTCCCCTGGTCTTCGATACACTCTGTGTCTTCCATCGTGCTTGTAGAGCATAAATTTTGATTCGTCGGAGAACATAACTTTTGACCAATCTTCAATACTCCAATTTACGTGGCTCTGGGCATATCTTAGTCTTGAAATACGATGCCCACGCTCCAGTTTAGGGCCGTTTGCAGGTCTAAGGGGTTTTAAGTTAGATTCAGCAAGCCGACGTCTTACTGTCCATGCACTTGGGTTACTTCCTCCGAGGCGTCGAAACTGATTTGTGAGTTCAGTTCCTGTGAGAAAGCGATTTCGAAGCATGGTGTTCACCAAGTATCGGTCTTCTCGTGCTGTGGTACACCTGGTTCTGCCCGTTCCTGGTCTGCGTAGGTTAGAACCAGTTTCTTCGTAACGTCGGAGAACTCTTTGTACTGTTGACAGCGACACACCGACAGTCCTGGCTGTATCGCGCTGACTCCGGCCGGTTTCCAGCATTGTAAGTATTCTGGTGCATTCTTCAGGCGTAAGCGACATAATTTCAGCTTGAATAATGAATATAGAGCACTATCAACATGGTTTATATACCCACATAAATGACAGATTACAAACAAAAGCAAAACCAAATGCTGTAATTTCGTAGTTCCATCTTCGAAAGTGGCCCTTTTTCAAATTTGATTTTTTTAAGATATAACTTTACAATAACTAAGAAGTTTTAATACCTTCATTTAAGGAGTATTACATTGTCTATTAAATACAATTTATTGCATTAACCTATCATTTTTAGTTTCCGAGATTTTTAACATTCTTTAAGTGACCCGGAATCATTGCTCTCGCGTGTAGGTGCACGCAAATGTAGAGTCAAACTTATTCATTGTGTGGTCACGCTGCTAAAAGAGCTGTCAGCTTTAAATTCTTCTAAATACAAAATGAGGATAATTATACTAAGACGTTTTATGTCGTTGCTTAGGAGCGATTTTTTTATCCCATTGCAAATTTTAAAACAACGTAGCAAACAACAGTGAGTAAAACATTCTCAAGTAATAAGAGTACCTACCTGGAAATAAAAAAGACATTATAATAAAAAAACAATGTCCTACATAAGTCTCAGTAAGTATTCTCAGAATTAGTTTCGTGTCTAATCTAACAAAAATCTACTTTTCATCTTTGTAATTAATCACAATAATTATAACGCTTGTTGAGCTCAAAGAAAAAATAATAAACATTTCAAAGAAATATGAATTAGTTTTAAATTCTTATTATGTCAGAGATATGAATATTTTTGTTTTCAAGGCAAAGTGTTCTTAGCGCGAAGCGTAACGAATCTTAGGAATCAATAAACTTTTTAATTTTCATAATTCTTGTGAAAAAAATGTAACGACGCGACGACGCCATTTTAAAATTACACAAATGCTTTTCATATTTTAAATCTAGTACGTAGATATATTATTATGATCTGTGTACGTAGCTATATAAAAAAATAGCTTTGACTGTGACATTTGATAGGAGGAACAAGTGTGACAAAAGCGAATAAAACATTATGCTTTTACTCTGAGTTGCATTGCTGTGGGACTGCATAGATTTTGTCAGCGTTACAGGCCAGTAGCCATAAAAATAAAACCCGCGCATAAGGTGTTTTTAAAACAATCTCGCATCTTCCTCTATAGGTAGTCTATACCTATATGGCCTGTGTCCGTCATTTCGACAGACACATTTGCCAGTGTCAAGTGATGAATTTGAAATAATATAAGTCAAGTCAAGTCTTCGCCAAGTCGGCTGTCGTTTGTTTTAAAGACAAAACGGTGGATTTTCCCGTCAAAACCTGAAACGAATTTTCACATTCAGAGAAACCACTTTACACACATTTATTCTAATGGCTCACATTTTATGTTACGACTTACGACCTAAGTATTATTGGTTAAAATTCCACCAAAACTAAACAACAATACTCACAATAGGTAAAACAAGAAAAACTATTTAATTAAAAGTGCTATATTTTGTTTCAAAAAATGACAAAACTCGAATCCCAATCTCGCATCGCAAATCGTGTTCAGCGACTGACAGCGCTGACTGATAAGAATCCGTCAAGATTGACAGGCGTCAATCGACGCGCGCGCAACTCTACCACGATTGTTTAAAACTTGAAGAGAATGTTTAAAACAATAATGGACAAGTAATGGACTCGATGATGGCAAATCGAAACTTTTCCGTTTTCACTTCGGAATAACAAAAGCTAAAAATACAGGATTGAACTGAAACAGACGCTGAGGAAATAAAAAATAAATAGGATCATGATTGTAATCTTCAAGCAGATATCCTGTTAGTTCTTTTGGTACTCAAAGAGATAGGCAGTGAGAAGCACGTACATTCTATATTAACTGCATTTAGCGCATGCTTCATATTTTCGCAAAAAAACAAAAGTTCATTCAATTTGTAGGTAGCTCAAGAAGTAGTTAGAGCATGTATATTTTTAAATTTTTGCTAAAATTCAAAACAGTCTCAAGAATAAGTTGAATTTGTTGTCAACTCTCATTTCAATACAAAAATGTATATTCGCATAAATACTTCAAACCCATTCTTCTGTCATCAATAGATCAATAAATTATACCAGGAAATAATAAAACCGTTAATTGACTGATCACAACACACGTGCCACTATTTATAAAGATGTTAACCTCTCCTATCAACAATGAGGTTAAAACGAAATATTTATTCTGAGCACAATCCCAGATTTAAAATAAAGAAAACTTCATCGAACTGGACTTGAAATTTTTTAACAAATAAACTAAAAGAATCATTGACTTAAAAGAATCAATAGATTGATTTTTAGGCAAACCAACTCAGCGTTATGTTATTGACATTATGTTGGAGTTTGCACTAAAAGTTGTCGGTGCTTTGGTTGTAGAAATGAATAATCTTGTATTTTAGGACAACTAGCGAAAAATTATAAATGGGTAGACTGTGAAACTATTCTTAGATATCAGAAGTACACAGTTCTACAAAATGTTTCTTATTTCTTATATAAATTGATGGTTATCAATGTAGATTTAAAAGTCTAAATCATAAAGCTTTTATTCATTACAATCTCACTGATCACTTTGAATCGTCATTTGGTTTTTCGCATTGGTAATTCGATAATTTCTAGCAAATTTGTGTTTGGGCAAAATAATTTTAAAAGTTCCAAATGTTTTGCTATGGAAATTTATGAAAATGACACTTTGACAGTGACGTATCATGACATTTGTTTGTTTACCTTTTGAAAAATGTGGATTACCACTCAATACTTTAAAAGCATCAGATACATAGCTACTAGTTGATTTTAGGTAGGTGCTAAACCTAGGCTTTGCAAAAAAATTTGTTGTAATTTGAATCATGCATGCTGTTTTCTTTTGTGCTAAACAATACATACAAAAATCCAGATTTAACTATAGTCCAAGTCAACGAGTACAGAATCTGAGAAAAAAATAAATGTAACTTACGCCATTTCTGTTACAGACCAACAATCGTACAGACATCGAAACACTTAGTGAAATAACAAATACCGCGATCTGTTTAGTGTTAGTTCATAAATACTTTTATGTTTGGAACAGTGGGCTTTGTCTATCCAACAGACGAGCAGCGATAAACCACTGTGATCTATCTGAGATGAAGATTGGTAAATCATGAAGTTCAGTGTTGAACTGTTTGATTGAATCAGCGATTAACGTCATTTTGAGACGTGATGTGACCATTGTAAAACATAATGACTGAGACAATCGAAAAACGCGTAGTGGAACATCGTTTTTATCATTAACTATGTATTTACAAAAAAAATATATAATTAATGTATTCTATCAACAATCTAGTTTCTTTAGTATAAGCTTTGTTTAGTTTGGGACTAGAGAGCGTTGTGTGATATGTCCAAGAATATTTATTTATTTATTTATTTATTTACTTAACCATTTTTACAAATCAGTAGGTAAACATTTAGATTTTGTACACGCGTTTTATGTGTAGTTTTTGAAACCGAAAAGTATGTTCAAATTTGTTGCTTGTTAAAGTTTTAAACCGAAAAATTCAAATCAGAAAGCAATTATTAAAAAAGTCTCGTTCCAAATATAAAACTCAATAAAGTTGAAGATTTGTTTCATATTTAAAAGCAAGATATCGTTTCAAAATGGCGGGTGTCATCTCCCCTTATTCTGTCGCCAGCGATTATAATACGTACCGGCTTTCTTTATTCTTTGAAAACTCTTTTAAAGATGAAGAAGTTTATTACTAGTCAGATCAGGAATTTCAATATCACATCCTGAGTTGATTCTTTGATGTGGCCGGTGCTGTGGTAATATAAACCTTATTATTTTTATTTTAAAGTGGAGTATCACGAAACTCTTCAGTGAGTTTACTTCTGTTTACTTCTCATTGGTGGTATGTATGTATTTGAATTTGCATTGATTTGTTCTTTAACGAGTATAAAGATTCAAATAGAATCACATGATTTGTGGTCTTGAAATATTTGTTTCTCAAAGTCAGGTCCTGGTGGTGTACGTCACATTCTATAGAGACGAAAATTTTAAACGAAAGAAAAAATAATTCGATTATTTTGACGACGTTGTTTTGTAAGATAAAAGCGGTTAGGTAATTCAACAAACATCTATGAAAATGACAATTTTCTGTCACACGCCGAAAGAACTAAAGAAACATGGTTATTATACTTTTACGATCCTTCTACACCAGTAGCAACTAATTAATCACATAATAGAGTTTCCGTTACACAAAAAGCATCTTATACAGAATATCAAAGACAAAAAACATCATTATCTCGAGCAAGACATCAAAAGAAACGTCGATACATAAAGGAGAAGGCTCATAATGGGCGAAAAAAATATCTAAATTAATTTTTTTTCGTCCGTTCCCGATTTCCCTCACAAAAGCTTCTTTGATAGACTTTCACTTACAATAATTTATGCAAGTGGTCAGCATTGAAAGGAGACCCTTTTTAATCTTTAAATTATTTCCCTAAACAAGCTTGAATGGGCACCTCGCGAACTCAATGCATTGATGTTAATAAGAAGATGCTTTAGTATTACGTAAGTAATTATGTTAGGGGAAAATTGTTCACGAAGTAAAAAAATCTTATAAAATTTAATCATCTAGGATACGAATCATTTTTTATATATAAAGATTTATTCGTAATTATGTTAAGTGCAGTATTTTTTACTATAAAATCAAAAAGAAGGTAAACAATAACTATGACAACACTATTAGGTAGATTTTTCTTAGTGATAACGTTCCTTGTTCAAAAGATACAAAGGGGTAAAAAATTAGACACGGTAAGGAAAAGTAAACATAAAAATCATCAACAATTTTTACTTACGGAACTACCGCGCCTACCTACTGTTGGTAATTTGACAACGCTTTGACTTGACTTTCAGATTCGAATGTTTGAATTTGGTGAATCAACTTTTAATTCTTTGAATAAATGAATTGAATAATGCTGATTTATCGTGTTACTACACTGATTCTGTATAAAATAAATAACAGATTAGTTATTTTGTTATTAGTTCAGTAACAACTCATTATAAAAAAAACATAACGCAAAAAAGTTAGGATAATGGTTTTTTTGTCAGTTTCTTCAAAGCCTCTATTTCAATTTAAAAATAACTGAAAAACAATAATGAAAATACGTGCGTAAATAATTTATGTTATAGTTAGAAGTATCTCTTCTGACTAAAGATAAGAAGAGCTTAATGTAGAGTTTTCATTATCCATGGAATTAGTTTTGCGCCAAATCAAAGGTATACAAAGTACATTTTTCAGTTCCACGATTACACGTAAATTGAAAGAATCGGTGGCAAACAACAACCACGACACAGTTTATAGACAACAGCTACATCAATCACATCATTCCTGAAAGTATCTGAATACGTTCACGCTCACTTTCAATTTTAAATAAGCACTTACTACGGACTACAAAACACAAACTTAAAGGTTAGACTTTATTTTATGAAAAAGTAATTTTTTTTCTACATAATATTCTTCTATATAATATGGCCTCTGTCCGTCATCTCGACATTCAATTTTGACAGTGTAAAGTGAAATATTTGAAATAATATCAGTCAAATCAAGTTATTCGTCAAGTCTTTTGTTGATTTTTATTCCCAAAAATGACAGATTGGTGTTTTTATGATCAATACCAATTCTATACCTGTCTATAGGCTGAAATGAACGAGCTGTGCTATAAGTCTGTGACGTCAGCCTTTGAGACTCGAATGTAATCTGTTTTGTTAATTTTGAACGACGTTTGTCGGTGTTTTTCATCTGAACTGGGATAGGGAAGGATGCTGTGTTTGCACCCCGGGAATTATTCAGCGTTTGTTTTGTGAATGGAAAACGAATTTGTTAAATAAATTGTTTTTCTGTTTTGTTAGTAAGTACCTATTCATCTACCTATTTTGTTTTACTTTAACTTTTTTCTGAAAATGAAGCAATTTTTTAATTTTACGAGAACATCGCGAACAAATAAACACGTTCTTTAACTATAGTGAAGTGTAAAAAATAGGTAGGAATTTAAAAAGCTAATAAGTACATAGGTATGTACCTACTACCACACAATAGATAATGTATCTACTTCTACTACGACCAACTAATCTATTCTCACCTATTTGCACCCAAATAATATCAACTAAGTACTTAGTTACATACCTACCTTTTGTACACATCACCCCAAATGTTCGCTCCTCATTATGATGAACAGAATATTAAGCTATTATGTATCAAGGGACGCTTATTTGAATAAGCACAAAATTGTCAAAGAGATTTTATCTGTTTAAACAAAGCATCTCCTTCTGTTGGCTTTTGCCCCACGTTGGGGCGCCAATTTAATAGGATCGGCTAATACAGACCATGATGCCTACGTTTTAACCCCCTTGATAATAAACACGGTCTTACCATCTTCTATGATGATCAGAGCGAGATAGTTGAAAACAAAGGTGTGCTAAAGAAGAGGGAGAGAGAAATTGCGCGGTCGGATTATTTTGATCCGCTTATTCCGTGATTATGTTGTTTGACGGATTTGTGTGTGATTGTGCAGTGATTGGTTAGTGACCAGCTTTGTTAAGATAAAATAGTGCTAAATATCAAGGAAATTACATAAAAATTAACAATCACACTGATGATTTCGAAAAATATTTTTATATGATGTTATTTTTAAAGGTTAAGATAGAGAAATTAGAGGTTATTATGATATCAAGAATCAATTGAAAATGCAATCAATCAACCGAAGAGTTGGCCGCTAACTCATACGAACATAAAAATTGAAACAAATAGGTTCCAACCTACCTCAAAACAATGCATCAATGCCAACCTTCTACTTCTGAACTCAATAAAAACTGCTAACGAGCTTTCGCCTTTGAACCGCAACGAATTGATAGTAAGCACTATCAAAAACAACTCGAAACCGCACGAACAATCATCAATCCCAATTAAAGCGCCATCAGCGACCCCCAACGTGAGAAAAATCAAACAAAACGACGCCCAATCACCAACCACCAACATTGGCCAAACACCCTCCATTTTTTATTTAAACAAGCAATTTTGTCGTCATCATGACGAAAGAGGACGAAAGATAGCAGATTTTTGCGTCATTAACACCTCGCAAGTCATCCCGACACGATTTGTCTAAGGTTATCGCGTTCTTTTTTCAAACGCGTGCGATAACACACGCACAATATGCGTAAAATTTCCAGCCAGCTAATGTGTTGGAAGGAAGTTTGAGATAAGCGCGGAAAGCAATTTTTTGTTTACGAATTTCTTTGGCATGATCAATCTCCGATCGGTCGATGCATTGAGGCAACGGATCGCTCATAAAGTTTTATATTTCCAGCGTCGTCGGCAATTTTATTTCAGAAACAAGTATCTAAATGGCGTTGAAAAACAAACAATTTCCCAATAAAAAATTAAAAAACCCTTGCTTTCGCTGCTGTAAATGAAAATATGACTTCCGAACAATAATTTCGTTCGAAGTTTGGATGTGAACACGAGGGGTAAACGCGGGCACTAAAAGGCACAAGTGGGCTCGAAAAGGCACGCGTCACGGACCACAACAAACGAACGCGGCAGTATACACGACAATCGAAATAATTTTAATTAGAGAAAAAAAGCGGAGAAATGCGCAAATGCAAGGTACTGTACAGTCAGCAAATCTCATCGGCAAAGGATTAGGAGAAACTTGAGGGTAATATAAATGACGCAACCTACATTTTAGTCTTTAACAATGATGTGTATAAGATTTTATTCGCAGTAATCGCTCGATCGTTGAGTCGACGTATTTTGGCAGCAGTCAAGAAGGCGGACTCATAACTGAAGAGAATAGAGACTGTTGTGAATAATCGTTAGTTTTGTTACATCTTAGGTAGGTACCTACTGTTTAACTTGTGTTACCAAAATGGAGTCAGCCCGTAATATCGATACAACAATCGAAAAAAAAAAACAATTTATTGACATGATAAAAGCGATAGAAGTTAATCTGTATCAGTTTTGCCAACCTTTAAAAGTCAAAACTTTTCAACAATCGTACCCTTTCCGCAAACAATTAGCGCGCGAGTGGCACTCAGAACAACAGCAATCCAGCGTCCCCCAAAGCAGAAAGTAAGCAGAAAAGCTTCCGACTGGCTGAAAACCAAGCCTTTGCTTTGCCTCTGCCGCTGTCAACAGGCCGTGTAGGGTGCTTTTGTTTATCAATTCTAGAACGCGACTTTTGAAGTTTTTCGAAATTGAAATCAGTATGATTTTTTTGTAGTTCACACTAACCAGCCAGTTTTACAGTCTATAGAATGTATTGTTTTGAATGTACAAAACTCTCAGTACAAAACTTTGTAAACAACATTCCCGAAATCCTTGTATTTATAAAACAAAACGCTTTGAGCCAAAGGAATGTGACGTAATTCCCAATTAACAATTTCAAGTTCATTCCCACCTCCGAACGCATGTAACCTGATTCTTGGAAGAATTATCTCGCTAATGTTACCTTTACTAAAAGCTCATAACTTCGACTAAGATATGGTGGACGGACGACCAATTTCCATTGACCCTTTCAACCCAAAAAAGTAAAGGAAAACCGTAAAGGTTTTACGAAAACAGAGGTCTGGTTTAATAGCTATTGTTCACATTCAAAGCATCAAGACATTTTTGAATTTATGAACCTTATCACAAAAAATCTTCGAGCTACTAATTACCCCAGATCTGGCTTTGTTGACTTCACATGTAACCTGATACCTTTCATAATTAATGTTTCTTCTCTCAAATGGCACAGGATTTATACCCACAGATAGCGTTAAAAGCTGAATTCAAGATACTTTATGGCCATCTTGAATTACAAAAGAGTGAGTTATATTAAGTAGTTGTGTAATTAATTCATACCTACAATGCAAACTTTTAAATGAATCTGTACATTGTAATTATTGAATGAAAGTAACCTGGCTGTATGATAAATGAAACGAAGACCTCACAATTGTTCAGGCGATGAAAGACCTTTTGTCTATGGTTCGGGACAAAACGTCGGTCGTTGTCTATGCCCGCTCGTTCATTCTTTTGTTGACGTCGACGCGCATTGTCGTGCAGTGCGTTGGCGGAATCATTAAGTGTTTTAAACGAAAAATAAAAAGCGAATCCTTGCAAATATCTGCGGAATTCTCACGCACTTCGAAATATGAAGCTTAATAGAATCTAGTACGTTATTCTTTTTACCTTTTTTATAATATTGTTTAAAGCCTAACATATGCGCATTGGTATGGTATTGGTAATAAAAATATAATATCGTAGCAAAAAATAATTTCAACAAGAAAATTGATTTCCTCGAAGATAACAAAGAAAGCACACTGGTTATTTTAGTAAGCGCTGAAGCACAAAAGTAGAATATGTACTAAGAAACTGGAAAACAATAGAGCGGTCCGCCATATTGAAAAGGCATGCACTGACAAAGACGTATTGTGCGCCCATATGGGAAATATACCTTGTTTTGTCATCTCTATTGTGTTTGACAGACAGACAGACATATGAAAAGACAGACTTTGAATGCTTATGTATGGAATACGAGCTAAAGTTATGAGATTATGTAAAGTTGTTCTGTTTGTTTAATGTTTTCACTGTTTAGTTTGTTGCGACTAGCAGCGTTGATTAAAAAGAAAATTATACTGTGATTTAAGTATATTTTGTATTTATCTTATATAAGTTTTATATCATAAATCCTTACCAAATATATGGGAAAATGTCTACTGACTATACTAACTTTTTTTCTGTAATTTTCAAATATCTATACAAATATTATAAAGAGGAAAGGTTTGATTTTTTGTTTGTTTGTTTGTATGAATTGAATAGGCTCCGAAACTACTGGACCGATTAAAAAAATTCTTTTACCATTAGAATCCTACATTATCCCTGATGAACATAGGCTATATTTTATCCCGGAATTCCCACGGGAACGGGAATTACGCGGGTGAAACCGCGAGGCGCTGCTAGTTAAAAATAAATGCTTGCTAAAATTTGTCGAATTTGCTAAAGGATGCTGAAAAACATCAACTTTCAATTTTTTTTAAATTCTGTGACATACATTTTAATTTAGGGTCAAATGCAGGTTAAACTTCAGATGTGTATAAATATCTCCAAAACCTAAGCCTATATTATTTTCTAAAATTCCTCATCAAAACAGCTATAAAGTACCACATTACTAATTAATCCATGTCCCTTATACTCTGAACATAAAATCGCTTTTTTGGGCCATTAACAAAACTTGACTACCACTCATCAGATTTCATCTATTTCTTTTTAATTTATGTTACTAGAACACGCGTCTTTGCTTATGTAAAATCTGTACAAATTCTATCACGACCGTTTTCTCATGTGTTTTCTCCATATTGCATCTTCTTTGTGTTATTTACTTTAATTTAATTTACTATTAGAGTAAAAAAAAATTGTTTGTTACTGCCGTGGGTAAAAAAAAATATTCCTTTGTTAAAATCGGCTATTGTTTAAAACATTCGCAGTGAAAAAGATTTAGTTTATGTAAGATTTATATATCTAATAAAATAATTAACTAAATCATAACTTTTAATTACGACAATTTTAATAACTTTTTTAAACTCAAAGTGAAGTGATGATTCAAGGTACCGGTATCTATGATCTTTGATGAAAAATATTATTCCTTCCCAGTATTTCCATGTCGTCAAGTCACCTACCCACTTAATACTATCTAGCTACTTAATTATAGTACGAACTATCTCGCTAGTCACATCGTTACCACAGAATATCGATAACAAATGGAATGGACAAGCTGTGATGTTGTTATAGCGTGGGACATGTGTGAACTGCCTATTACCATTATTTATTGTTTATTTGAATATTTTATTATATACTCAACACCCCATTACCCAAATCTGAGCTCTACGTACAACTAATTAAAGCTCATTTTTTGTGGGACACTATCGGCTCTTATCTTTTATGAGCGCTTTGTCACACCAGTAGGTCCGTTTTATTGGAAGATACATTTTTGTCTCTGATTTCGGAAGGTAAGCTTTGGACTTGAATATGTTTCGTTGAAACTAAAACCGTGAAAATTATGAGACAGTGGCAGCCACCGACCACGACCACCGCGCTTTGAAACAGACATTTGCGAGTGGCCGCCACCGACTTCACGTGTGAGGCGAGTTTCTACAAATTGCATCAGCAAAGTGACTGTCACAGTCCACCGGTGACTGTTTGCCTTATAATCTCTTCTTATTGCATCGTACGATATATTATGTGGAAAACACCTAAAAAGTACTGTCGCAGAAAAAAATAATAATACTGAGATATCTTTAATCATTTTAAAAATGTAAGGTAGCCGTCTACCGCGGCGTTGCTCGCGTTAGAGTGTGACTGTTCAAAATTCCTTTCTTAGTGCACCTCTACACTACATAATGATACTACCCTCCAAATTTCGTACCTCTAGGACTTATAGTTTAGGCTGTGCGTTGATTCTATGTCAGCTTCAAAAGAGTTTTTATATATATTGATGATGATTATCACGGACACGACTTACGTGTAATTATGAAGAGAATGGTATAAAATTTATCATTGTCAGTGTAAGTAAAGTGAACCAGCTGACTTGATTAAACTGTGTCATGATTAAGCTCATTTTATACATTATTTATGTAAATCTATTGATTTGTGCATTATAATGGAAGCTTAATATGGAAAAGTTAATGGTCAATGATGAATTGTTAATACTATCATGTTTGTGGGATATTTAAATACTAATTTGGAAAATGGTTTTAGAAAACATTTAATGAACTGTTGATGATCTCCGGAATTTAAAGAAAATATCTCACGTTATCTAAATCTAAACATCAAGGGGGCCATCGGTTTGTTCCAACATTTAGTAGTATAAAAACACCTTTATAGGTACAGTCAACAACGTAAGTCAATCAGCAAAATGAGGTTTTAAAATCGAATTCAATACAGTCGCAAAATATTATAATCAATTTTATTATTGATATTTTTTTAAATAAAATCTTTACTCTTTCCAAAGTTAAATAACTAACAGTCAAAAGCTCCCAAAACAATGTTATGTTTATAGCCAAATGGCGTTGCCGACTATACTTACATTCAAATAAGCGTGGTTTAATTTTTTTTTACTAAAAACATTCAAAAAACAAGGAATTAGATAATAGGGTTAAAAGCTAATCTCTAATAGGAATAAATCTTGTCGCCTTGTTTGAGTACGGTTACATTAGAAAGCAGGTTTATACCGATTCTCGGCGAAGACAGCGCTAACGGTATCTAATAATCTAGGCTCATAATCGTTGCTCAAGCATAGATTTGAGTATACATTTCATAATAAATCGATGTTTGAGTCCGAAACAGCTTGAGCAGAAAATGTGCATACGTCCTTAAGTACCTACCCTTTGCAATTTTAACTCCTATGGTTTTGTATTTTGTATTTTATTGTCATTCTTATAGCTATCTTTACAGGTTTTCAGGGGTCCTAATTCGGTTGTTTTTTAGAAGAGAGACTCCATTTGCAGAGTAAATTAGGAAACTAATAGTGAACTTTTACAGGCCGATATCATGATGATGATGGAAATAAGAACACTGGTTTCAGTTTATAAGCACCGTAAAGAGCTTATAGGCAACACCCCGCTTTCATTGTGATTGTGGTCTAACCAAGTGGCGCATTTAACTGGTCTTAGGCTCTGATTGCGGGGGTACAATTAAAATTACGATTAAAAATGTAATGTTGGTCTTCTAGTACAGACGAGGAAAAAATTGATAAGTATATAATAAAAGAATAAAATAAAAGAATTGAAAATAAAGAATAAAGGAATAGAAATTATAGAATAAAAGAATATTAATTATTTATTTTACGCAAAAACACATACAAAGACACAATAAAACAAAAATTAAATTATAAAGAATAGACAGTGCACAGTGGCTCCTTTAGCACTAGTTTTCAAGAGTGCTTAGTGTGTGCTTTGTAAAAATTACAAATAACTTACCATTCTCTTTTATTGCCCAAATTATTTTCTGGTCTTAACTTATAACCGTTTTAACTATGTAGTTCAGAGAAACCAAATTGATAAGTGTTTAGTGTGGCAGTTTTGTAAAAATTACAATAGCTTGCAGCTTTTTTATTGCCCCAATTCTTTCTGGACTTAAATTCTTCACCGTTTTAACTATTTCAGAAAAACCGGTTTAGAATGTTCTGTAGTGGATGCCTTAACCGTCAACCCATCATACATAAACCAAATTGATAAGTGTTTAGTGTGGCAGTTTTGTAAAAATTACAATAGCTTGCAAACTTTTTATTACCCCAATTCTTTTCTGGACTTCGTTTTTACTATTTCAGAAAAACCGGTTCAGAATATTCTGTAGTAGATGCCGATACAGCGATGTCAATCAGTCAAACACTCTGTAAACATTTTGTAAACATTTTCAAACCCACGCCTTTTCACCGCAACAGTACATTGCCTCAAACAGTAAGGCCCTTTCTTCTCGCGTGTACACTGTGAGAACTTTCTTTATAATCACTGTTTAACTGTTAAGCGGTCGACGCACTTGAGGCCAACTAAACATATCTGATCCTGGTTTAAGTCAGTTTTATAGTCTGTTTACTTGTGTGCTCAAGAGTTATAAAAATCCTGAAATAGTCGTTAGACGAAGCCAGGTAAGTGCTCCTTGTTTTATAGTAGTTAAATAATAATTATATTTTATTAGAAATCTAGTTTCTATAACAAACTTTGCTTAGTTTGGGGCTAAAAAGAGTTGTGTACAATGTCCAATGTGTTGATATAGGTAGGTACCTCATAATTATAATTTCCTTAAGTATTTGTGTCTCTATCGATCTATCATCATCATAAATGATGATATATAACTATATCACAGATGATATAATACTTTATCTACTATGCCTAACATGCTTTTAAAAAAAAAAAAAGATTTATTTTTTATAGGCGTCATGGCTCAGTCGGTAGTAGCTCTGCTTTTCGTGCTGTGGGTCGTGGGTTCGATTCCCACCGAGAACAAACATTTTTGTGTGTTGTAAACATAGATGTTTGTTCTGTGTCTGGGTGTTTCTATGTATTATAAGCATGTATTTACAAAAAAAATGTATGTATGTATTCTATCAGCCATCTAGTTTCCATAGTACAAGCTTTGCTTAGTTTGGGACTAGAAGGCGTTGTGTGAAGTGTCCGTGAATATTTATTTATTTATTATAATAGACATATTCATAGCAAAGTGTCATGTCAACCAAACCAGTATTAAAAAAAAACATAAATAGGTACTTCTTCATTGTTGAAATAAATACCCATAATTACAACTTCCCACAGTCAGAGCTCATAATAAAACTGTCGTCATTTTTAAACTCACTAATGAGTAATATTCATAATATTGTACTAAGTCTAAAAGAGTCTTGTTAGGTCCACATACAGGGTGTTGCTTTAAAAGCGGCTCTATTAAATTTTAACGCTGTGGTACAGGTCAGAAGCGGAAGTTATATTTTTTTATCTTATATTTTGGTAACAATTTTACTGACTGTTACTTTACTAGAGTCTGCGATAAATATATTTTTGCAATTTATTAACGGACAAATAATGCTTTCTTTGTATTGTAATTCTAACAAAGTACTTAAAAATACTTTTAATTTTGTTATAAAATAAAAATGCACTGCCAGGTAATTCCAAATCAATATGTGTTACAAATAAATTATTTTTGTTTTATTTCTTTCTTTCTTTCGTTTTTTGATTCTTTCCTTCTTTTTTTTTGTTCTAAATCGCTATTCAGTTGTTATTTGGGGCACATCCAGTTAGCGCATTACTCCGCAAAAGCCTCACATGTAGCCCTGTGAATGCACAAAGCAGAATAATAATCATGAGGCAGTCCGCAATTAAAAAATTTAAGGCACTTTGTCGCCGGCCTTTGCCTTCCACATGTAAGTTTACCTTTCATACATTTTACTCCCAGTAATTATATTTTATGAAGGAAAAATCAAGGTTTTTAATGATGTCATCATTTTTAAAATCATCACACCATGTATGCAGCGAATTCTCGTAGTTTACCCATTTTACTGCACTTGATTGGTAATATTTAATTTGAAATATGCGGAATTCAACTTAATTTAAAATTCTTCTTTTCGGGAAATAAATTTTACCGCGTGATTTACTCATCCCAATAGTGATTGTGATGAATGTCAATAACTCACCGGTCGGAGACATTTATGTGCGCCCTTCGCTACATTTCCACACTTTATCGCTTGTACGGTTGCTGACAAATAAAATGGCGATGACACCACTTTATAGGACACCCTGTAGACAGATTTGTGTACACCTATCGAAGTGACACGCCTATCTGTGTTCGCGACTCAACAATAAAACTTTATTACTTATTTTCGTGAGTTCTATAGCATTTTTATGTAGGTCGATGGTGCCAACCTAAAAATAATTTCATAATAAAAGAAACAATAAATTACACACCTAGGGACTTTGATAGTAACGCGTTAAAATTGTCAATTAATTGAAATAAATTATTACGTATTAAAGTTATTTTTGGACGAAAATATAAATAAATGTTCAGCAGAATCAAATAAAAAGCATCTCATTCAGAGAGCACACTTTTCGATTTCAAACATTCTATCAACCATAAAACTAGTTTAAATAAACATAGATTAGTATACTACAACAGAGGTGTCAGTTCGCAGAATTTGAGAATAAAGCGATCGCGTTTTGCAATGGATAGTAGTACTCGGAAACGCGTTACGATCTCACAGCTAGACGGATGCAGTGATGCCAGCTTAGCTGCTTTATAGCTAGATCCATCTATTTTTGGGTGTCAGACAGGTACAATATTTGAAAGTTATAGTATTTCTAGCTATATTTTACATGATATCCTAGGTAGGTCACCTGAGAGGCTAATATAATATATGGCTACCTACTTCTATCGAACACAGTCTTTGACTAAAACTAGTAATATAGGAACTTTTAAACTGAGAGCCGTTGCTGAGTGGCTAAGAGCTGTAAGATCAAAAGCAGTTTAAACTGTGGGTTTCGTTAACTACGATTACATTTGATCGATGGATTAATCTACTGTCATCTGTGTCAGTTTAAGCTACCCATGGTCGATTAACTACCATTGATCTTATGAAATAATTGGAGACTGGATGTTAAACTCTATTTCGTGGTTTAAACCACTATTGATTTTACGGCCCTAAGTAACATTTAATTTTAGCTTTTAGCAATTTTTTAGGTAAAACTAGCAATTTAGAAACTTTTGCAAGATATTTAGCTACTATCTAAAGCTAGCAGTTGGCAGCACTGGACGGATGCTCCATCCCTCTCTTTATTATTCCAATAACAATCCGTAATGAGTGCTCTGGTCAAACGTAAATAGCAACTTCATACATTTTGAATGATGCCAATGTAAACTCTGTTCTATGCACTACTCTATGGATTTTAGGGTTGCCAATATTAGTTTTGTATAAAATTATACTGTTTGATTATTTTAATTATTTAATGGGTGTGCTTTGGTATTTTTATGAAGGAAATAGTTATTACGTATCTAAAAGTAATATTTGTGTGCATTGCAGAGTAAATCACAATATTGTTCGGAGCTAAAATCAGTTTATTGTTTCAAAACATTTTGAAACTATAAACCTTTTGGTTTGCTTCTTTTAAAAACACATTTTATTTTTAGTGTTTACTAGAAAAAAAAAAACTATACCAACTTACTTTACTTTTGTCTGAGAGAACTGCTTAAATCCCATTATATTAAGTAACTTACGTCAAACAAAATGGGTTAATATTGGTTGACCTCATGCTGGCTTGTCCCCGATGTTGATTACCGACTAGTTACTACGACGTCATTGGACGGTACAACCAGCATACAAAAGTATTACTCCTGGGTGTTTCAGACATTTTCGGTCTTATTCCAGAACGGGGACTAAAGAAAGTCACGGTTTAAACCGTGACGTTGACGTTCAAACCTTGACTTTCTTTAGTCTTCGTTCTGAAATAAGACCGTAACAATCTGTCTTATTAAAAATTAGAGTTGATAGTATGTCGTGAAAACCACAGCTCAATAAACTATTTCACTTCTGATTTCCACAACGTCGCGTATCAACCCTATGTGTCGCGTCGGTGAGATCAAAGAAACACCTCGTATACGTTTACATTGTAACCTCTGTGGACCTGTTTACTGACTAGACTACTGACCTGTGGTCATTGCGTGACTTGTGAACCGATTGTCATTGATTTTTCTCATAGTAATTACACGGCGACACTTTTACACTTGACAATTCGGTGTAGAAATAATTTGCATAATATATTTTCAGAGCTCGTCTTCTTTTGAAATCTAAACGTCTGATTGTTATTAAGGCGTATGTAAAAGGCAGACAGGCTCTCGCTCGCACATATCAACATTTTTGAAGATATATAATATAACTAAATGTAATTATTTTATGTGAAATTGTAGAGCTTCAGGGTTGAGAAAATAACAATGCAAAGGTTATGTAAAAATATCACATTGATCCAAACAAGTTTTCCGGCTAAAAAACTTATACCAATGCGATAAATTAAAGGGCACATTTTTGGATTAGAAAACTTGTTTGGATCAATGTGATATTTTTACTGAACTTTTGCATTGTTATTCGCTCAACCCTGAAGCTCTGCAATTTGACATAATTACATTTAGTTATATTATATCTTCAAAAATGTTATAATGTGCGAGCGAGAGGGTTGTCTGCCTTTTACATACGCCTTAAGTATGTTTTTAAGAGTCACATGCTCGAAATGAAAATAAAAAGAGGGCGGTCCAAAGCAGATACTCACCTTGTATAATAATTGTAGTGTATGTAGGTAATATTTGTAGTTTTAATATAAGATTTCATAGTTTTTCAAATCTTCAAAGAAGCAATTATTTTAACAACTGCATAAACATACTAATCAAACGAATAATAGAAATAAACTAATAATAAAAATATTATTAGCCCGCGATAGTCAGACATAATAACAATAACTACTTTGATCTACTGTCATAAAAATGACAGGATACTTAAAAGCACTATGTAGCGGCGGTGACAATTTGACAGGTTTTTTGCGTTATTAAAAATTGATATTAGATATGATAAATTGTATTTTTCAGTAATAAGTGATGGTCTGTGCTGTCATTTCACTGGAAATCTAGTTTTTTTTTTTTCATTTATTGTTTTAAAAATACATAATAACTTATGTATTATAGCACTAAGATTATTGTACTATAGCACTAAGGAAACCACAAGGTTTATAGGAATAATGCTACATGAGTCTTAGCGTCGATAGCCTTACATTAGGTAGGTATAGCTACTAGGTTAGATAGGTATGGGTAGGTAGCTGTAAGTAGGATCTAGTGCATAAAAAAGTGTTTAACAAAGTTAGTTAATTTTTAAGACCTACCATAACTTATTTTAAAAGTTTAGTCAGCTAGTTAAATAGTAGAAAGCATTAAGGTAATGACAGCATTTTTGTCACATGAGAATAATCATATCTATTACAAGATTATGATAATTTCTATAGTAATGCCGACGATTAAAGAATTAAATTAATTTACAGAGGAGTCTAAATCGAGAGGTAACAAGATTCCATGAATAAATAAACGAAAAACTGTAATTTATTACGCTGACCACAAAATCAATTGGAAATTACAAAATTCAATATTAGAAAAATGGTAATCGAAAACTCTAGACACGATTATTTCGTAATGATTTTTATAAAACGCTATTCCGAAGCAATCAGAGAAGCGATTACTACGTTTGTACAAGAAAATGAAGTTGAGCGATTAAGATAACAGTAATACAAGTAGGTAACTGTACACTTCACTTTAATCTCACTGTTTGTTCATCGGATGGCTGTTTGAAATGCTTTTTGATTCGTTGAAATAGAAAAGATTGGCGGAGTTGGAATACTACACAAATAGACGGAAATAATTCGTCGGCTACCTGTGGACAAAAGTTGGAACATTTTTATTTCATTTCCTCGTTCTAAAAATCTCAAGGCGACTTTAGAACAGTATTGAGTGAGTAAAAAAATAATAGAAAAAAAATAAAAAAAAAAGACTTACCTGCAAAAACACAAACAGAACAGTTTTCTTTTTTTTTTCATGATGAAATACATTTTTAACCTAAGGATTATAAACATGACAATACCAATGGCGCATTGCAGCCTTATCATGTAAGGTGCATTGGGGTAATTCCCAAAATGGGTATATTCCGAAAATCCATAAAATCTAGTAACATAATGCGATTTATTTTCCTGTTGGCAACATTGGTCTAGACGCCATCTTATTTGGCATCGCCGTGACAGTCCTATATATCCTCGTGCCAACGGGAAAATATCGCATTATGTTACTAGATTTATGGATTTTCGGAATATACCCATTTTCGAAATTACCCCAATGCACCTTACGGTAATTTTTACCAGACAACCGAGATGATCTTTTTCCGTTTAAAAATAACATGGATGTCCAATGATTTTTTCTCAAAATTAAAAGAAAAACAAAAGTCACAATCACAATAGAGAGGAGATCGTAAATCTGTCAGTGAAACTGAATTAAATTCTATACCGCTCTGAAGTTCCGAATGAAATAAACGTCGTGGTGACAGACAAATATCTTATTATCGTTACGGGTTAAGACGACACGATGGCTCAATTTGAAAATGAATTTGTAGTGGTCCAATTTATTTTTGAAACCTAATAGTTTTTGAAAATAACACTGTTACGATTAAGATGGCCTCACCAGAGATACAAAAAACATTATACAAAACAACCATATTTTTTTTAAGGAAATATAATAGTTACCTACTGTTAGAATAAATAAATAAAATAAATTAATATTCACGGACATTCAACACAACGCCTTCTAGTCTCAAACTAAGAAAAGCTTGTACTAGGGGAACTAAATGGCTGATAGAATACATACATACATATTTTTTTTGTAAATACATACTTATAATACATAGAACACCCAGAACAAACATCTATGTTTATAACACACAAATGTTTGTTCTCGGTGGGGATCGAACCCACGACCCACAGCACGGAAGGCAGAGCTACTACCGACTGAGCCTGTCAATAATAGTTAATTAGAGTAATATTCAATTAGAATTAGAATAATATAATAGTTACTATAAGTTACTATTAGAAAGATAATACCTAGTTGGTTTTAGACTTAAGGCAGTGAAAATATCAATAAAAACATCTATAAAAACTTGTATATCTTGGAAACCAGGAAAGATATGTTATTTTTTAAAATTTTGAGCTTCTTTTAATGTTTTCCTTTTCATTTAGAAAATATCACTTTTGCATTACGTGAGAAAGTGGACTTATGTAACGCACCTTAACAGTTACTTTGTACAAAATAATGCACTCGTAGTTGAGCGATAGTCAACTCTGACGTCTATTACATAAATCGACGCTGAGATCATTGTGAAAATGTTGATGACCACTGCCGATGGATGTATGGTGCCTTCGAGTAATAACTGTGGTGCACTTTACAAGCGCAAGCATTTTGTAAAAAAGTAAATAATTTATAATGTTGTTTGGGAAAACTGTGCAATGTCTGTTCTTGAAGCGGAATGGTTTTTTTTTATTCTAGAGTCTCTCAATATGCTTGTTAAAAAGGTTCGACGGTCTGTTATTATTTGACCAACATAAAAAGTGTAAGGAAATAAATATTTGAATTTGATATACTATATTTTATTTTTAGTGATCTTAAATGTGTGCTAGTTTTTTTACGTAAAAAATAAATAATATGATTTGGTACCTAATTTAATTTAAAGTTAGTATAGTCACAGGTCATAAGTAAAGTAGTTGTTTGCAAAATTAACAAAATTTAAACTAGCTTTCGCTTATGACTTGTACAGTAGCTCTTTGTTGTACGTTTTCTTTTGTGGTCACTCTATTGTGACATGTTTATTTCTATTGCGTTTGAGTATTAGAAAAATAATATCAATTGATAGAGCTGCTAACTTATTTACAATTATTATTGTGAAATATTCTTCAAAATTGGACCGAGTTGTGAATTAAATGTTATTGTTTTCGTTGACAAAAATATCACGGGAATAACCAATACGCGCGATTGAGATATCCGCATTTATTTTTATTTTTAATTTTCTTTTTTTCTATCATAGTTTTTTATTGCTGAGCGTTTGGCTGCCAGTTCACTTTTTTTTTTTTTTTGTTGACTACGTATCGTAACTTAATACTTACGTATAACTAGTAACTATCCAGTAAAATTATATAAAAAGTTAGTCTCAAGCACCCCTTTCGTTTTCCCCTTAAATAGGACCATGATGATGAAAAATGTCCTTTGGGTTTTCCCTTTAAATGGAATCATGATGATGACTCTTTAGAAGACCACCCAACAGAAGATAAATTGTGTAAAATCCTAAAAATAAAGCTGTGTAAAATAAGGAAAGAATTGACTTCTTTTGTGAAAGTACAAAACGCATCACGATATTTATGTTCATCCCGGGAATGCTCGCTGGATCACGTTTCAACCGTTTATATTTTGATGAATTTGTGTTACGTGAATGCACCTATTATTTACCTTCAGTAGTAGTTACGTCTTATATTCCAATATATTTTATTGTTCAACTGTCTTGTCAAAATAGATAAATATAATATTTTTTTTGAGGTTATACTTCTAATGCGACTTCCAACAATACTGTGCAACCGTTTAACGCTATTACAGATGAGCTACTAGTTACTATTACACTTACATTTTGCTCTACCAAAAAAGTCAAAACGCTTCGATAGCGCGTTCTAGGATTCGGACAAACTTAGCAGCGCCATCTAGTTCTGAAATTAGAACTAGATGGCGACTAGACTAGAACCTTTTCTAACTAAATAAGTACTGCATATTGATTAAGTACATAAAAATAAATACTAAATTAATTTCACATTAAACACATAGCGAGAGTGAATGCGTGGCACTCGAAGTATAACTTCTTCTGCGCGTAGGGACTCCACGCACTGGTTTTTTTTTAATGGGACAAATTGGTGCCAATTGTGCTATCTCTCTAATACTGCTTAATATTAGTCATATAATAGTACAAGTGGTCTGCGGGCCTAGGATTTTTCGCGTTTTGTCGACTACATTACCACAGATAATGTTTAAAAACTGGTGCAAAATGCTTACATTTTGACAGAACGAAATGACAAATAATATATCTCGCGTGCGCATCCTAGGCCTGCAGGTGGAAAAAAAAGGTTTTGTGAAAAAAGGTTGAACCTGCGAAAACATTTTCAAACAGAAGCATTCGACAGCATTCACACAGCATTCGAAATAACAAAAGTCAAAATAAAGTTGAAAGAAATTCATTAGCCTTTCGCAAAAACACTGTCACAAAAGAAAAAAAAACAGTTACTTTTCAAATTCCATTTTTAAAAGAAAAGCCCGATTCAGCCCGCACTCGACCACGCTCTATTCAGAAACAAGTTATTAAATAAATTAACCGCAAGTTTCCGGAAAAGGAAAAACTAAGCGCCGTGGAATAAAGGCAAACATCCATCAAAGCAGAGAGAAGAAGAAAAAAATACAGTAAAAAAAAACAAAAAAAACTGCTAGTAATGATTTTTTATAAATAAAATTTAATGAAAAAATCTAAACTATTTTCGATTGTCGATATGACTGTAGGTAAACAATTATAACTTGAAGGAACTTCTTAGAAGATACTTAAGCATATAGAGGGTTTTTTAGAAAGTGGTTTTGTGCTTCTGTGGTTATAGGCCTTCACTGCGGTACTTTCAATTGGAACAGATAGCTAGTAATTCCTTAAAACCCAAATGTTCAGTGCTTTAGTGCCATTATTCACCACTGAATGCGAACCTAGTCTGCGGCGAAGAAAGCCCGCAAAAATAATTGGAAAGTGACGAGAATAACTAAAAGTAGTGATGGGAAATCTATCGATAAATGGAAAATAAATTTATCGATGTTTTCCTTGAAAGTATTCATCAAACGAATACTTTCTCTACTTAGAAGGTACACCACAGCAAGATATATAAAACATTGTTTTGTACTTTCAATACACATGGTCATGATCTCTGGGGGCTAGTACGGAATTAGCATAGTAGCAATGAATAAAAAGTAGGTATTTCTTCCATGTCATAAGCCACAAGTTGTTTTGTTCGATATCCCTATTTGGTTTTCTGTCAACAAAATCATTACATAGTGTCGATTACTTAAAAAGAATGGATAAAAAAGTATGTATGTATTCTATCAGCAATCTAGTTCCCATAGTACAAGCTTTGCTTAGTTTGGGACTAGAAGGCGTTATGTTGAATGTCCGTTAATATTTATTTATTTATTTATTACTTAGGTTATTTTTCTTAACTAATCTAATTTGATAACTCTAAAATTATAACAATTTTCTTTTCAATATATTATGAAAAAAGGGTGGTAACATTTCCAGTGATGTCTGCCACTTAAAACAAAAAAGACTTGGCAAAAGGACAAGCCTCCAGTGCCAGAACAAAATTAAAAAAAAAAAAAAAAAAAAAATCTGTCACTTTAGGTTAATTTAGAAAAAAATAACAAAGGAATGAACACTACTGTCATTGCACGTGTTCTGACCCCTATAACACAGTTTTTATAACTAGCTCAGGAGCCTATGGATTCAATACTTTATCTCCAAACATGAGTAGATCAATACAACTTTTTATACTTTACTTCTGCATAACGTTTTACTACGATAAAAAAAATTCCCAGTTCCCTCTATCGATACAGGACATCACTAGTGCCGAGAACGCGGCCCAGATTCCCGACTTTTCATCACTCCTTGCCTTCCCGGGCGCCATTGTGTCCGTGGGAACCTTTATTGCCGCCATAGAAAACTGTGAATGCGCTAAGAAAAGCGTTTGTGTGCGCGCGCATGAATGGGTACAAAGAGCCGTGTGATTCTGTATTTCAGGATTCTTTTCAGGGATTTTCCGATTGGGGGATGTTTATTGGCTGGCTTTGTTTTGTTCACGTTACGGGCATTCTTTTCAGAACGTTGATAAATTAATTTTGTGTAGATAATATACGCACGTAGACGTACGTATATAACATAATGTTAGTATAGTTGTGATTTATATTTTATTTAAGCCTTTTGTTCTGAACTTTTTTTTGTAATAAAAGAGGAAAAAAAAAAAGTTCAGAACAAAAGGCTTAAATAAATAAAAAGTTGTAATTTATATATTCTCTGTTCAATTAATGAAAGTATTTCAAAGTCTAGGCTAGGCAGTGTAGGTCTACGCTCTTTCGAAGTCACAGCGTTACTGCGCAGTGTAGAACAAACGTCACTACCGAATCTTCGGTAGTCATTATTCACAGTAGAGACCCTGCGGCCCTAAGATGCGCACCGCGAGATATTTGTCATGTCGTTCTGTCAAAATGTAAGCATTTTGTACCAGTTTAGGAACTATTGCATTATCTGTGGTAATGTTGTCGAGAAACCGCGCCTATGAATTTTATTTTCAACTTTTGACATTTCTGCATGACTATTATCTCGTCCTCAGAGAGGTACGACGACTAAGAAGTGTCAAAAGTGTACAATAAGGCGCGTTTTGTCGACACCATTAGGTACCACAGATAATGCAATGGTTCCTAAACTGGTACAAAATGCTTACATTTTGACAGAACGACATGACAAATATCTCGCGGTGCGCATCTTAGGCCCGCAGGATATCTTACTTATCATGTAGTTTGTTGTACTACACGGAATAATCATCATCATTTACAAAGCACGATTTCACCTTTGTAGCAGTAGCGACATAATAGATACAGGGTGTAAAAGACAGGTAGACATTAGGTAGCAAGTTTTATTTATTTTACAACAATAAACCAAATCTGAATATGTTTATTTGTATAATTATAATGCAGTACATAGTTTCTAGTTAATTTATAAGTTTTTTGTTGTTTCTGTAATACGTGATCTGAATCTGAAAAGTGATTATCTCTAGTTATAATAATACACCTACATATTTATTTACTTTTAGTTTTCCACATTTATAGTGCTCTTAGCACTATAAATGTGGAAAACTCTTAAAGATCTAGGTGAGTACAATTATTATTTATTTAAATTTTTCTTGTATGGAAATATCGTGTTATTCTAAAAACCACATACCTGTATATTAAAATACAATAAAAAAAAATCTTTGTTTGTATCAGCTCTGGGCATTGTCACGTTAGTTTCTGGCACTATTGCACTGGGTGAAAAAATTTACATGACACTTTTTTCACCTTGTACAATAGTGATATTAATTCAAGCTCTCAACTGCAATGTTTATACTAAACACTTACTTTTAATATCTTTATGTAAAAGTAGTTTTATATTTTGATTGCGGTAATACCCAAGTGAAGTAATGAGGACATTTTATGAGCTTTTAGAATACTTGTATACTTTAAGCTCGGGTTTCAGAGATAAGATAAGAAAAGTTTAGTATCACTATAATAACTACTATAGGTTGGGTTAGTAGTAAATTAATTACGTGACTAAAAAAACTCAGCATAATACCTCGTAGTACCTAACGCTGATTTAAAATGAATCGATACTGAAACACTATTATAAAACTATGATAAAAACAACGCGTATAACATAAACATTTTTAATAAATAATATTACGTAGAACCATAATAAGGCGTATGTATAACGCAGACAACCCTCTCGCTCGCACATTTCAACATTTTTGAAGATATTTATAACTAAATGTAATTATGTGGATCAATGAACAAATCTGAACCTTTGCATTGTTATTCTCTCGACCCTGAATGTCTGCAATTTCACGTAATTACGTTTAGTTATATTATATCTTCAAAAATGTTGAAATGTGCGAGCGAGAGAGTTGTCTGCCTTATATATACGCCTTAATATGTTTTGTTCGACACATAACCGAAACCGAATGTTTCAAGGTCAAAGATTTTTTATATTTTGAAAAGGGATTTTTGTGTACAGAAATAAGGTACCTATGCCTACTTACCTACTAACTCACTTAGAATAGCCAACGGTACTTTCTCGTTCCTCTAAAACATACTAAAAAGTACTTACTAATTTCGAAATTCCTATCACAGCTCGCAATAAAGCCAAACTGGAAACTGAATTAGTCCGAGCGAAGCTCATTCATCTATACAATCCATAGCCAATGAGAAAAGGCAGATAAAAAAAAAACTTAGACCAGAAAAAATTTACTAGTCGCTACATAGTCAATTAATTTTCCGTTTTTTTAGGATTACTAGGTACTCAATAATCCTAGCTTTAAGCTGGGTTAATAAAAAAAAATACTTTTTTGTAATAAAATTAAAAAATAAGAGACGTAGACTAAAGTATTATCAACTAGGTGTGCCCGCGACTTCGCCCGCGTGGAATAGTGTCTTTGGGTAGCATAGATTTTACAAACCTTGGTTTTATATCGAATCAACAGCTTAAAAATAAGTTTCAAGCTTCTAGCTCTAAAAATGACGATACTTACATACAACTTTCACCCCCCTTTCAACCCTCTTACAACTCTTTTTTCGCATTAAAATGTAGCCTATGTCCTTTCTCAGGCTCTAGACTATCTGAATACCAAATTTCATTAAAATCGGTTCAGTAGTTTTGGCGTGAAACCGAAACAGACAGAGTTACTTTCGCATTTATGATATTAGTAAGGATTATAACACTTGAAAACCGACACAGATTCGCAATCGACTTTCTGATTTATCGATTACTATACTGACAGCACTATTAGTCGATGATTGGCGTGCTGCCATCATCGATATTTAGTTCCACTACCATACATCACTAGGGTCTTCCACACTTGACTTGAGCATACATTAGGGCCATGGACTACTCACACTCGTCACAAAGTTTTCAACTCAGTGACAGCTAACTGTACCTACAGTCACTCGCTACGAAAGAAAAAACATGTGCGTGCAGTCCCTACGCGCGGGAGAAGTTATACTTCGAGTGCCACGCTTTCACTCTCGCTCTGTGTTTAATGTGAAATTAATTTAGTATTTTATTTTATGTACTTAACCAATATGCAGTACTAAATTATCACTTCAAAATAAAAAGTAAAAAGTTGCATGAACACTGCCATCTATTATATTTTGATTGTAGCGTATTAGTCTCTTTCCATTCCCCCCGCTGTCAGTTGGAAGTCGTTAATCTTCAAAAACACGGGCGGTCAAATGCTGAATTGCTGAACACTGCCATCTATTTTAATTGTAGCATTTGTAGCGTATTAGCCTCTGTCTCTTTCTATTCGGGGGGAATAGAAAGAGACAGAGACTATGTTCTCCCGTAACGCAACGTTGTTGGAAGTCGCATTAGACGTATAACTTAAAAAACAAAATCTTTGTTGGCAAGTGGATATGACGAGTTACCCATACTCCCATACGAAGAAATTCTCATTCTGAGGAGTTTTACCAATCTGCCTATGGTAGTTTTACCCACCTGTCTAAGGTATAAGAAGCTCAACTACAAAGCACAAGTCCAATGACGAGACTCAATTTAATTTTGAGGTATTTTTTTGTTTCGCTTCCAAATAACTTTGTATTGAAAGTTGATGGTTGTTACTGCATGCTGCCAGCAAGTGTGGACGACTCATACACGTACCATTACGTGTTCCGTAAACGGGCAAATTAAAAGCACGACTTGAAGTTATCTTAACTAGAATTTTAATAGCACACACATTGCCTAACCAAAATGGCTGATAATTGAAACGTAATTCATATTACATCGGTTATTAACACTTGCTAATGAATACCGAACTTAACGCAAAAAGTGTTAAGATTATCAAAAATTATTAATTAAAAATATTTTTGTTGAATTTTATTGTAAACCAAAATTGGGGTTACCAGTTTTGTTTTAGGTAAATCCCAATTTCGTAAGTATTGATGTCAAAGCCATCAAAAATTTGTTATTATTGTAAAAAGACGCGAATGACGAATATATTTACTATTGTAAATATGACTTAATCAAATCGAAACGTTCTAAAAACATAGTTTAGAAAAATACTTTTAGTCTAAACACATTACAAGTAAACGCAGACAAAAATATATTTGAAATTATTTAAATATTTTTTTGCATACTAAGAATCTGTACAGAGATACGTCCGTTATAGATAAGTACAAAGGAAATAACCGACGAATCGAGGAAAATCTAAGCTACAAAGGCGTGCCCATTTCCACAGACCATTGTGTTAGAGCGCAATAGAATATACACCTGTCTCGTTCCGTTATGAACGTTTGCGGGCGATGCGCAAAAGAGATAGGCGTCACAATAGACAATTGTTATCCCTACCACTTCGTACTTCCCTAGTAAAACTGTGGGTTTTCATTTTCGCACGTAATAATGAGGTGTAAGGTTTATTTTGGTGTGTAGTAAGAGTTGCGTGACGCGGCCAATAATTTAATTCGGCTTTTATGAAAACAATGGGTTGAAAGATGCGTGCTATAAATAGATTTTTATAGCTTCAACCGGAAGTGTATTGGTGTTGCTAGTCTGGGGGCGTTTTACGAGTCATTTGAAGTGTTATTTAAATGAAAATTATAAAACGTTGCCTTAAAAAAAGAAATCTCGTTAAATTAATTAATTTCATTTAAAAAACATGTCACTAAAATTGTGTTGGAAACTAAAATATCCAAAAGTAAAAATGCAGTAGAAACTATAATCAGTGAGTTTACCATTTCACCTCAACATATTATTTTTTTAACTTTTTAATCAAAAACGTTGTCAACACATGTCCGTCACTCGTCCTCCGGTTTCTTTCACTAACTAATTGGTCTGACATCTCCCCTGAGGTGTCATAGATACAGTTTTTTAATTAAATAAAGTTTTTTTTTTCTATTCTATTGAGGGGATCTCGTTGACTCTACTAATTCTACTGAGGACGCAGTACCCGGTCGGACGTTTGACATGACCCTTTTAGAGTGAAAAAAAAAAAACGTTTGAACTGATGGTTGTGTTTAACTCAGATCAGAAAAATACTTCTAAAGCAATCCCGGAATAAAAGTAGATACCGTTTTCAGAGTAATTAGTGATTTTTCACAAATTGACATAAAGAGGGCAGGCTGACTCGCAACATTGTCAAATATGGCGACCCTGATTTATTTGTTTTTAATTTTTAAAAATAGAACGCGGAAGCGGTCCAATGAGACGCGTCCCCAACTGATTGTCAATTAGCGACATCAAACGGGCTTTTTGCGAATTAAGCGCTCGTTTGTGTTCATTTTTTGTCCGGCATCCGGCGAGTGAGGGTGTTCGATGCGTTTTTCCGTTTCGACGTTTCATTTTCATATTTCCGTTTGTCTGGACGTCGCAGGGGGGTTACAATATGGGGTGGGCTGATATGTATCAACAGTACTATTTGCCGGTGTTTTTAATTTGGATGAGTGCTTTATTTAAAGTATCTTACCTTATGTATAGGTATATATAGGTATTTGCATTATTTTGCATGTTTCATTATTGGGGCAATATATTATCTTCTATGTTATGTAGTTATATTACATACCTAGTGCATAAGTAGGTAGGTACCTAGTGCAGTGAAGGTTTTTCCACACATGGTCACATAGATACCTATATACCTAGTTATATTTTAGTCTAGGCAGAAAGTTTAGTTTGAAGAAAAGAAACTTATTTAATTATTAGCTAACATTGGACGTCTTTAGGGGAGACCTTTGCCCAGCAGTGGGAAGATTAAGGTTAAATAAAAAAAAAATTCGCTAAATAATTATAACGTAAAATAGAAAATAAATAAGTAAGTACTTACAAATATTGTACCTCATAGGTTGATTGTTTTTCTTTTTTTATGACACGTCATAAAAAAAGAAAACCAATCATCAATTGGAAATGTCTGGCCGTTTGAAAACAGTGCGTTTGGCAAACAAAACTGTGGAATAAAAAAGTAAATCGAAAGCCGGTATCGAACGCGCCTATTCGGAATGCATCCGGCAACGTCAACAAAGGGACGTTCTGTATTTGAAATAAAAAAGCGCGCGAATGCGAACGTGGGCCGCCATTAGCCGTTCCCATTTGCAGAGAATCTATAGACGGCAGGCCTCTTCAATCTATACGGTAAACAATGGTAGGGTTGTCAATGTAACCTGGTTTAAATGATTACTTATTGGCTGATTTTGGTGTTGCTCTGGCTAAAGCATTGAGCACCTTTGACTTAAATATGCCTAGACCACGTGTTTGTACCTAAAGAGAAGCATGAAACGAATGAAAGTATAACTGACTGTCTGACAGACGTAGAACTGATAAAACTTCTTTAAATATCACACTTGAAGGGTAACTTTTTTCTAAAAACCTGGTACTACCTACCAATAAGTAATTATCTACTTATCTTTTCTACCCCTTACGATGTAGGTCATGTCAGCGTACTGAAGTACCTGTTATAGGCTCATACAAGTATGTATAAAAAAACACAATAAAATACAGTAATTTGTATGTGTATTTGTCCATATTGGACTTAGAACTTGTCAGCTTGCATCAAATTTTAAGTCCTTAGTTTTTTTTTTTTTCAATTTTGTTCTGGTACTGGAGGCTTGTCCTTTTGCCAAGACTTTTTTGTTTAAGTCCTTAGTGGACTTAAAATTTGCCATGCGTATAGTCACTACCAAAAGTTTTCAATAGTCTGTAAGTATTGTGTGATACGTTATCTTTTCATCTACTGGCAACCCTATACTGAGGGCATGTGATCGAGTGTAGTTCGAGTTTTTATCACCGACTCATTAGTGCGAGTGTCTTTGTGAGGTATTGGCGCCCCATACAATAACTGAACGAATTGATTCAACATGAAAGGATTCCCACTGTATTGTAGCGAGGATAATTAAAAACGCAATGCACCTTTGATACACCTATACATACGTATTTTTAAAAGCTTTTAACGATATGAATGAAAAAAAAAAACCAGTGCGTGGAGTCCCTACGCGCGGAAGAAGTTATACTTCGAGTGCCACGCTTTCACTCTCGCTCTGTGTTTAATGTGAAATTAATTTAGTGTTTATTTTTATGTACTTAACCAAAATGCAGTACTAAATTTTCAATTCAAAATAAAAAGTAAAAAAATTCAAAAAAATTATAATGGCGTCTTGAATTTCAACTTGCGTCGGTCTGACGACTTAGTGACGATTCGGACCAAATATTTTGGGACAAATTCTCCCAATCGTCACTTTTGATTTTAATAATTTTTGTTGTGACGATTCGGAGAACATCAAATTAAGGAAGCCGTTGAGTACAGTCAGGTAAAAAAATGTTAAGCAAAATATTATTTAGCTATTTAAATTGCTTTGCGAGCGTGTGGTTACATTAAGGTGGTTCGATTTCCATACTAATTTATAAACTTCAAACGGCTATATCTCGGAAACTACTCATCCTAGAGTTCTCGTTCTAAAATCAAATGAAAGGTGTGATCAAGATCTATTTTTTTGATGACAGCTGTCAAACTTCAAACGCCCATATCTCGGAAACTACTCACCCTAGAGTTCTCGTTCCAAAACCAAATGAAAGGTGTGATCAAGATCTATTTTTTTGATGACAGCTGTCAAACTTCAAACGGCTATATCTCGGAAACTACTCACCCTAGAGATCTCGTTCCAAACCAAATGAAAGGTGTGATCAAGATCTATTTTTTTGATGACAGCTGTCAAACTTCAAACGCCCATATCTCGGAAACTACTCACCCTAGAGTTCTCGTTCCAAAACCAAATGAAAGGTGTGATCAAGATCTATTTTTTTGATGACAGCTGTCAAACTTCAAACGGCTATATCTCGGAAACTACTCACCCTAGAGATCTCGTTCCAAACCAAATGAAAGGTGTGATCAAGATCTATTTTTTTGATGACAGCTGTCAAACTTCAAACGGCTATATCTCGGAAACTACTCACCCTAGAGATCTCGTTCCAAACCAAATGAAAGGTGTGATCAAGATCTATTTTTTTGATGACAGCTGTCCAACTTCAAACGCCCATATCTCGGAAACTACTCACCCTAGAGATCTCGTTCCAAAACCAAATGAAAGGTGTGATCAAGATCTATTTTTTTGATGACAGCTGTCAAACTTCAAACGCCCATATCTCGGAAACTACTCACCCTAGAGTTCTCGTTCCAAAACCAAATGAAAGGTGTGATCAAGATCTATTTTTTTGATGACAGCTGTCAAACTTCAAACGGCTATATCTCGGAAACTACTCACCTTAGAGATCTCGTTCCAAAACCAAATGAAAGGTGTGATCAAGATCTATTTTTTTGATGACAGCTGTCAAACTTCAAACGGCTATATCTCGGAAACTACTCACCCTAGAGATCTCGTTCCAAAACCAAATGAAAGGTGTGATCAAGATCTATTTTTTTGATGACAACTGTCAAACTTCAAACGCCCATATCTCGGAAACTACTCACCCTAGAGTTCTCGTTCCAAAACCAAATGAAAGGTGTGATCAAGATCTACATTTTTGATGACAGCTGTCAAACTTCAAACGGCTATATCTCGGAAACTACTCACCCTAGAGATCTCGTTCCAAAACCAAATGAAAAGTGTGATCAAGATCTATTTTTTTGATGACAGCTGTCAAACTTCAAACGTTTATCAAAAATATAGATTTTGATCACCCCTTTCATTTGGTTTTAGAACGAGAACTCTAGGATGAGTAGTTTCCGAGATATAGCCGTTTGAAGTTTGACAGCTGTCATCAAAAAGTTAGATCTTGATCACACCTTTCATTTAGTTTTGGAACGAAAACTCTAGGATGAGTAGTTTCCGAGATATAGCCGTTTGAAGTTTGACAGCTGTCATCAAAAAGTTAGATCTTGATCACACCTTTCATTTGGTTTTGGAACGAGATCTCTAGGGTGAGTAGTTTCCGAGATATAGCCGTTTGAAGTTTGACAGCTGTCATCAAAAAAATAGATCTTGATCACACCTTTCATTTGATTTTAGAACGAGAACTCTAGGATGAGTAGTTTCCGAGATATAGCCGTTTGAAATTTGACAGCTGTCATCAAAAAGTTAGATCTTGATCACACCTTTCATTTGGTTTTGGAACGAGAACTCTAGGGTGAGTAGTTTCCGAGATATAGCCGTTTGAAGTTTGACAGCTGTCATCAAAAATGTAGATCTTGATCACACCTTTCATTTGGTTTTGGAACGAGAACTCTAGGATGAGTAGTTTCCGAGATATAGCCGTTTGAAGTTTGACAGCTGTCATCAAAAAGTTAGATTTTGATCACACCTTTCATTTGGTTTTGGAACGAGATTTCTAGGGTGAGTAGTTTCCGAGATATAGCCGTTTGAAGTTTGACAGCTGTCATCAAAAAAATAGATCTTGATCACACCTTTCATTTGATTTTAGAACGAGAACTCTAGGGTGAGTAGTTTCCGAGATATAGCCGTTTGAAGTTTGACAGCTGTCTTCAAACATTTAGATCTTGATCACACCTTTCATTTGGTTTTGGAACGAGAACTCTAGGGTGAGTAGTTTCCGAGATATGGGCGTTTGAAGTTTGACAGCTGTCATCAAAAAAATAGATCTTGATTTAAAGTTCTATGATTCAAGAAATAAATAAAAATTGCTTGTTAGGTATAATAATATAATTTCCCCCAAATTGGTAAAATAAATTAATATGGAAATCGAACCACCTTAATAGCTATATCACATTTTGCTTAAAAATTGTTTACCTGACTGTACAATGCAGCTATTTTTAAAGTTGTCCGAATCGTCACAACAAAAATTATTAAAATCAAAAGTGACGATTGGGAGAATTTGTCCCAAAATATTTGGTCCGAATCGTCACTAAGTCGGTCTGACCGCAGTCCGACAGTATCACTGTTCGGCCAACTAGCTCTGCTGCTGATGGTTGAAATTACGGCTATGTGTCTTTTTCTTTTGTTTAACTAATATTTGTAATAGATACAATAATTATTAATGAAGAGTATTTTTTTATTTCGGAAGTAGGTATGTAAATATATTCCTACATTAGAAATAGTGGCTGATGTGATGAACTATTAGCACTGCTAAATGTGATAAAAGAACAAAATCTTCTATGGTAGGTGCCAAATAACACCGCAATACAGGTCATTCACCCACCTTCACCACGATGTCACAAAACTCAATTTATGAATTGCTAATTCTGTCGCTTTCCATACAAACCTGTCGCTAAGACGGTAAAACACAACAATTTGTTTCGTATCAGATAGGTAAGTAGGTAATCTATATGAATGAGTAATCCACTTTATCTACTAATTAGGTTAAAAAGTACCAATACCGTTTATCTATTCTCAAAAAAACTCTAACAAAGGTCACTTTAAAGGTCTTATCGAAACAAGGACTCGGAGACGGAACAATCCAATGCAAATTCAATTTAAAAGGGTGAACAAAACTTGCAGAGAGACGATGAATAATTCGTCTAGGGGTGAACTTCCTATTGGCAATTATTCGATTTGCTCTTTCTTAAAGGAAAACAACAATGTTTATTTGAACATTAGGTTTTAAAAGTAACACAGAAAAGAAAACCAGTTACATACATAACTATGTTACGGTATTGATGAGGGCATTTTTGAATTTTGGCAAATGAAGAAACAAGCAAGTGATAAAACACTACTTGTTGACTCCAATAAACTTAGGCCGTTACATTGATTGAAGAGGTAGGTACAGCGGCAGCAGGCAACCTATGCCTACACTTAACGGGACTGTAGTGCCTTGGATAAGGTTTAGATGGAATGGGCTTGCCCAGCACCTATACCATCCTCTCAGCCTAGTCAACCATATCCACAGGAAAGACATCGTCAATACGTAAGGAGCTGACTAAGCCGCCGGTTTCCTATGCTCCAATAACTCCAATAACAAAGCTTAAAAGTGAAACATCGCAAGATTTACCAAGTTAGCGATATTTCATTATAATAACTTACAATACACCCGTAAACTTATCAGTCGACGTGCAATAAAACCGTCAGCATTCACAGTCTCAGAGGCGGACGTTTCTAAACGAACTGTCAACGCCATCTAGGGACAGAAATGGGACAACTGTCCGCGGTGCAAATGTAGAGCCGAGTGAATGCGTGACCCGACTTGGCATGCAAAGCATTTGAAGACAAGTGAAAAGGTTTACGCTACTTTGCAACGGATTGGTATTCCACGTCTTGCAAAGAAGCAATGAAAAACACCGGACCCTTAACGGTAGCCTTGTGAGAAAAAGTGATATCATTATGAACACTAAAGACGTTAGTACTAGTATAGTATTATATAATCTGTGACGTTAGTAACTTTCATTGTATTTTTTAGGGATGTCCTAAAAACGATGACTCGTGTGATAAAGGTCTTAATGATTGTGTGAATGATTGTGATAAAGGTCTTAAAAAATTCCCGATAATGATAATGTTTCATGCCTCTCTCTAGGGTTAATTTAAACTGTTAATTTTATTATAATAACTATAGCTATCAATAATCTTCAGAAAACCTTATAATAAGCAGAGATAACGAAGTTTTGCTTTAGTCAATGTCTAAATTCTGGTCTACTATAGTGTCATTTTAAATTAGTTTCTAAGGGCCGGTTTTTTGATACCTAGTTAACTCAACTAATGGTTAAATTTGGTCCAAGTTTGAGAGTTCGATGATACAAATTTTACCATTAGTTGAGTTAACTAGGTATCAAAAAAACCGGCCCTAAGACCGCTAATAGACGTTCGCCTTTTTTTAGAAAACATTACCTACGCTACCGTAGCGGTACAAAGTAGCCTTTGGAAGCGTGACCGGGCATGCAAAGTACGACTGGTAACAAAGTGACTCTCAATTCTAATTGGGTGTTTCCCCGACTTCGGGATCCAGGTTGAACAATCTGAAGGGTGATTCAAAAAGGTTTTGTTACTTTGTTGTTTGCCAAAAGGGTTTTGTCAATTTAATTCTTGTCCGTGGCAGTGTACAACTGCCAACTGTAAGGTTAGGTTTCTTCTTCTCTTCTATATGGCCTCTGTCCGTCATTTCGACAGACAACTTTGCCAGTGTCAAGTGAAATATTTGAAATATTATCAATATTCCAGTCATTCGTCAAGTCGGCTGTCGTTTGTTCTGAAAGGAAAATGGTGGAATTTTCCCTTCAAAACTTGAAAACGAAACACTTTTATTCCACTAGGTTAGGTTTAATTACAGCGGTCATATTATGTAACGTATGTACCTAAGAGTAGGTACATAATGCATTGAAGTTCTACTAGGTATGTCTTAAATTATGAAAATCACCTACTCTGTGATAGTTTAAGTATCTATTTATCATGAAAACGGTGAAATCGTCACAATAATCCGTAAGGCATTTGTCACAGTCGAAGTTAATCCAGTGAAACCACAGTAACTTGGCACAGTCCATAATGAGGTCAAAGTTCTATTCGTTTTCAGGAATATGACAGGTGATGATAGTCGGGATTTTAACTCTCACGAATATTTTAAAAGTATTTTTTTGTTTTTTTTGGACATCTAAAATAGAAAACATTGGCACACAAAAAGAAAATATTTTGAAGTCGGTAGTCCGTAAGAACCAATCAATGTGATGAAAGCGTCCTGCTGTTCATCATAGGCTTCCTCTTCTGGTTGTAACCTAGCTAGGATCTATACCATGTGCATTTAAGTTCGACTTACCTTAGCATGTTCTTGCTGGGCCAGCAGCTGTTCCCTCACCATCTGCAGCTGGAGAATCATCTCGGACAGCTGGCGCTCCTTCTCCAGTACACTCTCGCCGGCCAGCGCTTGGATGGTCGCCGCGTCCAGCACGCCTCGTCGATCGCTGTAGACAAAATTATAAAATGAAACACGGAATAAAAATTAATAAAACTTTATAAGACATGTTGATTTTGAAATTAGAATAAGGATAATAAAATTATATATTAAAAAAAAAAGTAATATAGGATTTGATAATGTAAAAAGTAGTCGAATAACAAATCTGATCAATGTCAGAGTAACAGTGATGAAATATGCGTAATAAGTTAGAAATGGTAGTAAGTAACTACTTAAGTAAATGAAGTAGATAGCTGCAAGTACCTAACATTTAAGGAATAAGCACGGATGGCTCAATCATAATGCTCATAAAAATTAAGGTCTGGCAAAGTTGAAATGGTTTTTTATTACCAGACAGTCAATCAGTCAGATTATGATAATTTAAGCGATAAATGTAAGACCTAAACGAATAATTTATAGTAATATGTAACATTTAGGTGCCCTAGTAACAATTTATAGCCTCTTCACGTCAAAGAAACGTTAGATATGATAAAGTAAGCTAGAGAGGGTAGTTGAATAATTCATAGGTACTGTTGTGGAACTGCGACCAAAAGATCATAACTGATGGAACTAAAATGTAGGATTAATGTAAATTGAAGTTCATAAAATAAAAGCACGCAAGCGCTCCAACAAATCTGTCTCTCGACTAACTCAAGGCAATTTTCAGGTCCTTAAGTCTTCACTGTAGATAGAATAAAATAAATAAATAAATATTCACGGACACTTAACACAACGCCTTCTAGTCCCAAACTAAGCAAAGCTTGTACGATGGGAACTAGATGGCTGATAGAATACATACATACATTTTTTTTTGTAAATACATACTTATAATACATAGAAACACCCAGACACAGAACAAACATCTATGTTTATAACACAATTGTTTGTTCTCGGTGGGGATCGAACCCACGACCCACAGCACGGAAGGCAGAGCTACTACCGACTGAGCCATGACGCCGGTCAAGAAGCAAAATATTTATAGAAATTCACACGGATTTTGTTAAAAAATTACCACAAGTATTGTCTGTTTTAACATCAGATGTGAAAGAAGACCCTAACGAAGAAATTCTGATGATTTTAAAACTTTTGAGGTTTTCATAGTAGAGCTCCGTACCGCAAACAAAATGCATCGTAGGACGGAAATGAATTATTAATGTGAGCGCTTCCAAGATGCTCCTGCACTATAGGTTAGGAGTTCTGAAGACGTGCTATCGCGAAGTAATTTATTCTCTTTCATTTATTCTTATATTACCTAGAAAAGGTAAGGAAAAGTGCTGTTCAAGAAACTGCTTAATACCGCAGTTACCAGTGGCCCTTAATTGAGAATACGTCTTTCGGCTGTCAATCAGTCATTTATTATTTTCGCCGACACAAAAGACCTGAACTACTTTCTCAATTCTCGGACTTATTGTATAACCAGTTCGGAGAAATAATGAGACCTAATTAAACAGTTTTTTGCTGCGCTATTTCAAGGGAAATTCTTCCTTGTCTCCGATATTATGTTGCTCTCGATTTTACTAAGAATTTTGAGCGTTGTGTCAAAGGGACAGTGTGTCACACTCAGAGTGACATGAGGGGGACAGAAGCCGTTGAATACAAGAAGACGGGCGTGATACAATTGACTCTCTAAGTAGAGTCAATGATCTTCTACATACAAAAAAAAACTTTAGGTTAGAATCCTCTTGAGAATCGATTCCAACAAATACCTATTTTTATTTTATCCCGGACTTTTTTTAACAGAAGGTTAAAATCGAGACTATTAGATATTTACAATTAGTTCATACCTAAAGTAGGTATGAACTAATTTTTCACACAAAGCTCTACCTCATAACTCTACATAGCCTGCATTTACTCTAACATGTCAATCTTGTAGGGTTGTTCAATTTGCACTTGTTCTCGCCATCGTTATAAAAGCTGTATCGATCGCGCCATTCGATTCGACTCGATTCAAAGAAACATTTCATTTTCCAGTTCAATGAGAACGCCACTTATGATTTATTATGTTATTGTCGACTGTTGCACAGAATATTAGTACAAGTAACTGTGGTGTTAACTAGACAGGTGTAAATGGGACAGAATTGGGTACTATATTACTATTTTATAATTTGTTGAAATATGGATTCAGTTTATCGATTAGTATGTTTGTTTGGGCCAACGCCCACTCGTAGATTTCAGACAAGTTGCGCATGGAGCCCCGAGTCTGTGTATTTGTTTTGAATTTCATTAGCTCACAGTTACGTCTACTTTTGCAAACTGCATGGTAAGAAACAAAGACAGGCTGTAACGAGAGTAAAGTGTATATTTTAGTATGGATAGTTGCAAAATATATTTAGACGAAGAAGACCATTTAGATATTTAATAAGTAGGTAGGTACCTAAATCATACATACATAATATTACATAATATATACATAGGTACATATACAACAATATTCTAGTTAGAGTAATTATGTGGCAAGAAAACAATTGAATGGCTAAAAAAGTTACTTTTGTCAAAATAAATCCTCTTTCGAATAAAACTATAAAGAAACTAAAACAATAAATTAACCAGTAACAAGATTACGACCCCAAACTAGGATGGGTCCGTAACTAGGGTGAACTAATAGAGCAATCGAACCACTCGATTCGGCAATCGATTCGATTATTCCGACTCGAAGCACTACAGCACTAATTTGATGTTTGTTAGTGGGGAGTAACTAGTAATTTGGACAATCCGGAATAACATCGGATCTACCGGATAATATCGCGCCAGTGATTTGATGCTAGTCAAATACCTACTCTAAGCTTCAGTAACTAGGTAGCTAATTACATTGAATCATATAAGTTACTTTATTCTCAGACGGTGAAGGACGTATTGACCTTGAATTTACTGTGGATAAGCCCGACAGGCTGAGAGGATGGTATAAGTGCTGGAGCAAGCTTATTCCATCTAAATGATGTCTCAGGTGACTTCAGTGACCCATGCATCGGAGCATGGGTAAAAAATGGCTCCTGATAAATAATTTAGATTTAAAAAGGCATGTATACATTGAAATGTCTAACCAATTTAACAATAAACATTCTTGCTTTTGATAATACCTATACGAAAAACCTACAATTGATTTGAGGTCTACGGAAAAATACAGAGGTACAGAGGTAGCTAGATGAACTTCTTACTTCATCACCTTTATTTTATGAAGCTGTAATAACTACAAAAAATAAAAGTGATGAAGTAAGAAGTTCGTCTACTTAATCGGTTCGACAATTTTCTTTAAAAGTATCCTCTTTGTTCGTATTACGAACATCGATATGATGAAAAAAATTCAAAATGCAAATGAAACTTGTCTTAGAACCCCACAATCAACATAATACCCCTCAGAATGATACGACATCAATAGCTAATTAAACAATTATCGAGTCGGATTGAAAAAACTCGATAAGAACGCAAGAAGCTTAGGAAACCTGAAAATAATGAAAAAGCAATTATTTTCTCATTCACTTCCTCTTTGAAGGCGAGATTGGAAATCGAAGAGGGAAAAATCAAAGAGAAGTTTTAAAAGAATGAAGTTTGAAAGACATTTTTCACGATTATGATACCGGCGGGTGGGCCAGGTGAAGTTGAGTTTGATTTTTAATGCGATGTTGTACCTTTACAGCAATATTTTAAGTCGGTACTCATCTCCGCTTATTCAACAAAATACTTATAGTGACACAGTAATCAATCACCTTGTAATTTTTTCCTTCCTAAAAAAAGAGAAAGTCTAGGAAAAAAGTTCCCTTTTAAACCAAATTGCCCTCCATTCGTTTAGGTCTTATGTGAATAACCATTACTTGAAATGATTCAATAAAAACTAGTCAAGCTTTACCTACGAGAACGAACTATCTACTTTGAAAGAGCTTAGCCAAAACCAATATGAAATGAAGATGTCCTCAACTTTATACCTTAAATTAATATTAAGAGAGCATGAGATAGAGAAACAGTGTAAAGGTACGGGGGATACTCAGAATGAGATTGAAAGTGAGATCAAAATCTTGATGAGGCATGCATAAGCATATGCTTACAAAAAATACTATAAATTTTGCAAACAAAACAAAGAAGCAGTCATTGTGTCTGAAAAATAACTTATTTTCAGGAACTTTTTTCAGCACTCTTCATCAGTACTTTTGATGACAAATCTTTTACGAGGCAGAGAAGTATCCGTGGCGAGAGAGTGTGAATAAAATTATCATCAGCTCATATATTTTCGAATATGGCATAAACGATTGATAGTAGATTTTAACACCAAGGAGATAATGACAACTTTTATCATTATCTGCGCAAGCAATCAACAAGGGATTGCAATCTCTCTTTTTGCGAAACAAAGCAAGCAAGCTCGTATGAGTAACTCCGTCTGACAAACAGACGGGGTTTTTAGGCCGCCTTAAGGCCTCCATTTTAAACAAAAATAGGAACAGTAAAAATGAAGTCTTGTTGTTTGTCGGTGGCGCATGGCGTGGTATTAAGAGATCAAAAAAAAATCTAAATTACATAATGTAACGTACTTTTAATTCGCTTGTAAGGACAACTTTCTCGTTATTGAGTCATTTGACATAATGACTTTCATGTCAATCATATTTGAAGTTATACTTCTAATGCGACTTCCGACAACGTTGCGTTACGGGATGACATAGTCTCTGTCTCTTTCTATTCTCCCCGAATTGAAAAAGACAGAGGCTAATACGCTACAAATGCTACAATCAAATATAGATGGCAGTGTTCAGCAATTCAGCATTTGACCGCCCGTGTTTTTGAAGACTACTTCCAACTGACAGCGGGGGAAATAGAAAGAGACTAATACGGTACAGTCAAAATATAATAGATGGCAGTGTTTATGCAACTTTTTACTTTTTTATTTTGAAGTGAAAATTTAGTACTGCATATTGTTTAATTACATAAAAATAAATACGAAATTAATTTTACATTAAACAAAGAGCGAGAGTGAATGCGTGGCTCTCAAAGTATAACTTCTTCCGCGCGTAGGGACTCCACGCACAGGTTTTTTTTTTCGTAGCTAGTGAGTACCTACAAAAAAACATGAATACTGCAGTCAAAAGTTACCGTCCACCAGTGGGCGCCACTAACACCCCAGTTGAAACGAAAAAAGCTACCTACTTTACGATTCTGGGATGAAACCTACCACTGAAGTACATCATTTGAATGACATAAAGAATGCAAGGCTAGGGTTGCCACGATACAATTTGCGGGGAACAATAAAAAATCCCTTAACGCGAGACAACAGTAACTGCTAGGGTTATCCGTCTTGTTCGCCCCTAGCGACAGATGCGAAAGTTTGGTGTGGATATTTCTTTTTTATAAAAACAGAATCTTTTTGGTCTATAAAAAATATTATAATTTCAGTAGCATACAAAAATATAATAGAGGGACTTTTGGAAAATTAAAAAAAAATAACCTTGAATCAAACACTTAGAAAAGATGCGCTAAAACACATACTTTTCGTTGATTTACGGAAACATTGACTTCACTGATGTTTTCAACTCACTGACTGATATTTATATCTTTGTCGCTGTAATATCCACAGTGTTCTTTCAGTTAACAATACTCTCATTATTCTTTCATACCGAGTCACCATCATAGTCCGTCATGTAGTAACGTTTTCATACTAGCAACCTTTACATATTCTTTCAACTAACTATCGACCTTATGTAAATAAATTTTGAGTACAGTTTACCTTGTGGTTCTGAGTCATTTTGCATTTTTATTGTGATCTTTACGGCCTTGCAATAAAGTGCATATGTTTGAGCATTGAAGGAGAAAGAGGGGACATAAGACTGATAGCATTTTAAATCAGGTTAAGGTCAACAGGAACCTGCTCCCTGCCTTCGATGTGCGTCAGGAGGATAAAAAAGGTTGAGGATTTGTGTCGTATAATGTGGAAATATTTTGCGATGGCAATGACCGCGGAGTTTATGGTAGATAGTTGTTTTTTTAGCTTTTGCTCCCTCAGTTACGGAATTACCTTGTTAGTTAGATTAGATGAATTTTTGAATTAGATATTTTGAACGTAGTGCAAATAATGAAACACGTTCCGACGATAAAATCAAACAGCTCCAATATTATTAAGAGTCACGCATGCACAGCAATAGACGTCCCATCAATGCCCCAATAAATAAAATGGCGTTCAATTCTCTGATCAATAAAAATACATCCCAAATGTAAACGAGACCGTTGCATGAATTCTTCATTTGAAATTGTATGGCTGTCCATGTTAGGGTATTATCATTTTTAGTGCTCGCCACACATATTCAGATGGAATTTTTGATGCACTGGCGACACAGCCGCGCTGCGATTGGCCTCTCTGAATATTGTATGAACCAATCACACAGTTGCGCTTAACGTTGCATTCCAATTTCAAATCGACGAAGGCGGGAAACCAAATGCGACAAAATTAAGCTCTTTTGCAATGTTAATGGTCGCAATAGGCATAATTTGTGTTACACAATCAAATTGGCAAGACCAGGTATGTGAGGAGTTTGTGCAGGATGTGGCCGATGAGGTAATTGCAGAACTGCAGGGCGGAAGGACCACATTTTGCTATGTTTTGTGCACATTCCTAATGAATGACACATGAGAAAAATGATGTAAAACCGCATTTGTAGCGTAACTAGCTCATTTTGAAATTAAATAGTTTCTTTTTGCGTTTGATTGGAACGTGCTAATGACAATCAAACCGGTCGGGCGTGAGTCAATGCCTTCAGTCACTAAAGTGAAACTCATTTCCTTTATCTGAGCTTTTTTATGAATTATTCCTTTACTTTCCTCATGTTTTTAGAAAAAAATATTAATTTTTCATGAAATGAACGATTCTACGAAACTTATAGTTTCCATTCTTATTTTTTGTACCTATCTGTCTAGCTACTTAAATAATAATGTTTTGTTTATTGAGTTCATTGTTTTATTGTTCGATTTATTTATTTGGTAGATCTCGACCTATCTCCGACATGTCAAGATAACCTTTTGCCACAGCCAAAGTTATTCTCCTATTGTTTTGTTTATTATTATGTCAAATTGGGTTTCATTGTTGAATTTATTATCTACTATAGCTTCCGCCCGCGACTTCGTTCGCGTCCCATTGAATCCCGTTAGATTTCCGGGATAAAAAGTATCCTATGTTACTTCTAATACCTACAAGAATATGTGTACAAAGTTTCATGATGATCGGCTAAGTAGTTTTCGCGTGAAAGCGTAGCAAACAAACTTACATTCACATTAATAATATTAGTATGATTATCATCAACCTATATTGGTCCACTATCTATCTATTTCATATACTTATAATCTATTATTTATTCCCTTATATTATTATCTTTTGCTAAATTTTATTCTTAATCCCGTTTCACCAGTCCTATCCCAACAATCCCTATTCTACAAAGCCATATTTAGCTACATTGTAGCTTATTTTGCTACACACTGATCAATCACTGCTATCTTCAGAAAGTCGTGACTTAGATTTACTTACTCAAGCCGCGATGTATTGAAAACGAGGCAATAAAGTACGCCGTCACGTTGTAAACCATTCGATCGTTAGTTAGTGTCAGCGATTACAATGCTGTTGTCTTAATTAGTTGGAGATAACCTTAAATCAGCTTGATTGGTACCAACCGTTTCTAAGTCTTGATTGGTACGTACTGTATCTATGTGTACTAGGTCATTGTTATATCTATCAGGCAACAGCGAAAATTCCGGGTCATCTATAAAAACTCAAATATCATGGAAACCATAAATTGTTTGATAGACAGTTTAATATTCCTTAATTAAAATAAAAGTGATTGTGTAATTGCATTATTAGCTTGTATAGTTTTTAGCAAGCATTTATCCAAGGCACTCCAAGGATTTCAAGTAGTTACAGATGACCTGGAATTTTTCCTCTATAAGTGTATATTTTTGTGTTATGCTCTCTCACTATTAAAAATCCTACACCATCTGTATTCCATAGGTTTTAGTGTTAAAAATCTTGTGATTTTACGACGTTTGTAAATACCTAACTACTAATAGTCCTATTTGACTTAAAACATTTTCAACAATTTACAGTTTAGACATTTCTTATCATTACTGGTTACACTATAAAAAATACACTCGCACTATCACTGCTCCCTCTAAATTTTTAGATTTTAACCGAACTGTTTTGCCTTCGCCAAGAGTACGATAATAAATGCGAGCCATTACGTTCTCTTAGTTAATTACAGCATTATCTTTCAAATTCTTCTCCGTTATTACCAGCCTATCTATTGAATTGGTACTGCGATTCCCTGTGTGCGGCAAATCTTTGCAGAATGCCACTTTGTCATCGGCCATAACGAGTTACTATGCTATACAAAGCGCCATTGTTCTTTAGCCTTGTCGATTGTCCTGCCATATGACATGCCTCATTGTCGTTTCAGTTAGGTGTGCAATACAGTTCACCTTGACAATCTATTTCTAAAATAATACCGTTTACCGTAACTGTGCCTATACAAGACAAATGTTTGTCTATCGTTGGTGGTCTCTCAAAAACCTCTAACTCCTTTAGCAACTTCTGATTCAAGCAGTAAAGCTACTGTTTGCCACTCCTTCTGCTTTTATTCACGGCCTCTGTTAATCATTTCGACAGACAATTTTGGCAGTGTCAAGTGAGATATTTGAATGAATGTAAGTCAAGTTCATTCGTCAAGTCGGCTGTCGTTTGTTTGTTCCAAATTGTATCGCGATTTTGACAGATTATTTGCCATTTTGTTTTTGTCTGAAAAAGGACACGACTTCTGTCAAAATCTATGGATCCAGATGGGACCTGTGGTGGTCGAGAGTACCCTACTGGAATTTATAGTCAACAGTCGTATCTTAGGGGCTCAGCTTAATTTGTGGTCCAGCCCTCAGCTATGAATGAACCCAGGAGGTAGAGATGAAGGTTTTGGATGCTCCAAAAACTATGAGCAATGTTTCTAGGTACCAATTATCCACTAACTATACAAACATTGCCTTACATGGTGTTGCACGCTCATAAAACTACCATTTAAACAAGTGAGATCGATGTTTTATAGACGTAGGTAAGTGTCAAGGATACAAATACGCAGAGTCTAATCACGGTAAGTTTGCAGAGTTTGAAAACCTATAGTTGGAAGCACTGATAACTTTAAAATCTAGGGGTGGCCCATTATTCCACTGCAGACGGCTCTATCTACAAATGTGTACATAAATGATTGTAGTAATGTATTGTATAGGCAGTTCAAGTTCATTATTAACCATAGTAATTATGATAAATAAATTCGTATTAACCATAACAAAGTCTTTTGTAATCTGTAACACTTATTGTGCTTTTAAACATATTTCACGGTACAAATTACTTTAACGTTCATTGTTAAAGTTGCGTCTGTGGGTTTGGTTCAAGGTACAAGTTAACCTTTGGTAAGACGGAGCGCGGATTCACACGAGAACCAAAATTTTATATTGTGTCTGGATTCCATTAACCTGAATTTTGTTTTCCTGAAAATACAAGTTCTGAAAGAGCGATTTGAAACAATGGGAAGAAAAATCAAAAATAAATAATAATTAAATAAGTATGCATGTCCACTTAATGTTGAGTGGTTAAAGTGTGCATATACTAATTTTAACAATTTTGTTATGATCACAAAGCGAAACCTTCCTTGCGATTAAATAGGTAGGTATACAATACATGCTACCTAATAAAAATAAAATAAAAAATTCAATGGATTCTTAGAACTGGCTATAAGTTTTTTTCTTTTATTGTAGATTTTGGGCGCGAGGAATTAGAGTTTGTCATATTTTTTTCTAAACTTGTACCACGCTCACAGACGCATCCACAGCATCCATAAAGGAGATGGATTGTCGTACATTACGTGTTCACGTCTTAATCTCAGCTGGCGATTACTGGCGGTTAATTAGAGGCGCGCCGAGGGACAATGAGCTGGCATTTGTCTTAATATCATTCGTGTTGCGTCTTAATTTAGAATTGGTTCAGTCGAGGTTCCAATTTTGGTTCTAGAGAGTACTGCCGTGACGTAAAAAGGTTAATAAAGATATTTGTAGAAATAAAATTATTTTTGTTATGCTTTTAAAAAGCACTGATAAAATTCTGTTATTTTTCTGGTCAGTAATGAATACACGATAATTAAATAAAAAGAATATCTCGTCCGACACCAATTTGATATAAAAAGCATAAATAAACAATGATCTGAATTTAACAAAACATAGTTTTTTTAGACCTATACCTACTGTCTCTAATTAAATACTGTGTTTTTAAATTATAATTCTAACTATTATTACACTAAAAAAAACAGCGTTGACAACAACACAGTTTTATGATACAATGACGCACAGACAAACATTGTATCTCGTATAGCAACAAAAATATGTTTTGTATCCGCAATAACAATCATCGTGATGCAAAATGCTATAAACTCATGATAAACTGATACACCAAGTAAATATTGACATACATCGGGTTTGAACCCGCCTTAACCCTATGATAAGCGCCACCTATTATTAAACTATCTTCATCTAATTTTATTGTATTATCGGCCATTTGTTTTTGAACTCATGGCAATATATCGATATGAGGTATGAAGGATCAAGTTATACTGGTGATAGAATTATTGTGTCTATTTGATTATCTGTGCACTTTGCTACTTGGATGGAAAACAACGATTACTGTTGTACGTAATAAGTATTATTTTGAGATAATTATGAGAGGAACTAAAAACTTGAATGAAACTTTACCTATGCCACAGATCATTTAATACGGCCTATATATAAAAGCTGGCCTATTTGGCTTTATACGAGTTAAATTATTCAGCCAACCCTTTTCAAGATATCAACAATATTTTCAGGAGGTTCTCAATTCGGTTGTTTTTTTTTTTTTTTTTTTTTTTTTTTATATTTGTTACCTCAGAACTCCGTTATTTATGAACCGATTTAAAAAATTCTTTTTTTATCTGAACGGGTATGTTTCCAGTTTGATTTCATACATTTTTTATCAAAATCAGTTCAGGAGTTTGGCAGTTAAATAAGAATAACTCGAAAAAACACGTCATTCACTTACACGACACTGCGTATTTGCTTTCCTGTGACGTTTCTGTGGTGTTTACGATCAATAGAACAGTCCCAATTAACTGCTATCATCATCATCATTTAATTTTGATGATGAATGCGTATCAAATTAAAGCCAGTTTTTCCAGTTTTTAAAACGTATAAATTATGACTATTTATGACATACGTCATAGCTCAGTCGATAATAGCTCTGCCTTCCGTGCTGTGGGTCGTGGGTTCGATCCCAACCAAGAAGAAATCCAAAAAGAAATATTTATGTGTGGCAAACATAGGTTTTTGTTCTATGTCTGGGTGTTACTATATATTTTATGTATGCATTTACAAAAAACCTTAATCCTCGGAACTTATGAGTTCCGCGAATCAACTGATGACTGATTTGTCAGTCCAAATAAATATTACCATACAACTATAAACCATTGGTTCGTCATAAATACTGATTAGATCCAAACAATTATTAGAAAAGACCAATAAAAAACTAGTTTATAGGGCTCTCACACGTGCGGTGACCTTTCTTGATCGTCATTTGTTTTCGTCATAAGCGCTGTCAAGGAAAGTGTTAGTTACTTTACTACTAACACTTTCCTTGAGAGTAAGTTTTCTTAGGAGAGCTAATAATAATAAATAATAAATATTTTTTGACATATCACACAACGCTCTCTAGTCCAAAACTAAAGCAAAGCAAATTTTTTTTTGGAAAATAAATATACATCGATACACCCCATACATCGAATAAACGTCTATGTTTTCCACACACAAATGTTTATTCTTAGTGAGGATTGAACCACCCATAGCACGGAAGGCAGAGCTACTACCTACCGACGTACCGACTGAGCCATGACGTTGAAGTTGAACTTTGTAAATCGATGACTCTGCCAGCACGTGTGGAAGTTTCTTTGTTTTCTTCGTTATCTCAATCAGTATAACCTTAAAAATAATCATATTTAGATTCTTACAACACAAAATTGCTGGTTCAACGACATTTGGCTTAATTAACTTTATTGTGTAAAGTATTCTACATATTTTACTTTTGATTGGTTCTTTTAGATAGAGAATGAACCAATCAGATTTATGTATGTTCAAAATTGAAATATTGCTTTGCAATATTCAAACAGAAAGATTTATAAAATAATTACTATATAGCGTTTTTCGAATTCGTCTCTTTTATTTAAGCATGAATATTTTAGAATTTACTGTTATAAAATAAATTCATGGACACTTAACACAACGCCTTCTAGTCCCAAACTAAGCAAAGCTTGTACTATGGGAACTAGATGGCTGATAGAATACACACATTTTTTTTTAAACACATCCTTATAATACATAGAAACACCCAGACACAGAACAAACCTCTATGTTTACAACACACAAAGGTTTGTTCTCGGTGGGGATCGAACTCACGACCCACAGCACGGAAGGCAGAGCTACTACCGACTGAGCCATGACGCCTGTCAAATACTTACCATAAAAATAAAGCGGGGAAATTTTGAAATAATTATGATAATTGTTGGAATTAGAAAGAAACCCTAAAAATAGTACTGATAATTAGAAAATACAACATCAATTTCCAAATGTCAAGTTTCAAACATAACGTTTAGCAGTCAGTTGTGTTTTGATATATCTACCATTTCACAAATGAACGGCTGGACTGATGTTTTAACTGATATTTTTTTCTGGATGTTTATTTTTTCCCCGAGAACGGGATAGAAAGTATCCTATGTCCGTCTCCTGGTTCTTAGCTACCTCCCTACCAATTTTCAAATCGGTCTAGCCGTTCACTCGTGATGTCGTGACCAAGAGAAATAGAGATTCATTCTTAAATAAAATATGTAAATCTAAAATTGTTATCACAGACTCACTACGAAAATAATATTGAGCACATTTTTACTCCAATCTTCGACATTCTCAGACAAAAGTGTCACGTACTTTTTTCCATTACAGCCTCTTAACGTTAACTTTACTACCAAAACTGTTATTTATTTAACTTTATAATGTTTACGCATTAATATTATTGGCGATAAACACAAGCGTTGGTACTTAAAACTGCGTTAAATATAAAAGCTATGAAAGTATGAGCTAATGCGGTAGTTATGGTCTAATAAATTGCTTCTGTTATGACCTTTTTATTACTATCCTGGGAGTTCTAGAGATTCTTTAGCAGTGACCGCAAAATGACAGCTAAAATAAAAAAAACAAAAACTAAAAATGCTGATCTTAATTCAATCACAAATGGCTTCGCCTTAAGTAGGCATTAAATAAAAAGGAAAAAGAATGTTTGCGTGCTTTAAAAAAATCTTTTCTAAAACTAATAATTATGTATAACACACAAAATGTTATTGAATCAACTCTATTTTGGTTTGAGCATGGCTAAAGTAACGTCATTGTTTGGTATGAAATATGTAATAAACTTATCTACGTACTAATGTAATAAATCAAAACTGTCAAAATATAGATTCTTAGAGCAAATTAGTAGGTATAGAAAACACTCTCTCTTCCCGACTATTGGTCCCATGGTCCTATGGTGGTAGGGTCAGCCTTCCTCACATTCTTTCTCCACTTCGCCCTATCTATAACGTCGTCATCGAACACGTAAGGTATAGTAAACAATATATTGAATCAACTCGAGTCGTAAGAAGCAAAAAACTAATTTTACCAAAGAGAATATTGTAGTCACAGACATGGGTTAATTTTACCTTAATAGACAATGTAGTCACAGACATGGGCGAATTTTACCTTAAAAGACAATGTAGTCACAGACATGGGCGAATTTTACCTTAATAGACAATGTAGTCACAGACATGGGCGAATTTTACCTTAATAGACAATGTAGTCACAGACATGGCGACAGTCAAAGATACCGTTAGTGCAATCTATACGAGCCTAGTTAAACATTTAAGATTTTATAGCAACTTGTGGTGGTCCTCAACATTGTTTTTAATGAGCTATAATATGACCAATTAAATTCTGGTGTTATAGCCCGCGGAGTCATGCAGTGTGGAAGCCGCTTTATTTTAGAACAGACGAACAATCTACAGGGTGATGTGAAATCTGTTAGACTTACTCACCCATCTTTTTTTTATTCTTATATTTGGTAAGGACTATAATACGAGTCGCTTAGCTACTATGCTAACCCTGCTATAGCCTACAATTTAATTACTATCTAACATTTAACAATGTCAAACACTAGTGTAAAAAGAGTTCTCGCTGCTTCGCACATTTATAGAGCAAAAAATTATACATGTAAGTATGACATGTGTTGGTTATTGCCGATTCGTGCCTTCTATTGTTATGCTAATTTCAAATTTTCTTCCCGTTTCGTTCCTTAAGTAGTACTGTTGTGTTATTACACCGTGTTTTGTCTCTTACAATCGAATTTGAATCTGTTCGTCAAAGTCAATGCAAAAAAAAAAACACGGTGTAACTATTTCCAGTTAACATCGAGTTTATCAATAACAGGAAAAAAAATTGCAGACGATTTAAAAAAAAAAAAACAATTTAACAAGGCAAAAGTAAACTTATGATTAATTAGATTTATGTACATTGGATCAGAGATTGTGAAATAGTATTCTATCAAATTGGAAGAAAATATAAATAATATTATAGTTTTAGACAAGATTTAATATATCTAAGTATTTTATCACCCAGTATAACAATTAGGTACCTACTTATCTATAGCAAAATCTAGAGACAAACAAACAAACAAAACAGCTATAACTCGACCCAGCGTGTAGCCACAAGATATTTTGTGTAAATTATGTAATTACATCTTAAAATGTTTTGTGCAATGCAATTACAACGGTAGTTACGTCAGTTATGATTGTGACGTGGACAATGGCACATAATTAACAAGTCAACGGGACACAGTTTGGCACTAATTAAAATTAAATGTCGTAAAGTCTAGATTTTGAGAGAAATGTTTAGTTAAAATGACGGCACTATAAAACAGTAAAAGTGAAAATAAAATATTTTTAATATAATATTTAGATTTCTGTCTATTCATTCATAGTGCGTATATAATTGGTTCACCTCCTTTATAATTATATTGTAATGAGTAACTATACTTAGTAATTGGAAAAAATATGCGGTTTCACGCCTTTTTTGGCATCCAACCTAACTTAAGCTCTATCGTTACTAAAAAACTTGCATTATTTGAGATTATAAATAAAAAAATAAAATTGTAAAGATTTACCTACTATAAGTAAAATATTATACGCCCGGCATGGGTAAACGGTTGAAACACTCTATCTTTAAGATCAATTTTTTACACAGTTTTACAATAAATGATTCTTATTCTTATTCATATTTTAAAGAGTCTTTGAGCTGTAACTATGCAAAGTATTCTGCAATAAACAGATCTAATTTTGTACATTGCTTGCACTGACAAATTTACTGCTTGCGAAGTTTTACCTATTTTTATCATGAATTTTGTATAAATAGATTATTGAAAGCCATAGATAAATTAAAAAATACATACTTTTTTTTTAAATATCAAAGATTACCTATTATATAGTATAGTAAACTTAAAAAGTAACTATAAAAGAGTCAAACGATATACTTACATGATGTTTGTTCTGTGTCTGGGTGTTTCTATGTATTATAAGTATGTATTTACAAATGTTTGTATGTATTCTATCAGCCATCTAGTTCCCATCGTACAAGCTTTGCTTAGTTTGGGACTAGAAGGCGTTGTGTTAAGTGTCCGTGAATGTTTATTTATTTATTATTTATTTTTACATTTATTTATATGCAATCGCTTCCGTATATATCTCTGTAAACACGAAACGGATAATGAAAAGGTGACAGGAAGTCATCTAATTAAACAGACACCGCTAACTTGACCTCAAAATACACAATATTCATGGCTGGAAAAATATGTGGCGTCAACATATTTTTTCAGTCATGAATATTGTAGCTGATTTGATTAAAATATACAGAGAAAGATGACCTTGCAAAGGTTTGCTTTACAAATTTGCAAGTCGTACGAGATGGGTTGTTTTGGAATTATACGAAAGTGCTCTACACACTATTGTAAGAAAAAGAATAATGTTCAATAGTAGGCGTGCTACTATAAAATTTGGTAAGTAGTCTTAACTGCCTATAATAAAAACAACGATTTTGGTAGCGTTGAATATATAAGGCGTTTAAAAATAGTAACAGTTACGTAACCAGATAGTAAATAAGTTCACAAAAGCCTACCAAAATCCCAATGAAATCCGATACAGGAGATATGTTATGTATTAACAGTAGGCGTCTGCTTTATCCAAACATGGCTCGAATGATATCATCATTACCATGATTATCAAATTAAATGATCATCATTATAATATTAAGCGATACTTTCTTACAATAATAGTCAAATGAAACGACAAAACGTTGTCTTTATGTAAACATCATCAAGGCCTAAATACCTAAATTTCATGAGCTCGGAAATTGAAAATTTTGGACATACACTATACGTACGTTCGTATGAGTTAGTGGCTAACTCTGGTGACGGAGTTTTTAAGCCGCCTTAACGCCTCCGTCGTGGCTTAACGACAGTTTAACGTGGCTTCCGAAGCACGGAAGCGCTCGGATGTAAATGTCACTAACAATCACCCATCCAAATAGAGACCGCTCAGAACGTCGGTTAACAGATAATCGGTAAAGATTGACTAAGCAAGCTACACCACGAGCGCTTCGGATATATTTTAGACTAGCCGTCGCTCGCGGCGTTGCTCGCGGTTGAGACCCTTTAGGTGTGATTTTTCAAAATTCCTTTCTTAGTGCACCGCTACACTATATAAGGATACTACGTACAAATTTTATAACTCTATGACATATAGTTTAGGCTGCGCGTTCATTATCAGTCAGCTTCAAAAGAGTTTTATATATTTCGTATAAAAATGTAGAGTAACTTACTTGTTTTGCTTCACAGGCGTCGTCGACGGCGTAGGCCTCTTCTCTTCCTTGATCGTGCTGTTGTTCATCTTCGAGGTAAGCCTCTTCAACACGTCGTCCATAGACCGCTTATGCGGTGGTCCGAAAGACAACGCACTGTTGTGGTTCAACAACGAGTTGTTATTATTACAGAGTCCCAACACCTTCGCTTCAGCGCCTGGACTACTGCATTCTGAAGATCCACGTCTCCGGGATAAATCGTTTTGATGAAGACTTAGAAACGATGAAGGGACTAGTAGGTTATTTGTCATCTCTAAGTTTTGCTCAAATCTCTGCTTCTTCAGCGGTCTCTCTTCCTCAAAGGTATCCTCTTCGCTGATGGAACTCCTAGTGGAACAGCTGGGAGAGAATTTGTAGAAGTTCTGTGGGTCGTTGTCGTCTGACTCCTGGTGGTCAAACTCCTGGGGCGCCGAACCTGGCTCAGACTTCACGGTTTCGGCAGCACCTTCTTGCAATTTAGACGGTGGTGACTTTCGTTTAGATGACATGTTTCTGCGGACAAAGATAAACAAAATATTAATGTGTGCTTGTATTTGTAACTTTAAAATCTATTATAAACTGAGAAACTGTAAAGAAGCCAAAAACTAAAATTAAACATAGTAAGGATAAACTAAATATGCAAATCTACGAAATAAACGATTTTGATTACGAAAATCGAGTTTGTCTGTTTGTTTGTTCGCGGATCACGCCTTAACTACTGGACCAACTTCCAATGAAAGTTATACCATTCCGAAGCCCTTTTTCCGGATTTAAACTAAGCTATATTTTATTGAAATCAAAGACGTGGATTTTGCTGAGATATAGCTCGACCTCTCTAAACCAAAAGCAGCCTTTGGCATGAGGTTAATCGTATGCTGGTGACAGAAATTTTTATGGAAAGTTTCACACGCGTACAAAGTCGCGGGGTATAAGCTTGTCTATTATAAACAGATATAATACAGTCCTGTGGGGGACTATGGAAGGTTATTCAACTTGTTATAATCAAATTGATTGACTCGTAGACGTGAATTTAATGTGGTAAAAACGACGCAGATAAGAAGCGTCTTTATCACGTTAGAAGCAAATATAAGATTAGCCTTAACAAATCAATGAAAACTACACAAATAGTTGAGTCGATCGAAATCTCGGGTGTCTCGGGTTGGTCGCCAACGTATTTGTCACCCAAACACCCCGACTAGTTACGAAACTCGCTTCGTTAAAGCACCTAATTGGGCTCTACTAATTGTACTAATTGCAGCATTGCCTTTGGACTTAAGGTGGCGGACCAGTTTAGCAAGAGCTCTAAATGTAATCGAACTTTTATGTCTCGGTCTTGTTTTTCTAAGGTATTAAGGGTGCAATGGTTCCAGTGTGTCTGGTGGATTCTTTATAATGTGGCGTATGTCAGACACCGTGTCGCCTAGATTGTATTGGTCTACATAACTGAAATCTACTATATAAAAATAAGTCGGGTTTTCCTTCCTGACGCTATAACTCCTGAACGCACGAACCGATTTCCACGGTTTTGCATTCGTTGGAAAGGTCTCGGGCTCCGTGAGGTTTATAGCAAAGAAAATTCAGGAAAAATTTCAACAGAAAAGCGGGAAAATGGAATTTTGAAAAGTCACACCCTAACGCGAGCAACGCCGCGGGAGACGGCTAGTTCTGTATAAAGGCGTGTACTCTCAAATAGTATAGCTTCATGTGCTAGTAATGATTGTCCCAATTTTGCATATTTAGAGAGCTACAATAATGTTTAGAGTGTATTTACATTCAACATTAACGGCATTGATGTGTTTGATGTAAACGGCTACCAAAGTTGCCTAGGTACAAGGCAACGCGTGTACGTTAATTCGAATCTGAGATCGGGACGTCTTCATTGATTGTGCTAACAAACGAATTTCCTCAACGTCTGGAGATTCGAGATTCGCTTTGAAGTCTGTTTGTCTTGATGTACGCATCTCTGATTATGTAGGAGTGTTTATTTAAATTTAATATCGGGCTCTGATTGAACCTTTTAAAATCACGAAATCCTTTACAATTATTTGCATAACATTGTTTGTGTTTAAGTTCGGAGCGTCTGTGAAGTTGATAAGCGAATGAAAGGTAAACGAAAAGTTTAAGGTTTCGTTGATTTGAACAAGAGTTTATTAGTTTTCATCTGGAACTTGGTAACTTGCTGTTTTATTTATTTAAAAAAAAACAGAGATTTTGCTGTTAAATCTTTTTTAAAAACTAACCTAAGTATAATCTAAACAAAAAGATCATTTTTAAAGAATGATTTATAACTCAATTTGTCAGCATCGCTGTGGCTATCGATGTTTTTCACCATCGATTTCCAGAATATAGGTCTTGAGGTTTCCAACGCGACTATAACCGTTAGAGCGTCTCAAAATTGAGTTAGCTCTTTCCGACAAGCAAAGCATGGTATAGCATCGTGGAAAGACATGCAGCTGAGAAAAGTTACATGCGGCAAAATTTATTAAAAAAAATACCACCTGCAGAATACAAATCATTTAGGTTTCAAAACAAATGTTCCTCTTTATAGTAGAAAGCTATAAGTTTCTTCGGTGATATACAGAATCACTTGAATATAAGTTTTGGAGTTTAATATAAGTTCATAACATTAATGAAATATTTTAGTCAGACGACTCTACCAAAACCAATGATCTTACGCTTTTTACACTAGCTGATTTCTTGCTGTCGATTCATACTACCTACACCTACGTTTTGTGTAGCCAGCATTTGGTTTTCGCCTGCAGGTGTCAGTTCTACGAGCTAGATTAGACCAGCATTGCCTAGGCTTAATATGACGTGGTTTAAAAACTACTGAAGAAAAAGAAATAAAATTTACTATTGTAAATACTGTATTAGTTGTAATTTTCTTTGTGAATAATTAATATAATCTTTTAATAAAGGAAAGTCATAATTTCTTAGCTCTGTGCTCGTTTATTATCTAATTTTCTAGGGCTACCGCGTCGCGTCCTTGGTAACGGCTTTCAACGATATTTTGAAGTATAGATCGAAGTATAGGAACTTTTATCAAGCACTTTGTTACTACTATTTGTCCGAATTCCAAGTTTATGTATAGGCATGAAAAGAGATGCATTGATTTTTTTTTAAATTTCACCTTCTTTTCAGATGTATAAATTCCCAAATTATAAAAACCACGTTAGCGTGAGGCATGAAAAAGAAACGCATTGGTTTTTTTTTTAAATTTCACCTTCTTTTCAGATGTTAATGTTCTTTTCAGACTTTTGCAATTGTAACTATGTATTAACCTTTGAAAAACCAACACTATTGTATCTAGAGTCCTAGCAGTTCAGAGGTTAATTTCCTTTTCATTACCAATACAATGACGTCATGCGGAGACGCCAACTATAGAGGGTTAGCGGGTTTGACAGCCCAAGTTTTATTGTTATGTTTGTTACTTCACCAAATTGATGACGTCAGTTCCATTTTACTTATTATTGAAAAACTATTGAATTAAGGTTTTTTGGTTACATTGTTGGCTTTTGTGCACTGATCCGCAGAAACTACCTACTCTTCTGTCAATTTGATATTGACAGCTCAACTTTGCACCTCAAAAGCAACTCAAGCAAAGAAAAACTCTGTTTCGTTCTGTCCCAAATAGTCCCAGGTTATCCCCAACAAGTTCTGCTAACACGTTAAATGGGGCACAGCTGATTTCAATTTCAAAATGTAGGGGACGCACAATGACATAACCAAATTGGAGACGAATTGTTTTCGCTAAAACTTTAACCCCTTGCGGGTGTGAAATCATTTATGAGCGATGACAGATGTCAAGATTTATTGACGTTTAATTTGAGGGCAAGTGGTTGCAATTTAGTTTTTTTTGGGATGTAAATGGTGCTACTCAGTCAAGCAAGTAAAGAAAATGAAAATTTGTGTTTTGAACGTGTATAAGAAGCTATAATAATCTCAGTACTCATTATTCAAAAGGTAGCATAGCCCCGTTCTATTTCTTTGAGTGTTCCAACGTATAATTTGAAGTCTTCATACTAAAATATTCATACCAAACAATTGGATTTTTATTCTACTTAATATATGATACGTTATCAAAAGTAATTGCAATTCCAAGCGCATATCACAAGTCTCAAATACATCTAATAGTATTAAATCTGCAATTTACATCCGTCTATAAATTAATTGCTGATGGACGAACGGAGACGGACTAAGAGGTACCCGTAGGTAGGTACCTAATCATAACGAATGTCTAGTCCCAATCTATTAGGTGAAGGAAATTGCCGACGCCCCGTCTTAGATAAGGTTTCTAAGCTGATCCTCAATATGTATTAAAATGTCATTGGGTCTGCCTGATTGAGATAACATCTTGATATCGGACTAACAAAGTTATAGCGGATTACTATTTTAATATGCGAGACGATGTTTTTTTTTAAATCATGAGATTTTACGCTTTACTGTTCTATGTTGTCATCGAAGAAAAGAAAAAGAGATAAAAAAATCTTAGTTGGCGCTCTAAAGTATTTGTTTTGAAGCTTATAGAAAATCAATGAATTCCACGTTGTTGGTATTTTAGAAGTCGTAGGTTCCTGTTTTGATACCAAAGCACCTAAAATTTGTAGTTCTTAAAAATATACATACCGCTCTGCCGCCGCAAAGGTTACCACATTTCATATCCGAGTTTGTCGTCAAACCTTTTCAGTAAAAAATTATTCGAGCTAAGTATTTTCATAAAAAACTGAACAAAATAAAATGCAAATTAAATAACTGGAGTAGTCCTCGACAGTTCACAATGAGAAATAAAAATAAATAGAAATATTGTGAGGCGGCGGTAATTCGATTTCAAGAATTTTCTTTTGCTCAGGAAAAATTTAGCGGAAAATTTTCTACTGAACCTATAACTAAATTATCCGTATTCTGTAATAAGTTTATTCACAATGCTTTTGGATAAAATTCCCTGTCTGCCCCTACAAATTGGGTTAGTCTGTATTTTGTTGTTTATTAGCTACTTTTGTCTTCTAAATAAAATATTTGACGGATACAATTTTAGAATAAAACTGCTTCAACAAAATAATAAAAAAAAATTCGTTGTCTTCCAAAACGTTCCTTAGTGTTTCATTCAACAAGAAGGTTGATTATGAAAAGCGGTAATGTACAATTTGACATCAAAGCCGCAAAGGGAAACAAAATGACAAGTCAAAACAGCATTGCATTCATACAATTGCCTTCATTGACTGACTGGAGGGGGTCAAAATTATCGACGTGAAATTACAAGAAACGCACGTATAAAAATATAATCAACAAATCTCTACAGAGAACAACGACCAACTGGATACGACATTAAATCTTGAAGACGTTTAGAAACTTTCAATAAAATAATTTAAATAAAAAGTATCTGATATAATAACGTAAACGTTTTGGTTGAAGTCAAAACATCGTTGTTTATGTATGGCGCAACAATTTGTCACAGCTAATGTATTAAAGCGGTGCCTATAGTGTCCAGACCAGACCACTTACTGGTTTCTTTTTGATCTCGCGAACCATTCTGCCGCAATTATCTTATGACTTTATGTGTATTCTTTATGAACAGGACGAGTGACAAGAGCTGGCTTAAATAAACAGTAGTTTTTCCACTTTTTCTTTATTTTGCTGCTATATCCGCCATATTTATTGTGTTCTTTTAACCTTAAAGCTGTTGAAAAAACATTTATAGAGAAGCTTATGGAGATTGAAATGTGATAACACGAAAATAAATTATGTAGGTAATTATCTTAATCAAAGCTCAGGTTTTTAGGATTTAGAATTTTTTCTAGCCATTTCCAGCATCAGAAACTCATAAATCTTTGGGCAGAACATTTTCTTGTGACTGACAATAGGGGAAATTACCCATTGCGAGCGCGACAACGCGAGCCAAGTGGGCGCTATGGGTACAAACGTATGGAAACGGACTGTTGGCTTTGTCTTGTCAGTCAGGTTTTTATTTTAGTAGATTGAATATATAGAAAAATGCTGATAAATATAAATTACTGCAAGAGGAAACTGCAATAAAGTCTAGTATCTTTTAGGTGCTATATCTACCTACATAAATCATGGTTTTATAATAAACAGGATGGGAACTGTTCTGACGCAGAATAATACAAAGTAGGTGGTGTCAAAGTAGGGTGTCACTATGTATTATAAGTGTGACGTATTTACAAAAACAATGTATTATAAGTATTCTATCAGCAATCTAGTTCCCATAGTAGGTACAAGCTTTGCTAAGTTTGGGACTAGAGGGCGTTGTGTGTAATGTCCAAGGATATTTATTTATCACGCAAAAATATACCTAGGCAGGTGCAGGTTTAGGCTTAATCTATGCATTTTTCAACGTTTTTGCGTAATAAAAAATATTACCCTCGGACCAACATGAAAATATTGTTATTATGTCAATGATACACATTACACAATGATTCTAATGTTAGTTTAGAAAAAAAAAATTGGTTTACTTTATCTCCAAAATATTCCGTCTCCAAACATTTCCCGCCGAAGCCCTCCCTCGGAGGGTAATGACGACATTATGATTACTTCGCAGCAAACAATACTTTAATAGGGCGTGAACAATGTCCCAATCACCGGCGCTACCCTTTGTTCTACTACGCTTAGGGTTTGACTCTAGCTGAACTTGAAACGTTTCGGGCTTTGGGGCGATTTGAGGAGAAATCAAGATTTCTCAAATACAATCGTCTACAAAAAATTATTACAGAAAAAAAGCATTCAAACTTCCATTTTGTGAAAATAGCAAAAAGGATGCTAAGAAGTGGTATAAGTGTTTCTCTCTCTTTCCGACTATTGGTCCCACATGGTGGTGGGTTTCGCTTTCCTCGCATTTTTCCTCCACTTCGTGCTATGCATGACGTCGTCAAAATGTGTTTTTAATTTCAAAAAATGTATACATACAGGGCCGCGATTGGTGTGCTACCTTGCAGGTTTTCTGAACTGTTTTCATACTAGATCATTGGTATTCTGTGACTAAATAGTGACATTAGAGCATTTCAGCGCGTTTTTTGCCGTCAAAACCTTATTGTTTTCGTATATCTGTAGTCACGTCGCTTGACATTATGCTGGGCAGCGAAAGCAGTTCAGAGCTTGCGATATGGGGACAGTACCTACCTAATTCATGCCAGAATAAGATCTACTAACTCTAATATTTTTTACTGAGTATTATTAAGCATAGCAGAAGTAACTCTAAATGGGTTCATCCACACTACTACACCGTAGCATGCTACGACGTAGCCAGTGGGAATTTCAGGAAAAGATATTGAAATCTCCGCTAGTGGGGATTTAGTGGGGATGCCGTAGTACCTAGGACATCGTTGCCTAGCACATTATACTATCGTCTCCAAGCTAGTCGGAGTGAGTGCGATGTTTTAATACTTCACATATTTTATACGTAGAGACCTCATACAATTTTACATAGATGCACGATTTCCCAGAACATACTCCATAAATACAGTAATATTATTCTCAATTCGTTTCTCGTATTCAGTGACCTAAGGACGTGTACACAATGGCATCTCTCATCAGCCTCTCTTGTTTACGGAAGCAGTCTGTACACGCCTTAATTGTTCGCAGTTTCTGTGAAAATGCTCGTATGTTTCAGGAGTTTGTCTATGTTTCTAAATATCTATTCAGCTAAATATTAGTATAATATAAATAATACTTAAAGTTAATAAACAAATGAAAAAAAAAATGGATATTGGCGTATCCTCGTAAGTTGTATTTGTTTATCGCTGTTTTTGCTTATGCGTTGCTCTTCTTGTGTGCCTATAAGGATTATTTCTATTATATTAAATATTTATAAATACCTACACTTATTTATATTATTTATTCACAATTTTTCGTTTGGTGAAGGTTTTAGTAAAAGTAACGTTGTTGAAGATGTCGTTATAAAAAATGATTCAATTGTTCATAATTGAGAAAGTGGTGATGACATGCGAATAAAATTCAATGTAGGTATAGAAATAAAACAAAACGAAGATGAGTTGGTAATTATTAACAAAAAAACAAATGTTAAAATGGTCGTAAAACTAGAACTTGATATAGAAGATAGTAAAAACGAAATGCAAACGAAACATTTGCATCAATCAAATCAAACTAGCTATCTCAAATTAAAATCAAATGAATAGGCAGTAGCTCAACTGATGATTCGTCACAATGTTTACAATACAACCCCTCTTTATCCCGAAACAAACAAGTGCACATCCTTTGACAGTGCAACACAAACAATTGTCCAAATCATAAACAATGGTTTACATCGCAAATATTATCTGTGCCCGCTCAAAGTATCCCCACGCATAATGAACCATTCATACTGCCAAACAAACTCCAACCAACCATATGCAATAATTCTATACTCACAGCCCAATTCGGGAAACCAGTAACCCCCTATCGCGTTACAAAGCAATCTACACTGAAAATAGATGGCAATAAAACCGAGAATTAAACGACGATAGTAATAGATGTAAATCCTTGGGTGGCTGACAAAGAACAGAAGCGATTTCACGACATCAAAGTGGAACACGACATATTACGCTTCAGAATAAACACCAGAATAAATACATCGATGTTTGTTCGGAATATTCGGGTATGGGGTGATCATATTCGAAATTATCTGACATAGGGTAGTTGCATAAACCCTTTTGACGTCGAGGATTAATTTACTGTTTGTGTCTGTATCGGGTTTATAATTAATACAACTGTACGCTATCTTAACTATTCTACATTCTCTATCTACTTTAAGTTGGGTGTAATGTTCTATCTTAAAATTTTGCTCATTGTCTTTTATACCCCATCTATGGTTATAATTAGGATTGACATTGATTTAATTTTATTAATCACATATTTGCAGATAAGACGTATTTAGCCCATCTAGTGACTCTACTCCACACAGTAAGCATCAAAATTCAGAACAAACACGAAAGTCCAGCAGAATGTCCGCTTAACTTTTCTAACGAACTCTTGTGCGAGACCCGAGCTCAAAAATGGTCTATAATTTGCACATAAAACACATCCTAATGCCGGTACGTGATCACTTATTCGAGGTGCTGACAAAGAGGCATCTTCGGAAGCGGACTTTATCACAGAACTAGTAATAGTAACTAGCACACGGATGAACTACTCATTGATACACTGTATGTATCATAACATGATGCATACAATATTGAAACTAAAACTAAGCCGGGTAAGGTTAATAGCTTAATTCAGCATGCAAAGCACAGTCAGCAAATGAAAGAATCCGCGAGACCTTTGGCTTTGGAACAGCTAAGGCTAATAGAATCTAGACACAGCGAGATAAAGCACATTTTTCATCAGCATCTAACAAAAGAGACACCAGTCTATTCTGATTTAAATAACATTCTTATAATAACACCGGACGAAGGGAACCCTATTGAAGTCGTACCGTAGAATACATTATTTTAATTCGTAGCTCCTCTTTGTGACCCTGTCGAATTAATGGATTCAAAGCCTCCTCTTCCGTTCTACAAAGAATAATTTGCTAAGTAAATGAACGGGCAGACAATCCTGTTACAAGCCCGAACATGGACAGCCTGTTTCACTTCAGATCAGCAGGCAAATTTAGCCCAACGTTTTTCGTTTTATCAACATTGAATACGTGATACATAAGCTGATAGTAATACCTACTACTAGTTTTTGTAACAATAATAGACATCAATAATTGAAAAAAGCATGATAATTTTACTTTAATTCTTTTAAAAACAGCTTTTGTTAAATTTGTTAATCTCTACTTCAATGAAAGTTGAATTTTAAAATTAAACTGGGTTTTTGTTGCTATAATTATCTACCTACCTTTTTTACCTGCTGACTTTTGAACTTTCATCACTGCTATTTATTTCCACAGAGTGAAACTTCAGTAGCTTAGTTGTATCTTGCTCTGTGGTCTGGGTTTTGTTTCGATGTTAGATTACAGAAATCAGAGGCACCTTTGAAAGGGTTTTGTACGTTATCTATTTGAAAGGTCAATGAATAAAGTACGATGAGCTTTCATTATTCATTTCATTCATTTCTTGTTTTACCGACGAAGCAAGCTAATTTACTGTTGATACGTTTACTTTGTCTTTATTTGCGAATTTATTAGCTTCTTCTGAATGTTTTAGTCTGTCGTTGGTTTTAATGCGTACTTAGGGTTTTTCTTCAAAATTCAATTTAATATCTGATAATTATTACTTATTTATAAAGTTAATAGAACCTAAATAGCTTTGTTATGTTTTGTTTTACCTAATATTTTGGTTATAGGTAAACCAGTGTCACCAATAGGTACTATAGGTACCTATTTTGTGCCGACAGTCACCATCATGATAAAGATGTACGTATAGCGAAATAAGACTATCATATTCGGTCCTAATTACGACAAATACAGCATTTACAAACTGAAACGGTTGAGTTATTTTTAGACTACAAATAAATATTCTTGGACATTTCACACAACGCTATCTAGTTCCAAACTAAACAAAGTTTGATTACTGCAAACGATCTATAGATAGCTCCAAAGATAGTACCAATCGGAAGTATCCACTCTATTGCTACGTTGAATTGCAATGATAAATGTGATTATTTCTATGTAGAAGCAAACAGTGGAAATGGTCACCATTTCAATCGTGTTCTTCAATTTACACCGCCTATTAAGATATTGCAATACCCGGCAAGCAATAATCTAAATTGAAATAGGTTGTCTTGAACTTGGATTTCCTACGACACACCGACCGCTACGATCTCGTGAAAAACAGCAGTATCTAAGTTGTTCTAAAACTACTAGAGAATAAAAAACACCAAGCCTATGTATTTCACGTGATTTATGGGTCATTCTAGGACTTGCTGATTGGTTTCCCATTCTCTAAGATTTAAGTAAACGTGTCAAAAAAATTTCAATATAAAAACACCAATGGACGATATTTAAAGTTCCTACAAGTGATTGCCTGAGGTTTTTTTGAGTAAAAGCTATGTCTGTACTGTAATGTTTCCAATTCGTTACGGCCGTTACATGACGATCTTCAATTTCAAGGAAACCAGGTCTTAAGATGTGGATGCTACCAATTCAGTATTCATTGGGAATAGAGGAGCTATCGAGAATTATTGTCAAATCTCTGGGGCAATGCGGCGTTGTTGTAGCGGCAGGCGAGGGTTGTCAGTTTTGACTGTACACTGGGTTCTTTCACGTTTTTAAAAGTAGCTAAAACGTCTTTGGTTTTATCAATGTGTTGTATGTATTATAGTTTACGAAGAGTAATAAATTCTTTTACTTTCCAAACTACGTTATCTATAAGAAATTTGACAAGATCATTAAGTGTGTTACGCAAACTTTAGAGATCATTAGCGTTACGTTTGCTGATTAATACATTTTTAGGTATCTTCTTTTTGAAAATTATGTACGTACAGCTTGGTTAGTATTAAATTATTTTATTATCTATCACGTACTTATACCCTAGCTACCTTCCAAAGATATCTGAAGACGTTATTTTATTAATAGTCTGTTGATAAGTTTGAGCAACCCTACTCACGAGGGTAGTCGATGCAATAGTTCCCCTCGGTTTGGTCACTTATTGTGACATCAGCACTGTCTGGCGTCTTGGCTTTGACCTCTTCCTTTTCGGATAGTTTAATGATATTACTTACTTGTGTCTTATTTAGTAATTTGTGAAACGGAGCTTGGGTACTACATGGTTTTTTATTGCATAGTAATATTACTTCTATAATACAGGACACAACACAAATATAACATTAAGTACTTAATGTGTTAGTCAAAAAAGTTTAAACAAAATAAATTTTAGGTTAATTATTTTTGTATGTTTCGTCTATTTTCAAGCACGGATTTGAATTTATTTATAATATTATTCACTTTCAATCTTAATAGTATTTATTGTAAAATCCGAAATAACTTTAGTGTAGGGAGTTAGAACTATTTAATCTAATGTGTTCTGTTCTGTTTTGGCAATGATAGTCTTCTACCAAAGAAACTGCAGTTTCCCTAGTTTCTTTAAAACTACTTTGGGCACACTTTGGGTCACAAACTCACAATGTTTACAAAACCGTCATAGAATAAAAAAACAGAATCGAATAATATCGAATGATTTATTTATAATTCATAGGGTCTCCCAACCACTACACCTTTGTGAATAATTTAGACGCCAGACACATATTATTTTTGCTGGGGTCTGTGTTTGTACTATAAAATATAATTTTATATCTTATGAGGGGATGGATCCTTGAAGTCTTCGAGACCCTGCGGAATTTATGTTTCTTCGAGCCATTGGTCAAGTTTGAACGAGGTAATAAAAGAAAGTATATTTTTATATTGTAATTTTGTTTCATAAAGGTCATCATCATCACCATCATCGACCTATAAATTGGTCCACTGCTGGACTTACGTCTCTTCCAAGACGCACCATAGATAAAGGTACATAGGTACTAAAAAACCTAATATTTATGCTGATTGCTGCTGATATTCTTAGACATAAACTAACAATCATACTTTTCATAATCGGTACTCGTACTCGTACATAGGTAAATAGGTATAATAATTCTTTTGCCCGCACAGGATTGAAAACTCCATTCAACAATTTCTTCAAAAGCTTTTTGTAACAAGTATAATCTAACTAGAAGGTATCAAGAATCGAAGAGTGGGAGACGAAGGGGAATACCTATACCCAGCAGTAGGACAGATAGGTTAGCCAAAAAAATTTGCTACTAGCGGGTTTACTATAGGAATGTAGGTAGTAAACTAAACAAAACTAAGGTATGAACACTAGTAAACCAAATGAAACCTAATAACCCGAAAATGATAAATCAGCACCTATTGTTTTGTGAACTTCATTCATCTTAACACCTCTCAATCTTCACTTTACTAATCACGTAAGCCTCTCAAACAATTCCTCAATTAATTGTCTTGCCACAGTCTCGCTACCAGTCACCTTAAATAACCGCAGATTCATAAACAGTTACTACGAGAATTAGCAACAGAATAGTAAACAGTTAGTATGACTGCGACCCGGATTAGTGAGTAGTTAGTATGTGAACTATAGCAACAAATGACGCGAAATCAATTGCGAGCGTCGGCTTGTTGCCGAATACACTCACAAATCACAATGGCTCAATCTACACAAGAGCAGCTTTCTAACTAGATTACGTCCCGGGCAGGTGGGGCCCGAGTTTCAACGAAAAGCGATACAAAAATTACACGCAAGTAATTAAAAAAAAAACTTGATACATTGGTTTCAAGTTACTACCATTTCATTTTCTCTCGGAAAACTTTTCGCCTTAAACGTTTCTTACTCCGACGTTTATCTATTCGCCTTAAATCCTTCAAATTTTGTTTGAAGCTGGATTAGACATTTGGAACCTGACTTATCACGGGATTTGTTGTACCTAGTTGATTGTTTATACCTAAAACTTAGGCTGGAAACAGTGCTCGACTGACGGTCAGCGCTGACTGTCGGCGTAGCTATATCTATGCAAGTCTATGGCTGGAAACAGTGCTCGACCAACCGACCGTACGCGCGTACCGTCAGCGTAGCTGTGTGCGCATTCATAGACTTGCATAGATATAGCTACGCCGACGTACGCTCAGCGCTGACCGTCGCGTCGGTCGAGCACTGTTTCCAGCCGTATATTTCCATCGTAAGTGTTCTGAGAATATTTGCATCAACGGTACAATTTCTCACAAGCTTATTCAATGAATAATCAAACCGCTTTCCGCTAGCACTACCGCCACATCGCGTTCCTAGCGCAATCCCACGACATTATAACCCTTTCAAGGAGTCACAATCACAATTTGCGGTTGTTTGTCAAGTGGAACATTACATTTAACAGCTCGTTTTGAACTTCTTAATTTTGTAACGTTGTAACGCTTAGTTGTGGTTTGCGGCTCGCTTGGGAAACGCTCGCTAATGAGGTGATGATTGTCATTTGTCTAGAATTATGATGCTCTTTTGTCGAGATGACTTTTGAACTGAATTATGTTTATAATCGCTTTATCTGAGCGTTTTTTGATAATACTATAAATAGGTAAACAAATTAGCTGCCTTAAAAATATGTTTGTTTTCAGACGTTTTTGAAGAAGTACGAAGTATTTTTTGATAAAAACTTTTTGGTTCATATGTATTTTTAATTATTTAAGTAGGTGTAGGTATATCAAATGTCTGATCTAATTGTTATTACTGTCAACGATAGGTCAAAAAGTCACAAAAACGGTCATTTAAGCTACTCGAAGTCTTCAGATCCAAAATATGAACAACACTTTACCTAGAGGGGTTTACTAAAAAATAAATAATTAAATAGTACAAATTATAGCGACACGTGTTTATAGAGCTTACAGTAAAACCAATAAATGTGAGATGGAGTGGAATAATCGATTTGACAAACAAGAGGGTCTAGTCTCGATACACCGGGAATCGAGACGATATTCGGATTAGAATCGATTTTCGTAGTGTGTTCAACGTCTTATGAGAAAGATAATTAGGATAGGAACGTTGTCACTTGTACTATTGCTTCTATAAGAGTTACCTTGATAGTCAGATAAAGAGATCATGAACAAATCTGACAAGCTTCGCGTTACGTGAACATAAAGTATTCGAGTCATAATGCTCGTTAACGATAGCTCGACTGCCAAACGTTGTAGCGTCACCGCGCAGTGCAATGTATTTCGGATAAGCTACGATACATTTACGATTGTCACATTCATTCGTGATCAAGAATAACATAATCAGGATGTTAAAAAGACTGGGAGATGAAAAAATGATGCAGTAAGTATTTGAATTTATGTAATATTAAAAAATACAATTAAATAATAAGAACCAGTTGACTATAACAATGTAATCTCAACGAGAACTTTTATTGTGGACCTTTTGGACATCGCAATATGTAGGTATAGGATTTTTACACAAGAATACATCCCAAAAGAAAATCGAAGTAACCTACTTAAAATAATTATAATAGTGGTAATAGTGAGTACGAGTACCACCTACCTACTTACAAAATATATGAAATAGTAAAGTAATAATAATATTTAGCTTTGTCGAAAAATACAATATTTTCCAAACAAAAACCATACATCAGCTAGATTCCGGCAAATATCAGGGAAGCCAACATCAAAGAGTGTTTTCATCGGCGGCCATTGATTAAGTTCTCTTGTCGCATCAAAGAGCCAAAGGTCTATTGTGGGACCTTCATATTTCCAACTACTTTTCCATCAACAATTACCTATCTTTAGTAATAATACTACGTCAAAAATGTATAGGAAAGTACAGTCAACAACCTTAAGTCGATTTAAAAATGGCCCGCTGATTTACTGCTCAAACACTTATCCGGACTCAAGTATAGATTTTTGTTACAAAATCTCTACTCAAACCTAATATGCTTGAGTAATGATTTCAGTATGGGGTTACGGACCTACGTTTTAAAATCCAAACAAATACTTAACTAAATAAAAATTCTTGGACATTTCACACAACACCTTTCTGTCCCAAACAAAGCAAACCTTGTACTATGGGAATGTAGCAAAGTCAAAGTCAAAAATCTTTTATTCAATAAAATCTCACTGATCACTTTGAATCGTCATTACGTTTTGTATGATTAGGTATCATTACATTTTTTTTATTGGATGAGTTGGAGCTAGTTCGTCCCAAGCTTGTTTGTTTTCTAAATAATCAGATATTTTATAGTATGCTTTTAAAAGAAGTCTCTGTTTTATTACGTTTTTGAACTTGCCAATCGACAACTGAGACACATCACTTGGGATTTTGTTAAAGAAGCGTACACATTGCCCTTTGAAAGATTTACTAATTTTTGTGAGCCTAGTGCCTAGTTTTTGTGAACAGCGAGCAGTAAAATAATCATTAAAATTAGTACCTATTTATTTATAAAAATATGATGATCTACTTAATGTATTGCAAAAGTAACAAAGCATAGTAAACAAATCCGAAAACATTGATGAAAAATCTTTACTTGTTCATCATTTTATTGTGCTGACTGTACATGTCGATTACGTAAAAGCCCCGACAGTGATAAGATGATAGATTGATGATATTCAAATTACTTGTTCCTGTCATGATGAGATGGATTTCATTGTACTTGACGCAATCAGAGAATGTTAGAAATATAAACAATTTGTTGTAAGTAAAAATTACTGCTTACTCAAATTTCCAATCCAAGTTCCGAATTTCCAATCTTAAGTTGTAAACTCAAAAAAATTGATTCTCATAAAAAGTGAAAATTGATTAGTGCCCAAAAACATGATAGTATTAGCATAATATGCCTATTATTGTTACTGTCAGAATAAAATTCATATGTAGGAAGTACATCTATTTTATTAAGAACACTGATGTTTTTGGTTTCGTCCCAATGGGACGAGATAACGGTAGACCGAAACTAGAATAGCTCTTTTAGACGTCTAGACAATTTAGAACCCGAGTAGTAAAATTTGAGAGCTATTGGTATGAAAATAGAATCAAAAATTTTTCGTCTCTTACGTAGTAGGTACTAGTTACCTACATATTTTGTACCAAAAGACAATTTCATGTAGGTACGCGTAAGTCATGTTAATACATACATATAGTAGTAATGATATATAAGGTACTTATGTCAATGTAAACATAATCATAAACAAGAAAAAGTAAAATTTTGAATTTATTCATAAAAATTACCACTGTCAACATAACACAGTCATTTGACGGTCACAGATTCTCAAGTAAACGAAATCTTTACAATGTTCGCAACAGACCGTATCTCAACTCCAAACGAGTTCACAGAAAGCATTATCACAGCATTTGCAGTTTGTTACAAATTTTATGTTTTACACATCAAAAGAATCTCAATTGTGAGTATTTGTGAGTGCAATAATTGGTCAATGTTAGGACGCAGCGACGCGTCGCATGCATACTTTGCCAAAAAATTAAAAAAGAAAAAACATTGTTTATGCGACGCCTTATTAACGAGAGATTTATAGTTGACATTTCTTTTTGATACTTCTTTTGTTATTTTTAATCAGCTTTTATTAAATTGGTAAAAAGCTGTATTGAAGGTTTTAGCAAAGTCAACACTCTTTGCTAGAGTATTGAGAACTAATCAAAATGTAGGTGTAGGAATCACATTTCAGATCACGTGACCATTCATATATTTTGGACGTTTTCTATTCTCATGACAACTCCTGACGTCACTTTCTTCATCTTGTATGAATTGCAGTTACCTATACCACAGATCATAATAGGCTATACTATCCTATACCGAAATAGGTAACTATTCTGTGCCTATAAAGTAATCCAATACAAATGTACTCAGATATTTAGAACAATGACAAGAGATAAATACGAAATTGTTGAAAACACGAAACAGTGACCACACATTGTTACTATAGATTACAATTAGATGAGAACCATGTGTGAAGCCAATAAACCAGTAGCTGTAGGTACAAGAATTGCTTTTATTTTCAATATAATACAACACATTGGCACAGAATTGGTATAGATTAGTTACATTGTTTTGAATATTTCTTTAAATAGAATTTACTAACAAGAATTCTACTCTCTAGTTGTGTGCTATAGGAGTTGCATCTCTATTTTCAAAAAAAGTTACGGTCGGTTTCACTAGATTTCGTGTACCTATTTTACCTCCATCAAATTACCTATAGGTATAAACAAAATGTCTTTTACAACCAAGATGCGCTACTGAGCCCAGTCTTAAGGTAGACTTTGTAAGCCGCAATAGCACTATGCTTTGTCTAATCCGGGTAAAAAGTGAGCGAAGTCACGGGCAAGATTAGGTAATATTGCATTCTGAAAATGTTGACCAAACTTATCATTACTTCAACTCGTTGGTATTTGAGTATACCTACTCCTACCTACTTAACGGTGAAGGAAAACATCGTGAGGAAACCCTTGGCTTAGTCAGCTCCGCACGTATTGACCTTGTCTTTCCTGTGGATATGGCTGACTAGGCTGAGAGGATGGTATAGGTGCTGGGCAAGCCTACTCCATCTAAACATTGTCCCAGGCACTACAGTGTCCCGTTAAGTGTAGGCATAGGTTGCCTCCTGACGCTGTATAAATCATCGTCAATGGATATGAATGCATATTATTATTACTCTATAGAAAAATGTATGTTTAACTAAACATACTGCGTAAGCTTATATTAGTTACACCGTGTTTTGTCTTTTGCATGGACAAGGAGATTTAAATTTGATCAAAAGAGACAAAACATGGTGTTACTACTCTAAGCTTACCCGTTTATTAATATCAGTGAGCTTTTACGATTGTAAACGTTATTACATACAAGATTTTGTTATTAGGTACAACAACAAAAATCATTGCTATAGGAAACGGATGTTAGAGTTGTCTGTTTCGTTTTCATTATGACTGCCAGACGAAAAGTTTCTCGCAATCCAGTATTATCTTGGATGAGAACAACTATTAACTATATAATTTGGAGCGAGGTTGTGTACTATTTTATAGAAATCGTAATATGTGTATTTTTGTTAGAAATTGTCAATTTTGGACCGGGATTGGAACGACTGGAAAATTGTGGGAGAGACCTTTGCTCAGCAGTACCTACGACCGAATATGTAAGTTAAATAAAAAAAAACTATTTTGAAACAAGCTTGTAGGTACTATGTCAACACTTAAATAGAGATTATAATCATTACGTTAATTAATCGTAATATGTACTTCAAAATACATAAAGACTTAAAATTTGATGAATCTCTATTCAATTTGATTTCTATTTGATTGTTTTTTATTTGATAAATTTCTTCTACGGATTACCAGATTTTCTTTACTTACGTGTGTGTGGCGATGATACTCAATACATTTATTAAGAAAGCTCTCTAGATATAGCCTAATATTATTGTTAATGAAGTCGATATCAGAACAGGAGCTTGAGGTAAGGGTATTAATGCAAATAACTCATAATAATATTATTTATCTATCTGTACGGAACTGTCAGAACCAACCCCACGCAAAATAACCGTAGTTTATGATATCATCGTAATGTTCTATAGAAACACGAACTAATATAGTGCTCCAGTTCAACAATTGTTACAAAATAATATAAACAATAAAACATAAAATTTTTGATAATGGTTTGATAACCTTACAATGGACTTATTGTAATTAATAGGGAAATAACAGACCGTACTCATGATAACCTAAAAAAATATTTATAGTTTGCAACTGTCTATTTTGTAAGCAATAAGTTTGAGATAAGATGCTTCGAAAACCAAAGGTGTGTATCAAATGTTTGGTAATGTGTTTGTTGTGATGAATAAACATAGTAAATGTACAAACGTAGATTAGGTTGATATGTTTTTTATTGAGAAGGATCCTAAAGGTCTATGCACCGAAACAGGGACACCAGACGAGTTATACAATGTACTAGATTAACTTCTTAGCACTCTAATCAGAATAATTGCATTAGTAACCTAAATTTGAACCAATTTGTTTGATAAGGAGACAAAATTGGAAACAATAAAACAGAATGACAAAAACTCATTCGTATCTACGGGTCACTGATTCGCTACTTGACCCATTTTATAGTTACTTAGCACAACATAAGTTATCAGTACCTACGTTATAGATTACCGGGAAAGTATATCTGGTAACCTCGCGTTTTTTACTGACCCATAAATAAAGTTGGCAACAGTTATCTCAAATGACGAATTAAATGAAATGACTTCGGTCATAGACCCAATAAACGCATAGGTGTTCCTAAAAATCAAAATAGTTACATCACAGGTGATAGCTACGAGAAGTTCAATATCAAAGGTATGAAGCTAAAAACAGGAAGTGAGCTCAAGAGAGATGGTTACACAGGTGAGTCTGAGCACTAAATACTTTGTCTAAAATCTCTTTAGGTCATGTCAATAGATTTTAACAGGAGAAATCTTTCTGTTTTGCAGAAGCATTTATTGTATGTGATCTGTACTTCTTGCATTACAATGGTAGACGTATTAATTCTTCCGCTTCGTCTGATATTATTCATGTACTCTTGTTGAGGACGACCTCGGTCTTGTAAGACTTATAACAAAACCATTGTAAAGAAGATGTAGCATTAGTTTTTGTTCACACCCCAGCACGGACACGTGTGACTCAACCAAATACCAACCTTTTGAACGTCATTATTTGCATACCGGTTCCTATACGATATTAATCAAAGGTTTTATTAGTGAACATCAAAGAATACACACAATGCTAAGATCTCTTATAAGGTACCCTCAATACTATTGTTACTTTTGTCGGAGGTTGATTTACGAGCGGCCACTGTTGTTGGGCCACTAGGTATTGTGTTGTCAGTTTTTGTTTGGCCCTCACCGACATTGTGTTACCCCTTCGGTCCAGGCTCTTTTATTCAACTTGATCTTACTTTGATGGAAGCTGGACGGTACATTGCCCGAGGCCAACTCAGGACCTGGCAGGCATTTGCATGAATTAACTCGTAAGACAGATATTTCTATTAATCTGATACGATGTTATCGGGATTATGTATAATGCAAAATAATGTACCTAGGTAACAGATATGAGTAGAAATAATACCTACAAAAAAAATATCTTAACGAAAATATCCTTGAGAATTGGTCAACAGGCTGATTGTTATTTTCTGATAAGACAAATTAAAATAATAATGACGGATCAGAATCCAGTAAGATACATACGAAACTACGTACAGTTTCACAAAAAATTGAGTTGAGTGTTTCGTGGTACGTCAGTCAGAATAAAAAGTATAAAAACGAAGTATTTATTCGCAAACGCTTTTGAATCTTCACAATCTAAACAGATTCCCATCCCGGCAACCCTTTGTCCTCCGCCATCAAGTCCTTGACCGTCTATTGTGCTGGCACACAAAAGAGCGGCTACGATTGAGCTCAGGTTTGTAATTTTCATGCTTCGCTCCACACATTGGCACTCACACATACTTCTTCCGAATCATTACGTTCCGTACCTTTATGTTTGCCCTCATCTTCATGCCGTAATTCATTGTACAATGAATAATCATCAACATTGTGAGCTCCCGACTCTTGATTGGCTTTCAATATTTTTTCGAATGTTGTAATGTTTGCGTCATCAATACTAATGATTGCGACCGGTAGCACAAAAGTTATTGTTAAGTTTTTTTGTGGAATTTACTAGTCATTATATTTAGTTGGCATTTTATTACTTTGGTATGATAACAATAAAGTATTGGGAGATAGTTTGTGGAGAGTTTTTAGTGCCCAATAAACATGTCGATATATAAACTGTTTTCAATCATTACTGATGGCTAGTTAGAACTTTGTTAGATTTTCTCATGAAATATGTTATTTTATCAATACTATTATTACTATCATTAAGTACAGTTATATTTAGATATCAAACGTATATTATCTATTAGTTTTGCTGTTAAAAATATATGGCGCTAAGTTTTTTTATAAAGATGAGTCATAACGCGATAGGTTTGTATAAGATCTTTATATCCACGAAACTTGATCATAACCAAAATTGAAGTCATAAAAATTTCATTATAATCTTCAAGATAGCAGAACAGTCGTATGATTGAGCACTGCGCTCGTAGAGTACGCATCTCTATCTTTACGTGTTAAGGAGCCTGTAGACTTTAACCACTAAGCAGAAAAGCTACTTCGCTATTACAATAATTTTTTTTAGCAAACTTCAAATAAGATTTTGACATGTTTTCCAAAAGTAGATACCATTGGAGTTAAACATAATCATTGCTATTGTAAAAACTGATAAAAAACTGTTGATCATAAGTCTAGACCCAGTGGCAAAACGCTTGGAAACAGTTTTTTTATGATGATTTATTGGGCTTCATTACTCCACAGATTCCAAAAAGAGTTATCAAACTAAATACTTAAGTAAGTCATCCGGAGTTGAAAAAGTTAGCAATGTGCTCATAAGAAAGACATATCTAGTAGAAGGTACTAGCAATATTTAGTATGGTAGTATGTATAGACGAAATTTTACATAAAGATACAATAGTAGTGTATTTAATAGCATAAGAATCGCAGCGTTTCCATCGCCCAGTGAAAACAGTTCTCAATTCTAAATCTGTACACAATCCAGTCATAAAATATGGCTCCAACAATAAAACAGAAGTGCGTTCTACTTCAACACTGAAGTTACTCCATATTTTGAGATGGATGAAGCTTTTATTACTGTACTGGTTAATTTCTTTCAAAACAACCGCGACTTACTATTCTGGGAGATGAATATTTGAAAACCAACAGTCGGACTGAATAATAATATGAATTTCAGACAGTTAAATATGAAGAAAAATTTAATTGAGACTACAAATTAAAATTTATTCTTAGGAACATTATACATACATAAGCACTCGATACCTACATAATAATACAATTTTCAGTTTGAAAAATAATATAGTAAATAAGTAGGTACTATGAAAAGCTATGTATATTCCAATTACCTAAATAAAGGTGTCAAAAGATTGCCTAACCGTTTTGGAATAACTTGCTGAAAATGTTGAAGTAGCAAAATATTTCTAGGATTATAAATCAAACAATGATTATAAATTTATAGACCATTTAAATGATTTATATGCACAAAGCAGACAAACGTACAAAAATTTTAACGACATAGCAAAGACAATTGAACCACTAATCATATTCACAAAGAAATATGAAAATACTACAAAGCATAGTCTGAAACAAATAAATCAGAGGAACAATGTCGTCCCGAACAAAATTACCCCTTTATTATTGTTTTTTTATGAATTATCGCCTACATCTGATCTCTTTTTCTTTGAAAAAGCCCCGGTAGCATCCATCACGGTGTTATTGTTTGAACATTTGGTATGTAAGAGGGAGATAGAAGAGAACATTAGTCAAGATTTAGTTTTGTTTCACGAGTCTCGTCTGCGCGGATTAAGACCTCAATGGTATGTTGTAACCGTCTTGATGATTGATTTTCGAATAGATTGGTTGTTTTGTTTTTTACAATTTCGAGCACTAGTTTTCAAAATATATTTAACTGAGTATTTAATATTGCTTTACGTTTTGTAAGATTGATCACGGTCAATGAAGTCGGTGCATATTGTTATATTAATGATACTATGCCATTAAGTTACGTTACGTTTTATTTCATCCCACCTAATGCGCTAAAACAACTATCTAAAAGTTTATTATAGGTAAGTACATAATTTTTAGACAGCTACACAATGTAATGTATAATGTATTAATGTGTGAGTTTCAACACAAACTATGTCAGTTGTAAATAATATTACGAATTCAATTAGCAAGATTATAACTTGAATCGTTAGGAACATAAAGATATTAGATTGTGATGTAACAACAATTACATACTTAGCCAATCAAAACATAATTTCAACAGTTAGTTTAGAAAACATGTCGGACGTATTACAAAACAGTTTCGTAAGTAATAAAATAGTGTTAATAGCTGTAAAAGTGGTAGTTAACGCGAAACTAATTAAAGCCAACCCTACATTATCATCCATTAACAATAATAGTCGTGAAACAGTAATAAACTATGAAAATCTCGCTGCGGCACATGAATGAACGTTATTCGTATAATATTCGCGTCCACAACTAAAATAAACCAAAAGCCGAACGGAAACGGCTGCTATATTATTAGACACGACAATTCTATTATTTTTATTCGTAACACATCTCGGAGGTTTGCCCATAAATCTGAGATGGCAGCTATGGAGGCATAGAAATGGTTCTCGGACTTAGGTAGTGCGTTATTCACACCCACTTGCAAAATAGCGTAATGAGCCTCGTAATTAGGTATGCTAATCAATGGACGCATTTACATCGAAATCTTTCAAGGTGGTTGCTATTGTTATTGCATGCGTATGTACAGAATACGTATTGTCTAATATATAACTCGATGTTTAACCTCAAACTCAATTTATCACACATACTAATTTATCAACAACGGATGCCATATGTTCAAATTCATATTTCAGTGGTCAGCCGCCACTATTACTGGGCACATCTTTCACCGGAGCGATCCATTATTTATGAGAAACACCATTCTGTTCATTGTTTCATAATAAAACATTAATTTTGTCAACGGCCTCCACGGCTGAGCGCGGCGCGACAATATTAAAGCTTCCGTTCTTTATATTACAACAGAAATCTTCGAGTTCCTATTAATTATATTCGCTGAAAGTCGCTTCCAAGTCATTTTTAAATCAGACAGGAAATCAAACGACGCAAACGCTTTCGTTCAATCATTGAAAACACATGCAAATCTCGTCCGATCGCACAAAAACAATAAAGTTCTTCAGAATGTGGAGCTCAAAGAAAAAATAAACCTACACGTGCAACTAAAATGGAAGCAAAAAAGGTCAACAATATGCCTAATCTACAATCCATGTCACAGGCTAAAGGTTATGGAAGGTTGTACAAAAAAGCATCACAAAACGAGTGGTGTTCCAGAGAAATCAACCGTAAAACTTATTAGATTCATCGAAATACATATCCAACAATCTTCCATTTAAAGCTCAAATTAATTTAGCCGTCGAACAGGGTCTGAGAGCGGCATTGTTCGTACCTTAGGGAGTAGTGACAACAGATTTCTGTCGTTTTTTTCTTATTTCACATGTGGCATCGCAATCCTGGACGATATGTGACACATGTGTCGGTTTTGGGTTACTCCACAATAATGACTGCCTCTTCAAAGTTTCTCATATCTTTTGCATTAACATTAATTTGTGTTTTAGGATTCAGATTTTTGTCCGATGTCATTGCTCCTTTGATCTTCACCTTCAAGTCTTTTAGTGGAATTGGATATGCCTACTCCAACAGGTGAGGTTCGTATCTTTGCATTAATTGAGATCGGGACAGGTATCCGAGAATATCTTAATGCGTCACTGGATATAGCATTATCACCCTATAGATTTACGAGAGTTGAAGCTGAACTGAATAAGTAACTTTAAACCGTGCCGCTACTGAAACGTATCTGGCCAATAAATTGAGTTCAGCCATAAATAGAACTATAAAAATTATTTTACGATATATGAGTGAGATGGATGTACATTAGGACAATGTTATACGCGTATTACAATGAGCACATTATGGACTAATTGATTCGGCCACAATGGCCTTTATGCGGATGCTCGTTGGTACAACGATATTATTGTCTATGGAGGCAGACGTCTGGCAACACTTGACCAGAGACAAAATGGCTTTGTAATGTTTGGATTCGAGGCGCCATCGGTAATTCTATATGTTATCTAATTAGTTTCGTTAGATTTTAAACCGGTTTCTGTGCAACCGTATTCGTTTTTGTACCATTTTAAACTTACTTTCATGCTGAAGAGCCAGAGGTGGTAAGACTTGTAATGATTTTTTACCTGAAATAAAAAATATAATTAAAGCATTGGTCTTAAAAATACAAGGTTTTGGTTGCGTTCCTTACATTTTGTAAGTCGTACCAGTTCCTGACCACTCATCGTAATGACCAGCAACCAAACTCTAGCTTTTGAAGCTCAAGTAAAAGAACAATAAAATTGTACAATCAAACTAGACAAGGCACCCACATAGCAGAATCGCAAAAAACAGGGATGCCACTGAAATGGGATCCCATATCCACATGTGTTAATGCAATGCATCTGTCTGGAATATCTTCTACAATTTTCCACAGAATATGTGGCAGTGTGGTAAGTGCAGGTTACGGTTATTTGATGATCTTTGTATTTTTAGAATTGCTCCTTTGTTTCGGTTCAAGGATTTTTGCTCGATTTGAATTCTCATACTATTGTTTTATGAATGCTTTACGTCACGTTACCATTCTTTGCGCGGGGTTATTTGAATCTTCATATAAGAGCTTCTCTATTTTTGAACGCTCTTTAAGTTATTCTATATCAGTTATACCTACTAGTGTATTAAGGATTAGTCTCAAAATCTTCTTTGAGCAGATTTTGAAACTTTTTGTTGCCAAACTTCACTAAATTTTCAATGATTACTTCAAAAAACTTTGGGGTATCAATATAAACAAGTTTTTCTATAGAACCACCATCTTCAGAAAAAAACTCAGCTGTTCCATACTTTTTTCCCAATACGGTATTGCATTTTGTATGAAACAGTATTTTTTTTCGTGCTTATACTAATTGTTTGACTCCGATGTTTTTGGGAGTGGTCTTATTATCCCCTGTCGTTAGTTATTGGTGGATATCTCAAGGCTTAAGAACTTCGCCTCAAGAATTGGCCACTAGCATTCATGTTGAGAAACTTCGTCAAGGATCCATTAGATCAGTTTTTTAAAGCTCTATGAAAAGGATACTAAAAGTCACGGACAGAGATACCTATCCCTCCAAAGCCAGAATAACGTTCTCCATCATCAAGATGTCAATTATTAGGCTCGTTAACTACGAAGTAATAAAGAGATTTCGAAACAATACTTTAAACAGCTTAAATGCCTTTACAGAAGTGATTGTTACAAAGGGGAAGTTGAATAAATTCTGTCAAAATGGCTATAAAATTGAGACGAATGTTAGTATGTGATTCCTGATTTATGACTTTTAAGGTACAAGCAAGATATCCTTTCGGACAATTGATTTTAATACACCCAATATAATGTTTAAAGTATTAATTAGCTGGTACTCTTGATAAACTGTTTAACCTATCCTCTTAAACGATTTTGTTGAATTGTCATAAAAGTCTGTGACTTCGAAGTAAACGAAAAGTATTTGACTTCTGAGACATCAGAACAAAATCTCAATGGTACCAGAAGAAGATCATATTATGAGGATAGGTAGTGAAAGTTATTGTAAGAAAGTGTTCATATTTAATTTTGATAAATCAAATGGCAAATCACGATGCTCCCTCCATTGTAAATGAGTTTTGTCTGTGATATTCGATATCATTGCCATCGGAACTCCCCCAAACAAAAAGGAAGCTGAAACTTCAGACATTTGGTATCGGACGGAAGCAGCATTGATTATTATCACAGCGTTTTTCCATAAATTTAGACTATCGCTTTAATATTCATAATAAATTATTTTATGAGTTTACGTATCGAAGGTACGTTGCACAGGATGCGTTACGCTTTATTGTTGAACAATTTGTTTTCTTTTATATCAGACGTGTCGTAAAATTTGAATGTTTTTATCCATTCATGATGTTCATTCATGACCAGAATAGCATCTGGTTCAGGACAGTTTAAAATAGCTTTACTTAAATGGCTTATGACAAAGAGGTTGTGTTATAAAGTTTGGGATACAAAACACACGTTTAATGTGCATAATATTACCCATAATGTGGATCATAACTATAGATTTTTACTAGTATATGGACAAAACCAGGAGCTACCTATTCTGCGATACGAACGTGCTTCGGACTATTTTCTTAAACTTCTTAGGGCGGATTCGTCCAAAAGTCATGATATTCCTGAATAAGTATACCTCTTTGATTTTATTCTCAGATAAATTCGTTTTTGTTTTTCCATTGCAATCTTGAGAGTAGCCAATCCTAGGTATTGTTATTCTGTATATACATAAAAACCAACTTAATTCAAAAAACAATTGCTTAGAGAGCGCAACACAATAGTGCATGTGCACACAAATTATCCGGTTGTCAAGTTGTCAATATCTATGAAAACAAACAGCTGTTTTGTCAAATATAGCAGCCGCCATTAAAATATTCGACAGATAACTTGTATATACCATAGATTTTGGCAGTATAAAGGCTGAATTACATGATACCATTTTCTTGTACGTACCACTGCAATAATTGAATGCAATAGTTGAAGCGCAAGAATTGACGTTCAAGAATTGTAAGCAACTGTTTACACGCGGATATATTGAACAAAGTTGAATACAATTATTGACCACCACCAAGGAAAGTTTTGAAGCAAAACTTGTATACCAGATCAAAAATGTTACGAGTTGTTTAGACCATGCAATTAATTTATTGTATTCAACTATTGCACTGGCACGTGCAATAAAATGGTATCGTGTAATTCAGCCTTAACGATTTATTCTCGGATAGACAAGTTTTTCCTGGAATAGGACTTGGTAGAACGAAACGTTTCTTATCACTAGAGTAATTATTGATTTTATTCGCAGTATAAAACTTAAACTGCGTATAAATAGTTTGGTCGAATCCGCCCTTAGATGACTTTTTTTTAATTCTTATATTTTGTGAGGGCTTTGAGTTGCTTAGCGACTATGTCAGCCCTGTTATAGCCTACACTAGAATTACTATCTACTAGTGTAAAAAGATCCCTAGCTGCTTTGGAAAGATGTAAAGGTTCATTACAATTAAATATGTATTGAATTAAAATATATTATAATTTCCTCGCAATTTTCCTCATAAATGTAAAGTTCTAAGAACAGTAATTTACGAATTCAAATTGATTTCCAGTGACGTTAAAAGTAAACATGTTATTACTCTGGACATTCGTTTATTTTTATTGTACGAGAATGGACTGACGCATTCGGTCATCGTATTGTTTTATTGATTGAAATACCTATGAGAGAGGAAGTCAATATTGGAAATTAATAAAATTATAAAATTCTAAAATAGACCATGAATCTTGGAAACATTAGAACAAAGACTATCACTAAATTAAGTGTGAAATAAATCATAGTACTGCAAAGATGTGTGTTGTAAAAAGGATAGAAAATATTTATAAAGAGAAGGAAGAGAGGAGGTATTTTAAAAAGGTCATCCTACTAATATTATAAACGTGAAAGTTTGTAAGATGGATGGATGTTTGTTACTCTTTCACGTAAAAACTACTGATCCGATTTGGATGAAACTTGGAATATATATTGTCCGTGACCTGGATTAATATAAAGGCTACTTTTTATTCCGAAAAATCAACGGGATCCAACGGGACGCGAACGAAGTCGCGGGCGGCACCTCGTACTAAATATTATGTAAGACGCGAGTTTTCCGTCTTTTTTTCAAAACTCAAACGGAGACAGAAAGAAAGAAATTTACATGACATAGTATCCAATTCACTATAGACTAAGAATGAGAGTATACCTGTTTCCAAGCTAACTTGCCCTGGCTAAAGGAACAAAACCTTTATACTAGGTTTAAGTTATATGTATTACTAGTAGGTCTTAAGTAAAGGCGTTTATGATTTAAAGAGTTTGCTACGATATTTTCTGAAAAATCTATCACAACTGCCCATACATCGTAAGCTGTGAACATGCTTTCGCTGCCCAATGTCAAGCGACGTATAGCTACAGATATACGAAAACAAGAAGCTTTTGAAGGCAAAAAACTTTGAAACGCGCTAATTTCACTATTTCGTCACAGAATACCTATGATTTAGTATGAAAAAAGTTCAAAAAACCTGGCAGGTTTTGATCAGACAACGATTGCTTCCCTGGCAACAAGAATATCGTTACCACTTGGAATCAAACTTATATACCGATCACAACAAAAATCAAGATAGGTATCCTACGTGCCATCGGCACTCGTTCCAGGATCGAAATAAAGAGTTTCCTGTACATTTGTCCATAGAGGAAATGTATTGTAGATCCGTACAATGATTTGTACAATGAAACACGTGCTCCGATTACGTGGTGCTGTGTGTGAGAAAGGATTTTATGGAGTTGTATTGGACAAGCGATTTGAACACCTTCCGATTGTGGATTCAAAGTATTCAAACTTTATTAGTATTTAAAAAAAAACAAAGTGATTGTTGTTGAAAATGGAAATCCTACTGCCTAAGCTATCTATACTATTACAAACCTGTAAAGAAGCCAAAAAATAAATTTTAAGATATGGATAAACTAACTATACAGATCTACTAAATAAACGATTCTGATTCCAAAAATCGAGTTTGTCTGTTTGTTTGTTCGCGGATCGACCTAAAGTACTGAACCAATTTCAATTAAACTTATACCATTCGGAAGCCGTTTTTCCAGATTGAAACATGGCTATATTTTATCGAAATTAAAGACGTGGATTCTGAGATACAGCATGACCTCTCTAAACCAAAATCAGCCTTCGGCACGAGGTTCATCGTATACTGGTTGACAGATATTTTGGTGGAAAGTTTTACACGCGTACGAAGTTGCGGGTATCAGCTAGTCTACTAATATTATTAATGTCAAAGTTTAGGCTTTACAACCCGAAATAATAACACGACAAACGAGACGCGGATGAAGTCACGGGCGGAAGCTAGTGTGTGTTATAAAACTTAGTTTAGACAGTATTGTTCACCACTGCTTATAGGGATGCATTGCCTCACTGATCACTGCCACTGAGTACGTGCTCTGTGTGCACTGCGCCTACAATACGAAAATGTCACGTAATGATTTGTCTATCCCGGTCAAATGCATAGAGTACTTAAATCGTCTGCAAAAGACGCAAAGGCCGATGATGATGATGATGATGAGGCAACTAATCTACAAAAGATGTTATAAGCTACTTTAAATAAAGACCGTCAAACAACTTTTCCGGCAGCCAATCAAAAGCTCAAGGTCGTAAACCAGCCTAATATCACGCCGAAGAAATTGCTGACCTCAATGTAATTAGAAGAGCCAAGAATGCATAATTTATCTAGCTTCTATCCGGTTATGACTGGTTTACAGTTCGGATTCCCACGGTGTCTGTTAGCTCTCTAACTACTGTGCAGATTGTGTAACAGTTACTATGCTAAGTGTGCTACTGCAGTTAGGTGCAGCCAGATTTGCAATGTTGCAAACTCGTCTTCTATATATTCAAACTTACAGGTTAAAATCATATTAATAACACTTCTTTTTGCTTCGTTGTAGTCGTATAATAAAATGGTATTGATTGGGTGCTTTTAGTGTGTTAGGCCCGTTCTCTCGGTCTCGTACTCACCCGGTCCATTCTCTTCCGATTGGCATAAAGTTTATATCAATATTTTTTTCTCGCTTTTGCGGTAATTTACATAAGTACCGGCAAAAACTAAAGTGCTTTAGAATTTTATTCTAATTTAAATTATTTACCTGTACACACCTACTTTATATAATTAAATACTCTATGTAGGTAGCAACTAATTGTTTTTTAAATAAATAGTCTTTAAATATTTGTCAGTTAAAAATAAAAAAAAAACTCTACCGATGTCCGATGAACTGTGTACAACACTTTCACACTGCCACCGATACGACACCTATACGGTATTTAGTACTGATGCTTTCATATCGTATTGTCAACGATTTATGTTCGACTAACTAACATATTATGGCAGTGTAGGACATTTGCACACTCGTCGTGCCCGTGTGAAAATGCTCTTAGGCTTTTGCTAAGACACGAACACAAGACAACAAGAAAAAAATTTTATGTCTTAGGCTCGAATACTCAAACGTCATTCAAATTTGAGCACCACTTAAAATTGCTCTGCCTCTGTTTGACATTACTTATTTGTAAGAGATGGCAATAATTTAAGCGGGACTTAAATTGAGTGGGGTTTGAGTGGCGTATGAGTATTTGGCTGTTATATTAGGAGAAGAGTTCCTCAGGATCTAATACTTGACTAGGAGAGGAGAATGAATGTGCGTCGTGCCACTGGGCACTGACCACGCATGCCTGGAGTTGCAGAATCAACAAAACCCTCGCTAAATGCCAAATGGGCAGAACGCAAGGAAAGAAGGAATTAAAAAAAAAAAAAGATTTTCCCGATATAAGGAAAAACATCTTGTGATAATATGTACAACATTATAGACAATCGAGCGACTGAATGTCTTTTCGACATTTCTCATAATAAGACTCAAGAAAAATATCTTATAATGTGCAAATGAGCCTGCAAAAGGCCTTATAGTATGAATCAGAATCTATATTCGACATACATTTTGAACTAGACAAATGAACCGAAGCTTCTTTTCTTCTAAATTCAGATCACGAATGAATGATTGTCCATAATTGCACAATAAAACACGTGCTCACAAACAGAAGGGTTGGTCGAACAATGCTCAAAAGGTACACTGTGGGGGATTTGTAGTGGATCCAGGTACATGAGTGGGCGCGATTTGAGAAATTGACTTACTAGAGGCCTAGTAGATGACCTCAAAATGACGCCGAAATATGACGTCATCTTTATTAGAGTAAGTACAATCTCCACCGAACTGAGCATAAGGCCCTTGGTAGTATGTTTTCAATTTCTAACCTACTGAATGAAAATTACAACTAATAAATATTTAAAATATTCACAATATTTACTAAACACACATGGAACAGTTGAGCTTTCTACAAACCTACTTATTTCATTGTTTAATGGTAGAGCCTTTCATTATTCCATAACTGTCATCAGTTATCATTTGCAAAAGGAACGTATCTTACATGAAATTTAATTTTTTTACCTGATGGACGCAGTGCAATGTCTCATAGCGTACATCCTCAATGAACGGGCTCAGTAAGACAATCCAATGTTATAGACAGAGGTTACTTAATATCAGAGGGGTCATCTGGCTTGTTCCATAACTTATTCTCATAAAACCCATATTTTAAAAATTATTACGAATGAAAATGTTCTTACACATTTCACATTCTGTTGTTCATGAGATACTATTAAGTATGTGCACGTACAATGGCAAACGTATAGAGGTACTTTTAGATTATTCCAACTGCCAAAATACCAATATTAAAAAAAATAAGAAACCTAAACATTAGTTCCATTACTAACCTGAAATGTTTCTCTTATTACTTGCACCATTGTGAAATTCATTGTCCTTTTCTAAGACCACGGTTTGAAAGAAACGGAAGAGTGTTGTCTACTGGATTCGACAAATCAAGGGGTTTTATCAAGGCCTTGTCACAATGGAGTTTATTTTGCATAAAATGTATAGAATTAAGTGTGAGGGGTGCTAATTTGTTCGTGTATATGTAGAGATTCGCTACTTCAGGAGTTAAGTGTATTTTCTTGTCTTCAGAATGAAGTTATAGTAAATAGCTTTTTACGTTTGATCTCGTTGGCCAAAACTTTAGCAAATACTTTCTAAAAAATCTACAATGTTTTATTTATAATGTTTAAAAAATCTATATAATGGTTTTATCGTAATTAAAATCAGAATAAATAAATCATTCATTCATTTGTTATAAAATATAGTACCTACCTATTATTACAACAAGTACAATTTGTACATTCTCAATCAATATACGGCCTCTTAAGTCCATTTTATATATAAATATAAAGGTAGGTAATCTCTTACTGTAAAAACAAGTGCTTGTTAGCGGTATAAAATATTGGGTACTTACCTAAACTACTTACTTACCTACCTACTTAAAAGATCTCTCTATATGAACAGGATAACTGAACAAGTGAAATCCAAAACAAATTCTCGCCCCGCACAGTGGCTTTGCGTCGACAAAACGCAGGACAAAAACGAAAAATACCATTCAATGAGCATACGTATTTCTATTACACATGGCATTCACAATAGGACGAACAAAGACGCCTCGGCGTGCGGAGACGTGTCGGGAATTATGAAAAAAAAATCGAGGGCAAATGTGGGGTGGCGATAATACCACCGAGTTACATGAATTCGGTGTCACAATTGTAACTGAGTACGTGACCTTACTACCTGATTTAGTCGCATTATAGGGAGAGTTGTCTTGAAAATCTGATGGGCGGGACGGGAAAGAATGATAATAAGTGTTCACATTTCCTTTCACTTTCCTGTCGTCTGCATATTTGCAGGGGAATTGTGAAACGACGGGAAAATAATAATAGGTTGTGAAATATAGAAGCTGGTATTGAATTTGTATCAGCTGATCAACGTATTCAGAGCAAATTAGTAATACACTAGAGGCCGCCCGCAACTTCATTCGCGTCCCGTTGGATCCCGTTGATTTTCCGGGATAAAAAGTAGCCTATGTGTTAATCCAGGTCACGGACAATATATATTTCAAGTTTCATCCAAATCGGATCAGTAGTTTTTGCTTGAAAGAGTAACAAACATGCTCACAAACTTTCGCGTTTATTATATTAGTTCGCGTCCCGTTGGATCCCGTTAATTTTTCGGGATAAAAAGTAGCCTATGTGTTAATCCAGGTCACGGATAATATATATTCCAAGTTTCATCCAAATCGGATCAGTAGGTTTTACTTTTAAGAGTAACAAACATCCATCCATCCATCAATCTATCCTTACAAACTTTTGCGTTTATAATATTAGTAGGATTAAAACAAGAGGTTTTTATATTCACTTCTATTAATTTTACATTAATTTGATTGATCAAACACCATGTTAAGACAATATTTACATACGTATTACAGAGTTAATCTCGCGAAATTAAAATATAAAAAAACAAACAAGCGTAACACCGTTAGTGCAAATTGCAAAAGCAAGCTTCATCGTAAAACTACTTTAACTTCTAACTTGTCGAGCAAGGTCGTCTACCGAAGTGTCTCATTTAATACGTTGCTTCATAACTATCATAACAAATTTTGATATTTTTAATATCAAAATTATACCGCAGTGTTTGAATTATAAGATCTGAAGACAAAACCGCATCCTATCGATATTGAAAGTAATTAAATTATCAAATCAGCCGCATCTTCTTGAGCAAGTGCACAGTCTTTGACGGCATCCATTTATGACTGGTCGGTTAAATAGTTAAATAGTATTTTTTTAATATTCATCTCATCCGGTCTATGGTTTATATTCGATCGGATTTACGACTGTTTTCATTGCGGGCACTGTTTTATATAAATACGTGAGACTGTTTCCTGTTGGTTATTAACACAAATAATTATTTCTAAAAACAATTGGTCTTAGGTTTCGGTGCTGTGCACATGTTTCAATTTTATGAAAAAAAAAAACTATTATTACGGGTTGGTCTGGCCTGACCCCATACTGGTCTGTCCCCGATGTTGATTATCAAATAGTACTACTTCGTCAATTACTATCATCATGATGTGTATAAACCAACGTAATATAGAATTGAGATTAAGTATTATTAATTCTATATTCGTTGAAGCAACTAATCTGTTACATAGAATGACGTCATCTTTAGATTAACAAATACAGTTACATTACAGCTCTGTTACTTACAATCTACATAACAAAACAATAGTTTTTTTATATTCTGAATTAAACTAAACAATTTTCTAATAGCTTTTAGCACAAGCTATAGATATTTTCTATTAAAATCACCGATATATAGAAATTTATATTATTAGATTTATTTCTTGTAATCAGAAAATACTGCCTATGATGCTAAAAACCTAAATTTTAAATATCCTTAATAAATTGTTAGTCATTTAGCAAATACTTGGCTGACACAATGAGAACGCCAGCAAAGTGCAAGCGGCGATACGCTTTCCACTTTGACACCTGACAAATGACGGATTTCCCATACCTACACCACGGATCATATACACTACTTCATAATAAATAGATAGATACAAAAAGTTTATTTACAGTATACCTAACCATATTAACCACTACCACATCCATTACAGCAAAGATTTCAAAAATATAAACAAAAAAAAATATCGTTGTATGACAATAATCTAAAACAACCCAAGATATCTACTTTTTAATACTTTTATGGTTTATTTTGGTTATTAGTGTCTCTGAGCTATGTCGTTTGAATTAAGGCTCATGCGTAAGTTTTTTTGATACCTTACAAAAAATCCGTCCAGAGATTAGGATAAAAAATATCACACTGAATAGTTCCAAGTCAAGAAATGAAATGGACAGATGTTAGTAGACGGCAATATTTCCGGATACGATGCAAATAGAGCAAAGTAGAGAAAAAACTAAGAAACTCAACCACACTATTTATACGAAAATAATAATTGCTTATGAAAGAGGCAATGTAAATTTGTTAAAAAAAAAAAAACTTTATGAGGACAGGTACAACTGACAGTTACGTAAGGACTGGCAAAAGTCCTGCAAACGGCGGTCTTATCGCTTAATACGATTTCTTCCAGACGACTTTTACCTAATATCTAATCTAATGTTACTAAAATCTAAAGCTTAAGAATAGTAGCATCTACAATTTTACTGTAATTTTTAACAAGAGAGCATTTGAGCCAAAGACATATTGTGTTAAAAATGAAGCTTGAGACTCGATATAAACTTAGATAAGCGTTATCCAAGCTGCAGCATGATAATCTAAAAAATAGAAATAGATAATATTAAAAAATCTCTTTCATAAGCAAGCCAACTCTGGTGACGGAGTTTTAAGGCCGCCTTAAGGCCTCCGACATGGCTTAACGACTGCTAGAGCCGGTACCGACCGATCTCTTTCATGAAATTAAGGGTTAATTAGAAACCAAACCAGCTATATCCAATACTCTTACATAATTTTAATTTATAAACGTACTGTCTTGAGTTATATTATTCCACATTTACGAACCCTCTAGCATAATGAGTACTAAAAGAGTAAAACACTGTTTTACTCCCCAATTAAAGCCCTAAACAATTTTATATCTCAGTTACAATCGTAATTCCCAAACCTCAGAGTGTCGTTAACAAATTGACACGTTTTTATTACTTAAAAAAGTTGAGATCATTAAATAAGAGCTGTATAATGTGTATAATGTATAAACAGTGGTCTCGGACGCCGAACAATTTGGACAAACAACGAATCAATCCAAAATTTACAGACTGCTTCATTTATATATTTAATTACGGTAATTTAGCGTAATTTTACTTTTAAAACGTATTAAATTTTTCATCATTGAGAGTTTTAAAGGGATGCCAATTAGAGATTGTCACCGCTGGCACAACATTGGAAACGACGTGGAAAATTGGTTTGGTAATGAGATCCATTTCGATAAATGAAACTACTGTTCACGACAATTTGCGCAGGTGTTAAGTGTATATGCCACTATTCTTGATTTAATTGTGAGAAATGGTTGGTTTACCACGCATAAATTTGTACAAATATTTAAATATAAAAAGAATAAAATTAAATAATGACCTACTAAAATAAAATTTGAAAAAAAAGTCTTAATTTCTAGCGTAAGTACTGGGTTGTGATATAATTGCTCATGCAAAATATGATGTATTTTTTTATAAAGTAAACTCAGTAATACTTTTCAATTTTTATAAAAAAAATTAAGCTTTTTTATTCTATATTTACAAATATACTACAAAAACGTAGACTACAATATATTTTACGCTTGTTTTAATTATTTAATCTAAAAATCAATCTGGTGTTCTTTTTTTAGCATGCCAAAAATGTTGCTGCTAATTTCATTTAGTACCTACCTAGGTATGTGTATCACATTCCATTAATGTCATCAGATCAGACGCAAACATCTACCTACATTATGTTATTCACTAATACCTAACTCTATCATTAGGTTACCTATACTGACACAGCTTTTTTGTTATTTAATTAATTATGAATCCATTTAGTAATTTTAGTTTTTACTATTTCCATTTCTGTACAAATATTTTTATGTTTAATATTTTTTTCCATTTATTCACTAAAACTACCTTCTCTATATTTCTTATTTAAACATTAACCAATTATATTTTTTCTTAAACTTCTTCTTTCACATGTAAGTTTACAACCTACAACGGAAACTTATAAATACCTACTTACAATTGTACTACAAGTACTTATCTACTGTATTGAAGAACATAATGTTTATCATGTCATGACCAATAATGACCGTGTCACCGGTAAGTAGGTACCTATGTCAAGTCACGTTTGACCGATAACCACTGCATGTTATATGGACCCGTCCTGTCAACCCTTGAGATCTGGGTTGAACCGTTAGTTGTCAAATATTATGTAATTTTATTTACTGTGTAAAAGTGTACCTAATTTTGTAGTTATTAAGGTGTATCATGCAATGCACTAATTAAGATTACTAGCCCTCATTTCTCAAGTCAGTAGAATCAGTTATTTATGAGAGGGTTTTTACTACAGTATCGAATGTAATTTTAACTAACCTTTTCTTATTTTACTTTGAGCATCAAGTTCAGCTTTGACTCAAAGTTATATAACCGCTTCCTTAATTTGATGGTGTCCGGATCGTCAGTAACAAAAATATTAAAATCAAAAGTGTCAATTGGGACACTTTGTACCAAAATATTTTGTCCGAAACGTCAGCAAGTCATATAAGTAGGTACAGCTACATAATTATTATGTAAGTAGGTATCAATCTTACCTTCAATTGCGTTAACATGGTTCCTCTTGCCGTTGCCCTTCGAGACATTAGAATGAATCTTCAGGATACTTAAAAAACCATAAAACAGAACTAAAACAATTTAAATAGTCCAATCACACCGATTATTTTCCATTATTTCTCACCCAGTTTTTAACAGTCACAAAAATAAATAGGTATATAAATAAATCACAAAACAAACACAATATTAAAACAGCAGTTCAACACAAAATTAACGAAATAAAAATTAGCTTTCTGTAACGTTATGAGATCGAACGCAATTGCGGACGTCGGTGATGTACAGAGACGCGACGCACGTCTTGCGGACGCGCGCTTTCGATACACAATGCTGGCAGATCGAAGCGGGCCGACAATACGCGCGTGCTACAATAACCTACGCCCCCCGCCCCGCGCACCACGTGCGACAAGGACGCACCTAACTAATGTCACTGCCCTGCAAACAATGCCGTCCTTCGAGCCTTTTTACTTACACAAAATGAATCAAACCTTACAATCCAAATAGAAAAGTTGCATAATACAACGGTGAGGTATTTAAATCTGTGAAAATTTCGTGAGGTTCTATTGAGTAATTCGTTTACAATCAATTGTCTATGCGGAATAACAGCTTTCATCTCGCGGAATCTATACAAAGCGGTTCAGCCCATCCTTTTCTAGCTGTAAATGTGTGCGTGTAGCGCGACGGGCTCGCTCACGCTTGGCGCATTCTTCGTAACTAGGCGCGGTTTTGTCTCTCTCTAGGCTCCGCCCAGACGAACGTCTTTGACTGCCGCCGACTGCAGTGTGCGTACAGAATAGCCCAGCATTGTGAAACGATTTTCGCACACTACAATGCTTAGGTGGGTGTGTGTTCGATCTATGAGGGCGTTTAAAAAGTCAATACAATCTCTTACATTTGTATTTGTGGAGAAAATTTTCTTTCTTCAGCCGTTGTGTTTGACTGGGCGTGTTGTGGCATTGTGTTGCGAGGCGTGGCCTGAGAAAAACGATTCTATTGTGTGCCGTTTCGATTGTGATTGGCGAGTTCTATTGTCGTCGAGAGTGACCCACTGTGCTTTTAGCTTGTAGAGCAAAGTGTGGTGCCAACTGGCTATTTTTAGACACCTGAAATAGGTGTACTTGATCTGAGTACCACAACCATCAATAAAATGGTAATTGTCTTTATTGATCTGTTTATTAATAATAGGTACCCTAAGAAAAATAGATTCTGTATTTTTCCTCAAGACCCAAATACAATTTAGTAGGTAATCATAATAGCCTTTCAAAATAAAATAACTAAAGGAAGATAATGTATTCATAACAATAGCTAATGTTTTTAAAGAATCAGAACAGTCAAGTAAAATCCAGCTATGACGAATGCGAGAGGTTTTCCTAGCAATTTGATAACGTTAAAAACTAATGCTTACGTCACAAAATACCTTTGCCCTCTTAATAGTTCCTTGATCTAATGGCTAAGCGTCGGATTTCCACGCCATCTTTTGAACTTTATCTTAAACTTTAATTACTATATTTTATAGTAGCTGATGAACTCTTTATTTTAGTTGACACTGAGGTTGGTACTCTTAAATGGCAATTTTTACGACTTGTGTATATTTATAAGGCATTTTTAATATAATCTTTGAAAATAAATGTATTTTTAATAAAGTCGTAATCGTAAAAACTTTATCTACGTCACGACAACTTTTGTGAGATAAACAAATACTTTAGTTATCAATAGTCATTGGGTTACATCGTAAAAATAAAAGCAAATCGTTAATAATTATTAAAGAAAACTGTAAAATATACAAAATACGCTGATTTCCAGAGTTTGTCAAATTATCCACTGTGCATTTAAAAAAAACTTGACTATCAACTTTATTATTTAGATAGGTAGGTGTAGGAAACTTATAAAATAAGTTTTGGAAAAAAAATCATAACAAGCGTCATGTCTCAGTCGGTAGTAAGTAGCTCTGCCTTCCTGTGGGTCGTGAGTTCGATCCCTACCGAGAACAAACATTTGTGTGTGGCAAACATGATAGATATTTGTTCTGTGTGGTATTACTAGGCACTTGTAATAATATTAGGTGGTTTTACTATGTATCAAGAAGGTTTGTAATTACAAACAGTTTCATCAACGTCATTTAATTTTGACAAATTATTAATTTCCTTATAATACCTACTAAAGATTTCATAACTTACGATACATACAACCTATACTATTTTTTAATAAGTTTATATAAAGTACTATGTATGTGTGTGTAAGCCTTTCTTACAAGAAGGACAATAATTACCTATATTGAGCGCAGGCGTGTAAGAATGTGTGGAGGCCACCCCACCCCCAGGGGGTATTATCTCTGTGGTGGCGTGGGGCACCCCCTGGCGGTGTTCCAAGCTTTCATTCCCGTTGTTTTGTGGAGGTTATTTAAGTAATTTTCGTTCCTACACGACAATTTTTGGTTGCGTTCAGAATCAAGTGCTTTGTTGGGACTTGCCTTGTTGTTTTAACTGACTGTACAATGCAGCTATTTAATGGTGTCCGAATCGACAGTAACAAAAATATTTAAATCAAAAGTGTCAATTGGGACATTGTGTCCCAAAATATTTTGTCCGAATCGTCAGAAAGTCTTTGTTTGAGAGTGATTACCTTGGATCGTTCAAAAGATGTACCAATTTATATTTAAAAAAAATGTTTGAGGTGTTTATAGGTGCCGTTGAAATTACAGGCACTTTATGTCTCAGAGTGATGGACGTAGTGTAATACATCACAGAGTACGTCCTCAGTGAATTTGCAATGCATTATTATACACAGTGGCTACCACTTAACATCAGGTGGGCTAACGGCTGGTTCCATCATTTAGTTGTACAAAACCAATTCTTTTACGGTAGAGTTTGATTGTTTTCTGATATTTTAACACAATGATAGTGAATAATTTGGCATTTTATTCACAAAAAATTAAAAAAATGATTACTTATGGATATTGATCTTCATTGATAACATCATTGGAGGAATAGAAACTGGAATAATCGCAAAATATTATTTTTTTACCTTTAGCCTTAAATAACTTACGACGCAGACACGATATTTTTACGATAAAGACTGAACTACACATCTTCAAGGTCAAATGCCAGAAATGCTAAATTAATTTGTTCAAATCCGATTAATGAAATTACACAGAATCTCAAAACAGTTCACGTAAATTGAACACTGGATTTTTTCCGGGTGTTTTGATTTTCAGCAAATGATATTGATTTCAGAAGCTTTAGCAATAAAGTCTAATTTACGAAGATCGCAGTGAAATGTTGAAGTTTTCATCAAATAATTTTCTTGTTATGAGTTTTATACTGCAAAGTTGACGTAAACTATATTTTGTGCATAGAGATCTAGCAGCGCCCCTAGCGGGTAGTTTACAAAACTGATGATTTTCCATACAAAATTATCGTTTACGTGACTTTGTAGTAAACGTCAAACGTACTCCATAACCGACTAGCAAATAAAGTTTCATTCCACCAGCAAAATTTATTCTAAATCGTACTTCAGTGTTATCGTAAATTCTCTCTGAAGCAGTATAAGACGTTACTGTATTTACCCACACCAAATACGGTTAACCTATTCTTTGGCAAACTTCCCACCCTAGCAACCCCTTACCCCCCCTACTTTTGTCCCAGTAATGAAGATTATCGACCCCAGGACAGCAATTACTTGATTGGTTTTTGGTGTTTTGTTTGCGAACGGTACTGAAGTTGCTATGGTTTTGTTTTGTTAACGGTATCCAAGGATTGATTTCAGTTTTGATAACCTTATAATTGGGTCTTCCCCCGTATCACAATTATTTGCTGTCGGTACACTAGATACAACTTTGTAAAGCCCGTCTGTGGGGGAGGCGAAATTAAGAGACACTTTGCGTAGACTCATAAAGGAATGTGTATCTACTTACTCGTATATTCTACGCATACATTTAGAATTTTCTAAAAGTTTACTTATCATCTCCCGTATCGCAAGCTCTGAACTGCTTTCGCTGCCCAGCATAATGTCAAGTGACGTGGCTACAGATGCACGAAAACAAGAAGCTTTTGACGGCAAAAAACGCTCTGAAACGCGCTAATGTCACTATTTAGTCACAGAATACCTATGATATGGTATGAAAACAGCTTAGAAAACCTGGCTGCAGGTTTTTAGCAGACAACGGTACCTCCTCTTAGGAACCATAAATGATGCTTTTGTATTATTTTGGAAATTACTTTGAAGACGTTTAGATAGATCTTTGACTGATTGGATACCAAGTTGGTAGAGTAACCTCTTTTTCTTAAATTGTTTATACATACTTTAAGGTAGATCATTCTACTAATATTATAAATGTGAATGTAAGTTTGTTTGTTACGCTTTCACGCGAAAACTACTTAACCGATCATTATGAAACTTATTACACATATTCTTAGAGGTATTGGAAGTAACATAGGATACTTTTTATCCCGGATAATTAACGGGATCCAATGGGACGCGAACGAAGTCGCGGGCGGAAGCTAGTA